>CM057455.1:957902500-959152500 GCA_016271365.2 Neoceratodus forsteri
CTAGTTAATAGTGCAACATAATTGCCGTCCATTGTGCCTAGCTGAGATTATGTACTATTATATTGTAGGATGTTATACTCTGATTGTATTCCCAGGTACTCACTGCTGTTTGATTGGCTTGTTAGATTTCAGGCCCTTCTCTCCTTCTTCCCTGACTGATGCCGACAGATGTCGCTGACCTCTGCCCACATTGTCTCTGCTCCGTGCTTGACTCCGTTGGAGCCAAGCATTATATGATGCCCTTCAGTGACATTGCCTGTTGCTATGGCAAAGCTTACTCCACTTTTCAACTACACAGCAGATTGAGAGGGTAACCTGCCTTTAAAAGATTGGGTTATAACTTGCCTGGCAGCCAAAGGGGCTTCTCCCAAGACATCACCAGTGTCATTCACAGTTCCAAAGATCCTTGAGAGGTGGGGATCCCTAGGACACCATGCAGTTCACCTTTCACTGTCCCAGTTGCCTGCTTAGTTTCTGCCTTCTCATGCAGCACTAAAATATTGTAAATACCGTCTGCCTTCACCTGCAGCACAAATCACATATAAAAGTCGTCTACCTTCACCTGCTGCACTATATTTGTTAAAAGCGGCAGCTGCTTTCACCTGCAGCTTACAAACAGACCCTCACAATCCTGAGGGTGCAGACTATCTTCTCCACATGCTCGCTGGAGCCGAGCGTTATATGATGCCCTTTGGTGATGCTGCCTGTTGCTATGGCAACGTTCACTTCACTTTCCAATTGCACGGCAGACTGTGAGGGTAATCTGCCCTTAAAAGATTGGGTTATACCTCACCTGGCAGCCAAAGGGGATTCTCCAAGACATCACTGGTGTCAGTCACAGTTCCAAAGATCCTTGAGAGGCAGGAATCCCTGTTACGACGTGCAGTTCACCTTTCATTGTCCAAGCTTCCTGCTCAGGTGCTGCCTTTATCTCGTGCAGCACTAAAATATTGTAAACACCGGCTGCCTTTACCTGTAGTACAAATCACATATCAAAGTCATCTACCTTCACCTGCAGCACTATATTTGTTAAAAGCAATAGCTGCCTTCACCTGCAGCCTACAAACAGACCCTCATGGTCCCTAGGGTGCAGCCTGTTTTTTCCCACCAGTTTACATTATCTTACAGAGTGTATCAGAACTGTTGCTCTATTCAAAAAAGATCATAAGCTCTAGGGCAATAGTCAGTTCATCAATATTTATTTTTTAAAATAAATACCTTTTTTGAATGCAAGAGCTAATGAAATTCGCAGCTAATAAACTGAATACAGAAACAACAATAAGAGTATTGCAAGTAGCATGCAATGCCAAAACTGGCAGTGGAACACTCACAAAGGGCAACTCTTGGACCAAGTTTGAATGAAAGAGTCTAAAAAACAATAGCATGTGGTGTTCTTGTATTTTTTAGAATTTATGAAGTAAAATAAAAAGAACACTGTACTAAGTGCAAAAGGTGGAAGATTTGCTTTCTATTAAGTCTTCTGGTTTTATTTCCTTAGACACTTTAGTCACGAGGTTCAGTTACCGTAGACAGCTCTGTCATGAGGTAATGCTGTTTGAGGTCAAGGGTACAATATGTAAGTACATTTTATAGTACATTTATAGTGAACTGAAGTCAGGTAAATGGTATTTCCACTTGACCAGTGTTGTTGTGTGAAAACTTTTTTTGGTTTTGATTTTCTGTCAGTCAGTGTGAGGGTTCTCACAGCAACAGTAGAAAGGCTTTATTGACAGCAGCTGTGCAGCTCTAAGGACAGGGCTCATGCTGAAATGAACAGTTCAGGTGTGCGTTTGCTATAAAACCAACCAGTTATTAAGGCAAATAATAATTAATTGAGTCCAATTAAAAAAAAATTGCTCAGAGAGAGAGAGACAGACAGACAGACAGATAGATAGATAGATAGATAGAATACATGGTTTGGTCCTTCATCTCCATAGAAAAAGCCATCACACATTTCCCCATATATGATGATAGCCAGTGAACATACGAACATACGAATGTGCCAGCAGAAACAGACCACCTGGTCTATCTAAGTCTGCTTGAGTGTGCAGCTAGCACCCCTAGTTTGAAGCTGCCCCACCCCCTCCACTTTGTCATCCCACTGCCACACTCCACCTCCCACACCCTCACTCTCCCCTGTTCCCTGTCCCATTCCCTTTTAAAGCTGTTGACAGATTTACATAATACCACCCATTCTGGTAGTGCGTTCCATTTTGCTTCCACCCTCTCTGTGAAATAGTGTCTCCTCATTTCCCTCCTAAATCCCCCCCCCCCCATTCTTAGCCCATTCCCCCTGGTACCCCTCTCCCTCCTTAGCTTAAAGACCCCATCTGCCCTATCCTTATTGATTCCCCTCAGATACTTGAATGTCTCTATCATGTCCCCCCTGTCCCTTCTATCCTCCAGAGTGTACATATTCAGGTCTCCCAGCCTAATCTCATAGTCTCTCCCCTCCATTCCACATATCATCTTTGTTGCCCTCCTCTGCACCCTTTCCAGTAGCCTGATATCACACTTTAGGTATGGCCTCTAAAACTGCACACAATACTCTAAGTGCAGCTTTATCAGTGACCTGTTGAGGGGCAAGATCACCTCTCTTCACCTAGATGAAAACCCCCTAGCTATGCACCCCAACATTATGTTCACTTTTGCAGCTGCTGTCCTGCACTGGGCAGTGTTGTTCATGGTCCCTGTTATCATTACCTCTAGGTCTTTCTCCTCCTCAGTGATCCCCAGCTTAACCCCCCCAGCCAGTATTCTCTCCTTGTGTTCTTCACCCCAAAGTGCATAGCCTTACACTTCTTTGCATTGAACCCCAGCTGCCACCTCTCTGACCACTCCTCTAGCTTGCTATTTATTTATTTATTTATTTATTTAAAATTGGTGACCAGGAAATGAGCACTGAGCCAAGGCTTGTTTCCAGGTGTGACACAGGTACAGAGATGTACACAGAAGTTATCCAGAGAAAAAGTACAACAATTCATTGTTACAGACAGTATGTACAACAATTCTTGGTTACAGACAGTAAGTACAACATCTAGAGCTTACAATACAAACATTTATCTTGCAGTATGGTATAAACTAGTGCAGGAGTTGTACAGTACAGATGCAGGAATTAGTTATAGTTTGAGGTTAGCGTATGCAATATTGACCGACTGAGGCCTCCAAGTGTGGGATTAGGCCTGTGTCGGGGTGGGTCCTAAGGTGCATCTTTAACAAGGAGGAGATGGGAGGAGCTGCTGGGAGGGAGGAGGCCTGGCGAAGGATGGGTGGGAGGTTGTTCCATAGGAGGGAGAGGCAGTATGAAAAGGCTGCTTTACTGGAAGCAGTGTGGGGGTGAGGGATGTTGAAAGTATGGACATCCCTGTGGTGGAGGGAGAAGCCTTGGGAGTTGGCTGGTGCAGGACGGGAGGTGAGGTAGGTGGTCAGGGAGCCCAACCAGTATTTAGCTGTGAGAGAGGTGCTATGGATGGATCTCCTATGGGAAAGCGGGGCCAGGGAGAGACTTGTGTAGAGGGGCCAATGATGAGTAAGTGGGAGGGAGGCTGTGACAAAATAACAGATTGAGTTTAGTAGGATGTCAAGTTTGGAGAGGAATGAGTTTGGGGCCGTGCTGTATGTGATGTCCGTGTAGTCTAATACAGGCAGGATTGTTTTACGTACAAGTTCACTGCAGGTGGGAAGGGGAAGACTGGCTTTGTGGCGATAGAGGATGGCAAGTTTGGGCCGGAGTTTGGTGCAGATGATCTCTATGTGGGTGGAGAAATTGAGGTCGCTGTCTAGCCAGAATCCAAGGTAATTGAAGGTGGGGACCAGGTCAAGGGGAGAGCCATCCAGGGTGGAGATTACTGGTGGGCAGGTAGGGAGGAAAGCTTTTGTCTAGATCTGAAGACCATAATGACAGTTTTTTGTCATTAAGTTTAACCTGGTTTTTCAGGAACCAGGATTGGACTCTATTGATGCTATTTTGGAGATCTGGGAGGACACTGTTGTGGGAGGGGACTGAGGCAAAAATAATTGCATCGTCAGCATACAGATGCACGTTAGCAGAGAGATAGGTGGAGGGGAAATCATTTATACTAAATAAGAAGAAGAGGATGGGGCTGAGGATAGAGCCTTGGGGGACACCTGAGAGGATGGGAAGGTGGGGAGAGGGTTGCCTATTTGTATGGATTGCTACCAGTTCTGGAGGTATGAGGGGAACCAATTGATGGCAGGTTGGGCGAGGCCAAAGGAGCTGAGTTTGCGGAGCAGCAGCGGGTGACAGACTGAGTCAAAAGCTTTCACCAAATCGATAAATATGGTGGTGGTGGTCTGGCTGATGTCCATGGCTGAAAGGATAGAGTCTGCTATGCGCAGCAAGGTGGTGATGGTGGGGTGGTGTTTTCTAAATCCTGACTGAAAGGGAGAGAGGGAGCTGTTGGAAGAGAGTCCCCCTGCAGCTGCTTCCATCCCTCCCCTCCATCCACCACTGCTCCGATGTTGGTGTCATCAGCGAAAAGACTTACCTTGCTCATGACCCCATATGCAATGTCTAATATGAAGAGCCCAAATAATACTGGCCCCAGCACAGAGCCCTGTGGCACCCTGCTAGTCACCGGCCTTGGAGTTGAGCGCTCCCCTCTCACCACCATCCGTTGCAGCTTCCTACTCAGCCAGCTTGTAATCCAGTTCATCATATTTGCCCCTATCCCTACACCAGTAGGTTTCCTCCCAAGCCACCCATGGGGCACTGAATTGAAGGCCTTGCTGAAGTCCAAGTAAAGAACATCCACCGCATGACCCTCATCCAGCTCACCTGTCACCCAGTCATAATATTGTATCAGGTTGGTTTGACAAGACTTCCCTAAAATGAACCCATGCTGCCTCACATACTGGAGGCCATTGTCCTCCAGGTACAACACCAGTCTTTCCTTTAGTATCATTTCCATGAGTTTGCACACTATGGAGGTGAGATTTACCGGGCGATAATTACCTGGTTCATCCCTTGGTCTGCTCTTGTGTAATGGTACTACATGTGCCATCCTCCAGTCCAGTGGCACACATCCCGACTTCAGTGAGGTGCTGTACAGATCTGCCAGTGGCTCAGCCAACACCTCTGCCATCTCCCTCAGCACCCTGGGGTGGACACCATCCGGCCTTGGTGACTTGTCTACCTTCAGTGCCCTCAGTCCCTCTAGGACTCTACTTGCCTCAATTCTTCCATCTGTCGCCTACCCTCCCCTGTCCCCATCCTCCCAGCCCATGGTGGTAGCAGTTCCCCCTTTTCTTCAGTGAACACTGAGCAAAAGTATTTATTTAGTGCTTCTGCCTGCTCCTCCCCCTTTTCTGTCCTCTCCCCACCCCTTTTTATCCTCGCTATTGTCTCTTTGCACTTCCTTTCTTCATGATGTATCTGAAAAAGTCTTTCTCCCCCCCATTAATTCCTTGGGCTAATCTCAGCTCCCTCTGCGCCTTGGCTTCTCTCACTTTTCTGGTCACCACCCTGGACCATCTTGCATATTCCTCCCTGTCCACTTCCTTCCCCATCCTCCTATTAAATCAAATCAAATTTTATTTATAGTGTGCTTTTCAAAATTATCAAAGTGCAGATACAACACAAGAAACAGCCAATACAATAAATATAAATTTAAAAACAATTAAAAGACAATGGGGTGGCCTAATCAAAGACTTGCACAAATAAATAACTTTTTAAAGATGCCTTGAATAGCTCTGTGGATCAGCACTCTCAGATCCGACGACGTAGAGAGTTCCACAGGGTTGGGACCATAAAAGAAAAAGCTCTGGCCCCAGATGATTGAAGATGAACCCTGGGAACCTCTAGCAATCCCTCATTGGCAGAGCGGAGCGAGCGAAGAGGACAGTAAGGTCGCAGGAGATCTTGCAAGTAGTCCGGTCCCTGACCGTGTAGGGTCTTATAGGTCAGCAATGCAACCTTGAAGGTGATTCTCCATCTCACTGGCAGCCTGTGCAGTTCGTGCAGCACAGGTGTGATATGGCAAGTTCTAGGCAGCCACATCAACAACCTGGCCCAAGCATTCTGCACCAGCTGCAAGTGACGGAGATCCACTCCTGGCAACCCTAGATATAGAGCATTACAGTAGTCAAGGTGTGCCTCTCGTTTTGCCCTCACCATCTCCACTACCTCCCTGTTCAACCAGCATGATTTTCTTGCTCTGCTCCACTTACTCTGTGTCATGGTATAGGCTTCTATTGCCTCTGTAATCCCCTGTTTAATAATATTCCATTTCTACTCCATGTCCATCTCCTGCCTTATGCCCTCTAGCATCCCGTTCAGTACTTTCTGCATCCTCCCAAAGTCCAACCCCCTGAAGTTTACCACCTGAGTAACTGATTTCTCTGGCTCCCTGTACATCGTGATATTAAACCACACTGTTTGGTGATCGCTGTCGGCTAGTGGGTCCTCTTCTTTTATTTCCTTTACTGCCTCCCCATTCAACAATACCAGATCTAAAGTGTTCTTTAGCCTAGTAGGTACACTAACTGTGTCAGAAGACCCTCCTGGATCATGTCCAGGAGCACTAGCTCCCTAGCACTGGAGGTGACTGGAATGCTCCGGTCAACCCCAGGCAAGTTGAAATCCCACACAATGACCACCTTCCCTTTTGTACATACCTTTCTGATTTGTCCCACTAATTCCCTGTCATGCTCCTCAGACTGGGACAGCAGCCTGTATACCACCCCAAACCTCAGTTTCCTACCCCTTGAGTCTAGGAGCTGCAGCCAGATTGCCTCTGTTCTTTCTTCCTCCTCATCCCATGTGCATTTGATCTCGTCCCTCACATAGACTGCCACCCCATCCCCCTCCTTACAAGCATATCATGATATAAGTTATCAAATTACACTGCATTAAGGTGTAATTAACACCTTAATAATACAATAATACCTAATATTCACACTACACTGTATATCTATTCTACCTCTATGTAAATACTGCATATATACTACCACTAAATTAATCAGTATTAATATTATGATATTAAATTATATTAATTATATTAACCACTACCTCAAATATCTCCTGACAACTAACCATAATGGGACCCCAGCCCAGCCTAGTACTGCTGCTAGTACTACTAACACTAACCTACCCCTCAACATTTGTAAGTCCTGAGACCACACTCACCCCCTTTCTGCCACCAACAGAGTCCACCTTCCTAGCCACTGGAGCACTAAGCACAGTCCCTATCCTGGGACCTACTCCCTCTTCACTGAACATGCACACTAATCACCATTTAAGCTACTTTTCACTGCTCTGAATCCCACACCTCTTTGCCCTACCACTCCCAACTTCTTTAGGGAGACACTCAACCTGGAGGGCTAAAGCTAATTTAAAACTACTAAGGTACACCCTGATACAAAATGGCCTTATACAGTTGTTACTATCTGGTAACATACACCCCAACCCATGGCCCAGTCCACAGCCCCATCTCACCACCAGCAGCACGGGTGGATATAAGATTGCTTTGGTTAACATCTTTAGCCTCCTGCACAAAATTGACCTCCTCCAAGTCTGGGTCAATCAACATAATCCGGATATACTTGCCGTTGTTGAAACTTGGCCCCCAAAACACCCAACACCGCAGTCGCCCTGAAGGGATACACACTTTTTTGTAAGGAAAGACTGGGTAAAGGGGGGTGCCATATACATATCCAACACCCTGCAGGGACTTGCCCTCCTTAAAGTAATCTCTGAGAACACAGCTCAGGCACTAGCTGTCAAAGTGGCAGTAGGGATCAAAGGTGAGTCACTCACAGTTCTCTCTGTATATATCCCTCCACATGACACATCTAAAGGGTTCAATTCAATAACTGAATACATCTCTAACCTACCCAATCCCTCCATGATAGTTGTACTTGGAGACTTTAATATCAACTGGCTGGCACATAACACAGCCCCCTTTAAGGATGCTGTAGCAGCCATAGACCTAATTCAACTGGTGTCCACACCCACTAGGATCAACTATAGGAACGGTAGTAGTACTCTTATCGACCTGATCCTAATCAACCATCCTGATAGATTCTCGGACATAGTGGTCCTATCAGATTCACTTAGTGACCACTCACCTGTTCTATGTCATTAGACTAATTGGGCTCCCAAACTACCAGCCAAACTGTCATATCAGCGGTCTCTGAAGTGGGGTCTGTTAGGGCAGTTTCAATCTTACCTCCTTCATTGTGACGGATCACCTATCAACTCTGCCAACAATATTGACCAAGCACTGGCACATTTTATTATCACCTTCAATAAGGCCTGTAACATTTTTGCACCCTTTTGCAAACAGAAAGTGAAGAGCATCAGTAACTCATGGATTATCCCGCCCTTCTTAAGCTCATGTTCACAAGGGACCCCCTCTGGCAGAAAGCTCGAGCCAAGGGAGGCCCAACTGACTGGCAACATTACAAGACTACACAGAATACCTGCACTCACGAAGTTCAGCTTGCCAAAGCTGTCCACTTTAAAGAATCCTTATCTTCTTCCTGGAGAAATGTCAGGAAGTTTGAGGAAAACATTAAAGAGCTTACAGGTTACCCCAACAAATCACCCCCAGCCGTGTTAAATGTTAATGGTACCACCACTCAAAACCCTCAGCTCATCACTAATACTTTCAACTCTGCCTTTACTGACCTGAGTGAGGTCCTCCCCCCAACTTTTTCTCTGCCCCCCCCCCCCAGTCAGGGTGCATTAGTCAGGTGCATAATTACTTACTCAGAGCTAGAGATAGAGGATACAGGTCAGTTCTTGTGTTCCTCGATCTCTCTTCAGCTTTCAACTCTGTGGACCACATTGTGCTTCTCGATAGGCTCTGTGAACTTTGTGAACTAGCCGGTGTTGCCATCAGATGGTTTGAGTCCTATCTCTCAGACAGGGTGCAGCGGGTAGTGATGGAGAATTTCTCCTCCTCCTCTCGAATGCCTCTGTCCTGTGGAGTTCCACAGGACTCGATCTTGTCAGCAATGCTGTTCGTGGCATATATGCTGCTCCTGGGTGTTATCATTCGACAGTACAGTGTGGAGATTCACTGCTATGCAGATGACACTTAGCTGTATGTCATTTGCCCCCAGGACATCTGGTGTGGTTGATGTGCTTAACACCTGTCTGGCTAAAATCAATGACTGGATGGCTTCCAGCAGGCTGTGACTCAACCCGGACAAGACAGAGGTACTGGTGGTCGAGCCGGGTCATGGGCGTGATGGGTTGCTGCCTGGTCTTTTTCTAGGGTGTGCTCCACTGGTTGCTTCCCCAAAGGTATGAAATCTAGGTGTGATCCTGGACAGCAGACTGACCTTCGAAGACCAGCTGTCTTCTGTTGTGAAGAGTAGTTTTTTCCACTTACAGAACATCACCAGGATCAAGCCCTCATTCTGCCCGAAGATCTGCTGACCCTAATATATGCCTTTCTGACCTTTAGACTCAACTACTGTAATGTTCTTTACTTCAGGGTCATGGAAGGGACCCTCCACAGGCTGTAACTGGTGCAGAGCATGGTGGCCTGGTTACTGGCCGAACTATCTTGGTCGTGCCATGTGAGTCCGGTCCTGCGTGCTCTGCACTGGCTGTCGGTCAGGTGGATAATCCTTTTCAAGGTGGGTTTACTCACCTATAAGGTCCTATACAGGCAGGGTCCAGGCTACTTGTCTGAGCTCCTATCACCTGCGACTTCTGCCCGCTCCCTCTGCTCTGCTTTGAGGGGCCTCCTAGATGATCCCAGGGTTCAGCTCAAGAGCTCTGGTGATCAAGCATTTAGTGCCTCTGGGCCGACCTTGTGGAACACACTTCCAGCTGCAGTCCGGGAGGCTCCCTCGATTGGTGTCTTTAAACAGAGGCTTAAAGTCCATCTTTTCTGCCAGGCTTTTGGGGATTAAGCTATTTCCCCTATTCTACCCTCAGCTATCTCATATTTAAGTTTTTAAGAATGCTGTTTTAAAGATTATTCTACTGCACAAATGTTTTCTATATTTTATATTTGTTTTTATTGTGTTCGGCGCCCAGAGCCTCTGGAATTGGGCCCTTAGAAATAAAATTGACTTGCCTTGCCCAATCACCAGGTGCTCACATAATAGATGGCTCAACACCCCCCCCCTTTCTATTTGAGAGTAGTCTCACCCAAAGAAGCCAAAAAGTATATTCAGTGAGTGCTGGGGAAGACTCATTTCAGCAGTGACACACTGGACCCGAAACTACTTCACCTCACTCTCGATGCTGTCTTATCCCCCCTCACCAAACTGTTAAACTTGTCCCATTGTCTTGGAGAATTACCAACACATTGTAAGGCAGCTGTGGTGATCCCGTACATAAAAGTGGTGACAGGGCCTCCCATGATAATTACCGCCTAATACCCATCCTCCCTCCCCTGTCTAAAGCTCTGGAGAAGATCGCAGCAGATCAACTAACCAAGTACTTGTCCAAATGCAGTCTGCAATGTCATCAGCAGCATGGCTTCAGGAAGGGGCATAGCACTTCCTCTGCCCTTCTTGAGTTCTCCAACTTTACACACAAAGCTTTAGATCGTGGTCATCTTGCAAGCTCAATTTATATAGATTTAACAAACGCCTTCAATGATGTCAACCATGCCTTCTCTCTCACTGCACTCTCTGACATTGGCCTCTCATATGAAACCACATCCTGGTTCTCCAGTTATCTGGGAGGCAGGTCTCAGCAGGTAAAAATCCATGACACACTCTCAGACACCCATCCCGTACTTTCTGGAGTCCCTCAAGGCTTAATTCTCGGCCCACTTCTTCTCAGTCTTTTCCTCAGTGCCCTCCCCCAACTCTGTTCGGGCGATTTCCTCCTTTATGCAAATGATGCAGTTATTTTTGCAAGTCAGCCTGATTCTCTGTCTCTTGAAAACATCCTCCAGTGTAGTTTCACTGAAGTAGAATCCTGGTTTGGGCTCCATAAACTAGTTCTTAACTACAATAAAAAACAAGGTTATGATATTCGCCAATCCCCATAATAAACACAAATCAACTCAATTGCCCAACCTCAATAACCACAGTACACCAATTGAACAGGTCAATAACTTTAAATATCTGGGCATGACCCTTAACAGCTCCCTCTCCTACCATGAACACATAATCCTGGTCTGTAAGGCAGTTAACTCCAGAATTTAACTCCATTACAGACACAGGTACTGCCTGACCCCTGATGCCCTCCGTCTTGCAGTAACAAGTTCTATCCATTCAATAATAGATTATGGGCTAGTTATCTATGGGACCGCAGCGGACACTGCCCTTAGCTTTTTCCTCCCTTTCACTGTTTTATTCAAAGTACTTGTCAAGTCTCAGCTTGAAGGTTATTACAGTATCAGCTGGTAGCACAAGCGCTGTCAGTATATTACCCCTGTTCACCACTCGTCCTGTGAAGTAGTTCTTTTGTAATTATAGTTTATTGTTTTGAATAGAAAACAAATGCAGATCATTATCTCGTGCAAGAGATTATCATCATTCAACAATGGATACATTCAATGTAATATGGATATTAAGTCTATACAATCTGGATTATGAATGTGGGGGTATTTCTTCAAAAATTTCAATCCAAAGAGTTTCCAAGATATGCGGCACCCTACAAAACTATCGGTGGTCATCACAAACAAAATGTTATACAAACAGCTTAACTCAACCTCCTGTGTTGATATGACCCCCATCAATAAAAATGATATACCATTCCTATTATGTGCTATAGAAGAAAAAGAACCCATATAAACTGGAAACGCCACCATATCTGGTATTTTGAGCCATTACTAAGGGCCCTAGGGAAAGCTACACAGCAACTGTGGAGCAGTAATGATCCCAACTCCTACAACTGTTAACAGCATTTAATTCAACTCAACGCCATAACCCCACACAATTTCTAAACAATATGCCTTATTATGTTTATTTTGTTCTAATTATAGTAACAACCCTTCTCCTGAAACTATCTCCTACAACTCAGTTAACCAATTAGCATGTTAAACAAATGTTTAGCGGGCTTTGTACATAAGATATCCACTAAAGTCGCTGAGGAGTAAGACAGTTGAAATTTTCAGATTTTAAATGTCATCAGTGAGAACAAAATTGCTTTGATTTACTTGCTCTAAACAGTTCTCATAATATTCAGGTGTCCCGTTCTGAATCTGAGTCATCTGTATCAGCTCGGGCAAACTCTCTGCAAAAGCTCTACATTTTTTTCCCTGCTTCTTCAGGATCCGAGAATTGGTATGTTTGCCCACCATAGAAAATTTTTAGGCGAGCCAGCATTAACAATGAATGGACAATGCTTAGGCTTCTGAGCTTAGCCCTGACTCCGTCAAAACACTTTCTCAAGGTTCAGGTAGCGAAAGAAAGGTCCAGGAAAAGATGGACTGATTTCTGTTGGAAACTCAAATTTCCCGATCCCTTGGCAGCCTGCATTAGAAGATCCCTCATGGCTGCTCCAGTTGTGACCAACAGAATTATTTGTGGTGCATCCTCCTGTCATCTTGCAGACCTTGAAGAAACAGAGTAAGCCTTTAAGAAGCTGGTTGAGGAGAAATCTGTGGTAAGTTGAGTAAATTATCACTCTCACTGTGCTCTGGTAGACCAACTATACAAATATTTTGGGCCCTCTTTGCATTCTCGAATGCCTCTAGGTGATATTTCAGCTGGGAATTTTCTTGGGCTATTTTCGATGTAGCTGCAAGTGCCTTCGTTGCCATAGATTCTGCTACTCCCGCCGTCTTAGCTGCTGATTCAATTTTGGCATCCTGTTCGGCCATTCGGGTTAGAGCAATCTCGATTTTATTATCAATTGCATGCATAGATTTATGGAGGGCCTTCCATGGGGGTTCAGGCCCTGGTAGAAGTTGAGTTTCTGCTGACAATGCAGTGTTCGCAGGTGGTGGGTTTTTTGATCCTACTCCCACTGTTTTGTTGGTGCGACCCATATTCCAATTTTTACATGCTTTGAATCCATTTTGTGAGTAGAATCGATTTCTGGGAAGCAAATTCCAACTTCAGCCCAATAAAAGTAGATTTTGTGACTTTTAAGTAACTTTTATGAAGAGCTCTCCTTAAGCACGTCTTGTTAGTATGAGTGCTCCACGGCACCCTTGAAAATAGCTCTTAATAAAGCTTGCCAATGGGTTATTGGTGTGGACAGGTATACCCACACCTACGATCTGTATGATCGTACCAATTGGCTGAACCTCAAGAGCAGGATATCGTACCAATCCTGCTGATGACGAAAAAATTACTTTTAGCCCCCCCCCGCACAAAAACTCCTCATACATGCCTCAAACCCTCAGAGCATGAGGAGCACCACTAAGATTTCTCATCAAGTCCCTTTCTGTCAGACAGGTCAGGGGCAATAGGCATTCATGTTCAGGGCACCTGTCTGTCTAAATGACCTACTCACCCATATTCCGTCTGAATACAAGTTTGGCCCATTCAAACTCAAACTCAGGCAGCACTTCCTCGCACTTAATAGCTGTGATTGCTCATAGTACTCTGCTAGTCTATCTGCCTAATTGCCCACAAGCACCACTTCTGCCCTGCCTCCTCCCTTTACTCTCTTTATCCACCTCTTCACTATTCCCTCTGCTACTCCCCTTTTTCTCCACTAATTTCTCTTCCTACAGTACCTCCCCACCGAACCTTTTCTACTCCTAATTTCCCAATCCCCAACACCACTCAGTTTTTGGCCCTCTTACCCTAAGCTTATTTATGTGACAGACATTATTGTCTGCCTAAGCTCTCTCTCTGCTCTGGCATCCTTGTTGCTAGCTCTGACCACCATCCTAGCTACTTCCTACCTGGTCTGCTCTTGATGCACATGCATTCAGAGCTTGACGTTTTTGACAATATCACCTTACTGACAGCACTCCCTGCATACCCAACTGCTTTTAATGCTACTGAAACTCTTCTGTAGGTGCCATTGTTATAACTGACTCTGTAACATGCTTGGAAACTCTGTTAATATTAACTCTATAATGATGTGAAAATGTGACTCTGTACTCTCAGTATCACCTGACTTGAACTGTTGTTTGACGTTTTATGAATTCTTGTATGTTGTTGTATTATCTGTTTGTCCCAGTACACTCTTTTTGTGGAATCTTCATAAATGAGTTTCTGGCTCAAAAGTACTGTAATTCTGAAACTTAAATAAATAAATAAATACAAATAAATTATTACACGCTAACCCAATAACACATATAACAAGCCCCTTAATAACATAAGTAACAAGTCCCTTAACAGCATCTGTAATAAGCCTCTTAATAACACATATAACAGCCACCCTATAACCAGCACTATGGAAAAACATAGGATACTGCAAAAAGTGTCCAACCTAATGCATTATATAAAATAAAACATGGCAAAATTTGGCGCACTTATAAAATAATATCATCACAGGGTCAAACAAGCTCATTAAGGCCACTCACCCTTCATATTTGTGCGCTTATAGCTTGTTCACCCATTGATGGTATTATTTCATTGCATACCACATGTTTCCATCATTTATTCTCTCTCTCTCTCTCTCTCTCTCTCTCTCTCTCTCTCTCTCGTATGCATACAATGCCAGTAGGTAAAAAAATAATCACATATCAATATGTTTATGCAATAGGGGTGAAGATAAACAGAGTGTGAAAAATCAGTTTATCTGAGTAACTGTGTACATAAATTTCATTTATGTATACAGTGCTTATGTCATCCGCTGTTTATTCACACAGTGCTTATGTCATCAGCTATTTATCTTTAGATAATGGATAAATTCAAACTCGCTTCCTGATTGGTTCAAACAGCCTGGCACCCGGGCCATTATTTCTTAACAACGGCCTGCTCAGAAAAAGTGCCAATTCGGGGTGCCCTATTACTAAAACTATCCTTGGGCACCCCGAATTTCGAAACTCGCCAGCTTCCGTTTTTGCCCCGCTCACTTAGCGAGACCAACTTCTGTGGACAGAGTCACCGGACAGTGTAAAAAAAAACATAACCTGAAACACTCATTTTTTTCTTTTCAGAAAGTTAAAACTTTCCTCACTGACCGCGGTTGCTCTCCGTGTCAACATGTAGCCGACTCTTTCAGTGAGCTGCAAACTCCCATGGCACCACATATCACAGCACAGGGGGAAAAAACCTACCTGCCTTGCAGTATAGATAATTAAACAACATTTGCCCTGTTCTGACGAACGAGTCTTTTTTCAAGTTCTGTGCGTGTCTGACTAAGGGACCGAAGAACGAGACAGAAACCAAAACAAACTGAAAAAGCAGCGCTCATGTCTGTGAGCCAGTGCGTGAAGAAGCAAAGCAAGTTTAGGAGCTCAAGTGACACACGCAAACATGGTAGCGCCCTCCTGTGGTGATTCCAGCAGCACAGGGATTATTTTACTATAAAATGTACCTTTTATTTTCTATTTATTTTTTGTAGGTAATTATTTTATTTTTTCAAACAATTACACCTATAACCCATTTTCTAAGTGTAATAATACCCTCCAGGATGGGCGTTATTGGATATAACGGACCTTCCAGGGGCTATAAGGCCCTCTGCCTGCGGCCTCGGGCCTCACTACTCCCCTGGGCGGTCCGTTATATCCCAATACCGCCCACCCTGTTGGGTATTATTACTTACATACAGTATTTACAGTATGTCATTTAGAATGTTCAGCCTCAGTAGCAGTATTAACCATATTCAAATGCGAATAACTTTAAAATGAAAAATGATAGCATGATTCTATGAACACAAAAGTTGTTCAACATGGAAATATCTACAAAATGAGTGGTGTTTTATTTATTGATACCTTTTAAATTTTTTGATAATTAGCAAAAACACAGCAGAAAATTCATATTTTTTTTCATTTTGTCCACAGACAAATGTAAATAACTTTAAAATGAAAAATGATAGCATGGTACTGTGAGCACAAAGTTTAGTCAGCACAGAAATATCTACAAAATGAGTGGTGTTTCATTTATAGATACTTTTTAGTTTTTTTCAGAATTAGCGAAAAACAGCAGAAATTTCAATTTCTGTGCACTTTTTCATTAAACAAATGCAAATAACTTAAAAACAAAAAATAATAGTATGGTACTTGGAACACAAAAGTTGTTCAGCATAAAAATATTTGCAAAATGAGAGGTCTTTCATTTCTAGATTCCTTTTAGATTTTCTATAATCAGCAAAAAATGGCAGAAAATTCAATTTTTATTTACTTTTTTGACTAACAAATGCCCCTTACAAAAGCAAAAACAAAAGAATTGCATAAATGGAATATGCAAAGGAAAATGTGTGTAATAAATTATTTATCTGCACTTGAGCAGTTTGACCTCAGACACCTCATTCGTGGCTTACGCCACTTGTGAGGTTACCTGAGGTCAAACTGCTGTTGTGCAGATAAATCATTTATTACTCTTGTTTCCATTGCATATCCCTTATACATATGCATACACACATACAGTATGTGTGTGTGCGTGTGTGTGTGTGTCTGTGTGTGTGTGTGTGTGTGTGTGTATATCTTATATTAGAGATGAAGTGAATTTAAATTCTGCTGGTGAAGTGAATGTGAAGTGGGCACTTCACGTTGCCACTCCACTACATGGAGTGGGCAATGCAAAGTGCTCACTCCGCCTTGTCATTACCACTTCATGTTAAGGCAGAATGGCAATGCGAACTAAGGTAAAGTCATTGTTTCTAATGGACTTCATGTTCCTCATTATGATTCTAAGTGATCCACTTGGTCTTTCAGATTTGGCAGGCCCCCCACACATCACATGGCTTACAGTACTGTAAGTCACATGTTCTTTAGCTAGGCAGGAAGGAAGTGAGTCACACACTCAGACACTTTTACTTTTTCCTGTGCAGACGGAGAGAGAGGAGTGTGTTTTGTGACTGCTGATACTTTGAGATCAGAGCGAGGAGGAGATTTAAACTTTGATTTAGGCCCAACAGCTTTTTTAAAGTTACATTTTTTTGTTTTTTCTGTACTCTTTTTTATTTAATTTGTTCTTTCTGTCAATTTTATTTTTCTTACCTTTATAAGTAGTTAGTTGTTTGTCTATGTCTGTGTGACTGTGTGTGTGTTGTGTGACAGTGTGAGTAGTGATTGCTCAGACTAAGGGAACTCAGTAGGAGAGATGGACCAGGGTGAGGGAATGACTGGGGTGGGGGCAGCTCTGGGAGAGCGTGGTAGTGGTAAGTGTCGTACCATGCACATGGGTGGAGGGCATGGGTGCCCATTCCTGTTGGATGGCTCAAAACTTGTGATTGTCCCCCCCAAAGGAAGCAGGACCAGCACCGCCTCCTGCCCTAAATCTGAGGCAGTTGAACCACCAACACCACCACCATCAAGTCCAGCACCAGGTCCTCTGGAGCAGGATATGCCTGTTCCCCCCAGCCCCAGGTGTGGATCCCATCCCTGTTCAGCACCATGGCCAGCCAGCTGCCAGTTCATCTGGCCCTCCCCTGCCTGTGCCTGGTCCTCCCTCCATTGTTTGGCAGTTTTTTGACTTTCTCGGGGGGGGGAACAGCAGTGTGGTCAAGTGCTGCCTATGTGAGGTGGAGGTGCTCCATGGCCCCTAGTGGACTCACCTGGGGACTGGGGGCCAGCACACCCATATGCTCAATCACCACCAGTTGGAGTGGCAGACTGCCACATAACGGACCATGCCTGCACCTGCTGGCCATTCTGTGGCAGAGAGTGCAGCTGTGCATGGCAGCATCCCTAAGAACAGAAGGGCCACAGCAGCACCTGCTGCTCCACCAGCACCCCCACCCCCGCAACCATAACTACCAGCAGGTCAGCCTCTAGAACGTGTGGACCCCAGAGAATGGCGTGTAACACAGGCTGACTTGGCAGTTCTCTGGAGTGCTGTTGAGGAGAACAACAAGAGGTTGAGTGCTGTGGAGCAGTGACTGGATTGCACAGAGGGACATCATTTGAAAACTATGTCCATGCTGGAACTGCTGCTGGATCACCATGGGATCCCACATTCATTTTTTTCCTCACACCATGTGCCCTCCCACACCTTCCTTGCTGTGTTATAAAATGTATTCATCCACTATCCCCGACCCTTGTATGTAATTATGCCATTTTTTGTTGTCTTCGGTATGCGTGACACTTTGTATTCTGAGCAGTGTAAGTATACTGTGCTAAACTGCATGTGTGCAGTCAGTCTTCTTTCCAGTATGTGTATGTACTGCAGACACTGTCCAACTGCCTGACCTAAAAACACTTATTAATGAGTACAATGGTGGGATAGTGAAGCCTGGAGAGATACTACAAAACAGGCTTACAATACATCCTAGCAACTAGAAAAAATATTAATGTGATTCATGACGTGATCATAAATCATGATTTGTGACTGCATTTGTGACTGTGATTATGAAGAAACATGAATGCCTATGGCTGTACTTTCCTGGGCCCCAATGAGGTGTGGCACAAAACTCCCCAACAGAAAACACTCATTAATGAGCACAATGTTGGGGTGGTGAAGCATGGAGAGATACTACAAAACATGCTTACAATACATCCAAGTAACTATTAAAATAAATTAATGTTGTGATTCATGATGTGATCGTAAATCATGATTTGTGACTGCATTTGTGATCATGATGATGAAGAAACATGAATGCCTACAGCTGTGCTTCCTCAGGCCCCGATGAGGTGTGGCACAAAACTCCTCAACTTAAAAACACTAAATGAGTACAATGGTGGGGTGGTGAAGCATGGAGAGATAATACAAAACAGGCTTACAATACATCCAAGTAACTAGTAAAAAAATGAATGTTGTGATTCGTGACATGATTGTAAATCGTGATTTGTGACTGCATTCATGACCGTGATGATGAAGAACGTGATTTGTAACACAAATCGACTTGTGATGATGGTTCTGACTTAAAAACGCATATTAATGAGTACAATGTTCATGCAAAATTATGTATCACACCTGTCCAGTACTCTGAAGGGAAGCCAAAGAAACTTAAGTTAGAGATGGATATTGGGCCCAAAAGAGATGCAAATGCACAGACAGATTAAGACTGTGCTGCGCACTGAAGAGATGCAGATGCAAAGGCACAATACCTAACCAGTGCTCACCATCAGAAATTCAAATCTGGAAAAGAATACTTTTACCAGTTGGGGTGGGCCACTGGGGGGCAGTGTACTGCACTGCTGCAGTAAGAGTCACTAGTACTAGTACCAGTAAAGATACCAAAAAGAAGTACAAAAATGACTCAGCTGCAGTGGATAGCAGGTTCACATTGCTGAAATTATATGGCCCAATAAAAGGTGTCTGATTTGATGACACGCATCACACACATACTCACACACACACTAAGTAATGCGTAGCAAATTAAAAACTTCAGTAATATAACCACATGTTTTAAACAAACTAAAATTATGCACTGCTGCACCACAACAATCAGCAAAAAAAAGCAAGAATTATTGAAAATATTACTGTGTGTACTGTACATTAATACAGTTACACAAGAAAAATATCACCAAAACAGAAAGCGCTGTCTTTTTCTCCAAGTTAATCTACCTACACCACAGATACGCCCCTCCCCCAAAGCACACTTCCACTGTCTCTCAGTACACAGACTGAATATTGTACATTAATATTCAAAATCCACACATAAACAATAAATGCTCCATGATATGAGCGCAGGAGAGTTTCCTATACTCGATGAACTAAAGTTTCAGCAAAAAAAAAAATGACCCAAAAAAGGCTTTTTTAATAGCTTTTAGAAAGTTTGAATCGCAGATAGCTCTCAGAGCAAATTGTCTCCTACAGCTTCCTACACACACTACCCCAAACTGAGGCTGTGCAGAACAATCTAGAGCCCATGTGACCTGAAATCCCATGAATCACTGCAAAATTCACCTTTGGAGTTTAAAAACAAGGAGAAGTGAGGTGAAGTACATTGTTTTCAATGTACTTCGCCTTATGAATTGGTGGAGTAGTGGTTTGGGAAGGCAGAGTAATGCGAAGTCATTGTTTTCAAAGGACTTCGCTTTTACCAATTATAATGTGAAGTACTCTGCTCGTGTTGGGGAGCACCTGCATCCACCTTCACCCATGAATCACTCAATGAGCGTAACTGAGGCCACTTCAAGACATCTCTAATAGATAAATATACACACACACACACACAGTGTGTGTATATATATATATATATATATGTGTGTATGTTCTTGCAAAAAAATTCGTTATTGCATCAGTTAGGATCGATATCAAACTGTAAAAAGGAGAGAAATATGTTAGGGTTTCCAACCCTAACACCCCAGCCCCACCCTGCACACATCAACAGATGTTGGGGGTGCCTGGGGGTCATCAGCCCTAACATTCACCCCATTCTATAACTAAAAGAGCTGAGATGGGTACAATATAGGAGAATGGGGTGAGCATTAGGGCTGACAACCCAAAGGCACACCCCCAATTCCTGTCAGTGTGTGTGGCATGGGGGTGGGGTGTTAGGGTTTGAAACCCTAATGTTATATTTCCCTCCTTTTTACAGTTTATCAACCCTAACTGATGCATTAACATAGGTTTTATTGCAAAGAATTTCCTTACTTTTTGAGATAGTGTAATCGTAGCCTTAGTTGCCTGTGGATGTGCAGGGCCCAGAGGGCCCTGTGCTCCCAGCCATGTTTAATGTTTTAGATAGAGCAATTGTATCCTTATTTGCCTGTGGGAGAACAGTGCCCTTTGGTCCCTATGCTCCCATACCTCCATAGATGCGTATATGTAGGTTGCTGTTGAAGGGCCCTGCATATCCATTTATAGGACAACAGTGACCAAATTACCAGCATAGCCATCTTATTACCCCACCTTATGTACCTGGCACA
Source organism: Neoceratodus forsteri (assembly GCA_016271365.2). Taxonomy (NCBI): domain Eukaryota; kingdom Metazoa; phylum Chordata; order Ceratodontiformes; family Ceratodontidae; genus Neoceratodus; species Neoceratodus forsteri. The sequence goes on from CM057455.1 coordinate 957,923,323, forward strand.
GAACATTTTTGAATCCCCGTCAAAGCATAATTCTGCGCAACTGCAACACCATTCCGTGCCACAGGTGCGAAAACACATTTTGACTAGGATTTGAAAAATGAAAGCTGTGACATAATGAGGTGGAGGTAATAAGAAGTCTATGTTGAAAATTTGGGGTCAAAGTCTTTTAAATTTCCAAAGTTACAAGTGTGCATAGTGAAAATGCAACAAATGGTCATAACTACCATTGCTACATATTTTGACCCCAAACTTTCAACATAGCCTTCTTATAACCCCACCTTATGAACAATATGACTATCATTATGCAAATCCTGCCCAAAAGGTGTGTTCACCAAGCGACTGTGAAATCACCTTTCAGGAGGCAGTTGCATAATAACAACCCAATTGTTCATTAGTAGGGGTCTCAAAACTGGTATTTTGAAAATTTGGTGTCAAAATATGCAAAATTGACAAAGTTATGCACCAAAGTTAAAAATTCCATTGAAATACATTGATTTCCCATATGAAAAAATATATTTTTTCCTGAGTCATCATACAAAGCAAGATCTTTTTTCATATGATGCCAATATGAAAACATAATTTCAATGTTTAAAAAAAAAAACATTTTAAGGACATTTCTCAAGCAGTAAAGTGCAGAATGCAGCTAAGGGGGTCCTGATAAGCACACTACATGTGTTGGTTCCTCCCCAGAATGTCATTTTTGGGCGTTTCCAAATTTGAATTTCTCGGGCAAAACGTTATTTATTTTTATTTTATTTTATTGAAATCTAAGATTATAAATACCATTGAACAGGAACTACTTATTTACAAAGGTTCCACATTGAAGCAATGGAAGGGAAATAGACATACAAAGGTCAACATAATTATACATAGTTACACAATAAAAAGAAGCAAGAGGCTGAGGCTTAGTTAATTACAGTACTTCAAAATGTGCCAATGTTAAGTAGAATGACACAACATCCAAGGGCAACCTTAGAAATAAGCGCTGCTGGTAAGAGGATAGGGAGGGTGGGGATACACAGGCAGGAAGGCCATTATTGGAGGATATGAGGTGATGGAAAGAGTACTCAAGGGGAGAGAGGAGAGGGATAATCATCAGTAAATGCCAGGGAGGGGGGTGAGGAAAGGGAGTGGGGGAAGGAGGGTGTGAGAAGGGGGAGGCAGGAGAGGGAGGGCATGGCAAGGGGGAGGTAGCTGTCCTAACTGAAGTATAAGACAGTGAGTGTGGGGCCCCAGATTAGGCAAAGCATTCACAATGACTAGTTGAACTGAGATGAAGTTGGAGTTGTTTCTGAAAAGGGCAAAGAGCAGCCGCTGTAAGAGTTTCTTTGTTGAGAGTATTGTACCACTGTGGAGCTCTGTGAGCAAAAGACCTCTGGCCCATTGTAGTCCGGCATCTGGGGACAAGGAAGGTCTGTTGTTGTGAACTTCTAGTTTGCTGGGTGCTGTGGTGGTCAATGAGGAGCTTTACAATGCCTGGGGGCATGATCCCGAGCAGGTTGTTTTTGGCTAAAAGGCAGGTTTGATACTGGATCCAGCTGATAAGAGGAAGCCATTCTGCCTGAATGTACATATCACAACTGTGTGTAAGTCAGTCAGCCCCCATTAGAAGCCTGCATGCTTTGTTGAGTGCGACCGTAATTCTGCAGAGGGCAGAAGCAGAACCATAGATTGCTACCCCATAATCAATTATGGAGGTGACAGAGCTGTTGATAGCCAGCTGGAGTGTGTCAGGGGTCATGCGGTGTTTGTGCCTGTATAGCAGGACTATACAGATATTAGTGGCTTTGGCAACAAAATCAATGTGCTGATGGTAGGAGAGGGAACTGTCCAATGTAATGCCTAGATATTTAAATTCAGGAACATGTTGAAGTATGGTCCCTGTTTGGTTTTTGATGGTGAGGTCATGGGATTTGTACTTACTCCTAGCATTGTAGAAAGTCATTACCTTTGTTTTGCTGTAGTTCAGGACCAGTTTGTGTGTCTTGAACCATTCTTCAGTGCACATGAATTCAAGCTGTATTTGTTTCTCAAGCAGCTCCACATCTTGGTGGTTGGTGAACATGACTGAGTCGTCAGCACAGAGTAGTAATTTCTGATGGCAGACACTGGTGAGGTCATTCAGGAAGAGGCTGAAGAGTGGTGGTTCCAGGATGGACCCCTATGTGACACTCGAAAGGACCGGCTTTTCTTCCAAGGTGACACTGGTGATCCTAACCCACTGCACCCTCTCCCCAAGGTAACTTGAAAACCAGAGCAGCACTTCTTTGGAGAGCCCAGTGTTGGATAGTTGCTTGAGTAGGAGTGGATGGTTGATGGCATCAAAGGCTTTCGTAAGGTCGATGAATACTGCCCCCATACACAATTTCCTTGATTGAGAGTGGTATGGATGAATCCCGTGAATTCTACTAGTGCAGTGGTGGCGCTGTGCCTTTTTCAAAAACCATGTGACTCGGGACATTGGATGTCATATTTTTCCAGGTACTCGACTAGCTGGTCTGAGGCAATGATAGAAAGTATACTTAGAATGGAAGAAAAAGGGGAGATATTGCTGATGGGTGATCTGAATATGCCAGATGTTAACTGGAGTGCAGTTGCAGCAGCCACTTCTAAGAGTGGGGTTATTCTAGATGCCCTACAGGAGGCATGCCTTAGACAACTAGTATTGGAGCCCACTCAAGAGGGAGCAATCTTAGACCTGGTTCTCTCAAATGGAGATGAAGAGAGGATCACAGATGTAGAAGTGGGTAGCCATCTGGGAACTAGCGACCATCGAACAGTATGGTTCACAATAAACACAGCAATAGAGTCAAGCCATACAAAGACAAAGGTACTGGATTTTAGGAGGGCTGACTTTGCCAAAATGGGTGAGTGCCTAAGGAATGCACTAGCAAATGGGCAGGAAGGAGGGGTGGAAGAACAATGGGGAATAATAAAAACTGCCATCATAGAGGTAACAAGCCATTGTGTAGAGCAAATAAACAAAACGAAAAGAGGTAAGAAACCACTATGGTTCTCAAAGGAAGTGGCAGTGAAGGTTCAAGAGAAAAATAAAGCATTCGGGAAGTACAAGGAATCACAGAAGGAACAGGACAGAGAACTGTATCAGTTAAAGCAAAAGGAAGCTGGGAAGGCCATCAGAACAGCAAAGGCCCAAACCGAGGAAAAGATAGCTAACTCAGTTAAGAAGGGGAATAAAACCTTTTATAGGTACATCAGGGAGCCGAAGGACGACCAAGGAGGGATAGTGAGGCTTAATAAAGGGAGGAGGGTGGGCAGAGGGTGACTGTGAAAAGGCAGAGATACTAAACAAATATTTTGCTCAGTATTTACAAAGGAAGAGGGAGGTACCTAAAACAAACAGTAGAAACACTCTGGATACAGAAGTTGATACCAGCCCATTTACAGAAGAAAGGGTTCTGAAGAACTCTTAAAACTGAAGGTGGACAAAGCAATGGGGCCTGATAGGATTCATCCCAGAATTCTAAAAGAACTAAGGGTAGAACTAGTGACACCACTGGCTACCCTTTAACAAATCGTGGAGGATGGGGAGGTACCTGAGGACTGGAGGAGGGCAGATGTGATTCCCCTTCACAAAAGTGGGAGCAAGGCAGAAGCAGAAACTACAGACCTGTTAGTTTAACCTCAGTGGTAGGGAAAATGATGGAATCACTTCTGAAGGAAAGAATTGTTAGTATCTAGAGGCCAGAGGGGCACAGGACCCAAGGCAGCATGGATTCACAGCAGGAAGGTCATGCCAGACAAATCTGATAGATTTCTTTGACTGGGTGACCAAGTAGTAGATCAGGGAGGGACTGTGGACATGGCCTATCTAGACTTTAGCAAGGCATTTGACACAGTCCCACACAAAAGATTAATATACAAGTTAGCCAGCCTGGGAGTGGGTCCCAAGATGACAGCCTGGGTAAAGAATTGGCTGGAGAATAGGACACAGAGAGTAATAGTAAATGGAGTCCACTCTGAAGAAAGGGGTTAGTAGTGAGGTACTGCAGGGTTCAGTATTAGACTGGTCCTCTTCAATGTCTTTATAAGTGACATTGCAGAGGGACTGGAAGGAAAAATGTCTCTTTGCAGATGACACAAAATCTGCAACAGAGTTGATGCACAGGTGGGGTGGAAAGGATGAGAAGGGACTTGGCAAGGTTAGAGGAATGGTCAAATGTATGGCAGCTTAGATTCAATGCTAGAAGTGCAAGGTAATGCACCTGGGAAACAAAAACCAGGGAAGAGTACACAATGGGGGTGAGATACTAACAACAACAAAATGGAAAGGGACCTGGGGGTAGTCATATCAGATGACCTAAAGGTGAGCAAGCAATGTGAGAAGGCAGCAAGGAGGGCTGGGGGGATACTGGGATGCCTAGGGAGAGGCATCACCAGTAGAAAACAAGAAGTTGTTATCCCTCTATACAGACAGCTGGTGAGACCCCATCTGGAGTACTGCATGCAGTTCTGGAGACCCAGTCTCTGCAAAGACATAGACAGGATGGAAGCTGTCCAGAGGAGGGCAACTAAAATGGTGCAGGGTCTGCACTGGAAGACATATGAAGAGAGACTTAAGGAGCTTAATATGTATAGCCTCGAGGAAAGGAGGGAGAGGGGGGGACATGATAGAAACTTTCAAGTACCTCAAGGGAATCAACAAAGTCCAAGAAGGTAGCATCTTTCAAAAAAAAGAGGTGTGCAAGAACAAGGGGGCACAATTTGAAGATAAAAGGCGTGCGGCTCAGAGGTAATTTAAGGAAGTATTTTTTCACAGAGAGGGTTGTGGATGTATGGAACGGCCTTCCAGAGGAGGTTGTGGAGCCAAAAACAGTGGTGGAATTCAAGCATGCTTGGGACAGTCATAAGGCAATTCTAGGGGGTGGGGGTAGGAAGAAGTAGGCTGCTGATTAACTAGGATCTGCAGCCTATCCATCAGGTAGGGAAATGGGCAGACTGGGTGGGCCAAGCGGTCCTTATCTGCCGTCAAATTCTATGTTTCTATGTAATGCACTCCGGGGCCTTAGATAATAGAGGGAGGATGGAGACAGGTCTGTAGTTGGAGTGTAGTGACTTGTCTCCACTTTTGTGTACTAGTGTGATGGTCACCTTCTTCCAGCAAGATGGGAACTGGGACATCCTTAGTGATAGGTTGAAAATCTTTGTCAGGGGTACAAGGATTTCTTCAAGGACCAGCGCTAACAACTTCAGGTCGAGGGAGTAGCCACTGTAGCCTGTGTTGCGGATGGCCTTCTGAATATACTGTAGGTTTTGGCTAAGTGCACTGGGGTCTCCTTGAAGTAGAATTGTGGGGCAGGGTGTAGGAGAGAAGTAATGTCAGGCTGGTTACTACCAGAGGGGGCATCGAAGAAGTCAGATGGGAGGACACTATCCAAGTTGGAGAATGCATTGTTAAAGGTATTGGTGAATGTGTACAGGTCAGATGTTGGTGTTCCATTTATGTTGAGCATAGTGGGTGGTGACTTTAGGATCATTGCCTGTAAGGTCTTTCAAGTTACTCCAGAATTTTGTTTCATCACCCCAGGAGTTGGAGACAGCCTCCTTGAAATATTTGCTTTTGGTGCTCTGAATTGCCCGCATGCACTCATTTCTGGCAGTTTTATATTTATGAATATCACCAGGTGTGGCTGTTGCATGGGCACAGTGCCAGAGACTGTCCCTTTGTTTGAGTAAAGTGATTAGTTCAGGGGTTATCCAAGGGTCAGCTCTTCCCCTGACCTTTAGCTTTTTTAGAGGTGCAAAGATATTTCAGGCTGCAGTGAAATGGCTGATGAAAAGGTCAAAGGCTTGGTTAACATCTTTGGAGGAGTCGATTGGCATCCAGTCCAGGCAACTTAAATGTGTTTTTAGTAGCTCAAGGTGCCCCTGCTTTAACACCCTGGTGTGGATTATTTTAGTAGGGGACTTAATGAATTTATTTGTCCAGGTACAGGTAACAGCTGAGTGGTCAATGTTACCAGCAGGGAGCACTGAGGCTTTAGAAATTCATTCAGGGTGATTAGAAAGGATCCAGTCCAGAAGTGTGTGTGTGTGAGACCCTGTCCTATAATTGTATCTGGTGGGGGTGCTAACAAGCTGGGTGAGATTCTGTGCTGTGACGGCATCCTTGTAGGTGCCGGCCTCTGGTGCGAGCCAATTTATGTTGAAGTCACCGAGTATTATGATTTCAGAGTTATGGTATATTTCCCTTAGGTTTTCCATGATGCTAACAAGTCCATTGGCCTGGGCTTTAGGCGGTAAGTAAACAGAGGCTATCATGAGCTCCTTGTTGTGCACCCTGAGTAGAACTTTGATAGCGAGAACCGGCGAGGGGGGTTTAGGGTTTGAGAAAGGAAAGGCATGACCCAGATAGGAGTTCCTCAGGTAGATGGCACAGCCCTCACCTCATTTGGAAACCCTGTCCTGCCTGAATATAGTGTATCCAGGAATGGTGACTGCAGTGTCTGGTATCTTGGGGTTAAGCCATGTTTCGACAACAGAGAGAACATCAGGGTTATGTTGCTGGACCCAGGTGTGCAGAATGTCAGGTTTGTTAAGGAGGCTACATACATTGATTAAGGCTAATGTGGAGGACCCCCTCCTGCCTTTTCAGGGTGTGGGGGGCTAGCCCAGTAGGTCCAGAGTTGGGATGAACATTTCCAGATAACGGAAGTAGCATGAGTAATATCCTGAGAAGGTACACTTTAATCATTTTGCAGACTAGTTTTGTTGTAGGGCATCTAGACCTCTTGGCCCTGCTGGTCAGTCTTTGCCCCATGAAAGTGCAGAGCACAATATATATTGCAATGTTCTCAGGGGTGCCATGTGATTGAAGGTAGCCACAGTTCCAGATTGAGGTGCAGTGGAGCAAGGTACAGATGGTATGGGTCCCAGTGGTCATGCCTTGCTTGTAGTGCAAGAAATTTACTGGTACATCACGGTGAGGATTATGGTTGCTAGTGTCTACAGGGACAGTGGGGCAGTGCAACATCATCACTCCCAATATTATCAGCTGAAAAACCAGCTTAGCAAAAGTCATGGTTGAGCTGTTGAGGCGTTACAGCAGTGTAGAGAAAGATGTTTGTTGGAATAGGTCTACGCTTTTTTATATTTCTTATGTCTAGTGTGGCCTGCACAGACAGGTGGGTAGGGCTTGTAGCTGAGAAGGCTAGACCAATTTGGAGATTGAACAATGAGGAGGGAGGGGCGAGTGTGTATTTAATGGTGGCCTGGGGGGGAGTGGGGTGAGCGTGACAAAAAAGCAAGCAATATTATGGGCAGGAATAGCTATATTGCATACTGAAAGTCAAGAAATAAATGTAGTTTTCCCCAGCTTAGACAGTGGCTGGGAAGCACCCCAATAGGAAAGGAGCAGAGGTAGTCAGGTCCAATCATGGTCCACCCAGAAGAACATTGCACCAATCGGAGGGCAGCTCAGGGCTTTCAGTCAACTGGCAGTTCTAGCATTTGTACCTGTAGCTGGGGATCCAGCTAGAAGGACCAGAAGGTCAGGCAGAGTGGCCCCTGTGAGTTGGGGCAGCGGCCGAGGTGGTGGCCATAGAGTGCCGCTGGCCGCAGTAGATCCTCTGAGCAGGCACAGACCCCTGGAAGAAAGCAGAAAGGGGAAACAGTATTTAGAAGGGGATTTCTACAGCAGACAAGTAGTGGCAGGGGGGCTGGTGGCAGGCTGACGGCGGGGGAGGGGGTACAAAAAATAATACAAAAGACTGGCCTAGGGAGGTAATGGGATGGGTGGGGGAGGACAGAGAGTGTTAAGGAGCATAATCACGGAGCACAGAATGGAAGGCTGAGGGTATGGGAAAGATAGTGTGGAACCAGGGGAGATAGCTTAGGAAAAGAAAGGAACAGGTGGGGGGAAGGCTGGCGATCACCATTCAGGCTGCAGCTGCGGGGGGGAGAGAGAAAATTACCGAGGTAGTCAGGTGGGTGAGGGACTGCAGTAACAGTTGCAGCAGTACAAAACTCTGACCTAACAAACTTTGTCAAAGAGAAATAACTTTCAATCAGCCTGGCTACACACAGTACATTTACGTTAAAGTTCGGCTTTAACTATCTTTCCCACTAGCTGCACACAGTACATGTGTAGTTCGACAGCCTAGCTACCCATTGTATCAAGTAGCAGTTTACACAGTTCAAAAAAAGCAAGCAATATTGTGGGCAGGAAGAGCTATACTGCATACAGAAAGTCAAGAAAAAAACATGTTTTTTACCAGCTTAGAGAGCAGCTGGGAAGTGTCCCAATAGGAAAGGAGCAGGGGCAGGCAGAGCCAATCATGGTCCACCCAGAAGAACACTGCAACAATCGGTGGGCAGCTCAGGGCTTTTGGTCAACTGGTAATTCTAGTGCTCGTACCTGTAGTGGGGGATCCAGCTAGGAGGACCAGAAGGTTGGGCAGAGTGGCCCCTGTGAGTCGGGGCGGCTGCCAATGTGGCGGCCGTAGAGCACTGCAGGCTGCAGGAGATCCTCTGAGCAGGCACTGAAACAAGATATCAGCCATACCAAAAAGGATTTTCCTCAAACGAAAAAGAATGATGTCATAGGAAAAAATAATGATTTTTTTGTTTCATACAGCTATCTTTTAGTACTTACTGTGCATGCACAGAAATTATTTTTTTTCACATTTTTAAAATGCAATAACATAAAAAAAGCTTATTATTTTTTCACCAGATGAGCAAAAGGCACATCTGTGGGCTAGTCCCTTTCTGCCCTGAAAATTTCAGACCAAGATTCAAAACTGTTTGAGCTGTAGACAAGTTCAAAGAAAAATCCCGTCAAAGTCAATGAGTGAAAAAATGCTTTTTTCACCTCTCTGGAACTCGTAAAATGCACATCTTACCAGAACATAATTTGCCACATCCAGAGATCTACCCTGTGTGACAGTGCATATGAATTTGCTTGCAATCCATTTAACAGTTGCAAAGTTATTAAAGTGCAAAATTTCTCGTGTTTAACATTGAAGTGCCTACTCCACGCTAACTATAGGGATGCAACCACATATATATATATATATATATATATATATATAGGCAAAAAACTCCATTTAATGCATCAGTTAGGGTTGTTCCACAGCGACAAAAGCAAGGAAATTAGATGTTAGTGTTGAAACCCCCCCTGCATCCCTCCAGCCCAACCTCCCAACCGGCATCGGAGTGCGCCTTATGGTTATCGGCCTAACTCTCACCCTATCACATGTGGAAAGAAGCTGAGGAATAGGAGAATGGGGTGAGAGTTAGACCAACGACTCCCAACCGCAGCACCTGATGCTGGTTGGGGTGGGCTGAGGGTGCAAGTGCAAGGGGGTTTCAACCCCAACATCGAATTTCCTCACTTTGTAGCTGTGGAACAACCCTAACTGATGCATTAAACTGTTTTTTTTTGCCTCTAATTTCCCTTCTTTTTGAGAATGATAATGACAAATAGTGAATGTAATGCAGAAGCGGGAGCGCGGGACCCTTTGGGCCCCACGGTCCCGCCACGTGATGTCTTGTCACATAGTAACACGGTTCCCGCAAATACAAATGGTAATGCGCATGGTGATGAAAACCAAAACAGAAACAGAAACAGTACTATAGACACAAAAGGTAAAAATAATGCAAATGCAAGTGCAAATGAAAACGCAAAGGGTAGCGCACATGGTGGCGTAGACGGGAATGGTAAGTGAAAGAGGTAGAGAACCGCAAATGGAAGAGGTAAGGGTAACAGTAATGTAAGCGCACAGGCTGGTTTTCCCCAAAAGCTGCATAGAGAAAGACAGTGAGTACAAAGAATGTATGCATAATAATGGGTCTCGGAGCAGAAAATGAGGAGTTGGAATACTAAATTGTTATATCTCAGGAACCTTACAATGTAGAAAAAAAATGTTAAAGTCATATGACTTTCCTGGCTAGTTTTATATTTAGGCCCCCGGGGCTAAGCATTTGTCTGACGAAAAGTCCATATCTCACACCGTTTCTGAGATACGGGCCCTGAAAGGCGCATCGAAAACCGTAATGTTATCCTATGGGAAAAAAAAAGAAGTTCGGAGTGCCATAACTTTGCCGCCCTGCAATATTTTTTCACCAAACTACCAAAAGACACATCTGTGGGATGTTGGCTTTCTTCCTCCAAATTTCAGTGTAAAAGACCAAACCGTTATTTTGCAGCAGGGTGGCAAAGAATTCCTGTCATGCAGAAGACGCCACAATGTTAGTCTATGGGAAAAAGTGTAAACTTCAGAGTAACATAACTTTGCATCCATGCAATATTTTGTCACAAAACCAAAAGGCACATCTGTGAGATGTTGGCTGCCTTCTCTCCAAATTTCAGCCCAAAGACCAAACCGTTAATTTGCAGCAGGGTGCCAAAGAATTCCTGTTATTTTGGGCATAGTGTACTTAGAAATAGTAATAAGCCAATTTGCAAAAAGCTTTCACACAGATTTGCGAAAGTGTCATGAGTGCAACACTACCTTGCGACACTACTTTTTCCAAAAATTGAAAAAACATATTTCTAGGATGTTTAACCTCAAAATAAAGACATACCAAGCATCCTCAGGGTCCGACTTAGTAAACACAAAAAGAATTGTGTTGCTAGAGGGTCCCAAATTTAAATGCCAAGCATTTTTCTGATCACCAACTGAAAACAAAATGGTGGATTTGCGACACTACTAAGGCCATTTGCAACACTAAAAAGTGCATTTGTGACACTGTAGAACTTTTTGTTAACGTTTCCCATTGACTTATAATGGGAAATTGTTTTTTGAATATCTTTTGAACCGTTTAAATTTTTTTCACAAAACTTCAAAAGACACATTGGGGACCCTGGCCGCACATTCCCTGAAGTTTTTGGACTGGTCGCGCAAACTCTAACCCTAACCCTAACCCGAATCCAAACCCCTGATGTTGCCCTACAGGCACTATTACAACCAGGCAATTTGTTTATTTATTTATTGAAATGTGTTGACCAGGTAGGCCCACTGAGATGACAAAGTCCCTTTTTCAGGGGCGACCCAGAATTAATTACAGATAAGAGAGACAAGAGCATACAATAGACAAAAGTAGTTACCAGATTACTACACATGGTACCCCCTCAAATGCCATGAACAGACATTTTGATGTAGGCCCAAGTGCTGTATTTTCAAACACTTCCAACAGCCATTTTGAGGTAGGTCCAAGTGCTGTATTTTTTTTATATATATATATTTATACAATGGAGGTGAGGCATATTCCAGTGAGATAAAACAAGTTATTTTCACTGCAGTGAAATAAATCCTGATGACATCAGCAGAATTAAAATAAATGCTGTTTATTACACCTCCAAACCCGCTCTAAACCCATGTAAAGCCACGCAACTGCGCACAGCAGCACAAAAAAAAAGATTAATATACAAGTTAGCCAGCCTTGGAGTGGGTCCCAAGGTGGTAGCCTGGATAAAAAAACTGTCTGGACAAAAGGAAGCAAAAGGTAATAGAAAATGAAGTCCACAGTGAAGAAAGGAGGGTGACTAGTGTGGTACCACAGGGTCCGGTACTGGGACCAGTCCTCTTTAATATCTTTATAAGTAACATTGGAGAGCACCTGGAAGGAAAGGTATGCCTCTTTGCAGATGGCACAAAGATCTGCAACAGGGTTGATACACAAGGTGGGGTGGAAAGAATGAAAAGGGACTTGGCAAGGTTGAAGGAATGGTCAAATACATGACAGCTCAGATTCAATGCAAAGAAGTGCAAGGTAATGCATCTGGGAAACAAAAACCTAGGGGAAGAGTACACAATGGGGAGTTAGTTAACAACAACAAAAATGGAAAGAGACCTAGGAGTAATTATGTCGGATGACCTAAAGGTGGGCAAACATGTGAAAAGGCAGTAAGGAGTGCTGGGGGGGGATACTGTGACGCATAGGGAGAAGCATCAACAGTAGAAAACAGGAAGTTGTTATCCCTCTCTACAGACAGTTAATGAGACCCCATCTGGAGTACTGCGTGCAATTCTGGAGACCCCATCTCCGCAAAGACATAGGCAGAGTGGAGGCTGTTCAGAGGAGGGCAACCAAAATGGTGCAAGGTCTGCACCAGAAGACATATGAGGAGAGACTAAAGCAGCTTAATATGTATACCCTTGAGGAAAAGAGGGAGAGGGGTGACATGATAGAAACGTTTAAGTATCTCAAGGGAATTAACAAGGTACAAGAAGCTATCATCTTTCAGAAAAAGAGATGTGCAAGAACAAGGGGGTACAATTTGAAGATGGGGGATGTCTCAGGAGCAACACAAGGAAGTATTTTTTCATGGACAGGGTGATGGACACATGGAATGGCCTTCATGAGGAGGTTCTGGGGTCAAAAACAGTGGGGGAATTAAAGAATGCATGGGACAGACATAATTCAATTTTCGGGGGGGTAGGAGGAAGTAGGCTGTTGGTTAACTAGGATCTGCAGCTTATCCAATAGGTAGGGAAATGGCAGACTGGGTGGGCCAAGCAGTCCTTATCTGCAGTCAAAGTCTATGTTTCTATGGTCAGTCTGGTGGTCAGAGCTGCAGAAGAAGGAAGTCCCTGTTCCCTGCATGCTGGTGTGGGCTCTGTTTGGCCGTTTTTTATTTTGTTGTGCCCAGCAAAGTTCGACTATCTGGTCTCTCGTCGGCAACATAGAAGAGCTGCGTCATGACTACAGAAGTCTGTCAGCCCTCCCGAGGCCCACTGCTATCCACTGCATTGCCTGTTTTCCCCTGCGAGTGGTCCCTCCCTTTGCCTGCAGAGCCTCCCATCTCCCAATTCCAGCATCTTCATCCTGGGCAGGGACTGTGAGTTGGTGGCAGCACAGTGAAGAGTTTTAAAAATGTTCAGTGGTGCTCCAAGTGCTATTGGAGGGGTGGGCTGGAAGGCCTGTTTGTAATTTAAATAAATGAATATTCAGGGTACAGCTACACACAAGGAGAGGGCCCTACCAGTTTAAAGGGGGCATGACAGGCCCACCAGTTAGAAGGCCCAGCAGAAAAGGCCCAGGGTTTAGTAAGGCCCAGCATAAAGGCCCGGCATAAAGGCTTAGAGATTCCAAAGGGGCCCAGTAAAGTAGGCCCACTATTAAAGAGGCTAGCAGGGTAGGACCATCACTTGAGGGGAAAGGCAAGCCCCGTAGTAAAGAAGGGGCCCAGCAAACAAGGTCCACCAGTTAAAGAGGCCTAGGAAGTAAAGAACTGAGCAAAATAAAGTTGAAGGGTGCAGCAAGTCCACGCTGATCCCGATCAACCAGCACTAACCCCTTTCCTCCCTTTCCCACTTACGTCCTCCCTATCCTCCTTACAAACCCAAGCCCTCCCTGTAGCAACTGTCTTTTGCCCCCTGCCCTCTCACCTTCTTTCCCACTTCCCGACTCCACTATCCACCTTCCTATTTCCTTGTTCCCCCCTCACCTCCTCCCTACCTCAACTTAACTAACATCCACTCTCTCTCTACTTTATCCACCCATACTCCACCCCCTCTTCCTTGACACCTCCCACTCTGCCCTTAACCTCTTTACTCTCCACCAAAGTTGTATTAACTCCCCAATCCCCAGACAAAGGGATTTAATTATTCCCGCATTGACCCATATCCTACCCCCTTTGACACCTGCCCTCTCCCAAATCTACTAAATTCTCTCTTTTGTCTCCTGCTCACTTAAAGAATAACTGTTATTGTTTGATACCCTTCGTATTGCTGATTGGTGCTATCCACTATGTATAATATGCCTGCTCTGTTCATGTTAAATATGTATTCTTTTACATAGAACTATTGTAATTGAGCTTTTCAATGATGTTTTAAGCCAAACTACTCTGTATATTTTACCTGTTCTGTTCTTGTTAAGTATGTTTCCTCTGATGCAGAACCTTTGTAAGAAAGCTTCTAGCTCAAAAGTCATAATCCTAGAACTAAATAAATAAAAAAAAAAAAAGGTACCCTATAGATTTCCGCACTACACCGTAGTGCCTGACACTGAGTGGGGTTTGGACAGCCCGGATTTAATATAATTGTTTCTGTGGATCCCCTGGTTCATTGTTTGCGTATTGGGACAGCAACTATAGTCTCATAGGTGGGGAAAGGGATTTAAAAATATTTCCCACCTTCGAACCACTCCATAGGGATGGCCAACTCAGGAGTTGGCTAGCAGCTTCTTAAATAGGCTAGTACCATTTGTGGGCAGTAAGGCCATTGGATTAAAAGGGAAATTGGGGCATCTAGTGTGGCAAAGAACTTGCAACACTTGAACTGTATATTGACTGTCAATTTATTAAATTGTTTCATAGTTTTATAGTTTCATACAGTTTTATGGGCTCAGGAGGCAATCACCTTTTGAGAGCTTGCCACCTGTATAGGCAGATTATAGTTGAATTTAGGGGTAAGCTGTTTTCTTATTACCCATGAACTGGCCTAATTGTTTTTAAATTGGTCCATAGTTTTACTTTCTACAACTGATGTTGGGAGTGCATTCCATGTGGCTATGACATGTTGAGTGAGCTATTGGCTTCTCTTATGGGTTTGGCAGGTATCTCCCATTAATTTGAAATTATGTGTTCTTGAATGCACAATAGAACAACTCCTCACCAACCCTAGTGTTTCTATAAGCAATGGGTTGTGCATTGCCTTATATGTTAAACATAGGTCTCTGCGAAATTGTCTGTATTCCATAGAATAAAGGCCAAGTTGTATGAACCTTTCTCCGTATTCTGTATTATTCATATGTTTAATTTTTTTGGTGATTTCCCTTTGGACTCCTTCTATTAATTTTTTTCCCTTTATTGTTGTGGGTGCATAAAAGGGAAACAGTAATCCAACTGAGGTCTAACCAGGCTGGTGAATAATGATATTATTCTCTGCTCTTTATATGTTTTAGAATACAAGCAACAATGCATTGGCATTTTTTTTTTCTATATACAATTTTTCTTTTGTTTTTACTCCCTTACTCCCCCCAAGGCCACGATGTACACATGTGTATACACGAGTGGAGGTGCACGTACGCGCCAGGATCCAGTGGCCCCTTCCACCCCTCCCCTGACTTTTGTTACTGCCTATTACTGCCTAGCACCACCTACGTGCCAACTGGACCTCCACCCAGTGGGATCGGGACTACAGATTGGCAGGCATCTACCCCATTGGAGGGGAGAGCCATGGCTCAATCCCACTCTAGCCCCCCCCCCAAGCTGGCACCCTGGTGACCGAGGTTGTTCCGAACCTGGGTCACTGGCGCAGTGCGAGATAAGGTGCCAGTGCCTCAGCCCTCTGCACTACTGGGCTGGCTTGCGTTGGCATTTTTTAACCTTTGTTAGTGTGTGAGTGTCAAAGCTAAGTTTGTTATTCACTGCAACTCCAAAGTCTTTTTCATTTGTAGTTAGTAATTGAACATTATTAAGTTTATAAGCATACTTTGGGTTGTTGTGCTCTAAATGCATGACCCCACACTTCTGCTCATTAAAACAATCTTATTGTTGAAAGTCCATGTCCCAAGTAGGTTTAGTTCTTCTTGGAAGGCCTTCGCAGTTTGTTCATTATTGACTATACATCCCAGCTTGCAGTCATCTGCATATTTTGACATCCAGGTGTTGGTGGATGTTTGCATTGATGAAATCAAAATATTGAATAGAACCAGTCTCAAAGCAAAGCCCTGTGGGATCCCATTTGTGACTTTTCCCCATTGTGAACCATGTCCCCTATTTACTGTACAACTCATTGGCATCTGTTACGCAGCCATGATATAACCCAGTTTATAATGTTCAGGTGGTATTTTAATTTATTCATTTAAACTATCAGAACTTGGAGGGAGACTTTATCGGAAGCTTTAGAGAAATTGAGAAAGATAATATCCATGGGTAGGCCTGAGTCGAGAGATGCATTGACATTTTCAAAGAAATTTAAAAGATTAGTTATGGCTATGTTAATGAAAAGCTTGTACTACTACCATGGAAATAGTCAAAGTGTCATATAAAGTTATATGAAAAAAAGAAAAAAAAATTAAAATGGTGTTTTAATCCTTGCCACATGTAGAGATACATATATAAAAAATTGTGGTCCGCAGCTGCCAGGAAATAATTTTTTTGTTTGTTTTCCAACACCATTTTCATGCTGTATTATTAGTGCTAAACTGTGACATGGAAAACCTGTAGGTTTCAGATGTGTGTTTTCCAACAATTCTGTCAAGTATTTGTTGAAATAAAGTCTGTTTTGAATAATCCATATGTTGTCCTGTATTTTTTTAACACTCCCTATACTTTTATCCGCATTAGTTTTATTGTTTTAGTGCCCCCAAAATGTGTTCTGAACATACTAGCTGGTGTCCTCAGCTAGAATATTCAGAACACAGACCAATAATCATATTTTGTATTATCTGCATCCTTTTTTTTTCAGTTCCTGTGTGTTACTGTGGCTTTCTTCATTATAATGGCATATAATTAAACTTGCAGGGTGTTAAACTTTGCTGGTGAGATCGTCTCTTTAATCCCTTCAGCCAATCATGTCCATGGATTTGCCTGGTGCATTCAGAATGTCCCCCCTGCCCCCCCCCCATTGGTTGCCTGAGCTTCCTGGGATTCTCATGTGCCCCGTTTTGATTGTGGTTTATGAGAGGTATAGATGATGGTGCTTTTAACTGCCTGGACCTTTTCTTTCACTATATCTGTGGAGAGAAAGCCATTGTGTCTGTCTGCTTGCAGCTCCAGTGCACTAATAACAAGAAACCTGCCAGCTCCCAAAAGTGCATTTGAAACAGCAAAGGTAAGTGTTCCAGCTTGTCTGCCAGCATTAGGGATGGGGCAAATGGTGTGCTGCATCGGTAAAAGTGATGCGGATTTCTTTATGTGCACATTGCTGCACAAGCGAGCGATTTTGGTAACCAGGAGGTGATTTTGTGCTTCGTGGATGCCACTTCATGCTGTGTCTTGCTGTGTTCAGATCTGGCCATGTGTGGCCTTCGCCAGTACATTCACAACAGGCCCAACTTCAGGAAATGGCATCCATCGAACGCTAGTAACAGCCCCAGTGGCTGGTTTGCCCAAATTGAGTCCTGACTTGTTTTTGTGCCCCTGAATTGGAGCCCAGACTTGTTTGCTATGGAGCTGGTTAGTCCAGGTAAGCCTGGCTTTTGTTGGTGTGGGAAGTGGGAGTTTAGGGAGGTTAGGGAGATTAGGGGACAAGTGTTTATATAAAATGGCTCCTTTTGCTCCTTTTGCTGTTTATGTGTTGCTGATTTCACTGCTGGTATAGGCCTTGAAGTGTGACTGGGTGCTTTTCCGGGGGTCCTTGCTGGGCCATTGTGGACTGTAAAATTATCATTTTTGGCTGGGAGGAAAGGCACTGAAACTGCTGAGTACAGTGTGTGCTGCTGTATGTTTAAATGAATTTAAAGCACACAGCAGCAGCATACATTGCACTCAGCAGCTTAATTTATCTTGTGGTATTTCTATTTTGTGAGGGGATTGCTTGGTGGGCTTTAATGTTCTTTAAATGACTGGATGCTGGGCGGGCCTTTGTTTGCTGCTCAACCTCCAACCAAGTTGAGACCATGTGGTCTGTGGTGGTGGGGGTTGGGGGGTCTTTATAAAATCTGTTTCTGTGAACTTCATGCTTACTGACATCCATCTGAATTTTGAGAACCACCCACTGCGTAGTCTCCAGATGACCAGGCTTTTGTTTGCTGCTTCACCTTCAGCCATGTTGAGACCATGCAGTGTGTGATTGTGTTGGGGGGGAGGCTATTGGTTGGCCTGCCTGCTACCGAGAGCTTTGCTTGGTGTTATGTGATTTTCTGTGTGCATTTCTGGGGCTTTGTGTGCTGACGTCTGCACATTTTTCAAAACCACCCACCACATGGTCTTTAAATGGCTGGATACTGGGCAGGCCTTTGTTTGCTGCTTCACCTTTGGCCATGTTGAGACCATGCGGTGTGTGGTTGTGGGGGGGGGGAGCTATTGATTGGCCTGCCTGCTACTGAGAGCTTTGCTTGGTGTTATGTGATTTTCTGTGTGCATTTCTGGGGTTTTGTGTGCTGACGTCTGCACATTTTTCAAAACCACCCACCACATGGTCTTTAAATGGCTGGATACTGGGCAGGTCTTTGTTTGCTGCTCGACCTCCAGTCATGTTGAGACCCTGCGGTCTGTGGTTATTTGGGGGGTGGGGGTAGTTTGGAGTATTGCTTAGGCATGAATGTTTTTGTAGCCCTCCACCTTGTCAATGGGCAATCACTACAACTGGGTATAGTGCACCCCTGTCAGGGGAATAGCCTTCAAAATGTTTTTCTTGATGTCGGTTTGCTTGCTGTGTCCATTTCTGTGGTGCTGGGCCCTGACGTCCATCCGATGTTGTGCAAAAACACACCACATGGTCTCCACCTGGCTAGCTGCTGAGCAGCAGGCCTTTTTTTGCTGCTTGACCTCCAGCCACGATGAGACCCTGCGGTCTGTGCTGTGGACTGTTTCCCCTTTTTAATCCATGGGTTGCTATGTAATGTCCGATGTTGGTTGCTGCTGTGCATCCAATTTGTGATTCACATAATGCATAGAGTTTTTAGTTCCTGTTGCAGTGCACAACTCTGCTTCATCACATTCCTTGTCTCTCACCTTGTTTGAAATGACTGATTTGTCTTCTCCTTCCTTCCATCATTTCTTCTGAGGCAACTAATGTGCGCTCTCCTTCCTTCCATTGTTTTATATGTTGTGAGGCTGTTGATATGTTCTCCTTCCTTCCATCATTGCATCTCCTCGGGTCACAATTGATGTGATTAACTCCTTCATTCCATCATGCCATCGGTTCTGTGTCAATCAATGTGTGTTCACTCTCCTTCTGTCCTTCTCTGCAGTGAAGAAATTGTGTCCTGTTGCACAGGCCATATCAGCTGTGAAAGAGGAAGTTATTGTGTGTGATTAATTCTGTATCTTTCTGCTCTTTAAGGTTCTTCTGAACAATAGAATTTCAATGTAGCCGAAGACCATGTGTGTCTGTTACATCCTTGATCAACATTGGACTGAGATTGTTGTCCACTCCGCTGACAGGAAAGGAGAGAAGTAAACGCTTCAGAGCTGGCATCAAGAGTGACCATGAATGTTATAAAGCATATTTGAATACCTGCAAAGCTATATCTAAAGCTTACTGTGAGAACCTGGATGAGGAGAAGAGCTGTGAATACTGTGAGAAATCTAGGCTGTGAGCACAGAAGCACAGAGACCGTCAAAAGCAAAAGAAACTGGA
The DNA here is from genome assembly GCA_016271365.2 of Neoceratodus forsteri. Lineage (NCBI taxonomy): Eukaryota > Metazoa > Chordata > Ceratodontiformes > Ceratodontidae > Neoceratodus > Neoceratodus forsteri. The sequence goes on from CM057455.1 coordinate 957,942,537, forward strand.
GCAACCCAGTAATTCAGAGTGTGTAGTTATTTGTAAACCGACCACAAGAAGAGAGACAAGAGGAGAGGAACAAAAAAGCAACAGAAAAAAGAGAAATGGAGGGAACAAAAAAGAAAGCAATGTGCAGCTATGTCAGTGCAGAAGAAGAGGAGAATCAATGAAAAAAGACAACAAACCTACAAGGAGTCCAAAGAAGTACACACCAGCACCACAGTTTCAGTACATGCAAACGTACCTAATACCTCTGATGCAGCTGCAGTGGAGGACCCCGATCTGATGGTGCCATCCGGAAGGCACTACAAAGAGCACAATCAGCACTGCCACAGTCACCCACCCATTTTGCATGTACAGTGGATAAGTTGATAACATGTTCACCTGCAAAGAAGGCAGCACTGGGAAAAAGAGGAAAAAACATGGCCTGTTGTGGAAATTTGGGGAAGAAACTGTTGGAGGCCACAAAGGAGAAAGTCAGTAGTGGACAAAAACAAAAAGGTGAATGGGTCCGAGCATTTCTCTACTTGAAAAAATATAAGATGCTATGTGATGCCAGCAGAACCCTTGGAATCAGCTGGACAACCCTGATGAATGCAATTTGCAGGGAAAAGAAGTGTGTGAAAAATACACATAAATCATCATTGCTTTTGGAAACAGCCAATAAAGTTAGAAGTTTTTTGAAGATTCTGCCACTCCTCTACCTTACAAAAGGGGTTTCTGAAAAGAAGTCAGTGTGAGAAAGCTTTCCGTTCCAAACCACTCAATACACTGCACCAAGAATTTCTAAAGGAAAACCCAAATTGCCATATTGGTGCAAAGAGATTCAACAGTCTATGATCCACACATATTAAACTTGCCAAACAGCAGAAACTTAACCAGAGCCTATTCGAGTACTACAAAAAATGTCTCCTTAAAACTATGTACTTTAAACCGCATGGTCGATAATCATAAAATGAATGAGTGCAAAGTCCTGAACATATACAAATCTGTGGAACTGACAATGTGTCCAAAGGAAGTAGGTAACAGGTTCTTTAGAAGAGACTGTGTGGGTAAGATGTGTGACAGCTGTTCTGTTAATGCAATAGATAAGCACACAGAGGAACTGTTGAGAAAATATGGGTCAGAAATGGTAAGGTGGTATCAGTGGGAAAGCATGACTTTGACCAAAACGACAGATGGAATAGAAACAAAAACATCCTGAAAAGTGCTGAAGAGCAAGCTGACAACACTACAACAACTTATGAACATGCTTAAGGAGGATCTTCAGTTTTTGGGGGCGCCACCTGCATGTGGCTGCATGGCAACACTACCAGTTCAAAACGCTTAATAAGAAACCACCGCAGGGATGGGTTATCATGGTGCTGGACTTTGCTGAGAGCTATGCCTGAAAATACCAGGACAAGATCCAATCCTGCCACTGGCATCATGAATAGGCTACAGTGCACCACATTGTTACATACTTCAAATGTGCTCATTGTGAAGGCACCATCACAGAATCCCTGGTATTCATTTCACAGGACATCACACATGATCACCATGCAGTTCGGCACTTCGCTAACATGGCCATCACACATCTCACAAAGACCCAGCACCTAATCATAGAAAAGGAGGTACATTTTACAGATGGCTGTGGGAGGCAATATAAATCAAAGCGGGCATTCAATGCAATTTCAATGGCTACCCATGAATTTGGATTTTCAATTGAAAGGGCATACTTTGGATCAAGGCATGGGAAGGGCCCTTCAGACAGACAGAGTGCTGTTGTTAAATCAATAGCAACATTGGCTGTCATGTCACATTGTGCTGTCATTTCCACAGCAGAAGAGCTGTTTGTATACTGTCAGGATAATCTAACTCTAGCACCTCCAACTGAAGGATGCAGACACTACCAAAGAACTTTCTTCTGGGTGCCTAACAACAGCATAAGAAGGCCAAACAGAAAAGATGTGAAACCTGTCCCTGGAACTCGACAGATCCAAAGTGTGAAGATTGTGGTGCCTGGTGTGGTGGCCAGCAGAAATTTAAGTTGTTTTTGCATCCACTGCCAAACTGATGATGGCCCATGTCTGAACAACGAACATATACAACCATGGACAGTAAAGAGGCTCACAAATTCACATGTGAGAAGTTACATTACTGAAACGCCTGCCCGCCAGATGAACTCAGACTCTATTCCTGGAACATCAATGACTGCTATTGCAGTGATGGACCCCTGCACTGCTTCTGGCACTGCACTGCTAGATCCTTCAACTGCTCCTGCAACTCCAGCGATGAACCCCAGCGATACTTCTGCCTATCCAGTGATGGACTCCTGTGCCTCAACTCCAATGATAGACCCCAGGGATGCTTCTGGCTATCCAGTGATGGACCCCTGTGCCTCAACCTCAGTGATGGACCCACATGCGGATTCTGGCACTCCCGTGAAGGAACCTTCAACTGCTACACCAACTCCATCAATAGACCCAAGTGATGCTTCCAGCACTCCAGTGATGGATCCCAACAATGTTTCCATTGCTCCACTGACAGAACCCTCTTCTGCTTCAGGAACATCTACAACAGACCCCTCCACCACTGCTCAGCACACTGTACTTCCACCGATTCAAAAGAAAAAAGTGAACCCAGACAAAATAGAAGTTGGGAGATTCTATGAAGTGTACTATTCAAAAAAAATATTTTTATCGGGCAGATGGTGAAATTCATTGAAGAGAGACGTCTTTTTTTACTCAAATTTCTGCAGTGATGTGTGAATGGATCGTACATATGGACTCGAAAACAGGACACTGATGTGGTCAGGTAACACAGACTTTTTCATGGGCCATTAACTCTGAATGCAGAAAGCCAAATTGAACCACAAGTACAGCAAATAATCTCAGCGAGATATGAAAAGCCAAAGCAGCACTGGAACTGAAATAGATTTGTGGGACATTATCAAATGTTGCTTTGAAAGCCTAGAGGTTACAGTAATGAGCTGTGAATGAATTTGGTACCTGCAGACCTGGATTTGGTTCACCCAACCTCCAACTGCATACTGTGTGACTCTAAGCAAGTCACTTAACCAGCCCAAAGCTCCTGGGTCACCCTCAAAAACAGGCACTTGTGCCTAGTGGGCCTTGCCCAGTTAACAAACACTAAATAAATAACATTTAATACTGTGCCAGGGAACGGTCCTGCTATAGAACTGAACCATGTTTTATTGTAAACATTCTTGGTTGCAATAAATAAACATCCCATGAAAGCAAGTGGGTTGCACTGGAATTGCAGTTGTTGTGTCCATCTGTTATCTGCACCATAACAAATGTATTTTCATACAGTTTCTCAAATAGATGTCAATTTGTTAACTTTCAAGAACTTGCACTGCAGCATGGTGTCCCGCATAACATTCAGAATGCATGCTTGGTGTCCACCATGACATTCAGAACGCATGCTTGGTGTCCACCATGACATTCAGAACGCATGCTTGGTGTCCACCATAACATTCAGAATGCATGCTTGGTGTCCACCATGACGTTCAGAACACATGCTTGGTGTCCACCATAACATTTAGAATGCATGCTTGGTGTCCACCATAACATTCAGAACTTTAAAGATCATTTTTCTCAAGCATTTCAAAGTGAGTTATCTCACAACACAGTGCACTTTTCACTGCAGGGTCACAGCATGTTGAAATTGCCTAAAAAAACTATATACTCTGCATTTGAAAATTGACCCCTCATGTCACAGTTTGGCACAACATTTTCATGAACAGAGCCATATACAAGATCTTCCAGGGAAGAAACCATTTGTGTTGTGTCTGGTAAATTGTTTTGGGAAATATGGCCCTCTATCCAAGTTAGTAGTAGTCAAACAGTTTACCCATAACATTGTTACTGAATGCAAACGTAAATTGTTTCTGCCGATTGCAAAGTACCAAGACTGTTTATTGTTTGCCAGTTCTCTAGACTGCCTTACTGCTGAATTGCCCTGAACCGGGTTATTTGCCCCTGCTCCTGGCAAATTGCTCCAGCATTGAACAATTGCCCCATATTGAGTACCAATGCCCGTAGTCTGTGTAACAAGCTCCCTGAACTAGTGGCCTTGATGGAAGAGGGTTGCCTGGATACTGTGGCAGTCACAGAAACATGGTACACAGAGAACCATGACTGGGATGTCAACAGACTAGGATACACAACCTACAGGAGGGACAGGGATGGTAAAAGAGGAGGAGGAGTAGCTCTCTATGTAAAGGAAGGGATACAAGCAACAGAACTAAAGAGTAAACAGGGAGCAGATGAGGCACTCTGGGTCACCCTGGAGACAGGAAATGGCACTACAATCTGCATGGGAGTTGCATACAGACCCCCATCTCAGGGGAAGGGAATGGACAAGAAAATGATAGAAGGCTTCCTTAGAATGTCAGAAAAAGGGGAGATATTGTTGATGGGGGACCTAAATATGCCAGATGTTAACTGGAGCACCTTTGCTGCAGGCACATCCAAGAGCATTGTCATTCTTGATGCCCTACAGGGGGCAGGCATCAGACAGCTAGTATTGGAACCCACTCAGGAGGGAGCAATATTAGACCTGGTACTCTCAAATGGGGATGGTGAAAGAATCTCAGATTTAGAAGTGGGTAGCTATCTGGGAACATGTGACCACCAAACAGTGTGGTTCACGATAAATACAGCCATACAATCAAGCCATACAAAAGCAAGAGTATTGGACATTAGGAGGGCAGACTTTGGGAAAATGAGAGAGTGCCTCAGAAAAGCACTAGCAAACAGGCAAGAAAGAGGGGTGGCGGAACAATGGGGAGTAATCAAAACAGCCATCACAGAGGCAACAAGCCTTTGTGTAAAGCAAATCAAAAAAACACAACAAAGGAAAATAACGCTATGGTTCTCAAAAGAGGTGGCAGAGAAGGTTAAGGAGAAAAGGATAGCATTCAGGAAACATAAGGAAACACAGAAGGAGCAGGACAGAGAACTTTTTCAGTTAAAGCAGAAAGAGACTGGGAAGGCAGTCAGAATAGCAAAGGCCCAAACTGAGGAAAGGATAGTCAACTCTGTTAAGAAGGGGATAAGACCTTTTATAGGTACATTAGGGAGCGAAGAAAGACCAAAGGAGGGATACTGAGGCTTAATAAAGGGGAGGAAATGTGGGTAGACGGTGACAATGAAAAAGCAGGGATACTGAACAAATATTTCTGCTCAGTATTCACAAAGGTAGAGAAGGGGGAGGTACCTAAACCAAACAAGAGAAACACTTTGAAGACGGGGGTTGATACCAGTCCATTTACAGAAGAAAGGGTTCTGAAAGAACTAATAAAATTGAAGGTGGACAAAGCAATGGGGCCTGATGGGATTCACCCAAGAATTCTAAAGGAACTAAGGGTAGAACTAGTGACACCGCTGACTACTGTCTTTAACAAATTATGGGAGGATGGGGTGGTACCTGAGGACTGGAGGAGGGCGGATGTGATTCCTCTACACAAAAGTGGGAGCAGGACAGAGGCAGGAAACTACAGACCAGTTAGTTTGACCTCAGTGGTAGGGAAAATTATGGAATCACTTCTGAAGGAAAGAATTGTTGAGTACCTAGAGGCCAGTGGGACACAGGACCCTAGGCAGCATGGATTCATGATGGGAATATATAGGGAGAGGCATCAATAGTAGAAAACAGGAAGTTGTTATCCCTCTGTACAGACAGTTGGTAAGACCCCATCTGGAGTACTGTGCAGTTCTGGAGACCCCATCTCCACAAAGACATAGACAGAGTGGAGGCTGTCCAGAGGAAGGCAACCAAATGGTGCAGGGTCTGTACCAGAATACATACTAAGAAAGACTAAAGGAGCTTAATATGCATACCCTTGAGGAAAGAATGGAGAGAGGGGACATGATAGAAACTTTCAAGTACCTCAAGAGAATCAACAAAGTTCAAGAGGGTAGCATCTTTCAGAAAAAGAGATGTGCAAGAACAAGGGAGCACAATTTGAAGATAGAGGGGGGATGGCTCAGAGGTAATGTGAGGAAGTATTTTTTCACAGAGAGGGTTGTGGATGCATGGAACTGCCTTCCTGAGGAGGTTGTGGAGTCAAGAACAGTGGGACAATTCAAGAATGCATGGGACAGACATAAGGCAGTCCTAGTGGGGGGTAGGAGAAAGTAAGCTGTTGGTTAACTAGGATTTGCAGCTTATCTGTTAGGTAGGAAAATGGGCAGACTAGGTGGGCCAAGCGGTCCTTATCTGCCATCACATTCTATGTTTCTATGTTTCTATGCTTCTACACTAGATTATTTCCTCCTGCTTCTGGCAAGTTACCTGGGAAGCCAAATACTTGCCCCAGAACTACTTCCTTGTCCCAAACCAGGTTATTTGCCCTTGCTTCTGGCAAATTACCTCAACAACTAAAACAATTGCCCCGGGCACTGCAGAATTGCCCCAGTGCAGGTTTTAAATGCTTCAACCAGCCTCAATTGTCACAGACTTGTATGTATGAACTACATCTTCTGCTGTGTTGACTGCAACTGTATCTTAGCGGAATCATTCTCCATCCTGAAAGAGGTCCTCCAGCTTCATTCTTCAGCGTCGTCTTCCAGTTTCATGCCTGTGGTCTTGGTCAGAAACTTTTTCACCCAGAGTGTGTGTATCCTTGAAGAACTACAGCAATGTCACTTTGTCGCCCATCACTGGTCATAGTCCATCAAAGCCCAGTGTGAGCCACTAATGCAATTTTCTTGTTTTCCTGTTTCTTGTTCTGCACAATTCAAGATCTTCTGTCTTTGTCCATCCTGTGATACCCTGTTTGTTATTTTCCTTCTCTTTTAGGTGTCCCCTTGTTTCATCCGGGTTCCTTATTCCTTCCTGCTTGCACAAGACTTTCTCTACAGCAGCCCTTCAGTGGGTTTGGTGCCAAAGAAGCTCCCACAGCTCATCTTGTCCTTGGCAGCCCTCCAGTGGGTTTTGTGCCAAAGAATTTTCAGCAGGATGACCTGTCCTTGGCAATCCTCCAGTGGGTTTTGTGCCAAAGAATCTCCAGTAGCTTGTCTTGTCCTTGGCAGTTCACCAGTGGGTTTGTGCCAACATCTTGTTCCATTTTGCCCTCCTGTTTTCTGGCAGCCTACCAGCAGGCTGTGCCAGGAACTTGCTCAGTTCACTCTTCTGTACCAGTAACCTGTGAGAGTGGGTTTTACGCCTTTGAACCTATGGTCTGTTTACAAATCTCTCATAATCCCAGTGGCCTCCCCTAGGCCGGCACTACAGGTGCCAGTGTTGTGCTTGTAGTATTTCAGAATCTTCAGTGCTTTTCCTCTCTTCATGTCCCCCTCAGCTGTGTGCATGAAGACTCCTGTGGAAGTGGACTCTGGTGTTCCTCATAGACTGTTATGGTTGTAAATTGTACTGTACAATCCAATGCTGCAAGAGCCCTCTGAGAGCTGATAATTGTTCCATGTTGACACATAGAAGCTCTAAGGGTAAAGATTAAATATAGTGGCTTTAGGCAAAGGTGCACCTCTTAGAGTTATAAGGATCCTAGTTCCTTAATCATTTACAGTAACTGATGTGATTATAGTACAGAAAACAGTAACCGTTGTTTTGTTTACCTGTTTACAGTTTTATTACCCCTCTTCCCTTGTGACTGTGTCAATCTTCCCCTGCTGTTTGAATAAAGCCCAGCTGGAATTAAACTCAAAGGACGACTCCTGCCTCTCCTTGTCGGGTGATTTCATCCACCCACCTAGGAACTTATAGTGTCACCCTGCCACAACACCTGTTGTGGAGTGTCGCTGGTGCTGGTAGAAAGGTAGTTACATCCACATCTCAGAGTGATGAAACGAGACATCTACCAGAGCAGCACCATCACATAGGCACTTCATGAAAATTGGCATGCACCCTCATCCATTGTAGTTCTCTGGATGTGACAAGTTACATTCTGGTCAGACTTGTGGTTTCTGAGTTCTGGATAGGTGAAAAAAGCCTTTTGTCACTCATTGACTTTGCTGGGATTTTTCTTTGAAGTTGCCTACAGCCCAGATGGTTTGTTTTTTTGGTCTGAAATAGAAACATAGAAACATAGAAGCTGATGGCAGATAAGGACCGCAAGGCCCATCCAGTCTGCCCATTTCTTTTTCTACCTTATAAATGTGCCATCGGCCTTTGCTCTGTCAATGGCCTATCTATTCATACTCATCTGTATTGCTCCCTTATGCCTATCCCATGCCTGTTTGAAGCCCTGCACTGTATTCATATCCACCACTTCCTGAGGTAGGCCGTTCCATGCATCCACCACCCTTTCTGTGAAAAATAACTTCCTCACATTACCCCTTAATCGGCCTCCCTCTAATCTCATGCTGTATCCTCTTGTCCTGCTATTTTTCTTATATTGAAACATGTTAGACTCTTTCACCTTGTTAATGCTCTAAAGGTGTTTGAATGTTTCTATCATATCACCTCTCTCCCTCCTTTGCTCTAGGCTATACATATTGAGCTCCGTTAATCTGTCCTCATATGTTTTCTGATGCAGTCCCTGCACCATTTTGGTTGCCCTTCTATGGAATGACTCAATTTGGTTACTGTCCTTGTGAAGGTGTGGCCTCCAGTACTGCACGCAGTACTCCAGATGGGGCCTAACCAGTGTCTTATAAAGAGGGATGATTACCTCCCTCTTCCGATTTGTGATACCCCTACTAATACACCCTAACATCCCCCTAGCCTTACCTACTGCTTTAGTGGTCTGCTTGGATGATTTCAGGTCATTGGTGATGATGATGCCCAAGTCTCTTTCTTCCCTTGTGACTGCCAGCAACTCCCCTCCCAGCCTATAGGTGGCTTCATGGTTTCTCTTCCCTATGTACATGATCTTGCACTTCTTTGCATTAAACCCCAGTTGCCACTGTTTTGACCATTTTGCTAGTTTATCAAGATCTCTTCTCATTCTGCCCACCCGATCTGGATCATCTACTCTGTTGCAGATCTTGGTGTCATCTGAAAAGAGACAAACCTTACCCTCCAGTCCATCTGCAATGTCACTGATGAAGATATTGAAGAGGACTGGCCCCAGGACAGATCCCTGAGGTACCCCACTTGTGATTTTCATCTCTTTTGACTGTATACCATTTACCACCACTCTCTGTATTCTGCCCATCAACCAGTTTGCCACCCAGTTGACCAACTTCTGACCCACCCTGAGCCTACCCAGCTTATTAATCAATCTTCTATGTGGAACAGTATCGAAAGCTTTGCTAAAGTTAAGGTAGGCGACATCAACTGCTCCCCCTTGGTCCACCACTCTGGTTACCCAGTCAAAGAAATCTATGAGATTAGTTTGACAGAACCTTCCTTTTGTAAACCCATGCTGTCTCGGATCCTGTGCTCCTATGGATTCCAGGTGTTGCACTATCCTTTCCTTAAGGAGTGCCTCCGTAATCTTGCCCACTACTGAGGTAAGACTGACTGGTCTGTAGTTCCCTGCCTCCTCCCTGCTTCCAGTCTTGTGGAGCGGGATCACATAAGCCCTTCTCCAGTCTTCTGGGACCTCTCCTGTGCTCAGAGACTCACTAAACAGTTCTGATAATGGCTCTGCTAGTTCCACCCTTAGCTCCCTTAGTACCTTGGGAGGTATGCCATCAGGTCCCAATGCCTTGTCCACCCTAAGCTTCTCAAGCCTGTGTAGGACCCTTTCTTTTGTGAAGGGAATAGTGCTCACCTCCTTCCCCCCTGTGTCCATGGTGCTGAGCTGTGGGCCCTGCCCTACCTTCTCTTCAGTACATACTGATCAGAAGTATCTAGTTAGGATAGATGCTTTAACATGGTCCTCCTCCTCACATGTCCCCTTATCTCCTTTGATCTTAGCATTATCCCCTCTGGACTTTCCCCTTTCATTTATGTATCTATAGAAAGTCTTGTCACCTTCTTTTACTGTTTGTGCTAGTGTTTCCTCGGTTTGGGCCTTTGCCTGCCTTACTACCTTCCCTGCTTCCCTTAGGGAAATTTGGTATGCCTCCCCATCTTCATCCCGCTGCATTCCCTTATATTTCCGGAAGGCCAGCCTTTTGGCTCTGACCTGTTCTGCTTCTGTTTTTGAGAACCAAAGTGGTTTCCTCCTTCTTTTGCTCTTGCTTTTCTCTCTAAAGCAATGGGGTGTTGCTTCAAGTATTGAATCCTTAATGCTTGCCCACTTTGCCTGTACCCTCAAATCTGTATTTCTTTTTACCAGGGCTATCTTAACTCTGTTGACCATCTTATCAAAGTCAGCTCCTCTGAAGTCCCATATTTTTGCCTTGGAATGGGATGATTTAGTTCTAGTGGCCAAATTGAACCATACCATGTGATGGTCACTGGCCCCCAGGTGACCTTCTACCTTGAGATCTGTGATGCTTTCCCTGTTAGTCAGTACTAGATCTACGATATCCCTGTCTCTTGTGGGTTGTTTTACCAGTTCTTTGAGGCCTTCCCTCTGCAGGGAATCCACTATGTGTCTAGTTCTGGCAGATGTTCCTGCTGGTATTGATCAATCTGTATCTGGCATGTTGAAGTCTCCCATTATCAGAATCCCCCTTTAGCCATCATGTTTTATATATCTTCTAACAGTAATGTGTCCATGTCCTCCCCCTAGTCTGGGGGCCTGTAGACAACCCCAGTTCTTATGGCTGTCCCATTTCCTGTTTCCAGGGTGACCCACAGTTCTTCTGGCTCCTTATGTGTATTCTGAATTTCTGTAGCTTTGATATTTTCATTGACTTACAGGGCCACTCCACTCCCCCTTTTTGCACCTCAGTCTCTTCTGAACAGTACATAGCCAGGTACTGAAGTCTCCCAAGTGTGGCTACTGGTAAACCACATCTCACTAAGTGCTACTATGTCCATTTTAGCCTCTGTCATTATTGCCTGCAGGTCTGGGATCTTGTTTCCCAGACTGTGAGCATTTGTGTACATGATTTCCCATTGGTCAGATTTCGGTGTGTTATTTGTTGGGTGAGGTCTGGCGTTTCCCCTGTGCATCATATGGGGAGCTGGACCTTTTTCCTTACCTGGTAATGCAAATGAACTGCAAACATGCTGAATTCCTGTTTGACCACTTGCTGGGGGGGAAGGGGTGTTCTTCCCATTCGACGTATGGGGTGCTGCACCCCTCCACATTTGCTAGTTTAAATATTCTGCAAAGACTTCAAACTTCTGCCCCAATGGACTGACTCCCTCTTTAGTCAGATGCAGTCCATCAAATTTAAAGAACTTTTGTTCCCAAAACTGTTGCCAGTTCCCTACAAATTTGTGTCCTTTTTCATGGCACCTGCCCCGGAGCCACATGTTTAGCTCCCCTAGCTCCCTTCTCTTATCTTCTGTCCATCTACCCTTCCCCCCAGACTGGCAGGATCTCAGAGAAGGAGATGCCAGATGAAATGGATGATAGTTTGTCACCCAGCCTGGTCAGGTGTTCCTTGGTCTCCACAACTGAATGACTGGCAAGCTCATAAGTCCCTATGTGTACCAGGACGTCAATGTTTGCCCTGCTTCCTGAACAATTTTAGCAATGTAGTCAGTGTCTCTCCACGCTGATATACCTGGGAGACATCTGACCATTACCCCTGGCTGGAGATAGGTATCAACTCCCCGAATCATGGAGTCTCCTATGATCAGAAGATTTTTGGCTTTTCTTTTTTGGTTCCTGTTTTGGACAAGTTTTGTTGTGCTAGCTCCTGTGCTGCAGTGTCCTGCTCTGCAGAGTTCTCTGCCCCTTTGTTTGATTTCGGAGGTAGATGCAGATACCTGTTTGTAGTTTTTATATGGTTTCTGGTGGTAATATGTTGGAGAGCACTGAGTGATGGGGCACCCGATTTGCCCCTGCTAACCTCCTGCTAACCTCCTGGACCAACTATCCTCTGTGGTTGAGGTGCTTCTGTTGGGTGTCGGGGAAATGGCGGGTGGTTCTTATAATATATTGCCTCTTGAATATGAAATTTGAGGTGTGCAATCTCTGCCCATGCTGCTTGGAGCTGAGCCCTAAGATGTCCAATGGTGCAGCATGTAGAACAGTGTCCTAAATCCTGTAAAACTGCCCTTCTGAAAGTGGTCCACAGTGCCTGCAGCTAATGATATCCATTCCAGACAATTTGCTGGGTTTATAACATGGTCAGAGTAATCAGAAGGAAGAAAATGAAAGCAAAAGTTTGATTTTGTGTTTTGTTTGTTTTTGTGTAACTTGTTATAACAAGTTAAATTACTAGTGCCCCTGTAAATGAGGTCACTGTGTGGATACCCCACTGATCCTCCCCTTCCTGCTTTGCCACAGAAAATGTCACGACTGTGCTACCCTATAAAAGGAGTGTAGTGTGGGGTGGCTGGGGATGGGGTGAGTGGTTGGGTCCTTCCACTGCCGAAAAAGAAGAACTACGGATGAAAGAAACAAGGAGGTAAGAGCAGAAACAATCGGTCAGTAACAAATGCAGTAACCCTGAAAGCATATCCTAATGATAGATAATACTGCAAAACTTGTAAAGCACCACCTGTAATAATTTCACAGAAGATATACCCTGTAAGAAACACTTTGCTACAGAGAAAAATAAAGCAGTAACAGAAGATATACCTTGCAAAATACAATTTGAATCAGAAGATTACAGCAGTAATCTGTTAACACACACCTGTAGATGCACCTTGTAATAATGCAGCAGAAGGTATACCCAGCAACAACACTTTGAATCAGACAAAAATAAAACAATAAAATGTTAGCAACAAATAGTAACAATCCCTGTGAGTACAAAATAAAAATAACAACATACAGTAAATCTGCCTAGCCAAAGAAGTCTTAATCCTTTCCCTTGCTCTGGTAACATTCTTTGCTCTGTCCTTTAAGGCAACCTAGAAGGAAAGAGCTCAGATGAAGCTAGGTGCCTTGGCCAGCAAACCTAGTCTTCCACCTCAGGAAAGAAAGGGACTGGCCCATAGATGTGCATTTTGCTAGTCTGGTGAAAAAATAATAAGCCGTTTTAAGTTGTTGCAATTCAAAAATTTGAAAAAATCATTTCTGAGCATGCACAGTAAGCACTAAAATATAGCTATACAAAATGAAAAAGGAATACTGTTTCATATGGAAAAAAAACCCTTTTTTGTTTACTGCTATCTTGTTTCCATTTTTTCTTAAAAAAAAATTCAAAAGAAACAAAACTGACATCCTGGAGAGAGACCACCACACCTAGCTGACTGATCGGGACACAGTTAGGTGCAATCTGCACTTTGGTGTTAGATATATGCCCCATAAATGTGTTTTATTTACTGTTATGAATCCTTTTTTGTCACCACATTCACAAATGATGAAAAAGGATCCTTTTTCGTTACTCAAGAATCCTTTCCCAGGATTTCCTTGGTGTCTAGCGGGACCCTCCACCCTCTTATCCCCATCCCCTTTAATGTTTTGTTTCCCTGGTGTTTAGTGGTGCCCCCCCCCCACTCTCCAATCCCCATCCGCTTTCATGTTTTGTTTTTCTGGTGTCTTGTGACACCCTCCACTCTTCAATCCCCCTTGTCTGTCCTGTATCCCTTTGCTGTCTAGTTACACCCCACCCACCACCCAATTTTAATATCAGTCATTCTAAGCAGAAACTAAAGCACTCTGAAGAAGCTTGGCCATTGCTAAGCAAAATATCAGTTATTGAAATAGGCAAGGGATGTGACGTCATCTTTCTGCATCAGGCATAGTTCTGTGTCTGAGAGCTTGTTGATTTTTACTGCATCTACTTTCAAATAAATGGTGAACTTTTTTTACCATTGCCCACTGACTGTGTGCATTTTTGTGGCTACAGGTGCTTTAATTTCTATTTGGATTGACTGTTTTTTCCTTAGCATCATAGCGGTCATAACTTCTTTTTCCCTGGTGTCTAGTGGTACCCCTGATCACTGTCCCACTGTTTGATCTCCTGGGTGTAAAGTGGCACCCCAACCCTCCAATTGCTGTCCCCCTGTTAGTTTTTATTTCCCTTGTGTCTAGTGGCACCCCCTCACCCTCCGATTACTGTTGCAAACTGAAACAAAGAAAACTGTCCCTCACTGTCTTTTTTAATTTTTTCAATCTTTAAAAAAAAGTCTGTCACTGATCACACCAGCACCCCCACCAGACATCCCACCATGCACCCATCTCACTACACCCCCCTTGACACCCTCACACACCCTCACTCACCTAAAGGGGTCCCAGGTTCGAGATCCACTCTCCCGATCGAAGACATGTCGTGCTGCTGGAATTGGTGACTGCAGTCTGAGAAGCTAAGGTAAATGCAGGTCAATGTATTTTTTGTTTTACTTTGATTGTGCACCTCTAGTGTAGTAGGGACAGCACCTTATCCTCCTATCAGCCCTCTTGTGGAACCTAAACACTCCTGCAACAGAGCCTCTGCCTCAATTGCAGGGAAGGGGGGACCCATCACTTGCTCTCCAAGGAGGGTAGCGAGGGGGAGACCAGCATCACCCTTGAATCCCACCCTGACTTATGCTGTTCGAGCTGGAGGGAGTGGGAGTCCTTCAAAGGCTTCCTTATGCATGCATGAGAAGGTTTTTCTTCTTAGATACCTCTGGAGGTGCAGACATGCAATGATGTCCAGTGAGTGTGGGTGCATTCCTGTACCTGCCCCGCAGGACATCTAGTCAGCCCCTGGTGTTCCCTGGCTGTAGTTACCCCTAGTCTCCACCGGGAGTCACCAAATACAGGGGATCCACAACCCACCTTCCCAAAGAGAGAAGAGCAGTCCTCCAGACGCCTGTTCCTCTCCTCCCCCGTCGAGGCCCGATGACCCGACTTGGCTCCCGAACCCAGATCACTGGCATGGCGTGAGGTAAGGTATCCAGCACCTCAGCCCACAGCGCCACTAGGCCGGTATCATAGATCAATGTATTTCAATGGGGGGGGGGTTCAACTTTAATTCATAACTCAGCCAATCTTTTAGATTTTGACCCAAAATTTTCAACATAGCCTCTTGGGTACCCCACCTCTTGAACTAAATGACTGTCAGTATGCAACTCCTGCCCAAAAGGTGATTTTGTGGTCACTTGGCAAATTCACCTTTTGGGCAGGATTTGTGTAATGACAGTCATATTGTTCATGAGGTGGGATCATAAGAAAGCTATGTTAAAAATGTGGGATCAAAAAATATAAATGTGGCAAAGTTATGGTGATTTGTTGCAATTACGCTACGTACACTTGTAACTTCAGATATTTTTCATATTTTGACACCAAATTTTCAACATAGACAGCTGATTACTTACCCCTTCATATACAGTATGTTACAGGTGTCATTTTTCTAATCCTGGCCAAAATGTGTTTTCGCACCTGTGGTGCAGAAAGGCATCGCAGTTGCACGAAATTATGTTTTGATGTAAATTTGAAAATGTTTCTGTACTGAGCTGCATGAGGTGGGGTAATAAGATGGCTATGCTGAAAATGTGGGGCCAAAATATTTTACAATGGCAAAGTTATGCCCCTTTGTTGCAATTTTGCTATGCATGCTTGTAACATTAAAATATTTTGACCCCAAATGTTCAACATAGACTTCTTATTACCCCACTTCATGTACTATATGTCATGACTGTCATTTTTCAAATCCAGGCCAAAATATGTTTTTGCACGTATGGCGCAGAATGTTGTTGGAGTTGCACAGAATTACTTTTTTGGCGGGGATTCAAAAATTTTCTGTACCAGGTACATCAAGTGGGGTAATTAGATGGCTATGCTGACAATTTGGTCGCTATTGTCCTATAAATGGAAGTGCAGGGCTCTTCCACAGTGATGTAGATATATGCATCTGTGGAGGTATGGTAGCACAGGGCCCAAAAGAACCTGTGCTCCCACAGGCAAATAAGGATATGATTGCTCTATCTCAAAAACTATAGATGCGTGGGAGTGAAGGGCCTTCCAGGCCCTGAGCTCCCACAGACAAATAAAGCTACGATTACACTATCTCAAAATGTAAGGAAATTAATTGCAAACAACTACTTTAATGCATCAGTTAGGGATGAGGATAAAGCAACAAAAGTAGGGAAATATGACATTAGGGTTTCCAACCCTAACACCCCACCCCCACCCTGAAGTCAGAAAATCAAGTGTGAGTTGTGCTGTGAGGGTCTCGAGCCTAACACTGACCCCATTCTCATTCACTGTGCACATCTATGCTTATTTACTGATGGAATGGGGTAGCATTAGGATTGAGACCCTCACGGCACTCCTTACACCTGATTTTCTGACTCCAGGGTGGGGGTGGCGTTTAAGGGTTGGAAACCCTAACATCAGATTTCTCTACTTCTGTCACTTTATCCTCAACCTTAACAGATGCATTAGCATAGATTTTTTTTGCAATGAATATATATATATATAGGCGCAATAGCACCCTTATAGTTAGGGTTGGTACAGCCATTCAATGTTAAATCACAATTTTTGCACCCTAATAACTTTGGCATTTTTCAACAAAAATGCCCAAGAATTGGTATGTGCTGTCATACTGCTACTGTCACAAGATGTGGAAAGTTTCATGACAGCAGCTTTAACAGTTTTTGAGATGTCAAGTAGTCAAAAAGCCAAAAATGTATGTTTGTTTGTTTTTCCCCATAGGATAATGGGAGTTTTTGCACTCTTCTACAGCACACACAGAATGGAGTTTTTCTCTGACATCTTCAGGGGTAATGGGGTGTGTGCCAAGGGTGTGCCTTTAGATAGTTTGGTGTAAAAATACAGTACATTAATAGTTTTGCATTATAATGATTTTTGTGATAGATGCAGGACAGGCTGCTTGAATGGTAAATAATACTTACCGTTCGAACAATAAAGTGCAAATGATAAATGGCATTTACTGTTCAAACTTTACAATTCGAACAGTAAATGGTCGAACTGTAAATACCATTTACCGTTCGAACAGCAAATAGCCATTTACTGTTCACACTTTACTGTTCGCAGTTTTTGCTTTTCAGTTCAGATTCTGACATCTTGATTTCAGTTAGCGAGGGTGGAAAAGTTAAATATTTTAAAGAATACTGCCCCAAGGTAAACACTAAGAGTTGTGTTTGCCTAATTGGGGCCTGAGGAACACGATTCTGGCATTACTTTGCCCGTATGGGGCCCTGAAATAGTTTTTTTGGATGGTTGTGTCTGCGCCAATCACACATGACAGTATGGTTGGGGGGTTGGGTGAATTTTAAATGAATAGCTGTTGCTCATTTTGAGAGCAGGCAGACCCCAGAACTGGATTCCTTGGTCCCAGATTAGGTAAACATCAAGTGTTTACCTAACAAATGCTTGTTTCTACCCTTTTACTCCTTCTAAGAGGAAAGGGGGCCAAGGAATATTAATGATAAATATTGGAAGCTCTGCTGACATTGGGGAGCCCAATCCCGGTGTCAGCAGCTAACACCACTTCCCACCCACCAGTGTGGGACACTGGGGAGCCCACTCCCAGTGCCCCCAGTATGTTCTCCCCCCAGCAGTGTGCCATCTTTCCTTACAGTTTGCAAACAGTGGGGTGCCCAACTCCTGTGTCAGCAATAGCCACCCCCTCTGACAGTGTGGGGCACTGAGTAGCCCACATCCAGTGTCCCCAGTTATGTCCTACTCTCCCTTTTACTTTGAGACACTGGGGAGCCCACTCCCAGTATCCCCAGTTGTGTCCACCCCACCAGTATTGTGAGACACTGTGGAGCCCACTCTCAATGTCGCCAAATGGTAAAATGTTCCTGAAAAAAAGAAAACAGTCCCCTGATATCTTTTTTGTTTTTATCAATCCTGAAAAAAAGAAAATGGTCCCTCATTGTCTCCCCTGTCCCCCTCCCTCTGCACACCCACCTTCCCACACCCCCTGACCCCATACTTACCTCCACAGGTCAGTGGCTGTCATCTTCTCTGGATCAAGACATGTCTGCACTCTTCAAAGCCGAACCACAACTTGAGGAATTGCAGTAAGTGCTGTATAATGGCCAGTCACTGGCCTTTTGAACTTATGTTGATATCTCAGCCATTTGTTTATATTTTTTTACCAAATTTTCTACATGAGCTTTTTGGGACCCCACCTCATGAACCCTGGGACTGTCATTTCATTTCTCAGTCCTGAAAGGTGATTTCATGGTCACTGCATGGAATTACCTTTCTGGATCAAGTAATAAAACAACAGTGCCACTGTTCATGAGATGGGGTCCCAAAAAGCCCATGTTGAAAATTTGGTGCAACAATTCCCCAAAATGCCCGAGTTACACGTGGTCATTGAAATTTTGCTATGCATGCTTGTAACTGTGGCTATTTTTATTATGTTCACTCCAAATTTTCAACATTGCCGTTTTTCCACACCACCTCATGAACAGTACCACTGTCATTTCAGACATCCTGACCAAAACATGCTTTCATACCTGTGGCATGGAATGGCACAGTTGCTGCATGAAATCACCTTTTGGACCAAGTAACAAAATGACAGTACAGTGCATGCCACTTTTGTCAGACAGTTTTGTGTAGTATTGATTTGTCTCATGAAAATGATGTCTGCCGTTCCTGGAGTGGGTGGGGTTAAAAGACGCAATACCTAATGGGATAGACGCTCGCTTTTTCAGTCATTCGGTTGTGAGCAAATATTACATCGAGTACTGTACCGTACTTTTTGAGGCATCCTAGGTAAGTGTGGCCACTAAATTTTACACATCACTGTACGATGCAGCACAGTTTACATGCTTACTACTGTATTTTCTTTGATGGTCATTGGCAGGGAACAGGGATTCAGTGCAGTGCATTGTTGTGCTGAGCTTGTGGTGGGGAACCAGGAATAGGTGCAGTGTTGTGCTTGTGCTGTACATTTGTAGCCTTTCATTTCTTCAGGGCTTCATATTGTCTGGTGTTTAGGAAGTGCTTGGTGATCGGGGGTGTGGGTGATTTGGGAGTGTCATAAAAGTATTTTACCTTTTACCTTAAAACTTGAGTTGGCTTTAGTTGAAGAAGCTCGTTTCATTGGAGCTGTGGTGTACTTTTTCCACCCCAGTTCTGTTCTTTGGACTAGATCCTAGTCTGGCACAATATCAGACCTCTGTGTCATTGCTAGATGGAGGACATTGCATCATCTGCTGCTGACACACTTTGCATTTCTTTATCACCATCCTGTTCCTCATCAAATGCTTTTTCTGAGGAACAGGATAGCATCATTATATCCAGCACCCTGGCCACGTCGTCTTTGTCCTCATCCAGCTCTGGCTCTGGGTCATTTTATCCCAAATGAGGTAAGGCATCATATTCTTCCTCTGTCAATCCATCAGGTGCTGGTGCAGCTTCCTCAACAGGCTCTGCTTCCAGTGATTGTTCATGCTCTGCTGTTTCTTTGGATTCATGCTTGAACCCACCTTTAGTAAAAAAAAATTAACGATCATTGTGGTGAAAACTGAATCCCAGGCTGTTTTTAACAATAAAAAAATCCAACAATGTAATGCATTTCATGCATTCAGTGGTTGTTAGCTATGTTCCACCTTCCATTTTGGCCAGGACATGGGCATGCATCTCCTGAACGTAATGATGTTTTAAGCTATAAATTATTCCCTGGTCGAGAGTCTGAATGATGCAGGTTGTGTTGGGTGGTAAGAACATCAACTTAATGTTCCTCAGTCCTCTCACATCAGTGTGTCCACTGAAATTATCCAGAAAAGAGTGATCTTTCTGCCTTTTATTCTGCGGTCCTATGCATGAACCCAGTCTATGAAGATGTCTGAAGACACCCAAGCTGTGTGATTGTGGCATTAAAGCACAGACAAATGGGTGACCCCATGGAAACACTAGGGTTGGGCAGACTTCCCCACCTCTACAAGCTGGCATTTGTCTGCCCGGCCATGTTGCATTTGACCATAACTGAGATACGCTCCTTAGCTTTCTTCTGTCCTTGCAGAGCTTGACCTCTGAAGGAGAACATCCCCTGCCCCACACACCTAAAAAAAGACCCATTTCATCCATATTGTAAATGTCAGCTGCTGAAAAACCAGACAACAGATATCCAGCAATGCATTCCTCACTCATGAGCTGGTTCCAATGGTATCAAAATTTTGCTTCTCGCCATGAGCTCGGCAGAAACAGATGTTATTCCTGATCTTCCACCATTGGAGTCAACCATCAGTGGGATTAAAATCTGGTTTGCTGAGTGCCACAGTGAGCTGCTTAGCTTTTTGTAGCAGTAATGGACCACTTACCATGGCATCTCGGCTGCGAACCTCAGTGAACCAAACAAGCAGGGCATCTTCAATCTCTTTGTCCTTCCCATCCATTTTTCATTTTCTGTCAGGGTTCTGGTTACTGTGCCACTGCTCAAGAATGCTTTCCTTTTGCATAATTAGGTCGGAAACAGTGGATTTGAGGATCGATAGCTGTGTTGCCATGTCCCGTACACTCATTCTCTGCAGCGACTCCATCTGACAGATCAGTTCAATCTTCCTTGACAACAGGATACCTGGACACCATGAGAAGGCCATCATGAGATAAGGAGCTTCAAACAGTACATGTAACAGTAAAAATTAGAGCAGCCATGTGTTAACCGCAAAGTTTAAATACGGACATTCAGAAAAGGGTTTTAGCATTGGGTTTTTGTCCGCATAATGCAATTGTCCATGCTAACTATGTCCATGCAAAGTGGCGGGTACTGTACTAGTGTTCATAAGGTGGTGTCTCAAAAAGGGCATGTTGAAAATCTTGGGTAAAAATTTCCCAAAATGGCTGTGTTATGGGGAATCTCGTGATGCACACTCATAATGCTGTAAATTTGCAATATTTTCACCCCATATTTTTGATATAGTCTTAGTATCTCACATCATGAATGCCATATCTGTCCTTTTTCAAATCCTAACCAAAATGTGGTTTTACACCTGTGGTGTACAATGGCGTTGCGGTTGTGCAGAATTATGTTTGGCGGGGATTTGAACATTTTCTGTACTAGGTACATGCGGTGACATGACAAGAAGGTTATGTTGAACATTTGGGTGAAAATTATTTTAGATGGCACAGTTATGACTATGTCTTGTAGTTTCACTACACCTGCTCGTAACGTGGGTGGAAGCGCAGGGAAAATCCCTGCATTTCCACAACTTGAAACATATGCACACCTTTGTAGGGATGGGAGGGTTGGTTCTGAAGGACCCTGTGCTCTCACCCCTAAAGATGCTTTCACAGCTAGATACATATGCACATCTGTGGAGGGAAGGGAGCGCAGGGTCCTCCTACTGTAAAATACAGTTACTGTTATACTATCTCAAAAAGTAAGGGAATAAATTGCAAAAAACTATGTTAATGCATCAGTTAGAGTTTTTATCAATGCACCAAAGGAAGAATTTGACGTGGGAGCTTCCAACAACACCCACCTCCTGCACAGATGAGAGATCGAGGGGTGGCATTGGAGTTATCAGCCCTAGTGCTCACTCCATTCTCCTCTGCTATGCCCACTCAGCTTATTTTCTAATGGAATGGGGTGAGTGTTAAGGCTGAGAACCCCAATGTCACCCCTCTGATCCCTCTTCATCTGTGCAGGGATGGGGTGGAGTGTTAGAGTTGGAAACCCTGACATCGAATTTCCCAGCTTTTGATGCTTAAATAAAAACCCTAACTGATTAGGTAAAAAAGAATCATACTTAAATGCATTTATTGTCTTAAGCAGGGGAACTGGAGTGAAAATAAATAATCTATTTCCACTACAGCTCAGAGAAGAATAGATATTTCCACTCCAGCTCCACAATGTTCTGAGCAGAATCTGCCTTTATACCTAACATTCTATCCAGGCCTGCTGATAAAAAATGACACAAAACAATTAAACTTTCTGTGCCAGCCCCTGGCATTGCATAAATGGCACATGCCATGGGTTGCATCATAAAAATGAATAATTTATTTTGAATGGTTGGGTATGACCTCTATAGTCCTCACTTGTAGCTCCACCACTCAAGAGGTCAATAGAGTTCATAACTAGCTGTTCAAAATAATCATTTTATTTTCATACAGCCCATAGCAGATCCCATATCTATCTATCTATCTATCTATCTATCTATCTATCTATCTATCTATCTATCATTTGCAAAAACTGTGTTAATGCATGAGTTACTGTTCAAGTTAATGCCACAAAAGCAGAGAAATGTGGTGTTAGGATTTCCAACTGGACTAGCAGTATAGCCTAGAGGTTAGAGTAATGAGCTGTGAATGAGCTTGGTACATCCAGCAGACAGACCTGGGTTTGATTCCAAAAACCTCCACTTGCATACTGTGTGACTCTGAGAAAGTCACTTAACCTACCCAGTGCTCCCAGGTAGCCCCTGAAAACAGGCAGCTATGCCTAGTGGATCTTACCTGGTTAACAAAGAATAGCAACAAAAAAAAAACACTCACCTCCCCCAAGCAGCAAAAGGACAAGATCACACAAGCAACCACAGAGAGCCATCATCAGGTAAGACAAACACCATACACCTGTTTTC
This sequence comes from Neoceratodus forsteri, assembly GCA_016271365.2. Classification (NCBI taxonomy): domain Eukaryota; kingdom Metazoa; phylum Chordata; order Ceratodontiformes; family Ceratodontidae; genus Neoceratodus; species Neoceratodus forsteri. Next base: position 957,964,944 of record CM057455.1, read on the forward strand.
AGATTACATAAATGCAGCAGCACTAATGTGGTACCTTCATGGATTTGTATCAGCACCTGCATAAGCCCGGAATCCACAGAGGCATGTGCTTAGGTAGCCATACCTATATGTATATGTCATAGATCATGCTTGAGTATATGCTGCTGCAGAGGTGTAGGCCTCATGGGGCCTGTGCCTCTGCAGCCTGAAACACTCATGCATGCTGTTTGAGATACCTCACTAGATAGCATGCTCTGCTAGTGCATTGTTTTCTATATGCAACTCCATAACAGAAAAACTGCTAGTCCCTTGAAAAATGTCTAGATCCACTGCTGGAACCATGATACCAACACTGCAACACTACTTCATTCTACATAACTGCAGGCAACACAGAGGTCTGCCTTCTGAAGGCAGAAGTTGGTGTGTATATCTTACACCCATGGCTGAAGAGATGCAGGACCCTAATGGGCCTCCACTTCTGCAGACAGAAGGGTATGATGATTGTACAGTGAGACCATTATGGTGAACAGGTAGATGCCAACAACATTGACAGTTCACTGTAATGGTCCACTTGAGATCCTGGCACTCTGTCTCCCGGTCCTGCACCCCATCCCCAAATCAACTCCAACTTGGAGTTAGAATCCTAGAGTTCCAAGGGTGCAGGGGCAGAGCTCCCCACATGGGGGGGGGGGTTCAAGGTGAAGCCCCTCAATGGAAAAATGACCGGGGTCTCCTGTAGGATTTATGTGGACTGCAACTTGCGATCAACATAAATCCGTTGTTGTGATGTCGGTCAACAACATAATTGTTGAACCGGCATCATATAGCTAGACAGAAGTGCTGCTGCAATTCTGGTATCATGGATTTTGTGGTGTCTGCGCATCTGCAGCCAGAGGCTAGTGTGTATGTCTTACACATGTGGCTGCAAAAGCAAAGGTCCATCACTTGTGTGCATGTCTTACAGTGTCCATAAGTATATGAATCAACAGAAGCGCTGGCCCCATAGGGACCTCTGCTTCTACAGACAAAAGAACTCTTATAGTTTTGGAAATCATGGATTTGTATCTGGCTGCAGGGGTCTGTTCTTCTGTGCACAAAAGCAGTGTTGTAATTTGAGTATTGTGGATTTCTATCTGCAGTGGCAAGTGAGTGTGTGTCTTGCTGTGTGCATGTCACAGATACAAATTGAAAAAGATAGCTCATTAGAGTCACTGCATTTGTGTCATGTGGAAACAGTTTTATGTTGTTTGTCTTAGCTGATGATGGCCGTCTGTGGTTGCTTTGTGGTCTTGTCCTTTTTGCTGCTTGGGGGTTGGGGTGGGGAGTTAAGATTGTAAATACTAATACCAAAGTTCCCAACCTTTGTGGTGTTAACTTAAGATCAAACTGGTGCAGTAATGTAGTTTTTTTCACTAAAAAATCTCATTTCTTTTTGAGATAGTGGAATTGTGTCTTCATTCATGCAGATCCCTTCAGGACCTGCATGAACAGATTCAGACAGGGTCTGTCCACCTACAGAAGTTACAAAACAGAAAAAAAGTATGCACTGGTTTGGTGGTGCTCACAATAAAAAGATGAGTACACTGACACAAAAATTGAGCTCCTATCACCTCTAATAATAAACAACACATAGGCTTTGTTTCATATCCAAACAGGTGCTCTATTAATAGCGTTAATATTTTCAGACCGGCATAATTACAAAACAAACAAAGCAGACATCAAAAGAAGGTAATTACACCTGATGCATTTTGGATCTGACGGATCCTTTCTCAAAGGTTGTTAATCTCTGATCTCCTCCCTCCTTATATTTATCAACTAATAATGACTTATGATGAAGTCATTAACAAAAATGAGCACATACTGTAAAACCAGCAGATCATAAAAATCTAAAGACACCATCCCATAAAAAATAACAGGACAAACAAACCAACATTTAAGTGATTAAACTACTTTTTTATGTGGTTTTAAAGAGGTAACTTTATAATATCTATCCATTCATCTTCAATTATAATCTATACATAAAAGATATTAAGTTACCTAAAAACGTAACTGAAAAAGGGGAACCAAAAGAAGCTCTCATGAAAACATGAAGTTCATTGCTGTAAAAAGTTTAAACTTTAATTTCATATACAAGTACATCTAAATATACAGTTAAAAATTATGCAAAAATGTGCCATGTGAAAAAAAGCCATTTGTACGATACTTCTCCGTTTGGCAACACTACAAGGGAAAAACTATAAAATTCAATAAAATAACTAGCTATCCATCTGCTATTTTCTGCTTAAGATAAAAATAATTTTAACTAAATTCCAGTATTTTAACCTGATGCTTTTGTAGCATTCAAAATGATAATCCAAGAATGTTTCTATACAAGTACAAGATTATTAAAGTTCCATCCCTCAGCTTTGGGCAAACTTTGTCAATCGCTGTAAGATGAAAAACATGCCAAGTTCTGTCTTGCATTTCTACAATATGTGCAGCTGTAGCATAAGTCTCATCTCCCCTTTCAATAGTGTGGCAGTGTTCCCCCACGCTCATTTTAAAACTTCTATTTGTTTTTCCTACATACAGTAGAATGCTCCACAGGAGCATTCAGCGAAATAAATCACTGCCATTGTATCACAGGTAATAATTTGTTGAATCTCAAAGTCCCTCCCTGTAAATAACTTTTTAAAAGAATTACCTGTGTTGCAATTTTACAGTAGATGCATCTTTTATGTTGATAGCAGCCTTCTGTTCTTCTCACCGGCCAAGTTGTGAGGCTTTCTGTTTTTCTGTTTTATCCACATAGTGGCTAAGAACTAATTCATCTCTCAATGTAGGAGCTCTATGGTGTAACATCCTGGGGGGGGGGTCATTCTGTAATGTATTTTAAACCCCTGTCACTTGTTAGAATGTGCCAATTTTTTTTATTATATTCTCTAAATAATGAGCTTGTGCAGAGTACGTTGTGACAAAATTAAACTGATGTACTTGTCCCTCTCTCTCATTGTTCTCTAATAGTAAGTCTTCCTGATTCATGGCACTCACTAAATTCCTGTTATCAGATATAGTTTCTTGCCCATATTCTCTCTCCTTTAACTGCTTTTCAGGCTCTTCTGCTTCTTTCAAAAAGATTTCTCAGTACTGCAGTTGGGTCTAATACCTAAAAACTGACCTCTGGGAATATTGCGGACAGTGTAGTGTGGGTGACAGCTAGATGTCATTAAAAGCATATTTCTGTCTGTTTCTTTCCTATCAGTATCAATTGAACCATCTTGTTTCCTAGACAATGTTAGATACAAGAAATTCACTGATTTTGTGCTTGCTGCATAACAAAATCTCAAATGTATGTTAGTTCTATGTAAAAATCTAATGCAATCTTATAATTATCAAATGTTCCCATGCCACACTGCCACTACATCATCAATATAATGATGCCAGAGTCCCAACCTATGAAAAAGGATTGCCGATAACATCATATATATAATGCTTCTCCCATGCACCTACATATAAATTAACTACTGAAGGGACACATGTTGCCCCCAAGGTAGTTCCCTTATTCTGCAGGAGCATCTCTTTGTTAAACATAAAAACATTACTTTTAAGTACATGCTCCAAAAGTTTCCAAGAAAATTCTGTGGGTGGTCCAGTCCCACAATGTTTTTGGCTGAGTAATTGTTTTATTTACTTTTATTTTGCAAAGAATTCTTAAGGCAGGTACCTATGTTCTAAGGGTCCAGAGTCAGAGGCAACATTAATACATAACATCACAAATATACATTACAAAATCACTTGTATACACCACAGCAAATGGACATACAATTCTAGCAACAGCATATAGAATTACATAGTTACATTACTTTTTTTTGTAGATTCTGTTTCTCACCCAGCTATCTGGAGCTCTGTCTGGCTACTCCAGTCGCCTAACCGCTCTACCACCCACTGTGTCCCCGTCATCTTCAGAGACATTACCACTCCCTGGGGATGGAAGCCCTACAGCCCCAGGGAGATTGAAGGGGCAGTGATGAGAATCCAGCATTGGGCGTGTGACGGCAGCACTGGAGGAGACATTACATATCCGGTAGGTGTTTTTTTTCCCTTTTATGTGCCCTCTTCCCCCTTCCCCCCATGCGTGATGCATGCCCCTGACTTCTTGGTGCATGCAATCCTGCCAGCATCAGACCACGCTGAGAAAGTGCAGTCCAATGCTTTGTGGTGCCCCTGGTCTCCACCAGGGGCCACCAGAGTGCCAGACAACCCCAGTACCCTCCCCTGGGAGAGGAGAGTAGCCCTGCAGGCTCTCAATCCAATCCCTCCCCTGCCAACCCCCAGTGCCCAAGTTTGCTCCTGAACTTGTGTCACTGGTGTGGTATGAGGTGTGGCATCCAACACCTTAACCCTCAGTGCCACCAGGCTGGACCACATAATTACATTATGACAAAGCAAACCATAGTGAAGGGTGCAGTAAACAAAGTTTACTTTGTTAGATCATAAGGCAATTCATTTCAAGCATTTACAAATTCTAGTTTCTGAGAGAGAGAGGCATGCAGCCTAGATTTAAATAATGAAACAAAGTCACAATCTCTAATAGCGCTAGCAAGGTCATTCCAGTGATTGTCAAATCAGTATGAGAAGGAGTTCTGACCCAACGTAGTTGTCCTCATGGGAATCAGCAACACACAGCTTGCCATACCTTAATATCATACCTATTGTCGATGAAAGTGAACAGTCACTGCAGGCCTGGAGAGATCAGGCCTTACAATATGTTGTAGCCTATGACTAGGGTGTGGTATTGGAGCCTCTGGTTGAGGTTTAACAGGTTTAATTTGGAATACATGTCACATGTATGTGTATCTATTAGAATATCAAGTGCAAATAGGCAGCCCTTGTTAAGTAGTCCCCTTACTCAGTTTAGCACCCCATCATATAATAATGAAATGAATGTTAAAGCTGTATTGGTAGACTATAAGAAAGCTTTTGATCTTATTGATCATAAAGCTGTAATTAAGAAATTGGAAAGTTTTAAGATTCCTAAATGTATTATTAATCGGCTATATGGCTTTTTGGATGGGAGGTCTCAATGGACTGAGCTAGAAGGTAATACATCTGAGGAGGCATCAGTCTGGAGAGAAGTCCCCAGAGTATCAAATTGGGGCCACTATTGTTTTAATTATGATAAATGATTTGGCTATGAAAGGTCCATGTATAAAATATGTAGACGATACTGTAGTTCTAGATTAAACTATTTTATGCAAATAAATCCAAGTAAAATTAAGGAGATACATTTTGGGAGGCAGAAAAAATGGGAAGAATAAAGCAATTACAATTGGGGGGTGGAAATTGACATGGTTAACAAACTGAAATTATTGGGTCTTATTTTTCAAAATGATTTTAGCTGGGCAGAGCAAGTTTCAGCTATGGTAAAAAAAGCAAATAGTAGGCTATATTTTTTGACTACTCTGAAAAGGACTGGATTAAATTTATCTGACTTAATACACTATTATTGTATGGTGGTTAGACCTGTTTGGAATATGGGGAAGCTGTGTGGCATGGTGGGCTTACAAAAGATGAAACAAAGGCACTTGAAAGGACACAGAAAAGGGCACTTAGGATAGAGTTGGGGTGTGAAATTAGTTATACTGAGGCATTAAATAAGTGCAGGTCAGAGAGGTTGGCTGTAAGATAGGAAAAGATGGCAAGAGAAATGTTTAGAAAGGTATGTGATCCAATGCATAAACTTCATTTTTGGTTTTTACTAAAAGAAACTGCTGGATGTCAGTTATGTAAACAGTCAAAGTGGAAAAACCCATGGGTGAGAACTTAGACTTATAGTAAGTCTTTGTGCACTATTTAGATATGAGTTAAGGACTGATTTTGGTGTTGGTAGGAGTATAACATGTATTAAGTTGTTTTTTATATTTATTAGTCAGTGTGTATTTTAAAATTTGACTTTTTATGTATTAAGTTACAATAATATATACAGTTTCTGATTTTATGTATAATGTGTGCTCAGGTAAAGGTTTGTACACTTCAACCAATACCGCTTGTGAATGGTTACAATATTGACAATACATCTAAATCTAAAATCTTTAATCATTAGCAGACCCATAGATCACAATGGCATAGTCAATGATGCTAATGATAAAGCACTGAGCAAGGAGTTTTTTTTTTACCTCTGGTAAGAGATTGCTCCTGTGTCTATAAAGGAATCTGACTCTTGCATTAAGGTCCTCACTAAGTAGTCTATATGGTCAGAGAATGTCATGGCACTGTCTAGAATCAAGCCAAAGTATTTGAAAGTTTGCTCTTGCACGTATGTTGGCTGAGATTGAGAGATCAGAGGATAGGTCTGCCTTGCTATGGTTGCCAAAACAGCATGCATCTTGTTTTGTTTGTTTCATATTCTTGACTAGCAGATTGCTGGCAAACCAGAACTGGACATAATTAAAGTCATCCTGTTGCCTCTGCATAAGGTGATCATGGTTCCTATCATTACAGAAGATGACTGCATCATCTGTGTAAAGGATTATATGGGAGGATTTGTAGACAGAGGGTAGATCATTAATGAATAGGCTAAGTAACAAAAGACCAAGTATTGATCCCTGTGGAATGCCAATATTGACTGGTCTGACATCTGATGTGGCAGCCCTACATTTAACCAGCTGGGTTCTACCAGTCAAGTAGTCTGGGAACCAGATGACCACATCCATTGAGAGGCCAATGGATATAAGAGTATGGCTGCAAGATCAAATGCCTTTGATACAAAATGAAACTGACACAAAATGAAGATGATGCAAAATGAAAATGAGAAATAATGCAACTCTGTCTAAAGCTTCCTCAAGCAGTATGCTAGTGTAGAGGGATTCTATGTCAAGTGTTACAAAGTATGAGTTCTCTTCAATGGTGATATCACTCACAACTTGTATGCCCTTCATATCTTTGAGGTAAGAAGGTAATGATGTCACAAAGGGGAGCAAGACAATGTCATCATAGAGAGGGGTTTCATTATTGATCCAATGCCGCAAACTATTGGATGGCCCAGTGGATTTTCAAGGGATTTGTGAATCTTGCGTAAAACATATAAAGTTGCTCTTATCAGGAAATCAGTTGTTGGAAATTCTTTAGTCTTTTTGTCAATATATCCTAAATCAAATGCCTGTTTCATTGTTTCATCAATAGAAAACTTAAAATAAATGTTTGGGTCCTCATATAGTTTTTAATAGAAGTCATGATTGTTATATTGTTTTTCTACTCCCTTCACATAGTCTTTTCTGTTCAAAAGTACAACACATCCTCTTTCATCTGCATCTTTTATTATTAGCTCAGTATCATTTTTTAAAGTAGTAGCTGCTCTTTCATTTACTGTAAGATTATTAAAATTTAATTTTGGAAAATTCTCAGAAGGTTCCATAATGTCTTTTTCTACCAGGTTTTTAAACATGTTTATTGCAGTGCTAGCAGGGGAAAAAAGTAGACTTACTCCAAAAAATATAATCAATGGAGTTATTTTTCATAAATTCATTATCATGCATTATCATATCTGGTTGACTTTGACATTCTATTTCTGACTTTTTCTCTTGATTAAAAAAAAAAACTTAAGCTGAGATTTCTACATGCAAGATTAAAATCCAAAATAGTTTGATACAAATTTATAGGGATCGTTTTTGCAAAAGTGAGCCACTTACTTAATATTTGTTCTTCTGCTTTTGTTAAACAATGATTAGAAAGGTTAATTATATTTATTTTTGGGATATCGGGTTCCACTATCTCCATCTGCCCCGTATGGTTGTTGATTCATCTGTGGCTGTTGCTCGTTCCTCACATAGCATCCATGACCTCTTTGACCTCTGCCACTTCTTCTACCTCATCCTCCTCCTCCTCTGGACCGCTGGCATCCTATCCTCCTTGATATTTGTTCTTTTTCAGGCTGTGGCAAGGCTGAAATGGGCGTTCAGCTGGTGGTCTGTCCTTGACAAAAAAAGGCACATTTTTTGGTTCTTCTGTTTCTGACTCACAGACATCAGTACTGAAATTAAATGAAACCCAACTTTCTTTTTTAATTCCTCTCTGACTGTTTCTTTTCCAAGTGAAGACGTTATCATTTTCATAGTCTTCTCAGTCTGTAGTGAATTTGCTTTGTGTTTTGCTATTTTTAATTCTCTGTCCAATTTTTTTTATTTATTTTTTATTTTTATTTATTTAATCATTCAGAAATACACCTTTGAGCACACATGCTCATTTACAAAGGTTCCACATCAAGGCTGAGAATGAAGATATTAATAACTTGGATGACAGAGATTAATAACATATATTACAATTAATGATAATAGATCACTGTAGCAAGTATGTACAACCAGCAGTGTCATGGCAGCTCACAGATGAGCTCTGTCAGATAACAGATGAACACAAAGCAGCACAAGGAGCATTGTCAAGGTTTAGGTAATACATCATAAGATAAAGGCAGACAGAGCAGAGGGATGTTTCTAGTGAGGGTTTTGTGGGGCCAGAACAGGAGAGATCAGCTGCAGCAGACACAGTTGGCACAACGTGAGTGAGCCTTTCTTACTTTGGTTTTGAATGGTGCTGTTTTAACGATGTCCATCAGTGATGCAAGCAGTTGATTCAGCCATTGTGGGGCCTTAACAGCAAAGGAATGCATGGCCAGGCTGGTTCTGCAGAATGCTACATACAGACCAGACTGAGCCATGTTCCTGGTGTAATGGTTGTGGGCTAGTTGCAGTAAATTTTTAATTGCTGGCAGGGTGAGGCTCAGAAGTGCTTTTTTTTCCCCCAAGATGCATGTGTGATATTTAAACTTGTTTAGAAGTGGAAGTCAGTTAGCTTGATGGTAGAGGGAGCAGATGTGGGTGAACCTGTCAGCCCTTAGTATGAAGTAGCAGGCCTTATTTAAGACAAGTCTGATCCTGTCTAGAATGTTGCTAGTGGCTACTGCATATACTGTGTGGCCATAGTCGATCATGGGGTGGATACTGGAGGCTATAGCCACACTCTTGGCATCAGGGTGAGGTTGTGTCTATGTGGATATAGGGCTCCCAGTTTTTTATTAACAGATTTGATTGGTTGTCAACATGCAGTCTGAAAGAGAGCATATCTTCAATTGGGATGCCTAGGTATTTGAAAGAATTAAACTGCCCCATTCTAATTTACTATGGAGAGGGGACGGGCCTTTTTTCTCAGCTGTGGTCCTGCAAACAGCATAGTTTTGTTTTTTTTATAGGTAACATAGGTTTGAACAGAGCTAATAAGACTTGCGACCATAGTGCTCACCTTTGTTAAACTAACTGGCCACCCGCTTGGTGTAACTTATCCAGTTTTAGTTTAAAACTCTCCACCGATGGACTACCAACCACTCCTTTGGGTAGGGAGTTCCATTCCGAGATCACCCTTTGGTTGAACTACCTTTGGCGCCACTAGGTTTTACAATTTTCCCCTCTTAGCTGTAGTGAATGTGCCATAGTACTAGAGACTTGATCCTGAATTGTTAGTCATAACTTCTCCCAAAGATTTTGATCTGTTAGGGCCTTAAACAGCAGACACATATCTCCTCTTATCCTCCTATACTCTAGAGATAACAAATTCAAATCCCCCAGCCTGATAATATAGTCCTTTTCTTCCAGACCCCTTATGGAGCATATTGCCCTCCTCTGTACCCTCTCCAACATACATATCTCCTTTTTCTGGTAAGGTGACCACACCTGCACATCGAACTCTAGTATTGACCTCACCAGGAATCCATACAGGGGGGCCAAAACTTCTCTGGTTCTACTAGCTACAGGTACATGATTCAATATGCAGTTTAACACCCCATTTGCCTTTCTGCACACATTACTGCAATGGGTCTTAAATTGAAAATCATTTGTTATAGTGATACCTAAACATCTTTCCTCTGTCACAGTTCTAAGTAGTGTGTTGCCTATGCGATATGTATGGTTTGAATTGTTTTTTCCAAAGTACATAACTGTGCATTTGTCGGGGTTCAAGAGGAGTTTATTAGTACTACACCACACATCAATGTGATTTAGGGCCTCCTGCAGTGAATCATAGTTGCCTTGGTCCTTTAGCTCAGTCCCCAGTCAACAGTCATCTGCAAATTTAGTCATCCATACCTTGTCATGCTCATACTGGAGTAATGCCACATAGGTGTTAAAAAGACATGGACCTCAAACTGAGCCACTAGTTACTTCTGTCCAGTCAGAAAAGATGCCCCTAATGCTGACTCGCTATTTTCTGTCCTGAAGCCAAGAGTGAATCCATGGCACAGTATTGTCATGGATGCCCATGGCTTTCAAGGCCTTTACTAGCTCCTAGTGGGGTATCTTATTGAAGGCCTTTGTGAAGTTCAAGAATACCACATTGACTGATCTGCCCCCATCCAAACGTTTACTGACCCTGTTGTAAAATTCAAGCATATTGGTTTGGCAAGACCTCCCCTTAGTAAAGTCATGTTGTGAATTGTCCCCTAGATGTTCCTCCTGGATAAATTTGATAATTTGTTCTTTTGTGGTTCCCTCCAAAATTCTGTATATGGTAGCTGTTAAACTAACTGTGATGTGAGGATTATATCACATTACAAAATCCTGTCATGAATTTACCAGTCCTGCACAATGTAATTTGCAGCTCACAAGACCTCATGTTCCTGCAAGCCTCCTCTATATCTTAACCTTACTGCATTTTTCCTGGGGGCTTGTTCCAACTTATTTTTTAACAAATCTGAAATGGTATTCCCCCTAGTGTTACCAGATGTCCCCCGATTATTCTGACTTCTAGTGTCAGAAAAAGTATCATTTTCAGTGTTGCTATTTTGGACCTTAAAATCCACTCGCCCACAAGCCCATGGCCAAACCCGCTTTACGGATCCTTTCTGAGTCCGTGCAGAAGCACAATGACAGTGCACAGCCCCACAGCGCTAGTTCCCAGCCTCTTGGCTCCACTACGCAGCCACAGAATGTGCCGTGTGGACATTTTTGAACGGGCAATTCACCATGGAGAACAGCTCTGCAGCAAGGGATAATCCGATCAGTGCAGAATTTTAATTAAGCTGCACTCACAAATGTAGGTCACGATGTCCGATGAGGATAGCCAAAATAGTGAGGTGGAGAATAGCCTGGACCAGTCTGGGGTGCTGGGTATCATGGCTGTCAAAAAGAAGAAGAGGAAGCATTCTTTGACCAGCTTCCAGAAGAAGTGGTCATCGCAGTGGCCCTTAGTACAGGCAGTACTACTTGTTAAAGGGAACCCAGAGAAAGCATGATGCACAGTAAGTCCTCATTTTAAATTCTGACATGATTTAGTGCAGTGCAGCTCTGAAGGAAGAGGGTGAAAAATGTGGCAGTACTGATTTAAATTAACTTTTAATGCAGAACTTAAGTCAAGTCTGCAAGATGCTTAAAATCTGGGTCACTCTCTTGTCTGAGGTGCAGCACAGTGAGCTCTCTCTCTCAACAAGAATTTGTGTCCTCTAATTCAGTTGGCTTTATTTCTTGGTGCTCTGCAGCTCTTGATGCCAACGTTTGCTCAGTCATGGCCTGAGGGTGAGAGAGACAGAGATCATATAAATGAAACAGAGTGGTGGAAAAGGATCATACTTACTGGAGTCTGCTCACTGCTTTGACAGTTGGGCTTGCTCACTGAGAACTGGCCTGATGGGGGGAGACCGGATGACTAGGCCATGATTTAATTTAATTTAAAAGGTTCATCATTTCCAAGGCCTCCACCCCCACCCCTGCTCCTCAGCCGTGGTGACCAGCATTCCAGTTGCTGAAACTTGGAACCTATAAATGTAGTGTGGAGTGATGCAGATGCACGATGAGTTTACTCCACTGCCTGCATTTACCCCAGTTGCCAGTTGACTCGAGGATTCAGAGAGCGCAAAGGGCCATAGACCACACATGTGGATGGTGTAGGGCAGGCTCCTTGTGGCCCAGGGTGTGATAACAGGCAGAGTGAAGAGAGGGTGAGACTGGGAACTGGAGGAGACTGAGGTGCGTGATCGGTCATGCTATGGTCAGAACTGAAACAAGGAAGGTGAACCACAGTGGATTGGAGAGGAGGCATCTTTGGAGGAAGTCAGGTAACATGCTCCCCCAAAAAAGAAACATTTCTGTGACGTGACTGTAGGGCAGTTAGTTACTTTTCCCAAGGTAAAACTAGCAGCCACTTCAATAGAATTACCTTCTTCCCAGGGAGCTGAGTACCTAAGTAGTAGAACCTCCAATTTGCTTCTGATTTCCCCCCCAGCCAGTTCCAGAGCAAAATGTCCATACCAAAATGTAAAAAAACCTGTTCCCCAGTTAGCAGCAGACTGGTTCCCCCATATAGCTAGGCCTGACTGGCTCTCAGCAGTGAGCAGGTGGCTGGATATAATTCATCAGCATTGACTGAATAAGTGATAGTTTGTGTTGTGCAGTGTCTGCGTTTGTAAGATCAGCCTGCCCTGCCCTGCTATAGCTACTAGTATTTCACTCCAATATTACTGTGCAATTTTGCACCTGTTAAGTAAGTTTAATTCCCTTTTAACTGCCTGCAGCCAGTGACGTATTCAGAAGGCCAATGAGTTGACTTCCAAAGCTATAGGGCTTGGAGTATTTTGACTGCCAAAATTTGTCTACTGAAATTATTTTGACTTCCAAAAAATTGAAAGCTGGAGTATTTTAACTCCAGTAAAACTGAAATGACTTCCAAATTTCAACCCAGGGAAGTATTTGACTTCCACCCAAAAAAAAATTATCTGAGAGCCCTGAGTATTACACATAATCGCCATAAGCTGAGACAACAAAGTATAACTAATAACCAGAGTGACCAGTGTGAGCTTCAAAATGCTAGGGAATTAGGAGTATTACAAAGAGAAATTGAATAGCTTAGTTAGGGGGAAAGCAAGCTCATTTAAGGACAAGGTGAGGGGCTTCAGGTCCAGAGGATTATTACTCATTCTGGTTTACCCAGAACTTTTTTTACATATTTGATTATGCCCTTACCCAAAATTGATTTGAAATGGAACTAGGGATAGCTATAGCTGCAGAAAGAGGGGGAGTTTTGCTCCTGATACAGTAGAGATGTTTGATCTGGGTTGCTAGTAACAGGGAGAATAGCAGTCAGATCAGTGAATGCATTGTTGAAAGTGTTTGCTATCTCCTCAGAATCAAGGGTAACTGCACCATTTACTATCAGCATAGCAGGTTGTGATTTATCTGCCTTTCCTAGGAGATCCTTTAAGTTATCCCAGAACTTCCTTCCATTTCACCAGTACTAGCATCTTGTTTTCTGTAAAAAGCTGCCTTTGCATGTTTAATTTCTCCGAGAAACTTATCATGGGCAGCCTTACATTTTTGCTGATCAACTAGTGAGCCAGAGGCTGTGGCATGCTCCCATAGGTTGTCCATTTCCCACATTTGAACTAGGAGGGTGGGGGTACTCCACTTAGCGGATGTGCCTCTAACCTTATGCCTTTTGAATGGGGCAAATACATCACAAGCCGCATTGAATTGGGTGATAAAGTAGTCAAGGGCTATGTCAATGTCTGGAATGGAGTCAAGGTAGCACCAGTCTATTTGGGCTATGTGTTTCTTGAAATTCCATACTTGGCTTTTGTGGAGAACCCTACTGTAGACAGTTCTAGTACGAGTCATAGGGTGTTTAGCAGACCAGGCACACTGGAGCGGTGAATGGTCACTAATTGCCTCAGGTACCACTTTAACTTCAGTCAGTCTCTTTGGCTGTGTGGCCAGAATCCAATCTAAAAGAGTGCTGGTACCAGTTTTATAGTTGGCCCTGATGTAGTCCTTCACAGCCTGTGTGGGGTATAGGCTTGCCACCAGGTCCTTATGTGTGCTGTTAGAGTTGGAGGTCCAGTTCATATTAAAGTCACCCATGACAATAGATTCCCAATTTTGGTTGGTGTGTCTATATAGTTTAGCAAATATCTCTAGTCCTGGTTGTTGTTTGCCGCCGGGGGTATGTAAACTGTCAAGATAAGCAGAGTTTTGTGACCATTCCCAAGTATAAACTTCACAGCCAAACACTCACCGTCTCCTGATAGATTGTCCAAGGTGATTTGTTGGCCTTAAAGGTTGTCTCATAGGTAAAGCATACAGCCACATCCTCATTTTCCCTGCCTATCCTATCTGAAGTGTAACCAGCAAGGTGGCAGCAGTGTCCAGGCTTCTACAGGAGAGCCAGGTTTCTGTGAGTGCTACGATGTCTGGTTGGACATGCAACACCCAGGCCTCAAACTGTTCGAGTTTTGGGAGAAGGCTTCCAATGTTTAGAGAGGCAGTCTTCAGTTTTCTCAATGAGGCTGAGTTAGTTATCAGTCTGTGTGGGAGTCCAGGACTTGGGTGGATGTTAACAAACTTCAGCAGAAGGATGAGCAGTAGTTTTTAGCACCAGTCAGCCAGGTGTTTGCCTTAGTGTTTTAAGAGTTTGATTGGACTTGCAGCTGATTGTGCAGGCCCAGTGAATTTTAAGGGTGGTAGTGCTATTGTACCATTAGTAGTTAAAGAGAGAGGGTGCGGGGAGGGCCAGTGTTTTCAGCTGGTGGCACGTAGCTTCTTGTTTGCCAGTGGGACTGCTTCAAGATCAGGAGATTGATTGTTGGCAGGGGCTGCCCAGGGATAAATCCCTTTGGCATTTAATTTCATAATAGATTCTTTAAGTTGATTATTAAAAAGGTCAAAGTCAACATGGTTTTTAAAATATAATACTTCCCATTCTATAGACTTTAGTTCCTCCTTTAATTGAGCATCTCTTTAGTTACCAAATTCGATTAACAATTTGATAAGCTTCATACTCGTTTCAGTTGAAAATATTTTCCAATTTTTTTATGAACTCTATGTTGTCATGACCATAGGAGGGACTTTTCACTAGTCTCAACCATTGTGGTACGTGAGCTACTTGTAAATAGGCTTTGAGATTGGCAGTGTTCCAATAAATCCCTTTTGCTTGGTGTGTTAATTTTTCTAATCCTTTAAATGCTTCATGAAATGATTGTGGTTCGAAGGGCGTATTCGATATCCCTTCATTTTCTATTTAAAAAGGATTAGCTGCACCTGCTGATGTTAATAATTTGTTGACATAATCTAATGGATCATCTGCAATAGGTGTCAGTATAGGATTCAAGGCAGGTGTTGCTTCTAAAGACATTATTCCCAATCAAATATCTTAGCACTCTGATAATGTAGGTAGCTCAAGATGCTATCCCGAGTACTGAGGTTTAACATGAAACAAAATGTTAACTGTAATCCGTGTGTAAGACCTAAAAAACATAGCTACAAAACAGCAAAAAGTCAGCAGTGGGTCGGTGGTGCTCACAATAAAAACCTAAGAACACTGACACAAAAAATGGGCACTCACCACCTCTAATAATAAATGGTACATAGGTTTCAATTCATATCCGAACAGGTGCTCTATAATAGCTTTAATATTTTCAGATGACATAGTTACACAACAAACAAAGCAGACATCGTAAGAAGGTAATTATGCCTGACACATTTAGGATTTGATCTATTTTTTCTCAAAGGCTGTTAATCTTGAATCTCCTTCCTCATTATGTCTGCCAGTTAATAATGATGTATGATTAGGTCATTAACAAAAATGTGCACATAAAACCAACAGACCATAAAAATCTCAAACACCATCCCATAAAAATAACAAGACAAACAAACAAACATAGGCCCTGCAATTCCATGCTGCAATAGATGTTAAGAATTCATGGGACTGTACGGTGGGCTGTAGAAGTGCAGGGGCCTCTATGTGACTGCTGATACAGATATACAGGGCACACAGTCCATATGTTAGCCAAAGCACAGGGCCCTCTACCTTTTACACATATAGTGAATAATTTAAATGGTAATGAAGTAAAAACATTAAATAACTGACTGTCTGATGCTGAAATTACTGTCTATTAATGAATAAAACTACATCATGATCAAAATTTCATTCAAATGTAATTTTTTAATTTTTTCTATATTTTCCCATGGGACCAGGATTACATGCAACTGTCAATAGTATGAAGTATGTTATTATGTAGTTGTACAAATAACATTGCTACCCCCCCTCACTTCACGGCCCACATAGAAACATAGAAACACAGAAACATAGACTTTGACAGCAGATAAGGACCGCTTGGCCCACCTAGTCTGCCCATTTCCCTACCTAGAGGATAAGCTGCAGATCCTATTTAACCAACAGCCTATTTCTTCCTATCCCCCACAAAAATTGTCTTATGTCTGTCCCATGAATTCTTGAATTCTCCCACAGTTTTAGACCCCACGATCTCCTCAGGAAGGCTGTTCCATGCGTCCACCACCCTCTCTGTGAAAAAATACTTCCTCACAATGCCCCTGAGCCGTCCCCCCTCTATCTTCAAATTGTGTCCCCTTGTTCTTGCACATCTCTTTTTCTGAAAGATGCAACCCTCTTGGACTTTGTTGATTCCACTGTGGTCCTTAAACATTTCTATCATGTCCTCCCTCTCCCTCCTTTCCTCAAGGGTATACATATTAAGCTCCTTTAGTCTCTCCTCGTATGGCTTCTCTTGCAGACCCTGCACCATTTTAGTTGACCTCCTCTGAATTGCCTCCATCCTGTCTATGTTCTTGTGGAGATGGGGTCTCCAGAACTGGATGCAGTACTCCAGATGGGGTCTCACCAACTGTCTGTACAGGGGGATAACAACTTCCTGTTTTCTACTGGTGATGCCTCTCCCTATACATTCCAGTATCCCTCCAGCCCTCCCTACCACATTCTCACATTGCTTGCCAACCTTAAGGTCATCTGATATAATTACCCCCAGGTCCCTTTCCATTTTTGTTGCTGTTACTACCTCCCCCCCAATTGTGTAATCTTCCCCTGGGTTTTTGTTTCCCAGGTGCATTACTTTGCACTTCTTTGCATTGAATACAAGCTGCCATACTTCTGACCATTCTTCCAACATTGCCAAGTCCCTTCTCATCCTTTTCACGCCTCACTGTGAATCAACCCTGTTGCAGATCTTTGTGTAATCTGCAAAGAGGCATACTTTTCCTTCCAGTCCCTCTGCAATGTCACTTACAAAGACATTAAAAAGGACTGGACCCAGTACCCCACTAGTAACCCCTCTTTCTTCAGAGTGGACTCCATTTACAATTACCTTCTGTGTCCTGTTGTTCAGCCAGTGTTTTACCCAGGCTACCACCCTGGGACCCACTCCAAGGCTGGTTAATTTGACTACTAATCGTTTGTGTGGGACTGTGTCAAATGCCCTGCTAAAGTCTAGGTAGGCCATGTCCACAGCCCTTCCCTGGTCTACTACTTTGGTCACCCAGTCAAAGAAATCAATTATATTCATCTGACATGACCTTCTTGCTGTGAACCCATGCTGCCTTGGGTCCTGTGCCCCACTGGCCTCTAGGTACTCAACAATTCTTTCCTTCAGTAGTGATTCCATCACTTTCCCTACCACAGAGGTCAAACTAACAGGTCTGTTGTTTCCTGCCTCTGTCTTCCTTCCACTTTTGTGAAGGGGAATCACATCAGGCTTCTTTCAGTCCTCATGTACCACACCATCCTCCCATGATTTGTTATAAAGGGTAGTCAGTGGTGTCACTAGTTATGTGCTTAATTCTTTTAGAATTATGGGGTGAATTCCTTCTGGCCCCACTACTTTGTCCACCTTCAGTTTTAGGAGTTCTTTCAGAACCCTTACTTCTGTGAAAGGACTGGGATTGACCACCCTCTCCAGAGTGCTTCTGTTAATTGGATTAGGCACCTCCCCCACTTCCTCTTTTGTGAAAACTGAACAGAAGTATTCATTCAGTATCCCTGCTTTTTAACTGTCCCCCCTGCCCACCCACCATTCATTTTATTCAGCCTCACTATCCCTCCCTTTGTCTTTCTACACTCCCTTATATACCTATAAAAGGTTTTATCCCCCTTCTTAACTGATTTGGCTATCTTTTCCTCAGTTTGTGCCTTTGCTATTCTGACTACCCTCCCTGCTTCCTTCTGCCTTAACTGGTACAGTTCTCTATCCTGCTTCTTCTGTGTTTCCTTATACTTTCTAAATGCTATCTTTTTCTCTCTAACCTTCACTGCCACTTCTTTTGAGAACCATAGTGGCTTTTTCTTTCATTTTGATGTGTTTATTTGCTTCACACAAAGGCTTGTTGCCTCTGTGATGGCAGTTTTGATATTTCCCCATTGATGCTCCACCCCTCCTTCTAGCCTGTTTGCTAGTGCTTTTCTAAGGCACTCTCCCATCTTGCCAAAGTCAGCCCTCCTGAAGTCCAGAACCCTCACTTTTGCATGGCTTGACTCTGTAGCTGAGTTTATCGTGAACCACACTGTTTGGTGGTCACTTGTTTCCAAATGGCTGCCACTTCTAGATCTGAGATCCTCTCCTGTCCCCATTTGAAAGTATGAGGTCTAAGATTGTCCCTCATGAGTAAGTTCCAAAACTAGCTGTCTGGGCATGCCATGAAGGACATCAAGGAATGGCCCTGCTTTTGGATGTGGCTGCAGCAAAAGGTGCTCAGTTAACATCTGGCATATTAAGGTCCCCATCAACAGTATCCCCTTTCTCTGCCATCCTAAGTATGACTTCTATCATATTCTTGTCCATTCCCTTCCCCTGACATGGGGTATGTATACAACCCCTGTGCAGATTGTGGTGTCATTTCCAGTCTCTAAGGTGACCCACCTCCTCTCCTCTCTGTTTACTCTTTTGTTCAGTTGCTTTTATCCCTTCCCTTACATAGAGAGCTACTCCCCCCTTCTGTCCTCCCTGTCTCTCCTGTAGGTTGTGTACCCTGGTCTGTTAACATCCCAGTCATGGTTCTCTGTGTATCATGTTTCTGTGACTGCTATGATATTCAGGCATCCCTCTTCTATCAAGGCCACCAGTTTAGTGAGCTTGTTGCCCAGACTATGGGCATTGGTACTCATTACCATCCATTTCTTGATGGCCTTACCCCTTTTGCCCCATCCCTGTCCTCATTGCTTTTGTCACTTTCTTCATTTACCCCTGCACTTCTCCCTACTGACATCTCTATGTTCGTGTCTACCTCACTTAGTACCCTGATTTTTTTGGGGGGGGCTAGGATTTCCCTGCTCCTTTCCAGTGCATTCCCCCTCGGCTAGTTTAAATGCTTGCCAATGAAGTATTTCAACCTATCACCCAGGATCCTGGTTCCCCTCCTGGACAGATGCTGACCATCATGCCAGTATAGGCCTGCATCCGTCCAGGTGGAACCCAAGTTCCCAAAGCCAAATCCCTGGGTTCTGCACCAGTTTTCAACCACTGATTAGATCCTGGTGTGGAGCACCTATCTTCATCATGCCATTGACAGGCGGTACCTATGAGAGGTTACCATGTGCTGTTTGTCTAGGCCCTCCCATCTCCACAAATGCTTCTTGCACTGCTCTGGCCCCTTTCTTAGCCAGGTCATTTGTCCTAGGTGGACAATGACATCAAACTCCTCACCTGTGCAGCTGCTCCTGTTATCTAAGGATTCGCTCCTGTCCCTCAAGCCATGGCACCAGGCACCTTACCTCCCTCTACCCTTCTTCCCCAGTTCTACCTTCTAACAATGGAGTCCCCACCAGGGTTGTTTCCTTACCCTGTGAGGTCATGCTCACCCCCTCCTGTGGGTCTCCTTTGTGAAGGTTCCCAGCATCCTCCTTGGTCTCCACTGTGGGTGCCTCCATAGAGGAACCACACGTTTCCTGAATGGCATAGAAATGTGGAGAGGTACAACTGGAGGGATGTGCCTCTGTTCCATCACTCTCACCCTCCCTGAGCCTACTGTGGTCCAACCGCTCATCTTTCTTGGCAACCTCTGAGGCAACGGCAGTGACCCTTGTGGTCCCTGGGTGGGACAGGAGGTCCCACAAATCCTGGCCATCTCAGCCTGGAGATGAGAAACCTACTCCCTCAGCCCAGAGAGGTGCCTGCAGATGGGACAACACTGCATCCTCCAGAATGTCTCCTGGAAGACTGCTGCTCCACAGCCACTGCACTGCACCACTCCCATCATGTCTTTTTTTGGGCCCCCTAACTGTTGTTTGGAATACTTACTCTTTCCTGTTTGTTTATTTTCTTTTTTTTCTTCTTTTTTCTTCCCCTACTTACTTACTGCCTCTGTGCCCTTTTAGATCCCGATCTTCCTGTTCTAAGACAAGAAGTTCCTATATTTCTCAGTAGTCTCTTTACTTGTTCAGAGTCAGACCTCCAGCAGCTGGGGGGGGTGGAGGGTGACTCTTACTCTTCTAGGATGGTGAGTCTTTGGTGGTTCTGTGATCACTCACTTCCTGCTCTCAAACAGGAAGTTCCTGTTGTCAGTTAAATCCTGTGCCTATAAAAGTAGAACTGGTTTATGTTGGGGTGTGGAGGGGAGGGAAAGAGGGCAATATAGGTCCCAGTAGAGAAGTTTTAGTTATACCAGTAGCTCTGTCCTCCTGGTGTTCTGTCTGTTCTCTGGCAGAAGCTATCTAGGGCAGTGCTTAAATCTGGTTTTAACCTGGCTCCTTCTATCTAAGCCACTCCCACTACTTTGCAAATCTTTCTACACTTAGTTAATTTCACAGATAACAATTCCCTTCTGACACCTGTGACAAGCACCTAGATAAGTACACAGATAACAATTTACTTCAACTACCTCTGGCAAACACACTAACTCTTTTTTTTTTACCCTAAATTGAAGGTCCCAGTACAAGATTTCTAGTTCTTAGTCCCAGTAGAGAAGTTTTAGTTATACCAGTAGCTTCTTCCTCCTGGTGTTCAGTCTGTTCTCAATGTCTATCAAATTCAATGTGGAACATAAAAAATTCTACAGACATAGCTTGTACACCTAGGATGTGAAACATAAAACTCAGGACCTCAGTGAAACCAAGAAGTCTCATGCCAGTTTTGTGGAGCAACGTTAATAGGTTTCTTATCAGTTGAACAACAAATTACAAACTTACGTTTCTACTTCAGGCTTCAATAAATTAAATTACAACATTTTCAGAAAACTGCGACAGCCTCCTTAAGACCATCAAGCGAGATTTAAATAGGTGGAATCTGTTGCCTCTGTCGTTATGGGCCAGGTTAGAAACCATAAAAATGAACATACTACCAAGGGTTATTAACCCGTTGAATATGCTAGGATGCTTCTTACCCAAAGCTTGGTTTGAAAATCTAAGAAGATGATTAATACGTACTTATGGAAGGGAAAACAGTTGGGAGAACATATCAGAACTCACAGGCCCAAGAGAAGAGGGACTCTCTCTGCAGTCTTTTCATAAGTATTACTTGGCATACGCATGTAAGTAAGATAGTATATTGGTTGGAACCAAGTATAACTATACCTGCATGCCGTTATACACCGCTTTGGCTTTTCATTGAAAGAGACCTAACCAGAATGCATAAACTAGCGTTATGTATGATAGCATACATCACTTTCAAATTCCTGCCCTGAAAGTTAAAAGTTACTCCTATTGGTTGGTCCGTAAAGGTTTTACAACAGATACAAAAACTCCTTCGAGTAAACTGGCAATTCTCATTAGAGCAAAGGCTGATACAGAGCCCTCACTTTTTAATTCAGCAGGCACCGCTTTCATCGAGGTTCTGGAAAATTTTAGAAGGCCTTAAACTAGGAATTTAGCTCCATGAAGTAAGTTGCTGTCTTACGAACAGGTTGAAGCCAAGTTCCCAGAAACAAGGGGCCAATATTTTAAATTCCGACAAGTTTCTGAATCAATAAGAACCCATTTGAGTAAAAACAATACAAGCGAAGTTAGGTAGTGGCGTTGAGTTAATAGACCTGATTAAGATAGCTAACCAACGCACTCTATCTCACGGGTATATAACTCGTTGCAACAGCAGCGATAGTCTTCCAAGCGGGTAGGTTACTACTGGACAGGCAGGTTAGGAATAGTAGAGAATAGGGAGGCCTGGAGGAATGTATGGTTAAATACATATGGAAATCTTAGACAAGATAGATATAGACTACAGCAGTATTATATCACACATACTATGTATTATACCCCTTTGAAATTATATAGAATGGGCAAATCAATGCAATCTGCATGTGCTAGATGCGGGGTGGAAGGTAGTGACATATGCCATATAATGTGGGAATGTATTAAGATTCAGCCTTTCTGGAAGGCAATCTGTGCATCTTTACCACAAGCCTGGGGGTAGATGGTCTCTTTTCACCTGAAATTTGCTTATTGAATGATTTCAATAAAGGGTATGTCAGAGCAACAGAAAAAAGTATATTGCTTTAATTTCAGCAGCCGGAAGGCTGTTATTTTGAGCACTGAACAGATAATTCGATACCTTCTATTAATGAATGGTATAAAGAAATTACATTAGCATTACAAGTGAGTCCCATATTGCCAAGATGCACAATAGGATGGAGGTTTTTATTTGCAGTGGGGTTCCTTAGATGCAATCTTGACAGCATGGGCTCTCAAAGTCACCCATAGGAGGTATCCCTTGATGAAGTGGTTTAAAGGGGCTTGCTCTAAGTGGCGATGTGAATGCTGTATATGGTTGAGGGGTGGGGGCTAGAGTGGTTGTGTTAACAAGTTTCTTCCTTGCATTGTTGTAAGGTGCTGGTAGTTAATGGATATAATGTACCCAAGATTACTTTGTAAATCTCTGTTGTACCAGCCTTATCTATTACGCACAATATTTGTAATGTATATGATAATAAAATAAAGTGAATTAAAAAAAAAAAATTACAACATTTTCTCATGACAGGAAATGTTATGTGCAGCATCTCATTTTAAGTAGGGTGACAATTTTAGCTGATATTACAGCTTGTGGAATGAAGGTCTGAGGAGTAAATTTGTTACTTTAGAGTCACTCAAGCCTGCCTTGGTTAAATCTGTCTGCAAATCACATCATCCCTTCCAATCTTATCAATATCAGTGGCTCAGCAGGTTGCACACTCACTTCTGAGGCTGGAAGATCAGAATGCTATGAGTTCTATCTCTACACCAAGCACTTGGGTTAAATTCCAATCCTGACACTGTAGTGCAGAATGGGGGGGGGGGGGCTTCACTCCTGAGTTGCCATCTGTCAGATGAGATGATAAACCAAGGTTCCATCTGCTGTTCAAGCTGATGTTAAACATCCCATGGCACTTCTCAAAAAGAGTAGGGGTGTTTTTATTCAAAAATTATGTGTGCATACAGAAAAGAAAATGAATTTCTTTGTTATTACATAGCATAACAATCCAAAGTAGATAACATTTGGAATTTTTAACATTTGTGATTGAATAAGGAAACAAAATACAAAATTTAAATTTAAATTAAAAAAACAGGGTAAGTAAAGTACTAGAATCCATGAAAATCTTGCTTAGATACCTAAGCTCCCAAAAAAGGAAAAATTTGTATTAGTCAAAATTTAGGTACAGTATGTTCCCTAAACCTTATTTCTTGTATTTTCTTCTCATAGTGTATGAGAGGAATAAAGGGAACTTAATGACATATTTAGTCTCAAAAATAGTCAAGAAAAAAGGGGGGGGGGACTATCTTAACCAGGTAATTTTATTCCATCTTTCTAAATGGAGGGTTTGAGAGCATTGACTCCTTTCCCTTTGTTTTATACTCTACAAATTCTCAGAAATGGACTGCAAGACTTGGGTTGTGGTCCAATTGATTTACTGCAGGGCCAGCTTACACCTGGCTTGCCATAATCCATATTTAATACAGGCAACACTAACCTGAGTGTGCTGTCATTAAAACAAGATATGTTTTTGGGAAAAATCCCTCAGTATGGGGCTTCGTGAGATATTGTTTCCTTAGGGAATTGTATCCATGTTTGAGTTAGTAGTGACTAAAAAGTCTGTGCAAAGGGGCATTGGAAAAAGCGGTGAGCCATTGTTTTGGGTTGTGCAAAACATATCAGTCTAGGACAATAGCATTTTGTTCTGTCTTTGTGTTTTAAATTGTCTTTTACCTGGAGTTTACCATGGGCACATAACCAAATGATGTCCCATAGTTGTGGAGGTGTGGTCTTATCTGAAAACATATCTGGTATTGCTTTTAGTTCAGTCTGTGAGCAGTCCATGTATGTAGGAGGTATTAAAAAGTATGCTGATTGTATATCAGAATAAAATTGTTTCTGAGTTTATGTCAGTAAAGTAGTCTTGTTGACTTTCCATAGCTTAAGCTTGCCAATGCAGTCCCCTAGATATTGTGGAAAATCTGTCATTCTAGTTTGTTTTGGGACAATTCCTGTTTTCTCCCATGCCTGTAATAAGGGGAGATATGGTCAGCTACCCAAGGGTGCCATAGGAAGGGATGACTAGTAATGAGGGGGTGAATGTTGGAGTATAAAAAGATGCTATGAAAATATACAATGGGATCTGGCATTTTCGGACAACCTGATGCAATATCTAGATACAGGATGCCTCTTTTGATAGGGCTGAGGTGACTCCCCCATATACAGTGAAAGAAACAGCTGAGAAGTCTGGTTTCCAATATTTTGGGAGAGGGAGGGTAAACAACTAAGGTACAAAAACATAGGGATTAAAAAGTTATTAACCATATATATCCATTTCTTTTTGCTCATTCTCCACCTGTTCCACTGTGCTACCCTGTCTAGGGCTGTGTTAATGGTGCAATGCCAGTTGTAATAGGCAGAGTCTGTGCGGCCAAAGTGTGTTCTTCACAGTTTGCAACCCGTCTGTGTCAGTGGAATGCCTGAAATGTCTGTAATAGTGGGAGGTACCTTTTCACTTTATTCATTCTGTTTTTTGTTTGTTTGTTTTATTCTTTTCATATGATGAATTTCTTGTTATTTCATGTTATACCTTGAATTTCTTGATATTTCTTTTTATACCTTGAATTCTTGTTATTTCTTACTTAAGAAAAGCATGGGTCTCTACCTATCAGCATACACTGACTTTCTGTTAGATTAATTTGGGATCCCGAGATATCTGAAAACTTTGAAAAGTGGTGCTATCAGGAAGCCAGAGTCTGAGTCTATTAAAACTATACACAAATCATCAGCATATGCCAAATTCTTGCTTTCCAAGTCCTGGCTAGAGACAAAGAGACCTTTTATGTCAGGGTGTAGATTTATTTTGCAAATGAGAGGGTCTAGTGTGAGGAGATATAAAATAGGGTTCAAAGGGCATCCTTGCCGGACTCCCACTCTGATTTTGCAAGGGTGGCCAATCTTTCCATTAATATATGGAGATAAATCATACTTCTGCCTGTTTGTAACAGAGTTTGACCCAGTTTGCAAATAACTGGGTAAACCCATATCCATCTAAACAGGCCCATAAATAGTGGTGTGATACTTTATCAAAAGTATCAAAAGTTTGATTTAAGAGGTATCCTGTAAGTTCTCCATTGTTACCGCTTTCTAAAATTTCTCTAATTAGGATTAATACATCTGATATTTCCCTCCCTGGGAGTGAGCAGGTTTGTGTAGGGTGCCTTAAGGATGATAGGACAGAAGTTAGTCTACTGTTGAGTGATTTGGTTAGGATTTTAAAATTGGAATTCAGGAGGGAGATGGGTCTCCAGTTTTTAATTGTTCTGTGTTTCCAGATTTATGTAGTAGAATAAGAAGGCCTGTGTACATCTCATGTGGTAGTTGGCCTTGTGATAATATATAGTTATATACTGCTGTTAATTCAGGTAGCATATGTTGTGCAAGTTTTTTTTGTAAAAGACATGGGATACCCATCTGGGCCTGGTGCTGTACCAACTGCCAGTTAGGATATTACTGTGCTGAGTTCCTGAGTAGTGATGGGTCTTGTCAAAGACATGTTGTCAATGTTTGTGATTTCAGGTAACTGGCAGGATTTAAGCCAATCCAGTGTTGTTGTGGACCCAGGATGGGCTGTTCAAAACATTTCAGTTATATAAAGTTCTAGTTCTGTCAAGATATTTGTGTTCCCTTATATATTTTATATTTTTTTATTATCTTTTTGCCCCTCGGTGTTGCTGTTGATTATCTGCCTGGTCACAATGCCTTCATCTGCCTTCCACCTTCCCACCATGCTCATCTCTCCGAAACCCCTGACTTACCCCTTGGAGGTTGGGGGTCACGGCACTGGCCAGGTGCCATGATCCTTGTAACTATCTGGGGAAAGCCAGTCTGAAGGCTAATTGAAGCTGAAGGCAGGCTTCACAGAGGCAGCAGACAGAGGGAGTTTTTCTTCCTTTTGTTACTGAGGGCAGGGACGTGCAATGACATCCTGCATCCACCCGGCCCCCTTGGTACTGCTGCTCATCGGCAGCTGCGGTGCCCCCGGCCTCCGCCAGAGTCCGTTGAGCACTGGATGAGATCCCTACCCCCAGAGAAGAGCTGTCCACAGGATGCTTCATCCTTCCCCGGCAAGCCCTCAGAGACCCTGGTCCATTCCTGAACCCGGGTCGCTGGCATCGCAAGTGAAACTCCAACTGCTGAGCCAATGGGCCAAAGATCTGTGTGTTCCCTGTGAGAACCCTGTATATGTTTGAACTAAATAAATTGTTTTCTTTTTAGTACGGGTTATACAGCTTTCGTATGGGTTGGCCTGATACTGGTTTCCCTTAGTACTGTAAAATTGTTCAAATTCTAATAATTTACTTCTGTCATACTGATATGATGCCAGATCCTTTTTAATTTGTTTTATTTGTTGGGAGTAATCAGAAGTAGATTCAGTTTGTAGGGAGAATAGTTTGTATAGGTGGTGGTGAAGCTCTTGGTATTTGTAGTTTTTGTAAGTCCCTGCAAGCTTCCCTCTGGTTTTCAAAAAATCAGTAAAATCAGATTTACTATGTTCCCACCATTCTAGTAGGGAATCATACATATAATAGACTGGCTGTCTGGCTACTATGATATCCAGGATGCCTTGCCATATATTTGGGTCTTCAAGTAGTATGGTGTTTAACTTCCAATAGCCCTTCCCCATGGTATCTTCTGGTGAGTGGAGAATCTTCACTTCCAAAAGGACATGATCAGATGTGGCAACTGGGACTATTGCTGGGTGTTTTACTGGAAGATCTGGTGATGTAAAAAAATAATCAATTCTTGCTTAAAGAGGGCCTCTGAAGTAAATGTACTGCATTAGGGCATGGTGTTTATGGAAAACATCTGTGAGACTGGAATGAGTGAGTAATTTTTTTAAAGAAATTGTATCACAATACAGTTTACTTGTTTTTGAACCTCAATCTGACTTGAACCTGTCACAATTAAAATCCCCTCCTAAAAAGATTGCTCTTGCTGTGAAAAGGTAGGGTTGGATGCTGTTCAATAATTGTACTCTCCCTGCTTTATTTGGGGGTATAAAGGTTAATAAGCCTGAGATTTTGTCCATTGATAGAGGCATCTAATAACAGAGCAAGCCCTGGAAAAATATCTAGGACCCTTGTAGCTTTCAGGAGTGTGTTGCTTAAACAAATCCCCACTCCACTGCATGTGTTCTCCCCTATGGCCCAGTAAGTTGTTCCCCATAGCCATTCTGTGCAAGCTTGCTCTATGTCATGTAAAGTGTACAGGTGGATATCTTGAAGGAAAACCATATTATACTGCGTATTTGAAAAGTGTGAAACATAGGTTTTTCTCTTCCTGTCGGATTTAATGCTATTTTTGTTAAGAGAGGCCAGGAACAGATCAGCCTCCACAGGTCAGCAAGGAGTATGGTCAAGAGTTTTTTCCTTTCATAGGCTGAATCTAGTTCTCATCCATTTCTTTTTTTTCCTAACTTTTTTTGGGGGTGTGGCCTGATGGTTGTCTTCCTTGGAGATTTCATCTAATGGTAAGGAGCTCTCCTAGGGGACATCTGAATTTATCTCCATTTCGGTGTCATCCCATTGAAGGGAGTAAAATTTGTTATGATCAGGGATTGGGTTGCTGACATCTAGAGTGGCATCTCCCTTGTTCCCTTTCCCCAATATAACCACTTGGTAGTCCTGATTTGGGGGGGGGAGGCATTTCTGTTTCTGGTGCAGGCTCAGCTGATGGGCAGAAGGTACTGACAGGAGTCTGCCTCAGGGCTGTACCCTGTTCAGAGTTGAATGGACTGCAGGGGTCACCCTTGGATGTTCTGCAGACTTTTGTGGGGTGGGTGCAAGTGATGGGGGTCTGGGGTCCCTTTCTGCTCTCTGTTAAGTGACTTTATTAATATACAAATGTTGCTCTGCAAAGTCTGCCTCGGCGGTATTCTGTGCAGCCCAAGGACGAGAGGTAAGAGTGCCTCCCCCCATCACATAGATGGCATAAGGGTGTTGACATGCAGTGAAACCCTGATTGCCCTGTGGAACTGCATTGCAAACATTTAACCACTTCACATATGTTACTAATGTGTCCGTTGGACCCACACTTGTATCAGGACCTTGGTTGTCCTTGACAAAATAGTATCCCCTTGTCTCATCCTAGGTACAGTAAAACTAATTTGGAAGGTGTTTAATTCCCATATCATCCTGTTTTTGTTTTACCCAGACCTTCCAACCAACCATCCAGAAGCCCTCTTCATCCACAGTGAGGTCTGGTACCCCTTGAACATCAGATTTCTTCCTTAACCAAAACATAATATCAGCAATATTCACCCCTTTGTTCCAAAATAAGATGATAATCAACTTGAAAGTGGGTTTTGGAAGGGGGATAGCCTGGAGGGGGACCAGAGGTGTGTAGTTTTATGAGCTGTATACAATGTCCAGAATCTGACCAGGAGTGATGTAGATCTGAAGTTGATGCTAAAATTCGCTTCCCCAGGGGCGTGGATTAGGGCATATACCTCAGCAGGAGTAAAGCCCATGTCCTGCTTTAAAAGTTGTTTGCCCACAAAGAAGCAGTCAGGCTGTAATTCAAGGCTACCTATGTAGCACAGTCCAACTGCATGCCTTCTTTTTGCCTGCTCCAAATTTTTTTGTAAAAGGCTTGCATATGTGACTGCAGGAGCAGGGCGGTCATCAGAATTTTGTGTTTATGAAATTGGGAGAAAGTTATTTGTTTGGTCAGTCATAGGGTTGGGTGGTGCCACCTCGGATTGAGCCTCAAAAAAACCTTCAGTTTTATTTTCTAGTGGAGAGTAAGAGATAATTGCTGGCATGCTGGGGGTCTTCGCTCTCCAGAGCAGCATGGCTTTTAGAAGCTTCATAGCACTGGTACAGCACTAGCATACTTTACAAATCATACTTTAAGATCTATGGATGCAGGGCTTTTGACTGGTACAGTATTTATCAATTTATTGAAAGCCTTTGATTTAGTTAATCATGTCATACTGCTCTGAAGATTGAGGAGCCTTGGGCTTTCAGAGGTTTCTTGTGATTGGTTTTACACCCATCTAACTGCCCGACCTGTAAGGGTACAATTTGGGGGAGTGAAGTTGACATTGGGTCAGCTTTAGCACGGGGTACCACAGGGATCCATATTGGGACCCCTGTTGTTCTCTGTGTTTATTGACCCAATTGTCAAGGTTTCAAGCAACTCTAGTTCTACTAAATTAAGTTACATAAATGTCTCTTTAAATCATGATTTTTCTGCTTTGAATAGGTGGTTGTTGACTCATTCTTTGTTATTGAATTCTAAAAAAAAGGGTATGTATTTTATTTGGCTGTCCACCCAAATTACATAATGTGAAACCCTTAATAATCAATTTAGCAGGTAATATTATATCACAAGTAATGGAAACCAAATATTTAGGAATTATACTTGATCCGTGTCTGACTTTTTCAGTTCATATTAGGAAAGTAGTAAAGTCCGTAAATCAAAAAATTGGTGCCTTATATCGAATTAAAGATTGTTTAATCAGGGACGCAATAGAGATGCTGTCTAAAAGTGTATTATCGTCAACATTATATTATAATTCTTTTTTGTTTACAAAGCTGTTACAGAGGGATCTGGATTTAGTTAGTAAAACTGTTAATTCTGTCTATAGATTTGTTTTGGCAAAACCATTTAAAACACACCATTGGGGTTTATGCAATGATCTTTGTTTGCTCCCTCCTAAATTGGTGTAATTTTATAACCTGGGTTGTTTGACTTATAATATATTAGGTCAGAGTTGTAAATCTCAATTGAATAGTTTAATAAATATAAGGAATGATACTAGGTTGCTACAATCATCTAATATGCCACGGTTATTCATTCCAAAATCCTGTTACTTGTATGGGTGAAAGAGCTTTTTCCTCACAATGTTTGACTTTTTGGAATTCATTGCCCTCTGATTGTACTGTTACTTCTAGCCAAGAAAATTTTAAACAAGCTTTGTTTCATGACCTGCAATTTTCTGCAATGTGTAACTGCTTTTAGGTACTATTTTGTACTATTTTATATACTGTATTGTTGTCATTAACGTATTTTGTATAATGTCCTGTATTTGTATGATGTCTAAGCTTCTTTGTATGTGAAGTGCCGGGTCGATC
The DNA here is from genome assembly GCA_016271365.2 of Neoceratodus forsteri. Taxonomy (NCBI): domain Eukaryota; kingdom Metazoa; phylum Chordata; order Ceratodontiformes; family Ceratodontidae; genus Neoceratodus; species Neoceratodus forsteri. The sequence goes on from CM057455.1 coordinate 957,995,256, forward strand.
ATAAAAAAAGGGCCTTGGCCCAGTGATCTTACCCAGTAAATAAAGTGAATTGAATCCATGCTGTTGCAGTTGTGGGTTGGGGGCCTCAGGGTCCTGGCTGTGTGAGAGATCGGTAGCTTCATCTCCAATTGCTCTATCCTTTATAGAGACTCCTGATATTGGAATGTTTTGACTGGGGATCCATCCCCCTGAGTCAGTTTTTTTCCAGCCTGCAGTTTCTAGGGCTATGTCCAGGAACCAGCCTGTAACAGTGAGATTTCCAGAGGTGCCAAGATGTGGTGATGCAAATCAAATTGCATCCAGGCTGTTCTGTGCACCAAAAACAAAGAGTTTAGAGGATTTACAAGCTCTTTGCTCTGGAGAAGTTCTGTTTAGCTGTTTGCACTCTTTATCATCCTCAAGGAGTTGTTTTTCTTTCTGGTAAGCAAGTTTGATTGCAGAGATTTGTGTGAGCAATGCTTCTTTTTGTTTTTCAGTTTGTTCCAATAAAAGTGGCTTGGCTGTTTTAACGTCAGCTTCTTCTGAGGTGTTCTTCTGGATTAAATAATTTATTATAGTAGGTTCCTTTGGTTGTGCTGAAATCGGCTGCTGTTGTGTTGAATAGGGATGTTTTGCTGGCCACTTTCCTCAGAGTGCAGCTGTCCCAGTTGGCATCCGAGCTGCATCTGGCTCCTCCATAGAAATGGCCATCAGTTCCCCCTACTGGCAAAAATAGAGGAGCTTTTATTGTGAAATAGAAACATAAATAAACAACACTGTGATTCCAAAATTAAATTACAGAAAAATGAAAAGAAACAAGAAATTCAGTGAAACACTTTCATTTGCCATATAGATATAAAACTTATTTAAATGTTATAAAGTGAGTATCCCCTTCCACTATTTTGTGACTGTATGTGAGGTAAACACTTTGGATTCTTGTAGGTATATCTTTGAGAGTTCATTAGTTACCAAGATTCATAACATTCATAAGTCATCTTTTTTTGATAAATCACCCATTGGCACCTTGCTTGCCATAAATAATACCGTACACAGCTAAAGAATAAGAATAGGGTGCTATCATAATAAGAGGCTAAACTAGAAGGATAAATTCCTAAAACTAGCAAATCATATGAAAGATTTGAAAGCCATTTCAAATGCCACACTCCTGCTAAATAATGCCACAAGCCCCTGGCATAAGAACAATAAGGAAAAAAATATTCCATGGATTCTTCCATATTGATACATTCATTATAAGGACAGTTCCTTTCTTCCTTGGCTTTATATTTTGCATTTCCCCTGACATTCAGGTGCCCATACACTATGAGCCATTGTGTTTCCTATTGAGATGCAGGCAGTCTGGGATTATTAAGCTGAGCCAATACCCTAGGATTCAAAGCAGAGGGACAGTTCTTAAAACAAGGGATTTGTGGATGAATCAACCCCATAAGTAGCCTGTACATAGATTGTGAATTATTATTTAAAATCATAACCTTTGTTATTTGCCATTTAAATAACTTCTGAACTGCTGATTTAAAATAAACGGGAATGTGAATATGAGGATTCAGCTTAGGGGCCAAACTGAGCCACACTTAAAAATAATTACCTAAAGCCTTTACAACCCATCCCTTACAGATACTGTCAACTTGTTCTAGCCCAGATTTAAGGGTATTCACAAAAAAGAGAGAATGCACAAATACAACTGGACCAATCATACCCAAACCACAAGATTTTTTATCCAAATATGCATAATGCCTTTTGACAGGATTCAACCAATTCCCCCACAGCATCTGAAAAAATAAACTGTACATCTTTGTCTCTAGCTGGGGAGGGAGGGGAAAAATCATGGCAAGATATTACAGACAGGGAATAATAAATTGTTTTATTATGTGTATTCTTTTAAGCTTCAAAAATTTCCATTGCTTCCATCTATTAACATTGTTTTTAACCCCCTTAAGTAGTAGCTCCCAATTCTCAGTTGGCATATTTTGGGGACCAAATAGGATCCCCAAAATTTTCAATGGATTGTGGGAGATACAAATCCTGTTTTGAACTATTTCCGTTGGGCCTGATGCCCCAATAAATAAACCTCTGGTCTTCTGAAAGTTTAACTTAGCATTAGAAGCTGCTGAAAAAAGTGAAAAAACTTCCAGAAAATGGTGAACCTGATTATGATCAACAAAATATAAAATTAAATCATCTGCATAAGCCTGTAGATGAAGTTGGTAAACAGGTGCATCACCAATACCTATCCATCTTTGTGTCTGAACTAGAAACTGTAGAATGGGACCTAGGGAAAAAATATATAAAAGGGGGATTAAGGGACAGTCTTGTCAGACTCCAGTGGTTAAATGAATGCTTTTGGCAACATTTCCCTACAAAAAAGGGTAAACTGTGTTGTGTTGATAGAGCAATGTAATGAGTTTAACCATTCACTGAGGGATTCCATAGTGCTTTAGAACTAAATAGAGAAAAGGAAGGTGAACCCTATCAAAAGCTTTCTCTAAGTCTGCAGAAATCATACAACCAGATTTACCACTGAGAGATGTTCTATAGTATCCCATGTAATCATTTGGGCAGATTGAATGTTCCTTTCAGGAATTCCACAGAATTGATACGGAGATATAACCAGTTTAGCATATTGTTTAAGCCTATTGTTCAAAATATTAGTAAATATCTTGTAGTCTGAATTTAAGAGGGTAATGGGCCTCCAGTTCTTAATATTGTTCCTATCACCAGATTTAAATAAATGTATTAATAAACCTTCAGTGAAGAATGGAAACACAGAATCAGTATCTAATAAAAAATGAAACAGGAGCTCTAAACATTCACTAAATTCATGTAAAAGCTTTTATACAGGTGATTGGGTAACCCATCTAGCCCTGGTGAGATATTCGGCTTCAGTTTTTGAATTACCCTTTTTATCTCATCAATAGTAACTAGTCCTAATAATTTAAGAGCCTCTACTGGTGCAGAGGGTAAATGAACAGAGTTTAAAAAATTCTCAAGCTCTTCCCCTGAAATTGGTGATTCAGGTTCTAACGTCTGGTAATGCTGCCTAACAGCATCCCTGAGTTGATCTAAGGTTGACGCTTTGGATCCATCAGTAGCAATAAAAAAGTCGACAGTAGAAGAGTCATTTAAAGATTTACAAGCCTCAAATTGGTCACCAGTGAGGGTTTTTTTGGGTGCCATTAGAAAAAAATGGCTTTCAATGTCTTAGCCCTGTCATATTGATAAGATTTCATGGAATTTTTTAGTGCACTAATCTGGTCTGAGCAATCAAGTTTTGAAACATAAGAGATTGAAATAAGCCTCTGTAGCTGCTGTCTTAAGGACATATATTTCATAAATTTGGAGTCTTTAGCAATCACTCCTTGATGATTGAACCATTTCTGAAGAAGTAATTTAGTATCCATCCACCAGGCCCCCAGGTCAGTATACAAAAAGGCTACTGACAGATGAGCCTGCAGAAGCAATTTAACCCCTAAAGTAATCTGAGAGGAGTCCAAGAAGGAGGTGTTACGTTTCCACCTTCCTTTCCCACCAAGTATCGAGCCCTCAGTGCAAAAGGAACACAGCAAAAATAGGTGATCTGAAAACTCTATGGGTCTCATCTGGAAGCCTTGGATGTGTACAGATGGGGAGACAAACATATAATCAATTAAAGAATGTAATTTGCCTTTGGAAAATGAAAAAGTGGGACCCTTAGACTGATAGGAGATACAATAAAGTAGGCCTGCCGTCTTAATTATTGAGGCTAATGCATGAGAATCACAATAGGTTTTTTTATTCTGCTGAACCAAACCTAATAAGCTGCAATTAAAGTCACCTCACCATAGTACATGCAAGGAGGTAATCAAATATGGTTGTATGGCTCTCATGTAATTCACTCTATCAGCCTTTGTCAGAGGGTTTTAAATATTTATAAATCTATAACAGTTGTTATGCCATTTACCATCTAAAATCAGAACTCTACCAGGAATGAGGTCTATCAGTTTATGTAGGGAAAAGTTAAAGGAGTGAAAAAGAATGCCAATACCATCATCATTATGAGTACCAAACGACCAGTATTTATTTAGTTGTTTAACCAGGTATAGCACACTAAGCTGAAAGCTTTTTTACAGGAGCAACCTGGGAGCACAAGGAGGTTAAGTGACTTGCTCAGGATCACACAGTATGCAAGTGGAAGCTGTGAGATTCAAACCCAGGTCTGGTTTGCTGGATATTACCAGATTTGCAGCTCAGAGCCTTAGACCACTGCGCTATACTGCCTCCTAAAGTATGAAGGACCCCAGGGCCATTCTCTCTTAAAAGCATACAATTGATCTATTGAAAACATCAATGTCTCTTGCAAAAAACTAACTGTGATCTTAGAATCATGAATATACATGAAAAGGGCCTGCCTTTTGGTATTGTTCAATGAACTATGCATGTTTAAGGAACCCAAGTAAACTGCATTGCAAAGCTTTATGGAGAATGGCTAGCTTTCATTTTTTCCTTTTTTCCTTTTTTTTCTCATTATAATTATCTATGGACTATGAAATAGTGGAAAAAAAGGATTTCTGGGAATCAGCATCCCCAACTTCCATGTCTGTCTCCCCCCCAAGGAGTGAATAAAGCAGCATAAGAGTTAGTGGATTCTACTGAAACATGGACGGGGGGGATTTTGACTGCAAATTTCTAGACGATCTCCATCTAGGCAACAGAGATGGAGGGGCTGTAAATGAACCATCAGGGTTTGAAGTGACTGGGTCGATATAACATACTGGTACAAACTCCTGAGGTACTGAAGGAACCCCACCCTTCCCCTCCTCTAACAAAGCTTGTGGGATAGCACAATGAGTCTTCTCTGTAGACCCTGAGGAGGAAGGTGCAGATGGGGAAACTTCCTGAGAAATCTGTTCTCCCACCACAGGAAGAGGGGGGGAAGGGGTAGAATCTGCAGAGTCTTGGGCTTTCTGGATCAGGAGGTCAGGGCTAATGCAGGTTGCTTTATTTTTGGCTGCCCAAGGGCAATCCCTGAAAACATGGCCGTACTCCTGACACACATCACATCTAGTGTGATTTGTGCATTGTATGGTGACATGGCCTACTCCCCTGCAGTTGTCGCACCTGGGTTGGTAACATACACTTGACAAGTGGGTTCTAGAGCCACACTTATAACAAGCTGGAGACTGACCTCTGTAAAAGCAGACCCCACGATCCCTCCCCAACAAAAAGGAGTTTGGGATATGCTCAATTCCAGAGTCAGATTGCCTCAGCTTAACTTTATATATCCACCCACCTGTCCAGAATTGCTCTGAATCCAGAATGGGTTCAGGAGAACTCAACACTTCACATTTCTGGGAAAGCCAAAATGTAATATCTTCCACATGGACCCCCTCATTCTGAAACATCACAGTAATGAATTTAATTAGTGGTTTAGTAAGAGGAATTACCAAAAAGGGGGTCCATGTGGCAGAGAATTTAACCTGCCCATACCTTTCCCAAAAGAGATCTAAAGCGTATGATGTTCTAAAACTAACATCGAAATTATCCTCGCCTGAAATATTTATAAATGCATAAACATCTTTTGGGAAAAAATGAAAAGAGTCTTTGAGCAAAGTTTTCCCAGTGTAGTATCTATTAGGTGTAGAGTCCAATCCTGCTTTGTATCGAATTCATACAGCATTCCTCGGTGGAGCAGCTTCCCTTTTTAGTTTAGTTTATTGTTCTAGGAATTATTACCTTTGAGCCAATGGCTCTTTTACAAAGGTTTCACGTCATCAATGTACAAACAAACAAGACGTGTTACATAGAATGGTCAGCAAATTATAAAGGTTTCTATAAGCCAATATAATACAGTACATCACAGGAAAAAACAAAACATTGGAGGAATGGTCAAGGTGGGAAGTTTAGGAGGAGATATGGGGAGGGGAGCAGACTTAGAGTAGTTAGAGGTACTCAGATGCCTTTGTCAAGAAAGGAGCAGAGGAGAAGGAGGATGAAAAACAGTAAAAACAGCCATGAGGGAAGAATCATTAGTCAAGGCAGTCACAGGAGCTATAGGTTGAGAGGTGAGAGTAAAGCATGGAGTTGAAAGCTCCTAATGACATGGAGGATGTAATGAGTGAGCTCAGGGCATTGTACCAGCTGGGGGCACAATAGGCAAAAGATCTTTGGCCCTGTGTGGTACGGCATCTGGGGACCTGGAGAGGCTGGTGTTCCGATCTTCTGGTGGGACAGATGCTCGTATTCCGGCAAAGTAGGTCTTGGATACATGGCGGAGTGCAGCCCAAGATGGATTTTTTTGCCATCAAACATGTGAGGTACCTTATGCGATTTAAGAGTTGCAACCATCCTGTTTCAGTGTAGAGCTCACTTGTATGAGTACATCTTTGCGCTCCAGTGAGCAGCTGACAGGCCTTGTTTAGGGTGGTTGTGATGCACCTTAGTGCGGTGGTAGTGGCAGAGCCATAGATAATTAAGCCATAGTCTATGATTGAGATGACAGAGCTTTGGATAGCAATCCTCAGCGCAGCTTGGGTAAGGAATTGCCGGTTTCAGAACAGGATACCAAAGCGCTGGTTCACCGTTTTCACTGTGTTATCAATGTGAGTTGCAAAGGTAAGACCTTGATCAAAGGTGATTCCAAGGTATTTAAATGTTGACACTTGTTCAAGGGTATTTCCTGGATATGTTTTGATAGTAAGTGGAATTTGTCTTTTTCTGTTTTGTAGACCTGGAAGCATGGATTTAGTTTTTTTTGTGATTTGGAAGAGCTTGTGATCTAGGAACCACTTTTCAACATTGGAGAAAGCAAGTTGCAGACTCTGAAGTAAGGGTTTCGGGTCCTTATGAGAGGAGAGAATCACGGCATCGTCAGCATAAAGGATTATTTTTTCCGGGCCGGATTTGGGGAGAGAGTTTATGAAAAGGCTGAAAAGGAGGGGCCTAGGATTGACCCCTGCAGAATACCTCAGAGGACCAGTTTTGAGTCTGAGAGAACTTCTGAGATTTTTACTGATTGAGAGCGTTGGACCAGGTAACTTTTATCCCAGGCATCTGGTCCTTCTGAGAGCCCAAGACTGTGTAGTTTTGTGATAAATAAGCCATGGCGAACAGTATCAAACACCCTTGTTAGGTCGATGAAAACAGCTCCGGTTTGATAGCCTTTGTCCAAGGCAGTGTGAATTTCTCCTGAGAATTCCAGTAGGGCGGTCGACATACTGTGTCCTTTCCTAAATCCATGTTGCTGCAAGCAGAGTATGCTATACTTATGCAGGTAGTCTGAGAGTTGGTCAGCCACAATGCATTCGAGGGCCTTGGAGAGGGGTGGAAGTATAGATATAGGCCAATAGTTTCCTGGTAGGGACTTGTCGCCACTTTTGAACACTGGTGTGACCATAGCAGACTTCCATTTGCTGGGAAATTGACTAAGGCAGAGGGGAGAGATTGAAAATGTTGGTGAGTGGGTGCACCATCTCTTCCAGGGTAAGGGACAGAATTTTAAGATCAATAGTATCACTGCTTGCTCTGGATTTAGAGATAGCCTTGTTTATATATGTGTAGACTTCATGTGCCTTAACTATTTTGAAGTGGAAAAGTGGTTGGTCGGGTGAGGCAGTAGGAGATGTTGGTTTTGGCAAGTCCATGTCAGAGAAGAAGTCCAGCGGGAGGACCCCACTGAGGTCAGTGAAAGTTTTATTTAAGGCCTTTGCCATGACCATTGGGTCTAGGGTAGTGGTTCCAGCGACAGTCATTATAGTGGGAGAGGATTTGGACTGCTTACCCATGATATTTCTGATGTTGTCCCAGAATGTTCTCCTGTCACCCCAGGAGTTTGCGAGGGCATTTTTTGAAATAGGAGCTCTTCATTAGTCAGATTTGTTTGGTACATTGGTTTTGTGCCTGTTTATACTTCTGTATATCTGTCAAGGAGCCTGTGGCTCTGGCTATGGCCCAGAGGTGGTCCAGAGCTTTGAGTTGGGCCAGTAGTTTGGCCGTGAGCCAGGGATTTGAGAGAGCTTTGATTTTACGCTTTTTTACTAGTGTGTAGGTGTCACAGGCAGTGTTGAAAGTTGTGAAAAAATAATCTAGGGCACGTCAAGATCTAGAGTATTGTATATTGGGGACCAGTCTTGCTGTAAAAGACAGTTCTTAAGCTTAGTAAGGTTTCCATGGGGTAGCACTCTGCTTGAGATGGTTTTTGGAGGTGATTTTTGGAACTTATTTGTCCAGGTACAGATCACAGGGGAGTGGTCACTGAGAGAGTCCGGGACAACAACTGTGTTTTTTATGCATGCTGGGTGGCTAGCAAGGATTCAGTCAATGAGAGTGAAAGTTCCAGTTTTGTCATTTTTTCTAGTGGGGAAGCGCACCATCTGCATTAGGTTAGCTGCTTGGATAGCATCCTTGAAGGACCCAACGTCTGATGCGAGCCAATTTATATTAAAGTCACCAAGGAGAAGGAGCTCAGTGTCAGGTGATTGCGATCTTACAAATTCAAGAACAGTCTGGAGGCTGGACCCTGGATCTTTAGTAGGGATATAGACAATGGCCACAGTAAGCACTTTATTTTGGGCACCAAGTAGTAGTTTGACAAGGAGAAATTGCACAGAGGAGTTAGTGGTGGAAAAGCAGACAGGGTGGCTAGAGAGGTTGTCCTTAATGTAAATAGCACAACCCCCCCCCCTTTATTAGTCCTGTCCAGTCTGAAAATATTGTAGCCTTGTAGTGAGATGGCATGGTCCAGAGTGCTTGGTGTCAGCCAGGTTTCAACAGCGGCTAGTACGTTGGGATTGTGTTGACTGGCAAAGACTTGAATGGATGCCAGTTTTGGAAGGAGGCTACAGATATATAAGGTGCTGAAAAAGCAGTAGAAAAGTGTTCAGACATCAAAGGTTTTTGATGAGGTGGTCTAGAGGCCACCAAACTTGGTGGATTGATATGTGTAGGAATAGGTAAAGGATCCTTAGAAGTAGTAGTAGTAGTAGTAGTAGTAAAATGTTTTTATTCACAAAAAATGAATAAAGGATAAACTCGATTGAGCATAGCTCATTTTCAACGAGGTCCCATACAATAAAATACAATATATAAAAAGGAAAATGTTACAGCAGCATACAACACTAATTTTTCATAAAGTACACAAATACAATCAATTTAGCATGATTATCAAGAACAGCATTGCCTTTTTTGTTGTGAACTGATTAAACACCAATGTTGAATCAGAGGCCAAAGATTTTTTACATTAGACAAGAGCAGAGACTCAGGGATTTCATTCTAGCTCATAGCCCCTCTGTAATATAAAGACTGACATCCTATTCCCAAATTACATCTAGGCAGTTCCAAGCTAGGCACTTTACAATTTGTCAGTGAGGCCAATTTGTCCCTATATATCAGATTTTCTACCGCATACCACGGATACTTCCCCTGCAATCCTTTTTAAATAAAAGCTAACAAGTGCTCATGGTTAGGTTCATAAAGCATTGACCACTTTAACTGATCATAAAGCAAACATCTGTGAGTTAGTCTAGGGGCCCCTAAAACAAACCTAGCTAAATTGTTATAACTTACTCCCAACTTCCTTAAATCCTGCTTTCTCCCACAGGAATAAAATATGTCCCCATAATCAATCATGGGGATAGCCATTGTATTTACCACTTTTTTCTTTACTTCCATACTCATTAATGATCGAACCCTATATAGAGCCCCTATTCTTTTGTTTACACTCTTTATCAAATTATTAATATGTATATCCCAACTTAATGAGCTATCAATCCAAAGGTCCAACTATTTATATGTGTGTGCCTGTTGGATTGGGGCCCCCCATGAGCAACCTATCCCAGGGCCATGTCCCCCAACCATTTGCTTTTTCGATTTATTAACATGGACTATGTTTTCTTCATATTCAAAGTCAACCTACTATCTCTTAAAAACTCAGCAGATCATCAAATGCTAACTGAAGCCTATTTTGTATCACCTTAATAGATTCATGTGATGTATAAATTATAGTATCATCAGCATAAAGATGATACTTTATTTCTGAGTCTGGAAAAGACAGTCCATTTACATATATGTTGAACAACAATGGCCCTAGGATGGAGCCCTGAGGGACCGCCGACCCAACAGGCAAAAAATCTTGATTCCTGACCTCCTAGTGACACCTTTTGACTCCTGTTCAACAAATATGATTCCAACCACTTTCCACTCAAACCCACCACCCCTAAGGATGCTGCCCTGGACAGGAGGACACAGTGTCCAAAGAATCAAAAGCTTTGGATAAATCCACAAAGATGACCCCCACTAGTGTCCTCCTGTCCAGGGCTGCCTGCACATCCTCCACAACTTTAGCAAGTGCAGAAGTTGTACTATGTATTTTCTGGAAACCAGACTGCATATTATTCATTAATCCAGAGGAATCCAAGTATTTCCTTAATTGTACTACCACCAATCTTTCTAATATTTTAGATACATGAGACAAAAGAGAAATAGGTCTATAGTTATCCATCACTGTTCTATTTCCTCCCTTGAATATAGGTATAACCTTGGATTGTTTCCAAGCCAGTAGATATACTCCTATGGTTAAAGATATATTAAATAAGTACGTTAGGGGATAAGCTATAATTGGAGCAGCATATTTAAGTAATTTTGGTGAAATATTATCCAGACCAACTGCCTTGGCGGTATTTAACTTTAATAGTTCACTAATCTGCTGTGTTCACTAATAAAGCTGTGTCCTGCAGGACTTGAAGTTCCAAAGATGCAAGAGGGGGGCTTGCTTCTGTATGCTTTAACCCAGTTTTTATACTCAGTTTAGGATTTGAGCCTGGTTTCCATGTGGGGGGGGGGGGTTTGAGAAAGCTTGAAGTCCAAATCCCAGTCAAGGTCAGGTAATCAAGTACCTGAGGGAGCTTGTTTCCAGCCTGCCCCTACCAAGGCTTTTCCTGGCATCCAGGGTCCCTCAGACAAGTTAGGAGGAGCCATTGAGCTAGAAAAAACAGACCTAGAATCAGTTTTGCAGCATAGTTGTGAAGCATCCCTATTATCCCCAGTATTATGAAGAATGTCCTTGAAAAAAAACTCTGTGACTCCTAGCTGAGGCTCCGTTGCAGATTGATAAATTATTGTAGTGGAAACTACCGACTCATCCTTAGCCAGTTGCTTATAAACGAAACCTGCGGTTTTACTTAGTGGAGCACTAGGTTTTGAAGGGAAATCTGCAGCAGTAGAAGGCAAAACCCTCTCCTGTTGTTGTGCTAAATTCCCAGTTCTAAGTACTTCATCTTTTTTCACAAACTCAGGCTTTAGGCACTCGTTTGGTTGAACAAAGTCACTGCCAGCCTTTTGTTTGGGAGTATCAGTATCAGTATCAAGTGTAGCCTGCAGTTTAGTCTTGTCAACAACACCTGCAGAAACAATGACAGTAGGGAAAAGTGTTGACTCACCTAGCCCCGTGGGACATTCAGAAAGCTTCTCCTCAGCTGAGCTGCTGACAGGAATCTCAAAGGTAATGACAGGGCACGCCTCCATATGTTGCAGCTCTGCAGACTCCGTGATTAGCTGTCTCTTTAGTTGTGAAGCTTCAGCGCCTGCTAGTAAAGGAGTATTACATGTAGTTTTACCAATATTAAGCTCCATTTCCTCCATGGAAAAGGAAGCCTCATGAAATTCATCCTTGGATTCACATTCAACCATATCTGTTCATTTTGCCTCTTTCAGATCCACAGTGGGAGATGAGGCAAGCACTCCCACTGTACTAACGTCTTCTCCCTCCAGTGTCCTGCTCCGAGTGGCCATCTTGCTGATAGTCTGTCCCTCTATTGGCCAAGAGTAGGGGGGATTTTATTATAATATAATAATGATAATGAAAATACAATGCAAACATATTACAAATACATCAAAAACTGTACAATTACTAACATTAACAGTTCAAAATTCACATATATAAAGAGGAAATAAAAGAAAAACAAAACCAAAAACAAACTGACAACATTTAAAGAAAGGAGAACAAAATTATGAGAAAAATATCACAAACTCATAATTCCACAACTTCCTATTTATACTTAATAATGTTTGAAAATCCTTTCCACCATGCCTTGACTTTCTCTACATTATACAATTGTAAATCCTTCATATATACTTTTTGTAGTTCAGTAGTGACATATAGACAATAGGCTTCCTCTGAAGTTTTCTTTTGGTATAAAACCCATTGACATCTAACTTGCCACAGACAGAATCTTAAACATGCAATAAACACCCATAATGTACGTTTCTCATATTTTTTTAGGTTTTGAGAAAAATTACCAATGATTAATAAATCATAAGTTGGTTTCATTAACCAAGTTAATGACCATTTCTTTGCTATATAGGCCCAGACTGTTGTTGAGAAAGAACAATTTAGCTAAAAATATTCCATAGTTTCTTCTTCATTAATACATTTTAAATAAGGGCAGTTCTTCTCTTCTTTTGCTTTATATTTTGCTGTTCCTCTAATGTTCAGATGTCCATACACGATTAGTCATTGAGTCTCCCACATGTAGAGAGGTAATCTAGGATTATTCAACTGGTTAACTACATTCTGGTTCAAGGCTGTTGGGCAATTTTTAAAGACAGGAAGCTGTGGGTAAATAAATGTCATTACGTCTTTATATAGACTTTGAGAGGAGCACCTGCTAATTTGGTTTCTTGTTGTCTGCCATTTATAAAGTTTTTGGGTGGCTGGTCTAAAAAAGGCCGGAATATGAATGTAAGGGTTCAATTTAGGTGCGTAATGTTTCCAAGCTGATAAATAACATTCTATTGCTGTCTTAAACCATAATTCCTCATATCTGGCTGGGAGACCTATGGTATTTTTAAAAACTGTGCAAAAAACAAAGTAAAACAAAAAACCACTGGATCAACCATCCCTACACCTCCTTTAGTTTTATCCAAATATGTATAACATCTCTTAATCGGATTAAGTCCATTTCCCCATAATAACTGAAAACAAAGACTATACAGTTTTGTTTCTAAATGAATAGGCAGGGGATAAATTACTGCTATATATTGTAAGCATGGCAATATAAATTGTTTTAATACCTGTACTTTTTTTAGTTTACTAAAGCGAAACTGCTTCCATCTATTTATTTTTCTTTGCACAGTATCCAAAACTTTAATCCCATTATCGGTTGGAAGATTCTGATTTCCATAAAGGACCCCCAGAATATTAATAGGTTCAGTTGTTATTTTAATAATTTTATATTGTATGGGTGTCTGGAAGGTACACCCCATTAATAAACCTCTTGATTTTGAATAATTAATTTTAGCATTAGAGAGTTTAGCATAGATTTGAAATTCTTCAAAGAAAATTTCTAATTGTTCTACCTTTTTAAAGAGTAAGCATACATCATCTGCATAAGCTTGGATTGTTAGGAAGGTATTTGTATATGGCATTTTAAAGCCTTCCCATTTCGGGATAAGACTGACTACTCTAATCAAGGGTTCAAATGAAAAGATGTACAGTAATGAACTTAATGGGCATCTTTGATGAACCCCAGTTTTAAGCATCAATTTTGTTCCTACTGTCCCCTTAATGTAAGGATATACTGTGGCTGCTGCATACAAACCTTTTATTAAATTAAGTAACTCCAATGGGATTCCAAAATATTTTAAGGTTGTAAATAGGAATAAATGATCTACCCTATCAAATGCTTTTTCCAGATCTATTGAAATCAGGCTGCCTATATCGCCCAGATCAGTTAGATGTTCAATTAAGTCCCTTATTATAGTTAATACTGATTGAATCTTTCTATTGGTTAATCCACAATGGTGTACTGGTGAAATTACTGTATTAGCCATGTTTTTGAGTCTATTATTTATTAAGGTGGCAACAATTTTATAATCTGAATTCAATAAGGTAATTGGTCTCCAATTCTCAATGTTTTCTTTATCCCTGGATTTAAAAATATATATTTGCAACCCTTCAGAAAAATAACTTGGGATAGCTTCCCCGATGAAAAATTTATTAAATAATACTGTTAAACAAGATGTTATTTCTGTATTAAAAACTTTGTAAAAGGGATTAGATAAACCATTCAAACCTGGGGAAATATTATCTTTAAGGTTAGATAGTACTGTTTCAATTTCCTGTGGTGTAAAGGGTTTTTTCATGTTGTCAACCATTTCTTTATCTAGACTTAAAGGAGGAAAAATACCTAAATAATTATTAATTTCCTGAATAATAGGAACATTTTGAGGTTGAAGTTCCTGAAATTGTGTTCTAATACAAGTACTAATTGATTTCACATCATCTACTCTACCTGCCATCGAATCTAAGAACTCTAAGGTTGTAGCATCTCTAATTTGTTTACATAAGAAATAGGGGTCCCCAATAACAGACCTTTTCATATGGTTATTTAATAAGGCTTGTAAAGTTTTAGCCCTATTGTATTGCAGCTGTCTCATTTGTAATTTTATGTTATCAATCTGCAAGGAATAGTCCTGATTCGAAGAGTTTGCAATCGAGATCAAGTGTTGTAGATGATCATGCTCTCAGTTTTAAACAAGTTAATAATTTTGAGTTCCTCTGATGAATTCCATATCCTTTAAACCATTTAATACAATCTTTTTTCATTTCCTCCCACCATACTCCTAACTCAGAATATAGAAAAACCACCTATAGTCTGGCCTGTAAGATTAGTTTAATTGAGTTTACTACCATTTGATCCTGTAAAATGGAAGTATTTAATTTCCATCTTTTATTCCGTGAATGCAGATTAAAATCAGGTTATATCTCCACTTGGAGTAACATATGGTCTGAAAATTCCACAGGTACTCTTTTAAATTCTGCAACATTAATGTTTTTAGAAATCAATAAATAATCTATTATCGATCCTTTGCTGCCCTTAAAAAAGGTACAACCAGAGCTCACCCTTTCAGTCTGATTACAATTAACTAGATCTGCCAGTTTAATGATTGCTTTCAAACAATTTACATCACAATAAATTTTTTTAGCAGTTCCTCCTTTAGTCATTAAATTACAATTGAAATCTCCTCCTCATAGAATAGGTAAGGAGGTTACTAAATATGGCTGTATATCTTTCATACATAAAATCCTAGATGATTTCGTTTGGGGATTATAAAGATTAATCATCCTATAGGTAATAGATGGCCATTCACCGTCTATTATTAATACTCTCTCAGGAATTAAATCAATTAACTTATATGAAGTGAATTGGTAAGAATTAAAAAGAATCCCGATACCGTCGGCTTTATCTCTGCCAAATGACCAATAGGAAGGTCCCCCGGCCAATCATATTTAAAGGAATAAATTTGTTCTTTTGAAAACATCCAAGTTTCCTGAAGGAAACAGATAGAAATATTCATTTCATGTATCAAATGAAAAAGTGCTTTATGTCTAGTAGTACTTAATATACTGTGTGTGTTTAACGAAGCCCAAAGGAATCCCACTGACAAACCAAAGTAGAAAATGAAGCCTTATTTTTTTTGTTTTTTCTTCTTTTTTTCTTTGTACTCTTCTATAGGTACTCCTGAACTTCCCAGTACTGACTTTTGTGAGTTGGAATCTCCAATGTCCATTTCCGAGTCTCCCCATGTAGGAAAAAGAGCTGCATATGAATTCTGTGATTCCACAGATTCTGTAACTGGGGGTGGAACTGCTTTAAAGTTCCTAGTGGACCTCCTCGGCGGTACTGGTAATTGTTGAGTTAAAGAAAGTGGTATCTTATCCTCTGGTTCTTTATAACAGACTGGTTTTAATAAAACTTCATTTTGTACAGTCTTTTCTACTTTTAGTGGTGTACCTTTTATCTCTGGTGGTAGTGGAGGGGAAGAAGGGAGAATTACCCTTGTTACTGGAACAATATCAACTGTTTTATGAGGTAAAGGGGGGGGGCCTAGAACCTTAGGTTCACGTGATAATCTATCAACCACCTCTTGAGCTTGTTAAATGAGCAACTCAGTGCTTCCACTTGAGGTCCTGTTTTTTGCAGTCCAGGAGCATTCTCTACAAGCGTGGCCATACTCTTCACAAAGATCGCACCTTGTTTTATCAACACACTGTATCGTGACATGACCTACCTCCCCACAATTATCACATCTTGGGCGGTAGCATGTACTAGAGATGAGAGTTTTTGAACCACATTTATAATAGGCCCTGGACTGACCACTATAAAAACAAACCCCTCTGTCTCATCCCAGCAAAAAAGAATTGGGAATATGCTCTACCCCCTTTTCAGATTGTCTTAATTTTACTTTAAATTTCCATCCTCCTGTCCAGAATTGTTCAGTATCTAGGATTGGCTCAGGATCTCCTTGTATATCACATTTCAGGGATAACCAATGAGTGATGTCCTCAACATGGACCCCTTCATTCCTAAACATAACAGTTACATATTTTATTAAAGGTTTGGTGCGAGGAATAACTAAAAAAGGAGTCCATGTTGGGAAAAACTTCACTTGGTCATACCTTTCCCAAAATACATCTAGTAAATGTGCAGAACGGAAACTGACATTATAATTGTCTTCTCCTGAGATATTAATAAATGCAAATAAGTCTCTCGGAGAAAACTGAAGAGAATCTTTAATAAGCAATTTCCCCACATAATACCTATCTGGCCTTTCAGCCAGCCCCCCTTTATATCTAATGCGCACGGCATTGCATCTAGGCGCTGCCTCTCTTTTTGCTTGATTAAACAATGAAGACATTAAAGGTTTATCTAAGGTATGCATTGCACTACGTGAGTCTGTTAAGACAGTCTTATTAACATTATCCTGTATATCCTCATTAACACCAGGATTCTCATTTTTAACTTTCTGTAGGGAAATGTTGTCTGCATCCCCTCCTATAGGACCCAGTTCAAGTGCACCACCTGGTTTCCATTTAGGGGATTCATTTTTTAGGTCTAATGTGGAGTCCCATGCTACTTCTGGAGACCAGACTCCATTTATATTTTTCTCCCAGCCAGCTGCTAACAGGGCGCCTTGAGGTGATCAAGAGTTGTCTTGAGCTTGAGGGGTCATAGCTGTAATAGTATAAGAAATAGGCATTTCTCTGTGTAACTCTGTATTATTAGTTCATTTTTCCAAAGTTGTTAGCAGTGTCCCATATTCCACATGCGGGTGTATCCTTTTCCCAAAACTGAATTCAGTTACTCCCTCTTGATTGTATGCATCCGTTTGGTATTTCACCGGGAAATGAAAGGAGGAACTCAGAGAAACCCCATCTACAGGTTTAAAAACAAAACCCGTTTCCTTGTCCAAATGAAATGCATTATTGTCTATGATAGGCTGAGGAGTACTCACCAGTTGAGTTAGTGTTACGTCAGAGTGAGTAGTCTGTGTAGCGGCTAAAGCTGACAAGCCTTCCAGCCCAACTAAAGGCTGAATTTTCCCCGAATTCACATCGTTTTCCATAACAAGCATCTGTTTAGCAGACTCATCTTGTCCCTTAGACCGTGCTTCAGTCAGTTGTGACTGCTTCTCTGTTGTAGTTACTTCCACTTTGCGAGTTATGACCCGGATGTCTTGGCTGAGCTGTGTATTCACCTCTGGACTGTGCTCTGCAGCATTAGTAGTAGGAATTATTACAGGATCCTCCACTGAATTAGCCATCAAGGAACTCCCATTATTTTCTTTATTTTTAGTCATTCCAGACATTAACTCAAATGCCTCACTAGATGACATTGTTTCATGATATATTTCTTCACCTTCGCACTCCAAAAAGGATATTAGCTGTGAATCTGTCTCTGCAAGCTGGGCGGTCTCCTTGCTTGCAGCCTCCATAACCTTCTCCTTCAAACGCTCATCTGAAGTGGCCATCCTGCAGCAAGATAGCCAGTCCCCCTACTGGCCAAGAGTAGGGGAATTTCCCTGGTGTCCTGGCCAAATTTCCCCCATTCACCAAAAATACCGCCAACAGCTTAATCTGGTTCAATGTCAGTTGGCATCCATCTGTATCCCTCTCCCCAGGATAAGGCTGAAAATAGGCAGAATTGACTAGTCCTTCTTTCCCGATCAACAAAAACTAAATAAATAAATAAAAATCTATTGCTAACAATGTTTCTGTAGTGCATCTAAATCAATATTGATTTAGAGCTGGTAAATACAGCAGGAAAATTACAACCTGAGGGTATGGTGTTGTTAAAATAACACTCCTCTTCTCCCAGTTCATATCTCACATAAAATTATTTGTAACACAAATCAATTGTAAACATCATAGCTTATACACCTCAGATGTAAAACCAATAAAAAGGGACCGCACTGAAAACAAGATGTTCCATGTCAGTTTTGAAGAGCAGATTTAACAGATTCCTAACCGACTGAAAAAAAAAAAATTAATGTTTTGACTTCCAGTCAAGCCACCACTAAGATGCCCATGTAAATCTCTGCCATGAACTTGCCCCCTTCAAAAATGACAATTGGTGGTTTAAGCATTCATTTACCTGTCCTTAGTGCCTACTTTCAGTACCGCTAAGCTACCCCGATCAGAGGGTGATTTTTGTTTTAACCATTTCTGCGGCGATAAATTGCATTTCTTTTCTGTTGTCAGACCCTCTACCAAGTCCAGTTCTTAAGGTGAGAAAAATGGCAGCTTCACAACAGATGACAGTTGGTGCCTCAGAAATCACAGAGATTAAGCAAAAGAACAAATTCTGGCACCAGGCCAAGTAGAGTGCAAATCTGGCTTTATTGAAAAACAAAGTGTCTGTGTACCATATCAGCTCAGTGAAAGACAGGTACATTGACCAGTTTCACCCTAGTAGAGTGGCATCAGGAGGAGAGATTAAGTAGATGTTATGAAGGATTCTGGTGGGCATTCATGAGATCCAGACTGGCCTGCAACATGTGGAGGAGAGAATGAAGGCTGCAGATATCATATAACAGATGCAGAGCTCTTCTCCATGAAAGTGGAGTTGCAGTGGCTGGAATGACAGGTAGAGCTGCTCAAAGAGACAGTGAATGACTTACAGAGCCAGCTGGATTCAGACTTTCTATTGCTCCCTGAGGACTGTGGTCCTAGCTTATGGTATTCTTTCAGAAGTTTTCCTACTTCACCATGGTATGACACAAGGATACCGTCTAAGCCCGTTCCTATTTGCTTTAGCTATGGAACCACCAAGTGCAGCCTTGAGACAGGATAAACAGGTCAAGGGCAACAAAGTTGGGTCCAAACACTGCTCTGCCCTCCTTTATGCTGGTGATTTATTGCTGACCTTGGAATCTGTAGGGAGATCTCTCCCCAAAGCATTGCAGATCCTAGAAGACCTCAGCCTCATTTATGGGCTAAGAGTGAATTGGAACAAGTTAGAGATTATGATGGTCAGGGGGGAGTCCAGGCTTCTCTGACCAACTGCACACATCCACTAAAGTGGGTACAGAAGGGTATACAATACCTGGGGATACAGGTAACTCCCTCAATTCAGGACATACTAAAAGCCAATATCTCTGCCCTCTTAGACACCTTAAAAGGAGACATGGACAGATGCAGCAAACTTAATTTATCTCTTCCAGGCCACATTGCAGCATTTAAAACCATGGTGTTGCCACAGATTCTCTACTGTACTGGAAATCTGCCTACGGCAATCCCAAAACATGTATGGAACAAAATTGATAGGCTTACTGCAACTTTTATATGGGGGACACAGCACCACAGATTTAGTAAGAAAATTCCCCGGGCTCCTGCAGTAAAGGGTGGGTGTAACTTCTCCTGGGTGCAAAATTACCACAAGGCATAAATCCTTTGTCAATCACTCTACTGGCTCGCCCCCAATTAACCAGAAACCCTCTTTGGGTACAGGCAGAGAAAGAAGTGATAGGTACCCAGCCAATTTGCTTGACTCTAAGAGTCCCCTTCAGACATAAGAAGCTCACACCACCCATGATACACACTAGGAAAGTGTGACTACAATTATGTAAATAAAACAGGTGGAAAAAACAACTTTTGGGGAAATGGAAAGCATTATGGAATAATTTGCGTTTGACCATAGGTAACTCACCCATGCACTGGCATGCCTGGAATGCCAAAGACATATGTAATGTAGAAAACCATCTCATGTCAGACTCCTACTCCCTTAAGTCATTTGTGCAGCTCCAGATGGAATTTGGCTTAGGGAAACAGGATCACTGGAGATTTCTGCAGCCAAAACATGCTCTCCAGCCTTCTCTGACCAAGGGAGATTTTAAAGCACATGACAGCTTAGCCTCAGCTATAGCGGAATGGCTTGAATTCTCAAAGGGGAGAGGGGGGCTTATACAGTATACAAGCATCTGCATGCACATAACCTACCCAACTGGGATCATCACAGATCTTGTTGGGAACAAGAACTGGGTGCCCCAATTATCCTGCAGACATGGGACAAGTTCTGGGAGCAAGCACACACAAACATCTTAGTTCCCAAACTGCAACTTATACAGAAAACAATTCTTGAGCATTGGTACAGGATACCAGATAGGCTGGTGAAAATTGGTCTGCAGCAATCTTACAGAAGTTGGTGATGCCAACAGGAAAAGGGTACCATTACCCACATTCTCTGTAACTTCCCGACACTACATCAGTTTTGAGAGGGAGTGATAAACACTCTCCAGTAGGCCATACAACCAACCAATCAAACAAACGTTATTTCTGAAACACTATTCCATACTAGATTATAGCATTTTACACAGTATAATCAAACGATATAAAAACAGAACCACATTTCTAAAAGCATAGCAGGAATCCAAATAACAGTATAAAAATGCCAGTTCAAATAAATAAGTTTTCAAGGCAGATTCGAAAGCCTCAACAGATGGGCATTCCCTTACCTGATGAGGTAGAGAATTCCACAGGATCAGAGCAGTAAAAGCAAATGACCTAGCTCCCAATGTTGTAAAACTAACCCTGGGAATCTCCAGTAATCCCATGTCGGTGGAGCGGAGAGAGTGAAGGGATCGGTAGGGACAAAGGAGTTCTTGCAGGTGTCACAGTCCCTGTCCATGTAGGGCCTTATAGATCAGTAATCCGACATTGAAGGTGATCCTCCACTGCACCAGCAGCCAATGCAGAGTGCGGAGCACAGGTGTGACATGGTCAGATCTCTGTAATCCTGTCAACAACCTGGCAGCTGCATTCTGCACCAACTGCAGGTGGTGGAGGTCCACCCCTGGTAACCATATGCATAAGGCATTGCAGTAATCAAGGCACGAGGTTGCCAAGGTGTGGACCAACTTTGGAAGGTCATCAGGTGGTACCAGGTGCTTTATCTGAGTGGCTTTCCTCAGATGGTAAAATGAGGACTTGACAATGGCTGACACCTGAGTCTTAAGTGTCAGCCCACTATCAAGCATGATGCCCAGATTTCACACCCAGTTAGAGGTCATCAGCTGGTTGCCTCCCCAGTCAAACCCTGTTCACTGCCCAGCTGATAATCCCTCCACCCAGTGACCTGGGTCCACAACCAACACCTCAGTCTTATCTGGATTTAGCCTAAGCCAGCTGGCACTCATCCAGTCCTGGATCTCAGAGAGATGGTTGTTAAATACTGTAGCAGCATCACATTGTCCCGGCACAAAGGACAAGTACAGTTGAGTATCATCTGCATAACAGTGAAAACTCAACCCGTACCACCTAATAATGTCTCCCAATGGCAGCATATACAGCACAAACAACATGGGGGAAAGCACAGAGCCTTATGGCATCCCACATGGCAGGAAAAGAGGAGCTGAGGAAAATTCTCCAGACTCTGCTCTCTGTGTCCTGCCAGTGAGATTGAATGGAACTATCTGAGGACTGTGCCACTCAGCCCACAGAAAAGTAGCAAGTGCTCTAGCAACAACCCATGGTCCAAAGTGTCAAATGCTGCAGAGAGATTCAGGAGGACCAAGATAGAATGGCTCTTCTGATACCTCACTGTAAGGAGATAATTTAGTACCCAGACCAGCACCGTCTCAGTACTATGTCTTTTCCTGAAACCAGACTGGAGAGGATCATAGATGTTGTGGGTGGTCAGATGATCCTCGAGCTGCAATGTGACAGCCTTCTCAATAACCTTTCCTACTAAAGGTAGGGCCTGTAGTTTGTGAGACAGTTAGGGTCCAGAGAGGGTTTGTTCAGGAGGGGGTGAACCACCACCTCCTTCAGGGTGTCCAGAAACACCCCAGTCTCTAATGAACACCTAACTATCTCAGCAAGGACTGGTCCTATTGCCTCCACACACACCCCTTTAGGAAGCACGTCAGATCAGGATCCCAGCTACAGTAAGTCAGTTGCAAACTCTGGACGATCTTCACAACATCATCGGTCACCAACTGAGCAAAGTCTGACCAGACAAACTGGGTGCTACTGATTTCACACCGATCTCTGCTCTGCCCATTTGAGTGAGCTGCACAGATCTCTGACCTGATGGTTTCAATCTTATCTGTGAAAAATTGAGCAAATTCTTCACACCTCTGCTGTGAAAAGGCAATCCAATTCTGAGACAGGCTGTATTGTACAGCCTATCCACAGTACAGAAGAGCTGAGCTGGTCAATTTAGCACCACTGCAATCTCCCCGGACAGGAAGTCTGCCTTCTTACGGTAGACCTCAGATTGATATACCTCATAATGGATATCAATCTAAGTTTGTCGTCATTCAGGCCTGATTTCCCCCAGCAATGCTCCAACCTTCTACCCACTCTCCTCAACTCGGGGACCGAGGATGAAGGGTGAGCGGTCGAACACAGATTGGAGCAACGGCATCCAGGGCTTCCCACACTGCCTTATTATAGGATCATAGCAGACTGTCTGGATCCTTGCTAACACTCACACTACCAGATAAGTTCAGAACTGCCATCAGACCATCTGGAGTTACTCCCCATAAAGGGCGGTAGCAGACCATCTCCATAGGGGCAGGTTTATTGAGGGGACCATGAAGCTGAACCCAATAGTCTGATGATTGGACCATCCGACAAGTTCCACCACCATGTACAAGATCTCTATCCACAGTAGGAACACCAGATCCAATGAATGACTCTGTATGTGGGTCACAGAGGTAATCGCCTATGTGAGCTCCGATGAAACCATCAGTTGTAGGAAACTTTATCCAACTTGTGAGAATTCATCTTCAACTGAGGCATTGAAGTCATCCAGTATCAACTGCCTGGGGGCCTCCAATACCTTCTCGAAGATGAAGTCTGCGACCTCCTGCAGGAACTCTTTCTCGCTTCCCGGTGGACGGTAAATGAGAAGTATCCTGCAACCCACACCTGTGCCCACATTACATTCAAAGGATATGGTGACCCCAACTGGCACATCTGCCAGGCCCAGATCCATCTTGAAACTGATAGTTGACCCCCCGTCCCCTACGATCCAACCTCACGCAGTGTATCACCGAGTACCTAGCTGGAACAGCTGACTCCAGGATGGGACCAGCATTCTTGTCCAGCCAGGTCTTGGTGATGCAAGCCAGGTTGGATGACCCCACAAGATCAGCAATTACTGCTGTCTTGTTTTGAATCAACCTAGCATTTGCATAACACTGCCCAGGTTGGATGAAGAGTCGAGGTTGACCGAGATACCTGCCCACTTAATGTGGAGCCCTTGGGTATGGGAATCAAGGACAGACCTCTTTCCTGCACCCACTTCACCTCAGGGCATCTCCTTGACCCCACCACCCTAATTTGTCCCCCCTGCTCCTCTCCCCACCCTTCCGACACTGCCTCACAATCCTCAAAGCGTGACAGCACCTATAAACCTCAGCTGGTAGTTGGGGGCAATCGAAGGTGTGAAGGGCCTGGAGCTCAGTGGGGGAGTAATATCCACCCATCGAAGCCCTCTGCCAGCACATCCTGCAAATTCAACACCCAGCAGAGACTAAAAAACAATCACTCAACTCACTCAAACAAACAGTCACATACACTTCTATACATTTAAATACCCAAACAATACCACTGTCCCCCAACCTCCACTAAAATTAATACAACTTAACTACCCACTTCCAAAAACACACTAAACGAAAGAAAATAAAAGAACCAAAAAAGAATAAAAACCAAAAGAACAGCCAGAAAATAGCAGCAGAGGGTCAAATTTATTGTAAATTAATGTCCAGTAACATAACTGTCCACTTCAAAATCGTAAATTAGACAATGTCCATAGAGCAACTCGATGGCTCCAGAAAAAGTTTGATATTGGCAGAGGGGCTCTCACCACTCCCTAGCCCCCAACGTTTGTCCAGAAATGCTGCATTCTCACTGCCACATTCACAAAAGCAGTTTTTAAAGCAATTAAATACAGAAAAATAGGCACTCTCCCTGCCAATCAAAGCAGAAAACTGAATAGTTCATATTGACCACCAAATATCTTGTAGTCCCACAGCCAGTGATTCTTCATCTGAAAGAACTTCCACAAAGGAGCAGGATCTCAACAGGTGATCCTTTGAATAATCTAAATTTGCAAGGCCCATCCTGACCCCAAAGAGGGCCCCAGAGCGAAGCCAAATCTCTCCTACTTCAGCTGCTGTAACTACCCGACCCTCGTCAGGTTGACCCCCACAGCTCCTGGTGCCCGGGTAATGCTCACCCTCTGGTTTGCACCCCCCAATCCCCTAGGAGAAAGCAGCGGCTCTCTGTTACCCACCTCAGGGCCAGCCAGTCTGGCCAACCAGTCCTCCACTCTTGGTCAGCTCCACTCTGATCCAAATTGCTTCACCCGAAGTTCTACAGCGTCATGATAGTCAGAATCCACCAGCTACAAAGTTTTCAGCTAGGCTAACTCTGATTAGCCTAGCTGAAAACAGATATAACTACTGAGAATGCTGAGTTTCTGGGTCCTGGGGAACACAACACCCCTGAGGGGGTTGCCAGACCAGTAGTCTGCTTTCTGTATTCCATGGCTATGGAGGCCAAAAGACATATTTTGATGGTATGGAGGAAACCTACCCCCCAACTCATGCTCAGTCAAAAAAAGGGATCATTACGGAGGCTGAGTATGTCAGGGTGCAACATAATAATAAGGGCACAGGATACATATATGAAAAGGGGTGGGCACCCTGGATCACATACGTTAAAAGGACCTAAATGGGGAGGGTCCATGTCTATAACCTAGGAGGCTCTGAGGAAGGAGCTGAACGCCTGTCAAACTCAGGGGCAAACTGGACCAATAGTCACCATATACCGAATTAACTTCTTAACACCTGTAGGCAATAGGATTAACAGTGGGAAGACATATATTAAAAAACTTTCACTGCATGACTATGGCATGAAGCACCCTTTAATGCATGAGAATGGTATAATTTGAGTTGACTCTACATGTGTTGAATATTGTTTATTGTCTTTATAGGAAAAGTACTTTAGTAGCATATGCAAAGTTTTTACCTTTTCTAGATCGATGCTGTAGTAGTTTTCACTTCTTTTTATGGTTATAAGAACTGTTACAGGTTGTGTTAAATTAATCTTCCTTACATATATGGATGTATACAAGGGGGTACTAATAGTAGTGAACATAACACACTGTATAAATTAATATTGTAAATGTATTGTCTTTGACCAAATGTTTTTGCATGGGAAACTAGATGAATTAGAATGATATTGTTGAGAGGGGTGACTTTTTCCTTTTTGCCTTCCCTCTTGAGTAGGAAGTTGTCTTTTATGAATGTTTAATTATATTTGGAAGGCTACAGCCTGTAGTTCAAGGGGGCGGTGTAACTGGCCACACCTCTATTGGGCCCATTTAAGGGCTGCTCTCCTCACTCCACACACAAGCATGTTTTCCTTGCAGCCAGAGGCTCTGTCCATCCTCTTTCCGGGCCCACTCTTTCCCTGAGCCCTGCCCCTCCCCGCTGTGTTTGTCTCCTCCCTTCTTTCCTGTTGAAATCTGCTGGCTGTGCTAGACTCCCTGCTTGGTTTGTACTCTTTCTACTCTGGGTCAGTAAATTTTTTCTTTGCATCCTGCTTCTCGGTCTGTGTTTTTCCAATGCTGCAGTCTGTGCCTCTGTCTCAGCTGTTTGTTCTCCCTACTGCTCCTGTGGTCCTGTTTGCTTTGTTTGCTTTTTGGGCTTTTCTGTTCTTCTAGTGCCCCTCTGTTTGCATTGTTATATTTAGCTGTATGTATTGCTAAGCCAGCTCTCAGTTCATTTATCATATTTCAGCAATCTCTCTTTCTCTGTACTAGGTGCCTGTGTACTCTCAGTTCCAATTACTGTTCCCCTACTGTTGTCCCTATGCTCATCACCTTAATTGTTTGCACCTTCCTTTAGTACTGGCTCCTCTTAGCAGCTATCACTCGGTCTCATTCCCCTGCCTGCTCCAGCCGTGTCCTGTCCTACTGTATTGTTCCTCACTTCTATGTTTGTGTTATTTAGGCTCATTTATTGCTCATTTATTGCTACTCCCACTTTCACCAAACCTTACTTTTACCAAACCCACAGCAGTCTGTTTCTGATGATAACCTTATCCTGCTTTCATGGCTTGCACATATTTAACTTATTTCATTAGCTGCTTGGTGTTGTGGTGTCATGTTCATGGCTTCTTTGTTTTTCCTATGGTAGGGGCCTAAGGAGTCACAATGGGCGTGGTGGCCACAGGCAGCAGAAGCCGATTCCTATTTCCTTATATATCCCATGTATTATATAAGCCCCTAGCTCGCTTAGCCTTCTCCTGCTGCTCCACATAGC
Source organism: Neoceratodus forsteri (assembly GCA_016271365.2). NCBI lineage: Eukaryota > Metazoa > Chordata > Ceratodontiformes > Ceratodontidae > Neoceratodus > Neoceratodus forsteri. Next base: position 958,021,839 of record CM057455.1, read on the forward strand.
CTTTATGGCACTACACAACCAGCTATTCCAGGCAGCTCTCTACCTAAGGGCTTCTGGCTCTACCCAGCTTTCTACCGCCCCTTAACTAATATTATGCACCTAGTTTACACAGTCATCCCAGCCTTCCTATTACTTGCACTATCAGCAATGCTCATCCCCTTTCAAGTCTGACAGCATATCATGTTTGCTTGCTTTGAACCACACCTCCTACAGTACTGGCTTTGCAGCCTCCTCCTTCCTAACTGGCTTCACAGCCTCCTCCTCTCTAACCGTAGGCCCCAGGCTTTTCCCAGCCTCATCATTCTCTTACCCATAACATACAATTCAATTCACTCCAAATTTGGCTTCCTAATGGATTTGGTCAGCATGCATTCCTGTGGTTGACAAATGCTATTTGCCTTACCTAGATCCACGTGATGGTCCATATTGCTCAGCCTGATCTGTGTACAGGTCTCTCCCTGTCAGCTCTCATCCAGTCAGGACCCACAAGAGGGTCCACAGTGCTCAGTCTGACCAACGTGCAAGTTTCCCCATGTCTGCTGTCATCCATCATGACCCACGTGAAGGTCCCATGCTCATTACAACTCACTCCTCCAGCCGAACAGCCAAAGATTATCTACATTACACAAGTACAAAACCAGTTTCACAGGCACATTGAATTGGAAGGCTACAGCCTGTAGTTCAGGCTGGTGCAACTGGCCACACCCCTGTTCGGCCCATTTAAGGGCTGCTCTATGCACTCCACATGCAAGCATTTTTGTCCTTGTCCCTCCATCCACCCCTCCTGCTCCAGTGGCACACCCCTCTCTTCTATGGGCTTCTTCCTAAGGTACCTTTAGCCAAGGGAATCACTCCCGTGGCACCTCAAGGGGTGGAACCCTCCTCTAGGGTCCCTTGCCTTCATACCCTACAGGGTAGTATATTCAATGGATAGAGAGTAGAGATGCAGCGAATTTAAAATTTGCAGGTGAAGTGAATGCAAAGTGGCCACTTCCCATTATCATACTGTTACGCGACGTGGCCATTGAAAAGTGCTCACTTTGCCTTGTTATTATGACTTTGCATTGTTATTCCACCTTAGCGTGAAGTAAGGTGGAATGACAACAATATAGGCACTTTAGGCAACCCCCCACACACACACACACACATCACATTGCTTACAATACTGTAAGTCACATGCTTTAGCCAGGCAGGAAGGAAGTGATTCATACAAGCAGATACTTTCACTTTCTCCTTTGCAGAGGTAGAAGGAGGAAGGATTTTGTGTAGGAGAGGAGAGTTCATTATTAGTTTATTTCTTGAGCAAAGTTCAGAAAACCCAAAAGCTTTTTTAAAAGCTAATTCTTTAATTTTGTTTTGCACTGTTTTGTCAGTTCTTTTTGGTGACCAATTTCTTTGTTTTGTAAGTTGTGTGTGTGTGTGTGACTGTGTGTGCGCATGTGTGTGAGACTATGAGTGTGTGTGAAGTTGCTCATCGCGTGATGCGTCGGAGAGGGAAGGAGTGTTTTGTGCGATGGACCAGGGACAGTCTGTGGCCCGTGGCCAGACAGGAGTGTGCACACATGGGGTCATAGCTGGGTGTCATTGGACCACTCCAGACTGTTTGGTCCTGCCTCCCCCTCTCTGGAAGCAGCAGCACCACCAGTGCCACTGCCACATCCACTAAGTCCACCACCACCACCTGAGCAGCTGCAGGAGCTCCAGCAGCACCACCTCCACAGCAGCAGGTGGAGCTCCAGGTGCATGACAGTACTGCCAGCACTACATCTGCCCCCTCCTGTGCCTGGTCCCCCCCTCCACAGCTCCCCAGTTTGGCAGTTTTTCAACTGTGTCAGGGGGGACAACAGCATTGTGGTGTATCTACTTTGTGGTGTGCAGGTGCACCATGGCCCCTGGGGGACACATCTGGAGACTGGGGGCCAGCGCACACATATGCTGAACCACCACAAGGTGGAGTGGCAGACTGCCACTGAATGGTCAGGCCTCTACCTGCTGGCCCTTCTGTGGCAGTGGCAGAGGGTGCTGCTGTTGTGCATCACTACAGCAGAAGGAGGGCCACAGCAGCAGATGCTCCACCACTACCCCCACCACTGCCACCAGCACCACTCTCACCACCACTACCTGGTTTTCCCCCCACACCAGTGGACCCTGCCACAATGCCTACAACGCAGGCAGACATAACACTTCTGTGGGCTGTGGTGAAGAAAAATGATGAGAGGGTGAGTGCTGCCCAGTAGCAGGTGGAGCAGATCGAGCAACACCAGCTACAGATTGTGTCATTGCTCCATCTGCTGCTGGAACATCATGGGATCCCCCATTAGCTTTTTTTTCAGCACGCCTCCCCCCCACTGCTGTAGTGTTTTGCCTTTTATGTTTAATAACAGACAGAGGAAAGTCCACACAGTATTAGTTTAAAGGCAAGCAGTCAGCAACAGGAGGTCCAACCCCCTGCAAGGCTACCCTCCAGTTAAGCCTTTTAAGTATGTTGCAGCATTTTTTTCTCGTGCTGCAACATACTTTATTTTAATAAAGAAAATTCAGCAATCTGGAAGTATGGCAGACACTATGGGGGCTCCATTATGTGTAAAGGTGCAACGGCGATGCACCATGCTCTTCAATACAAAAGTATTGAAGCTTAGGCATCTCTGCCTCTACCTTTCCTTTACATATAATGGAGCCTCTCATAGGATCCACCATCCTTGGGGGTCACTGACTTTTTTTTATTAAAATAAAGTATGTTGCGGCATGAGAAAAATACTGCAACATACTTAAAAGGCTTAACCAGAGGTTAAGCCTTGCAGGGGGCAGGAGCTCCTGTTGCTGACTACTTCCCTTTAAATATATGCATACACATGCAGTCATACATGCTTCTTATTGCCCTGTTATTATAAGCCAGTGCCTCAGTAATATTTACTTTCTGTTGTGGCGTGGTTGTGGAAAAGCTGGTGTGAGCAGTGCAAGTATGATGTGCTAAATTGCATGTGTGCAGTCAGTGTTTTTCCTGTGTGTGTGTGTGTGTGTGTGTGTGTGTGTGTGTGTGTGATGTCAGACATTGTGCAGCCTCTTGCAAACATATATTGCTGACTTGTTGTAGTGTTTATGGTATAAAGAACAGCAAGCAGAATAACGTGTATTTTATTGTCACCATCATCATTTGTGGACTATGTGATACAATACTTTTTCAGACGTGTCTGGCCAGAGTGCATCTTAGTCACATATGCACTACTGCACACATGACTTGTAGGAGAGCATGTGTTTTTTGTGCTATGATCTCCGCAAAGTCATGTGTGCACTGTGAGTGACTGAGGTGCATAGTAACCCGATACCTCTGAAAAAGTATCATATCACTTACTCCACTGGTGCTAATGGTACAAATAAAATATACATCATATGTTCTTTCTTATCTTTACTCTTGAGATACTGCAACAACTCACACCATATATATGTTTGCATGAAGCTGGACAATGTCTGTACACACAAGAAAGAACACTGATGGCATACATGCAGTTTAGCACAACATACTTGCACTGCTCAGTCATGGTTTTTGCAAAACACTTCAAATCATGAGTCCCGACACAAAGTAAACATTACTGAGGCTCCAGAAATATTTCTTTTTTGAAATAGACGTTAAAGAAACTCACCAAGTTACAGTATTGTGCCCGATATATGGGTGCCTTACCTCCAGGGGAATCTTTCTTGCTTCACATGTCCTTACATAGTGCAATACTTTTCTGGCAGAAACACTCATAATTTCAGTCAACCGGGTCCTGGAGGACTTCCCATTCTGAACAAATCTGATGGAATCCAACAATATAGCCCACACAAGGTCTGCAGCATTTTCCTTGCCTGTTGCATCCTATGTAACATGGCATTACAATGTGGAATATGCCTACAGGTCCCAGAGGGCAATATTGCAGTGTATGTGGAGCCACTGAACATAGGGGTACAGGAATAGTATGACTGGTAGGACCAAATACTGGCCAGTAGGTCAAAGGATTAGAGGGCAAGGCTCATTGCAAAGCACTTTTGACCACATAAGTGAGTGCAAAATGCACCTGAGACAATATTGATGTAACAAAAGTGCATTCAACAATGAAAATGAAATGGATGGAATAACTGTAAAAAAAAAAAGATTACGGAACTCAAATCAGAACAGTCATAAGAAACTTAGGAAAAAGCCAACCTGGCTATGTGGGAGCAGAAATGTAGGGTGAAAAACATTACAGAAATAATGATACAATAAGGAAACCAAGGAGCAGTGTCTAGTTTGTCGGCAGCGCTTGTTCCTCCCTACTATAGTCTTTCCAACATGGATACAGGCATGGTGTGTTGATCGCAGCAGGAAAAACCATGTCTAAAGTGGAGACTGTCGGGTGAGAGTGGTCTGCTGACCATGGCCATTTCCCTGCTGCTGTGGGCGTGAGGTGTGTGTTCACACACTGTCTGGGATGCACATACCAAGAGAGGAAGACACTCTCTGGGGTGTGCCCGGTGACATCAGTATGCCATGCTGGGTCACAGCCATTGCCCAGCAGACCTGGGCCACATCAACAACAGCAACTGTGTGCTGTGACAGTGTGTCTTCTATGGCAGACAGGCCAGCATTTAGTGTCCCCTGCAGGTGGCCATGCCTACAGTGATAGACCATTGCAGTGCAGAAGGGAGTGCAGCAGACTTCACTTCTGTGTGGCAGCAGCTGCCCGCAGCTAGTGACAGTTATCAGCAGCCTGCCATCTGTGGGTGCTGAGCTGGATATGGGGCCCAGCTGTACCTGAGGGGGTCTGGGTGACTTCAAAGCAGTGGCAGGCAGTCCAGCAGCCACTAGAATGGTAAATTGGCCCAAGGGCGGCAGTCCATGAATGAAGGTCTGGTCATCCTCATCCTAATTCTCCTTCTCTTCCACCTGTCTGCTGTAGACCTCAGACATGACCTCCCCAATGATCTTGACCATCTCCTCCTCTGTGCCTGAAAATGGTTCGGGCATGGTAGTAATTGAACAAAAAAAATGCCAAAACATATCCGAGTATAGCATGAACACAAAAAATGCAAACAGTAGGGCAGCTAAAGGGTAAAACAATTATTGCCCATTACCTTTAATATCATGCTTCATGATTACTAGTGGCTCCATAATAAGGTTGTTCACCTCATATGGATCCCTCAGTACTTGCAAGATACCATTATCAACAAAAGAGCAGTATTGAACTTGTTTCTCTGAGCCTGTATTTGTTATTGTCACATAACTCATCCCTTTTGGCAAGAGTTTTCAGTACATTTGCAGTGTTATTGAGTTTTTCCATTATAAATGGAGGCACTTCACCCACAGAAATATTAACTCGTTTTTTTTCCAGGTGAGAACTGGTATGGCCTGTATCTATTGTGACACCTACCGGAAGGACAGAGTTAGCTCCTAGCAAAAGATTTAAGGAGAGTTCATAGAAATTATCATCTTCTGTAAGTTAAAACCAGATCCCTCCTCTGTCATTATTGCACCATCCAAATGTCTGAGCTCAGGACATACTTCTAGTGAAATTTTAAAAGGGATGTTCCTATAGAAAGACAAGCCCTCTCCTTACTTATTATTAAAGATTTCTCACTCTTGTTTGGCTTCTCTATTTATACTTAAAAAAGGGGGAAGGGACTTTGATGATTCCGATTGATCATTAGCCATGCATTAGAAGTGTCTAATGCACAGCTAAAAGCTAGACCTCACATGCTTGACACAGAACTCTTAGCAAACGTTGAGCCTTTTCAGAATTTTAAAATGCAAAAGCTGCCATGTCCCCCTCCACTAAGCAAGACTGCAAAATGTTTTCACTCACAAGAGCTGCTTGTTACCCTGCCTGATGCCGTTTGCCAAAACACAAACAGAAACAAAACTAATCTCCATTATTTTTACTATTTTGTATCTCTTTGACATTTTGTATGTGAGTGACGTTGTGATCAACAATGCCCCTGCCCGCTTGGGACTTCCATTTGCTCTCTTTGTGTGAACAACCCAACCCCTGCAAGAAGTCCTCTTATGTTCTGTTCAGTGTGAACCTGCTGCAACAAAACAAAGCAGTGAAAGCACAGATCACTTTTCTTGTTTTTCAGATGACTCACTCACATTTGAAAGATGCTTGTCGAGATCACATCTTCTGTTCAGTGCGAGCATGTTTTCCTCACACTCGTCTGCTCGGTTCTATTATAACCCAGCAGCATCTCCAGGACTCAGAAGCCTGATTTTTCCACCACAAAACATAAAAGTAATCAGCAGACACACTACTTGCTGTAAAAATATATTTATTAATGCTTCAGAGCTTAATGCCAAATATCAGGGAAGGAGCTGGGTAGCCATGGCAACAGCTTTAAACTCAGCTAACTCCAGGAAGGGTTTAAAAAAAATCAGACTCCCTACCATGCACCTTTCAACATGCTCACTATCTTCACTGTCTTTTATTCTATTTCTGTGGTGTTCATCTATGCTCAATCCCATCCCAATCAAGAGGAATCCCACACAGTCAACTCATGTAAACTGTTTAGTTTTTCTAAACAGATGTACTTGCATTTGCCAGGCTTCTCATCACAGCACTCTAGTGCACCCAGTTCTGTTGACTCTCTGGCAATCCTGAAACTCTTCCCTATACATACATGAAGGCATGTATACGTACAGAAATTACAAAAACAAAAACTGCTCACTCTTTTGGTATCTTTCAAAAGAATGGCAGAAAAAAAGCTGTAACTACGGAAGCCTATTAATGCCAAAAATCAAACTAAAAAAAGGATCAAACATGTAGGCAGAGGAATTATTTTATGGTAAAATGTAGACAAAAATTGAACTTTTTTGGTTTTTGAACCCATTAATTTCAATTTGAGCTTTCATATAAAATAGTCCCATTTTATAAGTGCAATAATACACTCCAGTGGTGTGCATTGGACAGTTCCAATGCATGACCAGGGGCTGAAGGCATGAGGCAGCACTATGCCACTGGCCATGTATTAGAACTGTCTAATGCATACCCAGTCATATAGATACATAGACAGTGTCAGCAGATAAGGGCCTGTGGCCCACCCAGTCTGCCCATTTGAGCTTGTAAATTCAGTTTCTGTTTTCCTAGAAGTCTGTTGCCCCTTACCCCAACCTCCAGAATTCCTTCATGTCTATCCCATTCATTCTTAAATCCCGTGATTGTTTAGGGTTGCCACCTGTCAGGTTTTTTACCTGGTGATCAAGTTTTCAGAGTCCCTATCAGGTAATCTGGTTTTGCTCTGTGCTGGTCAGGTTTTCGAGCCATTTTAAGCGCTCACATATTTTGAAACAGATTTTGTCATCTCATTAATTGTTTCAGCTACATGTCCAGGTTACAAACAAGTTCTGTTGTCAATATAGCCTTTTGTTTGTGAAGGCAGTCAACTTGGGAGTTGTAAAGTATGGCCATTAACACCATTAGCACTTACTTAACCCAGTCTTTTCCATTGCATCTTGAAGCGGCATAGCAGCAAATCTGCTCCCACCATTTGTAACAGCAACACAGTCACTTTCATTTGCTGGTAAACATTTTCATCTCTAACAGAATTTAGGCATTTTAAATGTTTTAAATTATTTTTTTCCTCAAGAAAACAGTATGGTCACTTCTTTGACTTTGAAATAGTAGTGTGGACATGAAAAGGAAATAGAGCCAGAAAAATATATAAAGTACACAATATAGGAAACAATTTCTTTATTATGTATTATTATATATCATGTGTACTGTTGTATACTATTTACAGTATGCCCCTTGCCTCCCCCAGATCATATCTGTAAATGAGATTGATTTTATCTCGTATGTTTATCTGGTAAACCAATGTTACCTGCTACCTTGTCACACTGTTTCCTTACCTTGGGGTCATCAGAGATGATAACCCAAGATCCCTTTCCTGCTTGGTGCATGCTATATCCTCACCCCCCAACTGATATATTGTGCCAGGGTTTTTGTGCCCCATATGCATTATCTTGCACTTCTTTGCATTGAATTTCAACTGCCAAACCCCTGACCATTCTTCAAGTTTCTGCAGGTCCCTTCTCATTCTGTCTACACCCTCTGGTGTGTCTACTCTGTTACAGAGCTTTGTGTCATCAGCAAACAGTGAAATTCTGCCTTCTAGGTCCTCGCATAATGTCACTAATGAAGATGTTGAATAGGACCGGTCCCAGCACTGATCCCTGTGGTACTCCACTGGTCACTTTTCCCTCTGTGGAGTGACAGCCATTTACCACCACCCTCTGTGTCCTGCCACCCAGCCAGTTGCCTACCACCACACTACTGTCCTGCCCACACCCATATTCCCCAGTTTGTGTAATAGTCTTCTATGGCACAGTGTCAAAGGCCTTGCAAGTCCAGATAGGCCATGTCCACTGCCTTCCCCTGATCTACCTCCCTAGTCACCCAGTCAAAAAATTCAACGAGGTTGGTCTGACATGACTGCCCCCTGGTGAAACCATGCTGCCTTGTGTCCTGTAGTCCATTGACAACCAGATGTTCCACCAGTCTCTCCTTCAGTAGGGCTTCCATGACCTTCCCCACTACCGAGGCGAGGCTGACTGGTCTGTAGTTTCCTGCTTCCTCTTTGTTCCCACTTCTGTATAAGGGGACTACATCTGCTGTCCTCCAGTCTTTGGGTATCTCCCCTGTTTCCAGTGATATCTTATTGATTACAGAAAACTGGTGAGTAATTTTTCTATGTGATCAATTGGTTATTAGTTGCTGTAATAACTGACTGGTTATTATGGCAGACATGTGCTGCCGGACAGTCTGTGTGCATGAGCTCCATTCTTATAGCTGTTGTCACTTTCACTTCCCACTGCAGCTGTGAATGGATGCCCTCCCAGTACCAAACTTCAGTAAAATGAGAGGCCAAAGACAAAATACTCAGATATAATGAAACTGAGAAAAGAAAAACTCAATTTATCAACCAAAGGGACTTTCTGAGTGTGAGAGACAATGAATTTCCTGTCAAGTAGCTTGGAGACAGCTCATTGCAGGCAACATTTGGCCCAAACCGCTTCATTATAGGAGAACTAAAGTCAAAATTTACACAAAGATATGTTGTGCAGAGTGTTTTGATTTGTAGGTGTACTCCTAGTAAGGCCTTCCCTTTATTTACTGAAAGGAGATTTTTCTAAATTTTCTTTGCTGGTTTTATGGCCCCTGGTGATCTCCATATTAGCATTTGTAATGGCCTTTCTTGTTCCTACAATACCTCCTGTCCCATGTGAATGTGATGTGTCCTGGACCATTGATTCAGAAATTAATAACTGCAGCAGCAGCATCTACTGTTATGGGCCTAAGATTCTGTCTTCAACTAAATATTTAATCAAACTTCTGTTTTTTATGTATGTGTCTAGGTCTAGTCAGCAGAAGTGAATATAGTAGTAGTAGTGAAAACGTTATTATTATACAGGAAAACATGTCATTAGGTCAGATGACACAGTTTACAAGACTGTTCTGTTATGTCTTATATTGTTGAATGTTTTCTTTTTAAAGCTGTTCATTTTATCAAGTTACACACAACCATTAGCAATGCACACACATCACACAAGGTCACAAATGCCACAGGTGCTACAATTAGTGAAGACTAGCTGTTTCCTTACAGAATAGCCAACTGGATTATTCCTCAGACATTTGCCATGTGCTTAGAGCTCCCTGGACAATAAGAGTTAATTAACATAAGAGATCTACTACTATAGATGTTAGAAAACACAGCTCTTATTGATGTAATGGTTGGTCCAGGGCACATCACAGTCACATGGGACAGGAGGCATTGTAGGAACAAGAAGAGCCATTAGAAATGCTAATATGGAGATCCACAGGGGCCATAAAACCAGTAAGCAAATTTAGAAAAAAATCCTTTCAGTAAATAAAGGGAAGGCCTTACTAGGAGTACACCTACAAATCAAAACACTTTGCACAACATATATTTTTGTAAATGTTGGCTTTAGTTCTCCTTTAAATGTTTATCACTGCATCAGAGCCAAGAATAAAGAAACCAGCTTGTCCAATTATTCTGTTTAACAGTGACTTGGAGTAAGACAATAAAATCACACTACCACTGTTTTCTCAGCTAGTGCCATTTAAGTTAAATCAGTGTATTTCTACAGATCAAAAGTAATCTTTTGTCTGATCTTTTTCATGCTCCCCTAGCTAACACTACCAGCCTTGACCTACTGTACGGATAGTTGGGGAAAGGGGAAATTGTTTAACCAGGAACTGCACACTAAGCTGGAACTTGTTTCCTGGTCCAACCTGAGAGCACAAGAAAGTTAAGTGACTTGCTTAGGGTCACACAGTATGCAAGTGGGGTCTGACAGAATTCAAACCCAGGTCTCCAGATTTGCAGCTCAGTGCCCTTAACCACTATGCTATACTGCCTACAAGTAGCTGTTGAAACAGACTGCATGATACCGGAGTTCAAGCAAGCATCACAGAAAAGAATTTATTTATTTAGTTTTTGTTAACCGGGTAAGTGCGCTAGTCAGCAAGTGACTGTTTTCAGGCACGACCCGGGAGGTACAATTACAACACACAAAGAGTACAGCCAGATTATTAAGACAACGAGTACAAAAAATGCAGAGAGAAATACATATGGCAATGTAACATACATTAGTAAACAAAAATATACTTTGGCACTTGATCATGGAACATACTCAAAAATGTGAATAGTAGAAGGCAGAAAATAAGAGAGGATAGGCATCAGTAGAAAAGACACAAGGAAGGGAAAACTGGCAAAAGGATGGGAGGAGAGATTAAGCGGAAAGGAGGTGCCGTCCAGATACGGCAACAGCGGGGTGAGGTACCAACCTGCGGCCGGGCCTATGGAGCCGAAAGACGGCAGGCGAAGAGAGGTGGTGGGGGGGCAGCGCAGACGGCAACAGCGGTAGGAGGTAGAAAATACAGCCGGTCTGGTGGAACCGATGAGACGCAGGGCGAGAGTGAGGATGCTGGTGAGAGGGGATAGAGGCGGAGGAATTACGGCAATAGCGGCAAAAGTGTCAAAGTCAAGCCGAGCCAGTGGAACCAAGAGATGGCAGGGCAGGAAGGGGTCAGTGAGCGGTGGGAGTAGCGGTAGTAGGTGGAGAGGGTGACTAAGCACAGCCAGGAGGGTGGGGACTAAGGAGGGCATGGATGAGGTAGGAACAGGTAAAGGTGAGTTTGGTGGGGAGTGGGAAAAGGGAGAGGATATAATAGAAGAAAGGAAGAGCAGCAGTGGGGTTAAGTGAGGAGAGGCTGTGAAGTGAAGATAAGAATGTCATGGAGTAGAATAGCGACTTACAATTGTCAACAGCTAACATTAGGCTTATAAAGAAACAGGTTACGGCAACATTAATTACAAGGCACAAAATAAAACATTAATTACAAGGCACAGTATAGAACACCCATTTGGACAGGCAAAAGTGCTAGCAATGAGGAAACAGTACAAATGCAGCGGATCAGGTAGGGTCAAAGCAAACACATGCTCAGAATGCAAAGTCCATCTCTTTCATATTTTCCACATTTTGAACTGCTTATTGCAGGTTTTGCACAAAAATCGAAATGCTTACATAGTTGAGGCACAAGCAGTGCCTATTTCTAAGTTACAGAGCAAGTTTTAACAAGTCTGCTTTTTAGGCCATTTCTTGGGCTGTCGTTTGCTCAGTTTTACAGTTTTACTAATTTTCTCCTTTATAATCTGTTACCAGGCAAGTTTCATGTATAAGTAATTAAATTAATTTATTTGAGAACACATAGTCATCTTCTTGTCTTTACTTCTGTTGTTAATTCTTTAATGTCTAACTCTGCAACCTGTTAAAGCCATGCTTTCTCAGTGTATTTTTTTTTCTGGTTGGAAAAACAAATGTTCACTGGAAATTATGAATGCTAATGCTTGGGCTGGAGTAAAACTTTAATTTAATATAAACTATCAGTGTGTGATGCTTGATAAACCTCTCAAGCTTTGCTCTCTGGGGTATATGTAGCATCACATACCTTGGGTGTGTATTAAATATAGGATAAAGTATGGGGAGAAGTGTGTTACGAGAATTTAACACACACCCGAGTTGTTGGATGGCACATAAACCCGAGGCGAGAAGCCCGGTTTTATAGTGCCATCCAACAACGAGGTGTGTGAGAGCATGCCGTTTGACACTCTTCTCCCCCCATATTTTATTTTATATAATTGAAGGGCTCCGTTTTTAAATAAACAGAGCGTGAGCTTCCAACTATCCCTGTTTCCGCAAAAAGTACTGATGAGAAAAACACTTACTTCTCTGCATTACCTCAGTTTACCAGTGAGCCTAGAAGCACAAGAGTGTGTTGGGGATGGAGGTAATGCAGAGAAGTAAGTGTTTTTCTCGTCAGTACTGTTTGCGGAAACAGGGACAGTTGGAAGCTCCCGCTCTGTGACAAGGACAATTTAACGTTGCACTATGTTTAGTCTCGAGCGCTTTGTTGTTCAAAGGGAGCGCGTGAATGCCGTAACACCTACTCAGGTGTTACGGCATTTAACACACGGTTTTGGCAATGGGAGAAAATGGAGACCATTAATTATATTCTCGTAATATACACTCCACCCCATGCATTATCCTCTATTTACAGTTTGGACAGCTCATCATTATCTAATGATGCAGACTCTACATTCCTATCTAAAATTACATGGCAGTACTTCAGTCTAGGATTTGAATCAGGCTACATGTTCTTTACACTACTATCTTTAACATTCGTTTTATTTAGCTGTGGTAATACTTTAGTCTGCTTATTATTTATTGCCTCAGTTTTTTGGCCTTTTTTTAGATTTTAGTTTTCACACCACAGCCTTGTGATTATCTTTCAGCTGTGTGGCAGTCAATTCCTGATGAATTTTTGAGCCCTCAGTTTAAACTACCTTTGTAAAATTAATACACTCCTCAAATGCAAGTGGTTTTAAATGATTCAATAATACAGTGTCTAGATGATCCTATAGAAAGGGAATAAAGTGCTTCAGCAACTGACAGCAGTTATTATACTGTTAACATCAGTGTCCCAGGATACACACTAAAAACAATTTCTCAGACTTCCTAGGTAGCCTGATGTTCCTTCAGATGATGCTATTCTCTTCTAGCAAGTGCATCTTAAGAAGTACGGGATATAAAAACAGATTCCTCAAGGGCTGCTTAAAGTTCATCAGTAAACTGTCTCAATATAGGTAAGCACAAGCACAACTGTACAACACGTTTCAGTTCTCCAATGGCCACAGTCTTCTTGCACTGCAGGTTCCTGAATGCCTTCCTAACAAGAGCCCCACATGCATATTGATTTTTTTGTTTTTATTTATTTCCACAGTTTCACCAGGAAAGGCTTATTGAGCTGGTGACAGCTTGTTTCCAGAACTGTCTTTAGGGGATGGGGCAGGGGAGAATACAATACACGATGTGCAAGTGAAAGTACTTAATGAAAGGGCAGTGGCAAGTACGGCTGCAGTCCGCCATTTTCTTCACTGGAATAATCTGCCTAGTTAAACAGCTAGGTAAGGGGAGTAATACTAAAATGAACAAAATATATATATATATATATATATATATATATATATATATATATATATATACACACACCTAAATACGCCTAAAGAAAACTAAAATGGAAATATATGCAAAACAAAAGTAACAATAAAAAAAGAATTCTGCATATATTAGGAAAATGCAGCTTATATACATAATGATCATAAGGTCTATTCTGGCAATAAATCATAACATTAAGGAGAAAGAACAAGCAATAAAGCTAATATAAAAAAACTGAAGATATAATAATAAGAAGTTACTTCTCATAACAGGTAAGATACATGGCGGTAAAACTGATGATGATCAAAATTTCTGCAATGTGCTTTGTATGCATACTCACTGTACTCAGATGACACCATTAGGAAAATCCTACATAAACTGATATACTTTCTAATTAACCAGAAATATTAAGACTAGCTTAGACTCCTAGCCACTATGGCCAGGATATTCAAAGCAGTTGTGCATGGCACAACTGAGTTGTGCTGGTGCAAGTGCTGACTTGCGCCAAGGAGCGATATTCAGCGGGAGCCATTGCGCAGCGCAAATCTTATTGCACCAATGCACAACTATAATGAATGCATGCCCAAGAGCAGGGGGCATGCCCATGAATATTCGGCACAGTGCAATATTCAACCGTGGAACCATGGCACAAGTGTGGAGCAAAACCTGGATGCACTGAGTAGAATTGAGCCTATAAATACAGGGCACAAGCACACAGACAGCACTTATGCCAGGCAAGAGGGGGAGAGAGAGAGAGACTAGCAAGAGATGATGGAGAGAAAGAGAAAGAGAAAGAGACAGAGCAAGCAAGACAGAGCCAATGAGGGACAGAGTGACTGTCACAGGCAGCCATGGGGTAGAGGGACAGAGGTGGCAGTGGAGAGTGAGCCAGAGGCTGAGAGAGTGAGAGGGACAGACAGGCATTGTGCCACACAGTGCAACAGGGTGTCATATAGCCTGCAGCAGCAGACCACACAGGGGGAGATAGGACATCTGGGGCCATGGATAGTGCACCCTTCTTAATGGAGGACATAATGAGGGGTGTGAGGGGGCAGGAGGAACAGTGACATGACTGTGGAAGGGCCCTTCAGCGGTTTGCCCAGAACAGGTGGTACTGTGCCCTCACCACCTTTGAGAATTACACAGATACAGATATTGTGGGATGATATCACCTGAACAGGGTCATTCTAAGGCAGCTCTGTGAGCTGTGCAGTGAGGAGATGCAGGCACCTACAAGACAGAGCCACACAATGTCTGTGGAGACAAAGGTGACAGGAGTCATGTGCCTGCTCACCACAGGCACCTTCCAGAGACCAACAAGGGACACCAAAGGCATAACCCAATCAGCCATGTCATGCCTCCTCACACAGTTCCTCAATTTCCTGTTGTCACATGCTTCAGAATACATCCATTTCCCCAGTACACAGGCAGAGCATACAGCAACCATGCAGGACTTCCACAGGGTAGCATACAGGCCTGGCATGCTTGGGGCCATTGACTGCACTCATGTGAGCATCTGCATGCCACCTGGCCCTGAGGGTGTGGTCTATGTGAACAGGAAGGGGTTCCCAAGTGTGAACTGCCAGGTGGTGTGCGATACCAAGGGGCGCATCACCAGTGTCTGTGCCACACACCCTGGGAGTGCGCATGATGCATTCATCTGGCACAGCTCTGCACTGCGCCACAGGTTCAAGCATGGGGATATCCCCATGGGCCACCTAGTGGGTGAGTATGGGATGGGCAGGGAGTGTCGGGCAGAGCAGGCCATGGGATGGGGGAGGGCAGGGTGGGTGTGCTGGTGAAGGCACCAGAGACAGGCAAGGGGCGCAGCAAGAGAGGACACAGGGCTAACCATGTCGTTATCCACACAGGAGACAGCGCCTATCCACTGAAGCCCTAGCAGCTCACCCCTATCGGCGCCCATTGTCCCCAGCAGAGAAATGCTACAATGAGGCACACTACAGCATGGAAAACATCATTGAGCATGTATTTGGGATGCTGAAAGCATGGTTCCGTTGCCTAGACAGGTCTGGCAGTGCTCTACAGTACAGCTATTTAAAAGCCTGTGGCCTATTTCTGGCCTGCTGCATACTGCACAACATGGTCATTGACTGTGGGATTGCTGTTGAGGCTGATGTGGGTGACAGTAGTGTGGATGATGAGGGCAATGGGATGGAGGGTGGTGGACAGCCCCCTCTGGGCAGAGGGATCCCCAGCTGCAGAGAATGGCACGGCACCATTGGGACACCATTGCACAGGACCACTATGGTGCACGCAGGTAGGTGGTCCCAAACTCATTCACTGGCCACACACACAGGTACAGCACACAAGCAGGGGCATGCATAGAAATGGGCATGCACATACAGAGGCGTGGTGCAGGGGTAGGGGAGTCAGTTGCACACATCCACACACAACAGCACACAGCAGCAAACAGCAACACACACATGCACCCACGTACCCAGGCACTGGTTAGTGGGGGGGATCAGATGCATTGCACCGGTGCACAGGTGCAACCAGTGTAGAACTGCTCTCATCACGCCCATGCCACAAGGGCCAGTAGCTGGGCAGGCCCACACCCAGGCAGTGTGCGGTGTGACACACAGGCACCACACCAGTGGTATGCACACACACACACACACCACCCATGCATGCACAGGGCAGTGGCAGCAGACTGTGGTCAGGGCAGCAAACACATCAGGTCCGCCGCGCAGAACCATGGCCACCACAGCCACAGGGGCAGCTGCACCAGGGCCGATCGGCAGCCACAAGCTGCTCATCAGCTACAGGGGGTGTTTGCAACAGCTCCCCTGGTGTTGTACTGTGGGACTATGGCCGGGTCTGCACAAGGGTGTGTAGGTGCCTAAGCAGGCCCACCCCAGGCATGCCTGGGATGCCAACAGCACAGCCTGGCATAGACAGGGAGGATGTCACCCAACTCTGGGATTGTGAGCTGGACAGTGCACTATGTGGTGTCCGTGGTGGCTGACAATGCCCTGTGGCAGCCAGCAGTGCAAGGTCATCCATGATTGCATTGGCTATGTGATCCTGGGATGCGGTCGTGTCCTCCTGCAAGCACTGTATAGCCACCAGAGCTGCGCAGTGCCCCTCTCGCACTGCTCAGCCACCTGGCAAACTTCCATGTGCAGTGCACGCACCCCAGTGGCAAGCAGCACCTGTTGCTCCATGGAGACCCGCAGCAAATGGGTGTGCTCTGCCAATGGGTCGGCATCCAGGGGAATTTGGGCAGGGCGCCAACCCTCCTGCAGTGAACAACCATGCTGCACAGCCCCCGCTCAGGTGGATGCTGCACAGTGGGATCCCCATGGGATAAGTCCCTATCAGGCACCCTGGCAGTGGACCCCACGTCTGGCTGCCCTGTAGCCCCTGCTGCCTGCTGCTCATTCGGCTGCTGAACACTGCCCAGCACCTGTGCAGCCACACCACCACCACATGGCACTGCTGTGGCAGTGCACACAGCAGCACCCTCAGTGGCGGTGAGCAGCTGTCCCACCACTGTCAGGCCACTGGATGTGCTGCCTGTGATAGTATCTGGTATGGGCATCTCCCCCACAATACCACCCATGCTGTCCAGGATCATGGTCAGGTCGTCATCGGTGTCGGACCCCACCCCGATCTGTGTCAACACACAGAGGATGCTGAGACTGGCATCCTGTAGCAACACATCCAGGGCCTCATCCGACCCCATGCTCAGGACATCTGGCTGGACAGTGGTGGTGTTCCACAGCCGATCAGGCCCTCAGATACCCATGGAGGTGGATGGCTGGTCTTCCAGGGCTGGGCCTTTCTCCACGGCTGCTTCTGGTGCCCCATCCTCTGCATGCAGGCGTGCTGGTGCTGAAAGAGAAAACAGATGTGTCAGTGTTGCAAGGACCCCATTCCCCTCCAAGGCCCCAACCCCCAACACAGCCACTACATGCTGTGCATGCCCAACATACATACATACCATGCAGTGATGGACTGCCATCCATCTGAAATCCTCCACCTGGCACACCCTCCACAGTGCTGTGGTGTATGGTGGCTGCCACCAACTCCTTCTGCGCTGTGAGCTGTGGCGCATCAGCAGGCCCCCCTCTGGATAGCCGCCACCTTCTCTTTGATGTGCTGCTTATCAGTGCCCACGTTCTTGTGGCACTCTTGCACTGACCTCTGGTGGCTGTCCTGCTGGTTGACACATGCCGCCACCTCCACCCTGGACCCAGCCCTGGCCTGTGGTGTGTCCATGGCACCACTCAACAGTGGCTCCCTGTCAAGGTAGGCCTCAAACAGGGCCTCTGCCTCTGCCTTTGTGAAGTTGGGCCTGCATTTGCAATCAGACCCACACTCCTCACCCTCCTCATGTTCTGACATGGTGCTACCTGTGGACATGGACAGCACAGTGTGTGAGTGTCAGCAGCACTCTACTCCATCCCCCTGCTGTGCTGGCTGGGCTCATCAGCATGCGCAACTTACTTCAGATGGTTGCAATACTGGTCCATGGCCTGTGCTAGTCCATGGCACTTTTATAGCGCAACGCATCCAAATGAGCATTGACGCAAAGGTAATGACATGCTAATTTCTCCAGTGCGCCATGCATTGGCTGATGAGCTCATTTGCATGTGCTGGCTGAATATCGCAAATTTGCTCCATGCGCAATGAGATTGCTCCGGAACAAGTCATGGCATGATGCCCAGGCATGCGCACTGCAAAGGACCGCAGCGCGCATGCGGCAGTCAGTGTGCTCCCACCTATTTTGCACTGTGCACCCACTGTGCAATAGGGACTGTGGCGCATAGTGTGCCATACCTGCTATTGCGCACCAGCGCACTGTGCGGCGGACAACCCCTGACCCTTGGTGTGACCTCTGACCCACTGTCACTCCCCTGCCATGTGCCAGTCTGGCCACGTCCATGTCACGCATCTCCAGCATTGCACGATGGGTGGACAGAGCACATGATTCCTCAAAGTGTACATCTGGCACATGATGTGCACACGTGCACCTCTGGCCACCATATTGTTTCACCACATTGTGGTTGGCACTATGGTGCAGCATGGAGTTCACCAGGTGAGGAACTGGTCACAGGTGGAGCTCGTGAATCTGGTGGCATGTGTACAGCCACACGCCCCACAGATCTTTGGCCAGGTGCCCCTGCAGCAACCAAGGACTGATGTCTGGCAGGGGATTGCTGCCAGACTGTAGCAATGTACCGGGGTGGCTTGAACTGGAAAGCAATGCTGCCACAGGTGTGGGGACCTCGTGCAGTGGGACCCAGAGCACCTGCGATGGCTGCAGGCATGCATCCAGTGAGGGGCTGTGCCACGGCCAGGTAAGTCAGCCCATTCTGCATGTGTGCCCTAGTGCTGTACTGTGGTGTTGGCTAGGCTGCCTGGCATGCCCTGCAGAGGACTACACTGTCATCTTGCACATTGAGGTGTGGCATTGCCAGCAGCAGCTTGCATTGTGATACAGCTGTGCAGGATGTGTCAGGCAGGGTCACACCCTGTGCACAGGGGTGGGGGTAGTGGGCACATGCTTTGGATGATTACTGATGTGTAATTTTCTTTGTTCTATTCCCAGGACCTGAGGATTGCCACCGAGTGAGGGCTGCAGGAGTGGTGGGGCAGCACAGCAGGCCACGGAGGTGGTGCAGGGGCAGGACCAGCACCAGCATGGCCACAGGGGGCAGGTAGGCACAATTTTGGCCCTGTGCACTTTACGGTGGGGGTCGGTGGGGGAGTGGGTGCGGGCAAGGCCATCTGTGCCGTGTGCTGTGGCAGCTGTGTGTGTTGCACTGTGCGTGGTGCATGCCACTGTGGGGTGGCCATTGCACATATATGCCAGCTGTTGGTGGGGTGAGTGTGAACCCAGCTGCCACTGGTGTTGCTGTGGTGCTGCTGGTGTGCTGTGTCATGTGACTGTCATTGTGCAGTCAGGTGGTCATTGGGCGGCGGTGACCACCTCTGAGCACTGTCATGGCATGCCGGGTTGCTGGCAGGCATTGTCCCACCCTCTAATGGGTTGCCAGGGCAGCCACTGCAGGGGAGTGTGTTCCCACTGCACACTGCACACTGCACACAGTGGGTGGGCATGGTTCCTTGGGACATTGCACTGATCACCTGTCCTGTCCCTTGTCATAGGTGTCCGGTGGAGGAGGCAGATGCCATTGTACTGCAGGCTACTCTGCCACATCATCTTGATCACATCTATCACCATGGAGGCAGTCATGCAGGTGTGCTGACTGTGAAGAGGGCACCAAGGAGCAGCAGGGCATGGCCACTGTTAGTTCATGCCCTGGCATTCCCCTGTTTCCTCTGCTGTACCTCCCCTATCTGTCCTCCTTCCCACTATACAGTCCCTGTTCCCTGTCCCCTTCCCTCCCTTTCCTACCTTTTCCAACCCTCTTGTTCTTGTAAATAGTTCTCCCATTAAATATATATTTTTTGACTTACCTGCCTGTGTCAGTGTCTGCTTTGCAGCTGGCATGAGGAGTCATGCTGCAGTGGTGCGGTGTATGTCCGTGTGGTGTGCGTGTGTCAATGCACATGTCATGCATCTGTGGTTCATTGCTGTGTGCTGTGGTGTGTCCCACTGTGTTGGTGTCCTGCCCTTTGATCAATGGCTGTGCCTTGGCGTGCCCACGGGGTGGCTGTCAGGGGTGTGTGTGGCATGTGTGTGCTTGGCTGCATGGTCCTGGGTGTGGCTTGCTGGGGTCTGGGGGGTGGGGGCACAGCATGTAGCCTGTGGTGGGGACTCCATTGGTGGCCATCCATTGGCCATTGGTGCCACCTGTTGCCTGCTTTCTGTGCCACTGTTGTGTTCTGGGATGGGGGTGTCTGGGTGCCTGTGTGTGCCCTGCTGCTGGTGGTGGCCATCTGTGGCATGACACTGTGCTTCCCTGGCACTCTCCCTGGGTCTGTTGCTGTGCTGTGCCCCTCTCTATTACTCTGCTGCTTTGCTCCCACAGTTGGCTGGGGCATCTCTTTCTGCACCATGGCTCAGGTCTGTTTGCATCATGGTGCAGGTCTGTTTGTGCCATGGCACAAGTCTGGTTGCACCATGGTGTACCTCTGTTTGTGCCATGGTGCATCTCTGCCATATTCAGCCAGGTTGCGCTGGCGCAGTTCGACTTGCGCAACCTCTGAGTATGGCACTCATTGTGCCGTGGTGCATCAAATTTGCACTGTGCTGAACTTGCACCAGACTTTGGTGCATTTCTGAATATCTGGCCCCATGTGTAAAAAGCTTCTGGGATCACATCAATTCCATGCAATCTAAAGATTGAGCCATGTGAAAAGATTTTATACCTTTCACTTCCAAGTCAGGCCTAATATCCAATCAAAAAAAATGTAGAGATAAAGGACTCCACCCCTTATCTACAAAACAGTAAAATACCAAAGTTTAGGCATAAGGAGTGTTGCCACAAAATTAACTAAAGTAATAAAATAAATAAAAGCTAAAAGGCTGTCCCCATGGCACCAGATGATGAGGGATTGCTGGACATGCTGGTGACCCAGGTTCATGCCTGAGCCTGGGGTATCAAGAGCAGAGGCCAGCAAAAAGTGCTTAAGAGCATCCTCTGGATGCTCTCCTCCTGGGGGGAGGGTAGCAGCCCCTCATGGCTGGATTAAGCCTTGTGCTTTGTGGTGTGTGTGACTACATGCCACATGTATGAGAAACAAGGACATTTTGGTGTGCATCCTGAAGGGGCAGGGAGAATTAAAAAAAAATGACCACCCTTGCCAGGCAGATGATGGTGGCTTGCCTCCCCTGGCTGTGAAACTGGGATGCCCCTGATCTGCCCTCGCTGCCTGGCACAGAAGTAAGGGAGTGTTGAAGGGCACCTCGATCTCCCCTCCCAGTTGCTTCCCCACAGGCCAGGGGGCACTGCCAATGAAGGGATACATCAGGTCATTCGGGTGGCAAGGCAGCAGATGGCAGAACAAGGGAGTGGCAGAGGGTAGACTTGGCCACCTGAAGGGGAGGGCAGATGGATTGGCAAGGAGATAAAAAAAAAAGACAATACAAATAAAAAATCTAAAAATGGATTGTGCACAAAGCACTAAAGTAATAACAAAGCAAAACACAAAACACATGGAATCCAGACCTGACAGCACCAGGCCAAAAACAAAAAAAATAATTATAAAGGAAAAAAACTGAGGTAAAAGCCCTAACAAACACTATTATTCTAGTGTCTGTGGCTCAGTAGGTAGCTCACTCACCTCTGAGGCCAGGAGATCAGAGGGCTGTGGGTTCAGTTCCTACATCTGGCACTTGGGTTAATATCCCAATACTGACACTGTAGTGCAGTATGAGGAGGGTGCTGCACTTCTGAGGTGCCGTCTTTCAGAGGAGACATTAAATCAAGGTCCCTTCTGCCTGGATTGGTGGTAGTTCAGGTGGATGCTAAAGATCCCATGGCACTTATCAAAAAAGAGTAGGGGAATTTTTTATTGAAACAAATAATAATACAAAATGGTATTACATCATACAGCTCATAATAAAGAAAATCAACAAAAGCTGAAAAAAGTATCACATCATACAATCACAGCGAGAATTACCAAACCCCCAACCCCACCAAAAGAGTAGGGGAATATTTATGGAGAAGAACAAAAGCAAAACAGTGTAATACAGTAGTACATTATACAAAGGAAAACTAAACCAGAATGAGAAAGCAAGACAAGCATATAAAGGTTATACACAAAATCTAAAAACTCAAAAGAAAAATGGAACCCAGCTCCAGAACAACAAACCCACCCGAAACAGAAAAACAAAACAATCAATCATCAAAAATCCAGTCACAGGAAGCCAAATAAGAGAGAAAGCTGGTCTGAGGCAAAGAAACCAATTCCCGGTTAAAAATAACAACTAAATCAGAAAGTATCTGATTGAGAATGTGAATTCCAGAATGCGTTTTTTGTTGTAAAAGCTGAGCACATCTAGCTTGCCATAAAAAATATTTACAAAGGGCAAACATAAGTCGAAAGGTACTAGGATGATATCTGGAGCAGGCACTAAGAAACTGGCCAAACACCAACATACCATAGGAAACATAAGAAATGCGTTTATCCTTCCACTTATGGAGCCATAAAGTCCAAAAGTCCCTACTAAAAGGACAATCAATAAAGAAATACTGCAGGGACTCTAAAACATTCGGACAAGTGCCCCAAAAACACAGTCTTTTCTACAAAGACTTATGATGGTGATTACCCCGGACACCCAATTTTCCATGACAAGACCTGATAAAACCTACTTGCTGAATACATTACTGAAGTGTTGCTAAATTTGTTAAAACTGATTGAAATTGCTTCTTGTCATTCTCTAAATATACATTACTTGATATTCTTGTGAGGGGTACTCTGACAACTAAGTGCTTCCTTGTTTAACCAGCACTGCACTGTGGGATTGTGGAGGTCTGGGGCTTACTTCCTGATACCTCCCAAATTCTTGACACAGTCTGCTGGTTTTCACAAGAACCTTATTAAAGGTTTTTATCAATATTACACCTTTTACACTGTTTACAGCCTTTTTAAAGGCTATTTACTCCCAAATTGCGTGTTTTGAACTAGTCTGAAACCAGAAGTCATGCTACGATGCACTTCCAGTTCCTGGGCATTAAAAACACTCACATTAGCAAGCAGGGTGAGCGTGCACAGGGCCACATGCGGAGACACGCACAGAGACACGCGTGTTTGCGCGCGTGTCTACCATGTCTACCGAGGACACCAGGACCAGGCGACTATACTGGGATATATTTACATAAGGTAAAGCTAACCTATAAAAACCTATACTTGTATACTCATTATTATCATCATGAAAAAAGCAAATAAGATGTGTCTTGAGTGTAGAATGCATACCACTGGTAAACAAGACTCGAAATTTTTATGTGACAAATGTATCTTATTTAGGAACTTGCAGGAGGAAATTAAGATGCTACAGCCAAATGAAAACATAAGTTCTGATATTAAAGCACTGGAGGAATATATTGATCACATGTCCTTAACAGTGGAAGCTAATACTTCTTCCTCAAAAAAGTCTGAGAAACTCTTGCCCAAGTAACCCACCACTTGATTGTTTACCACCTCCTATTTTTACTGAGCAGCTAGCAACCACTTCAACTCCCTTAACTACTATTACTAAACATTCAATTGAACCGTCTACTGAAATTTGGAATTGGACTCTAATCTCCCCCCAAAAAACACTCTAAAAATAAATTAGTTCCCGAACCCTATATGATCCCACTCTCAAATTCTTTCGAACCACTCCCTGAATATCTAATGGATGACTGTAATGATATTCAAAATATCACTGAACACGTATCTGAAAATCTGAATAAAGGAAATCACAAAACACAAACAAACCACATAGTAACCACGATACCAGTTCCTAAATCCCCACTGATTATGTTACCACAAAATACCACTTCGATACTTAAACCATTGCACAGTCCAGACTAGCTTATTACAAAAAAAAACAAACAAGTATTTGTGTTGGGCGACTCCATAACAAAATATGTTGATAGGGTAGTTTGTAACCCAGCCAAAGAAAATCGGACTGCCTCTAGTTATAGAGGAGCTAAAATAGCCGACATCACTCTAATGTCAAAAACAATCTTGTCGGCTGCTGGAGATAACCCACTAGTGATCATCCATGCTGGGGCAAATAACATCACAAAATCTACACTCCAACAGATCAGACAGGATTGTGTGGCACTATGTAATATTCTAGTTGACCATGGTTGTACTATATGTCTATCAGAGGTTTTACCTATCCCAAGAGCAACCAGATATATTAACAATAAAATTAAGGCATTAAATGAGTGGATTCATAAATGGACTTACAAACAGGGCATAAGTTGCCTAACTCATTGGAAAGACTTTTAAGATAGGCCCTCACTCTTCTGTTGGGATGGCTTACACCTCAGTAGAAGGGGAAGTGCAATTCTAGGACAAAAAATGGCAAACTTCATAAATAACTATTTAAACTGACAGAGAGGGGGGAGATGGGGAAAACCCCTATCTCTAGTAGTAACAGCCCATGCCTACCTTATTGGGCAAATCTTAACATACTATCACTAAATGCACGATCACTATTACCAAACTTGCTGAACTTGAAATCTTAATCAAAACTCTAAATTTGGCACTAATAGCAATCACTGAAATCTGGGGTAACACTGATAAAGAATGGAGAGTAGATATTCCTGGTTTTAAGCATTACTTCAAAAATAGACTGGATACAAAAATTGGTGATGGGGTTAGTTTGTATGTTCGTAATGATATTCCATCATACAACTTAACAACCACTATACATTCTGAAAGTGCTTGGGTCTACATTCGACCCACCAATGATTTTCAATTTCTTGTAGGCACTTGTTATCGTGCCCCCTCATCTGACACTGATCAAACTAAACAACTGTGTAGCAAAATTACTCAAATAGCTAGTAAAGATCCAGTACTCATTCTAGGGGACTTTAACTTTCCCGCTATAAACTGGGATACACTTTCAGGAATTAATAAACATGATGAACTATTTTTGTCCGTCATAATCAATATGGGGTTGGTGCAGTGTGTTAAAGCACTGACAAGGGGAAATAACATACTGGACTTAGTCATAACCAACCCGGAGATTCACATATCAGATATTCAACTACTCAGCCCCTTGGGTAACAGTGATCACTTATCTCTTCATTTTTCCATTCAACTACCCTTATTACCAAAAATTAACAAAACTAAAAATAAAACAATATAATAAGGCTAACTTTGAAACCATTAATCATCAGATTAAATCCATCAACTGGGAACAAATAATGAATCCAGTGAACACTGAGACTGCTTGGGGCTTTCTGAAAGCAAAAATCTTGGATCTTGAAAAAAACTATGTTCCAGATAAATTTAAATACAATAACAAAGGAAAAATTCCACCGTGGTTTAATAGTAATATCAAAACATTAATTAATCAAAAAAAATACATTATTTTCAGCCCTAAAAAAAATGTTTACCTGATCAAAAGAAAGTCATTCTGCTTAAATATAGAGAGGTAGTAAGACAACTAAAAAAAACTATAACATTGGCTAAACGTAATTTTGAATTTAAAATGGTACACACTAAGGACTGCCATAAAGCACTATATAATTATCTAAATGGTAAAAAAGGTAATAATAACACAATAAGCCCCTTAGTCTGCAATAATAAGACTATAACATCTGATATGGAAATGGCTTCCAAACTAAACAAGTATTTTTCATCTGTTTTCTCACCTGAAACTATTAATACTGTACCCATCATAGCAGATTTCAATTTAGAACCATTTGAAATTATTTTCCAAGATATACAATGGGTCTTCAACACTCTAAAACAACATACTAGTTCTGGTCCTGACAATATTAGTTCTAGATTTCTTATGGAAACAAAAGGTACAATAACCCCCCCTTGACTATTATTTTTAAGAAATCACTTTACTTAATCCACAGTTCGATGGATCATGACTGCCATTATCACACCAATCTTTAAACAAGGCTCTCATTCTAAAATTGAAAACTACAGACCTATTAGTCTCACCTCAATACCATGTAAACTCATGGAGAAAATAATAAAAAATCAACTGGAAAAAGAAATGTCCTTATTAAAAATTAATGATAAATATCAACATGGCTTTCGAACAGGTTTTTCATGTACAACTAATTTGATCACTTTTTACAACTACATTAGTTTTAATTTGGATAATAAAATTCCTACTGATGTTATACTGTTGGACTATAGCAAGGCATTTGACAAGGTATCACATAGTATCTTGATCAATAAACTTAACCGCCTGGGCTTTTCTGCACCTATTATATCTTGGAAAGGGAGTTGGCTGAGTAACAGAATACAGAAAGTTAGGGTAAATGGTGTGCTATCAGAGGTGGGAGTTGTGGCCAGTGGTGTGCCGCAGGGCACTGTACTGGGCCCGGCACTGTTTAATTTGTTTATCAGTGATATGTATGTCTCACCAAATAATACAATGGTCAAATTTGTAGATGATACCAAACTTGGAGGTAAGGTTAACACCCCTGAAAACTGTCATAAATTGGTACAGGATCTTGCACAAATTGAACAATAGGCCAGAGTGAACAAAATGTACTTTAATGTAGCTAAGTGTGCAGTTCTCCATTTTGGAAAGAATAATCCCAAACAAATGTATTACTTGAACAACAGCATTATTAGGATATCCTCAGTGGAAAAAGATCTGGGTATTATGATTAATGATAAATTATCTTCATCTTCACACTGTTTAAAAGTTGCAAATCAAACAAATGTACTACTGAGAAGAATAAATATAACATTTATCCCCAAAACAGAAGAATGTCTTCTAACTCTGTATAGATCTCATATTAGACCATATCTGGACTATGGTTCTCCATATTGGAATCCTTATGTAAAAACAGATATAGATAACATCGAACAAATTCAACATAGAGTTACCAAATCAATACCTCACTTAACTCTCTTGGATTATAATAGCAGATTGAGGGAAACTGGACTACACTCTCTTGTGCATAGGCTAGCCAGAGGAGATCTTTTACAACTATTTAAAATTCTTAACACTTCGGAACAAATGGAACAATGCGGTATTGTTTATTCTGAAAGAAAAATTGTACCAAGGCTCCATAATAAATAACCTGAGGTACAGAAAGTTAATAATAATAAAAGGTTAAACTTTTTTTCCATTAGATCACCCAGACTATGGAATAAACTGCCTCAAGATATCGTCGACTCTAAAAATATTACAACATTTAAACATAAACTCAATAAATGGATGAATGAATGGGACACAGGTAAATGATCCACCAATGTGGAGGACAATCCCAATGGGCCGTTGGCCTCCTTTTGTCCCAAAAACCAAGTAAACCAAGTAAGACAACCAGGTCACATCCTATAATTTTGGAGGAAGCCGAGGATCAATAAGTTGATGAAAAATCAAAGAAACATCTAGTTCCAAGCCAGCAGAGTCCAAAACACAAGGTAGAGCAGAAAAATGAGCCTGAATAATAGACCCATATAACTGTCATCTTGTCGTAAGGAGAATGGACCGATGGGACAAGTTCCACTGTTTCAAAGTAAAAAACTTCGAAAACAGAAAAGATTGAATACCAGAAGACCGAAAAGTCCTCGGGACTGCCGAAGGAGCACCACACCATAAGTCCCATAGGGGAGAAACCAAGTTCATAAAAACAGAAACCCAATGGGGGGGGAGAACATCTCGAGAAAGGAAAAATAAATTTAAAAAACAAACAATGAAAAAAAACTACAGGATTAAGCAGCTGCACCCCACCCATATAATAATCCTGATACAAAAAAACTCTCTTAATGGGGTTCAACCGAGAACCCCAAAAAGCCTTGAAAAAAAAGATTATAAATTCACACTTCCAAAGCAAGAGGTAAAGGAAAAACCGTGGCAACGTGCAAAAATATAAGCAGCACTAAAGTCGTTAAAAGCAGAACACGTTTATGTTTAGCAATAGTCTTACTTTTCCAAGAAGAAATCAAAGCAAGGCCTTTATCAAGAGCCAAATTTCAATTATAAGTGGAGTCATCAGAAGTACCAAAAATAAGTCCAGAATCTTCAATGGGTCATGTGTAACAGGAATCTGGGCCATAGAAGCAAAAGCAGAGGGGGAAACAGAATCAGAGATAAAGTTTGCCACACTTTTATGAAGATTCAATTTGGATCCCTAAAAGGTCTCATAGTCAGAAAGCAAGCCAACAAACCCAACTGTATCCAAAAGGGGTGTAGTGCAAATACATAAATCATCTGCATAAGCATAAACACTAGGGGCATACTGACCACCAGGGAGCAACAATCTGGGGATAGCATGGCTAGATGCAAGCCATCTCAAAAAAGGGATCAATCTGAAAAACATATAAAAGGGGGCTAAGGGGACAGCCCTGATGGACACCCCTCTTATGCAAAAACTCCATGCTAGAGGAATTACTAACGTGAGGGGTAATCCAGGCAGAATTATACAACAACTTGGCAGGTTGTGATGCCTCTGTATAATGCATTGGTACGTCCCCACGTGGAGTACTGTGTCGAGTTTTGGGCCCCGTATAAGAGGAGGGATGTTGCACGGATGGAAGGGGTACAGAGGAGACATACAAAGAGAATCAAGGGATTGAATGGATTGAGTTATGAGCAGAGACTGCAGGATTTGGAGCTGTATTCCCTGGAATATTGTAGAATGAGAGGCGATATGTGTTTAATATATAGGGCATGGACCGATACTTACTTATGGGACTTACTGGGCTTGGTTAAAAGGGCTCAAATATATGACACTAGAGCACATTGTTACCAACTGGTTAAGGATAGATATAAAACAAATAGAAGGAAATACTGGTTAAGTAATAGGGTAACAGAAATTTGGAATATGCTACCAGGAGAGGTTGTGGAAAGCAGAACAATGCAGGAATTTAAAACACAGCTAGATAAATTCTTGGAAAGGAAGAATATAAAAGGATATAATTAGGTGTTACTTGTGAGCTCACGGACAAATGTCTTTATGCTCAGTATTGTCTATGTAATCTATGTCTATGTAATCTATGTAAACTTAATCCAAGAGATAAAGTGTTGAGGCACATGATAACGCAACATGACCTGAAACAAAAAAGAATGGTGTACCCAGTCAAAAGCCTTCTCCTGGTCCAAGGGAAAAAAAAGGGCACGATGGGAACCTGAACAGGAAAAGACCACATCTCTAATAAGGGACAGGGAATGCAACATAGTTCTACCAGGCACAGCACAGGTTTGTTCCTGAGAAATGACAATAGATGCAAGGGGCAGTAACCTGTTCAAAAGTATTGCAACCAGAGTCTTGTAATCAACATTGAGCAGACTCAAAGGCCTCCAGTTTTTAATGTCAGCCTTGTCACCTTTTTTAAAAAGCAGAAGCATAATAGCATCAGAAAAGCGATGAAGTATAGAACAAGTAGTCAGGACACTATTAAAAACCACAGTAAGGGCAGGGGCAAAAATATCCAAAAAAGAATGATAAAGCTCAGCCGTTAAACCATCCACTCCAGGAGAAGTACGCTTCCTCTGTTTTTTAATGGCACACAACGTTTCCTCTACAGAGATTGGGAGAACCAGAGAGCACAGAATACCCTCCGGAACCTCCAGAATCTCTAAATCAGAAAGAAAACTACCAGTATCAGGAGCAGCAGGACAAGAACCAAACAACCCTTCCACATGAGATTGAACTATGCATTTCAAGAAGGGAAGAGAATTATGCTGCAAACCAGTACCAGGGTCAGTAAGTGATTCAATAACCATAGAAGAAATTCTGTCAGAGCAGTTCTTAAAAGGATCAATAGAAGCCTCAGAAGCCTGAGTACCACACTGAGCCTCAAGTTTCAAAGAAATAGCTCGATCATACAGGAATTTCTCCATTTGGTATTTCACTTCCTTAATTTGAAGGGAAAGATCTACTATATATGGGATTCATAAGCCCTAGAAATCAGATCTAAGAGCTGTTTCCGCAACTTGGAATAGGCAAAAAAATTGGATCTGGCCCGAAATCCAGCAACCCTGAGGAAATATTTCCTCAAATCAGCCTTCGTATCTTCCCACCAAATGAAAGGATAGTGGAAAGCATCCAACACAGAAATCCTAGCCTGCAATAAAGTCAAACAACCCTTAAAAACATAAGCATCAGAAAGTAAAGAACAATTCAACTTCCACTGAATACATGGAGCAGCCGGAAAGGGATCTTCAGCAGGAGAACAAACCAAAACCACAGCCAAATGATCAGATGTTTCACAAGGAATCACAGAAGCCTGGGAAACGGTGAGGTATTTAGAAAAGAAAAAATAAATAAATCCGAGTGGCCAGGGTGCCCCATAGTAAGACTTAGCCGTAGAATTATGGAGAGACAGATACCCATCAATAAGATGGGCAGAAAAAATAACCTTAGATAAAGTGGCAGAATCACTATACAACTTATGGGCGTTACTAGGTCAGTCTAAAGCAGAAAGCCCACAATTAAAATCGCCCCCCCCAAAAACCTGCCACGTAGTAAACAAAAAGGGATGAATTTTGAGAAATAAGGCAGATCTGGTTGCAATACTTTGAGGGGCATATATATGAATAAGGTGAAAACGTAACAAGCCATAAGTCCCATCAACAAGGAGAACCCTCCCAGGGACCACATCAAGAACCCTAGCAATTTTGAACAAAAAAACAAAAAACAAAATACCCACTCGATCACAGGCATCCTCACCATGTGACAAATAGGAAGGACCAACAGACCATCGAGTAGAAACCTGTAAAACTTCCTGCCTAGTTTTGATCCGGGTGTCTTGGAGAAAATAAAAGTCCTGCCTAAGGGAAAGCAGAAAACCAAAAGTGGAAAGCTGCTTACGAAATGATTTAATACTGCACACGTTTAAGGTGTAGCATTTAGTAGTAGTTAAGCGTGCCATAAAAAAAAAAAAGGCAGAACAACACCCAGGAGAGGGAAAAAAAATTAGACCAACAAGCCCCAAGAGCAAAAACTACACCATCACCTATGAGGAAACTGAGCTTTCTGCAGTTTACCAGGACAAGGAACATCTTTACAGGAGTCAGAGGAGTAATCCATATGAGATGAGGAAGTTCAAGAGGAATCAGAGTGCTCCTCCTCACCTTCTGAATCACCCCATTGTCGTCTTTTAGTCAGCATCTGAAATTTATTGCGAGTGAGAATGGAATTAGTGGGCAGATGGGACTCAGATTTACGTTTACCTTTCCCCTTCTTAGAAGGAGGGACGACAACAAAAGGGACTTGCACAGAGGGGTGGGGGGGGAAGGAGGCATACAATCCAGCAAAATTGGACTCGAAGCAGGCAAGAGAGCAGTTTGTGAGACAGGCAGCCCAAGTCCTGACTCCAAAATAGGGGAAACTCCAGGCACAGGGGGAGGAGAGGCAGAAGGGTCAGAAGAAACTGGCAAGAGCACAGCAGTGGTAACCGCACCAAGACCAGAAAGAGGGTCCAGGACAACAAGAGAGACCTTCTCCTTCCTTTGTTGTGCCTGAGCCTGAGATTCAGCAATAAGGGGGGACTTGTCCCGAGGAACCCTATCAAGCCAGTTATGTTCAGCCCATGGACACTGGGGATAATTATTTTTATTTTATTTTTATTTTAGTCTTTGGTAACCGGGTAAAGTCCAAACTGCCTGTTTTCAGGGGTGACCTGGGAGCACTGGGCGGTTAAGTGACTTACTCAGAGTCACACAGTATGCAAGTGGAGGTTGTGAGAATCAAACTCAGGCCTGTCCTGCCGGATGTATCAAGCTCGTTCAGATCTCATTCCTCTAACCTTTAGGCTATACTGCCAGCCCAATGTCCACGATCATCACACAAGTTGCAATACTGTACGCTAGAGCAACCCAAGCTCACATGTCCATACTGAAGACATAGCGTACATCTAGGTTGGTCACAAGTGTAGCTCAAATGAATTTTGGAACCACACTTGTGACAAGTACGGGGTTGACCAGGGTAAAAACAGATACCCCTGTCACACCCAATGTGAAAACTACCAGGGATGTGCAAAACCCCTTGTTCAGTTTGTCGAAGCTTTAATCTTCCAACCCCCAGTCCAAACAAAATCATCATCCAAAATAGGACGAGGGAAATCCAACAAATCACAACGTTGCCGAAGCCAGTATTGGACATCATGGATATTAACCCCTTCACTCCAAAACAAAACAGTAAGGACCTTAACCAAGGGTTTAGTAAGGGGAATTGTGAGAAAAGAGGATCAAACAGGGGTTAATTTCACAAGCTCATATTGAGCCCAGAATTTCTCCAGCATATGAACATTCTTAAAACTAACATCACATACAGTCTCACCCTTGATATGAATAAACACAAATAAATCAGAGGGTCTAATGCCCATAGTGTCCCATAACATAAGTGAAGAACAGTTTTGCCAAGGGGCCATAGAGGCGCCATACAAAACTTGAAGCGCACAGCTTTTCGCCGCTCGGCAGGCTCCCCCACAGACTTAAACAAGTCAGTCATTTTAAAAGTAGAATCAGTAGTATCAGTTCCAGGAGCTGAAAGAGAAGGCTTACATAGTGCACTGCTCGGTGGGGCCCTTGGATCGGGGAGTGTGTCCAGGAGACTTGGTAAGATCCTCATCAGGGAGTGGTGCAGCCGAACACCCCATAACAGGCTCCACAATGGAAGAAGAAACAGGAGGAACAGGTCTAGAAGCAGCAGAATTGACAGCAGCAGCCGCATCAATAATAGAAGAAGCAGAAACAAGACCAGGAGAAGACCAGGGTTGCCCTTCCTTGCAGAGCAGCCTCAGGAGACCAGGTAATGTCCAAAGGACCAAGAGATCAAGTAGTGGGTCTCAAATGCAGGGTAGAAGGCAAAAAAGCAGGTCACAAGGCAGTCAGTAACTCAGAGTTGGGTAATAAAGGGTCCAGGGGGCTAGGAGACATAGAACAAGCAGCCGCCGGAACATCAGTCTGGAAAGCTGAGTCGTCATGAACCGGTTGTAAAATAAAGCGTTTATGCTGAGAAAATAGCTGTCTAAGTTGAGCTTCAGGAATGTCAGCATATGTTCGGCTGACCTGTGTAGTAGGTTTCTCAGGAGGAGGAACATCAACAACAGAGATACAAGCAGAGTCAGGAGAAATCTCAGAAGTAAGTAGGTCTTCCATGTTCAGCAAACAAGCCCCAGAATCAGAAAAAGTCAATGGATCCAAAGGAGAAGCAGTGACCTGAGGCAGAGCAGAACCATCACCTTCACCATCCACAGCAGGACTGTCAGCCATGTTGGACAGAGGGACAAAGGCTCCCCCTGCAGACAGAGTAGGGGAATTTCCACGGTGTCCTGGCCAGATTTCTCCCATTCACTAAAAATACCACCAACAGCTTAATCTGGTTCAATTTCAGTTGCTTACGATCTGTTTCCCCCTCCCCCTAGTCGACCCTGAAAAAGGGACTTCTAGGCCCAGTGAGCTTACCGGGTTAACAAAATTCAATAAATAAATTCTCTACCTTTACCTTTATGCAAGGCACTCATTGTGCACCTGAGACTAGGGGAAAAAAAGCACCATACAGTACAGGGTTAAAACTGGGTTTCATACACCGAAACTAAAATGCAATCAGCACTGTGACTGTGGTAAAAAATAGGTAAAATCAAAAGGCAAGGCAGGTTTAACTTTAGGTTCAATGTGCTTATGCAACAGGATAAGATATGTGATAATGCTTGAGTAACTTGATTACTTTTGTGGCTTTCCACCTCTCTATCCATGGGAGATACCACCTTGTAGGGGTACGACACAAGGAACCCTAGAGGAGGGTTCCCCCCTACAGGTGCTGGAAATGAATGAGTCAGCTAAAGGTAGGTTAGAAAGAAGCCCACGTGTAAGAGAGACAAGCCACTGGAGGAGGAGGGATGGATGGTGGGGAATGAAAATGAATCCTTGGAGAGTCCAGGATGAGTGACATTTTGAGGTAGATGGAGGAGTGACGTTGTTGCTCTGCTCATTGAACCTCGGGCTTAAAGCCCTCCCATTCAATGTGCTTACACAACTGGATTAGATATGTGATAAATGCTTGAGTAACTTGATTACTTTTGTGGCTTTCC
Source organism: Neoceratodus forsteri (assembly GCA_016271365.2). Lineage (NCBI taxonomy): Eukaryota > Metazoa > Chordata > Ceratodontiformes > Ceratodontidae > Neoceratodus > Neoceratodus forsteri. Next base: position 958,055,977 of record CM057455.1, read on the forward strand.
GTCTCTCTATCTGTGGGATATACCACCCTGTAGGGGTACAATGCAAGGAACCCTAGAGGAGGGCTCCCCCCCCCACAGGTGCCGGAAATGAATGGGCCGGCTAAAGGTAGGTTAGGAAGAAGCCCAAAAAGAATACCCAAAGATGTCGAGTATCGAAGAGGTGAGTATGATGGACGAATTCTATGGAGAGAAGGGCTAACTTCCTAAGGAGAGAGGGGAAAGCCGAGCCACCATCCGTCTCCTTCCAACAGTGGAACCTAACTAACTAATGAGAAGAAAATCACTAACTCTGACTAATATTATGACCATTGGCATGGAGGAGAGGAAAAAAAACCCTTTGAGGAGGAAACCACTAGGGATCCAAGGCCTAGGTCGCCTTCCCTCCAGGCTGATGATGTTTGAATTGAGGATGTATATTTTTAAAAGAAATGGTTCGGTAACAAGAGGGATACGAGTAGTGAGGATGATGATGGAATACAGAAGATCCCTAAAAGAAAGTACAGATCGAAGATGGTACCTGAGGCTTCGCACAGATCGAATGCGAACATGAGGCAATATTAATACTGATGGTGATGATTACTGTAGGAGGTCGGCAGGTCGATGAGGTAGCATAAGATCGATAATAGGTATGATTGATTGAGTGAGGCGAGGAAGTAGAAATTAAGGTCGATAAGGCATGATTGTGCAATGTGAGCAATTAGATCCTGTTGTTGCGGTCAATGAGTAGCATCAGAGTCAATGATGGAATGCTCGAGGGAACAATAAAACTAGATAAACCTTGTTGGAACTAAGGAGGGTAGGTTTGAGTACTCAATGTGAGATAGTAGATCTGGAAGCAAGGATAGGAGGGAGTAAATCCATTTATGAGTCAGAGCAACAAGGGGTATCGAGATGTGCTCATGAGGATATTCCAGATGAGTCAATGAGGAGACCAATAATATTGTAGACTGGCTTGCTGGAGCGATGTGTTTGATAGAGCTATGCAAGTGAGCAGACACTGAGGTTGAAGAGGCATTCTTGATTATGCAATGTAAATGATTAGACCCTGAATGATTAGACCCTGAGGTTGTAGTCGATGAGGTAGAACGATATTGAATAATAGGAATGTTAGAGTAAGCGATGTAAATGGATAAGCTTTGAAGTAATGCTGAGTGAAAGATGACTGGATTCATGAACTCGATATGACTGGAGTTATGAACTCGATGCATTCAGCAGGATGGTCACAGCTGATAAGTAGCATAGGAATTATGATAGGTATGCCCAAAAAGAATGTCGAGAGCAGGCCAAGAGTGGAGGGAAGCCTGGATAGCTGGAAATGAACTGGAAGAGGAGGAGATGGGATAGAACCGAAAATGAAACTGGCATGAAGGAAGTACACCAATGAGGCACTTTGAAAAGAGGTAGAGTCCAAGGCCAAGAAGGGAGATCAGGAACCAGAGGCAACTCAGGTGAAGCGATCAAGGATCAAAACTGGATGAGATATGATGAGGACTGAGCAAAACTGGATGAAGTATGATGACGAGTGAAGAGAAGAGAAGAGTGGAGGGAAGCTTATGATGACTGAATCCTGAAGAGTAGGTACGGAACTGGAAGAAGAGGAGACGGAAATGAACAGGAATAGAACTTGAATGAAGGTATCAGGTGCCAGGGAGTGAGACAAATGATTATGCTCCTCAAAAGGAGACAGACGCCGAGGTCAAGAAGCCACATCAGGAACCAGATGATCTGCGAACCAGAGGGCAAGCACAGGACGGCAATCAAGAGGAGTCAAATTGGATGATGTACGAAGAGGAGGGAAGCCATAAGCGGAAAGAATCCGTGACGGTCAGGACAAGAATAAGCATTAGGCAGAGGAAGGGAACTGGAATGGATGTGGTACGATGAGGGATTGACACCATGAAGGCAGGTACTTGAAAGCGAGGTATGAAATGATGAAGGATGGTAGGGAGGTCAATAGGGTAGCATAGGACCCAGCTGATGCAGGAGAACAACTGCACTGGGGTGAGCTGGATTAGGCGGTGCAGGATCCAGCATAGGCATGGCCAGACGGAGCAATGGAAGAGCGCAGATTTGGCAGCAAACCATGCGAAGGTATGCCTAGAGAGGTAGTGAATGAGATGAGCATGTCGAGGCCAAGCATCACAGAGCCAAGAGACTAAGGAAATGAAGGATCATCGATGGTGGACGACATGGAGCAAGAAGACTCAGTGAAGGAGAAAGGCTCCTCAAGGGGGCCGGAAGGCAAACTGGATGAGGTGGCATGGAGGTCCGGGTCAATGGAAGGTTGGATGGAGTCAGCCATAGAAGGCCAGAGAATATGAATGGCAAAGTAAAGGAATGGAGAAATCGTGGCATGATGAGACAGGAGCCATGACCGGACCAAAACCAGGACGGCTGAGTCTGCTGAAAGAGCCGAGGAGAGGGAGCAGGACAAGGGCACACCGAAGCAGGAGTAGTGGATGGGGAAAGAGAGGCAGAAAAAAAAAACAAAGCTCACAGTCAATGGAAGTAGATGAGCACTGGATGACCCAGGCAACTGGCCTCAGAGGGAACAAGAGCCATGCAAAACACCAAAGATATACGAAGTAGATCCGGGAGTAGGAGCGGTGGTACGCTGGGAGTTTGCAGATCCATGCAGGGGCCAGAGGAGCCAGGACTGCATCCACCGCCAGTTGGTGCAGCCTGAAACCTGAAGCAGGGAGCATAAATCAATAGAGAGGTATGCCTGATTGAGCAAGGTGAGGAAGTAGACATTGAGGCTGATAAGGCATGAACGGGTGACATGAATGAGACGGTCAGAAGATTCAATAGAGAGATGCAAGGAATGAGGCTCCTCAAAAGGAGATTCACTCCGAGGCCAAGAAGGCATATCGAGGACCAGAGGGTAAGCGAACTAGAGGGTTAATATGCATGAGATAGCAATGTGACCAAGTAGACTCCTCGAAAGGAAGCAGAGCCAGAAATGAACGGAGCGATGTGATGAAGTAAGCTCCTCGGATATAGGTAAATTCGGAAAGGAATGTGAAAGAAACATGAATGGTAGCGGATAGCCTCCAGCCAGCCCCTAGCAAGGGGCGATGGACAAGAATGCATGGCCAGGAATGGAGGCAGGTGAATCAAGGTGACTGATACTGCAGACTAGAGGGAGGCTGCAAGAGCATATTGACAGAGAGATTGAAAAAGATGAGCAGATTGAGGTGAGATATGGCAGAGTGCAAGCAAATCGTATGCTAAGGAGTGAATTCATGACTGAAATAAATCCGTAACAGCCGATGGAACATAGCCAGGAAGGGAGGACCTATGAGAGAAGAAATGGGTAATGAGGATCGGAGTCAGGAACTTGACACAAGGGCAGGAGGGCCGTGGATTAATGAGGCGCCATGGGAGGTGTGATCAGAATGCCCAAAGAAATATCAATTGCAGGTCAGATGGAGTCGGTGTAAATGGGAAAAGGCACCAGGACGAGGAAGGTAAAAATAAGAAGCATGCGAGGTACAATGATGGATGGAAGCCATTGAGGCACGTACTGGAAAGCGAGGCAGGAAAGGATGAATGATGGTAGAGAGAGCAATGGGGTAGCGTAGGACCCAGCCGGTAAGTGGAGAGAGCCTTGATTCAGGGTAGCAGAGGTGGGAGGAGGTCGAAGGAGACGGAGGCAATAGAGAACGATGATATCGGATCCGTAGTGGGCCAGAGATGGTCAGCTGCAATCTAGGAGCAGCATACATAGGAATGATAGGCAGGCCAATGCGGAGGTAGTGCAAGGAATGAGGGACAGCCAGTTGGAGCTGGGCAATGAGGGAAGGCCAGTGCCCCCATGATCTAAGAGCACAGACCAGAAGAGGGAAGCAAGACCCTGGAGGCAGCAGGCAACTGTGTGGAGAAGACAGTTGGCTGAGAGTAGAACTGCAGGAGAGCAGTGGAGAGGGCAAGGGAGAATCAACATAGAAAGATGACGCCCTGTATTTTTTTTTATATATAAACTCACTGAACTGAAAATCACTGAGGAAAAAACAAAGTGAGAGTCATGGCATGCATTACTAGAAACCTAAAGAGGGAAAAATACAACATAACTGCTAACAGCAACCATCCACAGAGCCTGAATAGCAACATTCCTGAAGGCCAGTGGGACAGGTTCAAGTGTTCCCAGAGGATGCAGAAATTTCCAAACCAGCCGACTGCTGACATGGAAGCCAGAGGCCACGAAAGAGGCTATAGGCGATCCGGCACATGAAAGGCAAAAGAGAGCACAGAGCAAGGAGCAGAGAAAATGTCCGATTACAAAATAGAGAAATACCCCACGCTCAACAGGAAGTGTAGGCGGCACTGAATGCACTCCATGTATAAAAGAAGGGCAGGAGATGAAACAGGTATAGGAACTGCAGATAGGCAAGTGAACAAAATAGGTATGAATCCTCCATCCAATGGGCAGAAGAGCAGCCTGGAGTGATGACCAGTAGAAGGGTACAGGAACGGAACAGTGGGAGTGACAATCAGATACTGTATACCCCGCTGATCATTCATTGCCTTAATGCAGATATTCCAGCAGAGAAAAATGCTAAATAAATGAATGAATGAAATATCACCACATAAGCCTTCTCTGGAATGCAAATCCCAAAAAGTGGAAGAGCACCAAGCCATGCACGACCAGCGAAATGAGAGACAAGGCTAACATGATGAAATGGGAGTTAATTAGTGCTCAGTGCCCAAGAACCATACTGCAAAAACCTTTAGCCACTGATAGACTGCAGCAATCATGCTGACTGAGCACTGCTCTGATATGCTAGAAAATGCACAGCAGAAAGTGTCGCCCAACCAGAAAAGGTCAGCAGTGTAGTGCCACGAAGGAGCAGCGGAGCAAGCGAGGTCCAAATAGCAGTCCCCCAGAGATAGCAACATGGGGACCCAAGCTAGCGAACTGAAGGAGCACATGAGCACCGCAGAGGGACCCCAACTAGGCAGGTGAGAAGAGCGAGGCAAGGAAGGTGACTATGGGGTAGCAGAAAGAAGGAAACGGGTAAACCAGGCTGAGCAGGTAATGTCAAACCTGGAAATGCGGGCGGAGAGACAGCGAGGGGTCGGCTGCTGCACCGAAGAGGAAAGGCAAGGAGGAAGTCAGGCACGGAGGTGAAGACATATCTGAAGCACTTGGGGGGATGGATAGGAGGAGCAGGCAGCCAGAAGGCAGAAAGGAGAACTAGGAGCACAACAGGGAAAATGAGGTACGGGGGAACAAGCGGAGGCAGAGGGGAGTGAAACAGAACTCTCAGTTAGGGAAGGGATACAATGGAGAAATGGATGAGGAAGGGAAGAAAGCGGCGAGCTAGTGGTTAGGGGCACTGCAAAACACAGCAATGCGGAGAGGAGACATACAGCAATCTGAAGTCAGAGGCAACCACCAATCAAAGGACGGGGTAAGCCAGCTGGAGAGGCGCAGCGCCTCAGGCTGCAAACGAAAACGAATCTTTGGAGAGTCCAGGATGAGTGATGTTTTGAGGTCGATGGAGGAGTGATGTTGTTGCTCTGCCCATTGAACCTCGGGGTTATAGCCATACCATTGCCCAATCCCGAGAGGCACTAGGGACCTTACACAAGTTGGAGAACATGCAATGCACAGGAAGTACAGAGAACTAAATACTAAGGTACAGGTAAAATGTTAATGCAACAAAAAAATCTATAAATACATCAGCCAGATCTAACACTCAAATTAAGTAAGTGGGTTTTCAAGAGAGATTTAAACGTGTCCACTGAGGGTGCTTCTCTCATTCCTGAGTGCAATGCATTCCACAGCACAGGTGCCACCAACCCAAATGCTTGATCACCTAAAGGAGTCAGATGTGATCTGGGAACACAGAACTGACCCATCTTAGAGGAACAAAGAGGGTGGCCAGGAGCATACCAGGTCAGGGAGGTTTTGAGGTAGCCCGGGTCCAGACTGCACAGGGCCTTGTATATCAACAAGCATGCCTTGAAGTTGCTGCACCACCAGATTGACAGACAATGCAGATTATGAAACACCTGCATAATGTACAGTACTCAGACCAGAAGGTCCCAGCAATTCACTGGGCTGCCACATTCAGCACTAGCTGCTGAGGATGCACCAACCTCAAAGATAGCCCTCCTGTAAATAAAAGGCTTTGCAGTAGTCCAAGCTCGATGTGACAAAGCATGTACCAGTGTTGTCAGATCAGCTGGCACAAGATAGGGATTGATCTGGAAAAGGGGATATAGCATATCCCTAAACACAAAAAACAAACTTAAAGAGGATAAATATATTGGCCCAAATGGGTTACATCTACATGTGCTAAAGGAGATGGGGTAGGTCCTAGCTGAACCACTTGCTGATCTATTCAAGAGCCCACTGGAGAAAGGGATAGTACCAAGAGACTGGTGTATGGCAATTTTAATTCCCCTCCACAAAAGCAGTAGCAGGGATAATCCAGGGAACTACAGACCTGGCAGCCTAATGTCTATTGAGGGTAATATTAAGGGAAATGATAGTAAGTTTCCTGGAGGTGAATGGACTGCAGGACAAAAGACAACATGGATTTATGAGAGGAAGGTCATGTCAGACTAACCTGATTGATTTCATCGATTGGGTAACAAGGGACAAGGGACAGGCAGTGGACATACTATACCTTGACTTCCGTAAAGCCCTTGATTCTGTCCAGCATGAATGGTTGGTTAAGAAGATCAGGGCCTTGAAGTAGGGGACAAAATTATTATATGGGTGTGAAATTGCCTAGTTGACAGCAGCCAGAGAGTGGTAATAAATATGGAGTTCTAGGGGCTCAGGACAGTCACTAATGTCATGCCACAGGAATCAGTATTTGGATCAGTCTTCTTCAAAATCTTTATCTGTGACACAAGGGTAAGGATTCAGGTTAAGATATGCCTTTTTGCACATGATATTAAGATCTGTGGCTGGTTGGACAGTGAAGATGGTTTCAAAATTATGAAAGAGGACCTAGGTAGCCTGAAAAGGTGGTCAAAAACAAAAGTACTGAATAGAGAATGGGGAAACAGTAGTGGAAAGCACCACAGAGGAAAAGGGCTTGGATAAATAATTTTAGATAGTTTGATGGCATCAGCATAACACACGAGGGTGGTGGGTAGTACAAATAGAATGTTGGGGTGCACAAGGAAGGGGATAATCAGCAAGAAAAAGAAGGTGCTGCTACCACTATATAAATCACTGGTTCCTTACTCTGAGTAGATTAGGTGGAGCAGTGGACATGGCCTACTTAGACTTCATGAAGGCCTTCAAGACCATACTTCATAGAAAGCTCATTAGGAAACTAGGCAATTTGGGGAATGGGTCCTAAGGTGGTAACTTTGGTATGAAAACTGGTTGATATATAGGAGACAGAGGGTGATGAAAAGTGAAATTCACTCAGAGGAAGGGAGAGTGACCAGTGAAGTACCTCAGGGCTTAGTACTGGGTCCAGTTCTCTTTAATGTCTTTATTAGTGACACTGTTGAAGAGCTGGAAGGTAAGATATACCTCTTTGAAAATGACACCAAAATATGCAATAGGGTGGACACCCCAAGGGGGTGGAGAGAATGTGCAGAGGCCTGAGAAAACTTGAGGAGTGGTCCAGGGTATGGCAGCTAGGTTTCAGTATGAAAAGGCACAAAATCATGCACGTAAGGCATAGAAATCCACAGGCGGAGTATAATATGGGGGAGAGTTATTGATGGTCACCAAACGAAAAGAGACCTGGGAGTAATCATATCTGATGACCTCAAGGTGGTGAGATAGTGTGACAAGGCATCAGTGAGCAAATAAAAGCCTGACTGAACTGACACTTGGTGTGTGCATGGATTTCACTCTTGTTTAGAACTAAAATGGTGCAGGTGCTGCATCAGAAGCCCTGTGAGGAGAGTCTAAGAGATCTCAATATGTACACCCTGGAAGGGAGAAGGGCAAGGGAGAATATGATAAAGACCTATAAATACCTCATAGGGTTGAACAAGGTACTGGAGGGGAGTAATTTCAAAGGAGAAGGTGCACAAAAACAAGGTGGCATGCAATGAAGCTGGAATGGGGAACATCTAGGAGGAATGTGTGGAAGTACATCTTCACTGAGAGTGGTGGATACTGGGAATGGTCTTCCAGTGGAGGTAGTGGGGGAGAAAACAGTGGTGGACTTCAGGTATGCATGTGGTAGGCACAAGGGAATCTTAGTTGGGAAAGGTGGGGGGGGGGGTAGCTGGAGGTCAGGTACGGCCTGGGATGAAAGTATAGGCAGGGGAAAAAATGGGCAGACTGCATGAGCCGAGAGTTCTTTATCTGCCAAAAAATTATAAGTTTCTAAGAGTACTGTGTGCAGTTCTGGAGTCTGTATCTAAAGAAGAGCAGGGATTGAGTGTGAGGCATTGCAGAGGATGATAACCAAGATGCTCCTGAGACAGTAGGAAAGGACGTACTAGAGAGATTGGCAGATCTGAACATTTACACACTTGAGTCGAGAAGGAAGAGGGGGAGATGACTGAAACATACAAACACCTCCATGGGGTAAACAGATAGTGGGTAACACAAACACTAGAGGCAACTCCATGAATCTGTGGGGGTGGGTGGGGCAAGTTTAAGAGTGATTCCAGGAAGTATTTTTTCATGCAGAGGATGGCAGATGGGTGAAATAGGCTGTTGGAGTAGCAGGTCTTTGCAAAATCAGTAGGGGGGATTCCAACAAGGATGTGACAGATACAAGGGCTTAATAAAGACCACATCAGAAAAAGGAATGGAGAAAGGGGGGAGTGAACACCCAAAATAAAAAAAATAAAAAAACTCCAGAACTCACAAATCCTTTCAGGAACTGTCTTTTCAAGTAGGTGACTCTACCTGACATGGGACCCACTGGCACTTTACACCTGATATCTAACAATAAAGTTGCTGTTTTTTTCCACATTTTAAGAAATTGCAGTGCGGAATTCTTTAGCAACGAAATGAAAAGACAGTTCCTGAAAGGAGTGGTAAGTGCTGTACTTTTTACTTTTGGACTTTTTGCTATTCAATCCATGCACCTGGTTCCAAGTACGACCGTTGTTTAGACACAAAAGGGAGTGAACAGCCTTTAGTGCTCTCCCATTCAATGTTAGTTAGGTAGGAATGGGTAGACACGATCGCCCCATGGGCCTTTTCCTACACACAGAGGCTATGTTTTTAAAAGGTCACTGTCAGCCTTTTTGAATCATATTATTTTAAGGTAAAAACACATATTTTATGATTGTTTACCTTCTCTAAAATTAATTGATGTTGTTGGTTGTTTTGTCTGCTTCCTTGTTTATTATGTTGGCTTGCACGCTTGCACAAGCAACATCTTGTGGTAGTATGGGTTTGGGGGACGCAGCTGCTGTTGGGAGAATGCAGGACACACATCAGTAGGTGTGTCCCTCATTCCTCTATCGGCCTGCATGCTGGCGCCACACCATGCATATATAATGGGGCGAGCACATCTAAGCAAAGGTCCGCTGCAATCCAAGCAAAGCTCGTCATATGCAGCGGTACTTTGCTTGCTGTGCTCGCCGCCATTATGGGCATGGTCGGCAAGTGGCTCACGCCTGCTGACATCGGGGGTGCCCAATCCCCCTGTCAGTAACCCCCCCACTGTGTTAGTGTGCCGATGGGGGAGCCCACTTCCCGTCGGCATACCCCCCCAAATGTTGAATGCCGAGGGGGAGTGCCCAATCCCCCTTGGCTCGCAGCCCCCCCAGCTGTGTTTGTACACCAAAGGGGGAGCCTACTCCCCATTGGCATCACCCCCCCAATTGTTGAATGCTGGGGGGTTGCCCAATCCCCCCTAAGCTCACACCCACCCCACTTTCTTTGTTTGCCAACTGGGGTGCCCAATCCTCATCGGCATTACTCCCCCCGTTTGGTGTGCCATCGAGGGTGCCCAATCCCCCATCGGCTACTGACACCACCCCCGAAAAATACAGTTAGGTGGCACACTGGGAGCCCACCCAGCATGCCAAATGCCCTGCAACATGAAAACTGTCCACAATGGTTTTCTTTTTTTTTCCTGTAAAATGAAAAACAAGTCCCTCGTGAATCTCGATACCCCACCGCGCCCACCACTGCGCACCTGCCTCCTCTCAGCACCTCCACACCCATACTTACCCCAGGAGTCGGCGCGCAGCGATCTTCCATGGACCGGGAACACGTCTGTACTCTTCAAAGCCGACCGCGAACTGAGGAAATGCCGGTAAGCTGTATAATGGAGTGAACAGGGTTTTTTCAACTTTGCTGCATATCTCAGACATTTCTTGGAATTTTGGCACCAAATTTTCAACATGGGGTTTTTGTGGCCCCTCCTCATGAGTTCTATCACTGTCATGGCATTAATTGGCCTCGACAGGTGATTTCGCAGTCACTGCGCAAAATCACCTTTCGGGACCCAATAATGAAATGACAGTGTCAGTGTTCATGAGGTGGCCTCTCAAAAAGCCTATGTTCCAAATTTGGTGGAAAAAATCCAACAAATGCCTGTTTTACGAGCGTGCATTGCACAGTTGCTATGCAGGCTCGTAACTTCGTGCATTCACAATATTTTAACACCAGATTTTCAGCATTGGCATTTTTGTACACCTCCTTGTGGACAGTAGAGCTGTCATTTTCCTCATCCTGCCCGAAATGTGTTTCCGCACTTCTGGCGCACAATAGCGCAGTCGCTGTGGGAAATCAGTGTTTGGGCCAGATTATGAAAATGAGAGTGACACAGTTCATGAGCAGAGGTTCTAAAATGCTTATATTGAAAATTGGGTGCTGATACTCCATAAAATGACTGTGTTACAAGCGTTCGTTGGCAGATTGCGTGCACACTCGTACCATTGTGCATTCGTGATATTTTCACTCTGGATTTTCACCATTGCCATTTTTCCACACCTCTTGATGAACAGTACAGCCGCCATTTCACATATCCTGCCCAAAATGTGTTTTCGCACTTCCGGCGCAGAATAGCGTGATCGCTGTGCGAAATCACTTCTTGGGACAGTTTGAGGAAATGACAGTGACACTGTACATGAGCAGAGGTACTAAAATGCCTATGTTGAAAATCTGGTACTGAACACCCATAAAATGGCAGTGTTGCAAGCATGCGTTGCATATTTCCCACGCAGCCTTGTAACTCCGCAAATTTCGTATATTTGTATGCCACATTTTCAACACTGGCATTTTTTTACATCTCCTTATGAACTGTGCAGCTGTCATTTTTCACATCCTGCCCTGCATGTTTTCCCGCACTGCACTACCAAACACCCAAAGGGACACCCTAATGCCTGTCACTCTCTGCAGGGTGGGAGTGGGTTGGCATCAGTTCAATACTTGACTGCCATTCCTATGCTGCATCTCTCTACCTCCTGCACTCCAATGGCAGCAAGCCAACATTCAGCATTGACAAATGCTTGTTAGAACTGAAATGCATGGTAATGGTAAGGGGATACATGATGGTAAGAGGCCTGATATGAGTAATATCACAATGAGTGGCAAGTCAGCTCAGGGAATATCATGAGTTTCTCTGCATAGCGGAGCCACAAGTGATTGTTCCCGGAGCTGACTTGCCATAAGTTGTGATCTTACTCAAATCAAGCCCCTTAACATCACATATGCATTTTATACAATAGGGGCTTTTTTTCTTTGATATGGTTTGTTTCTTTATAGTGTTTATGTGGTACCTGTGCTTTTTTCTGTTGGCGTTCTTCCGCAGCGTTCGGCTCCTCAGACCCGTGACGTAGAGAGAGTACTGATATTTTCTGCTGAAGTGTACACAGCATATATATCTGGTGCTGTTTTCTGCTGTGTACACGTCACCTGCGTGTTATCAGTAGAGGGTGGTGATATGGCAATTTAATTGATGCCATATCACTTCACCCCTATTGTTTAAATAGCTATACCCAGCCTTCTTGTGCTTCAAATCATCAAACTGCTGTTATTGTATTCTTTCTGAACAGTAGAAACACCCTCAAACAGTGCAGTCACTCATTATACAATAGTCTCATCTACTCCCACTGCGTAAGTGGCTAGATTGTGTTGGGGGTGTTCATGAGTCCAAGAAAGATGCAGTGAGAGCTGGTCAAGAATTGTAAACAAATATATTTTGGTGTGGTAACACCAGTATGGTAGGCACTCAATTTTTCATTTTTTAAAAGAAAAAGGGATCTGAATCAGACTACTAGCTACATCAACAGTCTATAGAATGTGAACAATCATAAAATGTGTTTTTTAACTAGGAACTCTTTGAGGCCTAAGGGGGTTGACAGTGTCCCTTTAATGTTCATGGTGCACAACAGAGTGGACACCATGGATTTATTTAAATTAAGAAATAAAACAACCTCCAGAAACCACAAAACTTGTTGGGGGGGGGGGCCTGAAGAAAGACCTAGGAAAATACTTCTTTACAAAGAGGGTGGTTGATAGGTAGATTAATCTATCCCATAAACTGATTAATACTAGAACAATCTCAGTGTTTATAACTCAAGAAATATGTATAGAGATGTAATTAGATGTAAAAGGAAGGGTATGTGCTCCAGAAACTCTGAAGGGATTGAAGAATTCTAGGTAGAAACAACAGTGCAGATTTGACGGACCTTTACTCTATATCTGTTCTAGAACATCTATTTATCCACAGCTCTTTCTTTTCATATTTCCAAGACATTCCATGATTTCAGTTATACAGTTCCATGCTAGTCATCCGAATGGCACAGCAGCTGATATCATAGAATATTCATGAAGTACGAAAGTGAAAACAGTAGCTGCTGACTAGCGAACATGCAGCACAGCTTCCACAAGCACCATAGCACAGACATTGCTCTAACCAAATTTACAAATGATATCACCTGTGCAGTGGATGCTGGTCAAATCACCAGAGCAATCTGTGAAGTTTGCACAATGCCTTTGAACTTGTGACCACACCATCCTGCTCCACAAACTAAAAAAACTGAACATGAACAGCCACTCCATATCCTGGTTCGGTAACTACCTGGAAAACCAGAAGCAATGTGTGAAGATAAAATATTTTAGATGATTCACTCCCTTTTTGATCCCCCAACCCAGTCTGCTTCCCTAGTCCTCCTGGTTAATGGTTCACCTATCTCCAACCCTCCCTCTGTTGTTGCTCACTTCAATGAGTTTTTCACTACTTGTGCTGTCGCCTTTCACCTCCACCCTCTTCTTCACCGCATCCCTTCCAGGGGTTTCATTTCCTCCCTGTCAGTACCCAGGAAATCCTACTTGTTCTTTCCTTACTCAACCTGTCCAAATCTAGCCCTGGTGACCTGAACCCTAAGCTTCTCCATCTCTCCGCTCTGGCCATAACATCCCCCTTACTCACCTCAGCAACTGCTCCTTTACCCTTTGTGCTCTCTCTCAGTCATTGAAGATTGCCTAAGTTCTCTCCCTCCACAAAGGGGTGATGCCTCCACCCTTGACAACTTCTGACCTCTCTCCTCTTCCCCCCCTTGCTAAACTGCAAGAGAAGCCTGTCTACTCCATGCTTGCTGACTTTCTCCATTCTTCCAATTTCCTCTTTCCCTTCCAGTCTGCTTTTCAGAGCACCATTCCACTGTCTCCTCCCTGCTATATCTCACTGACTAATCCTCACTGAAATGGATCAGGAGCACATCGAGGCAACCATTTTCACTTATCTGGCCAAAGCCTTTGATTCAGAGGCCCATCCACTCCTCTTGGACAAGCTGAGCTCTGCCCCTCTCTGCCCCAACTGTTGACTGGTTCCCACCCTATCTCTTGGGCCATCAGCAGTCAGCTCAAGTAGGAGGCATCTAGTCCCCTCCATTACCAAACCAGGCTCCTACCAAACCAGGCTGGAGTCCACCAGGGCTCCATGACAGGTCCAATCCTATTCTGCATTTTCCTCAATGAGCTCCTCTCTTCCTGTGCCAACTCACATATTCACATGTATGCAGATGACACAGTTCTGTACACTTCACGCCTCTTGACAGCTGCAGCAGAAATTCTGCTTCAGCAAGATTTCCACAATGTCCTACGCTGGTTCCAGTCCAACCAACTCTGGGTCAACACTAACAAAAAAAAAAACAAATTAAAAAAAAAAACTGTCCATGACCTTTGGCACTAGCCAGAAGTTGGCCAGGCTCGCCCCCTCCATGTGTTCACAACCCTGGATGGCACCCCTCTTGAAGTGGTTCCCTCCTTCAAGCATCTCAGTGTGTGGCTTGGTGATAGGCTTGACTTCTCTGCCCACATCAATGCAATCCATTCCAAGCTCCACCCCAAGCTTGGAGCCGTATACCATAACAAAGACTGCATGTTACCACAGGTCCACTAGGAACTGGTTACCAAAATGGTGTTCCCAGTCTTTGGCTACACAGATGTGGTGTACGATAATTCCCCTCCTCTTCTCTTGCCAAACTAGATACACTTGTAACACCTTCTGTTGCTTTGCTACCAGTTCTGCCACTCATACTCATTACTGCTCCCTCTACTCCTTGCTATCCATTCTCCCCTTACCATCACATCACCAGTCTCACTGCACCACCTTCATTTCTAAATACTGCTTTGGGTCTCTGCCATGTTATCTAGACACGCTCCTCTCACCCATTCCCTCAGCTTCTTACTGTCTCTGGTATAGAGATCCTTGCACCTTTTTCCTCATCCACCCTCACTCCTCTGTGGGGCAGACAGCCTTCTCCTATCCCCTTCCCTCCCTCAGAAACCAACTCCCCACCTCTGTCTGTGTCTCATCCTCCCTGTTTCCCCTAGGCACCAGATAAAGTTCCGTCCCTCTCCCTCCTGCTCCTGTCAGCTCCCTACAAGACCTGCTTCATGTGACCTTTTCACCCCTGCCATGGTCCCCCTGGGGTCACTTCATGTCACTACAACTGCTGTACTTATTTGTAGCAACCTGCTTTTGTCATTTTAATTGGGTATTGATGCTGCTCATAAAACCAACTTCTGTTCACCATTCATTGTTATTTGCACTTCATCTTGTTGAATTGTTCACTGTTAGCACTTTATCTTTGGAATGCACCTCTGCTGCTGTTTTTCATTTATTGTATCCCTTTCCCTTTTCCCCGGGCCACACCTGGAAACAACCCTGGTTCGGTGTGCCTTTCCTGGTTACCAATGTTCAAATAAATGAACAGATAAATAAGAGATATCCCATCATCTCCTAGAAACATCACTGAAAGTATCCCACAAGACGTTGTTCGTGGACCCCTTCTATTCAAATCATTCGTCAACAGCTTGCCCCCAAACTGTGGCAGTGCTAAGGCATTGCTCTGTGCAGATGATATAGCAATAAACTGCAGGGCAGGTGACATCCATACCATAAATAGGCTCCTTCAAAATTACTTCACATAGTTACAGGAATAGTTCTTGTAAAGCAATCTTGTCCTAAACAGTAAAACGAAAGTCTATGCTGTTTGGTATGAAATGGAAACTACAGCAATACCACAGGTTTTTAGGATCAACTCCTTCACAGAGTCCATGCTAGAAATCATTGACAATTTCAGATATCTCAGACTACACTTGAACTCTAGTAAAAACACACAAAGCAGCATGTGCTCATGGAGAGGAGCAGGTGCTAACTTACTCTTGCATGGACACAAAAAACACATAAGGCAGCACTCAAAAAGAATTGCAAAACAGTGAAATGACTTACAAGATCAAGCCATCCAGGTTGCTAAAATAAACCAAGCCCACAGCACTAACCCCAGTGCTTTGCATCTTTTGTATGATGCTTCTTCAGGGGGCAGGGCTATGGTGCACAGTCCTGTAATTTATTTAGTTTAATTAAAGTGATATTCACATTCCATTTCATGTACCAATGCAGGACAGTAAACACACCTATTCAATCTTCACAAAAACTGAATAAAGTGCTCCCCAAAAATATGAATTAAGATATATTTAAAATCATAAATAGCACATGAATATACACAGCAATGGTGTAACAATGTAACTATACATATATCAGGCAGATGCTTTTTCACATCCAAAAGATAAAGAAAAAACTGAGGAAGAATAAAACAAAATCAAGAAGTAAGGAAATAATGCCCTTCATCAACTTAGGAGTAAATAGAGGAATAAATAGGGGACAATTGGAAGAAAATGGAAATAAACAGCAGTGGTGGGGAGAGGAGGGAGGAGAAAAGTAAGGAAAGGACGCAGACAGTGGTGGGGAGGGTGGAAGCGAAAGTGAGAAAGGGAAGCGGAGATTGGATGTTAATATTGAAAGGGTTATGGGATGGGGATGGGGAGAAAGACAGGAGGATTGTCAGACTTGGAAGAAAGTTATGAAAATAGTAAGCTATAAATAACTATCTAGGTTTCAAAAATAGTAACAAATGTTCCTGTAAAATACAGCAGCCCATAATAATAAATAATTAGGGCTTTGTTTGAAAATTCAGTTTTAACGGGGACGGGAAGGGGAAGGGCCAGGAAGAGGAAGAGAAGGAGGGAAGGGGACAAAGGAGGAAAAGGGGAAAAGCAAACTCTTAAAGTTAGCAATAAATCCGAACATCAACTTGCAAAAAACTTTTACAAAAAAGGCACAATGTCCAAACTACCGCATCATTTAAACCTGCAGGTAAAAGGGCTCTAAGTGTATAAATCCATTTGGATTCACACCGTAGCAGTCGTCTGACTTTGTCACCACCTCATACATTTACTTCCACATGTTCAGTCCCTATGAATGCAAAATCAGCGGTGTTTTGATTGTGACATTCAGCAAAGTGCATACCAATAGGAGTGTTGGGCTCTGTTCTGGAGATGGCCCGTATTTGTTCCTGCAGCTGGTCTTTTGGAGTATGTGTAGTGCACCCCACATATATCATAGGGCAAGAACATTTAACAATGTAAGGCTCAGCCTGGCGCAGCAGTTGGATTTCCACTTAGGCATGGCGACCGGGTATGGGAATGAGCCTGGAGGGCCGGCTGGGGGGAGAAGGATTGAGCATCCCACGGACAGCTCTCCTACTCCAGGGGAGGGTAGGGGACTGGTCTTGCACCTGCTGGCTCCTAGCGGAGGCTGGAAGTATCACAGGATGCACGGCCCAAATACTAACCAGGGGAGGAGCGGACGTCGGCATATGCCGTGACATCACTACACTGCCCCCAACAGAAAAAGGGAAAAATTGCTCGCTGGCCACCTGATGATGGCTTTCTGTTCCCTGAGTGCCTCCAGTGCCTTCCCAGGGCCTCCTGTTCCTCAGCAGCATCCCTGGGCCCTAGTAGTGTGTGCTCGGGGTATCCCCTCTCCCTCCTGGTGCCTTCCCCCTCAGAGGAGGGGGACCCAACCCGCAAAGGGATACGCTGGGATATCCCTGGGATCGGCTGCGATCTGAGGACCAGAGGAGGGCTGGGTAAGGACAGTGGGGCTGGGGAAATCCTGTGGAGCCCGAAGGAGTGGGGACCAGTGAGCATGGGAGGTGGAAAAAAAAAAAACGTATACCACAAAAGTTATGGAGAAATTAATAAACTGAATAATGTTGACTGTTTTGTTTAAAATAGGATGTGAAAAAACATTACTTTGCATGCAGAAATGACATACCCTGCACCTCCCACACTGAAAACAACCTACTGGTTTGGGAGACATCCATTCAGGGCAAGGTTCAACTGTTGGTTTAGTATACATACTGTGTGTTAGTAAAGCAATAAGATTTTTTCCTCTCCAATAAGTAATCCTTGGGCATTCAACTACAGCCTGGCCCATTTCTTGATCCCCTTGTAAAACATGCCAGAATTTATTTACAATTGATGAGACCTTTTGAGGACACATGATTAAATTCAGTTATAAATGTCACTGGCTCATTTACACTGTTGTCTTTTATTTTTGGACTTAAAAGATATTTTCTATCAAGTCTTCTAGCCTTTTCCAGTGCAATATTTACACTTTTCACCCAATATCCTCTTTTTATGAAACATGCCTTCAAATTCTCAGCTTGTCTATCAAACATACACAGGTTTGAACAGTTACACCTAATACGAATGAACTGGTTGTAGGGAATTGCTTTTTATATGGTGTGGATGAGCATTTGTGGCATGTAACAATGTGTTGCCTGAAGTATTCTGAAAATATCAAATGTCTATCCACTCCACCCAACCTTAAATCCAAGAACGTTATAGAGGATACATCTTCAGAAAAAGCAAAATGTAATCCTAGGTCGTTAGAATGTAGAAAACCAGCAAACGCTGATACAGATGCCACATCACCTTTCCAAATAAATAAGCCATCATCTATATATCTGCCCCATTAAACAATGTGGGGCAGAAAAGGCTTTCTGTCATGGTTAAACACAATGGTCCCCTCCCACCATGCCAAAAGCAAATTGGCATTGGAGTGGGCCATTGTGGTACCCATGGCAGTACTCTTACTTTGTAGGTAATGTTTTCTGTCAAAGATAAAGCTATTACTAGTCAGGACAAGTTCAGTTGCCTCCAGAAGGAAGTCTCTTGGAAAATTCTGGGCCACACGATTTCGGTCTAGTTGATATTCCATTGCTCTCAAACCCAGATCATGTCACATATTAGTATATAAGCTGGTGACATCAGTGGTAACCCAGATAAATTCTGAGGACCAGATAAACCCCTTGAGCTTGGATAAAACATCCATAGAGTCCTGGATATAGGAAGGCTGAGAAACAAAACAATTATTTACAAAAATTATCCACAATCTTTTCTATTAAACAACCATTGGTTGAAATAATGGGCCTACCCAGGGGGTTGGTCTGGTCCTTGTGGATTTTTGGCAGAACATATATTGTTAGTATCACGGGGATCTACCCTGCCATAGAGAATGCCAATAGATACCAAAACATCGAGCTGGAAACTGGGTCTACTATATAGACTAAGATGGCTAAAGAATCCCACTTAGCCATTGCCAGCAGCATTCTCCTTCCACTTTTACTTACAGGGCAACCAGACTCCAGCAAAGGAAACAGAAATGGCTAATCTCAGAGTCCTACATGTGAGAGTTGGTCATTTTGCCATCAATGCTCACAGCATGGAACACCACTGTAGACTTCTAATGGAGTTCAACTGTCCCACTCTTCAAGGATGGATGCAATTTGCCATGCTTAACCTGATCTACAAACTCCTCAGACTCATTTCACTGCCTAGCCTGTTGCCAGCCTTGACCAAGAAGGCCCCCCCAAGAAACTTGAAGACCAAGAAATGTAGACCACTGATAATCCCTTGCATGAAAACAGACAGAGAACAGAGATCTTTCTGTGCCCCCCCACCACCATTAATTCAGGGCTTATGTGTGCCCTGTTTCAGGAGGATCTGCGGGCTGCTGCTAGAATTTAAGGTCAATGTTTAATCTAGCAGACTGGGGGCAGCCATGCCAGTAACCTTTGGCCCCCAGTCCAACAATCAATAGCCTGCAGTTTTGGTGCATTTTTTCAGCCAGAAGGGGTTCCAGCAGCAAGACTGGCATGGCATTCCAGCCAATCAGGATAACCCTGGACAACAAAAGGGGCTGTACTGGGACTTCTGTGTGCTTCTTGGGCAGGGAGAGTGACTGGAGGACAGAGGCAAGAGCTACTTGCTGCTGTGTCCTTTCCTGCTATGTCCTAGTCTGCAAACTATACAGGCAAGAATCCATGCAAATGAGACTCAGTGTGGAGTGAGACTAGTTCAGGGGAGAGTTTAGCATTTTGGCAAGCATCCTGGAGAGCCTGAATTTTCCTAGAAAGACACTGAGTAGAGAGACTGTGAGAGCACCCATTCTATAACTGAGTTATTTAATATTTTGGTTACAAGCTGCTGCATAGAGCAGGTTAGTTTTCAGTTGTAATTTGCATTAGGGTACCAGAATAAAGGGTAAGCTCATGAACTGTATTTCTGTTTGGCTGCACCAGGGCAGATTTTCCTGCCAGCCTGCATTCTTCCATTCTCATTCAACCAGGAGTCCAAGGATACTACCCAGATGTCTTTTCCCTGCAGAGGACCATCACCTTCAGTGCTGGAAGAGGATCAAACCCCCACTGGGGTATGGACACCAAACTGCAACAGCTAAGTTCATCACTTTAACCCTCAGGCTGCTGGCAGAATTAGAACGTATAGGTATTTTGGACTGATATATCAATCTGTGGCCCTGCAAGGGTTAAATTGCATTCTTGTCAGCCTTTGCCTTATTTTAAAGCAGTTACGCATCAGTAATTTTACTTTTCATAGTGGATTATAATTTCAGGTTTAACAGTTTATGTATGTATGAAGACCCATGGCCTGTTTGGGGGGTTTGTTTAACTAAAGCTGCCCAACATGATCTCCAACCCAGCATCCCGGGTAACAACATCAGGCTTGCACCAAACTTTAACTATAATAAGGGGTACCCCAGACTGGTTCTAACTGTTCTTTTGTGGAGTGCATGCTGTTTTGGGGGAGTGGAGACTGGAAGAGTTATGTATCAACTTGTGGAGTGCTAATTCCATGTTTCTCCCACAGGTACTGCAGCTATTAGTCATTGAACCTGTTGTTTATGGTACAAAAGGTGTCGTTATTGACTGCCATAGAGTTTAAGTACTATAGTGTTAATAAGTATTTGTGGGGAGTTGCATTGTTAAATATAATAGTGCATGGGTGGGCAAGCTCTGAAGTGGGTGCTGAGCAGGAACTGCATCCTGGGGGCAGAACCTAAACCATTATTTAGCCCACAGCATACTTTGGATGGAGGCACTGAAACCATATTCCTCATATACTCTAAGTGAGGTTGCACCCAGGCACACCCCACACACCTAGGGTCCTCAACCTTGGATCCCAGCAAATAGGCACAGGGCTGGGATGTGTGACTCACCCTACGAACACCAAACAGGGGGTCACACTTTATTTGTTTCAAGCCTCATGCTGTGGAACTTTCTCCCCCAAGTCAAAGCTTGACAATCCCCCAACACCTTTAAGCTAGCTTTAAAGGAACACCTCCTAGTGCCAGCCAGATGCAGCTGCTGAAACTCTGCTTATGTAAGTGGTCACTGCCCCGTAACCTAACTACATATTGTTGCTCCCTGGTACTATATGCCTAGTGCTAAACTGTCTATTTGTGATCTGTTGGAACTGTTGTTCTCTTATTGTACCTAGCTGCACTAACTGCTTTCACACAGCTTGTTCTTTGCACAAAATCTCTTAACATTTAACCTACTTATGCATGCACCTGTGTAACTTTTTGTATAATGTTTCTTCATGTTGGAATCCAGTATCTACTGATATCTGTAACTGATTCCGTGTTGCTCCTGAAAATGGGTCTTTTGTTCCAGTGGGCCTATATGGTCACCAAAAAGCAATATATAAATAAATAGAGAAGAACTCAAGACTGTTTCAAAGGCAATAAAACAAAAATCAAACAATTTAACAAAAATAGATTAAACAGAAAAATGTAGGATGAACACTAAAGGTATTGAAATTGTATCTTATCACCAAAACCATATTTTACTACTACTACAATCCTACAGCTGCTATTTACAGTATTTATTTAGGAATTTTGGAGACATACCTTTGAGCAAATCTCTTTTACAAAGGTCCCATGTCAGGTTAATGGACATCAGACACATTTAACATCAAAGCTCTAAATACAAGGTACCACATCAGGTTTATCAGACATTAGACTCAAATAACATCAATTGGACAGAATAGGTAGATAAGTAACAATTGGTTACAGTGTAATAGTGCAGCAGAGACAATACTAGTACCATGACTGAGTATATCGTCAGTACAGAGAAGAACTGAGAGGTGTGTAAGTACTTGGGGAGAGAGAGGGGAGAGGAGTGGGGAGGAGAATAGATAGCTAGCTAACAGTTGGTTATAGTGTAACAGAGACAATACTAGTACCATGACTGATTACAGCGTCAGTATAAACAAGCATTTGTCAATGCCAAATGTTTGCTTACTGGCATTGGCAGTGGTAGTGTAGAAGTTACAGAGCTGCGTAATAGGAATGGCAGTGAAGTATTGAACTGAAGCCAACCCCACCACCACCCTGCAGAGAGTGACAGGCATTGGGGTGTGCATTTGGGCCGTCAGGCATAACGGCGACGCCATTTCACCACACCCCACTCTGCAGAGACTGGCAAGTGTCACGTGTTCCTTGGGGTCTTTGGCCCTTATGCACACCCCATTTCATTAGGAAATATGGTGAGATGGGTGTGATGTAGGAGAATGGGGTGAAGTTTGGGGCCGAAGAATCCAAGGCATACCTCGATGCCTCTCAGTGACTGCAGGGTGTGGAATGGTATGAGCATCACAGGCAAGAATCCCAAGTCACACCCCTGATTCCTGTCATTCTCTATAGGGTTGGGCGATTAAGTTGAAAAGCCTAACACCTCAGGCATTCGTCGATATTTTAACTCCAAATTTTCAACATGTTTGTTTTGTGACCCCACCTCATGAACAGGGGGAATATCAGTTTGGTAGCCGAAAGCTGCTTATGCACAGTGACTACGGGATTTAGCACCACAGGTGCAAAAATATTCCGAACAGGATGTAAAAAATGACAGCTGTACTCTTTCATGGGGAGGTGTAAAAATGGCTATGCTGCAAATGTGTAGTAAAAATATTAAAAAAATGGTGAAGTCACGAGCGTACATAGAAACTGTGCAACGCACACCTGTTATATAAGTAGGTTGGGGATATTTTATAGCAGATTGTCAACTCAGGCATTTTGGTGCCTCCGATCATGAACAGTGTCACTGTGATTTTCTTTATCTGTGCCGAACAATGATTTCCCACAGCGCCAATGCATCTCTGCACTGAAAGTGTGAAAACACACTTCGGCCATGTTGTGAAAAATGGCAGCTGTACTGTTCATAAGGAAGTGTTGAAAAATGCCACTAGTGAAAATCTGGACTGAAAATATTACAAAGTCATGAACTAATGAGGATGCGTGGAAACTGCACAATGCTCACTCGTAACACAGTCATTTTATGGACTTTTGTCACCAAATTTTCAACATAGCCATTTTAAGACCTCTGCTCATGAACAGTGCAACTGTGATTTTCTTAATCTGTCCTAAACATTGCTTTCGCACACCAACAGCACCATTGTGCGCTACATGTGCAATAACACATTTTGGGTGACATATGAAAAATTGCAGCTGTACTGTTCATAAGGAAGTTTAATAAAATGGACATGTTGAAAATCTAGAGTGAAAATATTAAATTTGCAAACTTACGAGCATGCATAGGAACTGTGCAACGCACACTCGTAAAAGTCATTTTTAGGAATTTTTTCACCAAATTTTCAAAATAGCCATTTTAAGACCTCTGCTCATGAACAGTGTTACTGTGGTTTTGTTAATGTGTCCCATACATTGAGTTTGCACACCGACTGCGCCATTGTGCGCTACATGGGCGGAAACACGTTTTGGGCAGGATGTGAAAAATGACAGCTGTATTGCTCATAAGGAGGTGTGGAAAAATGGCAATGTTGGAAATCTGGAGTGGAAATATTGAAAATTCGCAAACCTAATAGCGTGCGTGGGAACTGTGCAACGCACACTCGTAAAACAGTCATTTTTAGGAATTCTGTCACCAAATTTTCAACATTGCCATTTTAAGATCTCTGCTCATGAACAGTGACACTGTGATTTTCTTAATGTGCCCGATACACTGAGTTCGCACAACGACTAACGCCATTGTGCGCCATGCTGCCGATGACTCACGTTTTGGGTGAGATGTGAAAAATGACAGCTGTACTACTCATAAGAAGGTGTGGAAAAATGGTAATGTTGAAAATCTGGAGTGAAATATTGAAATTCGCAAACCTATGAGCATCGTAGGAACTGCGCAAGCCATCAAAACAGTCATTTTAGGATTTTTCACCAAATTTTCAACATAGCCATTTCAAGACCTCTGCTCATGAGCAGTGTTACTGTGATTTTCTTAATTTGTCCGTGACAATGATTTCAGCACACCGACTGTGCCATTCTGCGCTTACAAGGGCGGAAACACATTTTGGGTGAGATGTGAAAAATGACAGCTATACTACTCATAAGATGGTGTGGTGAAATGGCAATGTTGAAAATCTGGAGTGAAAATATTGAAATTTATCGAACTTATGAGCCTGCGTAGGAACTGCGCAATGCACGCTCGTTAAACAGTAATTTTTTGGAATTTTGGCACCAAATTTTCAACATGGGGGTTTTGGGCCCCTTCTCATGAATGATGTCACTGTCATGGTGTTCAGGCCCAAAGGGTGATTTCACAGTCACTGCGCAGTCACTGCGTCGAAATCACCCTTGAGCCCGGATAACGCATGACAGTATTTATCGATCGCGAAAGGAATCCCAAAACCCCATTGTTGAAAATTTGGTGCAAAATTCAAAAAATGCCTGAGATATGCAATAAAGTTGAACCCTCCTATCTAGCCCCATTATACAGCTTACCGGCATTTCCTCAGTTCGCGGTCGGCTTTGAAGAGTGCAAGACGTGTTTCTGGTCCACAAAGATCGATAGCGCCAGAGTCGAGTAAGTATGGGAGTGAGGGGGTGTGGGAAAACTGGGTGCACAGTGGGTGAGTGCGGATTGTGGGAGTGGGGTTAGGAGGCCTTGGCAGAACCGTTTTTGTTTGGTCAAAGCAAAAAAAAAGAACTTCTTGGGACGCTTGCCCGCTGGGGTGGGCTCCCAGCATGGCACAAGGACTTTGGGGTGGCGTTCAGCTGACGAGGATTAGGCACCCCGTCGGCAAAAAATATAAAAAAACCTTGTGGGACGTTTGCGACGCTGGGTGGGCTCCCAGCGTGGCACAAGGACTTTGGGGTCGTTCAGCCGACGGGGATTGGGCACCCCGTCAGCAAAATGACTGATTGCCATGCTAGGGTGGGCTCCCAGCGTGGCATCAACTACTGGGAGGGGAGGCGATGCAGCTCAGCCCGGCGGGGATTGGGCACCCGTCGGCTACTCACGCGCTAGGGCGGAGATGCGCCTGCGGCTGGGGAAGCTGCTGCGTGAGCAGCTTCTTATCGCTGCTCACTCAAGCATAGCTCCCCCTTTCAACTGTATGCCACTGCATTTTGGAGCGTGTCATAGACAGCTCCAAAATGCATTGCCTTACAGGGGCCGCGCCTGCCAGCACAGTGCCTGAATTGGAGGAGGAGGTGACACACCTCCGAAATCTCCGATGATGGCACTATGTTTCTTGCACACGTGCAAGCAAGCATAAAAAAGATCTGAGAAGTGTGTAAGTACTTGGGGAGAGAGGGGAGGAGGGGAGGAAACTCTTAGGAATGGCAAGTCAGTAAGGAGAGCGGGGGATCAGCCTTCAGAGGGCATTGTCGAGTGGGGAGAGGGTAGTGGGAGTACTGGATGGGCGTGTGGAGAGGGGTGTGGAATAAGGAGGGTGGGATTGGGGATCATGGGAGCTGGGGTGGGGATGAGTGGAGGGAAAGGGGCCTGGGAAGGGGTGGGGGAGTTACCACTCCTGGAGCAGACAAACGCTCTGTGGGGGGATGATATAAGCAATAGTGAGGGAGGCTTGGTGGGTGAATGGAGGGGGGGGGGTAGTCAGAAGCAGCTACATTTGGTGCCTGAATCTAGGTGTTGCCTCAGGCCAGATTTGAAGTGGGAGAGGCTCTTGGATGTTTGTAGGGGTCCAGGGATTTCGTTCAATCATTGAGGTGCCCTGTAGGCGAAGGTGCGCTGTACAACATCAGTCTGGCAAAATGATTTGGATAGCTCACCCTGCATACTGCCTTGGGTATCATATATGGAGGAGGCTGTAGATATGATTTTTGATACACTGGGAGGTGTTTTCTCCATAAGTGCCTTCTTGCCGAGGATGCAGGTTTGGAATTTGATCCTGTTCCCGAGTGGCATCCACTTTGTCAGTTCATGGTGCAGGTGTGCGAGTGTCGATCAGCAGCCAAGGAGATCCTGCAGGCTTTGTTGAGGGCTGTGTGTATCTTCTTGCATGCTGTATCTGTGGCCATACCATAGACAACCAGGCTATAGTCAATAGATGCAAGGATGGAGCTTGAGACTGAGAGTTGGAGGGCCTCAGGAGTGAGATATTTCTTATGCCTGTGGAGGATTCCCAGCTTAGAGTTAACCATCTTGACCACGAGTCGACATGTTGGGTGAAGGAGATGGTGTCATCATGGGTGACTCCAAGGTACTTGAATGAGTGTACAGTACTTGTTCCAGTGGTGCACTGACTTTGTTGGAGATAATGGGGGGTGTTTCATTTTACTCTGTGGGTTGGATATAAGCAAGACCATTGTCTTTTTGTAATTTAGTAGTAGTTTCTGCTTGCAGAACCAGTTCTCTAGCTCATGGAAAAAGCACTGAAGTTCAAATTGGAGAGCATCGTGGTGTGAGATGCTGTTTATGAGTACCGCATCATTGGTGTAGAGGATGAATTTAGTGTCACATGCTTTAGGAAGGTTATTCAAAAAAAGACTGAAGAGCAGGGGCCCCAGAATGGAGCCCTGGGGGGACCCCCAGTGCTACCTCTCTGGGGCCAGACATGGTTTGACCAACTTTGACACATTGGTTTCTGTGGATCAGGTAGTCCTCGAACCAACCTGCTGTCTTATCTGCCACCCCCAGATTCTGTAGTTTCTCCAGGAATAAGAAGTGGTTGACAGTGTTGAAGGCTTTGGTGAGGTCAATAAAAACTGACCCCACTATTTTGCCTTCGGCCAGTGCTTTATGTGCGTAATCCATGTACTCCACCAGGGTGGCAGTAGTACTGTGAATCTGTCTGAAACTGTGTTGGTTAGGGCAGAGTAGTTCATACTTGTTGAGGTATTCGGTGAGTTGCTCTGTCACAATCTTTTGCAGTGCCTTGGCTAAGGGGGATATGATGGATATAGGTCGATAGGTGGATATGCTTGTCCTGTCTCCCTTCTTGTGCACAAGTGTCACAAGGACCTGTTTTCAAATTCTGGGGAATTCAGCAATGACAAGGACTCATTAAAGAGCTTGGTTATTGGCACAATGATAGTATTAAGTGTGAGGGATAGAAGCTTCATGTCAACCCCATCACTGCCCATTCTAGTCTTTGCCTAGCACTTTTTTTATGTGTTTCAAGGTCTCCTTTATTGTACTCTCCTGAAGTAGAAGTTAAGATGGAGGCTCATGCGTGATTTGCTGCTGGATTGATCGGCAGTTGGGAGCAGGTAGTCGGGGGGGGGAGTACCGAGGTGAGGTCTGTGAAGGCCTCATTGAAGGTTTCCATGCTGAGGAGTGGGTCAGTGATAGGGGAGCTGTTGATGTTGAGAAGTTTTGGGTGCTGTTTATTATCCTTCCCGAGGAAGCGTTTGACATTCTCCCAAAACCTCTTACCACCTTCCCATGTGTTCCTGAGTTGTTTCTTATGGAAGGTGGCTTTAGCCTGATGGATGAAGTTAGTGCAATGATTTTGGAGGGCTCTGTAGTACTGATAATCATGGGGGCTGCAGGAGGACCTTGCTATTGACCAGAGACTGTCCCTTTCTTTCATCTTACTAAGGAGTTCCCTCATGGTCCAGTCATTTGTTACCCCCTGGATTTTCCTTTTCTTTAGAGGGGCAAAGAGGTTGCATATGCTGTTAAATCCATTGGTGAAGTATCAAAGGGCTTGGTCGAGGTTTGGGTCTGAGTCAGTAGGGGACCAGTCGTGCATTGAGAGGGCTGTGATGAGTGCCCTGAGTTTGCCTTTCCTCAGGACCCTGCTTTCTATAAGGATGGGGGGGGTTGCTGAATTTGTAGGACCACAGGAGGGTGACAGGAGAGTGGTCACTTAGGGTGTCCGGCAGCACCTTGACCTCGGTGATCTTTGATGGTGAGCTAGAGAGAATCCAGTCAAGTAGGGTATCATTGCCTGTCATGTTGTTGTATCTGGTGGGACTAGCGACCAATTGGAATAGGTGGGAGCTAGCCACTGTGTCCTTGAAGGGGATTGCTTCAGTGCCAGACCAGTTAATGTTAAAGTCCCCTGTGATTATGAGTTTGGGTCCTTTAGGGAAAGTGGCCAGAGCTTCCAGTACTTTGGGAAGGCCCTCCTGGTCTTCTTTGGGAGGAAGATAGACCACAGCAATGATCAGCATCTTGATTTTCTGCCCTACCTGTGCTTTCACTGCTAATAGCTCATAATCATCGACCATATCAGTGAATGATTGAGAGGACAGTGCGGTGTAGGCTATCCCTGGTGTAAAGGAGGCATCTGCTACCTTTCTTCCCCTTTCTGTCAAGCCTGAGTGCTTGATACCCATCTAGAGATACTTCTTGCACTTTTATCTTGCTAGACAACCAGGTCTCAGTGAGGCAGAGGATATCTGGGTCATGGTGAGTAATCCAAGCCTGGAGCAATTCAAATTTGGCAGTGATACTGCAAATATTCATTGCTGCTATTCTGAGGGATTTGGCCTTGCAACCCCCTGTGCCTGGTACAGTTTCGGGTCCAGGGTTGGCATGTACATTTCCAGATAGGAGCAGTAGCATGAGCATCATTTTCCTGACTCGAGAGGCTTATGTTCATTATAGTACATATCTTCCGCCTTCTGATTTTTCTGGGTGAGAGCTGGGTGGCTGACAGCAGTACCTTTACTGGGGACAGAATTGTTGTGGTGTTGTAGCAATTGGTGGCCATGTGTGGGCCCTGGCTTGTGGGTGGAATAGGGGAGTATGGTTTGTGAGCTAATGAGGCAGTTGCCGTAGTCTTTATTAAGTGACAGTAGTTTCTAGATATGGCTCTAGAGGTAGTGGGGAAGAGGTCCTTGTCTGTCACAGGGGCCTACAACAACGAGGTAAGTTACAAAAAGCAGAAGAAGGGTGAAGCCCATGTTTGGGGAGTTTCGACTAGTGCGATCAGAACTGCTAGCGAAAGCTGGAGGTGATGGCTGAGAGTGTGGCTGTACCACTTTAAGGATACACGGTTGGCACGGGGCCCAATTGAGGGAGGGAGCTAGGAGCTGGAGGCAGAGTTAGTGAGTATTTAATTGAGGCAGGGTCAGGGAGGGCGGGCAGGAGAAAATATAAATTTCAAGTAAAATTGCAGTTACTGTGAGTGCCATGGAGCTGGCGGTAGTCAGAAACTGCAGTTGAGTGGTGTCTGGGAGGATGGCCAGTCACTGGCTTTGCCCTTTCTCTGGTGACCAATCAGAGCACTGTGTGGAGAAACCAAATCCCAGTGGAGTGAGGAGTTGGTGGAGTCCATACCTGAGCATTTGTTTCTGGGCTTGCAGGCAAGGGAAGAGTCGGTCGAAGAAGGTGCAGCCTTCCCGCTTCCCAGTTGTGGTTTTCATCTCCAGAAGTACCAGAGATAGGGGCCGCCGCCTAAGGGGGAGAGAAAGCGAAGATGTGCCTTAATTAAAGAGGAATAAATTGGTGGTTGGGGTGGTCTATTTGGCCTGGGAACAAAAGAAATGTAAAGTGCTGGGGTGAGAGGAGCCAGGGGTCTGGCAGTAGAGATGGGGGTGGTGGTGTGGGCCTAGAGAGACACAGAGAGAGGAGCTTAGCAGGGCAAGAGTGGAGAGTGAGAGGGAAAAATTAAAGAAGAGAGAGAAGGCAGTATGCTCAGCCTACTGTAATGCAGTTACAAACAAGCATTTGTCAATGCCGAATGTTGCTTGCTTCTATGTGCTGTTTAGGTATTTGGAAGTCATTGGAGTGTAAATATTGAAAATGTGCGAACCTACGAGCGTGCATAGGAACTGCGCAACGCGCGCTCGTAAAACAGTCATTTTTAGGATTTTTTTCACCAAATTTTCAGCATAGCCATTTTAAGACCTCTGGTCATGAACAGTGTCACTGTGATTTTGTTAATGTGTCCCATACATTGAGTTTGCACACCGACTGCGCCATTGTGCGCTACATGGGCGGAAACACGTTTTGGGCAGGATGTGAAAATGACAGCTGTACTGCTCATAAGGAGGTGTGGTAAAATGGTAATGTTGAAAATCTGGAGGAAATATTGAAAATCGCAAACCTACGAAGGCATGTGGAACTGTGCAACGACACTGGTAAAACAGTCATTTTAGGAATTCTTTCACCAAATTTTCAACATTGCCATTTTAAGATCTCTGCTCATGAACAGTGACACTGTGATTTTCTTAATGTGTCCCATACACTGAGTTCGCACAACGACTGCGCCATTGTGCGCTACATGGGCTGAACCACGTTTTGGGTGAGATGTGAAAAATGACAGCTGTACTACTCATAAGAAGGTGTGGAAAAATGGCAATGTTGAAAATCTGGAGAGGAAATATTGAAAATTCGCAAACCTACGAGCGTGCGTAGGAACTGCGCATCGCACGCTCGTAAAACAGTCATTTTTAGGAATTTTTTCACCAAATTTTCAACATAGCCATTTTAAGACCTCTGCTCATGAACAGTGTCACTGTGATTTTCTTAATTTGTCCCATACATTGATTTCGCACACTGACTGCACCATTCTGTGCTACATGGGCGGAAACACATTTTGGGTGAGATGTGAAAAATGACATCTGTACTTCTTATAAGAAGGTGTGGTGAAATGGCAATGTTGAAAATCTGGAGTGAAAATATTGAAATTTCCGCGAACTGACCTGCGTAGGAACTGCATAGCACACGCTAGTAAAACAGTCATTTTTTGGAATTTTGGCACCAAATTTTCAACATGGGGGTTTTGGGCCCCCTTCTCATGAATGATGTCACTGTCATGGTGGTATTCAGGCCCAAAGGGTGATTTCACAGTCACTGCGCGAAATCACCCTTCGGGCCCGAATAACACCATGACAGTGAATCATTCATGAGACGGGGTCCCAAAAACCCCATGTTTTAAATTTGGTGCAAAAATTCCCAAAAATGGCTGAGATATGCAATAAAGTTGAAACCCCCCCTATCTATCCCATTATACAGCTTACTGGCATTTCTTCAGTTCGCGGTCGGCTTTGAAGAGTGCAGACGTGTTCCTGGTCCACCGAAGATTGTCGCGCCGGAGTCTGGAGGTAAGTATGGGGTGAGGGGTGTGGGGAGGCTGGGTGCGCAGTGGGTGGGTGCGGGTTGTGGGAGGGTGGGTGGGAGACACACCGCTGGACCGCTTTTGTCTTACAGGTACAAAAAAAAAAAAAAAGACCTTTTAGGACGTTTGCCATGCTGGGGTGGGCTCCCAGCATGGCACAAGGACTGAGGCGTTCAGCCGACGGGGATTGGGCATACCACGTCGGCAAAGGATGATTGCCATGCTGGGGTGGGCTCCCAGCATGGCACCAACTACTGGGGAGGGGAGGCGGCGCTTGTCAGCCCCGGCGGGGATTGGGCACCCGGTCGGCTATGCAACTGTCGCACCTACAGCTGGCGGGGAGCTGGCATGAGCCTTCTTATCGCTGCTCACTCAAGCGTAGCTCCCTTTCATCCGGGAAGCCATTGCATTTTGGAGCGTATCACAGACAGCTCCAAAATGCATGGTTTACAGGGGCCGCGCCTGCCAGGACACTGCCTGAATTGGAGGAGGAGGTGATACACCTCCGAAATCTCCGATGATGGCACTATGTTTCTTGCACATGCGTGCATGCAACATAAAAATGGCTGTAATCACTTCAACAATGTCCACCATGAAACAGTTTAAAAAAAAATGGCTGTAATCACTTTAACACTTTTTTCTCTAAACAATTAAGCAGGCTAAGCTGTAATGGTTTTAGCAGCAGAGGTACAAGTGTAAAATATAGCTTTCAAGTAAAATTGCAGTTGCTGTGAGCACCATGGAGCTGGCGGTAGTCAGAAACTGCAGTCAAGCAGGATCTAGGAGGATGGCCAATTAGTGGCTTTGCTCTTTCCCTGGTGACCAATCAGAGTACTGGGTGGAGAAACCAAACCCCAGTGGAGCGAGGAGTCAGTGGAGTCTATACCTGAGCACTTGCTTCTGAGATTGCAGGCAAGGGGAGAGTCAGTGGAAGAAGGCACAGCCTTCCCTCTTCCTGGCTGCGGATTTCATCTCCGGGAGTGCCTGAGATAGGAGCCGCCACCTGAGCACTTGCTTCTGGGCTTGCAAGCATGGGGAGAGCTGATCGGAGAGGGTGCAGCCTTCCCACTTTCTGGCTGTGGTTTTCATCTCCGGGATTGCCCAACATAGAGGCCGCCACCTGAGTGCTTGCTTCTGGGCTTGCAGGTGAGGGGAGAGTTGGTCGGAGAAGGCGCAGCCTTCCTGCTTCCTAGCTGTGGTTTTCGTCTCTGGGAGTGCCTGAGATAGGGTCCACCACCTGAACGCTTGCTTCTGGGCTTGCAGGCATGGGGAGAGTCAGTTCGAGAAGGCGCAGCCTTCCCGCTTCCTGGCTATGTTTTTTTTGTCTCCGGGAGTGCCTGAAATAGTGGCTGCTGCCTGAATGCTTACTTCTGGGCTTGCAGGCGAGGGGAGAGTCAGTCAGAGAAGGCTCAACCTTTCCACTTCCTTATTGCAGTACTACTACAGTATTTCAATAAAAATGACATTTTATCTAGTATTATTTAGTCTATTCGAACACTCTGAGCTGTGAGGTACTTAATGACAGAGTATCTTACAAATAAATGATTCATTCACTTTTAAATAGTTGTGGCTCACCACTTGATGGACTTAGTACATTCACGGTGCCCTGGCTTTTGAATGTCAGGCTGTAAGGCACATTTTGTGGATAGGGTGGGGACAAAAGTCAGTACAGACTGTCAAATCAGTGTGAGACTTGGCTTAGAGCCATGTGATGACTTGGAGCCATTTGGTGGCTCAGTCCAAAGGGGACATAACAGCACTTAGTCTGGTAGAGTCAGTGGTGGTAGAGCTAGTGGAAAGGTCAGTATTCTACTGCAGACCTCAAGGGCAACCTGTGAATCAATCATGTTGCCACAAGCCACCTTAAGTTAGATTGTGCTTAGAGCAAAAAAGGAATAGATTCTGCTTTGCAATTAACAAAAGCAGGGACCACCACTTTAAGGATTTTGCAAGTTTCCATGGAAACACTGCATTTAAAAGACATGAAATCAAAATGTACATTAAATATCATATACTTTCAGTAGCAAAGTAGATGCCTGCAGGTAAATTAGCTGATGCATCTTCTCTAATGCAATTTTAACAATAGCCCTAAATGTACAAAAGCATAAAAATGTAAGTACTATAATGAGAATATTCCATGGTCATCTTTCTTGTTTATCACAGAAAACAGTCTGAAAAAAAGGTTTCTAATTCTAAATAGACATAAATCTTAAATGTTACATAATGTAGTTCATTCTTAACTTTTGTCGATGTTACTGTTTCCTAAATTTGTTTGTTGTTCATCAGTTTAATCAACTGATTTTCTAATTTTATTTATTCATTGGGCTTGATTTTCAAACTGCTCATAGATCGACGCAATTTGCATTGAGCAAAAGCTGCAGCAAACTCTGG
The DNA here is from genome assembly GCA_016271365.2 of Neoceratodus forsteri. NCBI lineage: Eukaryota > Metazoa > Chordata > Ceratodontiformes > Ceratodontidae > Neoceratodus > Neoceratodus forsteri. Next base: position 958,089,254 of record CM057455.1, read on the forward strand.
GTGTGACTGGGACCCAATGCCCTAAAACAGGGGGTCCCTGCACCAAAGACCCAGGAGTTGCTGCGCCAAACATTGGGCACACCTCCGGGGTTTAACAGAGGGAATCTGTCACCCCACGCACACACAGTGCAACCCTAGATAATCCGTGGAGGTTGGGGGTAAACTATGCCTGGAAGATGGGGACCAGGGGCTGATGGAGCCCTGGGGTGTCATGAGAGAGAGGAAGGTATGGCAGCAGTGGCAGGGATGTTTGCAGACACCCAGTGGAGGTGCCATGTGACTTGCCACACAGTCGATCAGGCCAGGTAGGGGAGGCATGGCTAGACCATCATCACCCAGACTCCAGTGGACAGCAGCCCTGGCACTGGCCCATAGGACCCATAGTCCCCGGCATTGTAGTCAGGCATCTGCCGGTCTCTATATGGGGGGGAGGGCTCTGCATGTGGAGAATGTCACGGTGCCTGGGGCACATCTCCGGCCACCAACTGCACTCCACAACCTGTACCCACTGCCACTCCCACTTGCTGCTTATTATATGCACCAGTCTTCACTGGTGCTGAATAAAAAATATTGTACTTCTTTGAAGTGCCCTGATAGCTAATTTGTGACAACTTTGATAAATGAAATATTCTGACGCAGTCCAGCTTATATTTAGTTTTTCTTGTGATTCTCACCCCTATTTCTTTATTACTAAAGACTTGCATTTAAAGCAGATCTCAGCTCTGTCTGCTCTAGGGATGCTCTGGTTTGGCGAAAACAAATCTGAATTTGGATTTTTAGGATTTTGGATTAATCCAATACCAAATCCAATATTGATTCTAATCCATTAGCCAGGTCAGTATCGGAATCCAATTTCTGAACATCTGAAATCATAACTTATGTATCATAGTGTAACTAAATAAATAACAAAATGAAGCCAATATAAACAACTAAAAGTGCAATTAAGTGTACAATATTGTATTATTATGTAATGCGGTACTACACATGATTGACAACAGACTGAGATACTGCAAACAATTTTGACATCATTCATTGTTCTTTTATTTATTTATCTTATTTATTTATTTATTTGGTATTCGGGAAAATAACCTTTGAGCCAAGGCTCTTTTACAAAGATTCCATGTCATGTGAACAGAGTATAGACATTCAATCAAGAAGGTTACAGAGTTTTAGGACATTTGAGACACTGAACAGTACAACAATCAGGAAAAGGTTACAGAGTTTCTTAGACATTTAAAACACTGTACAGCATATGGACATCAACTTTAGTTGCTTACAAGTGCAGGTAAGGTGCAGAGGCACTAGAGGTTAGGCTGGGCAGAGGATCAGTAAGGACAGGATTTTGGTAGGGGAGGAGGGGGGTCTCTAGTAAAAGTGGGCAAGGAGGCAGGGCTGAGGTCTGGGAGGCAGAGACCCATCCTAGCATGGAGACAGGGGGAGGGGGGAGAGGGGGGAGAGGGGTATACAGGAGCAGCCTCCTTAGAGTGATTCAGAGGCATTGTCAAATAGCATGTGGAAGGGTGGCTTCTGTCTTGTGCTGAGAATAGTTGCTGTTAGCAGAGCCAGGCCTGGTCATCCAGAGTCTTTCAGCTGTTGGAGAAGCAGGTGCACACAGAGCTGGAGGTCAGGTAGTGCTTAAGGTCTGATTTGAAGCCATACAGGCTAGTGGAGTCCCGAATGGACTTGAGTACATCATTAAGCCAAAGAGGGGCTGTCTAGGAGAAGGCATGCTGTCCAAGAGCTGTGTGTCTGAAAGGCACCATGAGGGCCCCCTGCATTCTGCTTCTGGTTATATGTTCTGAGCCTGGGAGGGAGAAGATGCCTGCTATTCATGGGGAGGGGGGTACTTTCCCCAGTAATGCTTTTTTGCCTAGGAGGCATATGAGAAGAATTTAGTCCTGCACCCAAGAGGCATCAGGTGTGTCTGTTCATAGAAGGAACAGGTGTGGTCATTCAATCGCCGTTCAGGATGAGCCTGCAGTCCTTATTGAGCACTATGTGTACCCTCTTGAGCATAGAGTCTGATGCTGCACTGTAGACAATTAGGCCATAGTCAATGGTGGAGAGGATGGAGCTCGTGACTCATAGGTGGATGGCTGCTGTGGTAAGGTGTCTGTACTTTTATAGCACACCAAGCTTGATGTTGACTGTTTTGACTAACTGGCCGACATGTTGAGGGTAGGATAAGGTGTCATCCAGGGTGACTCCAAGGTATTTGAAGGAGTGTACCTCTTCCAAGAGAGTCAGTACATTGTTGGTGATGTTTATGGTGGGGAACCTTTTCTTGAGTTGGGGGCTGGATAGGAGCATGGTCTTGTTTTTTTTTGTAATTAAGCAGAAGTTTGTGCTCACCAAACCAGTCTTCTATTTTACTGAAGGAGAGATGAAGTGCTGCTTGGAGTGGCTCAGTTCAAGAGTTGCTGTTGAGGATGACAGCATCATCCACATATAGGATTATCTTGGCATCACAGGCTTGAAGGAGATTATTTAGGAACAGGCTGAAGAGCAGGGGTCCCAAGATGGATCCCTGTGGGACACCCAGCATGACTTCCCTGGGGTCAGACACTGTTTGTCCTATTTTTACCCATTGTTTTTATTTATTTATTTATTTATTTATTGAAATGTTTCACCAGGCAGGGTACACTGAGCAACTTAATGCTCGTCTCATGGTACGTCCTGGGAGAGTGGGAAGTGGGAAATTACAACATGTTTAAATTATACAAAAAATCAAAGCATAGTACAGTACAGAGACTGGAGTATGTAATATATGTCAGTCAATACATACTGGAATGCCGTACAAACATACGGAGATACATGATGATTCAATACAACATTGGGGAAGCATGAGTATGGGACACAGTAGTAAGTGCTAGATAGTTTAGAGCGAAATTAGGTGGAGAATGGAAAGGGGGAGGGGGTGGGACAGGAGAGTAAAATACAAGAGGGGGTCAGGAGCAAGAGCAGTTAGGGATCAGATAGTTGAGTAGAGCTGTAGTGAGGGAGAACAGTGATAAGGAGTGGCGGATTTGCGGGGGGAAAGCATTATGCAGTTTTGAAAGACGGTGTGAAAAAGCTTTTTGGCCAGAGGATGTAGATCTGCTGGGGATAGTGAAGGTGGGAAGGTTGTCAGATCTCAGTGAATAGCAGTTAGGAGGGAGGTACTAAGTGAGGAAGAGAGGTAGAAGGGGAGAGAACAAAGCCAGAATGTCGAGATGAATTTGGCCCCATGTAGCATACGACGATTTTGAAGCATGAGGAAATTTAGGGACCGGTAGAGGTCACAGTGGTGGGTGAGGTAGGGGGCATCAAGAGCAAAGCAGCAGAAAGAATTACAGAGAGAATCGAGTTTGGCTAAGGAGGATTGTGGGGCAGCACCATAGACTATATCACAGTAGTCGAATATTGGCAAGATCATCTTCTGTACTAGCTCACGCCTGGACGCAAGTGGTATACAGCTGTTATTTCTGTAGAGGGCACCAAGCTTAGGCTTGAGGTTTTTCTGGATTGCCTCGATGTGTGTTGAGAAGTTTAGGTGTCTATCAAGCCAGACACCAAGATACCTGAATGAGGGTGAGTCCTCCAGTACCGTCCCATCCAGGATGTGGAATATGGGTAAGATGGTTAGCCTAGCAAGTTCTGCCTAGTTCCAAAAGTCATACAGACAGTTTTCTTGACATTTAAAAAGAGTTGATGTGAGTTAAACCAGTGTTTGACTCCAGAGAAGTCAGACTGGAACCTGGTGGTGACGTCTGTAACTGATATTCCAGATGCATATAGAACAGTGTCTTCAACGTACATGTGGATGCTGGAAGTAGTGCAGGTCAGGGGAGATCATTTAAGAAAATTGAAAACAGCATGGGGCCAAGAACCGAACCCTGGGGAACACCGATGGTTATGGGCAAAGGGGAAGAGGTGACATCGGCAATTTTAACTGATTAGGACCTGCCAGATAGGTAGGCATTGAACCAGCTTGTGGCAGAAGGAGAAAGACCAGTGGCTGAGAGGGAATTCAGGAGGAGGGGGTGTGAGACAGTGTTGAAAGCTTTTGCCAGATCAACAAAGATGGCCAAGGTAATATGACCTTTGTCGAAGCCAGAGAAGACAGTCTCAGTTAATCTTAGCAGAGAAGTGGTAGTAGAATGTGACTTCCGAAATCCAGATTGGAATGGGGTGAAGAACCCAGAGTCAGATAGGAAGGAGGAGAGCTGAATGAGGACTATGTGCTCTTGTAGTTTAGCAGGGGTAGGTAGGAGAGAGATAGGTCGATAGTTGCCAGGTGAGGAGGGGTTACCCACCTTAGGGAACAGGAGGACAACTGCATGTTTCCATACTGAGGGAACAGTAGCTGACAAGAAAGAGAGGTTTAGAATGAGAGAGGGAGGGTGGACAATAGTGGGAACAGAGAGGGAGAGGAGTCTAGAATCCAGGCCATCAGGAGTGGAGCCTTTAGTGGAGTTGAGGGCAAGGAGTGCGTGGAGGGTGGTGGCATGGAAGATAGGAGAAAAGGAGAACTGGGGGAAGTCTGTAGGAGGAAGGGAGGGGGAGGAGGGAAAAGAGCTGCAGAGGGGCAGAGGGATGGAGGGCTGTGAGGAGACATGCTGGGCAGTACAGTGGAGAAAGGATGGGGGGGGTGGAGGGGATACCAGACCATTGGAGGTGCGTGTAAGGGAGCCTAGCAGAGAAGAGGCACAAGTAGAGAAGTGAGAGTTAAAGCATTCTGCAATAGCCATAGGATCAGAAAGGATAGATTGGTGAGCTTGAGGGAAGAGGGCGGTGGGGTAGAGGCCAGAGAGAAGAGGGAGTGAACGACTTTCCAGAATTTAGCCAGATTATTTGTATTAGAAAGGCAGTTTGATTTTAAGTGTTCAGCTTTTGTTAGGCAGATTGCTTTGGTGCAGCCATTCTGAAGTTCACTGTAGCATTGGAGATCTTTTTGGTCACCAGTTGCTTTCGCCTGGTGCCACGCAATGTCAGGTGCACGTTGACAAGTCAGGAGTTCTGGGGTGACCCAGGGGAGGTGAGCGCCTTGGACCCTTGTTTTGTGGAGTGGGGCACGGCAGTTCCAAATCTGGAGGAACTTGGTGTTGAAGTAGTCAAGGGCTAAGTCAGATGAGGCCACTGAGATGAGGGGGGACCAGTCAGTGGAAGTGAGGTCAAGAAGCACAGCTTGAAGGTCAAGAGATGCAAAGTGTCTGGTGAGTATTATTTTAGGAGGGAGTTTGGTCCTATGGATCTTTTGCACCATGAAGGTGATGTGATGGTCACTGATACAATCCGGTAGGAGACCGGAAGATATTATTCTATGTGGGTGGGTAGTGAGGATAAGGTCTAACAGTGAGTGGTTTAGTGTTTTGTTGTTACAGCGAGTGGGTTCTTGGATGAGTTGGCTAAGATTCAAGGCATCAATGGAGGTATGGGTAGTGGCCAGTGAAGGGGCCAGTCAGTTTACGTTAAGATCACCAAGATATAGAGTTCACCCTTGATGGACAGAGTAGCGAGCTTAGCAAGGGGGGCAGTGACATTTGTAGACAGCTGCCCTGGGTGACAATATACACCTGCAATGTGAATAGGAGCAGTGTAGGAAAAGGAAATTTTAATGAGAAGGGCCTCATGAGAGGCATAGGTAGAAATGGTAAAGATAGGGGTAGACTGGAGAGATGAGGAGGTGTAAATAACCACTTGTCCATCTCTACCATTCGATCCTGTCTAGTGATAGTAAAGCCTGGGATAGAGACAGTGTGGTCGGGGGATGGTATATGACAGCCAATTTCAGAGATCACAAAGATGTCAGGGCTGTATAAATGCACCATGGATTGCAATTGGGAGATTTGGGGAGCAAGACTTTTTATGTTCAAGTTTAATTATTTTAAGGCCATGGGAGAGTGTGAGTGGATTGGTGATAGGTTGGGCGATGGGTGGATGCATAGCGGTACAAGGACCAGGATTTGGGTGGATATCACTGGAAGCTAGGAGGAGAAGCAATAAGAGAAGCTGAAGGTGTTTGTTAGTTTTGAGTGGTCTATGGGAGAGTCTTTTGGCCGTTTGAGATGAGGGCAAGAGGAACATGGGTGAGGTTGCCAGTTTTAGGAGGGTAGGGAGCCGGCCCGGCACATAGGTGAGTGGTGCACAAGGGATAACAGAATAGTGAGGGGAGGAGCCCAGCATCAGGAAAGTGAAGTGTACTGGCAGAGGAAGCCATATAATTTATCACCATGGTACTAATAGTCATTTTAGGGGGGCCAATGTGTGGTTGTGTGAGAATCATAGGCAATATTAATATAGCCAGTGCCAGGACTATATATCTTTGTTTAGCAGCCTGCCAGAGTTCCATGTTATAGGCAAGAAGGGAGAGACGTCAGAGGAATAGTGTGCACTGCAGTCTGTGGCCACTAGGAGAGGCTAAAAGATTGCAGCTGCCTCTAGTGGTAGCAGAGTATAAGCAGCCAATGGAAAACAGGGCTGATTGAAAAAAAAAAGAGAAGGAACATGCCTGGCTGCAGCTATATAAGTAACTGTCTAGCTGGGGGTGGGTGGGTGTGGAGCCGGTGCAAAGTGCCAGTGGGGGAAGGGCCAGATGGGACTGTACTGTAGCGAGCTGGAGAGCCGGGCAGCTGACCTCGGGCAGCAGCTTAGAGGATGCCGCCCATCCGAGGGAGCTGCTTCTTGTTCCACAGCAGTGGTTAGCCCTGTTCAGGGGCTGAGAGGCTGGAGAGAGAGAGAGGAGAAAGAGCAGATTAAGTAGGCAACAAGTGGGGAGGGACAAGACAGCAGGGGGAAAAGATTAAGTAGTTTGCAGCTAGAGAGACAAAAGGGAGAGGGCAGAGGCACCTGAGAGTCTGAGTACAGCAGTTTAAACAGGCTAACAATTCGCTCACTAAAGAGCTGTAACACTTGCAAAATTTTTAAACCTTACAGTCATTTACACAGCAGTAATACCTGTAAATTGATTGAATTAGTAAAGAAAAAGCACTAAGGATGGCAGGCAGAAAAACGAAGCAGGTGTCCAATCAGAGCTGAGGCCAGGAGAGCGCTCGCTATCTGATTGGTCAAGATGGGACCATACCTTAGTGAGCTGAAGAGCCGGGCAGCAGACCTCGGGTGGCAGCTTAGAGGATGCCATCTATCCTGGGGAGCCACTTCTTGTTCGTTGCAGCAGTTAGCCCTGTTCAGGGGCTGAGAGGCTTAGCAAGCTGGAGAGCTGGGCAACAGACCTCGGGCAGTGGCTTACAGGATGCCGTCCGTCCGGGGGAGCTGCTTCTTGTTCCACAGCAGTGGTTAGTCTTGTTCAGGGGCTGAGAGGCTTAGCGAGCTGGAGAGCCAGGCAGCGGACCTTGGGCCGTGGCTTACAGGATGTCATCCATCCGGGGGAGCCACTTCTTGTTCCATGGCAGCGGTTAGCCCTGTTCAGGGGCTGAGAGGTTTAGCGAGCTGGACAGCTGGGCAGCGGAACTCAGGTGGCTGCTTAGAGGATGCTGTCCCTCTGGGGGAGCCGCATCTTGTTCCATGGCAGTGGTTAGCCCTGTTCAGGGGCTGAGAGGCTGTGACCTGAGGGACAGGTAGTTTCAGAGCCAGTGTTGCATTGGTGGCCACCTACAGGCTTTGCAGCTGGGCCAGTAAGATGGTGTGGCTGACGGTGTCAAAGGCTTTTGTTAAGTCTATGAATACCGCCCCTACTAGTTTGCCTTCGTCCATAGTTTAGTGAGTGTAGTCGGCGAACTCTACAAGGGTAGTCATGGTACTATGCCCCTGCCTGAAACTGTGCTGGTTGGGGGTATTGCAGCTGGTATTTGCTGATGTAGTCTGTTAGTTGGGCCGCCACAATCTTCTCAAGGGCCTTGGATAGGGGAGAGAGGATTGAGATCAGCCTGCAATTGGACATATTGGTCCTGTCCCCACTTTTGTGGATAGGAGTTACCAGCGCTTGCTTCCAGGTGGCCAGGAATTGTGCAAGGGTCAGGGATTTGTTGAATAGTTTTGTAATAGGCTTGATGAGCACATCAAGAGTTTGAGACACCAGCTTCATGTCTACTCCATCACTACCCATTCTGGTCTTTCCGAATACTTTTTTTATGTAGAATACTTACCTTATTCCATCTGTAGTACATAGGGACTATTTCATCTTCATTGTCCAAGGCAGTGTTCTTTACCATTTTGATGAGATGATTGTTCTTGCAGCAGGTGCCATCTTTCAAAATTCATTATTTTTTATCAGATCCCAGCATTATCTGAGGGCAACAATGTGCTGTGGTACTGTATGTTGTGGGTGCTTCTCATGAGCTTTGTTGTGTTATCAGTTTCTAATATCACAGGCAGCTAAAAATTATAATACTGGTGCTCAAGTCAATAAACAATTGCAGGTACTTACAAAAAGTTTAGCTCACAGTCCAGGAATATCATGGCAAACACTCCAATAGTGTTATAAGATAAATGCTCTTTGGTAGAGGGGGAGTTGTAGCCATCACCACATTCTCACTGCTAATCTTTGATTTTCACTAAAAAGCTTTTATTGTATAACACAGCTGGAGTCTTTGCCCTGATATTGCTGGACTGTAAACCTAGCTTTTTGTGAGTATCTGCATTTGATGTGATATCATTCTAGCCATCCAGTCACCATAGTAGCCATCAGCAGTATTGTCTCCATATATAGTACAGTGTATGGTGGAATGTTGTTGAGTATGGATTTCAATACACTCAAAAAAGTCGTTCTGCTTCAGTAGTGACATACCTACTAATGCAGAATGACTTTTCATTCTGCGTTAGTAACTACATCACAATGCAACTGTCCCCACACAGTGCTGTTCATTGGACAGGGGGTGAATGATGAGTCGCATGTGCTAATTAGCTGGCTGGCAGAGGTACAGAAATTGCCGGTCCCTGGCTGAAACTGCTTGCACAGATCCAAAATAGTAAGCAATTTTTTTTTTATTTGGGGCACCATACACTATAAAGAAAAGTGAATGGGAGGCCAAATACACAACTGCACTATTCTGGATGTCTTGTGGTTCCCATGACGAAAGGGACCTCTTGAGCATCGCTGTCGAGGTCCTCGTCATCATGGAAACCACTCGGTATAAGAATAGTGTGGTTGTGCATGGGCTCCCACACACTATCCTATATGTGATGTCTTTGCGGTAGGCTTTGTGGGTTGCATGATTTTAAATTACTTTCACCATATAACTTGAGCATGTCATGACATTTGTGCGCCAATGAACATCATAGTGAGAGTCAGACTAATTTTTCTGAGTTCTTCATGTTGAACTGTAATGAAGTGTTCAGTCCATAGAGGTTGGACTATGCATCATGCTAGAGATCTGCAGTTTGTATCCCAGAAGAGTCTGTTTTTTGTTGTAACATATGTCTTGGTACTTGAGGAGATTTGGTGCTACTGAAGTAGGCTTCAGTCAAGAAGGAGGAGCATTTGGTATTAGAGATATATGCTTTGTCCAGGTGCTGGCAGAGATGGATTTGGTAGTAGTGTATGCATTCGTGGTGGATGAGACTTTGGGGCTGGAGGAGGAGGCTTCATGGTGGAGGAGACTTCTTTGGCACTGGAGGAGGCCTTGGTGCTAGAAGATGTGGCTTGGTTGTGGAGTAGAAGGCTTGCTGCTGTAGAGGGCTTGGTGCTGGAGGAGGTGACTTTGGTGGTGGTGTATGCTTTTGTGGTAGATGGGGCTTTGGAGCAGGAGGAGGCCTTGATGGTGGAGGAGGGAGCTTTGTGCTGGAGGAGGAGGTATGGTGCGACATAATGAGGTTTGTTGCTGGAGGAGGAGGCTTGGTGGTGGAGGAGGAGGATACAAAAGGAGACAAGAAAAGTCTGCCTTAGTCAAGGTGTACTAGCAACCTGGAGTACTGCCATGTCAGATCTGTGGAGGGGAAAGGGACATTATTACTAGGTAAGTATGCAGACTCACTATTGTGGATAATCACCAGGTAATGGAGGAGGAGGCTTTGAGGTGCTGGACATGGAGGCTTGGTGCTGTAGGATGGTGATGCTATTTAACATAATAGGTTAATTATAGCTGCAGGATATTGAGACAAAAGGATACAAGAAAAAAAAATCACTTTAGTCAAGGTGTACTAGCAGCCTGGAGTACTGCCATGATAGAACTGTGGAGGTAAATTGACATTACTAAATAAGTATGCAGACTCACTCTTGTGAATACTCACCAGGTGTTGGAGGAAGAGGCTTTGATACTGGTTGAGGAGGAGGATTTTTATTTTATTTAGTTTTTGTTTACTGGGTAGGTGCATTAGCCATAACAATGACTATTTTCAGGCACGACCTGGGATGATACAGCACAATACAGTAACAACATAACATTCACACAGTATGACATTCATGGATAACAATTTGTTACAATGCCAAAAGTAGGATATGAAACAGGTAAGGCATCATAAACAGTACAAAAGTGTACATAATAATAGATTTACATAAAATGAACAATAATAATACAGAAAATAGTCAAAAAGGATAGGTGTTCAGAAATGAGGAAGATAGTAGAATAGTTGATGAGGACGGGTTGAAAACTATGACGGTATATATCAATAAGTAGATGTAGGGGGACAATAGTCAAAGTGCCAGGAAAGTGCTTAGTATTGAGAAGAAAGACATCTTGTAGCAAGGGGTGAGAATGTGAGTGGGAAGGGCTAAGGGGGTTTGAAGCAGGAGCATTTGTTTGCTGAGATGTGATATTTGTAAAGCTCTTTCTTAAAAGTGTTATGAGAGGGAGACTGGTAAACAGCTAGGGGGAGGGAGTTCCAATATAGGGGAGCTAGACAGACGAATGCATTGGCACCTTTGGAGGAGCTGTTCCTGGGAATATAGACAAGGGACTTGTCTACAGAGCATAAGCCATAGCTAGAGGGCTGCTGGAGAAGAAAGTCCACTAGGGGCTTGGGGTGTGTGTGATCTAATAATACTATCAGTGAAAGAGCCAAGAAAATAGAGCCTAGACACATTTGGTGTCAGCCATCTCAGGTCTGAATAGAGGAGGCAGTGTTGTTTCAGATGGTGGGAGGAAGTTGCACAGCGACAAATATTGCTGTAGGTGACATCCCATTTGTGTAGACTTGACTTGGATGCAGCAGTATAGGTGGCAACACCATAGGTAAGTGAAGGAAGGAATATACCATGAGCTATGACTAGCCTAGCGGAAGAGGTTAGCACATAGCTTGTACGATAGGTGATGCCCAGCTTGGAGTTGACAGATTTGCAGGTCTTTTGAACATGTAGATAAAAGTTTAGTGATGGATCAAGGGTGCCACCAAAATATTTAAAAGAGGTCACTTCACCAAGTGAGGAGCCATCCAAGACAGAGACTTTGAGATTGTTTACAGGGTGTTAGAGTTTGAGGTTTGTTCCAAATAGCATAGCTTGGGTCTTGGACTCATTTAAAACAAGTTTGTGGTTAGCCAACCAGATTTGGGTAAGTTGAAAGTCAGCAGAGAGCAGCAGGTTTATATCCGTAGTGCATTTGACACTAGTATACAGAATAATATCATCTGCATACAGAAGAGAGGTAGTCTTAGTGAGGTTCAATGCGATGTTGTTTATGAAGATGGAGAATAGTAGTGGGCCAAGGATGGACCCTTGGGGCACACCAATATTCAATGTAGTCTTGTCATAGTGGGTAGTTATATCTGACCACTTGTGTCCTATGCGATAAGTTGCTGCCAAACCAGCTGACACCATTGGGGCGCAAAGTTCAATGACTGGAGAGTAGTAAGGAAGGTGGAGTGGTCAACCAGATCAAATGCCTTGGTTATGGTTGTGAAAATAGCCCCAGTGAGGAAGCCAGAGTCTGTGGCTGATAAGGTATCACATGTAAATTTGAGGAGTGCCGTAGTAGTGCTATGGCCCCTTTCGGAATCCATGCTGAGCCATGGTTAGGAGGTAATTTCTCCAAAGAAATTCAGTAGTTTGGGAAGCTACTAGCTTCTGAAGGATCTTACTGAGGACTGACAGGATAGCAATGGGTCTATAGTTTGAGAGGTCCTTAGGGTCACCTTTCTTAAATACAGGTATTATCCTTGCTATATTCCAGATGTCTGGAACTCAACTCTGGCAGAGAGAGAAAGAGTAAAGACCTTTGCTAGGGGATCAGCTATGAAGGGGAAGATAGCTTTAATAGTCTAGGTTCAAGAATGTCAGATCCAGGGGCCGTGGTTTGCAAGACTGTACTGAGTAGCCTAGACTTCCAGTTCATCCCATGTTATTGACTTGAAATAGAAGAAGGAGACTGAGCTAACAGGAGGAGTACTTGGAATCTGAGCTGCAGGGAAGGAGGAGGTAAACCTTGATAAGTCAGAAAATTGAGCATTGATAAAGTTTGCAGTGGTCTGAGGATTATTACAATGGATGCCACTGAAAACCATGTCATTTGGTGTAGAGTACTGTTTTGACCCCAGGAAGGTTTTGACATGGGTCCAAAATTTTCTGGAGTCGCCATATGAGTTTGTGAGTAAGTCCTTGCAGTAGGAACTTTCTGCCTACTTTATATCCTTTTTGCAGGCATTACACTGAGCCTTGTAGGAGTTGTAGTCACTTGAAAGCCTGGAGTCTTTGAAACGGAGCCAGCTTCTATCTCTCTCCCTTAATTTTGCAAGAAGATCAGACTTTAGCCAACAGGTTTGCCTGTGTTTGATACGTTGTGTTACTGGGCGACAGTGATAGTCCTATATGGCTAGAAAATTGGTTAGAAAAATATTTAGGGCAAATTGAGCATCAGTAGCCTTGTACAAAGTGAACCAGTCAATACAGGAGACATCTTGTAGAAAGGATTGCAGAACAAAGTTGCCATAGTTGTGCAAGGTATTAAAATGAGGCTTTACCAGAGGTGGACCAGCTTTGCCCCAGATGCAGAAGGTAGGTGAGTGGTTGGTGATGGCGTTTTCTAGCGTTCCAGCAGTGATTATGTGTTCAGGGTGGTTTGAAATTATCCAGTCCAGCAGGGTACTGTTGTTAGAGTGCTGAGCTGTTCTAGTAGGCTCAGAGATTAACTGATGCAGATTGAAGCTTTGTATCTTGGACAGTGACGTGGCCTGGGTATTACCCAGCCAGTTGATGTTTAGGTCCCAAAGCATGAGCCCTCATTTCTCTCAGAGAGAAGTGTTGTTTGATCAAGCAGCTCATCCAGACCTTTCATGCCATTTTTTAGAGGGTTATAGGCACAAACAATGTGTAATTTATTTCATCCAAGGGTGAGAAGTGCATGTAGCGATTCACATTAGATTATGGGAGAAGAGTTAATGGCAGTGAGGTTGAGGTGATTTTTAAAGTAAATGGCAGTGCCTCCACCTCTTTTATTTGCTGCTTTGTCATTCCTTAGCAGATTATAGGAAGGTAGTGAGCATCAAGAATCAGGGATAGAGGATTTGAGCCAGGTTTCTGTTGAGCAGAGAATATCAGGTTTGTAAAGGGCAATCCAGGTTTCCAGTTCAGCAAAGTTATGCTTCGAGACTCCTGATGTTATGGTGAGCAATTAAGAGCCCTTTGGGAGTGGGTATAGTGTCTATAGGACTAGGGTTTAACTATACATCACTGGAGAGTATAATAGCTAAGAGAAGGAGATACCATAATGTGTGGTGCAAGAAAGGGGACAGGGTCAGTCTTAGTAGGTCACACCCGGCCATATAGATGCAGACCTTGTTAAACAGTAGAGGAGTGGAGTCACAATGAACTACAGACAACATTAGGAGGGTCAAGAAATAGAAATTATGTGTGGATGTTAGGACATTAGGGTCAGATGATTAAGTTTAGGGGTACAGACATCACCGATATGTTTAAGAACTGAGGAAGCTTGGTGCTGCAGGAGGCTTCTTTTGCTGGAGGAGGCCTTGTTGCTGGATGGGGAGGTTTGCTGCTAGTCCTTGGATACCTAGGTGTTATCTGCCTGTTGTAAATGGGTCTTAGTCTGGTAGAAGACATCAAGTTGATGTAGTAAAGTTCTTCTTGAGCTGGCCATTGACAACAGCTCTTAAACTGGCTCCAGAGTCTGCATTACAGGTTGAATTTGTCTAGTGGCTAGTGGCTAGCTGGCTGGCTGGCTGGTTGCTGGCTAGTGGTTGGCAGTAATCTGATTACTGGCTTTTAGCACCTGCTTTGCTAGCATAAGAGTCTGGGTTGCAGGCTGAATTTCGCTGGTCCCTGGCTGGTGGTTGTTGGCTTTTATCCAATGACCAGCTTTCACCTGCTGTTATGCTGGCACAAGAGTCTGGGCTGCAGGGTGAATTTAGCTGGTGGCTGGCTTGTTGATGGCTAACTGCTGGCTGGCTGGTGGCTTGCTGGTAGCTGACAGGTGGCTGATGGTTTTTAGCTTATGACCGGCTTTCATCAGCTACTATGATGGCACAAGAGTCTATGTTACAGGGTGAATTTGGCTGGTGGCTGACTTACTGATGGCTAACTGGTGGCTTGCTGGTGGCTGGCTGGTGATTTTTATCTTATGACCAGCTTTCACCAGCAACTATGATGGCATAAGTGCCTGAGTTACAGGCTGAATTTGACTGGTTGCTAGCTGGCTGATTGGCTGGCTGGCTGGCTGGTGGCTTTTATCTGATGACCGACTTTCACTGGCAGCTATGCTGAAACAAAAACCTGGGTTACAGGCTGAATTTGTGTTGTGCTGGACTGAGTTGAGAGGTAAAGCTGAAACTTTCTGATATTTTTATGCTGCAAGGGCAAGATATTCAAAACCCTGCCTGGTGGGCAAAGTGATTGTTCCTTCTTTGCTCGAGGTTTGTGCCCATGCACAATTTTCAAAGGGGCCTTTTGCACACTCTCACAGGGTAAGCACATGCAAAAAGAAATTATGTGGTGCATTAAAGGAGGAGCGGGGACACGAATACCCATGCAATGCAATATTCAGTGAGGTAGCGCTGCACAAAAGGAATAATGCAGCCATTTTGTGCAGCGTTATTACAGTGTGAAAAAACTGCCTTACTCCGGGCATCCCTAGTGGCTGCCAGAGCCACTGCAGCCACAAACTAAGTTGGCAGTTGGGGAGCACACCTGTCCCCTGGTATCTAGTGGTGGCACCCCCATTAACTGATAAACATCCCCAGTAAAGTAAAACATGTCGCTGGTGTCCACTGGTTCCCCCGTCCTGTGATCCCCATCTCCATTAGCAGAGCATAATGCCCTGGTGCCTAATGGTTCCCCAACCTCTGATCCATTGCCCCAAACAAAATAGATTATGCCGTGGTGGTCAGTCCCCCCCCAATCTCTGATCCTCAGTCCTGAAAACTCATCAAGATCCCCTGGTTCCCAGTGCCCCTTCCCCGGAGTCAATCTCCAGCCCTGTTAGAAACAATGAAGTCCCTGGTTCCCCGTGGTTCCCCCATCCAGCAATCACTGTCTCCCTATATATAGTAGGAATGAACAATCCCTGGTGCCCAGCAGTTCCTCCATCCACTGATTGCTGTCCCCATTCAAAATACAATGTTCCCTAGTTTCCAGTAGCAAGCCCACCCTCTGAACCCCATCCAGATATATGAAAAAGTAATCCCTGGTGCTCATGGTACCCCCCTACCCTTTGATTGCCATCCCTATATACGACAATGTAGTCCCTAGTACTATTGGTAACCCCCACCCTCTGATCACAATCCCCATATATGGAAAGGCAACCCCCGGTTCTAGTAGTACCCCTCACTTTTCAGTCACCATTCCCATATATGATAATGTAGTCCCTGGTGCTAGTGGTATCTCCCACCCTCTAATCACCATTCCTGTGCAAGAAAGAACTCCCTGATGTCTGGTGGCACTGATGGCACCATGCAAACAATTGTGGCACACCGTGCCCATTGACAGTGATGCTATGGCTCTGATATGGCAACTGCAGAGCTCTCCTCTCACCTTCTTGACTGGCTGCAATATGGAAAGATATGGAGGATGCATCCTACGTACTGTACAGGGTGCGCATCCTTTGTACTGTACAGGGAGTGCTCAACCTGTGTACTGCAGGAGGAGTGCATACTCCTTCTACAGTACAGAGGATGCATGCCCTATACAGTACATAGGACACATGCTCCCTGTCTCTCCATATGGCAGACGGCTGAGGAGGTGAGAGGAGAGCTGTGCCAGCTGCTGTATCAATGCCACGGCACCAGAATCTATATGTGGGGAGGCCACAGTAGTTTGCACAGTGCCAGTGGTGTGGGTGCCTGCTAGATGCCAGGCAGTTATTTCTTGCCACAGGAATGGCGATCGGAGTGGGGGGGTACCACTACATTGTCACATATGGGGATGACGATCAGAGGGTTGGGGGGTACCACACATGCCAGGTACTACATTGCCATACAGAGGGATGGTGATAGGAGGGTGAGGGGTACCACTAGCACCAGGAATTACCTTTTCATACAAGGGGATGTTAATCAGGGGGTGGGGAAACCACTAGGCAGCAGAGAGTATTTGATTTTTCAGGACTAGGCAATCATGGTGGAGGCGGAGCCAGTCATAGGTGCATAACCTGCCACCTCTTCCTATACAAATGTGCCCATAATGGGCATGCAAGTAGCCCCTTAGCATCTTGCATACCTAATGGACTCATTTGCATGGGGCAATCTGAATATCATACTGGGAGCTACCAGCTCTATTGGGTCTGGTAGTGCTGTTCCCTGCCATGTCAAGTTCCACATCAGGGCAGTGCTATTCAGCTTAGCGCTGCTCCAACATGCTCTTATATTCAGTTATATAGCACCAGTGTGCTGTCTGACTGAATATAGCATCCTCAGGGTCACGGAGAATGGGCAAGTGCAGTGCAAAACTTTGCGCTCGCTTTGCCCATTTTTGAATATTGGTCCTATTTGTTAGGGGGCAGGGCAGCAAGATGACTGCAATGCCGCCCTGCTCCTCTCAGCTCCTGCTTGGTGAACAACTTTATGTTTTATTTAGATTGTTTTAACCATTTTACTAAACTGATGAATGAAATTCTTGTTAATTTCAGCCTCTTTCATTTGCACAGTACTTGCTTTTTAGCCATTTGCATATTTGATTCATTTTTTCAGTCGTAGGTAAAAGCTTGTGAATGCCAGCAAATGGCATCTGGATGGCATGCTGAATTCCTTGAACCACAGAGGCACTTTTCTTCTTTTTTATTGAAGCTCTCCGAAACCTGGTAATTTTGGGGATTTGAGATGACCCAAAAGCAGAAGGAGGATCATGAAAGGTCTGTGAACATTGGAGAATTTGTAACACTATGTGTGCGGATAGGCTTGCTAAGCCTTATTAAAAGGTGCCTGAAATAGCTGACTGTTGTAAATTGGAGATGGAATTTAAAAAAGGATTATCTGGAACTTAGAAAGGTTTTGCCTTCAGAAGACCAGAAGGGAGTGAACCAAGTGAACTAGTTTTTTCATCACCAGTGACTGGTGTCTCTCCCCTTTTCAGCCTTGTGAGTCAGAATTAATGGTACAGCTATAGGTAAAGGTAAAGGTGGAAACTAATTTCAGAGGCATTATTTCAAGGTGCTGGTGTGTGTGAGGTGGAGCACGCAGTCGGTCGAGTCTAGTGGACAAACTGAATGGCCTGACTTCCATATGATCTCCTAGAATGGAGTGGAAAGGTGGGGACATTTTGTATGAAATGGGGGAGAGATATGGTTAATAAATATAAGAGGATAGAAGCCTGGGAGGTGAGCTGAGGGAACTCACCAAGTGTGGTCTCCTCCTCATAGGAAGCCCCTCCAGGTCCCCTGAGATCTGATAACTGGATGTATCTAAGAATAAGAGACTCCCAGTGTCGGAGCAAGTGAAGTTCACATATACTTTTGCCTCTTTCAGTTCTTCTGCCTCAAAAAGATATATTCAGTACAATGCTGATAAAGAGTTGCAAAGATTTTCTTCATGGAGGCATACCTTTGCAATTTTTCAGATGTTTGGGGTTATTAAACAATCGAACGAGCAGACTTGCTAGTTGTGAAAAGACCTGGGATGTAAAACTGTCTTGACATTTTTATGAAAGTTCAAATTTGAAATTAGCTTTATACTTATTTGTGCCTTAATGAACCTTTTTATAATGCAGCTAATTTTTAACTGTACTTTAAGTATGACTTCAGATTGTTGCTCCCCTCTTTGTAAATGCAAAGTATACTAATTTTGGTATCCTGGAGAGTAGAAGGGATAGGGTATAATGGCTAATTGCCACATAATTCTGAGATATACTTTTGGATAGGACTTATGCCTGATCAAAAGGTATGATTAATTAGTTTGCTGTCCCAAGACTGCATACAAGCCTATTAGGTTGCCAATTATGTGCTAGGATCAATTAGGAGTAGCACTGCATTTTGTTTGCAATTAAACTACTGGCCGGCTCCGTTCCTCATTTTCTGGCAAACATAGGCTGAAATGGCCTTTGAAAGGCCTCCCAGGTTTTATTAACTAGGGTAGACTAGTATACTGGTCTTGGTCTGTTCTGTACTGCTGGGATGGATGGAGGTGCAGCCTAAGGTGGTTTTTGACCAACACACAGTGGTGCTGGTTGCCTGATAAGAGTCCCGGCCAATTATGCACCAATATGGTTAGCACAGCCTGGAGAGAACAGTAAGAGTAATGTTGCTTTAATTTTTCTTTAGGTGCAGTTCTCTGATAAAAGGCCTTGATGCAGGGAAGCAATTAAATAAAGAGAGTTGCATCTGCCGAATATTATTCACCCTAATCATATGCCTGCTATGGAAATTTTGTGGGTTATGCACAGGGTCTTGGGAGGTGTTAAGTGCGCACTGGGTCAGATTCAGTGTTGTGCCCACCCCTTACTGGCATGCATACACAAATGGATGTTTAGGTTCCTAATGGAGTGGGTAGGTGACCCTATTTGGCTATTGGAAGGTTAGCCCAGATTTTCAGTCAGGGCAGACTAGTACAATGGCCTCAGGTGGTTTCCTGATACCCAAAGGGAACCAAGAATATCATAGTGTTGTGAATTTGCCAGCATACTGTGGGCTAATAGGGCTGTTATAACCCCAGTAGAGCACAGCTCACCCATAAGCAAATGTGTACCTGTGAATTTATACAGAAAAGTGAACAGTATTTTGGGGAAGTATTTGTGTTCTAATGGGGTACTTACCTGAACAATGGGCATCCTTTTCTGTGGTCCTTGTTATTTCATGAGTTCTGCAATAATTGATCGATGAATGCATCAATTTTTTGAATGCTTTAAGTACTGTAACTTAAATGAGATTATATTGCCAGAGAATTATTACGGATATGGAAATAATATATTATTGCTTATGCATGTAATAGCCTAATGATTCAGAAAGAGGGAAGTATATAAGTATGGACTGATATTGTTGTCTTTGTCCATGATTGTTTGTCTGCATGTATTTATTGTACCTTACTTATTGCACTCTGAGCATAACTTGTGAATAGCTTTTATAAGCTCAACAATAAAGATTGGATTGGATTGGATTGGCCCATTTGTTTAAATTGTGCCTAAAAGTGAATACAGTGGAAAAAGACTGTAAATCAATTAGCCTCACTAATAAAAAGGTAGAACTGTATATGTGTTACATAGTCATAGATGCATACATACCATGACAATGACATCCTCACATTGTTTGTCCAGTGCAACAACAAGGTTTACGGACTTTAGTTACATGCTGGTCTGGGAAAATTGATAAGCTGACAGGTTGAAGGAAATGCCTGCCAAGTAGTTTGTCTTCGGTGTTAATTGTAATGACTGGAACTTGGGGTGGCAGTATAGTCTAGAGGTTAGAGTAACAAGCTGAGAATGAGCTTGGTACATCTAGCAGGCCTGGCTTTGACTCCCACAATCTCAATGTGCATACTGTGTGACTCTGAACAAGTTACTTAAGCACCCCAGTGCTCCAGGGTCGCCCCTGAAAACAGGCACTTGTGCTTAGTGGACCTTACCCGGTTACAAAAAGAATAAAAAAAAAAGCTGTCACAGCTGTGGTGAGTCTTACCATACATGCCCAGTCACAGAACTTGGTCATATACTGCATCTTACATTTCACGTGCATTAAATTTTTATGTAAGATGATCAGGAACTATTTCCCAAAATTTGAACTGAGATGCATATTGTGTTGCTCATCAACACATATTATCTGCATTTACAGCAGTAGACTAACACATCAACTGTGCTGTTTAATTCACTAGCACCAATGTGTGCCTGTGTCATTAATCTCACATCCTCCATGCTAACATTAATAGTGACACGGTATCACTTATGAAAAAAAAATCACAAAACTACTAGAAAGAGATCAGCATAATAGTATTAATACTTTCATGCAATACAAATAAGTTGAAGGTTAAAATAATTGTAATTACTTCCACTGAGACCAAAAAAACATGTGTGTAGCCTTGAATGAGTACATAATCACAGACTATTACAAAACAATAATTGGAACTAGTCCATAGAAGAATATTGCTGATAACCTTCTCCAACCAGGTGCCTCGAGTATCGGTGGGGGAGTGCTGCTATCAGGGTGGTTAAACCCCAACTCGAACAAAATGCAAATGATAGTGCACTCAAAGCATACAAAGCAGCAAACTGCCAGTATTAGAGGTGAAAATCAGGAAGACTATTTCTGAGTTGAAACACTGGGGAATGGCTCTTGGTGCAGGACGAACAGACTGCAGCATTGATTTTAAATTTTGCATTGAACTAAAGTCATGGAGGTACAGTGATTCAACTGTGCAGTAAATAAACTACGTGTTTTTCACCTCTAATCCTTGCAGTCTGTGATTGTGTATGTTTCGAGTGTGCTATCATTTGCATTTTATTCTGTCTGATATTCTTCTAAACACTTATACTATGGTGTAATAATCAACCACCTTGCAGAATGAACTGAAATTTGAGCATTCTAAACATGAATTTTGGATCAGTTGTATGACAGGAAACACAGATGTGTGCCGATGACATGGTGAAAAGAAATTAGTCAACATTTAGCTCATGAAACTGACAACATCTTCATCATTGTCACTAATAGTCTAATGTCCCCGCTCCTCCACTCCAGCCCCCCATATCCAATCCATCCCACAGCGATCACCCCAAGCATGTATTCAATATAATTCACAACATATGCAGGGAATACAGAAACCATTATTCAGCTATAGCAAGAAAACAATACACATCATGTATGCATGTTCATGCATAAGTCAGCACACTTGAATGTCCCGACTGCCTTGGAAGAGTCTGGTGAGTGAGGTGGAGGTAAGACGAGTGGATATTTAATAATGACACTGCCAAGAAAACATGCCATTACCTTTAATGGATGTTTGACAAGGTTGGTGGGTCTGGTCCAATAGTACCAAGAATTACCACAAGAAAAAAATCCTGGAAAGCAAAGCAGTCATAGTACAGACAGGACTGGAGACAGAGCTAGACTGACATGAAATTCCTACATAAAAAACAGACAAAAATTCACCAGCACAGTCACACAGCCCTTCAGAATTCAGATCCATATGGATCTCAATTATGCCTGGCATACAACTGATAAAACAAGGCTACAGCAGAGATAAGACCACATGGTCTGAGCTGAGAGAGGATCAGTGTAGGGGATTGTAGCATACTGCAACACAACAGAAAAGATTAATTATACAATGGGCACAAAAAAATACACCAAATCCTGCATTTTGATTGGCTAGCTGGCACCTTTTCAGCGTTGTAAATCCTCCAGTGTACCCACAGGAAAAGGTACAGCCACCAGTCAACTGCATCATGAACTGGGCCTGAAATCACTCCGAACATACCAAACGCAATCCTAGCAAAGACTGTGACCGACAGCGAGAGTCTCCATCTCAGTAACCACCTACAGTAAGAAAATACTCCAGTGCCACTCCCTTTTCAGTCTAGCAGCCCCAATTAACCAGACCATGCACACAAAAACTACCCCGGCTTCTTCTATTTTCTATTACCACTATTTCTTTTTTAAAGAGCTCCCTCTTACCAGAACTGTCCCTCGTCCTCCATGTCCTGAACACTTTCTCTCACAGCCCTATACCACCGGAACCCTACAGAAGATCCACACTTCAGAACTGTCACAGTTAACCATGTGCATCAGCCGGCCTCCCAATTCTTCACACGCAGAAATGCATAACAAATAAAACCTTTCCGTTCCCACTCCACAGTGTCTTCTACATGCCACACCACCACGTTAAACGGTTACATAGAAACATAGAAACATAGAAGTTGACGGCAGATAAGGACCGCAAGGCCCATCCAGTCTGCCCATTTCTTTTTCTACCTTATAAATGTGCCATCGGCCTTTGCTCTGTCAGTGGCCTATCTATTCATAGTCATTTGTATTGCTCCCTTATGCATATCCCAAGCCTGTTTGAAGCCCTGCACTGTATTCATAGCCACCACTTCTTGTGGTAAGCCATTCCATGCATCCACCACCCTTTCTGTGAAAAAGAATTTCCTCACATTCCCCTTAATCGGCCTCCCTCTAATCTCATGTTGTGTCCTCTTGTCCTGCTATTTTCTTATATTTAAACATGTTAGACTCTTTCACCTTGTTTATGCCCTTAAGGTGTTTGAATGCCTCGATCATATCACCTCTCTCCCTCCTTTGCTCAAGGGTATACATATTGAGCTCCGTTAATCTGTCCTCATATGTCTTCTGATGCAGTCCCTGCACCATTTTGGTTGCCCTTCTCTGGACTGCCTCAATTTGGTTAATGTCCTTGTGTAGGTGTGGCCTCCAATACTGCATGCAGTACTCCAGATGGGGCCTAACCAGTGTCTTGTAAAGAGGGATTATTACCTCCCTCTTACGACTTGTGATACCCCTACTAATACACCCTAACACCCCCTAGCCTTACCTACTGCTTTAGAGGTCTGCTTGGATGATTTTAGGTCATCAGTGATGATGATGCCCAAGTCTCTTTCTTCCTTTGTGACTGCTAGCAACTCCTCCCAGCCTATAGGTGGCTTCAGGGTTTCTCTTCCCTATATGCATGATTTTGCACTTCTTTGCATTAAATCCCAGTTGCCACTCTTCTGACCATTCTGCTAGTTTATCCAGATCTCTTCTCATTCTGCCCACCCCATCTGGATCATCTACTCTGTTGCAGATCTTGGTTTCATCTGCAAACAGACAAGCCTTCCTCTAGTCCATCTGCAAGGTCACTAATGAAGATGTTGAAGAGGACTGGCCCCAGGACTGATCCCTGAGGTACCCCACTTGTGACTTGCATCTCTTCTGACTGTATACCATTTACCACCACTCTCTGTTTTCTGCCCGTCAACCAGTTTGCCACCCAGTTGACCAACTTCTGACCCACCCCGAGCCTACCCAGCTTATTTATCAATATTCTATGTGGAACAGTGTCAAAAGCTTTGCTGAAGTCAAGGTAGGCGACATCAACTGCTCCCCCTTGGTCCACCACTCTGGTTACCCAGTCAAAGAAATCTATGAGATTAGTTTGACAGGACCTTCCTTTTGTAAACCCATGCTGTCTTGGATCCTGTGCCCATGGATTCCAGGTGTTGCACTATCCTTTCCTTAAGGAGTGCCTCCATAATCTTGCCCACTACTGAGGTAAGACTGACCGGTCTGTAGTTCCCCGCCTCCTCCCTGCTACCACTCTTGTGGAGCGGGATCACATGAGCCCTTCTCCAGTCTTCTGGGACCTCTCCTGTGCTCAGAGACTCACTAAACAATTCTGCACCGGGGGACTTCGAAACTGAAAATTATCAGGTACGGCAAACTGACTAATAGGGAACGATTTTTTTTCTCAGGCACTAAATAACAACAAAAATAATTTAAAACCTGCAAAACATTTTTCATTTTTTTTAACACACATAAAAACAAACATTTGTCAATGCCAAATGTTGTCTCTCTGGCATTGGCATTGGTAGTGCCAGAGTTAGAGACACATAATAGGAATGGCAATGAAGTTTTGAAGTGATGCCAACACCATCCCCACCCCTGTAGAGACCAACAGGCATTGGGGTGTGCCTTTGGGTCATCAGCTATATCACTCATGGCATTGTACCTCACCCTACCCTGTAGACACTGACAAGTGTCGTGGTGTGCTTTGGGGTCTTTGGGCGTTATACTTACCCCATTCCAGAAGGAAATATGCTGAGGTGGGTGCAGTATAGGAGAATGGGGTGAACTTTGTGGCTGAACAGTGCAAGGCACACCATGATGCCTGTCGCTGGCTGCAGGGTGGGGGTGGGAGTGGAATGGTGTGAGCATTACAGCCGATGATCCCAAGTCACACCCCTGATGCCTGTCAGTCTCTACAGGGTGGGGTGCTACAGTTGGAAACCCTAACATCTTAGGCGTGTGTTGGTATTTTCACTCCAAATTTTCAACATGGTCTTTTTCTGAGCCCACTTCATGAAAAGCGGCACAATCAGTTTGTTAGCTGAAAGGTGGTTTTGCACAGTGGCTATGCCATTTGGCAACACAGGGATGAAAACACATTTTGGGCAGGATGTGGAAAATGACAACTGTATTTTTCATGAGGAGGTGTAAAAAAATGGTAACACTGAAAATCTGGTGTGAAAATATGAAAAATTGGTGAAGTCATGAGCATGCATAGAAACTGAGCAACAGACGTCCTTAACCCAATTATTTTTGGGAGTTTGTTAACCACATTTTTAACATAGGCATTTTGGGACCTCCCCTCATGAACAGTGGCACTGTGATTTTGTTAATCTGTTCCAAAAGTTGATTTCCCACAGTGACCACCCCATTGTGTGCCACAGGTGCAGAAAAACTTTTTGGGCAGGATGTGCAAAATGACAGCTGTACTGTTCATAAGGAGGTGTGAAAAAATGCCAGTGTTGAAAATCTGGCATGGAAATATTGCAAATTTGCAAAGTTACAAGGGTGAGTGGAAACTGCCCAATGCACGCTTGTAACACAGTCATTTTATGGACTTTCAGCACCAAATTTTCAACATAGGCATTTTAGGACCTCTGCTCATGAACAGTGTCACTGTCATTTCCTCAAACTGTCCTGAAAACTGATTTCACACAGTGACCATGCTATTGTTCACCAGACATGCAAAAACACATTTCGGACAGGATATATAAAATGACAGCTGTACTGTCCATCAGGAGGTGTGGAAAAATGGCAATTTTGAAAATCTGGAGTGAAAATATTACAAATTCATGAAATTACGAGCTCAATGCACGCTTGTAAAACAGCCATTTTTTGGATATTTTTCACCAAATTTGCAACATAGGCTTTTTGAGACACCCCGCTCCATGAACAGTGGCACTGTCATTTTGTTACTCAATCCTGAAAGGTGATTCCTTGCAGTGACCACAAAATCACATTTCAGGACTGAATAATGCCATGACAGTGACAGAGTTCATGAGGAGGGTCCTAATAATCCCAAGTTGAAAATTTGGTGCAAAGATTCCAAAAAATGCCTGAGATATGCACCAAAGTTGAAAAAACCCTATTTATGCCATTATACAGCTTACCGGCATTTCTTCAGTTCACGGTCGGCTTTGAATAGTGCAGACATGTTCCCCGTCCACCGACGATCGTTGCACTGGACTCTGGAGGTAAGTATGGGGTGAGGGGGGGTGTGGGGAGGCAGGGTGCGCAGAGGGTGGGCGCGGGTTGTGGGAGGGGCAGGGAGATGGCAAGGGACCGTTTTCTTTTTTCTCAGGGTTTAAAAAGAAAAAAAAAACTTGCAGGATGGTTTTAATTTTTCAGGGTGATTTGGCATGTTGGGGTGGGCTCCCAGCATGCCACCTAAGTGTTTTTTTTTGGGGGGGGGATGTTGTAGCCGATGGAGGATTGGGCACCCCCGTCAGCAAACAACAAAAGTGAGGGGGGGGCAAAAGCCAAGGGGGATTGGGCACCCCCCTCGGCACATAACAAATGGGGGTGCATGATGCTGGCGGGAGAATGGGCTCCCCATTGCATTCATACGTTATAACAGGGCATGCCAACAGGGATTGGGCACCCCGGTTAGCATTATGGCAGGCAGTGTGCAGCCACGTTTTCTACTTTTTTCACCAGGGAAAGCACGTCACGAGGTCCGCTGCATATTATGAGCTTTGCTCGTATTGCAGTGGACCTTTCATTTGATGTGAACGCCACATTAAGTATGCATGGTGTGGTGCCGGCATGCAGGCTGATTGGGGAATGAGGGATGCACCTACTGATGCGTGCTCTGCATTTGCCCAACAGTGATTGCGCCTCCAAATCTACTACTACTGCAATATGTTGGCTGCGCATGTGCGACCCAACATAAAAATGGACATTGCATAATAGCAATATACCCCTCCAGGGAGGGGGTATACTGGTGGGGTTAGCACTTCTGGTGTGGTTAAGTCACTCGGCTGCGCCTCATGACCGAAACACACCAGCCGTGGTAAATCCACCAGTATACCCACACCCTGGAGGGGTATATCGCTTAAATAATGGCACTTATACAAGTTTATTATCATCAAAGAATAAAAAATTGAGCAGATGATCACATCCTAAAAAAACGCTTCTATGTGTAACAACAAGCATAATTACTACTTAATGCCATATTGGGGAAGATATATGTTCAAGAAGAGACAAACCTACTTACCTGGCTAACTACTGTATATACCTAAATAAGCACACCCACAACAGCAATTACTACTTTACTTACATGAATCAAGCACCACCAGTGCACCACCAGGACAGAAATTTCTGCAGACCATCCATAACAGCTAAACAGGGTACTAGCACGTGGTCACTAATATTTGGGCACTGTTACTGTAGGCAGTGTCACTGATGATTGTTGCAGCCAGATAGCAGCTGGTTAGTCAAATCCACAACTTAACTGGCAGGATTTCTACATTTGTGGGTTATCCCCGATAGCAGGCAGCCACAGCTGCCAAACAAATGAAACGAGGTGATTAATGTAATGCGGGTCAGGTGTGGTGGGGGCACTAGCCAACCAGTGACCGACTGATAAAGTGAACATTGCTTATTAGATTTGTCACCATCACATGACTGGATGTTTTGTTAATGTTTGTTGATTGTGGCCTTGGCAGCCAATTGCAATGATAAGTAAACAGACACACATACTGTACAGCAGTATGGCTAAATATGGAAGACAGATGCTGTAATGAAGAAAGTATCAGTCACAAACACACATCAATTCAAGAGCACCTTTTTATGCCTATTCACCATCCACAAGCCCATAACTGTTAGCAGCTCACAAAACTAGAGGAGTTCAAATAACTATTTTAACAATTATTTTCTGTGGCATGGTCTGTGTAGGGGAACGGACCATGCATCTCGTATACTGGAGCTGACTGCCACATCAGTTCCCCTTCATCATGATCCACTTTACTTACAGCTTCACCCCTGCTCCCCCTTTGCAGGCAAACACTTGGTGATATACAGTATGACTTAGTAGGTACAGCGAGCTGATGCACAGTATTGATTGTGCTTCATATATACAATTTTCTTTATACATGTAAGAGTGACAACTAGTTTTCAATCAACTTACATGAGCTTTGTTACAATTGGCACAGGCAATTACAAATCTTGAAAGTGGTTCAGTTTCACACAGAAGAGTTCACACTGAGTTGGAGGTGCTCCAGACACAAACTTGAAACATAATTACCAAAGTCGGGCACTCCCCACCTTATCTGAGAAATGGACACCAGTCTCCAATTTGCAGGCTCCATTGTTCATTTACTAAAAATGACAATCCATGACATGTAAAACAGACATAATAACTGCAGACAATGGCTTTGCCCGTCTAGCAGGTGGCCAATTTAGTCATTGTCTGCAGTTACTATGTCTGTTTTACACGTCATGGATTGTCATTTTTAATAAATGAACAATGGAGCCTGAAAATTGAAGACTGGTGTCCATTTCCCAGAAGAGGTGGGGAGTGCCCGACTTTGGTCATTGTAAATCTTGAAAGGGGTGTGTTGCAGGATAGAGCTGGTAGAGCAAAGCAGGGGTTAATGGGTCTGCTTGTGTACAAATTATAATAGTGACTAAGTGCTGCTCCGGCAGAGCGCATGCCCCACAGAGAAGCCCACTGGAGATATCGCTGCCCAAATGGGATAGCACCAGGGCTCTTGTGGGCCCTGTTCAGCCCTATTATACTAATATGCTCATTTGGCATACAAGACGCTAAGGAGCCATTAGCAGGCCCGATAATGCTTCATTAGCATGCCACGCAGCCCCATAGTACTCATGCTGGGCTTGTGAAACATGTATTCCCTGCTGCCTAGTGGTCCCCCGCCCAATTGCCCATGCTAGACTTTTAAAACATGTATGCCCTACAGTCTAGTGGCCCCCCCCCCCCCAAAAATCACTCATGCTGGGTTGGTGCAACATTTATTACCTGGTATTCAGATGTTGCCATAACCATTGACCACTCATTTCCCACTGAAAAGTGTAACCTCTCTGGTATTCTAGCAGTCCCTCCACTACCTAGCACAGTGCTAACCCAGTTAGTGTTGCGCTGTTTGAACATGTGAGCCAATGAAGACTAAATAATGGGCATTTATGCAAATTATCTGGGGATTTCATATGTAATCCTCCTTTTACATATCATTTAAACATGATCACTGTCAGACTAATGATCCTTTGATATCTACACCGTATAACACTCAAGATGTTTTAGACGGTCCAAAATGTGATGAAATCTACAGTATGCTGTTTTTAGTGAATAGATAAATGCAACTAAGAAACTGTGCATTGTACAAATAACAGTGTGGATTTCTGTCACAGAATAGCTGACATCGTATTCATATACCATTTTTAATCACACTAAAAGGCATTTGTCCAGCATCTTTAACCCCAAAATAAAAGTCTTTATAAGTTAAAATGAACTTACCTTTTTTACCTTTGTTGACATTCAGCCACTCAGAAGAAGATTACAAGCAGTGTGCAGCAACTCAGAAACATGGAAAGTGACATCAGAAGGGAACCGCAAGATCCATCAAGTCTGCTCAAGATTAATGGGTTATTACCCCCCTCCCCTTATTTGCCCTTCTGTATAATGATACCTCTGTGTCTATCCCATGCATTTTTGAACTCACCATTTTAGCGCCCATGACCTCCTGGGGCAGGCTAATCCAGGGGTCCACCACCCTCTCGTTATAAAAGAACTTTCTAACATTCCTTCCAAATTTCCCTCCTTTTAGCCTCATATCATGCCCTCTTGTCCTTCTGCTATCCTTTAATTTAAAGAGCTCCTGCAGCCATACCTTATTTATACCCTTAATGTATTTAAAGGTTTCAATCACATTTCCTCTCTCCCTCCTTTGTTCCAGGGAGTACATGTTTAGTTCCCTCAACCTGTCCTCATACATCATTCAGTGCAGACCCTAAATCATTTTCATTGACCTCCTTTGCACTGGCTCATTCCTGTCAATGTCTCTTCTGTGGTGCGGCCTCCAGTACTGGACACGGTATTCCAGGTGGGGATGCACAAGTGCCTTGTAGAGAGGAATCACTACCTCCATCCTGCGCTCGTGATTCCCCTCCCAATACGACCCAGCATGCCACTGGCCTTCAGTGCCACCTTCTTGTACTGTTTCCCCACCTTCATGTTGTCCAATATAGTGACCCCGCAGGTCACGTTCTTGTCTGGTGGCAGCTAGCCTCTCCCCCACCCCGGTAGTACCCCATTTTGGGATTGCCTCTGCCTAAGTGCATGACTTTACATTTTTGAGCATTGAATTTCAGCTGCTATGCCCCAGACCACTCCACCAGTTTCTTTAGATCTGATTCCATTCTCCTTACTTTCTCAGTAAGAAGGCTGGCAAATTCTAGGGTGCATCATAATCGGGACGGGGGAGTCACCAGCAGGGCAATATTCCTGGATAGGCCCTACCTGGGGTACTCTGCTCAAAAAATTGTTTGTTGCCGTACTGGTCCTTGTACAACAAGATGCACAAGATAGGTGATTTGATACCTTTTACTTAGACCAACAGAGATTTCCAGAAAATCCCCAAGCTTTCAAACCTACATAGTTCTTCTTCAGAAGGAAATGGCAGGTTTCTTGAAAGAGTTCTCTTTTAAGCACCCAGAGCAATATTATAAAGAAAAAATATTTTACACATGAATGTGACTGATTAGAGAAGTCATTAGATAAGAAACACAACCAAATAGTTATAAGAAAACATCCTTGAAACTCAAATTTTGTGTAGGTCAGATGTCATGTAGTTGTAGAAAGTCTATAAATGATCTAATGTTAAATGTTCTACTAAAGAGAAGTTGGAGACTGTGTGTGTGTGTGTGTGTGTGTGTGTGTGTGTGTGTGTGTATACTAAGCACTTGAAACAGCAGTTCTGCATGTGTGCATCTAAAGCCTGTCCAGAGCTGGGATCCTTAACACAAAAATGACATGGAAGCCATCAAGCAAGTGTAATCCTGAATTTGGGACTGGACACGGAGCACTCGGGTCAGGCCAGGGGAGGGAGAATAATGCATCCCTTGACAGCCCTCCTTCCTTGGGGGGTGGATTCACACATCCATGTGGTCTGTTGCCACCTGGAGGAATCTGAGTGGCATTGCAGTGGGACAGCTGGAGAAGAGGTCCCCTTGTACGGGCGCCAGGGGCATCTCCACAGAGGTGGAGTATGCATATCATGTCATTGCACACACGTGGATCCCAGAGGAGAAAATGGAGGAAAAAAATATTTCAGCCACAGCTGGGAGATGACCTGGTTCCTCACAGGCCCTGCACCGATGACTGGGCTCTTCTGAACAAGTCCTGTGCAAAGGATACATCAGAATGAGTATGCCCCAGGGGAGCTGGGCAATGGGGCTAGGGGAACCAGTCCAGCTGGGGGTCAGCTATGAGGTGAATAAGGACAATAAATCCAGGACTGAAAAAAAAGTTGCTTTTGTGGTCCAGTGGCAACCATACTCCCCAGGGCAGTCCACTCAAGTCCCCAGAACACAGTCATCACAAAATCTCCATGCACCTCCTTGACTGGCTGCCATCTGACTTATGCAACTACAAGTATCTATATACAGGTTTATTGATTTAGTAACTGTGAGATGTCTCTGAACATTGCAGAAGTACATTGTTAGTAAAACCCTTCTGTGATTTTCAGAGACATCTCACTGCTAAATCAATAATTCTACTAACATATT
Organism: Neoceratodus forsteri; assembly: GCA_016271365.2. NCBI lineage: Eukaryota > Metazoa > Chordata > Ceratodontiformes > Ceratodontidae > Neoceratodus > Neoceratodus forsteri. The sequence goes on from CM057455.1 coordinate 958,120,294, forward strand.
GATAATTGATTTTTGTTACTGTGTTGTGCTGATGTCATCACTGTATTATTTTGTTGTACTCTCCTGGGGGGTCGTGTCTGAAAATAGGCAGGACTGTTGCCTAGTGCACTTACCCGGTTACCAAAAGCTAATTAATAAATAATGTAGTTGCAAAAGTCAGACCATAGCCAGCCATGGAGGTTATGGAGTGTTTGTGCTGGTCACCGCTGCAGTACTGGGGTGCCATAGGGCACCAAGGATGACTTTAGTGGACAGGGAGAGGAGGGTGGTGTCACTGGGCAGTAGGGAGATCTTTAATGGAAAGAAGGGATGGAGTGGGGTTCTACTGGACACCACGGAGAAACTATGGAGACAAAAGGAAGGTGTTCCCTGGCTATGTCATATGTTCCTAGTATTACAGATACATATATTTAAAAAATGGCTGATCAAGAGATAGCTTAGCTTGGGCAGGTCTCCTGACTAAAAGAGGAGCCCATCTAAGATATGCAGCCACTCTCAAGAGTGGCAGTGGCTTGACAGGGTCTTGTTATGAGGTGTGTTGTTTGTGGGGTGTAGTCAGCTGATGGCAAGCCAGAAGACAAGTTCAGGAAAGCACGCAGAGAAGATTCGCAATGGCCAGGAAGGGCAGGGAAGACAGTGCAGAAGTAGTGATTGCAAAAGTGCAGCTGGGGGATAAGTAAAATATCAAAATAAGTATATGTATATAAGTTTTTATCCTTTGACGCACAGCGCCCAATTGCCTGGGACCTTCCCAAGCCAGCTGGTAGCCCCAGACTCCCCCACCAGGAGATCATGGATATAGCACTAATGGCCCTCTGACCGTTAAAAAAATTAAAATACTGCAAGGATTCTGAACCCAATACAACCCACAGAAACTCTGCCTTCAAATGGCTGGATAAATGGACTCAGATCAGCCAAGATGCAGCATAAGTTACAGTTTACGGTGAAATAAAAGAAATATCCAGCCAGACCTTCCACAGTAGTGCAACACACTAGTGTGTGTGGATACCTTATTTTGAATATATAGGCCAAATATTATGTTTGGGCTCCCACAAATTCAGATATTCATTATTTATATTTGGGTATTCTGGGGCTATGATTTAAAAAAATTAAAAGGAAAAGAACAACCAATCCCCTCCTCCCAGCCCAAATCCATAAATTCAAGTCCCCCATCCCATCATCTGTTATATACCCAATCCTACCCTGCCCAGCCAGCTCCCACACTTTTATATTAAAGTAGTTATAACTCCCACGATGGATGACTGGCACAACCCATACGCTTCCACAGCCAGCTGCCATCTAAGTGCCTGTTTTTGCAAAAAGAAAAGTATCCCCCCACCCATCCTTGCAACACCCTCCAACCACCCTCCTCTAACAGTCAACACCCAATTCCTGAATTAACTGGCCAATGGGCCATCACCGGATAACAAGAAGGTGACTGGCACTAATGCACACTCCTTCACAGCCAGCTGTCTTCTGCAGAATGAAAGCGCACCTGCGCTGGCTTGTTCTGTAAAGTGAAACCAGCTGATTATGTGTTATGCTGGTTTCACTATACAGAGCGAGCATCCCTGGGAGCACTTTTCTTTTTCCGAAGGCAGCTGGCCATGGAGAAGTGCGGTTTTGTGTCAGTTGCCTTCCACTTAATTTAAGAGTTGGGTGCTAGGGGAAGGAGAGTTGTTGGAGGGGGTTGAAAGGCTGGGGGATGAAGTAAATTTACTTTTGTTTTAGTTCAGATGTGTGCTTAGACTGCAGCTCAACGTGAAGGCAAGTGTGTTGTACTGGTCACCCATTGTGGAAAATGTAATTACTTAAATATAAAGTTGTGGGTGCTGGGTGGAGAGGAGGGTGAAATTCTTTTTTTTTTTTAACAGAGGATGAAGGGGATGAAGGACTTGAAGGTTTTGAGCTGGGGAATACGGTTGGTGCTGTTGCTTTTTCTTTTTTTATTCTTTTTTTTAAATAGTATTTCTTGAACAGGAATAGGCACAAATAGTGCACTATTTATTATACACATATGAATAATGAATAGTGCATTATTCAAGGTTTTCAGGAAATACTGTTCATTACTTGCACACCCTTAGAACACACCTGTTTCTTTTTCAAGGTGGCAAGTTCTACAAATAACATTTTATGAATTTATCTTAAATAAAGCACCAATAATGTAAGGGTATAAGTAACATGGGTAGGTGCAAAACCTACCAAGCCAAATTTAAATAAAAAGGCTGTGAATAGGTGAAAGAACACTTCCTACCTGGGAGGTTCTTCTTTTTTTTTTTAATATGTATTCATGCCCCTGCAATCTCCAGTCTGGCTCTCCGTGGGCTTCCTCAGCACTTCCCCGGCCCTTACCTCTCATCATATGGCCCCTGTGAAGTCGTGGTTTACCCACCCAGGTGGGGTTTTGGATAGGGGGTGTACACCCAATTGAATTATGTGTCTAGTTCCATGGATGGAGGTGGCGGGACCAACCCAGATGTACCAGGGCTTCTACTCTGGGAACCAAAACTGGCCCATTTTTCCTTTGGTTTCTCCCCTTCTACTAGTGTCGGCACACTTGGGGGACCAATAGATGTATGCATGGGTTCCTGACTGGTGTCTGCCTCTCCCATTCTACCCATTAACTGCACTTCCCCTAGTGGTCACCCAAGTGGCAGTAGAGTAGCATGGACAGAGGCCCGCCATACCCAGAGAAGAAAGTCCTGCTCAATCCTCCTCCCCTAGACCAAGCCACAGTGAGGTAGATTCATTCCTAAACCTGGTCACCATCTTCACAGGTGGTAGCCCTACTGCTGCACCAGTGGCTGGCTACCTGGGAGGCTCTTTTATTAAATTTCTTAATTTTAATTTCTTACATTTTTGAAATCACAAAGGCAGCTGTAAACCAATATTAACATAAAATTATATTATTTAAAAACAGAGGACCTTTTAAAATATTTTTGTTCCTTATAGTCTAGTAAAAATATAGTAAATCCCAGGAGTAAATCCCAAATAAACATACAGAAATAAAGAAACTTGATGTCAGATAATGACCGCTGGGCCCATCTAGTCTGCGCATTTTGAATTCTGATCAGTTTTGATTACTTTAATTTGACATGTCCTGGACTGATTCCAAGATCAGCTGGCTCCTGGAACAGACGGTTGATGGGACACTCCAATCCAGAATAGGAAAATTGAAGTTCCCATAACCAACACTTCACCCCTCTCTGCTGCCATCCTTGTCACACCCTGAGTTGTGTTATTGCCATTATAAAATGGGTTTGCCTTTAAAAAATTTATGTAAACATTAAAAACATTGCATCAAACATGCGTACACGGTTTAAAATAGAAATCCTTTGATTAATTGTTTTGAAGTGGTTCTTCTGCCTGCTGAATCTTGATGTTTTTGTCTTACTTTTTGTGAGATGTCCTAGGGATGTTTCTGCATTTGTAATTTTTTGGCTTCATTTAAAGTTTGTTTTTTTTAAATGCTTCATCCTCCTCACCACCACTGCTTGTATTTTATGTTATACTTGTTTAACAGTTTTTTTGTTGACTGTATGGCATTTTTCATGGTTGATGAGCACAGTCATTTTGTGTGCATGGTCTAAGGACCCAGTTATTATCTGCATTGCTAGGAAACCATGTAAGTGCAGAGCAAGTCGTTCAGTGCAACCATATTGTGTAAGCATGACAGTGTTGTGTATCCACTCAGGACCCAGTGTAACTGTGTCCAACAGTTGGCATACCTCTCAACCGTCCGGTTTTTCAGTGATTTCCCAAATCTAGACTCCCTGTCCCAAAGTCCCAACTGGCTTGCTTCTTTTAGAGACTTTTAGAAATCCAGTGTCAGCCTAGCAGACCTGTTTAACCCTTAGGCTAACAACAGGGATTAGAAAGTATAGGAACTCTGGATTTATATATCAGACAACAACACTGCAAGGGTTACTCTTGTACAAACAGAAAAAGGAGGTTATAGGAGCCACCCTTCCACTGGCATTCCACAGGCTCATATGTTTCTCTAATGAGACTACTGAGAGAGTGAGAGAGAGAGAGAGAGAGAAAGAGACAGAGAGAGAAAGAGACACACACACACACACACACACACACACACACACACACACACAGCATTCCAATACAGTATATTTCTGTCCAATTAAGTCTGGAAATTAATAACAATGAATCCTTAAAAGCCTGGAAAATAACTTAACACTGGATCCTAAAAACATTATTTCTTTAGCAGTGTCTATGTTTCACTTTAATTTCAAGTATGCAAATGAAGAGAAATTACAGCATAAACTTGCAGAATATCCACCTGTATTTTATTATGCCATTTGGTAGTATGTGACTGAATTAGATATCTAAAAAACATAAATTAAAGGTACTTTACATTTATACATTACTACATCAAGTGATGTACATGTCATGCGATGGCACTGTACCACGCTGAGTAAAATATAGTGTCCCTGATTTTGGTCATTTGTCCCTAATTTTTGGGGGAGTGTCCCTGATTTTGGTCCTAGCAGATTGAGAGGTATGACAGTCAATGACCAGTACCAGTCATGTGACCACACCACAGAGAGTGCAGCTAAACTCTAGTGGTAAGGTTAATTTCCACATTTTGAAGCACTTAGCTAGATTGCATTCACAGTGCATTGTGTGCAGCAATAACAGCTGGACATTTCTGAGTCTTTAAAACTATACCAATGTTTTGGGATTTAAGTAAAGGGAGCTACTACACAGTGCAACTGATTAATGATGGTGTGGTTATGTAACCATTGTACTGTAATTGTATTTGCATTACGAACACTACTATAGAAAATATATTGTACTGTGACTCTCTGGATGTATTATAGCCCTGTTTATTGCACAACATTGAGACATTAGTTTTTATGTAATTTTGATTTTGTATAGTTCTGTGAATCTATGTATGTTGTAAACCATCTCTCCTCTGTATCCTCCCCCGGGATCCCCCTGAAAAATGGACTACATGTTCTCAGTGGGCTTACCCAGTTACCAAAATTCAAATCAATAAATGAATAAGCCAATTAGGCATGATGGGGAGCTGGTTGTGCACCCACAACCACATGATCGGGGTGCAATAAGGCACAAGGCTGTAGGCCAGGTGTCTTTATCCCCCTAGCACTGTTTTATGGCAGCACAACCAACATCCCATTGTATTTTATTATACTTATGAAATGGGTTTTGTGTTAAGAATGTGAGAAAATTAAGAATAAAACCCCCAAAATGTTTCAAAATCAACAGTTTTGCATGAAATATTCTCTCCACTGATGGGCTGTCACTAGAGGGTGCTAACCTGAGTTACACTGTGTGAGCTATGTTGGTGTACATGCTTTTTGTGTTAACTGTCTCTTAAAGTCACACTTCCCTTTTTATTTTCTTTCAATTAAAAAAAAATTGATATTGCTTTACTTTGTAGATTTGAATTGGAAATAATTGACATCAGGAGTTTTAGTTCAGTGACTGCGTGGACCAGCAAGGAAGTAATGTGGATGAAAATGAAACCACCATTTCAGCACTGAGGAGATGCACACTGATATTTGTCGTAATTGGTAGGGATGGGTAGGTCGGCTGTGATTCAGTTCTGATTCCGACTCAGATTTTTTTCCAAAAGGTTCTGATTTACTCTGATGAACTGTAGACCTATTTTAGTCTGAGTATGAGAAATGCACATTATTCTTTTAGATCCCTCTGTTAAATAAAAAATAAAATTGAACTTTTTTTTTAAAAAAATTTTGTGTCTGTATTTTCGTGTCATTTTTCAAGGTCAGCAAGCAGCCAGCAGCAACAAAATAAATTGAATGTTGTTCTTGCCAATCCTATACAGGTATGTTGGCTACCACATGACATTCATAGGAAACAGTGGATTTAAAAAACTCTTGAAAATCCTGCAGCTGTGGTGAAAACTCAGCACAAGTGGGTTGGCACTTGTGGAACTGCAATTTCTCCCGCAACTACAGTATTCTCAAAGGTGGAGTCAGTTTATGACCGGCTCCGTGATTTACAGCAGCTTGCAAGTGGTGTTGCTGTGGATTTCCCCTCAGCTGCAGGAAAATGTTATGGCCAGTGGGACCAACCATAACATCTTTGCAGCTGCTGTGGATGTGAATAGCAATCCCCTCAGCTGTGGGACTTACTCCCAAAAACGTTTGTGAATCCAGCCAGTGTATGCAGGTCAGTTGCGGCTTTGCAGTGAAAGGAGGCAGTGTGTCAAACTCTGATTCTGAATCCATTTTTTTGGGTTCAAGTTAGTTGCTTATTTAGCAGAATTAGTTTGGATGAAGAGATGGGCAACAGAGTCTATGCCATGAACCCCCCCCTCACAATCTGTATGGCACTATGACCTAGTAGTAGTTCAGGCACAGAGATGGGCAACACAGAGTCTACGCTATGGCAGTATGAACTAATAGTAGTTCAGGCACAGAGATGGGCAAAACAGAGTCTGAGACATAGCACCCTTTCACAATCTGTATTGCACTATGACCTGGTAGTAGTTCAGACTCAGAGATGGACAACATAGAGTCAGAGACATGACCCCCCCCTTCACAATCTGTATAGCTCTATGACCTAGTAGTAGTTCAGGTACAGAGATGGACAACACAGTCTGAGACATGGGTGACCTCCCCCTTCAAAATCTGTATGGCAGTATAAGCCCACTTCAAAATTATTGAGGCACTATGACCTTCAGACAGGTCCTCCTGTCCTGTCTGACTCTGTCTCCCTTAATATTTTTTTTTTTTCGTTTTTTTTTTATTTTCTGCACTCTGCTGTTGTCTGCTGCTGAATTAAATGGTCTCTGTCTCTCTCTCTCCTCTCTCTCTCTCTGACTAACGGATATGGGTATTTATTTTGTTTCTTTACTGTACAGTCTGCAACATCTGAACTCTGCTGCTGTCTTCTCTGCAGTCTGCTGTTGAATTTGTTGGTCTCTCTCTGCTTTCTGTCTCTTTCTAATGAATGATTTTTTACAGAGTACTCTGCAGTCTGCTGCAACATCTGCACTCCACTGTTGAATTTGTTGGTCTCTAAGTCTCTACTCTTCCTCTTTCCGTCTCCCTCTCTAACAAAATGAAAAACATTTTCACTGTCTTTTTTTTACATCTCTCTGCACTCACACACACACATAGAAACATAGAAACATAGACTTTGAAAGCAGATAAAGACCGCTTGGCCCATCTAGTCTACCCATTTCTCTACCTACAAGACAGACCGCAGATCCTAGTTAACCAACAGCCTATTTCTTCCTACCCCCTACAAGAATTGCCTTATGTCTGTCCCATGCATTCTTGAATTCTCCCACAGTTTTAGACCCCACAACCTCCTCAGGAAGGCTGTTCCATGCATCCACTACCCTCTCTGTGAAATAATACTTCCTCACATTGCCCCTGAACCCCCACATCTTTAAATTGTGTCCCCTTGTTCTTGCTCGTCTCTTTTTCTGAAAGATGCTACCCTCTTGGACTTTGTTGATTCCACTGAGGTACTTAAAAGTTTCTATCGTGTCCCCCTCTCCCTTCTTTCCTCAAGGGTATACATATTAAGCTCCTTTAGTCTCTCCTCATACGGCTTCTCTTGCAGACCCTGCACCATTTTAGTTGCCCTCCTCTGGACTGCCTCTATCCTGTCTATGTCCTTGTGGAGATGGGGTCTCCAGAACTGGACACAGTACTCCAGATGGGGTCTCACCAACTGTCTGTACAGAGGGATAACAACTTCCGGTTTTCTGATGCTGATGCCTCTCCCTATGCATCCCAGTATACCCCCAGCCCTCCCTACTGCCTTCTCACATTGCTTGCTAACCTTAAGGTCATCTGATATGATTACCCCCAGGCCCCTTTCCTTTTTTGTTGTTGTTACTACCCCCCCTTGTGTATTCTTCCCCTGGGTTCTTTTTTCCCCAGGTGCATTATTTTGCACTTCTTTGCATTGAATCCTAGCTGCCATACTTCTGACCATTCCTCCAACCTTGCCAAGTCCCTTCTTATCCTTTCCACACCTCCTTGTGTATCAACCGTGTTGCAGATCTTTGTGTCATCTGCAAAGAGGCATATTTTTCCTCCCAGTCCCTCTGCAATGTCACTTATGAAGACATTAAAAAGGACTGGACCCAATACTGAACCCTGCGGTACCCCACTAGTAACCCCTCGTTCTTCAGAGTGGACTCCATTTACAATTACCTTCTATGTCCTGTTCTCCAGCCAATGTTTTACCCACGCTACCAACCTGGGACCCACTCCCAGGCTGGTTAATTTGTCTATTAATCTTTTGTGTGGGACTGTGTCAAATGCCTTGCTAAAGTCTAGGTAGGCCATGTCCACAGCCCCTCCCTGGTCTACTACTTTGGTCACCCAGTCAAAGAAATCCATTAGATTCATCTGACATGACCTTCCTGCTGTGAACCTATGCTGCCTTGGGTCCTGTGCCCCACTGGCCTCTAGGTACTCAACTATTCCTTCCTCCAGAAGTGACTCCATCACTTTCCCTACCACAGAGGTCAGACTGACAGGTCTGTAGTTTCCTGCCTCTGTCTTGCTCCCACTTTTGTGAAGGGGAATCACATCCGCCTTCCTCCAGTCCTCGGGTACCACACCATCCTCCCATGATTTATTAAACATACATAACTGTCTCCACTGAATGCAAAGCCCCAAATGTGCTTGATACTCGGTTTACTAAGGATGTCCTTCAGTGGCTGAAACAGAGGATTGGCTGTAACATCAGTCAATCACAGAACAGAGACCCTCATTTGGTTGGCTCCCTTCAGTGCCCCAGGATCACTAGTGTTTGCTTTTGTTGGTCATGTGACGGTCCAGGGACTCAGGAGCCTTCATCAGAGATCGGTAAAAAATGCTTTTTTTTTAATTTTCTGCACCTTTCTGCTCCCTGTCCTACCTTTTCCTTGCAGTACTGGTGGTAAGAGTGTTATTCCACACCAGATTGCACATCCAAACAGGGCCAACTTGGCAATTTGGGACGAGCCACCGAACATTCAGTTTTGCCAGTCGGAACAGAGTCAGCCCGGTCTAGGGGGTTCGGAACAGCTCCAGAGCTCATTTGCCCATCCCTAATATTCAATTCAATTTAATTCAAAGTTTATTTTACCAGATAACACTGTTCAGACAACTCATTTACGAGGAGGTCCTGGACGGACATAGGTAGAATACAAAAATACAGTACAGTTACAGTGGTACATTACAGATAGGCTGTTGGTTAACTAGAATCTGCAGCTTATCCAGTAGGTAGGGACATGGGCAGACTGGTTGGGCCAAGTAGTCCTTATCTGCCATCAAAGTCTATGTTTCTATGTCTATGTTCCTATGAGATACCATATACAAGAAAAGTAGACATAAGGAATTTAAATAGGTACAATACTGAATAATTGAATGTTTCTAAATCTAATACAGGTGCCTATACAGGTAAAGCTAGTTGAGTGCAACAATTGTGAAAAATGATTGGTGCAAAAATGTAAATTGTAATAATAGAAGAGGACATAGGATGAAAGGTAGAGGAGTTTTATAGCAATAGAGGAGGGTCAATGGCAGAAACATGATACAGGTTATAGAAATATAACAGGACTAAGAAGCATAAAAAAAGGGGGGAGCAGCGCGGGGGTGGATGCTGTACAAGTGCTGAAACCTGAAGGGGGTTAAAGGGCTCAGAAACAAATCAGGCTGGGGGGGGGATGGAGGGAGGATTAGGAGATGGAAGGAGGCTAGAGGGGAGGATTAAGTGCCATGAGTCAGAGAGAAAATATAAGGTTACAGTAGGCAGGTTCAAGCATAGAGGTTACATTCATCCTTCAACAATCGTAACTGGTCAATTTTGGTATTGGGACTTTTTCTACATATTGGTTGTGCTGTCTCGATCCAGTGTGTATGAACAAGTTACATCCAATCAGGATGCAGGAATCTTAATACCCATTTTCTAATTATTTTTATAAATTGGGGAAGAAAACGGAACAATATTACAAACAAAACAACAGTGGCTGACTGTTTTGAAGAATTCTGTGGTGGTGTACTAATGTGTGATGAGGCCAAGTAACAGGAGGACCATGCATAGGGCTATATCGACGCATGGTAGTGTAAAAGGTCTCAACAAATTATAGTGCTCCATTTTTCTTACCCATTTTATAAGTTAAGTCAAGTCAGACTTCTAAGTGCTCACTGTACATCCTTGTTAACAAAATATAGTAGTCCCCTCTAAAATCAATAAATCCAATTTGTTTTTTCCAAAGTGTAGCCTTGGTACCAAATAGCAGAACCTGCCTTTTTTCTTTAATGTAACAGTACTGCATTACATATTAAATTATGTTGTAAACTGGTAAAACCTTTATATTATTCTGTAACTTGCCTTGTTCCTCAAATACTAATTTTACTGAGGCACAACATGTGTTGTTTTCATCGCCTATAACTCCGTTGTTCAGTCCTTTCTAGTTATAAAACATGAACATACTGCTATGAGCTTATAAAACAAGATGCATATTTTGGAGGGGGGACCCCAGTAAAATAAATGATAATAAACAACGAACATCCTGGTATCCACAGCATAGTGATAAGTATTCAAAGAAAAGGTTGCATTGCATTGCTGGACTCTCGCTTGATGTATAAAATCTTTTTTTTGACTACACTTATAAACAGATTTCATGGTGACAAAGTCAGGTTATAAAATGAGGAATCATTAAGCCAACAGAATCTTAGATATCAAAAGAAAACAAAAGGTTGGCATAAAGCAACAGAGTCAACGTATTAGCACCTCCTTGATGGGCTAGGCAGTCTTTTCATCCCTTCACGCTCTCTTTTAATAGCAAGACTCACAAATGTATTCAAATGCTTTCAGCCTGCTGAAGGCAAAGGGGACTGGGGGAAAAAAGCATAATCCATTTCAGATGGAGTTTAATGGAGCAATGTTTTATTTAAAACAATAACAGTGACAGGAGCACCACTTTGCTAGCCAGGGAATGCCCATTAGCTCAATTACGCTACACAGATTTCCAAATCCACATCCTTTGAGTAATGCTGAGAGATGGCCCTTCATGCACACCTTCAGGCACAATAATAGATTTTGTGAAGCAGGCCAGGTGCTGTCTTGCAATTCATTAATTCTTTTGAAATGTTGCTTTCGGAACCTTTGCTATAAAGGAGAGTGAATATCCCTCTTAACTACTCTTATGTTCTCTGTAGTAATGTATTGAAACTTCTGATTGCAAAAAGTTATGGCAGAAGAGGAGATATAGAGATGCTGGATTCAACAAACAATACATGTGCAATGATGTTACTTCAGTATGACAGAAATTCCAGCTTGATATGCAGGCTGCTCCTTAAAGGACTGGACTCCATTAACATAAAAGGCTTTAAACTTTTAGATTTACAGTAATTATGTTTAGGTGTAATATTTTTACATGCTTTGTTACTTTCTCCTGTTGTTGAACTTCAAAATATGACAGATAACACTGCACTTCTTTCATTGCCTCTTTCAAAAAGACCCGCCTTTCTCAACTGACCTTATAACTGTCTTTGACATCACTGGCTGTTGCATGGAAAGTTGTATGATGCCATAAACAAGTATCATGAGGTGAGTTGGGGACAGTCACATTTGTTTTTATACAGACACATTTGGTAGACTACTAAGATGTGCTCTATATCCTGAAAAGGAAAATGGTGCCTCACCTTCTGCTATGCCGACAACCAGGGTTCCGGAACAGACTTGGGTCACTGGAGGTCAGCTGGGGGGGGGGGAAGGATTAAGCATGCCAGGGACTGCTCTCTTATCCTTGATAGGGATGGTCAGCTGACTTGCTCTGACTATCACTGGGTGGAGACCTGGTGGTAGTGCAGGTGAGAGTGACTCAAAGGGAGGGGCCACAGTTTCATCGTGTGTACATTTCTCCAAACACATGTGCCTACATGCAGCCCTAGTGAGAAGAAGGGAAGAAAATAGAAAAGAGCCAAAAAACATGGAATTTGACAGAAGACAAGGACCACTTGGCCCATCCACTCTACGCATTTCTCCCTGCCTACACCGTTACTGCAGACCGTGTCCAATCTGCAGCACTTTTTCCCTCCCCTCCTCCTTTCCACAATGATTCTCTTGTACTAATTCCATGCATTCTTCAACCCCACCGCTGTTTTCACTCCCACCACCTCCACCAGAAGGCTCTTCCAGGTATCCATCACTCTTTCTGTGAAGAAATATTTCCTTACATCTCTACTGAATCAACCCCTCCCCCCCCAAACTTCATGGCATGTACTCATGTTCTTGAGCACATTTTCTTCTGAAAATACTCCACTCCTGTACCTTATTTACCCCCATGAGGTATTTATAGGTCTCTATCATATCCCTCCTCTCCCTCCTCTGTTCCAGGGTGTAACTATTGAGGTCCTTTAGTCTCTCCTCATACGGCTTTTGATGCAGGCCCTGCACCATTTTAGTTGCCCTCCTCTGGACTGTCTCCACTCTGTCTATGTCCTTCAGGAGATGTGGTCTCCACAACTGGACACAGTGCTCTAGGTGGTGTCTTACCAGCAATCTATGCAGAGGCAACACCACCTCTGTCTTTCTGGTGCTGATACCCCACATGCACCCCAGCATTCCAGTAGCCCTCCCTACTGCCTTGTCGTGCTGTCTGGCCACCTTTAGGTTATCTGATATGATTACCCATCGTCTCTTTCCTGCTTCATGGTCGACAATACCACTTCACCCATTTTGTACCCCACTTCTGAGTTTCTGTGCTCTTGGTACATTACTTTGCACTTTTTTTGCATTGAAACCCAGCTGCCATACCATTGACCACTCCCCCAGTTTTCTCAGGTCTCTGCTCATCCCCCCCCTCCCCCCGAGTGTCAACCCTATTGCAGATTTTGGTATCATCTGCCAAGAGGCAGACTTTCCCTTCCAGCTCCTCTGCAATGTCGCTTATGAAGACATTAATGAGGAATTGTCCCAGCATTGATCCCTGAGGTACCCTGCTGGTCAACCTCCCATCCTTGGAGTGAACTCGATTTACCACCATCACCTGTCACCTATCCCCTAACCAATTTCTTATCCAGTTTACCAACTCTGTACCCACTCCTAATCTATCCAGCTTGCTTAGTAGTCTCCTATGTGGAATAGTGTTCAACGCCTTAATGAAATCTAGGTGGGTCACATCCACAGCTCCACCCTGATCTAGTTATTTGGTCACATAGTCAAAGAAATCATCAGATTCATTTGACATGACCTCTCCCATGAAACCATGCTGCCGTGGGTCTTGTAACCAAATTCCACAATCCTTTCCTTCAGCAGCGATTCCATTAACATTCCCACAAGCAATGTTAGGCTGGCCAGGCTCCAATTTCCAGCCTCCTCTCTGATACCACTTTTGTATGGTGGGACTGCATCTGCCCTTCTCCAGTCCTCCGGAACCACTCTTGTTTCCAGTGGCCTTTTAAACAGAACTGTCAGAGGTGCAGCCAGTATTTTCCTGAGCTCTCTCAGTACCCTTAGATGCACCCCCTATCTGGCCCCATTGCTTTGTCCACCATCAGATTAGCAACTTCCTTTAGTACTCTCACCTCCAAAACAGAACTTGTGTCCACCTCCTCCCTCCCTCCCTCCCTCCAAAACTTTTGTTACTTTTTTGTGGCCCCACTCATTCTCCTTCCTCTGTGAACACTGAACTAAACTATTTATTCTGAATGTCTGCCTTTTTCTGGCCCCCCTCTGCACAGTCCCCCCTTTCCTTTCTAACCTTACAATCCTGCTCCTGGTCTTCTTTTCACTTCCATACCATAGAACATGTCTTGTCCTCTTTCTTTTCCTTCTGGGATATTCTCTCTTCAGTTTGTGCCTTCACGCACCTTACTGCTTTGCCTGCTTCCCTCTGTTTCTCCAGATACACTTCCCTATCCTCCTATCTCTGCATCTCCTTATACTTTCTGAATACTACCCTTTTATTCTTTACCTTTTCAGCAACCTCTTTCGACAACCGTAGCAGTCTCTTTTTCCGCTTGCTTTTGCTCACTTGTTTGATGCAGAGGATTGTTGCTTTTACTATACTCCCTTTTATCTTTGCCCACTGTTCCTCCACCCACCCAGGCCACCCCCCACCACGTCATCCCTGAAGCATTCCCCCATCTTTATAAAATCTGCCTCCTGAAGTCCATGATACTCCCCCCAGTGCAGTTCAATTCCACATCTGTCGTTATATTGAACCACACCATACAGTGATCACTGGTCCCCAAGTGGCTTCTCACCTTGATATCTGCAATACTGTCCCTGGTAGTGAGTGTCACAACCCCACTCAGCAGGTCAGGCCCTCTGCTCCCACAGTGCCAACCTCCGAGCACAGTATTGTGAACAGTTAACAGAACAGGGTAACCTTGCTGTCAGTTTTGTGGGTTCAAATCAAACCTTGATCTCAAGTTCTCAAGTTCTGTAGGGATTCAAACTGTGAACCTCTTGCTAGAGTACCCAATGTACAGGCTCAGATAATTCTGCTCTTTGGGGGTCCAGATATCTATGGGCACCTAACCAGGTGTACAAAATGAACCCTTAAAAACTCTATTAAAGACCTCAGAATAAACCCTTACCTTTTCCCAGTTTGGTAAAACCAGTAAGCTTTGTACAGTGTCAGCTTTAACCATATATGCTTCCCTTGTCAAAGAAAGAATTTCAAAGGCACACCACGTAATCTCTAAAAATAGAGGTTTACTTAAAATAGGCAAAAATGTAAAATGTAAATACAGAACCATATATTACAAAAACATACCATCACTTAAAATAATAAGGTTTTAAATACAACAAAATCTCCTACCACAGTAGCCTTAGACTTGTCTAATCTAATGTGTTCTTCCAACAGTGCCTGATGTTGCTTTTTCAGAGTCCAAACACGTGTGTCCTTTAAATGGAATACAGACTACAGTTTTAAAACTGGCTTTGCCTACCTCTTTGCATGAGGTCACCTAGCTCCTCCCTGTCAGAATATAAAAATTATACAACCAGGATGCCATCACTCAGAACATAAATTAAATAAGGTTAATTTCTAAGTCCTTCTTTCATCCATGAGCAACATCCTGCTTTTACAGACATCAGAGGAACATGTATGACTTCGCACCAGTGTGACATAACCTGGTTTTTCTCCTCTAAACATCATAAAATGAATATTTTCTATCCTGTCAGCTGGCAAGCTACACTTAAGCTAGATAAACAGGAGATGCTTAATTTAGGCCCCTTCTAGCCTGTAATTATCTCTTAGCCTTCCAGGTAACACATTGTATCTAAAACCTGGGAGGGGGTGTCATTCCACAGGCTGTTTCAGCATGTCTCATGAGAGACACTCAATAACACATTTTTTTATATTACAAAAATCATAGATTAATCAGAACCAGCTGTCTAAGTGTCACGGTGAGTACCAGTTCCATTATTGTCCCATTATAAGTGGATTCACTGACATGTTGCCTGAGACTCCAGGATGTCCCTACTTCTAGCTGAAGCCACTGCTGGGAGGCTCCAATCCACATTTGGCAAGCTGAAGTCCTCAACAGCAGCATCTCCTCCTTTTCTGCCACCTTGCCAATGGCTTCCACCAGTACCTTATCTAGTTTCTCCCCCAGTGCTGGAGGTTTGTAGATCACTCTTTTGTGAAGACTGGCTCCATTACCCCTTTCCAGGGTGACCCACAGTACCTCTGCTCCCCCTTGTATTCCCTGCATCTGTCACTTTTATGCTTTCCTTTATATAAAGCAACACACCTCCTCCTCCTCCTCCTCCTCCTTCCTTCCTTCTTACCTGGTCCTTCCTGAACAGAGTATAGTCTGATATGGCCATGTCCCAGTCATGGTTTTCAGTGCATCATGACTTGGTAATGGCCACAATATCCATGATGGCCTCTAGATCCAGGTCTAGGTCCAGAATATTATTTCCTAGACTTCTAGTATTCGCTTGCATGGCCTTCCAGATTTTGTTAGCACTCTGCTTGTTGCCCCCCTTTTCTTTCCTTTTTGCCCTCCCTCCTTCCTACCTCTTTTCTTAATGCTCCCATTTCTTTCACCCTTTATCTCTACCACCCTGCTTCCTTTATCAATTTGCACCCTGGGAGATATCTCTCCCCTCGATTTCTTCTTACTCTCGACTTCAGCCAGTGGTGAGGGCAGTTTCTGACTCCCTGATTCCTTCTGCCCCCCCCACTGGCTAGTTTAAGTATTCATCGAAGTAACATTTAAACCATCCACTGAGAACTGCGATTCATCTCTAGGATGGATTCAGACCATCACCCCTGTATAGGACCTTATCCTCCCAGGTGGGTCCATAGTCCCCAATGTAGCTGAAACCCTTCCTCTCTGCACCATTCCTTCAGCCATGAGTTGAAGCTCCTGATATGGAGAAACCTCTTCTGTCCCCCTGTTGTAGACAGGCAGCACCTCAGCAGAAGCCATTGTGTGAGCTACCTGTCTAAGACCCATCCCCAACTCCCTGAACTCCCCCTGCACTATCCCTGCCCCGGGTTATATGAAGCCCAACCTGCTCCCTCTCGACCCATGCCACTGCACATCCTTGGGTTCTTTTGGATGTGTGCATCAGAGGAGGGAGGCCCTACCGTCTCTGGTCCTGCCATGGAGGAAATCCTGGGAGGACTCAGCCTGCAGGACTGGGGGAGGTGGATGCCTGTCAAGAGAGGTGGGGGTGGGGCTGAAAGGACTCCACATTTTCTCGCATTCTTTGCAAATGAACAATATGACAGAGAGCCCCATAGTCGCCTCCACCAGAGCACTCCATTGGCATTGCACTATTTTTAACTTTTACCTCTGCCACATAAACAAAACTCTGGGTGCATAAGCGGCTGGCTACACTCCTGTTTTGGAATTCTGTCTCTTGACAGAAACATCTTCCTAGATCTGCAGGTCCAATGCCCATGGCAGTTCTGGTGGTTGCTCTGGTAGGAGTCAGGGCTTGCCTTTTCCTTCACCAGTACTTATCTCGCCAGCCAGCAATCCATCATTCACTTGGGATGATGCAGTGAAAGATGGTGATCATTACTAGAGCTAACAGCAGCGAAGGGAAGGCCATGGCACTTGGGCTGATGAAGCTCCAAGCACAGGTGATCTTGGTGAGTCGGAGCCATGAGGGGGCTGAGGAGGAAGCCCAAGAGATGCAGTAGGAGGCAGGTGAAGGAGAGGGAGAGAAATCACTTTAAACAGATGTGCTGAAACTCTGTTACAGTTCCCACCTGCAGAGCTGCTGATTCACCCGGACTAGCGGACTTGGACTGGATCACTAGTTCTGGTGACAGCAGCACTGGTAGGAGTTAAACTTTGATCACCTTTTCCTTCATCGGTACGTGTCTTGCCAGCCAGCAATCCATCACCCACTCAGGATGATGCAGGGAAAGACGGTGCTCATTACTGGGACAAACTGCAGCATCAGCAATGCCACGGCACTCGGGCTGCTGAAGCTCCAAGCTTGGGTGATCCTCGTGAGTAAACGATGCTCATTACTGGGACTAACAGCGGCATTGGCAAGGTCACGATGCTCGGGGTGCTGAAGCTCCAGGCATGGGTGATCCTAGTGAGTTGGAACCTCGAGGGGGCCAATCCGGTAGCCCAAGAGATACGGCAGGAGGCTGGTGAAGGACAGGGAAAAAAATCACTTTAAACAGATGTGCTTAAACTCTGTTAAAGTTCCCACTAGCAGAGCTGCTGATTCACCTGGATGGCCAGCAGTCCATCACCCACTCAGGATGACGTGGGGAAAAAATGATGATTATTACCAGGGCTAACAGTGGCATCAACAAGGCACTCAAGCTGCTGAAGCTCCAGGCGAGGGTGATCCTGGTGACTCAGAACCACGAGAGGACCGAGGAGGTAGCTTGAGCGATGCAGCAGAAAGCTGGCAAAGGATGGGGAGGGAAATCACTTTAAACAGATGTGCTTAAACTCTGTTGTAGTTCCCACCAATAGAGCTGCTGATTTACCTGGACTAGCAGGCTGGGACTGGATCACATACTGTATATCAGTATAGAGCAGCAAACATAAGATGCCGTTTTGCTTGTTGTGTTTCCCAGCATTTGATTGTGTTGCTGCAGCTTGACAAATGATGCACCACTGTGATTCCTGCTGTACTGCGAAGAAAACATGAGCTTCTGTTGCATCAGTAAAAAGGCTGTCGAAGGAAAGGGAGAAATCATTATCAAACAGTTGGATCTTGCTTCCTTGCAATCTGTTTGTAGTTTCTGCAAGGAGGTGTTAAAGGTAACGCAACTTAACTTGAACTGGGAGCTAGTTGGGGAATGAAGCTGGAGCTCTGACAAGCTGAGTTCCCTAACTGGTCTACATGTAACTCAGTCTGGTTTTCATTAAGGAGCAGGGACAGGGAAGCCTTGCTCATTACAAACTTTCTGATTTGTGATGCTCTTTTCCTGCAGCGGGTTGGGGGGGCAGGATTATGTTGTATAATGTTTAGAAATGTTTACATTTTCCACTAAAACAATTTAGCCTGTCTGGGACAATCAATCTGAGCTGACTTGTTTCATAGATACCCACAATATTCTACTTTTGGAGGTCACTAGACTGATCAGCAGTCACTTCACTTCAAAGTTTCATTTGCTGCTCTTTATTTTTCAAGCATTACTAATTTGTTTCCTGATATCTTGGACTTTATACTCCAAAATAAAGGAGACTCTTAAATGCTTTTGCTCAGGGTGAGTGAGAATCATATTTAGCAGTCACACACATCTGGTTTATAGCACATGATAGTGACTTAGCAGTCTTATAAAGGAGTATGTGAGAGGGAGAGTATCTGGAATGTTTCAGGATTCAGACATTTTTAAGTAGCTCTTAGTAATATGACTCAAACGAAATGTGTGTAATGTGTGACTCTTGTGATTATTGAGGCCATTACCATGTTCAGCAGAAGCTGCTTAAAAAGCTAATAGTTACCATAGAAATAGGCTAAACTCTGTGATACTAACAATTACATTTAACGCTGGGGTTTAATAGCTTTTTTTTACTTTCTCTTGCTATGAGTCTACTGAATATTTTTGATAAATTACTTATTTTATTGTGCCCTTCAAAAACACTGACTGCACTCAACTAACTAGAAAACCAGCATTAAGCCACAACATGTTTGTGATATTCCTTGCTGGAATCCACTCATCATATGAGGTTTTTTATAATAGTATATGGTTACCACCAAAGGCGACTTACGTCACCCTTCTAGAATCTGGCCCAGTGAAATCCATATTTTCCTAATTTTAAAAATAAATGGTGAGGCCACAGACAAGAGCGTGAAGTCAGAGCATGTGGGAGTGGCACCACAGTATGTGGGAGCAGCACCAAAGCGAGCAGGAGCTAAAGCTGTAGCAAGTAACTAGGTAAAGGATGTGTAACCATTAAAACAAAACCAGAAAAAAACATATAGTATAACCCCTCCCATACACATATAAATTCCAAACCTATCCCCTTTCATTTATCCTTGTTGTCTACCCTATTCTCTCTCCTAACCCTGCTCCAAAATTCGTATACCATTAGAGCAGTGACTTCATTTTGTCACTGCTATTAGGGCACTGCAACAACAGCGAGACAGAGGGGGGTGATCTTCATTTTTGATTGCCCAGCACTCTCATCGTGTTTTGTGCCCCAACAGTTTTCTTCTCTTTTGGGGCATACCTGTCCTGGAGTTGGTTATTTTTTGTTTTGGGGGTGCGGGGGTGATCCTTGTTGAGGAGTGACGTTTTCCTCACAGCACTTTGGCACTCTGGCTCTGGGGAGCCACAATGCCTGGCACCGTGGAGCCAGGTACCATATTGCCTATGCCCATATCGGTGTCAACAGAATGATTGTCACACCGATATGGGTGAACCTTCAAAAATACTCCCTGGTCTCTACTGGCAATCCCCATTCATCAAACCCATCACCCCTTCCAGGACAGTGACTGCCACTGCTTTCCACTCTTCTTCTTGGTTGGCCAATGTCAACCAGTAACTAATGCAAGCCATTCTGTTAAAGTAATGAAACTGCTACAGTAGTATAATCAATACTAATAACATAGTTTTTTGTTATTTACAGGTAAGACGTTTGTGTTCTTTTCCAGTAGATGATGGTCACCTGAAAAGGTGAATGGAGGGCACTGCCTGTCCCCATCACAGAATCAGACTGAGTTTTTTTTTGTGAAAGGGGTAACCACTAGACACCAACATCCTTCTGTTCCTATAGGAACCTTATGAGTACATAGGAGAAAGGTGCACCCAGTAACTGCCCAAACTGCAGAACCATCCTTATGCTGGGGCATTGAAATACCAAGCAGTATGCCAACCCAGTGGTATGGAGTGTTGAGGCACTGGCACCTCACCTGCCACCATGCTGGCGGCCTGGGTTTGGGAATGGACTCAGGTCACTGGGGTTAGCGGGGAGGGTTGAGCATCCCTGGGATGGCTCTCCTCTCCTGGGGGGGGAGCAAGCTGTCTTGGCCTCTGATTGCCACAGAGTAGAGGACCAATGGTAGTGAAGGTGTGTGCTGCTTAGTTAGAGGGGTCACGGTTCCATACTGTGTGTGGGTCACCACATGCATGTGCTTATTCCACCAACATAGCAGAGTGTGTCATGACTGTCATCACTTTTTTCTTAAAAATTAGAGTTATTCCCCCCACCTGACCCTCTCTCTCAGCACCCATCACCCACCAAACACAAGAATGACACTACGGGTGCCCAGTCCCCCAGTGTCACAATCAGAACACCTCCGATGTATTAGCACCCCCCCACATGTGTTTGGTTATCAATATATATCCATATATGTGGTGATACCCCTCCACTCGACCTGCCCTCTCAGCACCCACCACCCCACACACCCACAGGATCATAAGAGTGACACTGGGGTTGCCCAATCCCCCAGTGTCATAAAGGGGAATCGTCTGTGCTGTGGTATTTGTTTTTACAACCCTGTAAAAAGAAAACCATCCATTGATGTCCTTTGTAGCTGTAACTGCCCCTACCCGACTCTCCCACTCAGCACCCACCCACCCCTGCACACCACCCCCAGACCTTACTTACCCATCAGAGGTCCAACACTGTAATACTCTCTGGACCACAGACATGTCTTCACTCTTCAAAGCCGGCCTTAAGAAACAGGTATGCGCTTTAATGTATTTCAGTGGGGTTTTGAACTTAGTGGCATAATTTGGGCATTTTTGCATATTGTTGGCCCAAATTTTCAACATGCATTCTTTGGGCTCCTACCTCATGAATAATTGCACTGTTATTAGGTATATCTGTCCTGAAAGGTGATTTGTGGTCCCTGCGTGAAATCACCTTTCAGCCAGGAGTTGAACATTTTCTCTGCTCTTGTTCATGAGGTGGCATCATGAGAAGGCTGTACTGACAATTTGGTGTGCAAATATTAAAAAACAATAAAGTTATGAGCCTACATTGATTTTTTTTCAGTTGTTTAACCAGGAGTGGCACACTAAGCTGAAAGCTTGTTTACAGGTGTGACCTGGGAGCACAGAGAAGTTAAGTGACTTGCTCAGGGGCACACAGTATGCAAGTGGGGGCTGTGGGATTCAAACCCAGGTCTCCAGATTTGCAGCTCAGAACCTTAAACCACTGCGCTATACTACCTCCCAAATTTTGAGAACACAGGCTCATAACGTTGGTAGTTTTCAATATTTTTAACCCAAATTTATAACATAGCCATATCTTTATAGCACCTCATGAGTTTGACAGCTATCATTTTTCAACTCCTGCCCTAAATGTGTTTCTGCATCCTGAAAGTTGATTTCTCAGTCCCTGCAAAAATTACCTTTAGCCCAGGAGTTACATATTTTCTCTGCCCTTCCTCATGAGAAAGGGTCATAACAAGGCTATATTGAAAATTTAATGTAACAATACTAAAAAGCACATTTTCAATATTTGTACCCCAAATTCCTCACCTGCAGCCCTATCGGCTCTGGCAAGAGTTTGCTTGTATTTGCATTTGTTTCTTTGGTATTTGTATCTGTAGTTATATTTGTTTGCATATCAGTGTTTGCAAAAATATGTTATTTTACATTTCAGACTTGCTTTTGTTAATGATGACACAAGAGCAAGGGTCTGAGCAGTTTCAATAAAATATGCAGATTTATCAATAAAATATGCATTCTCATAAAGAGCAGCAGTAGTCAAAGGTGTTTCACATCGGCCTAAACCAAGGTGTAATACTATGTTATATGCTGTAACACAATTACAAATATTTAGGAGTGAGAGATATTTGTATTTGCAAACAATGCAGTACTTGTGTTTATTTGTCCCAAATAGTATTTGTTTTGTACAGCCCTAATAGCGGTGTATTACTGAGTTTTGTCTTATAGAATTTAAGTGCATTGTTGACCTTTTCCAGTAATTATATATAGAATAAAACATGGAGTGGTGTGCATCATAAGAATGTTTGCATGCACCTGAGGTGTTGGATGCTACAAAAATCCTAACTGTGAAGCTTGAGGGGTTTCTGCAAGCACTCAGAATTGAGGGTGTTTGTAAAATTTGAGTTTTACACAGTACCCCATGTCTTGTTTTATACAGTATAATTGCTGGGAATAATTTTCTCACCTTAAAAACACTACCATGTAATTATAGAAAATGATTCTGGTAGCACAGTTGGGCTGGAGCACGATTTAAATAACTGTTTACTTTTTCTTTTCTTTTTGTGCAATTACTCCAAAACTAGAGATTTAAGAGTCAAAAAGCAACTACATTTTTTAAGAAGCTTGTGAAAACACTTATTCAGAGATGAGTTCATTTACTGTGGACTGTCTAGTGGGTGCACAAAGGAGGTGTGCAAATGCAGAGCGAAGGAAACCCAGCATGTGTTTGCCATTATAACCAGCTGGTTATAAAAGTGAATTGTAACTGGAGTTTCCTATGGAAGAAAATGCCCCCAAGTTATTATATAAAAATATAATGTGGTCATAATAGCAGAAAATTACACTTATGCAGATATATACTGAAGTGGGTAGCTCCTCTTTCACTCATTCCCTCCTGAGTACAACTCTTGAGTCTTCTACCACTTTGTCAGTAGCACACTGCAAGTGTTATCTTGAACTGATCCAGCCAAAAGGCCATCCAATGCACCATACCTCAAACAAATGCAAATATCTCACAAACCATAATAGCTAGCTACACACAAAGTGTGAGCGGCAAAGTTGTTCAACACACAATTGTCATTATAATGATGGTAGGTAAGCCAATGTAATCATTTCATGGTAGGCTAATCATTTTGTTTTCAGTACCTTGGAAATACAGAAAAAATTACTTTTTTTTTTTGCAAAATCCATCAGTGATACATAATTTCTGATGAAAAATAAGACATACAAAGCCCAAACTGTGCATACATATGTAATTTAGACCTATTCAGTGTACTGGCTAACAAAATAAGCATTTATTTTGTGAAAAAATTTATTTTTCAAAGATTCATTGCATTTTACATTTGTAACTTTGAAATCTGGCCACCACACTATACCTCAAACAGATTCAAACATCTGAAAAACCATCATAGCTTCACACAAAGTACAAGCAGCAGAGCTGTTTAACACAAAATTACCTTTCTGTCAATGGTAGGCAATCCAATGTAATCATTTTGGAGTTTTTCTCTATATGTAGTTTTTGCAGCTTTTTTCCCCTGACCCGGAACACCAGCAGACACACACACACACACACACACACACACACACACACATATGCGTGCACATGGAGGTGTACATGCATGCTGGATGCTGTCTCAGACCCTTCCACTCCACTCCCTGGCAATTGCTACCTCCCCTCCTGCCTACACTTTCCATCAAACCTCCACCCGATGGGAGCGGAACTACGGTGGGAAGACAACCACCCCCAGAAGGGGAGAGCTGACGTCGGCTGCTTGATCCCACTCTCCCCCCCCATGCCGGCAGCCTGACGACCCAAGGTCATTCCTGAATGGCAAAAGGCAAGGCATCCACTGCCTCAGCCCTCAGCACCACTGGGCCAGCCTATTTTGTAGTTTTTCTATACCTTGGGGAAATACTGTGAAACTGATTTTTTTCCAACTAAATCTACTGCAATTTTTAAAAAATAAAATAAAAGGCATACCAAACCCAAACTGCACATACATATATAGTTACATTAGTACTAAACATGTACTGTATGTGGTGTTTGGATTAGATATGTCTTATATTGTAAAAAAAAATTGTGTTTCTATGGTCAGATTATGTTGTGAAAAAAATCATTTTTTAGGAATATCCCAAGGTATAGAAAAAAAGTAATGCTTTTATTGGCTTGCTTACCACCGTTTGAAAGGTATTTTTTTACTGAAAAACTTTGCTGCTCATGCTTCCTTCTTGTACCTTGTTTATCCCCATGAGTTATTTAAAGGTCTCTATCATATCCCCCTTCTCTCTCCTCTCTTCCATGAAGTACATATTTAGGGCCTTTAATCTGTCCTCATAGTGCTTCTGATGAAGACACTGCACCATTTTAGTTTCTCACCTCTGGAACGCGTCCACTCTATGTCTTTTCTGAGATGTAGCCTCCAAAGCTGGACACAGTGCTATAGGTGGGGTCTTGCCAGCGATCTATATACAGGCAACACCACCTCCCTCCTTCTGCTGGTGATACTCCTTACTATTTACATCAGCATCCCATTTGCCTTCCCAACTGCCTTGTTGCACTATTGTCTGGCCACCTTTAGGTTATACAGTATGATCATCCTCAGGTCTCTTTCCTGCTTGGTGATTATCAGTACCACCCCCCTCCCCATTTTGTACTCTGCCCTGGAGTTTCTGTGCCTCAAGAGCATAATTTTACACTTTTACACATTGAAACCCAGCTGCCATAGCCTTAACCACTTTTTGAGTTTTCTCAAGTCACTGCTTACCCTTTCCGGGTTTCTCCCTGAGTGTACACCCTATTGCAGAGTTTGGTGTAATACACAAAAAGGCAGATCTTCCCTTGTAGCTGCTCTGCAATGTCACTTATAAAGACATTGAAGAGTACCCAGGAGAAGAGTACACAATGGGGGGTGAGTTAATAACAACAACAAAAATCAAAAGAGACCTAGGAGTAATTATATCAGATGACCTAAAGGCAGGCAAGCAATGTGAGAAGGCAGTAAGGAGGGCTGGGGGGATACTGGGATGCATAGGGAGAGGCATTAACAGTAGAAGACAGGAAGTTGTTATCCCTCTGTACAGACAGTTAGTGAGACCCCATCTGGAGTACTGTGTGCAATTCTGGAGACCCCATCTCCACAAAGACATAGACAGAGTGGAGGCTGTTCAGAGGAGGGCAACCAAAATGGTGCAAGGTCTGCACCAGAAGACACACGAGGAGAGACTAAAGCAGCTTATTATGTATACCCTTGAGGAAAGGAGGGAGAGGGGACATGATAGAAACTTTTAAGTATCTCAAGGGAATTAATAAGGTACAAGAGGGTAGTATCTTTCAGAAGAAGAGATGTGCAAGAACAAGGGGGCACAATTTGAAGATAGAGGGAGGATGGCTCAGAGGTAATGTTAGAAAGTATTTTTTCACAGAGAGAGAGAGTTGTGGATGCATGGAACAGCCTTTCTGAGGAGGTTGTGGAGTCAGGAACAGTGGGAGAATTCAAGAATGCGTGGGACAGGCATAAGGCAATTCTAGTGGGGGGCAGGAGGAAGTAAGCTGTTGATTAACTAGAATCTGCAGCTTATCCATCAGGTAGGGAAATGGGCAGACTGGGTGGGCCAAGCTGTCCTTATCTGCTGTCAAATTTTATGTTTCTACTAGTCCCAGCCCTCAATCTTCCCTTGTCAATCTTCACCATTCAATACTTCTGGGTTAGCTGCCAGAGGTGCTCACCTTCACGGGAGGTGCTTTTTTGGGGGCAGAGGAGTTGGCACCGATGGCGCCACCCATGAGGCCGACACATTGCGTGGTGCACAATGGTTGGCTGTTAGGCACTGCAGACTCCTCCTCCACTGCAGTTCTGTTTCTCCCACCATTGAAGTCGCACCTGTTGCGTGAGTCTCAGTTATTTGCTGCATCATTGGGCCTACCCATTCATTGATGCCATTTCCTGCTTCTCCATCCCGGTTCTGATTCACCCAAAGTCGTTGTATATTGGTAAGAGCATTCTTTTTATTATTATTGTCAATGGTGCCCGGGTCTTTTTCTGTGAATTGTTCAATTCTTTTCACATTATGTCAGGTTCGGGGGCAAAGAGAAAATCCAAAGTGGGCCGTGCACCCATACGTCAGTGCTCCTGTGGCCGGCATTTTTCTGTGATGGATAGACATAATATTTGTCTGTGCTGCCTGCGTCCCAACCACAATATGGACAACTGCGACACCTGTTTCTCCATGGAACGCTATGTTCTGGAAATCTGCACATTTAAAGTTGGCAGAGCCCTGCCAACTTTTGGAGGACAGGATCATTCTAGGGATGCTATGGCAAGACCTCTTGACCTTGCCTCCAGGTCCCCTCCCAGATCTATACAGCCCAGTGAGGAGTAAACCTCCTCAGATGCCAGCCTTGCTGACCAGCAGGTTTCTTCTGTTGGTGCCAGAGGAATGTCTCGGTTCCTTTTGGGGCCGGTGCAGGAGCACCACCATGGCAGTCACCTCCTTGGAGGTGCAGGCTTCCTCAGTGTTGCAGCCCACAGTTGCTGGGCCCAGTACCAGTGGACCCTCGGTGCCACCTGCCAGTGCCGTTCCAGACCCCAGTGCCATTCATGGTGCCATGGGTTGGGGCAGCACCATAGGCAGTGATGTGCCCTGTGGTGGCACTGTTCACAGTGCCATTAGTTCTGGGGCTCCTGGGGTTGCTAGTTTGGTGGTATGCATGGTCTCTTCTTTGGAGGAGAACAACTTGCTGCCCAATCTGGACTGGTGTCCCAACTCTCTGGGGTCGGGGAGCCCTCCTGAACGTGGCTCCAGTCCACCCAATGTTCACCTCCCATGCTCCCTGGAGTCTGTTGTCCCTGTGGGCCCCCTTTCTGACCCTGGCATCAGGGGTCCTGCAGTAGATAGCAGTCCTGGGAGACATGGTGTGGCAGTCCCAACTTCAGGGGCAGCTACCAAGTCCGGTGCTGCTTTGGCCCCTTTGGTTGGGATGGGGACTTCTTCTTCTGTGGCCTCCTTCAAGGGGTCTGCAGGATTGGTGGTCCCCCTAGCACTGGGGTTGAGGAAGAGGGTGGCCTCAGAGTCCAAGAGGTTGAGAGGCCAGGGTGAAGCATGGGGGCCATCCTTCACTTCCCTGTGGGGGGTGGGGAGGAGTCACAGTGCAGAGCCCTGCTTCTCCTCCTCGGAGTCCTCAGAGGTGCCCTTGGTGGGTGGCGCTGAGGGTTGCCCTTCTGGTTCCAAGCAACCCCGGTCGCACCACAGGGGAGATTCCCCCTCAGGGTTCAACCAGGATATGTTTTCACATCTGCAGCGTATGCTGACTGGGTCGACCCCCGGATCCCCTCAAGCTAGAGGATCTTCAGCAAGGTTTCAGAGCCCTGGCAGGGGCCAGGCACTTTTGGTTAGGTGCTTTTCCCCAATTCATCTGCAGTCACCTCCTCCTCTCCCAGGTCATGTGGGTCCTGTGAGGCCCTTAACCTGGGAGAAGTTCAGGGCCACTGTGGTGGCCGTCCCTAGGTATGTTAGAACCATGGATGAGCAGGTCTTTCACCTGTCTCCTCCACCACAGGAGGACTCTGACCAACAAAGTTCCTCGACTTCCAAGGAAGAGGACTGTTCAGTCCACCTTTCATCCAATGCTGATTTCACTTAATATCAGCAGTTCCTCTCAAAGTAGGTACAGGAACTCCATATATACCACATGGTAAGATGCATTACTGCACGGAAGATGCACTCCTTCCTGAGCGAGTGCGCACCACCTAGTGGTACCATCCTAGCCTATTCCCTTCCAGGAAACATCAATCCGCACCTGGCAGTCACCAGCCACCTTATCTCTAGCCTCAGCGGACTGCAGAAAGAGGTATTGTGCTCCCCAGGAGTCTCTTGGGTCTCTGCCTCTCCCACCTTCAAGGCTGACTGCCTTAGATGCTCCTTCTGGTCTTCAACACCCGGTGCATAACTGAGCACCGGTTCCAGATTCCACCGAATTCGATCGATGGGGAAGTAGAGTTTTCTCTTCAGCTCATGTGCTGCTTTGTGTCAGCTCACATCAGGCTCACCAAGTTGCCTACAACAGGCACCCGTGGTCAATGTTAGTGCAGGTGTTAGCATCTCTGCCTGATTCGGAGGAATTTAGGCAAGCCATTGTCCTCTCTGCACAGGGTCTGGAGCTTGCAAGGCACCAAGCAAGGGCATCTTATGATGTCAATGAGGTGGTCTCCAGACTGGTAGGGACAGTGATCTGCATCAGGCGGACAGCATGGCTCCACCTATCCCGGTTGTCACCCATTGCCTGGAGTAAGGTGATTTCCTCAGCTTTCCAGGGAACCCATCTTTTCTCCCACAGGACGAGGAGGAACTTACAGGGGCTCCAGGCCACAGGGAACACCTCCTCAGCCTGACCAGCCTTAGATAATGTACAGTCCATTAGGGCTATGGGGTCTCCCCCTCCTGCACCTCTCCTGCAAGAGGCTGTGGGAATCTTTTCCCTCAAGGCAGTGCTAGGTTTCCTCCAGTGTGCTTGGTACTCACTCAGCAGTAATGAACGGTGAAGACTGACAAGGGAAGATATGAAAATTACCTACCTACCGTAATTTTTGATCTTCTCTTGTATCTTCATCATTCAGTACTGATTCCCGCCCACCTTCTCCTCTTGGGTCTCAACTCTTGGTTGCCACCTCCACGCTGCTCACCCTTCACCTCTTTGAGGCCAACTGGGGGAAGAGTCCCCCTGGAACCTCAGGGCCATTTGTTTCCTTCTCTAAAAGTCACAGAGCACTCAACCTACGGGGGTGGTGAGTAGGGTATTCGCCCTGGCCTCAGAGGGAACTCCCTGAGATTCTCACTAATGTGCACTGTGGTGTCCTCCTTAATTGGTCCAGATGTTTCCGCTTGTTTTTTCCATCTTCTTGCAGTGGGACTGCATTCGTGCATTTCATGGGAGAGCCTACTGGGATTTTCCTCCCTTCTTCTCTTTTCTTACTTCCTCTTTACCTTTAGAGCTGAGATTCTCAGCAGTTGTGTCCTCTGTGGCCTGGCACGTATGTCCCGTGGTTCCCTGTTCCTGAAGTGGGGACTGCATCAGTGCATTTCGTGGGAGAACCCATGGGTTTTCCTCACCCTTTTCTCCTTCTTTGGCTTCCTCTCTCCTTGGAGGTCATTCTGGACAGAGTCCTCACTTGTTTAACAGGTGTTTCCCCTTGATTAGCCATCAAGGGATAACCTTTGGAGGGCCATGCTCCAGGACTTTCATCCCATATGTGGATTGGGGGTGGGAAGAGAGGGCTGTCTCCACCATGGGTTTTACTTTCCAAGACCATGTCAAATTCTCTCTTTCTGAACCTCCATCCAGTGGTCCCTGAAGCTGGCAGGATCCTTGCTCCTGTGTCTTCATACCTTTCAGGTTTTTGAGGCTATAATAAGCCAATGATCTTTCAATCAACATGGTGGAGGGACCTCCTTCCACATTCTTCCCTTACATATATTGTATTTTTCTCTTTTATCTTTGTCCTTTTCTCTCTCTCTCTCTCTCTCTCTCTCTCTCTCTCTCTCTCTCTCTCTCTCTCTCTCTCTCTCTCTCTCTCTCTCTCTCTCTCTTTCTTTCCTGTGTGGCCACCAAGGATTGGGCCCCTGTGGCCACTTAGGATGAAAAGTCCAGTCCTCTGTCCTCTGGTCAGCTTATTCCTTTTTTCAGTTTACATCCTTTCCCTTTCCTATCTCTTGACTCTCTTACTTTACCTTGGTTTTCTCTGTCCCTCTTTGTTTCATCCTCTCCGGCAAAACAGGACTGGGATGGAGGAGGAGTCTGTGGTGTTTAACGGCCAACCCGTGAACACCACACAATGCATCGGCCTCATGGGCAGCACTGTCAGTGTCAGCTCCTCACCCCCAAAAAAAAGACTCCCGTGCAGGTGCACGCCTCCAGCTGCTTACCCAGCAGTAATGAATGGTGACGATACAAGAGAAGATCAAGAATTACAGTAAGTACATAATTTTCATTTCCCACTGGTCACCCTTCTTTCCTGTGAGTGAACTTTATTTACTGCCACCCTTTGCTGCCTATCGTTGAACCCCAACTGCCAAGTTTTTGACCATTCTTTGGGTTCCCAAGATCCTGGTATATTTTTTTCACCCCTTCCCTGGATGTCTCCCAGTTGTAGATTTTGGTATTGTCTGCAAAAAAGCATGCCTTCCCTTTAAGCTCTTCTGCAATGTCCTCTAAAAAGATGTTGAAGAGGACTGGTCTCAGTACTGAGCCCTGTGGTACCACACTTGTCGTACTTCCATTTTTAGAATGAGTACTGCTCACCACACTCCATCTCTTATCCTTTAATCAGTTTCTAGCACAATTTATCACCATAGATTCAACTCATAGGCTGGTCAACATCCTAATCAGCCTTCTATATGGCACCATATCAAAAGCTTTGCTAAATTCTAAACAGAAAGAAGACCAACCAGTCTGGACCCCATCTGTAAGACAAAGTACATGGTGGGATGAGCCTGTTCCAGTTACAGATGGATACAGTCTAGAGGAGCATTTAATGAATGGCTCACTCACCACATTTTTATGTTTGCTTGCACATGCACAAGAAACATTATGTGACAGCTTAGGAGAGAAGCGGGTTGGGGAGGTGCGGCAGTGTGGCATCCAACAGAAGCATTGCATTTGGGGGCCTGGCCATGGTGCACCAATGGAAGCATAGTGTGCTGATGACACTGGCTTCCAGAAGTTGCACCAAGTTGTAATGTTTTAACTGCAGCAATCACGGGCCGCCTCGTCATTTCAGCGTCAGCGATTCACTGCAATAAGGGAGTGACCCGTCATTGCTGGGTGGAACATTGCTAGTGTGATATTGTTTGTGAACATGGTGGGGCCTTGCCGCCGTGTTCAGAAACAATATCAAATGGCCCCAGTGCCGAGGAGGTGCCCAATCCCCCTCGGCATCATGTGCCCCTCCCCACAGAAGTGTGTTTTTGCCGATGGGGGCCCCAATACCCATCGGCATCCATCCCCGGTGCTGACTTGCCGACGGGGGAGCCCACTCCCTGTCGGCATCAGCCCCCTCAAAAGAGTAACGGTAGAGTTCGAGAGGATGCCCAATCTTCCTCGGCTCTTGCGCCCCCCACTTTTGTACTGATGGGGGTGCCCAATCCCCCGTCGGCTACACCCCCAAAGAAAAATATTCTGGCGGCATGCTGGGAGCCCACCCCAGTGTGCCCAATGCCCCTGCAAAGGAAAAACTGTCCCACGATGTTTTCTTTTTGTCTTAAAACCTATAAAGCAAAAACAGTCCCTTGTGGTCTCCCTGGCCCCTCCCCCCACAACTCGTGCCCACCCACTGTGCTCCCTGCCTCCCCACACCCCCCCTCACCCCATACTTACCTCTGTAGTCTAGCACGATGATCTTCGGTGGACCAGGAACATGTCTGCACTCTTCAAAGCCGACCACGAACTGAAGAAATGCTGGTAAGCTGTATAATGGGATAAATAGGGTTTTTTCAACTTTGTTGCATATCTCAGGCATTTTTTGGAATTTTTGCACCAAATTTTCAACATGGGGGTTTTGGGACCCCTCCTCATGAATTCAGTCACTGCCATGGAGTTAATCGATCCAGAAAGGTGATTTCGCGGTCACTGCATGGAATCACCTTTCGGGACCGAATAATGAAACGACAGTGCCAGTGTTCATGAAGTGGGCTCTCAAAAAGTGTATGTTGCAAATCTGGTGGAAAAAATCCCAAAAATTACTATTTTATGAGCGTGCATTGGGCAGTTGCTATGCCCACTCGTAAGTTCGTGAATTGCAATATTTTCAGTCCAGATTTTCAATATTGCCATTTTTCTGCACCTCTATATGAACGGTATAGCTGTCATTTTTCGCATCCTGGGCAAAATGTGTTTTCGCACTTGCGGCACAGAATAGCGCGGGCACTATGGGAAATCAGTGTTCGGGATGTATGAAGAAAATCACAGTGACACTGTTCATTAGCAGAGGTCCTAAAATGTGTTGAAAATTTGGTGACAAAAGTCTATAATATGACTGTGTTACACGCGTGCATTGAGCAGTGTTCACACACGCTCGTAACTTCACACATTTACAATATTTTCACTCCAGATTTTCAACATTGCCATTTTTCCGGCCCTCCTTATGAACAGTACAGCTGTCATTTTTGACATCCTGGCCGAAATGTATTTCTGCTCCTGCAGCGCAGAGCAGTGCGGTCGCTGTGGAAAATCAGTGTTGGGGGCACATTAAGAAAATCACAGTGACACTATTCATTAGCAGAGGCCGTAAAATGCCTATGTTGAAAATTTGGTGATGAAACTCCATAAAATGGCTGTGTTACAAGCGTGCGTTGCACAGTTTCCAGTCATGCTCATAACTTCGCACATTTGTAATATGTTCACTCCAGCTTTTCAACATTGCATTTTTCTGCATCTCCTTATGAACAGTACAGCTGTCATTTTTCACATCCTGGCTGAAATATATTTTTGCACTTCTGGCACAGAATAGCGTGGTTGCTGTGGGAAATCAGCATTCAGGACACATCAAGAAAATCACAGTGACACTGTTCATGAGCAGAGGTCCTACAATGCCTATTTTGAAACTTTGGTGACGAATGCCCATTAAATGACTGTGCAATGAGCATGCGTTGTGCAGTTTCCACATACTGTATGCTTAGACATGCAAGCACTTTTTATATTTCTAGTGCAGCTGTTCAACATTGCCATCTCTTCACACCTCCCTGTGGATGGTACAGCTTCCTACATTCTTCACATCCTGCCCGATCTGTGTTTTTGTTCATGTGGCGCAGAATGCACTGTTGCTGTTGGAAATCAATGTTCGGGACACATAGACATAATCACAGTGCCACTCTTCATAGGTAGGCTCACAAAAAGGCCATGTTGAAAATTTGTAGTACAAATACCAACAAACGCCTGAGGCGTTACGGTTTCTAACCATAACGTCCTACCCTGCACAGAATGACAGGCATCGGGGTGTGCTTTTGCATTGCCAACTGTACTGCTCATGCCATCCCACCCCCACCTCCAGCCACTGACAGGCATCGA
The DNA here is from genome assembly GCA_016271365.2 of Neoceratodus forsteri. Lineage (NCBI taxonomy): Eukaryota > Metazoa > Chordata > Ceratodontiformes > Ceratodontidae > Neoceratodus > Neoceratodus forsteri. Next base: position 958,153,437 of record CM057455.1, read on the forward strand.
GGTGTACCTTGCACTCTTCGGCCCCAGACTTCACCCCATTCTCCTATGCTGCACCCATTTCAGTAAATGTCCTTATGGAATGTGGTAACTGTAAAGCCAAATACCCTAAGGCACACCTCAACACGTGTCGCTGTCTGCAGAATAGAGTGATGTCACATGGCATGCCCGTCATGGCCGATGACCCAAACACTTACCCTAATGCCTGTCAGTCTCTACAGGATTGAGGTGGGGTTGGCGTGAACTTCAATACTTCACTGCCATTCCTATTCTGCATCTGTCTAACTCCTGCATGTCCAACGCTAATACCAGCAAGCAAATATTCGGCATTGACAAATGCTTGTTTACAATATTTTTTATTCCATTAGTTGTAGAACACACTTACCGAATACAATATTTTATATTCACCATGCACACCAAGCAAACATCTTTTTATGAGAGTGACTTTTGAGAGATGTGACACTGTCAGTCCAATGCAGAGCGGGCTGCAGGGGCACATCAGTGCCACACCAATCAGCAGCCATGACACAGTTTTGGCTGAGGTAAAAATATGAGAAAACAACAACGCTATGAGTCTATGTTGCAGTTTTTCAACACACACTCGTAATTGTAATAATTTTCAATATTTTGACCCCAACTTTTAAACATTATCATTTTTTGACAACCCCTCATGCATGTGGCAGCTGTCATTTCTCAAATCCTACCTAAAATGTATTTTAACACTTGTGGCACTAAATGACATTTCAGCCATTGTTTTATAAATGACACTTGTCATGCTCAAAAGGAATGGTCATAAAAAAGATTATGTTGAAAATTCAAGGTAAAAATGTGAATAAACAGCAAAGTTATACTGAAACACATTGTTTCAACATTTACTCATAACTTAGTTTTTTTGCAGATTTTGGCCCCTAATGTTCAACATATCCTTTGTGTTACCCCAGCTTCTGAACATTGCAGGTGTCATTTTCTCAAGTCACTTTCGAAAAATGTTGCCAAAGTTGCACAGTGATATCACCCTTTGGATGGGATTTTAAGGCAAGGCAAGGCAAATTTTATTTATAGGGTGCCCATTCCCTGAGGCTCTGGGGACCTAACAAACATAAAAGGGGTAAACAATACATTAAAAATTCCACCTGTCAGCAGGCCCGGTGGCACTGAGGGTTGAGGCACTGGTCGCCACACCGGCGACCCAGGTTCGAATGAGCCCGGGTCATCGGGGGTTGGTAGGAGGAAGATTGAGCATCTGTAGACTGCTCTCCTTTCTCTGGGAAGGGATCCAGGGATTGCCCAGTGCAACAGCAGCCCCCAGTGGAAGCCGGAGGGATGTGCACACGTCTGGGCATCAAGTAGAGGGGCGGAGTTGCAGTGGACATCTCGAGACGCCATTGCATGACCGAACTCTGGGGGGGTGGGATGAGGGATGTAAATGGAACCCCCCCCGGAGGATAGGCGATGGCACCACCGCCTGCACCACAGTCCCAATGCTGGGCACCTCACTCTCCCCGTGGCCGACACTCTGACTGGCACTCTATACTGTAGATAGACCACCCTGGGAGAATAGGGAGGCCCTTCCCCATGGGGGTTCAGATCTGGGGGTGTAGCTGGTCAGAGTGAGGGGAGTAGCTGAAGCTGTCACAGCGGGAAGTAGACAGCAGGTTAGGTGGCTGCCGGAGAGAGTTCCTCCAGTAGGGGTGCAGAAACAGAGTCAACAAAAAAAAATTCCACCTGTCTTGAGCATAACTACAGGTCATAAGAAGACTGTTGGACATTTGGGGTCAAAATGTGGGAGCCCAGTTAAAAGCAGATATTGCCTCTCAGCTGCCCTATCCTGAGTAATTACAATCTAACAATGTGTCAAAGCAGGACACCACTGAAAATGAGATATTGCAACTCATCTGCTGTATCCTGCGTAAACAGTAAAACTGTGTACAAGCATACCCAGTAGAACAGCAATACCATCAGCAAAAATTCAGCATTGACAAATGCTTGTTTATACTTTATTTGTTAAAGAATTCCCTGATGAAGTGAGGTGACACTCAAGAAATGGTGTTTATTAACAGTGCTAACAGTCTAACTGAGTAAGAAATATTGCAAACAAATGTGGTGAATGGTCGAGCCATTCATCCAATGCTTCTCTAGATTAAATTCTAAATAGGCCACATTCACTAGCCTCCCTTAATTGATTTCCCTGGTCACTCTGTCAAAGAAATCTATTAGATTTGTTTAGCATGACCTTCCTCCATGAGCCCATGTTGTCTGTGGTCTTGCAGTCAATTGGATTCAAGACACTCTAGTCATCATTTCTTTCAGTAGTGTTTCCATCAATTTCCCCACCACTAAAGTGGAGGCAGTATAGCTCAGTGGTTTAAGGCTCTGAGCTGCAAATTTGGAGACCTGGGTTTGAATTCTACAGCCCCCACTTGCATACTGTGTGACCCTGAGCAAGTCACTTAACTTCCCTGTGCTCCCAGGTCGCACCTGTAAACAAGCTTTCAGCTTAGTGTGCTACTCCTGGTTAAACAATTGGAAATAAAAAAGTGAGGTTGGCTGGCCTATAGTTGCTAGCCTTCTCTCTCTGTTGCCACCCTTATGTAGAGGGACAATATCAGCCCTTTTCCAGTCCTCTGGAAACAGTCCTGATTCTAGTGAGTTGTTGAACTGGGCAGTTAGTGGCACAGCCAGAACCTTCCTAAGCTCTTTTAGTTCTCTGGGGTGAATCACATCCAGTCCGATAGCCTTGTCCACTTTCAGGGATGCAAGTCTTTTCAGTATTTGTTTCTCTGAAAATGGACCTGAGTCAACCCACTACTTCTCCCAGGTGGCCCATTCCCTCCGCCATTCACTGTGAAGACTGAGCTGAGGTACCTGTTTAAAATGGCAGCTTTGTCTTGGTCTTTTTCTGCACAGTCTACACTTTCGACCCTTCTAATTCTTACTATCCCTACTCTTATTTTCCTCTTCTCACTTATGTACCTGAAGAAAGTCTTAGCACCTGTAGAAACCCCTGCCTTTGTTCCCAGCACAACCTTGACGGTTCTTTTTGCTTTTCTAGGTATACCTCCCTGTCCTGTTCTCTTCGTGTTTCCTTATACCTCTTGAATGTAAAACCTATTTTCTTTGACCACCCTTGCCTTCTCCTTGGAGAACCATAATGGCCTCCCTTTCCTTCTGCTTTTGCTTTCTTCCTTCACATATACATTGGTTGCTTCAGTTATGCCCTCTCTTATTCTCTACCTCTATGCCTATACCCTCCCCCTGACACTCTTATACCATTCTTAGGCAGTTTCTGAGGCAGTTAACCATTTCTTTAAAATCTGCCCTCTTCAAATCCAGAACCCTCATTTTTGTGTGGTTTGCCTGTGCTCCTGTCTTTAAGTTGAATCACACTGTGAAAGAATCACTGATACCAGTGGAACTGCTCATTGTGATGTCTTCAATGCTGTCCCTGTTTGTAAGCACCAAGTCCAGCACTGCCCCATCCCTAGTGGGTTCTTTGAGTAACTGTCTGAGAAAAGCCTCTTGCAAAGAGTGAAGGATGGACCTGCTCCTTGCCAAAGCTGCAGTCAGAAGGCTCCACTTCTCATTTGACAGTCAGAAGTTGCCAACTAGCTGCACTTCCCATCTTACTTGCTATTCTGATTATAGCTTCCTTAAGTGCCTTATCCAGCTCTTGGCCCTGTGCTGGAGGTCTATGCACTACTCTAGTATGGATAGTGAACCCAGACTCTGCCTCCAGGTTGACCCATAGCAAGTTCAGCCCCTCATTTTCGTCTTTGTGCCCCTGTACCTCGTTTACCTTAATACCCTCCCTCACATACAGTATAATATAACCCTTACTCCTTTCCTCCCTGCTCTGTCTCTTCTGAAGAGTGTACTCCAGTATGTTCATTTCCCAGTTGTGGTACTCAGTACACCATGACTCTGTTACAGCTACTAAATCTAGATGAACCTCCGCCACAGTGGCTTCCAGGTCTAGAATTGTATTACCAAGGCTCCTTGCATTAGTGCTCATTGTTTTCCAAATCGTTTCCTTCCCTCTGTCTACCACCCTGCTTCTCCCTCCTATTACTGCCCATTTTTTTCCCCGACTTACCCCTTAACATGTCCCCTCCCTTTTTTTACTTCCACTATATCTGGACCACATTATCCCTATGTCCTCCCCTACCTGCATTATATTCTCATTTTTTCCTTTCCCATCCCTGTCCCTATCTTTTTTGTACATCTGCTCTGGGGGAGTTCTCTTTGTACTATGGTCTTTCATCCCTAACACTTCCTTCCCTAAGATGTTACCATCCACTTTACCATCCAGATGGAGCAATTGTTTCCTCCTGTGGTTTCACTGCCTCCCCCCCCCATCTAGTTTAAATGCTTATCCATGTAACATTTAAATCTGCCATCAAGGACTGCAGACCCCTTCCTAGAAGGATGCAAGTCATCCCTTCCATATAGGCCCTCATCCTCCCAGCTTGTTTCCCAGTCCCCCAGGTATCGAAAACCTTCCTCCATGCACCATAGTTTCAAACATTTATTAAAAGCTCTGCAGTGGAGTTTCCTTGCCACTCCCTGTCCATGCACAAGTATCACCTTGGGGGAAAAAACACTGTGCACTCTACTTGCAGCATGGAGCCATTCATTGGAAATATTGTCAGATAAATACAGTTAATTCATTATATAATATGCATTTGGAGGGGAACAGCTGAAGAGGAAGATGTCTTTGTAAAATGGCTAAACTGTAACAATGTGAAGCTCAATTTTACTAGTAAATTTAATGCCAGGAAAACACTGTATCTAGATCTTTAACTGGAAATTAATAATGGAGAAGATATTTTTCAAGTCGCTAGTATCACTCTGCAGCAACTAATTATTTCCTCCATGCACATAATCCCCATTCAGGTTCAGTGGTAGGAAGTGTCCCATATGGACATTCAGTTACTTGAGACAAAATTGTACTCAGAATTGTAATTTTGAAAAGCAGGTGGGAGAGTTATGGGATCACTTCATGGAGAAAGGATATAAAACTTAAATTCTGGATTAAGCCCTGAAAAAGTTAATGATGTTTCATGGGATACTCTGTTACATGGTGACAGGTTGAAAGATACAAGAAAAAAGCTGGAGGTTTTAATCTTTATCACTGAATATAACACCATTAGAGGTAAATTGTGCAATATTGTACACTCATATTGGCACTTCACCATTGCCCCAATTTGTCTTCAGTTCTGTCCAAAGAACCAAGAATAATATTCAGGGGAGTACGAAATTTTGGTGAACAATTGATACAGAGTCACGTCACAGACAGGACATATGAAGGGTTTGGAGCATAACACAACATAACCAAATGGTTTCTTCCCTTGTGGAAAATGTAGAGTCTGTCAATATGAAATAAAACATGGAACACTGATACAGCTCGGTGCCCATGTCACTTCTGGAATTTCAGATGCACTGTTAGACAATTGTGTGTCTGCATACAGCAACATGTCCGTGCAGTTTTAAATGGAGGTGTAAGAAATGGCTTTGGAGCACACTACAGTGCTCCCTCACTATAACGAACAGCTCAGGAGCCATGACACCCATTCATTATAGTGGCATGTTCATTATAACAAGGGAGCAAAAAAAAAAAAATTAGTCGATTACTGTACTGGAATTTATGTTACTCGCAACTCACACATACTGTCACAAACTGGCACAAACCATTAAAGTAAATACTGTATTTCACTTTGGGATCAAAAAATATTGAAAAACAACAAAGTTATGAGTGCACATTGAAATTTTTCAGTACACACTCATCACTTTGATAACTTTCAATATTTTGTCCCCAAATTTTCAATATAGCCATTTTTTCATACCACCTCATGAACATGACAGTTGTCATTTTTCAAATTCTGATCAAAACACATTTTTGCACTTGTAGCATGAAATGACATTTTGGTCAGTATTTGAAAATTTTCAGTTGTTGTGTTCATGAGGTGGGGTCATAAGAAGGCTATGTTCAAAATATGGAGTCAAAATATTAAAAAACAACAAATATATGAGCATATGTTGAAACTATTCAACACTAGCTCATAAGTTTGGTAATTTTCAATTCTTTGACCCCAAATTTTCCACATAGCCATTTTTTCACACTACCTCATGAATGTGACAGTTGTCATTTTTCAAATTCTGGCCAAAATGTGTTTTCACACCTGTGGTGTGAAATGACGTTTCAGTTGGGATTCAAAAATGTTCACCTACTGGGTTCATGAAGTGGAGTCATAAGAAGGCTATGTTGAACATTTGGTGTAAAGATATGGTAAAATGATTATGTTATAAGTGAACTTTGAAATATTTTTTGCACTTCTGCAACCTGTTGGACTCCACATTTGGCGCAGGATCCAAGGGGGACTACATATGCATCTATAGCTGAAAAAAAGCACAGGGCCCATTTCAAAGCCAGATGAACTCCTCACTTGGTTCATGGTCTGGGCCCTGCAAGTCTGCATCTGTAGCTGTGGAAGTGCAGGGCCTAGCATGTCTGCATCTGTAGCCATATGGAAGTGCAGGGACCTCTGGGCCCAGCACTCCCACAGCTAAAGGGACTTCTCACTTGGCATGGAAGTGCAGGGCTCACAGGATTTAAGTGACAAGCTCAGTCAGATTCATCACCTGGCCTGCATCTCTGCATCTGTAGCTGCATGGAAGTGCAGGTCCTAGAGGGTACTGCTCTTCCACAACCTGATGGACTTCACGTTTGTCACAGGACCTGAAGAGCCTACACATCTGCATTTGTAGCCACACAGAAATGCAGAGTGTAGAGGGCCCTGTTCTTCTGCAGCCAGATGGATCTGTTCACACAGGTCCCAATGAGAATATAATTCAACCCTCTCAAAAAGAAAGGAAATTCATTGTAAAACAAATTGCATTACTGAACCAGTTAGGGTTCAACATAAAGCAACAAAGAAGGGAAATGTGGCATTAGGGATTCAAACCCTAACTCCCCACCTTCCCAAAGCTGCTAAAGGCTAAAGAACAAGCCCACACAAGCAACCCTAGACAGCATCATCAGGTAAGACAAACAACTTAAACAGTTTCCAGATGACACAAATGCTGGGCTGAGTTTAAGGGTAAACAGGAAACAAAACAGGAAGGAATTTAAGTGAGAAGAGATGGTAGATAGGGAGGGGGGGGGTATTTGCATTTTTAACCAGAAATGTTTCATAATATGTACTTGTTGTTTAATGAGTGCACATTTGTATTGGCAATACCACTGATTCAAACTGAGCAAGTACTGTTCCCACAATTGGTAGACAAACAATAACATAACTTTTGCTGAAAAAGTAAAAAAAAGTGTAAAAATGACAAAAATCAATATAATGATAAATATCTTTAAAATTCCTGTTTTTAAGTGTCAGGAAACCTTACAGCTTCCACCCACAGTGAAAGTGAAGTGAGCATGCTAGATTGTCTTAGTGCCTGGACTGAGCACCCCAGGTACATTTGTATGCTCTTCTTCCCTACGTGTACATGTGCTTTTCCATTTTCTTTTTTTTTTTTAATTATTATTTTTTTTGTGCCGGCATCCCCTAGCCCTGCATGAACGGGTATGCCAGGCTCCAGCAACCTTCCTCCTTATACTCAGGGCTGGCCCTCCAGGTGGGGGTGCCAACAGTGGACTTAGATGACCGGAGGGGATGGTGCCACAGCTGACTCATTAGCGGGGGCCAGCATTTATTTTTGTGCTGTGATTCCCTCGGGGAGGAGACTTGCAATGACAGCCAGCATTTGCCCCACCCCCTTACATCCTGGCACCAACTGCTGTGGTACCCCTAACCTCTGCTAGGGATCTGAAGTGCATTTGACACTCAACCCCACCTCCCCCCAGAGTAGGGGAGCAGTCCAGTGGATGCACTATCCTACTACCCCCAGCCAGCCTTCTGACTCCCGAATTCATTCCTGAACCTGAGTCATCTGCATTGCAGATGGCAGCCATGCCTCTGTGCCAGTGGACTGGTGCTTTTCCATTTTCTTATTAAGTAAATGATGATATTTATAACTCGAATCACACAACAACCCAGACCTAAGGTTATCCTTTTGTGTGCACTAGGCTTGTGTGCTTTAGCAGAAGAAATCCAAGCTGATTACAGCCACAGCTGAGGCTCAGTACCACAGGACAAACACTTGATAGCTGTATAAAATACCAATGGTCCCACCACAAACTGAAGCTTCTAAATGATCATGGGCAGCATGAGAGGATCGAGGTGGGGGGGGTACCTCCTTTGTAACTCTGGCATAGCCCGCTCTCATCCAAATTCCCACTCCAACTACTGTACTACAAATTAAACACACTGACTGATGCTCCCCTGAGTAGCAGTTAACAAAACACGAGGCCCCTCCCTCTGCACATGAATCAAAGCATATGGCAGGAGGAGCTCTCAGCCTTAAAGTCTGAGTTGATTGCAGGAAACCTCATGGAATTTTCAGAACCCACAGGATACCTGGGGGTTATCTAGTGCTTTGAGCAGGACAGTAAGGTGCCAAAAGGCATCAAACAATCTGCATAGATTGAAACAGCCAACTACAGACATATATCTAATACATATTAGCACACATTGTTGTAATTTAGCCATTGTCTCTTCCCAGGATAAGAGGTAAGCCAGATGATGTTGACAATGTTTTGGGTCAGGATGAGCTCAAAGCAGGAAAGGTATTTCAAATACAGAAATCTAAAGCACTGAAGCAAGTTTCACACAAATCAAACTCTGAGAATAAAGGCAAGTTTGAAAGAAACTCAATATTACATACGTATCCACAATGTGTGGCGTCATGGGTAATTGATGCAAATCACCATGAAGGAATTAAAGCTGACTCTCCATTAGGCAGTGTATTTGCAAAAAGTCAGTTCAAACAATAAAGCCAAGGCACAAGCAAAAACATATGCTCACAAACAAGCAGGTAGCTCGGCTCCACATGTACTGATTCATGACAGAACGCCACTCAATTAGTGTCCCAGATAAACTTTATTAAAGATTAAAGCAGCAGTATGCTAAAGCTCACCCTTCCTCACCAACAGGTCACCACCAGGGAGAGAGAGAGAGGGGACATGATTGGAACCTTCAGGTACTCAAAAGGGATAAATAATGTGGATAAGGAAGGTCTCTTTAAGCTGGGTGGCAACCATAACACGAGGGGGCACAGTCTTAAGCTGGAGGGAGGAGGTTTAGGATGGAGGTCAAGAAGCACGTCTTCACTGAGAGGGTGGTCGATACTAAGAATGCACTGCCAGAAGAGGTGGTCTCATTGAAGACAGTGGACAGCTTCAAGAGAGGCTGCGATAAGCATGGTGGAAGGTAGGGATCATGGGTAGGGAGGATGGGAGGAGTGGGGGGGACAGGGACAGTAGCTCAAGCTGTGGACCCTGCAATATGGGCAGACTAGATAGACCAAATGGCCTTCTTCTGCTGGCTCCTTCATATGTTCATACGTGGTGCTCAGCTATCTGCTTGTTTATGCTTTACGCAGGTGAGTAAGATGCCAAAAGGCCTCACAAACAATCTTAACAGATTGAAAACAGCTACTGTAACCACAGACATGTATTTCATCCATTTTAGAACTCATTGTAATGTAGCCATAGTGTCTTACCAGGACAATGGTCAGCACAGCCAGCCAATGTTGACAGTGTTTTTGGTCATGATGAGTTGAAAGCAGGAAATATTTTTAAAAATCCAAGAACCTCAATGCGAAAGCACTGAAGTAAGGTTTATGCACACAAAAAAAAAAAAAACTGGCAATACAGCCAAGTTTTTAAAGACACTCCAAATTATATACCGCAAATCATTAAAGTAAGGCCTCATGAACACTTTATGCAAATCAACATTAAGGAATTTAGGCTGGCTGTGCTTTAATCAGGATGGTGAGATGCTTGTCTTTTCAATAGCTTTGCTACTTTCTGGTACCCATGACCAAAATAAGGTCAACATTTACTGGTTGACCTCTTGTCCTAGGCTGGGGCAATGACTATATCAGACTGATGCACCCTAAAAAAGCTAAAGCATGTGCTTGTGGTTTATTGTTTTCAGCTTTTGCAGATTGTGTTAGAGGCCACTTAGCATTTTACACTGGTGCCCTCGACCTGAAACACTCAGCACTGCCACATTCCATAGGCAGCAGCATATCATTTAAGAAAATACAAAACTATGCATACCCCAATAATGCAAAGCATCATGTGAAGTACATTCAAGTCATCATTAAAATAATTTAGACTGGTTCTGCTTTAAGCAGGAGTATATGGTGCCAAATGGCCTCTCATACACTCTGCAAAGGCTGAAAACAGAAGACAGAGGCACGTGCTTCATTCTTCTTCAGACCCATTAGTATGCCTTATCTGTATCTCTGGACAGGGGAAGGAGGAATCAGCCCTGTAATGATGTTTAGCACCCAATCCAGTTTTCCTCCTGTTGAAGCATGACAAATTGAACCTCTTGGCATACACATGGTTAATACTGTTATATTTTTATAATGGTCTGGGAGAATTTAAAGTCATTTTGGCAGGGGAAAAGTTGTCTGGATGACAGATATTTGCTGAAGTATGCATAGGACTGGGCCACAAGGATGTGTGCTTTTTCTGTACTAAATTATTCTTTGTGGATGCAGTGAACAATTCAAAATGATGATCTGGAGACTGCATTATAATGCTGCCTGCTTTCTTTGATGGATGTTTGGAAACAATATGCCTCATCAGTGATGCAAACTGAAAATACGATTTGCATGTGAAAAAAAATTAGAATACTAATCACAAAAGGCATTTAACAAACATCTTTTTGATGAATTGCTCTCATATCTTTCTCAAACATAAGATGACTCTTATTCTTTCACACAAAGACCTGATTAGGAATGGGATGTACTGTATGTGTAGGGGAGGGGCTGAGATGATACTGTGGAGCAACGTGCGATGTGTTGTCCTTTCACATGTTGGGTGTTTGATTTTTGATTCTGGTTATGGCCCTCATGTAAATGAGGCTAGTGGTCTCAGTTCCTTTCCTTAGTGAATCACAATTAACATTGAGAAGCCAACCCCATCTAAGAAAGCATACACTTGGTTACAGTGCATCACAGGCAGCATGGTGTCCTCCAATATGAACAAAGAATGAAGATGACAGATGAAGGCACTTACACTGAAACTGGCTGATCATAACCCAGATTCCTAATACAGTATGTAGCTGTGCTAGGAAGATTGCTCCTTTATCCTGCCGGTACAGTTCTGGATACATTTCAGCCCTAAAGGCAGGGATTGAATCTAGTGAGATCAGGAAGGGCCCAGGCTATGTTGTGCTAGACAAGGGTGCGGCTACTGGGTGTACTGGTCCCAACACCAAAAAGCAGAAAAGTAGCACACACCAAAGCAGGTTTCACACTTGCAAATAACACACCAACAACTAAAGTTCAGAGGTTCAGAAAAATTTAATAAAGTGAACTCCATAAGTGGATAAGCAGCAAGACAGAAATTACATATTCGCACCTTCTAGGGACAGAATCTAGCCAGGTGTTGGGCCGATTCAGATTCTAGCTTTAAAAGAGTTAGCAAAGTTAACCCAGTTTAAACAATTAAACATTGACAGAGATCCAGACAATGCTTGTAAATGAGAGGTCCAGTTTAGGATGCTTGCTGTTTCAAAGAACTATTCTTTAGATTATTAAACCAATTAGCAAAATGGGTTCTACAGCATTCTCGACAGGATTTTGTACTCATTCATAAAAACAGTTCCATGAGGTTTCTTACATTATTATGAGAATTCTCATAATGTAATAGGGTGTGAAATGAACTATATAACTGAACCACTATTTAAGCATATAGTGTACACTGTAATACAGTTTAAACAGAGTCTAGCAAGAGCCAATACAGCTGCAAAATAATGGTATTGTGGGCAGTGAGAAATGTGTAAACTAGCAATTTTTGCACTAACCACTGAGCCACTTAACTGCACTTTTTAACTCGTGATACACACACACTGACTAATACATATATACATATATGCATATATATTTCAGTGTAACATAGCAGTGCACTGTCTACACACAATTTTACAGATAAAAAAAGACATCAAGGGACCATTTTTTTTCTTTTCAGGCTCTTAGGGACATCAGAGGGTGGGGGTTGCCAGTAGACAACTCATTCAAATTAGCAATGACATGCATAAGGCTGAAACTGATCTAGATAGTGGGTGAATGTAGACTAGCAATTTTTGCACTAACCACTGAGCCACCTAACTGCACTTTCTAATTGTTGTGATAGACACACACTAACTAATACATATACACATATATGCATATATATCCCAGTAGTGCGCTGTCTACACACATAGATCATTGCCACACACAGACCGACACACATACACAGCCTTATATGGCATTTATGTACTTATGCATCTAACCCTAACTTTTACTATATTTAGGACAAGCACTGTGTTTTGTGCTAACTCACTGTAGTAATCTATGGCATGACTGGGTAACTAAGGTAGTGGACCAGAGAGGTGCGGTGGCTGTGGCCTATCTGAACTTTAGAAAGGCCTTCAACAATGTCTCTCATAGAAGGCTGATTAACAAATTGTGCAGCCTAGCAGTGTATCCTAAAATAGTTCTGTGGGTGGAGAACTGGTGGAATGACAGGAGTCAGAGGGTTGTGGTAAACAGAGAGTACTCTAGAGAGGGAGAGAGGTGATGAGCAGGGTGCCATGTTGGGGCCACTCCTCTTCAATGTCTTTATTGGGGACATTGCAGAGGAACTGAAGGGGAATGTATGCCTCTTCGCAGAGGATACAAAGGTTTGCAATAGGGTGTACACTCTAGGGGGTGTTGAAAGAATGAGGGAAGACCTTAGAAAACTACAAAAATGATATGAAGAATGGCAGCTGGGATCAATGCAAAGTAGTGCAGGATAATGTACATAGGGCATGAGAACTCAGGGGTAAAGTATGAATTACGTGAGGAGGTACTGACAGTCACAAAGCAGGAAAGGGACCTGGGAGTTATCATCTCGGAGGACCTATGAGAAAGTAGGCAGTGTGATAAGGTGGCTAGAAAGGCTAACCAGATGCTTGGATGCATAGGGAGGGGTATCACGCATAGAAATATGGAGGTTATCTTTCCCCCTGTATAAGACACTCATGAGACTGCACCTGGAATACTGTGTCCAGTTCTGATGGCCCCATCTGAGAAAGAACATAGACAGGGTGGATGCAATGCAGTGAAGGGCAAGTAAAAAGGTGCAGGGTCTACATGATAAGACCTATGAGGAAAGACTAAAGGAGTTAAACATGTATTCCCTGAAGGAAAGGAGGGAGGGCAAGACATGATTGAGACATACAAAAACATCACCAGTATAAACAGAGTACAGGAAGGAAACATCTTTCAAAGTAAGAGATGCTCCAAGTCAACGGGGCACAAAATGAAGTTAGAGGGGTAAGGTTCAGGGGAAACATGAGAAAATTTTTTTTCACAGATAGGGTGGTGGATGCCTGAATAGCCTACCAGAGGGGGTGACAGGTGCTAAAATGGTCACAGAATTTAAGAAGTAGTAGGATAGACACTTCCAATTGTCTCTATTTTTGGAAGATTAATGTTTCATTCAAAATTTTTTGCACTGCATATATATTTGAGCTGCAATATGTATGCATCTGACATTAGTTTTATAATATTGACTGCTTTACATGCAGACACATTCCTTTGATTTAGTTATATTATGTGCCCCTTTCTTTTTCGTAGTTTTTTTAGCGGTAATCAGTATTAGCCATGCATTAGACATAAGCACTGGTAAATGAAAGAGGCTTCCAAAAGGACACTGTTGGTCAATATGTAGCCACAAATTTCCTTCCCCTTCCCCTCGCCCCTTTTCAATCCCATTGTCTTGGATCTGGTGGGCCCTATCTTTGAGTATTTAGCTATAATGGCATCAATGAAACACCGTAAGACAAGGGCTCTTAGATTTTGTTCATCAGTTTGTCTTCCCTCTGTTTTAAATGTGTTTGCATTGTTAACCAAATAAATACACCTTTTGCAGTCAGTCTATCTTGGCCCTCTGCTAGACATTAGTATGGGTTTGACTATGATTTCAGTCCTTTCCAACATGTATGGTTTGACTTTCTGTGCTCCTTTGTTTTCCCACCCTTATTTTAGAGTTTTTTAGCAACCTACAAGTAGCAGGTATTAATATGGTATCACATAAGGGCTTTCACAAAGACACAGCAGCTTAATAGTTTATTAACTGTATGTTTACAATTGTTGTTTTCCCTTCCCCCACCCTTATGTTTCCACTACCCTCCCATCTTGTATTCTGCCTCAGCATTATTGATCACTAGCAATTGGAGTGCATTAACAACTACAGTGACACGGGAGTGTACAGTTATTTAAACCCCATTTTATTTAAAAGTATATTTACGATCACTAACATTTATATTTATTACGTACCCTGCCCTTCAGTATTATTAGTGATCGTGAGTGACTGATGTGCACTTCAAACCATGATGACAGTGTATTATAAGATTGTTTAAACCCTGCCTGAATAGATATATTGGTGATCACTAATATTCAGATTTACATATTTATATTTATGAAATGTTTGCATTGCAATTTGTATTTTGAGAGATGACATTGGTGATCACTAGCAAGTGGAGTGCATTATTAACTATAATTACATGGGATTATACAGTTATTTGAATCCTGTTTTTAAAAGTGTATTTGTGATTTGTTAACATCCCTTCGATAGCTCAGCTGGTAGAGCGGAGAACTGTAGAAGAATATAGAAATCATTAGGTCACTGGTTCGATTCTGGCTTGAAGGAGACTATGTTTTTCTCAAAAGAGGTGTCGGGGAAGGTTAGGGAGAAAAAGATAGCATTTAGAAAGTATAAGGAAACACAGAAGGAGCAGGACAGAGAACTGTACCAGTTAAGGCAGAAGGAAGCAGGGAAGGAAGTCAGAATAGCAAAGGCCCAAACTGAAGAAAAGATAGCCAACTCGGTTAAGAAGGGGGATAAAACCTTTTACAGGTAAATCAGGGAGTGTAGAAAGACAAAGGGAGGGATAGTGAGGCTGAATAGAATAGACGGTGGGTGGGCAGAGAGGGACAGTGAAAAAGCAGAGATACTGAACGAATACTTCTGCTCAGTATTCACAAAAGAGGAGGAGGGGGAAGTGCCTAATCTAATTAACAGAAGCACTCTGGATAGGGGGGTCGATCCCAGTCCTTTCAGAGAAGAAAGGGTTCTGAAAGAACTCCTAAAACTGAAGGTGGACAAAGCAATTGGGCTTGATGGAATTCACCCCAGAATTCTAAAAGAATTAAGGGGAGAACTAGTGACACCACTGACTACCCTTTTTAACAAATAATGGGAGGAGGGTGTGGTACCTGAGGACTGGAGGAAGGTAGATGTGATTCCCCTTCACAAAAGTGGGACCAAGACAGAGGCAGGAAACTACAAACCAGTCAGTTTGACCTCTATGGTAGGGAAAGTGATGGAATCACTTCTGAAGGAAATAATTGTTGAGTACCTAGAGGCCAGTGGGGCACAGGACCCAAGGCAGCATGGATTCACAGCGGTAAGCTCATGTCAGACAAATTTAATTGATTTCTTTGACTTTAGCAAGGCATTTGACACAGTCCAACACAGAAGAGTAATAGATTAGCCAGCCTGGGAGTGGGTCCCAGGATGGTAACCTGGGTAAAACATTGGCTGGACAACAGAGCACAGAAGGTAATTGTAAATGGAGTCCACTCTGAAGAAAGATGGATTATTAATGGGGTACCGCAGAGTTCAATACTGGGTCAAGTCATTTTTAATGTCTTTATAAGTGACTTTGCAGAAGGACTGCAAGGAAAAGTATGCCTCTTTGCAGATGACACAAAGATCTGCAACAGGGTTGATACACAAGGAGGCATGGAAAGGATGAGAAGGGACTTGGCAAGGTTGGAGGAATGGTCAGAAGTATGGCAGCTTGGATTCAATGCAAAGAAGTGCAAAATAATGCACCTGGGAAACAAAAACCCAGGGTAAGATTACACGATGGGGGGGGTGAGGTAGTAACAACAACAAAAATGGAAAGGGACCTGGGGGTAATCATATCAGATGACCTTAAGGTTACCAAGCAATGTGAGAAGCAGTAGGAAGGGCTGGGGGGATACTGGGATGTATAGGGAGAGGCACCACCAGCAGAAAACAGGAAGTTGTTATCCCTCTGTACAGACAGTTGGTGAGACCTCATCTGGAGTACTGTGTCCAGTTCTGGAGACCCCATCTCCGCAAGGACATAGACAGGATAGAGGCAGTTCAGAGAAGGGCAACTAAAATGGTGCAGGGTCTGCAAGAGAAGCCGTATGAGGAGAGACTAAAGGAGCTTAATATGTATACCCTTCAGGAAAGGAGGGAGAGGGGGGGACATGATAAAAACTTTTAAGTACCTCAGTGGAATCAACAAAGTCCAAGAGGGTAGCATCTTTCAGAAAAAGAGATGTGCAAGAACAGGGTGACACAATAGGGGTAGCTCAGGGGCAATGTGAGGAAGTATTTTTTCACAGCGAGGGTGGTGGACACATGGAGCAGCATTCCTGAGGAGGTCTTAGAGTCAAAAGCAGTTGGGGAATGCATGAATGCATGGGACAGGCATAAGGCAATTTTTGTTGGGGGGGTAGGAAGAAATAGACTGTTGGTTAACTAGGATCTGCAGCTTATCCTGTAGGTAGGGAAATGGGCAGACTAGGTGGGCCAAGTGGTCCTTATCTGCCGTCAAAGTCTATGTTTCTATGTTTCTATGATCACTAACATCTATATTTATGTAACCCCCAGGTGGCGCTATCCCAAGGGCTACTACCCCTGCCTGACTGACTACTGACAGGTTGAGGGGCCTGGGGCCAATAGCGCGTACCTCCACCCAGAGGTCAGGGTTTGCAGTAGGTAAACTAACTTGGTCACAGCCCTCTGGGACACTGTAGCCCCCCTTTCTTCCCACTAGTGGCCCACACAATGCATCAGGAATGTCATCACAATGTACACTTACCCGCAGGACTGGCTCTGTTGAATGGAAGCTGGGGACCCCCTGTAAAACAAGATGATACAATGCAAAACTACAGTACAATACTTTAACATAAATGAATACCTCAGACAGTGTAACTTTGCTGAAACAAACAAATCCGATTTATTTAAGGAGCTGTAACAAGGAAGGGGGAAATCAGGTTAATTAGGTTAAACACATTAATAATCACAGTACTGTGTGCATAGTCAGAGTCCCAAATTGTCACTTTCACTGGGTACGCAGGATGGGGAGGCTGGCCAGGATCAGTGCAGCTGGTTAGCCCTGTGATGGAAAACACTGGCACAATACCCAAATTGTAATCCAGAGCCGGTTGGCTCAGTTCGTGAAGAAATGAAAAAAAAAAAAAACAATTAGATGACACACTTGCAATTTGATAAACAGATGGCAGGGAGCTACCCTGCTTTGTACTCACAAACTCATTGCTGGGAACTGGATGGAAGGCAGATTGTCCTGGATTGCCAGGAGGAGCAGACCCTGTGGACAAGGTCCTTGTGACTGGACCCCACTGCAGTTTAGAGCAAATGGATGTAGTCTGGATTAAGCTGGAGTTTACTTCCAGCTTCATGCACTCAATTCACTGTACAGGGGATCTGAAACGTGATTCCCCACAAGCACTACACACATTTATATGTAAAAGGAAAGTACTATACCAGGCAGGCTGCTTCTCTATCCCGATCGCAATTACTGCACAATACCTAGGAGAACACACAGCAGATTCAGTTCCTGACAGACCAAGCGCGATTCAGCAATTTCTCCAGTCTTCTACAGGATGAACCTGGTTTCTACTCTTCAGATCTCCTTGATTCTCTTCACAGGTCAGATTCAGTCCGAACAGGTGCTTGCACAAACTGTAGACCAAAACTCATGGCCTTACACGTGCTTCCCGCACGAAACTATACACCGCAGAAGCACAGATATCCTTGTCTCTTCACTGCCAAAACTCATCTGATCTTTCCAGTAGACAGAGCTTGGCATTTCCTTTGAGTCCCTCCCAGTTCAGTAGGCTGGTCTGGCTGTCACTCACAATAAACTCCCTCTGTTGGTGCAAAAAGGCGCCGAAGTCCAAACTACAATTCCCAGAGGAATTTGCCATAAAGTCCCATTGTGGCTGGCTCAACTAAAGAGTCCAAGTTCTGATTTGCCTGCAGCAGGATCCATTTTAAAGGTCCCCCACGCTGATTGGTCCAGTTCAGCAGTTCAATTCCAACATAGAGGGGAAACACACACAGAGTCACAGCTGCAATAAAACAGGTTAGATAAACTGCAATCTCACAAATGCTGCTAAATGATTACAGGCAAACAGTTACAGCTTTCAGATGGGCTCCCTTTGCACTGTTAGCAACTGCAAAAACAGAGTGAATTGGCAGTAGCCCGGGCGGGATTCGGGCATTAGAACACACAGTCCCCCCCTCCACAATTAATTATGGTCACAAGCAGGCAGCTCTTAAAGAGACAGTACCAGAGGCTCTAAAAACACTCACACTCAAGCGGCTTAAACATTGAACACCTCCAGACTTGGAGCATTCAAGCAAGCTCCTGGAAGACTTCTGGGAACCCCCATTTGCAGGGGGGTTACATTTATTTCATACCCTGCTCTTCAGCATTATTAGCGATCATGGGTAATTTATCTGCATCTAACACTTTGATGACAGTGTATTAGAGAATTGTTTAAAACCGGCCTTAATAGATATTGGTGATTGCTAATATTCAGATTTATATATTAATATTTATGAAATGTTTGCATTACATTATGTATTTTGTGAGATGACAAGGGTTTACAACTATGTCCTTATACAATGTTCTTCCATATTCCAATGCTTCTCCTCTATTCCCCCACCTCCTCCTTCCCCTCCCTTTTTGTCTTTTTAGTCGTTATTTCTTTTGGATGTGCTAGCTAAATGGCAATCATGAAAGCACTACCTCAATATTTGCACCTGAAATTATTTAATTTTATGCACATATATCGGAGGATGGTGCCTAGGTGTTTTAGTCTTGATAACGTGCTTGACATGTGAAACTGTTTAGTTACTGAGGAGGTTTGTGTACTGTTACTGATTTTCCCTGATTCTTAGCAGTTTCTCTAATAAAGTTTGAAGAATTTTATATCAACATTGGAATTTGTTTGGAGATTGTGAGTGTCCATGTGTTGTGTTTACAGCAAACTATGAGAGTGGTGCTCACTAACAGGGACAATGCTGCGGATGTCAAGGTAGGAGGCCACCAAAGGACAAATAATGTGGAACTGAACCACACAAGGTTAAGGGTCATGGACTTCAGAAGGGCAGAATTTAAAAAGATGAGTGAATGCCTCATGGATGACCTGGTGAGGGGGGGGTGACCTGGATCTAGTGGAGGGATGTTGGGAGAAGATAAAGGAGGGCATAGTGAAGTCAACAAACCTCTGTGCCAAACAAGTGAGCAAAAGCAAGAGGAAAAAGAGACTGCTATGGTTCTCAAAAGAAGTGGCTGAAAAAGTAAAGACCAAAAGGGTAGCATTCAGAAGGCATGAGGAGAGACAGAGGGAGGAGGGTATGGTGGTGTATTATAGAAAACACAGTGAAGCAGGGAAAGCAGTAAGAAGTGCGAAGGCATAAACTGAGGAAAGAATAGTCCGGGCACTATCAAAAGGGGACAAGACATTTTTTTAGGTATGTAACTGAAAAAGAGTACATTCAGGGAGGGATTGTGAAGTTAGGAGGGGAAGAGGAGGGCTTTGCAGAGGAGGACCAGGAAAAGGGAAATATCTTGAACAAATGCTTTTGTTCATTTTCCCAAATGAAGGAGAAGGAGGGGCCACAAAAAAGTAACTGGAGCTTTGTAGGGAGGGAGGTGGACAGTAGTCTTTTTTTGGAAGAAAGAGTCCTGAAAGGACTTGCAAATCTGTATCCAAGGATGTTAAGAGAGTTCAGGGAGGTACTAGCTGTACCTCTGACAGTCCTATTTAACAACTCACTGGAAACAGGAATGGTTCCATAAGACTGGAGGAGGATATAGTCCAGCTTCACAAAGGTGGTAGAAGGGAGGAGGCTGGCAACTATAGGCCAGTCAGCCTGACATTGGTGTTGAGTAAGTTAATGGAATCACTGCTGAAGGAAAGGATTGTGGAATATTTTGAATCTAGTGGGTTACAAGACCCAAGGCAGCACTGATTTATTGGGGGTCGTGTCAAATGAATCTGATAGATTTCTTTGACTTGGTAACCATGAATTTAGATTAGGTGGTGTGGTGGATGTGGCTCATTTAGATTTTAGTACGGCTTTCAACACCGTTCAACATAGGACACTCCTAAGGAAGCTGGGCAGCTTAGTGGTGGGTCCAAAGGTGGTAAACTGGATAAGAAATTAGGGGATTGGCAACAGATGGTGGTGGTAAACAGTTCACTCCACAGAAGAAAGGGTGATCAGCAGGGTGCCTCAGGGATCGGTACCGGGACTGGTCCTCTTTAATGTCTTTATAACAGACATTGCAGAGAAGTTGGAAAGGAAGGTGTGCCTCTTTGCAGATGACACATTCCAGGGGGTAGGGTTGGAAAGAATGATCAGAGACCTGAGAAAACTCAAAGAGTGGCCAATGGTGTGGCAGCTGGGTTTCAATGGCAAAAAAGTGCAAAATCATTTACTTAGGGCACAGAGATCCAGAGGCAGAGAACAAACTGGGTGGAGCAGTAGTGGCAACCACCAAACAGGAAAGAGACCTGGGGGCAATCATATCTGATGACCTAAAGATGGCCAGGAAGTACAACAAGGTAGATAGGAGGTCTAGTGGAATGTTGGGGTGCATAGGGAGAAGTATCACCAGCAGAAAGAGGGAGATGGTGTTGCCGCTGTATAGATCGCTGGTTAGACCCTACCTAGAGTACTGTGGACAGTTCTGGAGAACACATATCCAGACAGTGGAGGCTGTCCAGAGGAGGGCAACTAAAATGGTGCATGATCTGTATTAGAGGTTGTACAGGGAGAGACTAAGGGACCACAACATGTACACCCTGGAAGAGAAGAGGGGGAGGAGGAATATGTCAGAGGCCTTGTAATACCTCACAGGACTAAATACGGTACAGGAGGGGAGTATTTTTCTAAAAAAAAAAAAAAAAGATGCTTAAGAATAAGAGGATATGCAACCAAGCTGCAAGGAGGTAGTTTCAGGAGAAATGTGAGGAAGAACTTCTACACTGAAAAAGTGGTGGATGCCTGGAGTAGTCTTCCAGCAGCGGTGGTGGGGGTGAAAACAGTAGTATGGTTCAAGAATGGATTCAAGAATGCATGGGATAGGAATAAAGCAATCTTAGTGGAAAGGGGCACTGGGTCATAATGTCACAAGACATTATGGCGCAGCAATATACTGCGCTGCCAGTACAGAGCAATATATTTATAGCGCTATATGTCTATGTTTTGCAAGGGGCTCTGCCCTCCACCCCTGTTATGGTGGGCTCTGCACCCAACTCCCCCCCCAACTAAAATAACCAACTCTGGGGGGGGTTAACATTTAAATTCGTGCAAACTATGAAACTAAAAAAAATTCCATGTGTCTGGGACTGGGAATCGAAACCCAGTCCAAAGACGCACTGCCTCCCTTACTGCCTGTGACTCATTCTGTAGAGTCACAGCAGCTGCTTGTTGGCCCCTTGTCCCAGCAGAGGTCTTATCCTCTGCCTGGGAAGAGTGAGAGTGTGCACTACAGCGCATACACTCTTTCACGGTTTGCACCCTCTCGCTCTTCCCTACCACGCTGTTCCTGTTGCACAGTATTGCCATGCAACATACACCATGCAAGATGTTGACCTGATAGGGTGGAAAGGAATGAGAGAGGGAGAAAGAGCCGGAAATAAAGTAGAGTCTACTGTGATACTGTTGGTGGGGGAAAATGAGCTGACTGTGTGGGCCAAGTGAGCCTTATTTGCCATCAAATACTACATTTCTATGTTAGGTATTAATCTGCAATAGCTGTTCCTGGATGCACTGTATGAGGTTATGTGCAACTGCATGGTGTAAACTGTTTGAAAAGGGAGCAGAACAGCAGAAAAATTATTCACACAAGTGTTGGAATGAGACAGTGTATATGGTGTTTATCAAGATAAAAGTAGATTCAAGATCATTTCATGAACAAACTGTATACAGCTGTACATTGAGCTGACCAGCTATTTCAATAGTAAAGAGAGTGGCTCACCAAGATAGGATCTCATCCCGTTTCTTGTGTGTAGCACCAGTAGCATTTGGAACTAAGTGCATGTCTCCGGAAAGCACTGATGTCCTGATTTGGCAACAGATTGGTGCACATAAGTATAGGGTGCAGCATTTAGACTAGCATGTCTTTACAAAATATTTATAACATTCTTAATAGTCAATGGCAATGTTGCCTGAGCAGCAGAGCATACTAAAGGGAATATCGGAAAGTACTAACAGTTAAAGAAGTGGCAGTCTGAAAATGGGGTTTGTGCTTATGTTCAAAAGTGTTCCTGAAGATAAAATGAAGTATGATTAAAGCCGTTTATTCAAATCTGGAGGACCCTTTCGAGATTACAGGCAGAATGGAATGCGGGCCCTACATAATGCAAGCCATGATAGAAACATAGAAACATAGAATTTGATGGCAGAAAAGGACCGCTTGGCCCACCTAGTCTGCCCATTTTCCCACCTAAAAGATAAGCTGCAGATCTTAGTTAACCAATAGCTTACTTCCTCCTACCCCCCACTAGGACTGCCTTATGTCTGTCCCATGCATTCTTGAATTACCCCACTGTTCTTGACTCTATGACCTCCTCAGGGAGGCTGTTCCATGCATCCACAACCCTCTCTGTGAAAAAATACTTCCTTATATTACCTCTGAGCCGTCCCCCCTCTATCTTCAAATTGTTTCCCCTTGTTCTTGCACATCTCTTTTTCTGAAAGATGCTACCCTCTTGGACTTTGTTGATTCCCTTGAGGTACTCGATACAGATACAGAGCGAGAGTGCTGTGGCAGATTGGAGTGCAAGAGAAAAAAGTTTTAAGTACCACTTCTGTTGTAGTGCACATGCATGTGAGTATGACGCACTGTGAAATAATACCCATTTGAAGCAAAAGTGCATGTGTGGAATAGTGCTAATGATAGAAGTGATTTAAAAAGTTAAAGTATAACTTTTCATGGCCTTAGCAGGCACAGATAGTTGGCACACTTTCAAACACTGTCAGAGACATTGTCCCTATTCATGGGATTCTGTATAAGCAGCCAGTGCCCCACAAGTCATCAATCTTAGAAGTACAGGGAAGCTGTTCTCCTGATTACCATTATAAGTGAACTGCTCAAATGGTGCTCTAAATGGG
Source organism: Neoceratodus forsteri (assembly GCA_016271365.2). Lineage (NCBI taxonomy): Eukaryota > Metazoa > Chordata > Ceratodontiformes > Ceratodontidae > Neoceratodus > Neoceratodus forsteri. The sequence continues at coordinate 958,176,787 of CM057455.1, forward strand.
AAGTATAAAACAGTTACATGAGCAGAAGCCATATTACTGCTGCTCCTCCTCACTCTGCCTGCGCCTAGGCAAGGAACAACAGCACTACACTGTGTGGCATTGCCTCTGGATCCTTGTTACCGTGGGTATGGACATCTGGCTGTCTATCGACTACTACTTGCATTGTTAATATTGGTGGTTGAGGCTTACCCTGTTCTTTGTGGTGCTGGGTTAGCTGTCTGCAAGTGTTCAGCTTCGGGTGGTTCATGCATGATTTCAGCACCGATAAGAGCGCCACCAGCACCAGTGCTACCAGCGCTACTGAGGATGCAAAGCTGTTGAGCAGCAGCGCTGCAGCAGCAGCTGAGATTGATGCTTCTCACCCTTTAACACCGCAAAGACAAGTCTCTACCACCAGCAAGAGCAACAACCACAGGCACTACCAAGACAGTAGCAGCAGGGCGATGAAGGCCAGCAAGAACAGGTTCACATCCTGCTTCTTCTGCATCTGGCTCCTGCAGTCACTCATCCACATCCTTCAGCTCGGGCAGATTTGGAGATACAATGGGTTGTTTTCTTTCCTTTCCTTCTTCATTTAAATTGACATGCTGCACAGGCTTGTCATCTGACCCTATTGCTGGCAATATTTAGCATCTGATTATATGGTCCCAGTATTGTTATTCAAGTTAGTGGCAGGTGAAAAATGTAGACGGTGTTTGTTTTGGTAATAAGGATGGACTTAGTGCAGGAGGGAGAGAGTGAGACAGAGTGTGTGTGTGTGTGTCTGTATGATAACATCCTTGAAATCCGATGTTAGTAAGTGGGAACATGAGCAACAAAAGTGTGCAAAATATTTCTTATTCTCACAGGCTATTATTGGGGAATTCAGATGTCAAAAGCAGTTAACTGCAGCTTTGCTAGTATGACTTATATAGTTCAGTCTACTAGTACTGCTACCACTATTGATGAACTGATGTTCAACCTACATGCATTTTGCATAGCATGTATTTATTCAGCAACCATTTAAATGAGGACACAGCAGAACACAGCACTGTCCACCATGTCCAAGATGGCCAACTGGTGGCTATCTTGGACATGGTGGACAGTGTCATGTTCCACAAACACCCAGTGAACAAAATAGTGCAGCGAATGTGCAGTGGTTGCCATTCACCTCCACTGTTTATAAGTCCGTCCTGTATCTGGTAAGCTCCTTTTACTCTTCTTCATTCACATAATGTCTACTGGGTAATGCCCACTGCAGCCGTAAAAATGGGCTTATTATTTCCTGGTCTCTGATTGGCTGAGGCCCATGCCAAGGAGACACATTAAGTACCAGTGGAGACCAGGAAATAATAAGTGCCAGCCTGCCCAGCCTCAGTAACAAACTGGTATCACTGTGCCAGTTTGGATTTGAAAACTTATGAGGCTCCATTTTTTTCCCAGTTAAGTGAGAAGAGTGACCAAGTCAGATCCCCCCCCCCCACACATAACTGAACTTCACTATAACTTATTTAGAATGCCATATAAATATCTTGCCTAACAGAATTCTTCACCGCTGCCAGCTCTGTTATTTACATCCCTGACCCTGTCCTCATCTGTTTTACATACTGCCACAAGCTGGTGGCACATATCCATATGCAGATGAGGAATTTGAGAAAGTACCACTGGTCTCATGCTCAAGACAGCACTACACTTGAGTGGGGTGACAAGGGCTTACAACAGAGCAGGGGCTAACATAAACTGAAATAAGGATTTCCTCTCAACAACAGTAAAAACAAACATTGTGAGGGGGCGAGGTTCAGGATCTAAATAAGAAAAAACACCTGTCAAACACAGTAGTATGTAGTCCAAAACACTCCTCGGACTTGTGCGCAAATAAACCTTGGTGCAGAGCATGGGGTTGCTGGCCCCTATCAACAACAAACTTAATCCAAACGCACTCTGCACTAGAGTGCCAGTAAAGTTCCAAACAAACACCAACCTTCTTTTTCTTTTCCACAATACTGTGAATTTTTATTATATGGTGCCTGGATTCACAATTGACACTTTCTGCTCGTTAAAATTCAGTTTACAGCCAATATAGGTGCATCCAACATAAGCACTAAATCCCAGTGCTTCGACCACGTGTGTGGTCTTCCTCAGGGGATCACAGCAGTATTTATGTTCTGGCAGGTATACCAGTAGAGGGACTACTTTACCAAAAATAGGCAATAAAATTGATTTTTACTAATTTTATATGCCTTTATTTTATTTTTTTAAATCTTATTTAAAAAAATGACACATGTTGCCCATTCTCTAAGCATAGTAATACCCTCCAGGGTGGGCGGTATGGACTATACTGGACCTTCCAGGGACTAGAAGGCCCTCCGACTGTGGCATCGGGCCTCATTACACACCTGGGTTGTCCAGTATAGCCCAATCCCACCCACCTTGTTGGGTATTATTGCTTGCAGAGTTCATCCCCAATTCAGGCCTAGATATAGTACTACTTTAGTTAAACTAGACTGGAAAACCATTCTTAAGAAACATGCTGTGCTCTGGGCAGGACTTTAGTGTATTATCTGAGAAGTATTTCATGCATTATTTAGAGCCAATACTACAGATGGCAGAAGCTACTATAATATTGGCTTGTATGGCTTTAATATGTATGTAATGCATTATACACTCTGTTGGCTGGAATGTTTGTAACTCTAGGCCTTCATGGATGGTGAAGGTGGTTCCTGGGACCAGGATGTCATGATAAAAAAGTGCCCCCTCGATTTCATAGACACCCTGTGTGATGCTTGTACGTAACTCTTCCAGTTTCAGCTTCTCAGTGAACCTTTTCCTCCCACATTGGAGGCAGCAGGGTGCCTGGCCTTAACATAATGATGGAAATAGTAACACCTGAAGCCTCAACATTTACTAAAACAGTGTAGTGCCATTTAGGCAATCCCAACACTTATTTATCTATTTTATTTATTGAAATATTTCACCAGGAAAGGCACATAGAACAACAAGTTGCTCATCTCACAGTGCATCCTGGGGGAAAGGGGAGTGGAAATACATTCATGCATACAACAGTAAACATTATTACAACAATATTGGCAGTGGTGAATAGCAAATAAGAGAAAGAACATATTAAGTGCAGCATAAGAGTACAATTGTATTCAGAGGTCACAATGGACAGATCAAGTTCATTACATTAGGATAACACCTTAAATTCATGATGATGGTACCATTTAGCCTGAAAGGAAGGGTGGATAGGGAGTAACAGCAGAGGTGGAAAGGTAGCAAGGCTGGGAGGGGAGCAGATGAATAGGAATCAAGGTTATATATACAGTATAATGATAGTAGTAGATTGATAGGAACCTAAAGTCATATTGTTATATTGGTAGTTATAAATAAGCCAAAGGAAGAATGGTCCTGTCACTTAGAAACATAGAAACATAGACTTTGACGGCAAATAAGGACCACTTGGCCCACCCAGTCTGCCCATTTCCCTACCTACTGGATAAGCTACAGATTCTAGTTAACCAACAGCCTACTTCCTGCCACCCCCCACTACAATTGCCTTGTGTCTGTCCCATGCATGTTTGAATTCCCCCACTGTTTTAGCCCCAACAACCTCCTCAGGAAGGCAGTTCCATGCATCCACCACTCTCTCCATGAAAAAAGATTTCCTCACATTACCCCTGAGCCTTCCCCCCTCTATCTTTAAATTGTGTCCCTTTGTTCTTACACATCTCTTTTTCTGAAAGATGCTACCCTCCTGGACTTTGTTGATTCCCTTGAGGTACTTGAACATTTCTATCATGTCCCCCCGTCCCTCCTTTCATCAAGGGGATACATATTAAGCTCTCTCAGTCTTTCTTCCTATGATTTCTGATGCAGACTATGCACCATTTTAGTTGCCCTCCTCTGGACTGCGTCCATCCTGTCTATGTCGTTGCATAGATGAGGTCTCCAAAACTGCACACAGTACTCCAGATGGGGTCTCACCTACTGTCTGTACAGAGGGATAACCACTTCCCTTTTTCTACTTGTGATGCCCCTTCCTATGCATCCCAGTATCCCCTTGGCTCTCTTTACTGACTTCTCACATTGCTTACCCACCTTTAGATAATCCGATATGACTACCCCCAAGTCCCATTCCATTGTTGTTGTTGTTAGTACTTCCCCTGCTATTGTGTACTCCTCTCCTGGGATTTTGTTTCCAAGGTGCATTACTTTGCACTTCTTTGCATTGAATCTAAGTTGCCATATGCCTGACCATTCCTCCAACCTTGCCAAGTCCCTTCTCATCCTTTCTACCTCCCCTTGTGTATCAACTCTGTTACAGATCTTTGTATCATCTGCAAAGAGGCATACCTTTCCTTCCAGACCCTCTGCAATGTCACCTATAAAGATGTTAAAGAGGACTGCACTCAGTACTGAGCCCTGAGGTACCCCACTAGTGACCCCCCCCTTTCTTCGGAATGTGTGCCACTCACTATTACCTTCTGTGTCCTGTTGTGCAGCCAGTTTGCAACCTGGGCTACCACCCTGGGACCCATTCCCAGGCTGGCTAACATGAAAATCTTACTACTCCCATTCCTTGGTTGTCCCTTGACAGTCTACCACTGTAGGCCAGGCTGCTTTCTCGTATCGCTTCCCAAAACTGTGGAATTCACTTCCTCACTTCCTCACTAGATTCATCACTCCTCCTCCCCCTCCTCTATAACTTCAGCCCTACGTAATTCCCTCTCTGTGGATTGTACCTGCAGTGAAGCTACCTGGTATTCCTGACCTGCTCCCCAGCCTCTATCGATGGAATGGCCAGGTAGGGATCTCTGCAGGGAAAGAAAGCAGTGGGGCTGGAAGGGAGCTGTAATTCAGAAAAGTTACTTAATATATTGATAGAGGCTGAGGAACAGGTCAGGAATACCAGGTAGGTTAACTGAAGGTACAATTCACAAAAAGGGAAATTATATAGGGCTGAAGTTATAGAGGAGGGGAAGGAGGAGTGGTGAATCTGGTGAGGAAGTGAATTCCACAGTTTTGGGATGCGATACGAGAAAGCAGCCTGGCCTACAGTGGTAGACCAGTGAGGGACAACCAAGGAATGGGAGTCATAAGATCTAAGTGAGAGGGCAGGGGGAGGACTGATAAAGAGGAAGTGAGATAGGATGGGAGCTATCCAAACCAGAATTTAGAGACAAATTCAGCACACATAAAGAGCCCCTGATTATCTCTGTCTTTATCTGCGGATCCTGACACTTTTAGTCATGTTTGATTAGGGTAGCTGTTATCTTTGTCTTTTACAGATTGTTTTCCTTGTTCTGACTACAACCTACATGCCACCCATTACCTGTAGGGGTTTCCCACATTTGCCAACCACTGCAGGGCTCAATCGTAAGTGATGTCATTCATAGGTGTTCTTCACTGTGCCACTACACAGCACCTTGTTTTAAAGCTGCTTCATTCCATTCCAGCAATAGAAGCTCAGATTGTGAACGCTCATTCTACTTCTGTTAAAAAATTGAGCACTTGCAGTCTATACACTGACACTTTCTCAGAATGATCTGGGACACAGCACTTTATTATTTTGTCACCATGATCAGAGGCTCGATTGGTGAACATTCATTCAGGCAGAAGAAGAAAAAACAGAGCACTGCTAAAAATGAAGCAAACTCAAACTGATCTAGTGCACAGCATATGTTCTTTGAGTTGAAAACTGCTCCGGGGCCCAACAGAAGCTCAGTTTGTGAACGCTAATTCAACTTCATATATGGTCTGTCGCCTAGTGTTCCCCCCACCCTCCAGTCTCTTGCTCCAGTAAAATTACAATAGTTCCTACTGTCTAGCAGTTCCCCCTGCTCTCCAATCACTGGCCTCAGTAGAATAAAGTCATTCCCTGGTGTCCAGTGGTCCCCCTGCCCTCTGATTGCTGGCAGTGGTAGAATAAAATTATTCCCTGGTGTACAGTGTTCCTCCCAACCTCTGATCACCGGCCAAGGTAGAATAAAATAATTCCTTGGAGTCCTGTGGTCCCCCCTTGCCATCCAATCACCAGCCCTGTATTATATCATCTATTCCCTGGCATCTAGTGGCACCCCCCCCCCCTAAACCCTATCCCTGTACTAGCGGAAGTTTTCTCTGGTGTCTAGCGGCCCCCTCACACTGTGGCCACCGACCAACCCACCCTACCACCCCTCTTACCTTAATTGCCAGTGCTGCAGGAGTCCATGCAGTGACAGGCACAGCCCTCCTCTCATCATCTTGGACAGCCACCGTATGCAATGACAGGGAGCACATGTTCCCTGTACTGTAAAGGGAGCAAACAGGGAGTATATGACTCCTGTACTGTAAAGAGAGTGCATGTATTGTCTACTGTAGACAGTACACATGCTCCCTTTATAGTACAGGGAATGTGTACTCCCTGTCATCGCACTCTGACAGCCAGCTGAGGTGGTGAGAGGAGGGCTGTGTACTCGTCACTGTATGGGCTCTGAAGGGCTGGAAATTAAGGTAAGGGGTGACAGAGTGGGTTGTTAGTGTCTGCAGTGTGGGGAGGCTGCTAAATGCCAGGGTCAGCTTCAGCTGGCACAGAGTTGGGAATCAGTGTGTGGGAGCTGCCACTAGGTGACAGAGAATATGTGATATAATATGAGGCCAGCAATTGGAGGGTGGAGGGACCACTAATCATCAAGAAGTGATGTTTCTGTTGACAGGACCATGGATAGGAGGGTGAGGGGAACTGCTGGACACCAGGGAATATTGAATGGGGCTGAGGATAGTGTGGGAGCGCTGGACACCGGGTACAAGTTGTATATCAATGAGAATGAGGCTTAGAGGATGGGGGGGGCACTGACCACCAGGCAGAATGTGATTCTATCGGGGATAGAGTTCAGAGGGTGGGAGGTGCCACTAGACCCCAGGGAACAGGTGTACTTCCCCAACAGTCAATGTGGTTGTTGGCTGCAGTGGCTTCACCAGCTGCTAGGGTTGCCCAGAGTAAGCTGGGCTTCTTCTCAGCAGTAATAGCTCAGTGCATGGTGGCCTGCACTATTCCCTTTGCTCAGCGCTACCACTGAATATCACGCTGCACCAGGATTCATGTCCCTGCCCCTTTGTTTGCCCACTGCATACATTATTTTGTTGCTCATGCACTGACCCTTTTAGCACACACCACAACCCCTTGAATATTGCACTGGGGCACAACCCCAGGCAAATATGGTGCAATTGCTTTGCCCACTGGGTAAAATGTTAAATATCTGGCCCCTGGATTCTCACAGAGGTTAGGTGGGGGCAGCAACAATTTCTGTCCTGGAAAGTTTTTTTTGTTCTGCTCAAACATCAAGGGCTGGACCTCTTATCAGCTAAAAGATGTCTGTCTTGGGGTAAGCTTCAAAGGGCTGAGTTCCCTTCATAACCAAGGGCTATGTTTTGAATGTAAACAATGACCAGATGCTTTCAGCTGAGCAGACAGGAATGAGAACAAAGACTTTCTAGCTCTGATAAAATATTCAGCTTGGACCTTTTCCAAAAAGGGATGGTCTCCTGATTAAGCCTTTTTGAGGTGAATGTGCATGGGTGATTTTGTTCGCTGTCTTTGATTCTCTCACTCCACAGTAAAGTGGTTTTGCACCTTTGGTGTGTGCACCTTGTCCTATTCTACTAGTATAAGTAGTTCAACTGTGATGTCAGAGAGACATGTATGATGATGATACGGCATAGTGGGCTGGCCCACCGAAAGCATTTCTGGTGTGTGTTAGCTCTGAGAACTCAGTTATGATTTGGGACTTTGAATTAACAATATCTCCGGTTTGAGTCTGCCATAACTCACTAGTTGGGGTAAACTTCTTCTATGCTGCTTAGAATTTAGATACCTTTGAGTTATATTTTTCTGTATGTCCTCTATCTTTTCAAATGTTTATTTTTTATCTCTGTAGAAATACTGTATTCCTCATAGTCTTTAATGTGCATTATCATATTATATATGTAAATACCATGGAGTATTTAATGATATTTTCTATAATTCATAGTGTCTGTGACTCAGTTATTTCAGCTGTAGACAACCAGAGATAAACTGGCAAGTCTGTCATTTGTCTTCAAAGTGACAGGCTACAATTACCTTATCTATAAAGAGTTCTCAGCTGCAATAGAAGGGATGGGTCATTTGCACTTTGGTAAGAAACACTGTACTGTGTGTGGATAGTGGCTTTTGTGGGATCCGAAACTAGAGATACTCCAGTGAGGTTGCAGCAAGTGGTGGCAGCATACCAAGGTAACCCTTTCAGGTACCTGAGGTATTGTGAATCTGGTAACAGCTGCAGATAGTTCTGGGAGAGAAAAAGCCTGTGACATGCTTCCTGAATCCTGATCCAAGTTCTTCTATGCAGAAGTAAAAGGTGAAAAATGAAAAGTTTCCCTCTGAGCAGCAGCCAGGTAAGGCTTAGAGGGCAGACAAGGAAGATAGGCTCAGTAACCCTGGAAGCCTGTGGGTTATTGTGGGGCTGGGGCAGTGTCCTCATTGTCCCTGATTCTGAGTGCCCATGTCTCTCATTTCAGTGATAGTTCTTTTTTTTTCTTCTCCTCAAAGGCCTGTGCCTCATCATCTGGATCCACGCTCCCAGTCACATCACCTGACATATCATGGACTCAACAGCATCCACCCCATCTGCCCCCATAGTGGGGCCACAGGAGCCCCAACTTCTGCACAAAGGATCTGGCTCTGGTGAGGGTAGTCATGTCACTGGTGCAGGGCCTGCAGAGGGTCGAGCCTTCATACTGCTCATTCTTGTTAAATTATTCAATGTGCAAAAAGCATACAAATGCAGTCATGACCTGTACCGTGCAGATACAGAACACCCAACCAGGTTTCACCCTTAGACTTTCTCCCTTGAGAAAGCCTAATGCAACCTGGTCGGGTGTTCTGTATCTGCACGGTACAGGTTGTGACTTTATTTGTATGCTTTTTGCACATTAAATAATTTGTTAAATTAGAAGCCTGGTGTTGATAATTTTTATTTGCTTCCAATGGTTTTTTGAGACCTGGCAGAGACTGTGTGAGTGGAAGAGTGAGTTCTTTTGCTGCTGGTTTCTCCCATTCCTCCTAGATGCTAGCCTGAGGATGGGATGCAATCAGAGAAGCATGTGTCTCATCTGCCGGCTTCTCCCCATCCATTTGAGCTGTTCCAGAGTGCATTGCCACCTTTGGTCACCCAGGTAGCAGTAGAGCACTGAAGCAGGCTGCCTAGATGAAGTAAGCATCCTCTGTGATGCTCAATCCTCCTCCCTTCAGCTGGCCCCCAGGTCACCTGCATTGCAAGCAGTAGTGCTACTGCTGTGCCAATTGGCCAACCCCCAAAAAGTTGATTGGTATGCTTGGCACTGTGGCTCTGCTGGTGATTGCTAGCACCTGAATGGAAATCAGGATGAACTAAATTCAAATTAAAACTCAGGGTAGGGATTATGGGACAGACTGAATGATGAGGTCTTTTTCTGTTTATTACCTTTCTATATTTCAAAGTTCTAAATCCTGTCTTGGTCACGTTATTTAGGGAGGAAGTATGATCAAGTGAATAGTGCAAAGAACTGTGAAACAAGTGATCTCAGGTTCAAATGTTATCCCAGTCATGGACACAGTGTGTGGCTAGTGCTGCATGAAATTTGTATTATGCTTGCAAAATTGATGATTTCACTTTCATGCAATTTTCACAAACTTGCCAAAATCTGGAGTTGTTTTGCTAATACTTATTTTTTTCAGGTTGTACCATTTTTCCATATCTCTGACAAATAAGTGATCTCCTACCACCACTGCCTCCACCTCTGTGGATCCTTCTCAATTTCTGCTCCTAGTTCCCCATCACCCTTTCCCCCATGTCCCGGTGGTCTGTAGATCACTCCTTTGTGCACAATAACTTATCTAATGTTGTTGTGAGCTATACCCAAAGCAAGTCTGTCTCCCCATTTCCTCCCCTGATGAGCCCATCTTCTACTGCCTCTATGCTTTCCTTGACATACTGGGCTGCCCCTTCTCCTATGCCTTTATCCCTCTCTCTTCTCTCCTATACATGGTATACCCCAGTACTGTCAGGTCCCAGTTGTTATTCCCGGTGGCCCCTTTTACTGTAATGGCTAGGAGGTCTAATCCAGCATTCACAACCATCATCTGGTGTTTACCAATTTTTTTCCTAGCTCCTGGCATTTAGGAGGTTGCTGTCTAGCTTCTGCATATACCCTTCCTCTTCTCATCAGCAACTCTCCCTTTGTTCCCTTCTCTCTTAAATTTCCTGCTCCTTGCCTGATTTGTGAGCCCCCCGGCACTCTTTTTAAACTTATTATGAACCCCTACTTTGCTGCTTCCAACCCCACTACTTCTATCCCCTATTTCTGGGAGAGTCCTAGCTAGATTTTCCTTTTGCTCCTGGTCTTCTGTGACTCCCCCAACCTCAGTCTCCCCTCTCCTTTCAGTTTAAAGTTCTACCTATGTAAACATTAAACTTCTGCCCAGGTGCACTGGTCCCCTGTCTTGTTAGAAGAAGGCCATCACCCTTGATGAACTTCCTGTTCCAGAAGCCCTCCCGATCTCCCACAAAATGGTACCCCTCCTCCTGGCACCATCCCTTCAAGTACCCATTAAACTCATCAGTCTCCTCCTTCCACACTCTGTCCTTCACCATCATGCTACCCAACACACAGGGAGGATCGTGGAAAGGCCAGGGAAGTTGAATGTGCCTTCAGTCTGTCCCCTACCTTTCTAAAGTTATGCTTCACTGTCTTAACAGATTGATTTGCTAGACCACTGGTACCCAAGTGTACCAGCACCCCATGTTTTCCTTCTTGTCTCTCTACCATCCTTTCTATCCTAACCACATTCCAGGTGATTGGTGCACCTGAAAGGCATCTGATCACCAGCTCCCCTTTCTCCTCCTCCCATCACTTTATCCACCCCTCTAATCATAGAGTCCACTGCTACTTGCTGATTTCTTCCTGTTGTTTCCACTGGGTGCCACCCTGACCATCTCCGAGCCCCGAAAGGAGGCAGGTACCTGTGCCTCCTCCACTGCTGCAAGACAATTTACACTCAAGATTTGGTGAGCTTAGAGGACTTCCTTGCTACTGACCCAGCCCCCCCCCACTTCCCACCACCCTCCAGCCCCTGGGCCAGTTGGCCTCTGGGTGAGTAGGGGTGCAGTGTGTGCCTGTGGGTACCAACTCAGCAGGATATCTCTTCCCTTACTGCTACCAGCTGTGCCTGGAGCTGCACAAATATCCAAACATATGAGGCAGTGTTCCTTCTTCTAGAGAACAATTCTGGAGAGGACCCCTCCTCAGTCCCTGCAGCAGATTATCTCCTTCCATCTTCCTGAAGTCAGCCTTCTGAAAGTCCAGCACCATCATCCTACTATTCTGCCTCTCTGCTGTCAGATCTGAGATCAAACCACACTGCTGAGTGGTTGCTTGTTACAAGTGGATCCTCCACCAATAGTTCTCCCACACTATGGCCATGTCAGGACCCAGTTCAATGTTCCTCCTTATCTAGTGTGTTCATTTATGTGCTGGGTCAGGAAACAGTCCAGAAGAAGGTCCACCATCACCTGGCTTCTGCCACTTTGTGCTATCAGGATTCTCCATTCAACTTTGCTTAAGTAGAGGTCCTGCACTAAAACCAGTTCACCCCTTTGGTTGCCCTCCTTATTTCCACCCCTAATTCTTCATCTGTCTTGTCTGTCTGGGAGGGGTCTATAGATCACCCCCATCCAAATCACTTCCCCTTTCTCTGGAGCTAGTTGGACCCACAATGTTTCAGCTTGCCACCCCCCATTTCCCTGACCTCTCTTACGCTGACCAGATGTTGCCTCTGACATAGAAGTCAACCCCTCCCCTTGCTTTGTCTACTGTCCCTCCTGAACAGGATATGGCCCGGGACCATGAGGTCCCATTCATTATTTAATGTACTGTAGCCTAAGTTTCCATAACTGCCACAATTTCTGGATTGCCCTCCCCATTAAAGTTTGGAGACTGCTCATCTTCTTACCAAGAATCCTAGTGTTCAGGATGTCTATCCCCCAGGATTAAGTATTGTCTTCCTTCCCTTCCTTGGTGGTTCATCCATCTTCCCTTGTGCTTTCTAGTCCCATTTCTGTGCCCCATGTCTGCTGTCCATCTTCCCTCTGGGATCATCTTGTTCCCTTTGATTTTAACCCAGTACTGTCCCTTCTCATATCCTTACCTTTCCTGTCCCCTGGGGAGCACTTGCCACATCACCCAGTTGCAAAATAGCCCCTGGGTTGTCCATCCCCCAAGTCTGTTGTGCTACCAGCTTAAATGGTCAGTGATAAATTTGTCAGATTTTTGCCAAATGGTTTTAGTCCCATCCCCATTGGGATGCTGATCATTTGCCTTGTACTGCCTCCTGTGTTCCCAGAAGTCACCCCATCCCACATGTAATGAAACCCCTCTGCTGCACCCCAGCATTTTAACAACTCATTAATATGTTGATTTTAAAATTCCTCCCTTCCCCTTTCCCATATACTGAAAGCATTTCTAAGAAAGTCACTGATTTCCCCATGCTCTCGAGTTTTTCTCCAAGACCATGAAAACCTCCACCAAGGTCTTTCCTGCCAGGTTATTCATCGTCACATGGCTCATGATGTCTGGCATCCCCTCTTATTCCATGAATACTCCCCCAATTCTACTCCCCTCTATTTTGGCTGTCATCTCTGGGAGGCAGTTGAGTGCCCTCCACTTTTTGTTCCTTGCACAGACCTCTAACTCAGTCCCTCTTACAAAAGAGTCCCCCATGTGAGTATACTCCTCTCATTGCATTTTTTCTGCCTACTCCCAACCCCCAACCCCACCAGATTTACCTTACATTCTAGTACCCTGCTCAATTCTCTTTCTCACATGTCCTCCCATACCCTTCGTCATTCCCTCAGCCCTTCCATAACCCTCTTTTGCAGTATTCCCCTTCCTGTATTCTTGATTGATCCTCCCCTCATTTCCATCTCCTGTCAGTATACCTCCCCCACACTCTATACACAGTCCAATTGCTTGGGGGGGAGAGCTGAATTCTAAAAAGGCTTGGGTCTCCAAAGTGTAATCTGAGTCACAGATGTGTGAATGTATTAGGGTTCTGCAAAAGGTCTGATGACCCTGTAATCCACCTTAAATTGGGGGGGGGGCAACTTAAGGCTGAGCTCCTTGCCATGTTCACTTTGGCAAAGGAAGTGATGAGGGTTAAACATATAAAAGTCTAGGGGCTCTTGGTCTAGTGGAATCTAGTCTGGAGGTTGGAGACTGGAGTAGGAGTAAAGAAGAGGCCAGCCTTGTGGAGTGGGTAGTACTCTCGAGGTAGTCTGCCTCATTTTCCGTATCAGCCAAACAGCCATCATGCCATGGCCTCCACTGCTCACAAAGGTGTAATCTCTCTCTGTCTCAGCCATGCAGCTATCTAGTAGGTCTTACAACTCTCACCTTCCCCATGAGAGTGGAGGATGTTGAACACAGTCATAGTTCTGGTATCAAGGTTTAGAAGTACAGCAGAATGAGTGACTGACTGATATGTAATTTGTTTACAGGATTCATTGTGTCATCTAAATGAATTTAGCAGGCACTGAAGGAAAGCACAACAGAGCCATGATTGTAAGAAGCCACCTGTATAACCTCTATGGGTTGAGATGCTGATTATCAGGACTTGTGGCTTCCTCATGTAATATTGTATCCAAACAGGTAGGCTTGATCACTAATTGACAAATTTTGTGCAAATACTATTTGTTTAGGCACTATGATTATCAAGACTAGCCCTGAGTTAGCTGTCTTGTTTGAAGATCTGAACCTGGACCTCATCAGAGACTTCTGCAACACTTTTCCATCCATACACTGATGGCGTTCGGTGACTGTTTAATCTCACAGCGATCATGTAACACCTTAAAGAGCCCCTGATGAGGGAGATAGGTTTTATTGTAAACGGAATGGCAATTGGCCGGGGGGGAGGAGAGACCACTGGACCACCAGGTATTCATTTGTTTATACAGGGACAACAATTGGTGAGCAGGAAGGGGGAAAAAATCATTAGACTACCAGGGATATTTAGAATGTGTAACGGGATGGTGATCAGAGAACAGGGAGGAGGGAGGGACCACCAGACTACCAGGGATATATAAAATGTTTAATGGGATGGAAATTTGAGAACAGGGAGGGGGAGGGACCACCAGACTACTAGGGATATGCAATATAAATAATGAAGCGGCGATCAGCATCGGGAAGGGGGGAGTGACCACTGGACCACCAGGGAATTTATTATGTGTAACTGAGGAGGCGATCAGTGAGGAGGGGACTCCTAGACCACCAGGGACTGCTGTGTTGGGGTGAGGGGCCACACTGCACTTCTTCCGCCAACCGCTAGTGTTGCACTGGAGTAAGACAGGGATTCAATTGGTGATATATGCCCCACACAAGGGAACTGGGCAAAATGGCCTTGTGTGGGGCACATACTCTGAATATTGAACTGTGCCAATATTCAGGTCCCTGCCCCTTCATTTATATTGCACCCCCCTCTGTCTTTTGCCCAGACGCAAACCGAGTTTGCCCGCTTTCACTGGACATTTCAATACTGTGTTTCTGCGCAAAGCCCAGTTTGCGCAGACAAACTCGGTTTTGCGTCTGGGCAAAGATTTGAATATCGGGCCCCTGCTCTATTTTAGGTTAAAACTAAACTTGAAAAACAAAATTACAAATCATGATGTCTTTTGCATTCATTGTGATAATTCTACTATGTGTTTATATGTACAGTTACTCTGTCTCTTATGATTATAAGACTACACTTTTGAGTTCTTTGGGTGAGAGAACTGTAAAGAAAAGCTGAGCAGTTCTGGCACACAAAGGACTTAAGAAGAAACTCTTATAATCATAAGAGAAACAGGGACTGTACACATAAACACATTATAAATTATGTTGAAGATTTCAGTTTTTATAAAATGTAACTTGAATTTAAAATAAAACTGTTTGACTTTGTGGAAAACTAGACAAATCCCTCTGTAATGAAATGGACTATACTCTAGGATTTTAAAATTGTTTGCATGAGGCAATCTCTTGTGGAAAAAAAAAAAAAGGACCTGGATTTTGTTTAAAAATAAACAACCCTGATTAGTCAAGAATGATGTAATGATCAATAAAATAAACAAGGCCCCACTTTAGTGCTCACTAGGGAGGGCTGGGGGGAAACTGGGATGTATAGGGAGAAGCATCACCGGCAGAAAACAGAAAGTTGTTATCCCCCTGTACAGACAGTTGGTGAGACCCCATCTAGAGTACTGCGTCCAGTTCTGGAGACTCCATCTCCGCAAGGACATAGACAGGATGGAGGCAGTTCAGAGGAGGGCAACTAAAATGGTGCAGGGTCTGCAAGAGAAGCCGTATGAGGAGAGACTAAAGGGGCTTAATATGTATACCCTTGAGGAAAGAAGGGAGAGGGGGACATGATAGAAACTTTTAGGTACCTCAGTGGAATCAACAAAGTCCAAGAGGGTAGCATCTTTCAGAAAAAGAGATGTGCAAGAACAAGGGGACACAATTTGAAGGTAGAGGGGGGATGGCTCAGTGGCAATGTGAGGAAGTATTTTTTCACAGACAGGGTGGTGGATGCATGGAAAAGGCTTCCTGAGGAGGTTGGGGGGTCTAAAACTGTGGGAGAATTCAAGAATGCATGGGACAGACATAAGGCAATTTTTGTGGTGGGTAGGAAGAAATAGGCTGTTGGTTAAATAGGATCTGCAGCTTATCCTCTAGGTAGGGAAATGGGCAGACTAGGTGGGCCAAGCGGTCCTTATCTGCTGTTAAAGTCTATGTTTCTTTGTTACTGTATTTTTATTGTTTACCAACTGGCAAGGAAAAAAAGGTTGTGATTTTATGACAAGCCATACTACATATGGTAGAAATTCTCAATCCACTCTTTATTTAAAAAATTAACTGTAGACAGTAGAAATGTTGCTGTACTTATAATATTTAAATAAAACTAATCCAAGTATCTGTCCAAAACAGTAAGGAGTTAATTCGATTTTTTTATGTTTATGACGTTTAATTGTATGGACAGATTATGATTAATTTTCAGCCCCAGTACAATCAACATGAACATCTCTGCACACACCACCATTATTTTAGTAGCTTCCATTAAAATAGGGCAGCATTGATTGTCTGTCTCCATGACCTGTCCTTTTGACACAAGGAAGCATCCCCAAAGTGGCACAAGGTTATGAAACCAATAAGGGGAAGTTAGTAGCAATATACCTGCATTTAACCAAAAAGAGATGAGAAGGAACAGCAACAAAGCAGTGAGCGAATGGTGGAAAAGGTGGGGCTCAGCCCCTGGATAGTAAAATGTTGCTCTCACCATGACCATCCAATGTGTAGTGAATGGCTCAAACAGTGCTCAGGCGGCTGGAAGCTGCTGCCACACAGCAGGAAGTTCCATTGCACAACCCAGGCTGTTAGGGAAGAAAAAATATGGACCCTTCCCTTAACTACCTGATTGATCTGGTGCCCAACACAGCTGACCAGGGAAATAATAAAAACTGCACACCTTCCCCGACTATCTGATAGATCCAGTGCACAGTGTAGCACATCGGGGAATAAGAAACTGGCCCCCCTCCTCCTACCAACTACCTGATAAGTCCAGGTCCCAACCTGGCCCATCAGAGAACAAAAAAGTATGTTCCCCTACCGCAATTACCTGACAGATTTAGTGCACAACCCATTAAGAAATATAGAAAATCTGGCCCTGTCCTCCAAACTACCTGATGGATCTGGAGCCCAATCAGTGGAGCAGATAAAGGTAAAGAAGACCATGTAAACTGCCCAACCCCTACTACATCAGTGGTAGTATTTAACGCTTGACAGCCATCCAGCCTTTTTTTGAACTCATGTTTGTTCTTACTAACCACAACTTCCAGTGGGAGGCTATTCCATATCCCCATTACCCTCTGTGTGAAAAAATACATCCTTCTTTCAGTCCTCACTCTACTCCCCCTCAGCCGCATTGGCAGGGTGCCCTCTCATTTCTCTATGGTCCTGTTTAAAGTCTGTATCTAACGCAACCATTATTCCATGTAATTTATTATAGCATATAAAAAGACTCATCTTTATCAATTAGACAAAGTGCAAAGAAAATACACTAAAGCACTTAAAAGGATTGTATAATCTGCCTTATGATGCAAAGAAAATACACTAAGCACTTAAAAGGATTGTATAATCTGCTTTATAAAGATAGACTAAATAGTCTTAATTTGCTGTCATTGGAAACACGTCGGTTACATGGGGATTTATTGTTCTACGTGATATTATTCAGGACCAAGTCCTTATGACTGACGTGGGCCTCCAATTTAAGGATCGTAGATATGACACCAGAGGTTATCCACTTCAATTAAGTGGAAAATCCTACAATTATTTAAGAAGGAAGTTTCTCTTCACTTTAAGGATCATTAACCCTGGAATAATCTTCCACTTAATGTCATTATCAGTAAAAATAAAACAGAGTTCAAGACAAGACTGGATGCCTATTTTATATCAAATACTTCAAGATCATATTATAACTGATTAGTATTTGAGCTTTCATGAGCCTTTGGCTCTCTTGCTCTCTTAATACCTTAGTATTAACCTTAGTATCATACATGAATAATAAATCCCCCTCTAATTCATTGTGAT
Source organism: Neoceratodus forsteri (assembly GCA_016271365.2). Lineage (NCBI taxonomy): Eukaryota > Metazoa > Chordata > Ceratodontiformes > Ceratodontidae > Neoceratodus > Neoceratodus forsteri. The sequence goes on from CM057455.1 coordinate 958,194,433, forward strand.
TCCAATGTCACTAATTAGTTTTTTTTCTGAGCGATTTTCATAATCCATGCTACCCCCCCCCCCGAATTGATTTTGTAACATGCCTCAGTACATGCTCAATATTGTTGATATGTGTCCTTTTGTATGGTGCCCAGAGTTAAGATCCATAGTCCAACTTTGGGCACACATAAGCCCTATACACTGTAGGAACATGATCACCTCCTTGTTTCTGCTCTTAATACATATCCTGATGTTCTACCACCATTTATTTGCTTTTTTCAATAACACTATTACACAAAGTGTCAAAATTAAGTTTGTGATCAATGAGTGTACCAAGATCTCTTTCTATTTCAATGTCTTGGAGTCTTGAACCCATCAATGCATAATTATGTTTAAGAGTGTTCTTACCAAAATCGATTACTATGCATTTATATTTGTTAAAGGTCATGTCCCAAGTTTTTGCCCACTTGTTAATTTTATTGAAGTCAGATTGGATTGATGCTCTTTGTTCTTCAGTTCCACACACTCCACCCAATTTGGTGTCGTCAGCATACTTTTGACACCAGTTAGCAATTTTCCTGTATAAATCAGAGACAAAGATGGTAAACAGTAATGGACCCAGAACAGACCCCTAAGGAACCCCACCGGTCACCCTACCTCTGGATGATGCATACCCATTTATTGGCACTCACTGTGACCTGTTGTCTAGCCAGGCTTCAACCCATTTGACAAGTTTGCTATTTAATCCTGAGCTATAGAGTTTTTTCAGTATAGCCCAGTGAGGAACTAAATCAAAGACTTTCTGGAAGTCCAAATAAATAACATCCATGGGTATATTATTATCAAGATCACATCTAACATCTTCGTAAAATCCAACAAAGTTGGTTAAGCATGATTTAACTTTATGAACTCAATGTTGGCAATCATCTACGCCATGTATTTATCCCTATTGCTCTACTATCTTGTCTTTAATTATAGATTCCAGTATTTTACCCAGAATTGAAGTAAGGTGAACCGGTATATAGTTAGTTGTGATCATCTTTGATCTTTTTTTTGTGGATAGGGATGAGGGTAGCCTCTCTCCTGTCAGCTGGAACTATAACCTTGTCTACAGATTTACAATAAATTAACCAAAGTAGGTGGTTCTGCAATGTATTTGCCTAATATTTTTATTATATTGCTTGTATTATCTGGACCGGGGGCACTTCCTAGCTTGAGATTTTGTTATCTTTTCTCTTACTCATTCATTAGTAATCCAAGTAGAACACACACCCTGGTTTACATCCTTTCTATCAGATGTATTGTGACTCATAGCTTTACAGGAAAAAAACTGAAGTGAAATACTTATTAAATTCTTCTGCCATGTCCTGAGGGGAATAAACTATTTTATCAAACACTTTTAATAGTCCAACAGATGTTGACACTTTTTTGAGAGATTTTATATATCCATGGAATGCTTTGCTATTAGATTTGGATGCTGTAGTTACTAATATTTTCTCTAGTTTTCTTTTTCTTTTCCTTCTGATGATGGTTTTATACTGTTTTTGTAAGGTTTTAAACTTCTTTCAGGTGCTAACAGTTCCAGATGCTTTATATTTCCTAAAGGCCTTATACTTCTTTTTTAGCTCTTTTTTAATGTTCTTGGTCAACCATTTCAGTTTTTTCCCTTTAGTATTATATTTTCTTAACTTTGGGTATGCATTTTCAAAATACATCATAAATGATTGATTTGAGAGTCAGTCATGTTTGTCCCATCCCCAAATAACTGATAATTTGATTCCAATTTAAGTTATATAAATCAGTATGATTTTTCTGGAAATTCACTCTAGAATATAAATACATCTCAGTGCAGCCTCTAATTTTGTTACTGGACATCAGGATATTGAATGTTATCATGGAATGGTCACTGTTTGCTAAAGAGTCCTTTACCTCACATGCTGAGGACAAATTTTCATCAGACACTAATATTATGCCTAACAGGAGAGCCCCCTTCCCCCAGTTGGTTGATTAACAATTTGTCTGAGTGAGTAATGCTTAATTGTTTCAATAAATGCCTTAGAGAAGTTACTTTTGCCTTCCAGTTTGTCCTACTTAATATCTGGTAAGTTAAAGTCTCCCACCAATATAACATTGCCCTATCTGCAGGCAGCTTGTATTTCTACTAGTATCTTGCTGTTAACCTGATCATTAGAGTTTGGTGGTCTATAGCACATTCCAGTTATGATGTTCCTATTCTTTGAATTAAAAAAGTGGACCCAGACTGATTCAACAGAGCTTGCTTCAGTTTGTATTTTATCGGATATGTCAATTGCCTTCAAATGTTCTCTAAGATACATAGCTATACCTTCCCCTCTGTTGTCTATTCTAGCCAATCTGAATAGATTATAACCTTGCATCTCAGTGCCCCATGTCCAATGCTGTTTCCACATGTCCAATGCTGTTCCCACCAAATTTCAGTTATACAAACAATATCCAGATCCTCCATAGCTATGGTTGCCTCTAATTCTTCTTTCTTATTATTAAGGCTTCTTGCGTTAATGAGAATACCGTTCAGAGTTTCTATACTTCTTACATCATTGTTTCTTTTCCTTTTTGAGTTCATTGTGGCATGCAGGCACAAACAAAAGCATTGCTATAAGGTGCTTTACAGGGGTGTGCCCAATGGAGAGCTCTATTTGTAGGGGCAGGTCAGCAGCAGGCAAATCAGTAGGCAGGCTGGCTATGACTCACATTCAGTTGCTTGGGCTGAGCAGGACAGCTTTTCAAAGGACTGGAGCTGCACCAATAATAGCATGGCTTGGTCCTTTGAAGTTGCATTCCTGTGTTGCATTCCTGCTTATTCATTCACACTGCTGTAGCCTATAGCAGTGTGAACGCACTGAGCCCAGGCCTTCCCTCGCACAGTTAAAAAAAATAAAATAAATAATGATGGGGTGCCCCATCCCCCTGTCAGCATGCCCCCTTCCAGTTCATTTTGCCAATGAGGGAGCCCACTGCCTGTTGGCATAATGTCCTCCCCCAATTTCTTGTGTGCTGAGGGGGGTGCTCAATCCCCCTCAGCTCTTGTTCCCCCCCAGCACTCAGTATGTGCCGACAGGGGTGCCCAATCCCCATTGGCTATAGCCTTCCCAAACACTCAGGTGGCATGCTGAGAACCCACCCCAGCATGCCAAATATCCCTGTAAAAAAGAAAACCTTCCTGCAAGGTTTTTAAAAAAGAAATTAAACCTATAAACTAGAAAACGGTCCTACGTTAATTCCGGTGGTCCCTCCCCCAAGCTGCACCCACCTCCCCATATCCCCCCCTCGCCCCATACTTACCTCCAGAGTATGGTGCGCCGATCTTCAGTGGACCAGGAACACATCTGCACTCTTCAAAGCTGACCGCGAACTGAAGAAATGCCAGTAAGCTGTATAATGGCATAAATAGATTTTTTTCAACTTTGGTGCATATCTCAGCGATTCTTGGAAATTTTGGCACCAAATTTTCAACATAGGGTTCTTGGGACCCCACCTCATGAATTCAGTCACTGTAATCTGGTTAATCAGTTCCTAAAGGTGATTTTGCAGTCACTGCACAGAATCACCTTTTGGGACTGATTAACAAAATGACAGTGTCACAGCTCATGAGGTGGGCTCTCAAAAAGCCTATGCTGAAAATTTGGTGACACAATTCCAAAAAATGACTGTTTTAAGAGCATGCATTGCACAGTTTCCATGCATGCTTGTAACTTCACAAATTTGTAGTATTTCTACTCCAGATTTTCAACACTGGTATTTTTTTACCCTTCCTTATGAACAGTACAGCTGTCATTTTCAACACCCTGGTCGAAATGCATTTTCGTACTTTCAGTGCAGAATAGTGCTGTCACTGTGGGAAATCGGTGTTTGGGACAGATTATAAAAATCACAGAGACACTGTTCATGAGAGGAGGTCTCAAAATACCTATGTTGAAAATTTGGTGACAAAAGTCCATATAATGACTGTTTTATGAGCATGTGTTGCTCAGTTTACACGCATGCATGTACCTTTGTGAATCTGTAATATTTTCACTCCAGATTTTCAACATTGGCATTTTTTTACACTTTTTTGTGAACAGTACAGCTGTCATTTTTCACATCTTGGCCGAAATGTGTTTTTGCACTTCTGGTGCAGAATAACGTGGTCGCTGTGAGAAATCAGTGTTTGGGACAGATTAAGAAAATCACAGTGACACTGTTCATAAGCAGAGGTCCCAGAATACCTGTGTTCAAAATTTGGTGACAAAAGTCCATAAAATGACTATTTTATGAGCATGCATTGCGCAATTTGCACGCACACTCGTAATATCGAGGATTTGTAATATTTTCATCTCCTTATGAACAGTACAGCTGTCATTGTTCACATCCTGCCCGAAATGTGTTTTCACACAATGGTGTGGTTCCTATGGGAAATCAATATTCAGGACAGAGTAAGAAAATCTAGTGACAGTGTTCATGAGTAGAGGTCACAAAATGTCTATGTTGAAATTTTGGTGAACTTATTCTACTAAATGACTGGTACGAGCATGTGTTGTGCAGTTTCCACAGATACTCGTACGTTCGAGTATTTTTAATATTTTCACTCCAGATGTTCAACACTGCCTTCTCTTCACACCTCCCTATGAATGGTACAGCTGTAATTTTCACATCCTGCCCAAACTGTGTTTTCACACATGTGGTGCAGAATGGTGCGGTTGCTGTGAGAAATCAACATTCAGGACAGATTAACAAAATCACAGTGCCACTATTCATGAGCAGAGGTCCCAAATGCTTTCATGAGGTGGGGGTCACAAAAGACCTTGTTGAAAATTTGTAGTGCAAATACCAACAAATGCCCAAGCATTAGGGCTTCTAACCATAACACCCCCCCAACCCATAGTGGGGCTCCAGTGCCCTCATCTTCTCTGAACCACAGGCACATCTTTACTGTTCAAAGCCGGATCATGAATTGAGAAAACAGGTATGTACTTCACTGTATTGCAATGGGAATGTGAACTTGGTGACATAACTTGTTCTTTCTGCTGGGAACTGTAGTCCTACCAATCTGTGCATACCAACATCAATTCTAAATGATGAACACTGGCATTGACAAATGCTTGTTATCAGTCTAATCCTCAGGTATCCTTGATATTCTTGTTTTGGCTCTTGTCTTGCATATTTAATGTCCTCCCCATTTGTCCTCCACTGATCTAGTTTAAATTACACAATGCCTCATGTACTATTTATCCCAACAGTCTCACACCCTTTTTTATTTAAATGTAGCCCATCCTTTGCAAACAAGTCATTCCTCCCCAAAAAAGGTTTCCCAATTTCTTACAAGGTACACAATGTATGTACACTATGCAGTACAGCACTCAATGGCAGTTCAGTCGGTGCTGGCCATGGAGGTGAGAGGAGAGCTGTGCCAGCTCTGTTTCAGGATGGGGGGGAGTAGGGTGGTGGGTACTACCTGCTGGTGTGAGGGGGCGGGGGGGCCACTTGACCACCAATGAATGGGGCTTGGGTTATGTGATTTTATAACAGGGACATTGGGGTTCAGGGAATGGGGCACACTGGATCACCAATGAAATGAGCATTTCATTTTAATGTAATTGGGACATTGGGGATCAGGGGGGTACACTGAATCACCAATTGCAGGGGTTTAACTTTTTGATTTAATAACAGGGACAACAGGGATCAGGAAGGGGGGACCACAGCACATTGCTGTAAGCAGGCTATTCCCCCAAAGGAGAATTTTCTAAGTAATCTTAGACCAGCCCTGGCTGGTCTAAGGATACTTAGAATATCTCCCAATGGGAGATTTCTGAGACTTCCACATTAGAGGATGTGGCAGCTTGCTTCTGCCACGTACTCCCTGGTGCCAGGTCATAGCCTATACTTGGACGCATGGGTGGCACATGTCCCGTTTGGGGCAGGTAGCCTGCTGTTGACACAGGCTGCCTTTGAGGAACACTTCTGATACATCTTTAGGTGCAAGGGGCACTTTGCACCATTCTTTGTGGCACAAGTCCCTTGCGCCCTGCTGGGAGCTTTGAGAATCAGGTCCTCGCTCTTCACACATTCGCTGTTGACACAGTCTCTCTTTTTTCTTTTCTTTTTTTTTTTTTAATTTGGCCCAAAATTTTCAAGATAGCCATTTTATGATTGGTCTTATAAACATGACACGTAGCATTTATAGTATATTTGCAGAAATGTCATTTTGCACCACAAGTGTGAAAAGATGTCTTCTACAGGATTTAAGAAAATGACACCTGTCATGTTTATGAAGTGGTGTGTAATAATGGGTATATTGAAAGTTTGGAGACAAAATATTGAAAATTAGCAAAGTTATAAGTGAATATTGACATACTGCAACATTCAGTAATAACCTGGAAATGTTATCATATTTGTACACCAAATTTTGAGCATAGCCTTCTTAATATTTATTTATTATAGCATCAGTGGCTCAGCAGGTAACACACTCTCCTCTGAGGCCAGGAGATCAGAAGGCTGTAGGTTCTATCCCCACACCAGGCACTTGGGTTAAATCTCAATACTGACACTGTAGTGCAGCATGAGGGGGTGCTGCACTCCTGAGGTGCCGTCTTTCAGATGAGACATTAAACCAAGGTCCCATCTGCCTGTTCTGGTGGTAGTTCAGGTGGATGTTAAAGATCCCATAGCATTTCTCGAAAAAGAGAAGAGGAATTTCCCTGGTGCCCTGTATAAATTTCACCCCATTCAATAAAAACACCACCAACCGCTTAATCTGGTTCAAGGTCAGCTGGCATTCATCTGTATCCCCCTCCCCCATGTCATGCCTAAAAATAGGCAGAATTTGTTTAGTGCCCTTACCCGGTCAACAAAAACTAAATGAATAAAATTATTCTTCCTCATGAACCCTATATGTGAAAGTATTCAAATCCCTGAAGAAATGTGATTCCACTCCACCGAAACGTCATTCTGAGTCACAGGTGCGAAAACACATTTTGGCCAGGATTTGAAAATGACAGCTGTCATATTCATGAGGTGGATTGAAAAAAGGACTATGTTTAAAATTTGGGGACAAAATATCTAAACCTACTGAAGTTATGCATGAGCGTAGAATAATTTCAATGTACACTTATAACTTTGTCATTTTTACATATTTTGACCCCAAGTTTTCAACATAGCCTTCTTATGACCTCACTTCATGAACAATGGTGGTAAAAATTGTCAAATCCTGCACAAGATATCATTTTGCAAGTGAGCGCGAAATCATCTTTTGGGCCTGATTTGCTTAATTCCACCACCACTGATCATGAGGTGTGGTCCCAAAAAGGCCATGTTGAAAATTAGGTGTGAAAATATGCAAACATGACAAAGTTATGCTTCAAAGTTTAAAACTCTATTGAAATACATTGAATCACATTTACCTTAATTCCTCATACTGCAATAGCCTGTTCAAGCAGCAAGATGTTTCTTCAATTAGAGAGTGGATCTTTGCCCTGTGACCTATTCAGGTGAGTGAAGGTCTGTGGAGGTATGCTGGGGGTGTAGAGTGGTGAGTGCTGAGTGTGAGGTCAGGGTTGCAGGAGTCAGACTGACAAAGGACTGTGTTCTTTCTTACAGATTTTAAGACAGGAAAATCAAATATTGAGGGATGTTTTTATTGCAGCTGACCGGACAGCAGGCAAAGGCTGGGGTGCCACTAGACACCGAAGAATCATGTAGGTGGATGGGACTGGAGTTTGGGTGGTGCTACTAAGCACTGGGAAACATATAAAGGGATGAGGATTAGAGGGTGGGGGCTGAAGACATCAAGTAAGAATTTAGGAGCTGTGGTCACAGAATGGCAATCAGAGGTTATGGGTACCACTAGACACCAGAGAAACATATAGGGGATGGGAATTGGAGGTCAGGGGGTGCCAATACTTACAGTACCTGGGAAACATATAGGGGGATAGGGATCGGAGGGTAGAAATGCCACTAGACCCAGGGAAACATATAGGGGGATGAGGATCAGAGGGGTGCAGACAGTAATTGAGGATCTAGGAGCTGTGGTCACATGATGACAATCACAGGTTAGGGATGCCACTAGACACCAGAGAAACATATAGGGGGAGGAGGATTGGAGGTCAGGGGTGCCACTGGACACCAGGGAAATATATAGGAGGACAGGGATTGGAGGGTGTGGGGTGTGGGAATGCCACTAGACACCAGCAATGCAAATAGGGGGATGGGGTTTGGAGGGTGGGGGTGACACTAGACACCAGAGAAACTTATAGGGGCACATGGATTGGGGAAGAGGATTCAAACAGTAATTGAGGATCTATAGCCTGCATTCACAGGATGGTGATCAGAGATTGGGGGTGTCACTATATACCAGGGAAATATATAGGGGGATGGGGATAAGGGGTTGGGGGGGTGCAGACAGTAACTAAGGATCTAGAGGCTGCACTCTGGAGACAGACTGTTAAAAATTCCTAATCAACCAGCAAAATAGACAAAATAATTGGTAGCCCATCAATATGGTGACTGTGGAGCGGTGACCCATGAAGAGGGCGATAGAACCACAGTGCAGACATTTCTTGGCAACCAGCGGTCCTTCCCATCCCTGAGGTATGCCTCCCATGGAGTTGGTATCTTAAATAAAGGGGGGTATGGGGGCCAAATCCCCCCAAAAAGACTTTGTTCCCTGTCATCACGCTGTGGGATTGGCACCCTCTTCACAGGTCGCCATTCCACAGTCACTGTTATGACATAGAACTCAATAAATGAGGATCTAGTGGCTGCAGTCCTAATCACCTGCAAAATAGACTGTGGTTTAAAGATCAGTGGCCGCTGAAGCAGAACTAAATGGTCAGTCCAAGGCGTATGTTTCTGCCCAGACCTGAATCACTGCTACATGCTTCTGTGCACTCCTGAACATTGTCCCATTACCGCTGCTGCTGCCAAAACCACTGGAGGAAGAGTTAGGAGGTCAGATCACATCAGGAAGCAAGAGGAATGTAATTTTTTTGAATCCCCCCCCCCCCAAAGAATACTGCTGCTTTAAAGGCACCCTGATGTAGAAGCCCATGGCCAGTGGGCTGGAGCAAGAAAATGAGCAACAAAATAGTGCAGCAGCAGACAGGAGGGGGGAGACAGAGGAACATCACTGTGGTGAATGGAGTGAAGTGCATGTACTTCAGCTACACTGTGGAAGGAGGCAGTCTAGGTATCTGGTCACATTCAGAGCCTACTCTCCTACTACGTAATAGCAATACATCATGCATAACTGTTGCTATGCAACCGTAATAAGGCAAAATACCTACAGGTACTCTGAGCAATGAATGCAGATGTGTCTGCTGGCCTAATGTTCGCCCCGACTAATCAGGGGCTTCATCAGAGGTAATGTCATCCGTTTATGCCTCCATATTTAAATGCCTGCTTCATGCATATTTATATTCAGGCAACAGTGATTGGCTGAATAAGAGTTCGTAATGAACTAACATATTCAATTAATAAATATCCAGCATGCTGCTGCAATGAAATAAATTGCAGAAAGTCCACACAAAAAAAGTCCACATATGCGTCTTCTTTGGGATACTTGGCACTGTAATGCAGTATTTAATCTCATTCATTTTCTGCTTGTATTTTCATTTTCATGCCCATGAATTCCTAGGAGAAAACAGAGAAAAACAACCACTAGATGCCCCCAGGAGTCCATTTGTAAATTTTAAAGAAATTTTGATTATAGTATTGATCCTACAGACTTTCTCGGTAAGGGGGAAAATATAGGTTTTAGACCACACAAATGTTCAATAAAAGGTAATCATAAAATTTGTGTGACTCAGTGCGGGGGAGGGAGTATGTCACCTAAAGCTAGACAATGCATTTACAGATGCTAAAGTATTATCTGCTCAAAAGGCGGAGGGGGAATATTAATAATGAGGCATGATTTATAATAAACCTTGTTTTATCAAAATAGAGCCAACTCAAATTTTCTATTCAGCTCTGGTCTCTTTAGCCATCCTACTCTGTAGATGCATTCTTGTTCTTTTTTGTTCAAAACATTCTCAAAATCTCCACCTCTGATGTCTTTTCTGATTTGCTTTATCCCCATGGCTTGAACAACATGGTCAGCTTTATTCTGTACACTATGTATGTCTGCAGCCAAAGTGTAGTCCAAATATTTATGTTTGCTTGAGCGCATGCGCAAGAAACATATTGTGGCAGCTTGCTGTAGTAGCGAGTTTTGGAGGTGCGGCAGTGTTGTGGTCAATGCCAGTAGTCCATTTTGGGGCTTGTCTCTGTGGTGCCAATAGAGGATCACTCTGTCAAGGACAGCAGTATTGTAGCGTGCCACCAACTTGACAGAAACTTGCTGCTGCAATCAGGGAATGCCCTGTCATTTAACAATCAGCTGTTTTTGCTGCTGGGGCAGTCCCTGATTCCAGCAGTGAATCACAGCTTACCTTGTCTGGTGTCCCATTTCAATAAACATGGTGGCATCTGTAGCAGGCCACCTCTCACAGTCCCCATGAAAGCCGACAGGGGTGCCCAATCCCCCTGTCGGCATGCTCCCCTCCCCAGTTCATTTGCTGACAGGGGAGCCCAGTCCCCATCGGCATAATGTTCCCCTCATTAATTTTAAATAAACTTATAAAATGGCATGAGAAAATCTAGAAACCACATTGGCCAAGAGACTTCAGCTGACCTTACATTAAGTCTCTATATATGCACAGTCATCCTGGTCCTAAACCACATCACACAATAAGCAAATCAGTGCTCCTACAACCAGAACTATCTTCCATCAGTCTCCCCTGATCCAGAACTGATTTTCCATTACAAACATTGCTGTTACCTTTGCACTGTAGAAACCTTCAAATGGGCCCTAAAAATGAAACTACCTTAAATAAAAAATTAAGCAAATTAATTAAATGTTTTTTCCTTGATCATCACACTCTCCTTACACACATAAACAAATTAGAAACAATAAGTATTGTTTATAGTTTTCATTACAGCTGTTTCTTTGCTGACAGTGAAAAATCCCCCTTCTAGTTTTACCTGTTCATCGGGGAAATCGCTTCTGCTTTCCCTGACAGTGAGTTGACTCTGTGGCTTTAGAAATGGCCTTTGGTATATGTATATACAGAACATTAGAAGAGGAACATTCTGCCAGTGGAACTGAGCAGTATTTTGAATCCCTGTATTCCATGGTAAACATTCCATGATAAACATTCCATTTCTTGAATGTGGGGAAACACAAAGAAAAAACACATAATGAAGAACGTAAGCAATAATACTATATAAACAAAGGGAAAAGGTGGTAAATGACTCACCCTGCTGTTTAACTTTAAGACAGAGCAAGCAGTTCATGATGCTGTCAGTGAGTGTGGCAGTTTTGAACCACGCTCATACTTGCAGCATCAGGGAACTGAGAAGCCTCTGTTATGGCTTCCTTTTAGTTTTGTCCACAGAGTGAGGAGAATAAAATAAAGTAAGGGGGCTATGTGTCATACTTAGAATGAAGAAAACAGCATTCATGAATTGTTGTGGCTGGCAGGAGAATATGAAGCTTAAGTGGGCAGGGAGGCACACACTGCATAACGCTACTTTAATCTAGCACCTATAGGCAGAAGGCCTATTTTATGTTAGAAGCACAAATTCACTTACATTTTTACTTATTTAAACATGTGTTTCAAAATAAAAAAACTGCTTCTAAAAATAAAGGACCATTATACAAGTGCAATAAGACATGTTGGGGTTGTGCATTACGGTGTGATAACCGCACTTCTATGAATGACTGGCACTCGGCCTTTGGCCTTGTCCCTAACTACGCCTCTAGGAGTGCGGTTATCACACCGTAATGCATATTCCATCATGTCTTATTGCTTACATGGTGGTGGTTGTCACCGTCTGCCTCTCACAGTCCCCATGAAAGCCCATGGGGTGCCCAGTCCCCCTGATGGCATGCCCCCTCCCAAGTTCATTTGCCGACTGGGATGCCCAGTACCCATCGGCATAATGTTCCTCCCCCCTTTTGTTGTATGCTGAGAGGGGTGCCCAATCCGCCTCGGCTCATGCATCCCCCCAAATGCTCTGTATGTACCAATGAGGTGCCCAATCCCCATCGGCTACAGCCCCCCCAACAAACATCCAGGTGGCATGCTAGGATCCCTGCAATAGAAAAACCATCCCACAAGGTCTTATTGTTTTTTATAACCCTGTTAAACTGAAAAACATCCCTCGCTGTCTCTGGTGCCCTCTCCCCCAACCCACACCCACCCTCTCTACACCTGACCTCCCCACACCCCACCCCTTACCCCATACTTATCTCTGGAGCCCAGCGTGATGATCTTCAGTGGAGCAGGAACACGTCTGCACTCTTCAAAGCCGACCTCAAATTGAAGAAATGCCAGTAAGCTGTATAATGGCATAAATGGGGGGGGGGGTTCAACTTAGGTGGATATTTCAGCCATTTTTTGTGAATTTTGGCACCAAATTTTCAACATAGGGTTCTTGGGACCCCATCTCATTAACTCAGTGACTGCCATCTGGTTATTCGGTCCCGAAAGTCGATTTTGCAGTCACTGTGTGGAATCACCTTTCTGGACCAATTAACAAAATGACAGTGTCGCTGTTCATGAGGTGGGCTCCCAAATAGCCTATGTTGCAAGTCTGGTGAACAAATTCCAAAAAATGACTGTGTTACGAGCATGCGTTGCACAGTCTCCATGCACACTCGTAACTTTGCGAATTTGTAATATTTTCACTCCAGATTTTCAACACTGGCATTTTTTCACACCTCCTTATGAACAGTATAGCTGTCATTTTTCACATCCTGGCTGAAATTTGTTTTCGCACTTCTGGCATACAATAGCACAGTCACTGTGGGAAATCAGGGTCTGGGACAGAGTAAGAAAATCACAGTGACACTGTTCATGAGCAGAGGTCCCAAAATGCTTATGGTGAAAATTTGGTGACAAAAGTCCATAAAATGACTATGTTACGGAAGTGCATTGAGCAGTTTCCATGCACATTCTTAACTTCGAGAATTTGTAATATTTTTACTCAAGCTTTTCAGCATTGTCAGTTTTGCACACCTTCTTATGAACAGGACAGCTGCCATTTTTCACATTCTGCCTGAAATGTGTTTTCACACATCTGGCTCACAATGGTGTGGTCACTGAGGGAAATCAACATTCAGGACAGATTAAGAAAATCCTAGTGACACTGTTTATGAGCAGAAGTCACAAAATGCCTATGTTGAAAATTTGGTGAAATAATTCCACTAAATGACTGTGTTATGAGTGTGCATTGCGCAGTTTCCATGTACGCTCTGAAGTTCTAGCATTTTTAATATTTTCACTTCAGATTTTCAACACTGCCATCTATTCACACCTCCCTATGAATAGTACAGCTGTCATTTTTCACATCCTGCCGTAACTGTGTTTTTGCACATCTGGTGCAGAATGGCGTGGTCACTGTGGGAAATCAACATTCAGGACAGATTAATAAAATCACAGTTCCACTGTTCATGAGCAGAGGTCCCAAATGCTTTCATGAGGTAGGGGTCACAAAAAGACCATGTTGAAAACTTGTAGTGCAAATACCAACAAACGCCAGGGGCATTAGGGTTTCTAACCATATTGTCCCACCCTATAGAGACTGACAGGAATCAGGGGTGTGTCTTTGGATTGCCGGCTGTAATGCTCATGCCATTCCACCCCCATCCCCACCTTGAAGCCAGTGACAGGCATTGAGGTGTGCCTTGGATTCTTCAGCCCCAGAGTTCACCCCATTCTCCTATACTGCACCCATTTCAGCGTGTATCCTTATGAAATGGGGTGACTATGAAGTCGAAAACCCCAAGGCACATCTCAACACTTGGTGTCTGCAGGATAGGGTGAGGTGAAATGCTGTGAGCATTATGGATGATGACCCAAAGGCACACCCAAATGCCTGTCCATCCCTGCAGGGTGGAGGTGAGGTTGGCATGAGTTCAATACTTTACTGCCATTCCTATTCTGTTTCTGTCTAACTCCTGCATGTCCAATGCTAATATCAGCAAGCAAACATTCAGCATTGACAAATGCTTGTTATTTCTGGTAGCCTATAAGTGCTTATTCAGTCTAGCTCTGAATTGTCTCTTTGTATGGCCCACATACTGTAGTACTTCCCATTGGAGTATGTAAGGAGGTATACAACTCCATCACCATTATAGGTCATATTATCCTTTCCCTTCTCCCTGGCTCCTGTTTGTGGGTGAGTAAATGAGTCTCCTCTTGTAATCATGTGACATAGGTGACATCTACCACAAGGTTCACAGTCCCATTTTATGTGTACTTCTGTCCTCAAATTTGGGAAAGTAACTACTGTATGTACTAACACATCCCTCAGGTTCTTGCCCCTTCTATATGAGATCCTAAGCGGTTTGTTGAGGTAACTGTTAAGTTGTGTTGTACCTCTAAAATTGCTCAAGTTCTTTCTCACAAGGTTGGCAACTTCACTGGAGCCTCTCCCATTTGTGGTTACAAATGTGAGTTGCTTCTCATCTGTTCTGTTCTGAGACTTAGGTGTTAATAAGTAATCTTTTTCCATCAGGTTAACTGATTCCATGGCTCTGTAGATGTCAGATTCCATATATTCATGCTTCCCAGTCGGTCAGTGAGTTCATTCATGAGCTGTAATTGATAAGCTTCCTTTACTCCCTCTTGTGATTGATAAATCTTGATGGAATAGGACAGTTCTGTTTTCCATTTTCTTCGTTACTGGGTCATTAAAAGCTCCATGGTCTGCAAATCTACTCCAAACCCTGGAAGCCCTATTACTGATATCAACAATGACATCTGCTTTTAGTAATGAAGTGTCTGTGAACCTGAATGAATGCTTCCCAACAAGTTGATTCCAAACCTAGACAGGCCTCAAATTCTCAATGAGAACGTTCTAAGTTATCTGTAACATGTAAGGAACTGCTCAATTTTAAAAACATCAATTGTAGTGAGAAAGAAAAACTGGGACTCAAACCCAGGCCCAGGTTGTGGGTTGTCACAACTGTTCTAGGAAGACTCAATGCCCTGAGCTGATACATAGGGGTGTTAGCCTTGTATACATGTTAGCCTGGTATATGTGTAATTCTTTCATCTAATTTAAAAATAAATATTTATACTTTTGGATGTGTCTGGTGTGTGCCCAGTTTCTCTTTCCTGTATCCACTACTGTTCTGGTAGCCTGTTGCTTTAACACTGTACTATGCTTCTGTGACAGGAGATGCATGCTGTGGCAAAGTGCATCCAGCAGTGAGTGCAACCCCCCCTACACTACACACACACACAGCTGCAGTGTTTTTTAATAATGAGTTGTATGGGTTTTTGAAATAACATCTCCCAAGTTGCATTCAAACCACAGAGACTTAGCAGGAGCTTTTTAAAGTTGTTTGAAACATAACAATTCAATCCTTGCTGAAACTCTATCACTAACATCAGCAATAACATCTAACAATTTTTCTCATACAACACAAACTGTAGTGAGAATGAAAAAAATGTTCACACTATGGATCAGAACCAGGCTTATAACACAGAAGTAACAGTTCAATGTTAACAACATAAATTGTATACAGAAAGAAAAAAGTTCACAGCTAGGGATTGAACCCAGACTTATGTAGGTCTGAATTCCTAAGCCAAGACCTAAAAGCCATATCACTAACATCATCAATGACATCAAGCAGCTGAATTACTCCTACCGAATGTACCTTTGAAATTGACTAAATGCAAAAAGGAGTATCATGCCCACAATAGGTGCTTATAAGCTACACTTGTTGGAGCCTGAAAACCAAGACCAGACTGACTGGCACCAGCCAAATCGTGTTTTCTCATTTTAACAACTTCATCAAGTATAGCAAATCAAGTTATGTTCTTAGTTTTCTTGTCATAAGTAATTCAGTAGGTGGCATTTCTGTCTCAGTGGCATTTCTGTCTCAGTATGTGGCATCATCATCATCACATACTTGAAAAAGAACTTTGCTAATTTAACTTCTATACTGCTTTCCATCATATTTTTATCCATGTTTCTATGGTTTGTAGTAACTGCTCAACCAGGCCATTTAAAGCAGGAATGTATGGTGCCATTTTATATGCTTGATGTCATTCTTGTGCATAAACTTTGCAAAGAATGCCCCTGTTGACTTGTCTGTTACAAGGACCCATGGCAAGTAAAAAGTAGTAAATGCAAGTCTGAGTTAATCAACTGTTGCTTCTGCAATGGAAGAGGCCATGGTACTGTATGTGCATCAGTCCATTTTGAATAGTCATTCACTATCACTAAACATCTTACCATAAATGACCAGCATAGTCTACATGAAATCTTGACCATGGCCACTGAAGCCACTTTTGAAATGTGTAGAAGGGATTTCAGTGTTGAGTGCTGATGACTGACATACAGTGGTGGTAATAAAAACGGTGCCTTCTACTGCAGTATACCTTAAGGTACCTCATGGTAATTGGATCAAATTGTTGTTGAAGACAACGGAAATCAAGCAGTATGCTTACCTCACTTGCTGCAGCATTCCAAGGCAATGGGGAACATCTGTGTGATTACCACTGTACCTTGCTGGAACATATTATCCTTTCTGTCATGGTCCATACCTGGCCACCACACACAACTACATGTGAGACTCTTCATGTGCACCAGACCAGGGTGTGCCTCATTTATTTTATTTTATTTTATTTTATTGAACTGTGTTAACCAGGTTGGCTCACTGAAACTGACATCCCCTTTTCATGAGCGACCCAGAGTCGGTTACATTAATCAGGAAATTCAGTTTGCTTGTACAGATACTATTTTTATTTTTTTATTTTATTTATTTAAAGATTCGGAAATGACCTTTGAGCACAGGCTCTTTTACAAAGGTTCCACATTGGGTTAACAGGCTAGCAGACATGTAACAGCACAAATTCAGAATAAGTGGACAACATACATTAGGTTACAGCATTATACAATCATCTCTAGCACTAGAATTTAGTATGGCATCAAGCAAAGGAATTATAATAGCAATAGTGAACTTAGGAGAGAAAGGAGGGAGAGAGCCTCCTCTTTAGTGGATGGGAGACTTAAGGAAATCGAAGGGCATGGGAGTCCACCCGGGGTCTTGAAGAAAAATTCTGCCTCAGAGTGAGGCTTTGTCGAAAAAATGGGGAGATTGTGGCTGGTGAGTGCTAAGGGGGGGGATTTAGGGAGAGGAGGGATGGCACTGGTTAGGTGGTGGGGTGGTGTAGGGCTGAAAGGTCACAGGGGAAAGGGGATGGGTTGGTCTGGGAAGAGTATAAGGTGAGCTAGGCATTTTTCAGCTGACAGCAAGGGGTGATTACACTGAGTAAGCCACAGGGTGGGGGGTAGTCCCCAGACTAAGTCAGTAGTGGTGGGGAAGAGGCAGGAGGGACCAAGAGGGGGATGGTACGGGGTGGTTACTAGGGGAGAAATTAACAAGTAAGATGCATGACATAACAATATTATGCAGTTATCAAGATATGTTGTATAGTTGTACATCACACCAAGTAAAGTCACCAATGTGACATAGTATGTTTATGTGACTATCAAGTATTATATTCAGTTGGATTTCCCACTTCATAGAGGAGGGAGACAAAAGTAAAGACAGCCATGTATGAGTGTACCTTATACACCAACCATAGTACATTTGCTCAGCTGAAGGAGGTATACTCACTCTTGAGCCCTCCCCCACAGCTAAGCATCCATCCTGGATGCCTAAGGACTCCTGCTGAGAATATTAAGGTTGGAGTTCCTCACCTGCTGTCTTATGCCACTCATTCGTAAGGGACACGTGTTTAGTCTTGGAGAAAAGACCTCTCAGTACCTTGTGACCAGAGTTCATTGTGTAATGTCTTCCAAAAATGAGTGCTAGAATGATAAGGTTGGAATTCCCCACCAGATGTCTCAAGTATATGTAAAAAAAGTAGCATATCCTGGATAGTACAGTGTTTATCATTGTTTCCCATTTAATGTGCTCTACATCCACTAAAGACACCAACAGCAACTCAATAAGGAGGCCAGTTGAATGGCTGAGCCACACTTGCTGGGCTGTCGGGTAAAGAAAGTCTCCTTAGGGCATTTGCATTTCTCAAGTCCTTTTCAAGCTTATATTCAAACATATAATTATACCCTACCAAGATGTGAGCCAAGTATTGAATGTCAGAGGTCATTAGGGGCACAGGTTTACTCTCACAGAAAAGACCTTTCAGAGATTATGTAAAATGTCTTTTAAAACAGTAAGAATGATACTTTATTACTCCCACAAATATAGCTAATCATGTTTCCAGTTGGGAGTACTGCTATTCTGCTGGAGTTCATGAATGTGAGGCATAGTACGAAGGGCATTCAGACCCACCTTTCAGTTGGTGAGCTAGCACTGCTTTTACTCCATTGTGAGACATCACAGGACAAAACTGATTCTTATTGGCTGTCATAAACCAAAAGGTGAGAAGACTACTAACAGTTTCTCAGCCTTGGCAAAGGTTGAGTTTTGTTTTTGTCCCCACTGTCATTTGACATTTTTCTGTAGCAGTTCATGGAATGGTGCTGATACTGAGTGATTCAAAGTCAGGTAAGAATCTGCTATAATATTTATCAGGCCCACAAAAGATCTGAGTTATGTTACCACCTTTGGTGCTGGCACCTCCATAACAGCTCATTTTTTTCTTTAACTATATGTAGAACAGCTGCATCAGTTCTGAGTTTCATATACGTAGCTTCAGAGCCTGGAAATATAATTGTTCTTCTTTGGACACATGCCAGCATCTGATAGCCTCAGGACTGTGTCAAGGTTTTGTAAATATCCTGCCTCAGTTTCTCCAGTGGTCAAGATATGACAGAGATGCACAGTGTCATCATGGGCACACCATGAAATGGTATCTATTGCTCTTTGAAAAATACCTGGTGCAGCTGAAACTCCAAAAGGCCACTAGTTTTAACAAATTAACCCCTCAGTGGTGATAATTGTCACACAGGGCTGGGACTCTTAATCTAGAAGAATTTGGAGATATGCATTGTTTAGGTAAATTATGTTGAATGCCTTCCCGCGTTGACAAGGTGCAGTACAGACCCTCAATTCTGGGAGGTGGATACATATGCAGCTTGGTTACTTTATTCATCATAACCATATAGTCCCCACACATTCTTGCTTTCAAATCTGCTTTCAATACTGGCATACTCAGGGCAGCCCAGTCTTAAAATGGAATAAGTTCAATGATACTGTACTGGAAGCATTCCAACTCCTATTTCAATTGTTGATGCATGCCATAAGATATCGACTATGGCTTGAAAACTGGGGTCTGACATCTGGGTTCATGTAACTAAATTCTCCCCTTAGCAGTGGTTAGCACACTCTCCTTGATTGGTTCCTGTCAAACAGGACAGACAGGATCTCTTAATCTGGAACCTATTCTGATGCCACCAGTAATCATAGATCAATCTACTGGACATGAAAAGCATAGCTGCCCAAAGCACCTGCCCCCAAGGTGATCCTCCTCAGAGACTTTTCAAAGCTTGGTGAGGAGTATTTTGAAACAGATCAAGCCTACGCTGACTGGTCCCCTATACTTTCTGCCTCCAGGGTCTCTGGTACCCTTGTTAATTTTCTCTTGGTCTTCTCCTTCTTACAAGATTCTGATGCCCCCTTTATAAGGAGGAGAGTTAAATGTACTGTCACTGAATGGTCACATAGTGACCTATTATAAAGACAAATGTAAGTATGTCTATTAGTCCTCAGTAGCAATAGCTGAACTTGTTGTGAAAAGGAGGCTAAAATGTATTTATTTTAAAAGGCTATCTGCACAGCAAAAAGTGAATTCTGCAGGACTACTCTTCTAGCCTCTGTGAAGGATCTATAGGATTATTGGAGAAACATAAAGAGCTTGGTGGGTTGCTCTGACAAACAACATATTGGTAACCTCCTCCCGTGTGGGAGCAATCGTCATAACTTCATACCACTGCAACCATATTTAATGTGGAGTTTTCATAACTCTCTGCCTCCATATCCCTTTTCTTGTGCCCTACTGTGCAGGACCCACAAACAGTATGCCTTCCCTCCCTCCCTCTGTCCTCCATTCATTTTCTTTATTATATATACTTTATTAGTATTATAAACTTAGCATATAACATCAAGGAATTGAACAGTAACAGATACCAACTTACGTACAATTCATAATAATAATAATCCAATCCCCATCCCACAGCACCCTCCCCTTCCCTTCCAAGCCAAATTACATAAAGTTTATAAATAGAGGCAGTGGTCATACCAAAAGATAAGAGATGTTTATAGTAGCACATAATTTTTGCTAGATGGTAAGGTTAGACAGCCAAGATTCAAAAAGAGTCCACAGCACTTACCTAAGTAACCTCAGAGATTAGGGCACAAGAAGTAGAAGCACTCCTCAGAAAACTCATGTAATGCAACTCCAGTAATGCAAGTGTTGCTCAGAATTAGCTTTAATTGCTTCTGGTTGAAAAAGTTTCTTACAGCAAAGCAGTTTCACCAGGATGCAATATAATCACAATTTTTACAGCAAACAAAGAGCCAGTACTATCACCACAGTCCAGTGCCCTGGCACTTTGATTAGGATTTATCTTTGTTGGAGTGGGCTGCTGGACACAGACATCCCCTTTTAGACAAACAGCCTCTCTGCCTGTCAAATGGGATTGCAGAGTCACAGCTGATTGGTAGGCTGAACTGTATAAGTTGGAGGTCACAAAAAGATGGTCTCAAACATTCAAAAAATATTTTATATCTAGTACAGCCACCTGGGTAGTTCAATTGACCCTCCCAACCTCCATTTCTGGCAGTATAAAGGTCCTCCCCTTACAGATGGGGTGCACTTATGTCCCAAATTTATCCCCCTTCCAATCTGCCCACACAGCAGCTAACCCTAGGTCTTTAGCTGCTGCTCACTATTCCAGAGCACTTTGTATCTAATCAACAACTTGTGATGCTTAATGTTTAATGGTCTCATTATGTGTAACCTCTATGTCATTACAGCCTGCATGTCTTCCACTACCTGCTGCCCGTAAACATATGTATTCATACTGATAAAAACTCTCCATTCTCCTGACTGTACTGATCTGTTACCTGTATGTTGTTGTTTTACCCGGGTCGCCCCTGAAAAAGGGACCTCTTGGGGCCCAGCGGGCCTACCCGGTCATCAAAATTCAATAAAATAAAATAAAATATAATACCTGTCTGCCTATCCATCTATCTATCTATCTATCTATCTATCTATCTATCTATCTATCTATCTATCTATCTATCTATCTATCTATCTATCCATCCATCTACAGTATCTATCTGTCTGTCTGTCTATCTATTGGTAACCCATGATATGAGCAAGAGAATATGGGCAATTCAATATGTGCGAGTAGGGAAGAGCGACTGGAAGGTGAGCGACTGTTACTAAATGCCGACGGTTATTTTAGTGATGTTGTGGGAGGGCTAGAAAGGGAGGGACTGACGTGATGATGTATGTAGGGGAAAACTGTGAGGGTAGAATTGAGCTGGCAGCATGGCTCAGAGGGTAGGAGTGCTGCCTGCAAGTGTGGAAACCCTGGATTCGAGATGAGGTATGGGTATTTCAGAAATTTCAGAAGTATCCGGCTCCCCCAGGAGTTGGTTATTTAATAGTTGTGGATAGTGGGAGGTTGGGGGGCATAGCCCCCAGCATAAAACATTATAATATATTGGCTCCCATAGTTACAGTATGCACCAGTTGGTGTTTGTTAGAAGCACTATTGTGCTGATCGCCATATTAGTTTTCGATGATTTGTAGTCATGGTTGTTGCAGTTGCCTATATTGGTTTAGCTGTTATCACATGGTCCCCTATCTATCTATCTATCTATCTATCTATCTATCTATCTATCTATCTATCTGTATCTATAAAGAAAACAAACATCCAGTGTTAGCATATAGACTTCAACATAAATCATCATGTTTAGTGATACTATTAGAAACAGATTAAGAAAAAAGGTTATTTGTATACAAAATCTTTCGTGAAATCAAGAAGGATGGAGGTGGTACCATCAATGCTTAATTTTCACTCTATTATTTGTGTAATACAGTGTTCCCTCACTATACTGAACCTCGGTATAATGAAACCCTGACTATTACGAATGGTGCACTTGGCTTCCAATAGAAATGAGCTGTTCTGTAAGTCCACAGTGTACTCACTATTCACTGTGTTGTGTGCTTGAAATGTTGCAAAGCAGTACAACAGCATGCCTTCTTCCTCTATGGCTTAGAATATATTACAGTACCCCCAATACACACTTCCTGGTGACAGGGCCATGTGTTAGCTTTAGCTGGCTGTTTTCTTACTGTGCTCAATTGAGGGGAGGCAGGGTCATCAACAAAGGAACCAGGAACCCAAAAGTCAGACAGTGAGACGAGTAAGATACAGGTTACTCGGACTTAATAAAAAAAATGCTTTAACTGTGCACTAACATGAATTAAAACTACACTGAAAAAAAGAAAATAACACATACAGCATATACTAGTGCTGTGTGGAATTTTCAAATTCCAGTGGAATGGAATTTTGTGGAATATATTAAATTCCACTGAAATTCCATTGAATTTCACCTGAAACAGAATGATGAAATTCCATGGCAGAAAAATGTGGAATGAGATTTCCACAACATTTCAGTCGAATTCTGTTCAATGGATCTCAATATTTTCCACGGAAATGGTTGTGGAATAATTTTCCACAGAAAAATGTTGTTCCATAGAACATAATTCCACAGATCACAGCAGGTGGAATTTCACAGAAGGACCAGTGAAGTTCCAGCAGAAGTTCTGCCGGTTGAATGGTCTGTATTAATTCTGACAGTGGAATTACGCATTTCACACAGCACTAGCATATACAGTACTTGATCATCAGATAAGGGAGTGTGCAGTCAAGTGGAGAAGTATTTCAGTGGGGGGTTAACAGCATTTTTAGCCATAGTACTGTACAGTACAACTATATAAAATTAAAGCTACCATATAATCTGCCATCTCTCATGAATATGATGGGACAGAGAGGTTGAAGCACACTGTTAAACAGTATGCTGTCTAATACAGCACATTACTGTACTTTAAGTGCCCTAACTGTTTTTTTGGCATCCCTCAATATAACAAATAGGGAGCTGTAGCTCCCATTCTGTTCATTATAGTGAGGGAGTACTGTATATTATATTAACCTTCAACAGTATGAAACTAGGAAGCAGTTCCATGTCAAACAGAAAAGGTACATTTTGGAAGCCATTTCTTGGCAATCCACCTAATATGTTTTGGTTTCAGAAGCCCCTGTTGATAGGGAATTAGCACAGCTGACTGTCCGTGCTACCTGTGGGTTCAAAGTTCAGTTCGTCAGGTGAAGATGTGGATAGCTGTAGTCCTGTATCAACTGATATGGTAGAATTTTATTCTAGGCAGAAATACATCCCTAGAATGTTGCTGTGCTGCAGTAGTTATGTCATTTTGCTGCTGTACTGCATTAGCTATGTAGCTACTGCAGCATAACAACATGGAATGCATTCTTGCATCATACCTGCTCACAGCTATTGTCATGTGAGTGGAGTTTTTAACAGTGACATGACTGCCAGAATACTGCAAGAGCCATTGCTAAAGAACTTTTGTTTTACATTTTTCTGCAAAAATTGACAAATGGACATGAATGAACATTGAACAACACTTCTTTCACAGTAGAACATATCTTGCTGTTTCCCTGTTAATATCTGAGAAATGTTTTGTTTCAAGCACACCTCAGATTAGCAGCTGTGAGACTGAAACATGATACCAGCATTGTAGAGTGAAACGAGCTTTCTGCTTTGTGCTGTAAACAAAAAATAAAATGAAGTGTTTTTTAACCTTATTTAGACTGACCTTTGTTTCGTGGTAACCCATACGCTATAAAAGACAATGTATGGACTATTATAAGCCATCTTGAGGTTGCCATAGCAAACTAGTAAACCTTTCATGTTTTGCTGTCAAGGTTTAATCGGCTGTAATTGCATCTTCTCAATGGCTGCACAGGCTAATTCTAATTCCAGTGTCACAGTCCACCCCATGGCTTGCTATTCTGTATCAGTTGATCTGTAGTTTTCATGTAAGTGGGTTTTCTGAAATAATTTAAAAAAACTCCACTTGAATATTGAATCGAGCCTTTGAACCTCAAACTGTTTCTTTCTAGTCAATTTGTCTGCTATGATGTTTCTTGTATAA
Organism: Neoceratodus forsteri; assembly: GCA_016271365.2. NCBI lineage: Eukaryota > Metazoa > Chordata > Ceratodontiformes > Ceratodontidae > Neoceratodus > Neoceratodus forsteri. Next base: position 958,218,639 of record CM057455.1, read on the forward strand.
ACCCCTGTACCGCTATGTAATCACAATGTCTGTACTCTCCCGGGTCGTTCCTGAAAATAGGCATATTACTTGTCTAGTGTACTTACCCGGTAACCAAAAGCGAAATAAATGTTGGGGTACAAATGATAATCCCTGTCAGAGCAATGAGAGTTGTGCAGCTACGAATTGGTAGTTGGTAAGAATTACTATTTCCTTGCATTTTTCTGGTCTGACTTTCATGGGCCTTGTTGACCTCCTACCTCCTCTTCTCTCATGCCTTTTTTGAGTTTGTCGTAGCACACAGGTGCAGACAAACACATTGCTATAAGCTGCTTTACAGGGGTGTTCCCAATGGAGAGCTCCATTTGTAGGGGCAGTTCAGTGGCAGGCGAATCAGCCAGCAGGCTGGCGATGACTTGCGTTCAGCTGTTCGGGCTGAGCAGGACAACTTTTCAAAGGACAGAGCCACACCAATAGTGGCGCGGCTCTGCCCTTTGAAGTTGCATTCCTGCATCGCATTCCTGGTTGTGTGTTCACACTGCTGAAGCTTACAGCAGTGTGAACACACTGAGCCCAGGACTTCCCCCTCACAGATGAAAAAACCAGACAAACTGATGGGGTGCCCAATCCCCCTGTCGGCATGCCCCCTCCCAGTTTGTTTCCCAATGGGGAGCCCACTCCCCATAGGCATAATGTCTCCCCACCCAGCAATTTGTTGTATGGGGCTGTGCACAAACTGATGGGGGTACCCAATCCACCTGTTGGCATGCCCCTCCCAATTACTTTGCCGATGGGGGAGCCCACTCTCTATCAGTATAATGCCCCTCAATTAGTTGTGTGCTGAGGGGGTTCCCAATCCCCCTCGGCTCTTGTCCCCTCAATTTGTTGTGTGCCAATGGGGGTGCCAATCACCTGTTGGCTACAGCCCCCTCCCCACAAACACTCATGTGGCACGCTGGGAACCTATCCCAGCATGCTAAATGTTTCTGTAAAAAGGAAAACCATCCTGCAATGTTTTTTTTTTAAACCTGTAAAATAGAAAACGGTCCCTCATTGAGTCTGGTGGCTCCTCCAACCCGCACCCACCCTCTGCGCACCCACCTCCCCACACACCCCCAGCCCATACTTACCTCTGGAGCCCAGCGTGACAACCTTCGGTGGACCAGAAACATGTCAGCACTCTTCAAAGCCAACTACAAACTGAAGAAATGCCGGTAAGCTGTATAATGGCATAAATAGGGTTGTTTCAACTTTGGTGCATATCTCTGCCATTTTGGGGAATTTCGGCACCAAATTTGCAACATAGGCTTTTTGAGAGCCCAACTCATGAACAGTGGCACTGTCATTTCATTAATCGGTTCTGAAAGGTGATTTCGCAGTTACTGCATGGAATCACCTTTTGGGACTGAGTAAAGAAACAACAGTGCCACTGTTCATGAGGTGGGTTCTGAAAAAGCCTATGTTGCAAATCTGGTGAAAAAAATCCAAATAATGACTGTTTTACGAGCATGCATTGCACAGTTTCCACTCAAGCTCATAACTTCACGAATTTGTAATATTTTTACTCCAGATTTTCAACATTGGTATTTTTTTTTACAGCTCCTCATGAACAGTACAGCTGTCATTTTCAACATACTGGCTGGAATGCATTTTTTCACTTCTGGCACAGAATAGCATGATCACTGTGGAAATCAGTGTTTGGGACAGATTACAAAAATCACAATGACACTGTTCATGAACAGAGGTCTCAAAATACCTATGTTGAACATTTGGTGACGAAAGTCCTTATAATTACTGTGTTATGAGCGTGCATTGTGCAGTTTCCACTCACACACATAACTTTGTGAATTTGTAATATTTTCTCTCCAGATTTTCAACATTAGCATTTTTTTACATCTCCTTATGAACAGTACAGCTGTCATTTTTCACAATCTGGCCAAAATGTGTTTATGCACTTCCGGCACAGAATAGCGCGGTCACTGTGGGAAATGAGTGTTCGGGACAGAGTAAGAAAATCACAGTGACACTGTTCATGAGCGGAGGTCCCAAAATGCCTATGTTCAAAATTTGGTGGCAAAAGTCCATAAAATGACTCTTTTATGAGTGTGCATTATGCAGTTTCCACACACACTCATAACAGTGAGGATTTGTAATATTTTCTCTCAAGAGTTTCAACATTGTCAGTTTTGCACACCTCCTTATGAACAGTACAGCTGTCATTGTTCACATCCTGCCCGAAATGTGTTTTCGCACATCTGGCACACAATGGCGTGGTCGCTGTGGAAAATCAATGTTCAGGACAGAGTAAGAAAACCATAGTGACAGTGTTCATCAATAGAGGTCGCAAAATGCCTATGTTGAAATTTTGGTGAAATTATTCCACTAAATGACTGTTACGAGCATGCTTTGTGCAGTTTCCATGTAGGCTTGTACGTTGGAGCATTTTTAATATTTTCACTCCAGATGTTCAGCACTGTCTTCTCTTCACACCTCCCTATGAATGGTATAGCTGTAATTTTTCACATCCTGCCCGAACTGTGTTTTCACACATCTGGTGCAGAATAGCACGGTTGCTGTGGGAAATCAATGTTCGGGACAGATTAACAAAATCATAGTGCCACTATCCATGAGCAGGGGTCCCAAATGCTTTCATGAGATGGGGGGTCACAAAAGGCCATGGCGTAAATTTGTAGTGCAAATACCAACAGACACCTGGGGCATTGGGGTTTCTAACCATAACATCCCCCCCCAACCCATGGCTCCAGTGCCCTTATTTTCTATGAACCACAGACACATTGTCACTCTTCAAAGCCAGATCACAAATTGAGGAAACAGATATACACTTCACTGTATTTCAACAGAAATTTGAACTTAGTGGCATAACTTGCTCTTTCTGCTGGGAACTGTAGCCCTGCCAATCGGTGTGTACCAACATCAGTTCCAAATGACGAACTTTGGCATTGACAAATGCTTATTTATCTCTTTCTGTTGCCCTAATCTTTGATATTAGGACTGCCATGGACCACAGCAATCTAAACAGTGCAATCTTTCTTGATCTACTGAAAACCTTCTGCCTGACTGATCACAAACAGCTCAGTTTGAAGTTTCATGTCATGGGTCTGTCATCTCCTACAGTGGCCTGGTTTTCCAGATATCTCCAAGACAGACAATAGTTAGTCAAATTACATAGGGCCTTGTCTAAGTTGTCCACAAGCTTGGTGTCTGCCACCTCTGATAAAGCTGTGATGAGCAAAGCACCAAGGCATAGGATGATGGCTGTCCGAACTGGTGAGACTTCTTTCATTTCCTTTGGAATTTATGTATTTGAACACTTTGAGATGTTGCATCTTTGTACTTTGCCATATTGAATTGTGCCATATACAGCATTTTGTGTGTGCATTATAAACTGTCTGGAACTGCTGTTTGATATAATTTGATGCAATTTTGAACTTTATAGCACCACTACCACTGCCCTCACAAAAGTATCAGATGATTGGCTTCTCACTTTAGACCATAAACATACCACAGGTGACATCTTCTTTGACCTGAGCAAAGCTTTCAGTACAGTAGACCATATGATGCTACTACATAAACTTAAGGGGCATATCATGAATATATCTACTGTAAACTGGTTTTCCAGTTATCTGTCTGGCTGACAGCTGCAAATCAAGGTACATGGGTCCTTCTTTCCACTTCTTCCACTCTTCAGAGGGGTACCTAATCTTTGCTGACAGCTAAATGCACTGGGACCTCCCTCTTTTATCATTCACCCCTATATAGCCCTACCCTGTTGCTGCACTAATCCACTTACAGCACTTCCTTCCTTCATCCCTTTCCCATCCCCATTCCTGCCCTCTTTTCATTCTTTTCATCCTACCTCATCCCCACTTCCTTTACCCCTCCACTCCCACTTCCCCCTCCCTCCTCTGTTTCCTCACCTTGTTCGCTCCCTCTACCCCTCCACCCCCACTCCATGTGGGTCTTTACTGCATAAGCTTCATTGTGGCATCTCCCTCCTTGCTCTTATTTTGCTCCTTCCACCCCCAAATTCACCCCTGTCCTTCTCTTCTTGTAATCCCTTTTACCCATCTTCAGATAAGGTCACTGGCTGCACTTGACACAATATTTATCTTGCCATATTATTAGTTTGTTTATGTAATTACTTTCCTCATGCTGTACTACTTAATGAAACCATTGTAATTTGTTATTCTTATGACTTGACATGGAACCTCTGTGAAAGAGCCCTTGTCTCAAAGGTCATTCCTATTTGTTAAATAAATAAACCCCAAGGCTCTATACTTGGTCCCATCTTCATCATGATACATATGTGTAACCCCCTTGTTATCTGGGGTTACTAGAATCCCAGTAAAACATAGTGGTAGGCAGGGAAGGCAGCTTGTGAAACTCCAGTTAAATGGGTTTCACACAGTCTCACTCTGTTCTCAGTCTCAGCTGAGACTGAGGGATGACATCACCAACAGAACTATCGCAGCTGCATGAGCCACACTGGAATCTGCAGCAAAGGGAGTTGGTTAGAACATTGGGAGGTTTTGAAGTCAGCCTTCAGTGAGTCTTCAGTGAGTGAGTGTGAAGTTGGGAGCTTGCTAGTAAAGCAGCTCAATGAAGGCTCTAGGAGCCTCAGCCCTGTCAGAGGGCTACTTTTAGTTTAGAAGGGTGTGTGTCTCCACCTTAAAGAGAGACACAGAAGATAACTGAAGTGGTGGAGACCGCTGTTTTCATGGTCTCAGTGCCCCACCCTTCAGGGGGGGCAGGAAAGGTTTCCCTGCAGGTTCCTGGGGCAACCCCCTAGTTCTGCTTGTGAAGGAAAAGCTGCCTATGTGTTCCAGTGTTTATTTGGGAGAACAAGAAGATTTGTGAGTCACCTGTGGGGCACCTGCAACGTGAGGGTGAGTGTCTGCTCTTGCTAAAAGGGCCTATGTTTTTCACCCTGGGACTTGTGTGACAATGTGGGGATTGAACTACTAAAATATTGGGAAGCCTAGAGTAGTGCGCTAAGCAAAGTAAAAGTAGGTTCAAGTCCAGAGTTTGTTGGGATGCAAATGATATGTACAGGAGATGTGACAGATGTCTACCCATAATCTACATTTGAAAGTTCAGTAAAGGAATTGTTCAGTTTCCAGAGAAATGGTAGGGTATGGGCTGTGGGAGCTGGAGGTAGATGGTCCCCCATCTTTAGTGACCAGGTCTACCTCTATGGATTTCTTCTGTGGATTTCTACTTTGCCTCAGGCACTTGGCCAGTGATGAGGGAAGTACCCAGATGTGGGATTATAAGGAAAATTCTCTCTAGGAGTAGGAGACTCTAGTGTGGTTTGGGGAGCCACAACAGGATAATTGGTTCATTCCTCAAATGGACCGCGGATCAAGTGGCCAGCAAGGGTGCCGGGCCAGTGGGGAAAACCCAAGTAGTGTACAAGTCGGGCTATGTACCCAAAGCTGCATGCAAGTCCGGGCTGTGTGCCTGGTGGGTTTAGAGCCTGAGGTCTGGAAATGGTGATAAAGTGTTCTGTTGTCTCTAATCTGCATTACTAGGAAATGTAGCCCCATGGGGGTCCGTCTATGCTTTGCTTGTTCAGCTGGGATGTGAATAAAAGCCACACTAAAAAATCCCATTCCTGGTTCTGGACATTACAGTTATTGCTCCCTGTGTTCGGATTTACTTGGGTGCCCCTGTGCAGAGTAGCCAAACCTAGGTCCCCTGTGCCGAGTAACCTAATTCTCCCCGAACCCAGTCCCCACCAGGTACTGCTGTCAGCTCCAACAGCATGCCACCTGTCGTTTTGGCAAAAAGGCAGGGGTGAGGAGTTACATATGAACACCCTAAGGAATAATATAACCAAGGCTAAGCTCCATTCCTTTGCTGATGATATTGTTCTCTATAACTCAAAACCAGTTACGGATGTCTGCCTTGAACTGCAATTGACCTTTTGTAACACAACCTTCTTCGCTCTAAGTTATTATTAAGCACCAAAAAAACAAAAGTTATGTTGTTCCAACTTAATACTGTAAGCATTCTATTAGATCTAAATATCCCACACCCCCAATGCCTATTGTAACCTGTTAGGCGATACCCTAGAGGCTGTGGATACATTTAAATATCTCAGCTTCCTATTGGACCATAATCTCTCCTTCTCTTCCCGTATTGAAGCTCTTGTGAAAAAGCTAAAATTGAGGCTTGATTTCCTTTACAGGAATAAAGCCTTTTTCTCCAAAAAGACCAGGACAAGGCTGATCCAGACCACATTTCTTCCTCTGTTGGATAATGCAGACTTCCTATATAGCCATTGCTCAACTACTAGTCTACATAAGTTAGATGTCCTTTATCATCAAGCCATCCACCTTATCACTAATGCACCATTCAAGACACATCATTGTGACCTCTATGCTGCAATTGGATGGACATCCTTTATAACCAGAAGATTATTAAATACTTATGTCTGGGAATACAAAGCCTTACTTTGTAAGCTACCACCATATATCTCAAGCCTGCTTCGCTGCACCTCGTGCTCCTATCCTTTAGAATAAACTCGTACATTATGCTAGACGTCCCTAAATTCTACACCAACTGCGGTAAAACTACCATCAGTCACGCCATCACCCTTGCATGGAACAAGTTGCAATCATCCCTCAAATTAGCCATGCTTGTCCCCTTAAATGCATGTGAAAGCCTGGTCGCTAAGTACACAAATGACATTTGCCACAGTTTCCCAGTTTAGACCCTCTAGCATTGCTCTCCTACTCATCCTTCTTCTGATTCTATCATGTGACCCCTCCCCATTTCTCCCCCATATCCCTCAAATCTAGTAGTAGTAGTAGTAAAAATATTTCTTCATAACATTTCTTTTTATGAATTAGGATAAAACCCGATTGAGTCACAGACTCATTTACAACAAGGTCCTCTAGCAGTATTATAAAGTGTTATAAAACAGAACAATAAGTTCATATATACATACAAAAAATTTTAAACAGAGAGGATTATATTACTGAAGCTAATAGACAGCTAACAGATCTTACATACTACAGAGAACTGGAGAGTGACCCCACTACAAGATATAAAGATGAACTATGTAACTTAATTAAAACTTTTCCTGACCATGTCCAAAATAAACTAGTTCACCTCATTCCTGCTGAACCAAAGCCAGGGACATTCTACATGCTGCCTAAAATACATAAACCTGGCAATCCAGGGAGACCCATAGTCTCTGGTAATGGTACCCTGACTGAGGGGATCTCAGGGTTTGTAGAGACCATTTTGAAACCGCTGGTTATGGAAAGAGACAGTTATATCGAGGACACTACACACTTGTTGCGTGTACTTTCTGGTTATAAGGATTTACCACCTGATGCCATTTTAGTGACAATGGATGTAACATCCCTCTACACTAATATTCCACACACAGATGGCATTGCAGCATGCCTTAAATACATACATGAGAAAGGACCTGACCAAAACATCAACCCTGGAGTGGTGGGGGAACTTATGGAATTCATTTTGACACATAACAACTTCAACTTCAATGGTAAACATTATGTTCAAACTATGGGAACAGCAATGGGCACCAAATGGCTCCACAGTATGCTAACCTCTTTATGGCTGACTTGGAGGAGGATTTTTAAGGCAGTATCCCCACAAACCACTGGCTTATTTCCGTTACATTGATGATTTGTTTATCATCTGACGGAAGGCACAGATGCACTCAAAGATTTTCATCACAAACTTAATAATTTCCACCTTCTACTATAAAGCTTACCTTGGAGTACTCTACCACCAAGGTTAACTTTCTGGACACCACAGTCATCATTAAGGATGGAACCTTACATACATGTATTTACAGGAAGCCAACAGACAGACAGAGATACCTGCACAGGAAAAGTAATCACCTAACCATACAAAAATCTGTCATATACAGTCAAGCCCTTCGTTGTCAACGTATTTGTTCAAATGAGGATGACAGAGATACACATTTGGCTATGTTGAAAAACACCTTTATGGAGCAGGGACACTCTTCCAGGAAATTGACAGGATAACAGAACGGGCAACCCAAGTACCAAGACAACAACTACTTCAATATAAAGAAAAGACAGCTACAGAAAGAATACCCTTGGTAGTCACATATCATCCAGACCTTGAACGTCTGCGTAAGATTATTAAAGATCTCCACCCAATATTTAGTGAGGATGACACCCTTAATTGTATTTTTCAGGAACTCCCACTACTATCTTTTAAACAACCGCCAAATTTATCCAGCCTAATTATTAGGAGCAAACTTTCACCGGAACAGAATACCATGTCACACAATGGCACACGACCCTGCAATCAACGCCCCTGCAAGACCTGTAGGCTCATTTCTACCTCAGACTGTGTGGTTACATCACAAAACAGACAATTCCAGGTGCATGGGAGTTATACATGCAAGTCACGATATGTTGTTTATTTCATTCAGTGCAAGAGATGTCCACAAACAGGTTATGTAGGAGAGACACGCCAACAGCTCCAAACTAGGATGAACTCACACAGACATACTATTACAGCAAGGAAGACTGACAAACCAGTGGGGCATCACTTCTCCCAGCCTGACCACTCAGTCTCAGATATGTCAGTAATGGTCTTAAAAGGAAATCTCAAAACACACAACAGAGACGAGCTTTTAGATTAAACTTATCTTACATCTCAATATGGTAGCAGATGGGATGAACTTGGATATTGGCTTTATGGGACACTACAGAAATTAACATTCACAGACCTTTTCTTCTTCAAACTGACATATTATAGGACTTCAGCATATGTGAGATGTGGATGCATGTATGTATGCATGTGTGTGGTATGCTGTGAAGTATGTGATATAACAGATGTGGGGCTTGCTGTCACATTGAGGTAAGTCTCTATTTAGCTATATGGAGTTATAATGTGTTACTATTTTTATTTCACACACATAAAGAATTTCTTCTTACTTTTTATCTTTGCCTGTGGGGGGGGGGGAATTGATTCCATTGCACCATATTCAGATTACCCAGCCTGCTAGTGTACATACAGGAGTGTTATCTTCTACGGTTATATATAATTTTTGTAACTCTGTACATATTGGGATGTGTGATCTCATTTGCTTGGGGGTCCTGCACATATCTTTTTACATTAGGCTTATGTTATAGTACTTTACTCAGGATTTCATGACAAGTTGCATTCCTTTGGGGAACAATTACAGCGACTGAAGTTAATATAGGTTCACTAGGAGAGGGATTGAGAGGTGTGTGTGTGTGTGTATGTATGTGTGGGTCTGTCTGTGGGAGAGAGAGAGAGAGAGAGAGAAAAGGAGGGTGGGGATAGAGAGAGAGAGACTACATCTCGTTTAAGCTATGTATCTCCCTCACCCACATTATTGTGATGTGGGGTGGGTTAGGTTGTATTGTTTGTATGAACAGGAGGAGATAAATTACATTTTTATCTCTTTTTCAGATTCCCTAGACACTTGTGGTACATGAAGTTGCTACATTCTCAGTATATATTGACATCAGTACATATCAGGCTGCATGGTCTGAACTCCTTGAGGTTCCTCGGCTAGAGTTTTTGCTTAACACTAATATTATCTATTTATATTTTAATTATCATGTATATAGTCCTGAGGTTTTGTAATCTTTGGCCTTTTATTTAGCTTGAGAATACAGCTGGGTGGCAAGTCCAGCTAGGTTTTACACATCACACAGTGAGCACTGATGTTTTTAGACAACTTTACTGGTAATTCTTGTCTTTAATGCATACATTGTAATTTCATGAGCCCTATAACTATCTCAGTCTGTCTTTAAGTTGGGTGGGGTTGCCTTTTCAGTAATCACATCCTTATACTGACTGTGGCACTCATGGCTTGATTTGGGAGTTATCTGCTTTGCAGTGTTATCTTATGTCAATTAAATTTATGTGCAGTAGGATTCCTTATATGTGTCTTGCACTAGGAACATCTGAACCCAAGGTTCATTCAGACTGAGGGCAGTATTGTACTGTTAAACTTGTCTGACATCATCTGTTTTTTTTAATGAGTATTTTAAACCAATAGGAATTTTTTTCTGTTTTTCTCTGCATTATCTAGCTGTTATAAGTATTGTATTTTCCAAACAACTGCCATGAGCTTCTGAAGAAGGACTGGTTGGTCTGAAAGCCAGAGCACTTTGTTCTTGTTACATCTATGTTGGTCCATTAAAAGGTATCAAATCATTTGCTTCTGGATATATACATACAATAAATTTTGGGTTAACAATTACAAAAAGACAGGGTCAAGTACTCATACATCGCTTCACATCTTCATGCAGGCTTTTTCTCTATCTAATCAAAAATGTCACTGCTTGCTATCCAACATCTAAGCCACTATAGTGACAACATTGTCCTGGTTTATTACAAGAATGCCTTAACCACATTTTAATTAAATTCCAGTTTTCTATCTAAACTGAGTTTCTTATATCAGGTGCATTCCCCTTCCCCTTCCTTCCATGCTTCATCCCCTTGGTCCATAGTGTCCTGTGCTTCAACTATCAGTTTAGAATATGTTATTATTATTATGAGTTATTTGTTTAACATCATTATCACACTCTGTGCTGTCGTCTATCATTATGCACTTATCTGTAACTATTGCACTTGCTTTTTAAGTGTCCCTGCTCTGTTTATTATATATTTGCAGTGTACTGTAATGTAACTTGTCCATGTGGGACCCCTTGTAGATCAGCTTGCTCAATGGAGCCTTCCTGGTAAAATAAACTTGCCCTTGAACTTTTAAAGCATATGAAATTATAGCAAAATAAAATATGAGACACAGTAATCAAAACAAGAGTTTGGGGATTTCCTGAATTCTATACTTTGGCAGTTGTTACAATACAATGCTAACAATTTTTTTAACACAATGTTACGATGTGAATGGCAACACAAGCTACATCCTTGTGCAAGTGCTTTGGCAGTCTCCTATATTTGAAGGTGCTTTAATATGTTTTTGGAATTAGTGTCTCACCAGGATCCATCTTTGGCCCATTCTATTACTGCTCCTTATTAATCATCTCCGTTGGGAGGCCTGTCCACTGCAGCACTATCTTATATGCTGATGACTTAGTACTCCTAGTCAGCCACCAAAACACTGACAGTAGTAAAAGGGGATATAACTTGTCAAATGTTAAATTTCAGCTAATCAGAGCATGCCACGGCATTTGACAGGTGGTTACCATGGAAACACCCTACCCCTTTTCCAAGCGGAAGTCCCGCCTTCCTCATGCCCTGGCAACGCCTCGCCCCCCTTCATGCCACAGGAAGTGAGGTGCATTTTGTTCCTCGAACCCGGAAGTCCTCTCCTTTTCTACGCCGTAGGTGTCTCCTTCTTCTTCCCCTCCTCTCGCATCCTTGCCACTGACTCGCACCCGAGTCCCACCACCTCTTCTCCCTCCCCTACATTGGAGTGCTAGTAGCTCCTCGAACCCCTCCCCTCGGACCCGGTTCGGTGTCCTAGCTTGCAGCCGAGTCCCACTTCCTCCACACCACCCTGCTCCCTCTCGCACCCCGGCTGAAACATCCTAGCTTGAACTCAAGTCCCTCTCTTCACCACACACCCCTGCTCCCTCCTCCTCCCCCCACCCTTTTGCAGCCCTGCTCTCTCCTCCCTCTCCTCAATCCATCCACCTCTTGCACCCGAGTCCCTCTTCCTCCACACCACCCTGCCCCCTACTCCACCCCTACCACCATGTCCGAGCTCAAACCTCGAGTCCCCCTCCTCCATTCCCTTCCCCTCAGACTCCTGCTCACCTCCTTCTCCACCCCCTCCCCATCGCACCTGAGTCCTAGCACCTTCATGCACCCTACTCCCTTACTATACATTCGCACCCCTGTCAGTCTGGGGATATAAGGCCAGGATGTGTGTAAATGCTTTGTGACCTGGAAATCTGTACAATGAATGCATCATCAGTCAGGGGCCGTGACCACAGGGGCTATTTGGTGACAATGGTGTAAGCACACTTGTATAGAGACCAGGTACATATTTTTTAAAGGTTTAGAAAAAAGTATTCATGTAACTTATGAATGTCCTACCAAGAACACCTTGTAAATGTTCAACGTCATCTCAGACTGGCAAGGCAGCATTCATCATCAGTTTGCAAAGCAGTGTGTGTGTGTGTGTGTGTGTGTGTGTGTGTGTGTGCATCAACGACACTTAGGAAAAGAAAAAAATCTCTACAGGGCTTTAGATAGAAAAATAACTTTACAAATCTTACCTTGTTTGCAGTAAAAAATACATATTTTCTCCAAGTTTCCTGGGAATGTTGCAGAAAAAAATCATTCCTATTGAGGCTGATAACATTTGCAACACACAATAAAAAGATGATAATCCACACAAACTTCTCAACTTTTGTCAAGGGTTGCCAAAGTGTATTTCCCATTTACTCCAGTGAGTCAGGAAAACAAATTTCCCTTTTAACGCAGAATAAAAAGTATATAAAGTTCCCCAAAAGACCACATAAAATGTCTAACGGTGTTAAATCCATCTGTAGTCCTTGCTTTACTGGAAGTAAGTGACTAGAGTCTGAAGCCTTTGCTTACAGATAGATTCTCAGCCTATTGCTAGTGTTCATGTGAAATGCTCTGAATACTGATAAGCTTGTCGTGAATTCTTAATGAATTAGCTCTGGGAAAGCGATGAGATCATGGGTAAACATTTACATGTGAAAAGGTAGTATTGTTACATCATACAAGGGTTTGTTTTGTTAGCATGCTGGGAGACGCCGATGAGCTCATCTCTGAAGAATAGAACTTTTGATAGCATGCTGGGAGATGCCGATGAGCTCATCTCTGAAGAATAGAACTTTTGTTAGCGTGCTGGGAGACACCGATGAGCTCATCTCTGAAGAATAGAACTTTTGTTAGCATGCTGGGAGACGCCGATGAGCTCATCTCTGAAGAATATAACTTTTGTTAGCATGCTGGGAGATGCTGATGAACTCATCTTTGAAGAATAGAACTTTTGTTAGCATGCTGGGAGACGCTGATGAGCTCATCTTTGAAGAATAGAACTTTTGTTAGCATGCTGGGAGATGCCGATGAGCTCATCTTTGAAGAATAGAACTTTTGTTAGCATGCTGGGAGACGCTGATGAGCTCATCTCTGAAGAATAGAACTTTTGTTAGCATGCTGGGAGACGCTGATGAGCTCATCTCTGAAGAATAGAACTTTTGTTAGCATGCTGGGAGATGCCGATGAGCTCATCTCTGAAGAACAGAACTTTTGTTAGCATGCTGGGAGACGCCAATGAGCGCATCTTTGAAGAATAGAACGAGACACAGATTTACATGTGAAAGGAGACTTTTGTGAAAACATACACAGGGATCTTTTGTGAGCGATCTGGGAAAAAGAGTCACATTAGTCACACTCGAGAGAGCATCTCTGTTGAGAGCGTGGGAGCTTAAGGCTGACAGGGAGAAAACAGTATGAAATCATCGGATACACAATAGAAGGGGGCATACATTTACATAGTAGGCGTCTGGGAACAGGCATTCAGTATCTTACAAATGAAAGCATAATGATACAGGGAGGAGCCAGCCTTTTGAAAGTGGATCTCACAGTCTTATATAAACCCTGTGCTTGGGGCTTGATAGTACAGTTTCCCGGTACTCAAGGAATCTCTTTTACAGAATTTGTGCAAATTATTCAAAACATTCAAGAAGATGGCACAGTGCAGCGCTTCTAAATGAAACCTCCCAGAAACAGGCCAGACTGTCACACCACCAAATAAGAAGAGAGAGGAGATGTCTATCGGGGCACCCAAGCCCGCATTTGTGTATTACACAAGGTGTGACAAGGAATGCCCCACTCAGACCTTTCTGAGTGGAAGGATTGGTGATGTGAAAAGGAAGCTGGCTACACAGTTTGGTGAGTCTGAAAAAGTTAAGTCAGATACTACTGACCAAGAGCCACCACCACTGCCGGCCCTTGAAGAGCACCTAGAGAGTGAATCTGATACTGTGAAAATGGATACTGAAAGAGAAAGTGACCTGGAGGAAGAGCCACAGAGTGATACCGATACACAGCCAGAAGCAGCAACCGAACAAGAGTCGGATGATGGTGAAATTCCTACCACCAGCAAACCCCAGGCGAAGGAAGAAGAAGAAAAGGAAACAGAAAAGTCTTGTCCAGCAGAGGTAAATTCTTGTATGTTTTTAAACATTAATGAAAATGTGTAGGTCGTGACAGAGACATGCGTGCACAGTGTAACTGAACAGACGGGTTAGAGGTTGATCAAGAACCAATGCTGTTTGTTTTATTTTAATAGAGCAATGAATTTGAGATGGAGCAGCAGTCATATTTGGACACCATGGATGCTCGAGTCTCCACAAACCTACTGTGTGACTGTTTGTGCTGCTTTAAAGATACAGATGTAGTTATTAATGAGCAGTGTGAGGGACAGTATGTTAGAAATAAAGAAAGTGATAGAATGTGTCAAAAGAAGACAGAAAATACTGTAATCACTACACAACCAGAGCCGTCCTGTTCAACAGAGATTAGACAGGGACCCTCAAGTGAAAAACAGATGTCAGTTTTAAGCCCTTAAAACTGCCCTACATATGTATTGTAAGTATGTTATGTACCATGCCATTCGTGGCGTAATTGCCTCAGTGATACAGAGGGTGATACAGTGTGAATTGGTCGATTCCTGTCCATGTTGTGAGATAGATGATCCAGGTCAGAAAAGCCATTCATGCATCCTTGATGACTTGATGTCTAAAGAAGCATACAGAAATGTTTCTGAGGCCATACATAAAGGGCAGCTCATGCCGGTAATCTTGGCAATCGCTATGAAGCATCAGGGGTTAAATATGACCAGTTGTACTCTGGAAACTATAAGTCACGTTTTAAATGATGTGAGAAAATCCGATGACCCCATGTGGTTAGTTATACATATGTTATGGGAGACAGACTGTGAGATTAAAAAAGATGCCTGTCATCTGGTCAGCAAAGGCTCCTTTAAAAAATTTCTAAAAAGAAGATCAGAGACCATGTTAATTTTTAAAAAATCATTTATCCCGCTTTTGTCACCTTTGTTTAATGATCATCATAGCCATGTGTGTGTGTCTGCTTTGAAACAGAAAAAACAATGTGATATCCCTGAAATTGTGAAAAGTGGCTTCTCAGCTTGTCAAAATGCTCCATGGGCTGATAGGTCACTAAACATCACACTGTATGTTTTTTCAGAGTGTAAAAATTGGGACCCCCCCCCGCCAGTGCGTACAGTCACTTATTCAGCACTTGCTTTTCCTGAATATAAAAAAAGTGACACACTAATCTGTATAATGTGTATTATGATATACTTTCAGATGATACGTGATAAAGAAATGATCCCGGTATTCCTGTCAATCTTGGAGGGTACCATGTACCATGTGATAAAGGACATTCTAAAGGACCCTGTATATGTTGTAAAGAAAACAGCATTCGATGTATCCTCTGGAGCCACATTGAAACCGTTGACAGAAGGGACAATGTCTCTGATTAAAAGCATGTCGCCATATTTTTGGCATGAGTATCTAAATGCAATGGACACAAAAAAAAACGATTCCGTATCCACTGTGAACTGCATCTTTTCTGCTACAAAAAAAGCCCTTAAAGAGCATGAACCTCAACATGAGTGGTGTATGGCCAGTGTGTGTATGCTTTGTAATCACCTTATCACCAGGGGGAGAGTGGACGAAGCCCATGTCTGTGTGAAACACGCTGCCCAGTTGCTACTGTCTTTGGGCATCTTTAAAGTGGAATGTATAAGGACTCATGTTGCATGTACTGTAAACTGCTAATGTTGTACTCTTTTATACGTATGATAGTCTGTAGTAACGTCTGTTGTATGTTACAGGGCCTATAAAACACTACTGATATGACTTTTGTAGGATATGTGTACAAGTAACAGTCAAGCATCGATAGCTAGCGTAGAAACATGATAGTGTTGTAATCATTTGCATGTTTTACATTTTGTATTAGCGCGTTTGCCGAGTGTATCACAATGCATATAAAATACTGTTATGACTTTTGTAGGATATGAATAAAATATAGTTACACGTTGCTGTCTGTGATAAAATGATTAAGGGGTTAAGGGCACACTCATTATTTTCTGGTGATGAGAGGCTCGCAAGCTAAAGGGTATTATTAGGGGTGCTGATGAAAGAAAGATGACTGATCATCTGCTCCAGAGTATATATTTTAATGCAAAAAAAGTGGGCAGTTTTACCGGTGTGTCTCAGCTGTGTAAGGCGTCAAAGAAAATCGATAAAGGTGTCAGCAGGAAAGGTGTTGCAGAGTGGCTTTCAAGGCAGGATCCTTACACTCTACACAAACCAGCGAGAGTCAGATTCAAAAGAAATCCTGTCATTGTTTCTGACATAGACAGACAATGGCAGCCGATTTAGTGGATATGGGTCAATATGCAAAGTACAATAAAGGTTTTAAATACATACTGACGTGCATCGACGTGCTGTCCAAGTATTCTTGGGTAGTGACTTTAAAAGACAAATCAGGCAAGGCTGTGATGCAAGCCTTCAAAACTATTTTTAAAAGCGGAGGCACACCGCAGAAACTGCAGACTGATCAGGGTAAGGAATTTCTGAATGCTTCCTTAAAGACATTATTAAAACAAAAAAAGTACACCATTTTGTGACAAATAATGAAGTTAAGGCCAGCATTGTAGAGCGTTTCAATAGGAATTTAAAGTCACGCATGTGGCGTTACTTTACGGCCCAGAACACATGGAAATATATAGATGTGTTGCCCGACCTGGTGCACAGCTATAATTATACTCATCACTGAAGCATTAAATGCAGATCTGTGGATGTTAACCCTTCCAATGCCCTGGGTGTATGGAAGAACCTCTACGGCAATACTATTCTTGGGAAAAAACAACAGGGTACCTTTCAGAAAGGTGATCACGTGAGAATATCTAAGCTGAAAGGGGTATTTGAAAAGGGATATGAACAGAAATACACAGATGAAATATTTATTGTGACAGAGGTCTTGGCAAGACAGAGAGCCACCTATAAGCTAAAAGACTATCAGGGGGAAGACATCAAAGGTACTTTCTATGCAGAGGAGTTGCAGAAAATTGAACCGAATGAGAACCGGTTATACAGGGTGAAGAAAATCCTAAGAGAGAAAAAGCGTGGAAGAAAAACCTGGTATCTGGTAAAGTGGCAGGGGTGGCCTGATAAATTCAATAGTTGGGCCGAGGCAACACAGGTTTAGGACATTAGAAGCCCGTAAGATTCAACATGTTCAAAAATGGCTTTTACATCACCTTGCCGAGCAACGCATCGCATGATTTTTTCCCCGCAATACTACATCAGCATTTACAGTAAAGTTACCACAAACACTTGAACTACAAGGTGAATGGGAAGTGGGCTAGCAGAAATTCAGTACCCCATACCTGGGACAATGTACCTGTACACAAAACAGGTTCACTGTGCTCTATCAACCTTTAAATGTAGCCCACAGTAAAACACCACCGATCGGACCCTTTACTGAGTCAGCTGCATTTAAAATCCCATCGGGCTATTATCATAACATAGCGAGTGTTATCAGTCAAGTCAATAAAAGTATATTTGAAGTAAATGAACTTCCTGTGGTTTTGGAACAACAAGCCGTCGGAAGAGAAATAAGCATCGACAGCGACATCAAATGCATTCTATTCATGCACGGGCAATTGCAGCATCTTTTGGGTTTTAGCAGACTCGAGGTAGGCGTGGGTAAGAATGTAGCAAAGAACCCTACAGATATTAATAGTGGTTTTTACGCACTATACATCTACACTGACATTATTTCACATGAAATAGTGGGTGACAGTCTAGTGCCTTTTCCGAGATGCGTACCCGTGAAGGGCCAAGACAATGAGATAGTGACCCTGACCTATGATAAACCCCACTACCAGTCAGTCAGTAAGCATCAGATCAACACTATCACTATTGAAATAAAGAATGATCAAAACGAACCTGTGTCATTTCGGTTTGGAAAGGTGATCGTGAAGTTGCACTTCCGCCCCAGAGAGTACTTTAAAACTTGGCCAGGATGGTAATTGTTCGACATTATGGGGACCCTGTATTGTACAGAAGTTATTACAAGGCACAGGCCGGATACGGTCTTCCAGGATTTCATGGACTTCCTACTATGTACGGGTCTGGTGTAGGGGGGATATTCCGTAGTCTGTTTAGAAAAGCAGTACCATTTTTGCGAAGGGGATTCGAAATTGCCAAACTGCATATACAAACGGTCGCTAAAAATGTCACAAAGGATGTTGTAGGGCATGTGACTAGTGCTGTATCTCAAAGGATGTCGAGAGGAGATAAGACCACTCAGGGTGGTTCGGGGTTGATGGTGTTCAAGAGAGGGAGAAAGAGAAAGCGCAGAGTAACTCCTTCGCTTCTCATTGGACCACCCCACTACTTTAAAAGACGTGCATCAAGGCGCAAAGCCACACATAAAAGAAAGAGGGCAAAGTCCAAAGGATGTTCAAGAGGTTGTAAAAAAAATCTAGAGATCTCTTCTAAAAATAAAACATGGCCTTCATGCACTGCGGGTCAGAAGAATGCACAAAATCAGAACTGGACTTGTTTACCGTCGCTCCCACACAGACGAGCATTGAAAAAAGCATTTATGTAGAGATACCTCCTCTGGCAGCCCTTTCAGAATCCTCACCAATCGAGTTTTATATAGCAGGGAATGGTGAAGACTATTTGGATCTAAACAACACGCTTCTTTACTTGGTTTGTAAAATACTGAAACAGACGGCTCAGACATACCGGCAGCGGCCAAGGTGGGCCTCATCAACTACCCGGTGGCCACCATTTTCAGTCAGCTGGATGTGACCGTCAGGGATTGGCTCATCAGCCAGGGCAATAACTGTTACCCCTACAGGGCTATCATAGAATCAGTGCTTAACTTCAGCGAAGAGACCCTTTCTACCCAATTCACCGCAGGATTATTTTACAAAGACACCCTGGGGAAACATGAAATCACAGACAGAGCCGGTGACAATGCGGGGTTCAGTAAAAGAAGCCAAGTAACTAAGTAAAGAGGCGTGTTGTTTAGAAGAGATCTCTAGATTTTTTTTTACACACCCTTGAACGTCCTTTGGACTTTGCCCTCTTTCTTTTATGTGTGGCTTTGCGCCTTGATGCACGTCTTTTAAAGTAGTGGGGTGGTCCAATGAGAAGCGAAGGAGTTACTCTGCACTTTCTCTTTCTCCCTCTCTTGAACACCATCAACCCTGAACCACCCTGAGTGGTCTTATCTCCTCCCGACATCCTTTGAGCAACAGCACTAGTCACATGCCCTACAACAGCCTTTGCGACATTTTTAGCAGCCGTTTGTAGATGCGGTTTGGCAATTTTGAATCCCCTTCGCAAAAATGGTACTGCTTTTCTAAACAGACTACGGAATATCCCCCCTACACCAGACCCATACATAATAGGAAGTCCATGAAATCCTGGAAGACCGTATCCGGCCAGCCTTGTAATAACTTCTGTACAATACAGGGTCCCCATAATGTCGAACAATCACCATCCTGGCTTAAGTTTTAAAGTACTCTCTGGACGGAAGTGCAACTCATCGATCACCTTTCCAAACCGAAATGACACAGGTTCGCTTTTGATCATTCTTTATTTCAATAGTGATAGTGTTGATCTGATGCTTACTGACTGACTGGTAGTGGGTTTATCATAGGTCACGGTCACTACCTCATTGTCTTGGCCCTTCACGGCACGCATCTCAGCAAAGGCACTAGACTGTCACCCACTATTTCATGTGAAATAATGTCAGTGTAGATATATAGTGTGTAAAACCACTATTAATATCTGTAGGTTCTTTTGCACATTCTTACCATGCCTACCTCGGTCTGCTAAACCCAAAAGATGCTGCAATTGCCCGAGCATGAATAGAATGCATTTGATGTCGCTTGTCGATGCTTATTTCTCCGACGGCTTGTCGTTCCAAAACCACAGGAAGTTCATTTACTTCAAATATACTTTTATTGACTTGACTGATAACACTTGCTATGTTATGATAATAGCCCGATGGGATTTTAAATGCAGCTGACTCAGTAAAGGGTCCGATCGGTGTGTTTTACTGTGGGCTACATTTAAAGGTTGATAGAGCACAGTGAACCTGTTTTTGTGTACAGGTACATTGTCCCAGGTATGGGGGTACTGAATTTCTGCTAGCCCCACTTCCCATTCACCTTGTAGTTCAAGTGTTTGTGGTAACTTTACTGTAAATGCTGATATAGTATTAGCGGGGAAAAAGTCATGCGAGGCGTTGCTCGGCAAGGTGATGTAAAAGCCATTTTTGAACATGTTGAATCTTACGGGCTTCTAATGTCCTGAACCTGTGTTGCCTCGACCCAACTATTGAATTTATCGGGCCACCACTGCCACTTTACCAGATACCAGGATTTTCTTCCACGCTTTTTATCTCTTAGGATTTTCTGCACCCTGTATAACTGGTCCTCATTCGGTTCAATTTTCTGCAACTCCTCTGCATAGAAAGTACCTTTGATGTCTTCCCCCTGATAGTCTTTTAGCTTATAGGCGGCTCTCTGTCTTGTCAAGACCTCTGTCACAATAAATATTTCATCTGTGTATGTCTGTTCATATCCCTTTTCAAATACCCCTTTCAGCTTAGATATTCTCACGTGATCACCTTTCTGAAACGTACCCTTTTGTTTTTTCCCCAAGAATAGTATTGCCGTAGAGGTTCTTCCATACGCCCAGGGCATTGGAAGGGTTAACATCCACAGGCCTGCATTTAATGCTTCAGTGATGAGTATAATTATAGCTGTGCACCAGGTCAGGCAACACATTTATATATTTCCATGTGTTCTGGGCCGTAAAGTAACGCCACATGCGTGACTTTAAATTCCTATTGAAATGCTCTACAATGCTGGCCTTAGCTTCATTATTTGACACAAAATGATGTACTTTTTTTTGTTTTAATAATGTCTTTAAGGAAGCATTCAGAAATTCCTTACCCTGATCAGTCTGCAGTTTCTGCAGTGTGCCTCTACTTTTAAAGATAGTTTTGAAGGCTTGCATCACAGCCTTGCCTGATTTGTCTTTTAAAGTCACTACCCAAGCATACTTGGACAGCACGTCGATGCACATCAGTATGTATTTAAAACCTTTATTGTACTTTGCGTATTGACTCATATCCACTAAATCGGCCTGCCATTGTCTGTCTATGTCAGAACAATGACAGGATTTCTTTTGAATCTGACTCTCGCTGGTTTGTGTAGAGTGTAAGGATCCTGCCTCGAAGCCACTCTGCAACACCTTTCCTGCTGACACCTTTATCGATTTTCTTGTCGCCTTATACAGCTGAGTCACACCGTAAACTGCCCACTTTTTTTGCATTAAAATATATACTCTGGAGCAGATGATCAGTCATCTTTCTTTCATCAGCACCCCTAATAATACCCTTTAGCTTGTGAGCCTCTCGTCACCAGAAAATAATGAGTGTGCCCTTAACCCCTTAATCATTTTATCACAGACAGCAACGTGTAACTATATTTTATTCATATCCTACAAAAGTCATAACAGTATTTTATATGCATTGTGATACACTCGGCAAACGTGTTAATACAAAATGTAAAACATAGATACATACATAGATACATACACAGTGTCGGCAGATAAGGGCCTATGGCCCACCCAGTCTGCCCATTTAAGTTTCTAAGTTCAGTTTATGTTTTCCAAGAAGTCTGTTGCCCCTTACCCCTGACCTCCAGAATTCCTTTATGTCTATCCCATGCATTCTTAAATCCCGTGATTGTTTCAGCCCCCACCACTTCCTCAGGCAGGATGTTCCACTTGTCCACCACCCGTTCTGTGAAGAAATTCTTCCTCACGTTTCCTCTGAATCGTCCTCCCTCCAACTTCATCCCATGCTCTCTAGTCCTGTCACGTGATCACCAAATGATTACAACACTATCATGTTTCTACGCTAGCTATCGATGCTTGACTGCTACTTGTACATGTATCCTACAAAAGTCATATCAGTAGTGTTTTATAGGCCCTGTAACATACAACAGACATGTTACTACAGACTATCATACGTATAAAAGAGTACAACATTAGCAGTTTACAGTACATGCAACATGAGTCCTTATACATTCCACTTTAAAGATGCCCAAAGACAGTAGCAACTGGGCAGCGTGTTTCACACAGACATGGGCTTCGTCCACTCTCCCCCTGGTGATAAGGTGAGTACAAAGCATACACACATTGGCCATACACCACTCATGTTAAGGTTCGTGCTCTTTAAGGGCTTTTTTTGTAGCAGAAAAGATGCAGTCCACAGTGGATATGGAATCTGTTTTTTTTGTGTCCATTGCATTTACATACACATGCCAAAAATATGGCGACATACTTTTAATCAGAGACATTGTCCCTTCTGTCAACGGTTTCAATGTGGCTCCAGAGGATACATCGAATGCTGTTTTCTTTACAACATATACAGGGTCCTTTAGAATGTCCTTTATCACATGGTACAAGATACCCTCCAAGATTGACAGGAATACCGGGATCATTTCTTTATCACGTATGATCTGAAAGTACATCATAATACACTTTATACAGATTAGTGTGTCACTTTTTTTATATTCAGGAAAAGCAAGTGCTGAATAAGTGACTGTACGCACTGGTGGGGGGGGTCCCATTTTTCTACACTCTGAAAAAACATACAGTGTGATGTTTAGTGACCTATCAGCCCATGGAGCATTTTGACAATCTGAGAGGCCACTTTTCACAATTTCAGAGATATCACATTGTTTTTTCTGTTTCAAATCAGACACACACACATGGCTATGATGATCATTAGACAAAGGTGACAAAGGCGGGTTAAATGATTTTTAAAAAATTAACATGGTCCCTGATCTTCTTTTTAGAAATTTTTTAAAGGAGCCTTTGCTGACCAGACGACAGGCATCTTTTTTAATCTCACAGTCTGTCTCCTGTAACATATGTATAACTAACCACATGGGGTCATTGGATTTTCTCACATCATTTAAAACGTGGCTTATAGTTTCCAGGGTAAAATTGGTCATATTTAACCCCTGATGCTTCATAGCGATTGCCAAGATCACCGGCATGAGCTGCCCTATATGTATGGCCTCAGAAACATTTTTGTATGCTTCTTTAGTCATCAAGTCATCAAGGATACATGAATGGCTTTTCTGACCTGGATCATCTATCTCACAACCTGGACAGAAATCGACCAATTCACACTGTATCACCCTCTGTATCACTGAGGCAATTACGCCACAAATGGCATGGTACATAACATACTTACAATACATGTTGTGGGCAGTTTTAAGGGGCTTAACACTGACATCTGTTTTTTCACTTGAGGGTCCCTGTCTAATCTCTGTTGAACAGGACAGCTCTGGTTGTGTAGTGATTACAGTATGTTCTGTCTTCTTTTGACACATTCTATCACTCTCTGTATTTCTAACATATTGTCCCTCACACTGCTCATTAATGACTACATCTGTATCTTTGAAGCAGCACAAACAGTCACACAGTAGGTTTGTGGAGACTCGAGCATCCATGGTGTCCAAATATGACTGCTGCTCCATCGCAAATTCATCGCTCTATTAAAATAAAACAAACAGCATTGGTTCTTGATCAACCTCTAACCCATCTGTTCAGTTACACTAAGCACGCATGTCTCTGTCACGACCTACACTTTTTCATTAATGTTTAAAAACATACAAGAATTTACCTCTGCTGGACAAGACTTTTCTGTTTCCTTTTCTTCTTCTTCCTTAGCCTGGGGTTTGCTGGTGGTAGGAATTTCACCATCATCCGACTCTTGTTCAGTTGCTGCTTCTGGCTGTGTATCGGTATCACTCTGTAGCTCTTCCTCCAGGTCACTTTCTCTTTCAGTATCCATTTTCACAGTATCAGATTCACTCTCTAGGTGCTCTTCAAGGGCCGGTAGTGGTGGTGGCTCTTAGTCAGTAGTATCTGATTTAACTTTTCAGACTCACCAAACTGTGTAGCCAGCTTCCTTTTCACATCACCAATCCTTCCACTCAGAAAGGTCTGAGTGGGGCATTCCTTGTCACACCTTGTGTAATACACAAATGCGGGCTTGGGTGCCCCGATAGACATCTTCTCCTCTCTCTTCTTATTTGGTGGTGTGACAGTCTGGCCTGTTTCTGGGAGGTTACATTTAGAAGCGCTGCGCTGTGCCATCTTCTTGAATGTTTTGAATAATCTGCACAAATTCTGTAAAAGAGATTCCTTGAGTCTCGGGAAACTGTACTATCAAGCCCCGAGCACAGGGTTTATATAAGACTGTGAGATCCACTTTCAAAAAGCTGGCTCCTCCCTATATCATTATGCTTTCATTTGTAAGATACTGAATACCTGTTCCCAGACACCTACTATGTAAATGTATGCCCCCTTCTATTTTGTATCCGATGATTTCATACTGTTTTCTCCCTGTCAGCCTTAAGCTCCCACGCTCTCAACAGAGATGCTCTCTCGAGTGTGACTAACGTGACTCTTTTTCCAAGATCGCTCACAAAAGATCCCTGTGTATGCTTTCACAAAAGTCTCCTTTCACATGTAAATCTGTGTCTCATTCTATTCTTCAAAGATGAGCTCATTGGCGTCTCCCAGCATGCTAACAAAAGTTCTATTCTTCAGAGATGAGCTCATCGGTGTCTCCCAGCATGCTAACAAAAGTTCTGTTCTTCAGAGATGAGCTCATCGGCATCTCCCAGCATGCTAACAAAAGTTTTATTCTTCAAAGATGAGCTCATCAGCGTCTCCCAGCATGCTAACAAAAGTTCTATTCTTCAAAGATGAGCTCATCGGCGTCTCCCAGCATGCTAACAAAAGTTCTATTCTTCAGAGATGAGCTAATCGGCGTCTCCCAGCATGCTAACAAAAGTTCTATTCTTCAGAGATGAGCTCATCGGCGTCTCCCAGCACGCTAACAAAAGTTCTATTCTTCAAAGATGAGCTCATCGGCGCCCCCAGCACGCTAACAAAAGTTCTATTCTTCAAAGATGAGCTCATCGGCTGCCTCCAGCATGCTAACAAAACAAACCCTTGTATGATGTAACAATACTACCTTTTCACATGTAAATGTTTACCCATGATCTCATCGCTTTCCCAGAGCTAATTCATTAAGAATTGTGAATGTTTATCAGTATTCAGAGCATTTCACATGAACACTAGCAATAGGCTGAGAATCTATCTGTAAGCAAAGGCTTCAGACTCTAGTCACTTACTTCCATTAAAGCAAGGACTACAGATGGATTTAACACTGATTAGACATTTTATGTGGTCTTTTGGGGAACTTTATATACTTTTTATTCTGTGTTAAAAGGGAAATTTGTTTTCCTGACTCACTGGAGTAAATGGGAAATACACTTTGGCAACCCTTGACAAAAGTTGAGAAGTTTTGTGTGGATTATCATCTTTTTATTGTGTGTTGCAAATGTTATCAGCCTCAATAGGAATGATTTTTTTCTGCAACATTCCCAGGAAACTTGGAGAAAATATGTATTTTTTACTGCAAACAAGGTAAGATTTGTAAAGTTATTTTTCTATCTAAAGCCCTGTAGAGATTTTTTCTTTTCCTAAGAGTCGGTTGATGCCCACATGCACACACTGCTTTGCAGGCTGATGATGAATGCTGCCTTGCCAGTTTGAGATGACGTTGAACATTTACAAGGTGTTCGTGGTAGGACATTCATAAATTACATGAATACTTTTTTCTAAGCCTTTAAAAAATATGTACCTGGTCTCTATACAAGTGTGCTTACACCACTGTCACCAAATAGCCCCCGTGGTCACGGCCCCTGACTGATGATGCATTCATTGTACAGATTTCCAAGTTACAAAGCATTTACACACATCCTGGCCTTATATCCCCAGACTGACATGGGTGCGAATGAATAGCGAGGGCGTAGGGTGTATGAAGGTGCTAGGACTCGGGTGCGAAGGGGGAGGAGAAGGAGGGGAGCAGGAGTCTGAGGCGAAGGGAATGGAGGAGGGGGACTTGAGGTTTGAGCTAGGACACGGTGGCAGGGGTGGAGGAAGGGGCAGGGTGGTGTGGAAGAAGAGGGACTCGGGTGCAAGAGGTGGATGGATCGAGGAGAGGGAGGAGGAGGGAGCAGGGGTGTTTGGTGAGGAGAGGGACTCGAGTTCGAGCTAGGATGTTTCAGCCGGGGTGCGAGAGGGAGCAGGGTGGTGTGGAGGAAGAGGGACTCGGGTGCAAGCTAGGACGCCGAACCGGGTCCGAGGGGAGGGGTTCGAGGAGCTGCTAGCACTCCGATGTAGGGAAGGGAGAGGAGGTGGAGGGACTCGGGTGCGAGTCTGTGCAAGGATGCGAGAGGAGGGAAGAAGGAGGCACCTACGGGCGTAGAAAAGGGAGAGGACTTCGAGTTCGAGGAACAAAATGCACGCTCACTTCCTGTGGCAACGGTAGGGGCGAGATTGCCATGGCACGAGGAAGTCGGGACTTCCGCTTGGAAAAGGGGTGGGGCGTAGCCATGGTAACCACCTGTCAAATGACGTGGCATGCTCTGATTGGCTGAAATTTAACATTTGACAAGTTATATCCCCTTATACTGCTACTGACCTTATTAATTCCCAGATTAATGTAAGCAATAATACCTGACAGGGTGGACAGTACTGGACAATACCAGACAGCTTAGGGGAGTAATGAGGGCTTTATAGCTCCTGCAAGGTCCAGTATTGCCCATTCCGCCCACCCTGGAGGGTATTAGTGAGCTTAGAAAATGGGCCACTGTATAATGTATGTTTGAAATAAAATAATGTTCATATTAAAAGGAAAACTGTTAAGTACTGTATTATATTTGTTTTGTTAAAAAATAGTTCCTCTGCCTGTATCACAATGCTTTAGTTTTGAGCAAAGGACTTTTGTTCTACTTGAGTTTCTGTAGTTTTGACTTTTGCAGTTGGTTGTCATCCCCCCCCCCACACACACACACACACACTCATTCAGGGCTTAAAATTGGTAACAAAAAAAAAGCTTTTGCTGTATTGTATGTATTTACAGTTACAGCCTTCTTTTCCTGTTTTGTATTTATTAAAGTGCTGTGCTAGGGAAGATGCAGCCTTTACGGGAACCATCACCTTGCATGTGCCCAGATGACATGTCTCCTAGAAGTACAGTATGGAGGGGTGGGAAGAGGCAGCAGACCTCTAAGTTTTTTTATACATTTTTTAAATTTTAATATGTGGAGCCTTGCCATTGATTTTCTCACATTCATTACAGCAGTTTACCCTAGAGATTAGAGTAATGCACTGTGAATGAGCTTGGTACATCCAGCAGACCTGGGTTTCATTCCCTAAACTTCCATTTCATACTCTGACTCTAAGCAAGTCACTTAACCACCCCAGTGCTCCCAAGTCACCCCTGAAAATAGTCACTTGTGCTTAGTGGGCCTTAACTGGTTACCAAAGAATAAAATAAAAACAAATTATGCAGTGGGTGATGTGTGCGACTGGGACATCAGTGGCAGTGCCGAGCAGGTCATCAGCAGCGGTGCTGAGCGAGACATCAACAACGGTCCCAGCGATCAGCTGGCAAAGAGCTTTCCAAGGTACAAATTAATTTTATTTCAGTTACCTGTTTGAAACAAGTCTTATGTGGCCACTTGCAGTACTCTTAAGCTGTGCCAGTTATAATCAAGTTGGTGGGTGGGGGCTCTTGCTTGATAAGCGAGCTAAGAAACATGGTGATGTTAGTCTTTTCAACGTTCTACTGGCTCATTGATTTTTAGAACAATAGGAGGCACTGGAGACTGGTACTAGTTATTTCCCAGTCTCTGTTGTCTCATACCGGACTGGCTGATTGGCAATTTTAGCCCATGAGATTCAGTAATGAACTTTGTCCATTTTCTAAGCTGACTTTCATAATATCCAGTCCTTTGATTACTGAAAACAGACTTGTCCTTAACATGACAAAGGCCCAGGCAGTGCTTTCTGGATTTCTGACTAAAATTAGATCATGTCCTTTAACCCCTCACCATATCATATGCTGATGGAAGTCCCTTCACTATTGTCCAAAAGTCACTCTTAGCCCCCAAGCTAGACTTCTCCCTCCAGAAAAGTTTAGCTGTTTAACTTGTTTGCAAATTAGAGTATCGGAGGTGTGAGTGTCCAGTGATGATACCCCTGTCCTTGCAGAAATTAATACGGTAGTAGTACCGTACTTACTTAAGTTCTTGCTCCAGGCTCAGTCAGATTTATTCCCAATGGTGAAGTAAAATAATTTATTGCAGTCAACGGCACTAATTAAAAGATGCTTGTTAAACTAGTAGACCTGGTACTGCTTTAGTAATACAGGACAGGGGGGGTTAGTGAGGTGTAAATGTTTGATGTAGGGGGCCCACAGGAAATGGAGTGGCAGAGCCCAAAAGAGGGCTGCACAGGGGCCCAGAATGGTTAAGGCCAGCCCTGCAAAGCTAGGAGCTAACACCAACAGGCCTTTTTTTAAGTAAAATAGCTGTAAATGTAACCGTGGCTTAACTCCTTGCTTTGTTTTCTAGTAGCTGAAGAGGGAGTAAGACATTGGAACAGTGTTGGGCAGGAAGGTGGGGATATTAACAAGAAAACCAATATTGG
The DNA here is from genome assembly GCA_016271365.2 of Neoceratodus forsteri. Classification (NCBI taxonomy): domain Eukaryota; kingdom Metazoa; phylum Chordata; order Ceratodontiformes; family Ceratodontidae; genus Neoceratodus; species Neoceratodus forsteri. Next base: position 958,247,291 of record CM057455.1, read on the forward strand.
CTGATCAGGAAGCCCAGAGGGGCTTAAACTGTGCTCATGGACAAATCTTTGAGTGCATTTTGGAGCTAGGAACAAGCACCAACAGTTTTTTTTTTTCTTGTAAAGTACTTTAAAATAGCTGTAACTCTAACCCTGTGACTTACCTACTTGCTTTGTTTTCCAACAGTGAAAGTGGGAGTCAGACATCATAGCAGCTTTGGGTGGGAAGGCAGGACATCAGCAGCACAACCAATACTGGCTTATCAGAAATCTCTGGAGGGGGGTAGGGTGTTAAATTGTGCTTGCTATAAAGGCTCAGAACACATTTTGGAGCTAGGAGCAAGCACCAACAGGGTTATTTTTATGTTTGCTTGCACGCATGTGCAAGAAACATAGTGCCTTCATCGGAGATTTGAGTTGTGTCATCTCCTCCAATTGGCAGTGTCCTGGCAGGCACGTCCTGAAATCGCATTTTGGAGCTGCCCATGACACGCCTCCAAAATGCAGTGGCATACAGTTGAAAGGGGAGCTACGCTGAGTGAGCAGCGATGCGAGCGTTGCACGCCAGCCCCCTGCCGCAGATGCGCCGCGCCCCTGCACGCAACGATAGCCGACGGGTGCCCAATCCCGCCGGGCCGCGCCTGCATCGCTCCCCGCCCCCTTCCCAGATTTGTGCCACGCTGGGAGCCCACCCCAGCATGGCAATGAATGATGTTGCTGGACGGGTGCCCAATCCCCATCGGCTAAATGCCCCCCACCTACCTGCACGCTGGGAGCCCACCCCAGCGTGGCAAACGTGCTAATAGTTTGCCGACGGGTGCCCAACTTCGCCGGGCTGAACGCTCTAAAGTCGCTAGGCCATGCTGGGAGCCCACCCCAGTGTGGCAAGCGGTCCCGCGACGCCTTTTTTTTCCTGTAAAACGAAAAACTGTCCCACGGCGCCTCCCGAGCCCCTCCCACATCCCGCACCCACCCACTGCGCACCCAGCCCCCACACCCCCATACCCCATACTTACCTGACTCCAGCGACGATCTTCGTGGACCGGGAACACGGCTGCACACTTCAAAGCCGACCGCGAACTGAGGAAATGCCGTAAGCTGTTTAATGGGCTAGAGAGGAGGGGTTCAACTTTATTGCATATCTCAGGATTTTTGATTTTGCACCACTTAACATGGGGTTTGGGACCTTTCATGAATGATGTCACTGTCATGGTGTTATTCGGGCTCGAAGGGTGATTTCGCAGTGACCGCGCAGTGACTGCGAAATCACCCTTGGGACCAACACCACCATGACAGTGACAGTATTCATGAAAAGGGGGCCTAAACTCCCAGGTTGAATTTGTGCCAAAATTCCAAAAATGACTGTTTCGATTGAGCCGCAGTGTTGCGCAGTTCCTACGCAGGCTTGTAAGTTCGCTGAATTTCAATATTTTCATCAGATTTTCAACATTGCCATTTCACAACACCATCTTATGAGTAGTACAGCTGTCATTTTTCACATCTCACCCAAAATGTGTTTCCACTCTTGTAGCGCAGAATGGCGCAGTCGGTGTGCGAAATCAATGTAGGGACAAATTAAGAAAATCACAGTGACACTGTTCATGAGCAGAGGTCTTGAAATGGCTATGTTGAAAATTTGGTGAAAAAATTCCTAAAAATGACTGTTTTACGAGCGTGCGTTGCGCAGTTCCTACGCACGCTCATAGGTTTGCGAATTTTCAATATTTCCACTCCAGATTTTCAACATTGCCATTTTTCCACACCTTCTTATGAGTAGTATAGCTATCATTTTTCACATCTCACCCAAAACGTAGTTTCTGCCCATGTAGCACACAATGGCACAGTCGCGTGTAACTCAGTGTATGGGACACATTAAGGAAATCACAGTGTCACTGTTCATGAGCAGAGATCTTAAATGGCAATGTTGAAAATTTGGTGACAGAATTCCTAAAATGACTGTTTTACGAGCGCATGCTGTACAGTTCCCACACACGCCAGAGGTTTGTGAATTTTCAATATTTCCACCCAGATTTCCAACATTGCCATTTTTCCACACCTCTTATGAGTAGTACAGCTGTCATTTTTTCACATCCTGCCAAAACATGTTTCACGCATGTAGCGACAATGGCGCAGTCGGTGTGCAAGCTCAAATGGGACACATTAACAAAACCACAGTGACACTGTTCATGAGCAGAGGTCTTAAAATGGCTATGTTGAAAATTGGTGGAAAAATGCCTAGAAATGACTTTTACGAAGCGCATGCTGCACAGTTCCTATGCATGCTCGTAAGTTTGCAAATTTAATATTTTCACTCTAGATTTTCAACATGTCCATTTTGTTAAACTTCCTTACTTAACAGTACAGCTGCAGTTTTTCATATGTCACCCAAAATGTGTTATCGTCATGCAGCACAATGGTTGCTGTTGGTGTGAAAAGCAATGTTTAGGACACATTAAGAAAATCACACTTACACTGTTCATGAGCAGAGGTCTTAAAATGGCTATGTTGAAAATTTGTGACAAAAGTCCATAAATGACTGTGTTACTAGTGAGCATTGTGCAGTTTCCACGCATCCTCGTTAGTTCATGACTTTGTAATATTTTCAGTCCAGATTTTCACTAGTGGCATTTTTCAACACTTCCTTATGAACAGTACAGCTGCCATTTTTCACAACATGGCCGAAGTGTGTTTTCACACTTTCAGTGCAGAGATGCGTGGTCGCTGTCGGAAATCATTGTTCAGCACAGATAAAGAAAATCACAGTGACACTGTTCATGATCGGAGGCACCAAAATGCCTGAGTTGACAATCTGCTTTAAAATATCCCCATCCTACTATATAACGGTGTGCTTGTACAGTTTCTATGTACGCCGTGACTTCACCATTTTTTAAATATTTTACTACACTTGCAACATAGCCATTTTACACCTCCCATGACAGAATACAGCCGCTATTTTTACAGCCTGTTCGAATATTTTTGCACCTGTGGTGCTAAATCTCGTAGTCACTGTGCATAAGCAGCTTTTGGCTACCAACCTGATATTCCTGTTCATGAGGTGATCACAAAACAAACATGTTGAAAATTTGGAGTTAAAATACCAACGAATGCCTGAGGTATTAGGCTTTTCAACTAAATCACCCAACCCTATAGAGAATGACAGAATCAGGGGTGTGACTTGGGATTCTTGCCTGTGATGCTCATACCATTCCACACCTGCAGTCACTGAGAGGCATCGAGGTATGCCTTGGACTCTTCTGCCCCAAACTTCACCCCATTCTCCTATATTGCACCCATCTCACCATATTTCCTAACTGAAATGGTGCGTGATAAGGGCCAAAGCCCCCAAGGAACATGTGACACTTGTCAGTCTCTGCAGAGTGGGTGTGGTGAAATGGCGTGGCCGTTATGCCTGACGACCCAAATGCACACCCCTATGCCTGTCACTCTCTGCAGGGTGGTGGTGGGGTTGGCTTCAGTTCACTACTTCACTGCCATTCCTATTACGCAGCTCTGTAACTTCTACACTACCACTGCCAATGCCAGTAAGCAAACATTCGGCATTGACAAATGCTTGTTTTTAAGTAAAATAGCTGTAAATATAACCTATGTCTTAACTCCTCGCTTTGTTTTTCAGCAGCCAAAGCAAGAGTTGGACATCAGAGTAGTTTTTTTGCATTCAGTCTAGGAATTACAACCCTTTGAGTCAGGGACTCATTTACAAAGGCTCCGCATCGGCATAAAGATTAAGACGAGTATTATCCAGATGGCCAAGGATAATTTGGCTTCCATTGTGCCAGAGTTCTCGGCTGATCTTAAGAGATGGAGCTCTCTTTCCTTATCCCTATGGGGCAGGCTAAATCTTATAAAGATGATGGCTCTTCCCAGACTTCTTTACCCGCTTGATATGCTAGGAGCTTTTCTACCAAAGAGCTGGTTTATTAAACTGCAGAAGGTATTTAATTCCTTTTATGGCAAGGTAAAACAACCCGCCGCTTTATCTCAAACTTTCAGCTCCCCAAACTTAAAGGTGGCCTTTCAGCCCCCTCCTTGTATATATTATTTGGCCCAGCATGTAGGTAAATTGGCTTGGGTTCGGGAGCAGACTAGAGTCTCATACACTCTCTGGTTGGACATTGAACAGGTCTCTGCGAAGAGGGCCAAATGTTCCTACCTGCTGCCTCTATATTCCTCTGGCCAGCCTCCCCATGTCACTCAAAAATAATCCTATAGGATGGTCTATCAGGCATTTCATCAATTGCAAAGTTATTTAGGAGTTAAGTGGTGGTTATCCGTTCTCAACCCATTATTGACAATCCACAATTAAATTGAGGTGCCCTTCCCGCGGCCTTTTGGCGCGGTATGCAACTTAAAGGTCGCTGATTTTTGGGATCAGGGCCATATACGCTTGATGTCCTAAAAGAAAATGGGATGTAGGACGTGATTTTTATAAATGGTTGCAGCTTAGGAAAGCCCTAACTCAGGTCTTCTCCCGAATTATAAAGAGGTTAAGGATGGTAAAGATATACACATTCTTTTTAGGATGGCGCTGCAGCCGCACACTCAGGCTGAAGTTAGCAGTCCTCCAGGAATGGGATCACACGCTACCTCCGAACCTGCTATTATTGGGTCCAGCGTTGATTTCAGCGCCCCCAAAAGCCTGGAGGATGCTTTGGTCTACATTGTATAGATTCATTAACAGGACAGGTTAAGAATGATCCAGTTTAAAATTATGCATCATATGATTTTGACTCCTACCCATCTCTTCAGAAGGGGAGTTCTCAGCTCACCTCTGTGGGAAATGTAAAAGGAAGATGGAATTCTTTACCACCTTTATGGTCGTGTCCTCTAATTCAAAACTTTTGGAAATCGGTAGGTTCCTGCTCAGCCCTATCCTTGGCTCTTATAGAATGGATACCCCGAGATCTGCTTATTGGATGCCTTCCTTGTGACCACTCCAAAGTTTGGAGAGTATACATTAGTCTGACCGCTGCTGTAATGAAACTGCTAATTCTCAGGCATTGGGTGTCAGACAAGGTTCCAACATTGGTTGAGTGGCATAGGAATGCACCTTGCTATACAACTTGAAAAACACATTGCAGACATAAGGGTAAAAGAGAGTCTTTGTTGTTATGGGGCTCACTGGAGCATTTTTCTTTCTCATGGACTCCTTCTAACTAATATTTTATTTTCTTGGTTCATTAGGCTAGCACCTCTAAGGGTTAATTAGTGATTTTGACCCCTACATGTGTAATGCTGAGGGTTAGTGGGGGTGGGGAGGTATGGGTTAGTGAGTTAATTAGTATTGATTGTTGTTCCTTCTGGGGAAAGTGTTTCTTTTCATTTCTTCTGCCGTTCGGCTCTAATGATGTTCTGACTTTCTCTGTAACCCCTATTCAATTATTCATGTATAATTGTGTTTTTGCTGGAAAAATTAATAAAACTTTTAATTATAAAAAAAAAAAAAAAAAACAAAGGCTCCGCATCAATGACATGAGTTAGGATGCACACAGAGTAAAAATACTGTACAGAAGCAACCATGGGCTAAAACAAATTCAGGGCACCATCGGTTGAGCAAAACAATCTATTACAATATTATTTACAGAGTTTTAATTGTTACAGAGCGACCAAAGCTATAAATAGATGTTTAGACTAGCAGTCACAGTTACTGTTTAACAGGATATGAGTGCACAGCACTGGCTTAAACAGCCCTATCCTAGGGATTTTGTGACCAGCATCCAGGAGGGAGTTCATACAGTGGGGGGCCCTGTAGGAAAAGGATCTTTGTCCAGCAGTGGTCCTTTCAAAGGGGATGTGAAAAGTAGTAGTGCTAGAGCTTCTAGTGGCCCTTGATGACATGCACTCTTGAAGGAGCGATAGACAGCCCGGGGGAGCTAACCCTAGTTGTTTTTTTTTTGGCCATTAGGCAGGACTGATGGAGAAATCGCCTTGGGAAATTTATCCAGGAAGACTGTAGGTAGAGGTCGCAGGTATGTGTAAGGCGATCGCAGTCTGTGGCTAGCTGGTAGGCTTTGTTGAGAGTGCATTTTATGCTGGCCAGGACAGTGTCGGAGGCAGCGCCATATATAATTATGCCATAGTCTACTAGGGGAAAGATGGAGCTAGAGATGGCTAATCGAAGGGCCATGGGGGGAGATAGGGCCTATATTTGTAGAGGAGGCCGATTCTACTATTAATGGCAGAGCAGATCAATATAATATGCTCACAGAAAGTGAGGGCAGAGTCAAGAGTGACCCCCTAGGTATTTAAAAGTGGAGACTGCTTCCAACATGGCACCCTGTGAGTTAAGTATGGCTAGTTTGATCATGCTGTTTTTATGTTGAGTGTGGGCGAATAGCATGACCTTTATGTTTTTGTAGTTGAGGACAAATTTGTGGGAGGTGAACCATGATTCTATCGTAGTGAAGGAGCCCTGTAGGGAGTTTTGAAGCTGGGTAGGGTCTGGGTGCAGGCTGGAAATTACAGCATCATCAGCGTAAAGGAGCAGGCGCTCAGTGGAGGCTAAAGGGAGGGAGTTTAAGTATAGAGAGAAAAGAAGAGGGCCAAGGGTGGACCCTTGGGGGACACCAAAATGGACTGGGAGGCTGACAGAGAGGGTGCTATTTATTTTTACTTGCTGGGTACGGCCATTGAGATAGCTGGTAAACCAGACTGTAGTTTCTGGGGAGACTCCAACAGAGAGGATGGTGTTTATTAGTAGGCTGTGGTTTATGGTATCGAAGGCCTTGGACAGATCGATGTAAACAGATCCAGCCAGATCTCCCTGATCAAGTGCTTCATGGAGGAAGGAGGTTAATTCAAGCAGGGCAGTGATGGTAGTGTGCCCTTTTCAGAAACCATGCTGTTGATTGCACAGTAGGTGGTGTGTGTCCAAGTATTCTATAAGTTGATCTGCAGCTATTTTCTCCAGTGCTTTTGAGAGAAGGGGAAGTATTGAGATGGGCCTATAATTACTGGGGGAGGAGCGGTCACCATTTTTGTGAACCGGAGTGATGATCACTTTTTTCCATAAGGTAGGGAATTGTCCAAGGCATAGGGACAGGTTCAGTATTTTTGTTAGGGGAGTAAGGACTGCATCAAGGGTTAAGAAGAGCAGCTTGGCATCCAGTGAATCACCACTATGCCATGACTTTCCTAGGAATTTGGCGAGATATGATCGAGCAACACTCGGCAAGATTGTTTTGAAATAAAAAGGTGAAGCACTAGGGGGCGGTGGAAAGTGTCCAGAGGGGGCGCTAAAGAAGTCAGGCGGGAGGATCGAGCTGAGGTCTGAGAAAGAGACATTTAAGGCATTAGCTATCTTGTCAGGGTCTTGGGTGGTGACACCGTCAACAGTAATCATGGAAGGAAGAGGGGAGTGAGACTTTCCACTTAGTTCCTTCATATTGTCCCAGAACCTCTTCCCATCTCCCCAGGTGGCAGTGAGGTTGGATTGATAGTAGGCTGCCTTAGCCTTACGGATTTCCCAAGTGCATGAGTTTCGGGCAGCATGGTACAGTTGACGGTCAGAGGGGCGACCAGACTCGATGGCACGGTACCAAAGGTTATCTCTAGCCTTCATTTGGTCGAGTAAGGAGCGGTTTACCCAAGGGGAGGATTTTGTTTTTTCTAGTTGCTTAATGAAGGGGGCAAAGATGTCACAGGCAGCTTGGTAGGAGCTGATGCAGAAGGGCAGGGCATCGTCCACTGACTTCTGGTGGTCAAGTGGGGACCAGTCTAGGTTGAGAAGATGGTTTTGGAGATGTGACAGTGACCCCTTCTTTAGCTGGTGATGCAGGGAGATCCTGTGGGTGGGTGGGGCTTCCAACTATTTGACTAACGGCAGGTGACGGGGACTGATCGCTGAGTGTGTCACAGAGGAACTGGATGTCATGGAGGTGCTCAGGGTGGTTTGTAAGGATGAGAGCAATAAGGGAACTAGTGCCCCTGTGGCGGTCTAATCGAGTGGGGTAAGGACCATTTGTGAGAGATTTTGGGCGGTGGCTGCATCCCTGATAGGGAATGTGTGGGAGGTGAGCCAGTTTGTGTTCAAGTTTCCTAGGGCAATGACCTCTGACTTTTTGGGAAATTGTGCAATGAGGTTCAGAATGGAGGAGAAAGCCTCCTTTTGGTGGCGGGGGGGTATGTAGACTGACATCAGGTAGAGAGATTTACTTGATTTTCCAACAGGTATCCTAAGGGTGAGGGATTGGGCACCTGCAACAGGGTTTAGTGCAAGAATACGGATGCCTTGTAGGTGATCCCAGAGGTACAGCGCACAACCACCACCCCATCTATTCAGTCTATCTGATCTGAATAGTGTGTAGCCGGGTATGAAAACAGCCGAGTCAGGGATTTTTGGGGATATTCATGTTTCAGACACTGCGAGTGCATCAGGGGAGTGGAGGCAGACCCATGCTTGAAGTGGGTTGAGATTTTTTTGGAGGCTGCATATATTTATGGCAGCCAGTTGTAGCCCTTTTGGTTGCGCTAAAAGGCAAGGTCCAGGATTGGGGTGTATATAGCCCATCAATAGCAGTAGGATGATGAAGGTCCTGGATAGGGCACTTTTGAGGGTCAGTTTGTAATTATGCAGTGTGTGGCCAGTACGATGGGGTAGTTTGTTGATTGGGAGGGAGCAGATAAAATGCAAAAATTCCTGACTATAGAGCATAGGGTTGGCCATGGTTTTTGGTGGTGGGTGGCTAGGAGCAAGTGAGGGGTGAGGTGTGAAAGATGTGGTTGCAGAGGGAGGAGTGAGCACAGAGGGAGGTATAAGTGGTGCAGAGGTGGTGGTGGTGAGGTGTTTTACAGGCATAGAACAGGGGGGAAGAACACTGAGGGGCGGGGTAATGGAGAGGATAAGGAGTAAAGACATCATTTTGCGATATCCTAAGCAGTAGGCGTGAGTATATATAATGTAGGTGGGTTTAAGGTGAGTAGAGCTATAATTACAGAAAAGTATATGGGTGTGCTTCGGAGGGAAAGAGAGGTTTACCAGCTGGCAGAGAAAAGAGAGTGGGACAAATTAAGGGAAGAATTCTAGGTAATATTCAGCATTCATTGAGTTACACACCAAGAGGTGTGAGAGAAGCGTTTAAGTAGTTATAGCAGCCTCTGGTGGCGGGTACAGATAACCTGCAGATGGAGAAATGGCCTGATTGGTTTTTAATGTCACATGATATGCAGTATAAGACACCGAGCCGACCAAGGGTGGTGGTGGGGGCAGTGGGGTGCTGACACGCAGCATCAGCGAGGTAGCTACTAGGCAAGAAGTTCCTGCTGTTTCCTTAAATTGCGCACGCTTCAGACAGTCAGTTACCTGGCAAGAGATGCGGCTGTCCTTTGCTCGGGGGGAGGGTGCCGTGCCCTCTTGACCTTCACCCACGAGGGGAGCTGGGGGAACCGCTGCAGGGAAGGAGAGAGGAGAGGAGTTAGTGCAATCCATGAACCAAAGGTGATGCAGGTAAGGGGGGAGGGGTAAGGTCTGAAACCCGTTTTCTGTAACAACTGAACTGAGACTAACTTGAAATGGAAAAACAAATTCAAAATTGCTAAGGGAGGTACTGCTTGCTGAGCGGGAGAAGGGATATTTGAGCCCTCTATTCTGTTAGCAAGTGCGGGGTGGGAGCAGTTTCACGTTCCCTGCGTTTTGAAAAACGTAGCGAGAAAAGGTGCCAAAATGCTACAGACCTGGTGGGCAGTAAATCTAAAGACAGTAGGTAACAGGGTTTACTTTATACGAGTTATAGGCAAAATTAACAGGGTTACTTTAAGTGACTTTTAGCAAGTAGCTTAAAGGCCATAGGCCCTTATCTGACGACACTGTCTATGTACCTATGTATCTATGTAAGTATAGATGCAGGATTAATTACTAGCTTGCCAGGTCCTTCACTTGTATGTAAGATTCAAATTCAGGCTTTTTAAGTCCCATTACCCATTTAAAACATTAAAAGACATGTTCAACTGTAAGGTAAAGAGATACAAATTCATTTCACAGTGGTATGCAGTAAAAGGTGAAAAACTGGGAGCTAGTCAGGCTAACAGAAAGAGAACATAAGCAGTAGTGCTTTTCATATTTCACTGGCTCATAGTTACATAGATACATAGATACATAGACAGTGTCGTCAGATAAGGGCCTATGGCCCACCCAGTCTGCCCACTTGAACTTGTAAGTTCAGTTTATGTTTTCCTAGAAGTCTGTTGCCCCTTACCCTTGACCTCCAGAATTCCTTTATGTCTATCCCATGCATTCTTAAATCCCATGATTGTTGGAGGCAAGAGGTGCAATGCGTCACTGATTTCAATGTGAGGCAATGGCACCTTAACGGTTCTTAAGGCACACACTATACTAGTTTAAAAATGCCCACCAGTTTTAAAAAAGAGCCCTGAAAAAACTATCTCCAAATGTATGGGGACAAAAAAATCTTAGAGTCCTTAAGAGTCCACTGCTACTGTGAGGTTGGAGGCAAGAAGTTCCTGCTGTTTCCTTAAATTGCTGCATACTTGGACAGTCGGTTACCTGGTGAGATCGGCAGTCCTTTACGGGGGCACCATGCCCTCGACCTTCACCACAAGGGGAGCTGGGGGAACTGCTGGCGAGAGATCGGCGGTTCTTTACAGCATAGGGGGCGCCGTGCCTCTCATTCACCCACGAGGGGCTCGGGGAACTGCTGGTGAGAGATGTGGCGGTCCTTGTTTGGGAGAGGGCACTGTGCCTCTCGACCTTAACCCACGAGGAGAGCTGGGGGAATTGCATTTTTGGTTGGAAAGGCAGGATATCAGCATCACAGCCAATACTGGCTGATCAGAAAGCCGGGGGGGGGGGTTACTTGTGCTCACCAAAAAATCTGAGTGCATTTTGGAGCTAGGAGCAAGTAAAATAGCTGTAAATCTAGCCTGTGACTTAACTCCTTGCTCTGTTTTCCAGTGGCTGAAGCCAGTCAGACATCAGAGTGGCTTTGGGTGGGAAGACAGGACATCAGCAAGACAACCAATAGTGGCTGATCAGGAAGCCCAGAGGAGGATATTATGGCTCACCCCTAGCTGTCCCATCATGCTCATGTCCCAGAGCTTGAGTGGAACAGAGCAAGGGTGGAACAGGTGAAGAGATTGTCATCTTAGGCATTGGCAGGTGTCCCAAGGGACAGCAGACATGCAGGAATCTCTGCCAGTCTGGTAAGGTACAGTACCTGTCAGCATATTATTGCTTGTTGTTGCTTGGGTAGGAAGTTACTGGAGCACCTGAAGCTGGTACCTGTTAGTACCTATTATTGGGAATTGGGGAAACACCCTATCTAGGGTAGGGATACAGAAACTGTTAAAGAAGGGCGGAAAGGGGAAAGTTAAGTAGTGAGTAGGCAGAGAGGTAAAAGGGTATGATACAAAAGCAAGTAAGGGGTAAATCAAAAGGAAAAAGGGGGAGTAAGAAACACTCTATCTAGGATAGGGTGACAAGGTAAATACCAGTAGAAGGTATAGGCAAGATGGGACCAGGCAACAGCAAGGTGGCAAAAAGGGAAAGACACAGTCAGTAGTAGTGGATAGTGAAACATAAAGGCAATGATGGCAATGGAGCAATGCAGTGATTGTTGAGCTACAGTTTTCTGGGAGACTTTCTGGAAATTGAGGTGCTGCTACATTGGCATGCACCTTTCTGCATTGAGGGAGGAGGTCGCTGGTCTCTGGGCTGAGCTGGCTAGGATACAGAGGACCTCATCTCCACCCAGGGGCCACTGGGTCTACCATTGTTACCCCAGAAGCTGGCTTGGGGAAGGAGGGACGACTGGACTGTGTTGGACTCTGGGAGTGTTGGAGAGGCAGGTTAGCAGGGGCACATTCCTCAGCCTGTGCCACTACATTATTCCTTTACCAGTAAGACAGGACAGGATTGCAGGGAGGAGGCACCTGTAGTAGTGGCAAGGGAGGATGTGGGGGTCCTCCATTTTGGAGGCCTCAAGGTGAGAGGAGGAGAATTTCAGCAGAGAAGGAATTAGCTTCAAGTGGGGACTCCATTGTTAGGAGGGTAGTGTAGGGAACAGGGAGGAGGAGAGAGAAGGCAAGTAAGGCGCCATGACTTGGAGTGATCAACAGTGGATCCTAAGGATTGGTAGGCTAATAGGGTGAGGGTGCTGGATGCAACAGTCCACCTGAGGACTACTGACCTAACAAGAGGCAGAGATGGGTCAGGGGGTGTGCAAGGAACTGGGGAGGGGTCTTAAGCAAGTACTACACACTTCCTGTCAACAAAAAAGGGAAGGATAGAGTTCTCTGCATCAGGAGCTTCAATTCATGGTTGAAGGAATGGTGCAGAGAAGAGGGGTTCTGCTACATTGTGGACTGTGGATCAACCTGGAGGGATATAGGCCTATACTGAGCTGATGGCCTGCATCCATCTGGGAGGGAAACCACAGTCCTCTTTGGATTGTTTTGTTTATATGTTACTCTGATAAAACATTTCAACTAGCTGTAGGGGTGGCAGAAGGAAAGAGGGAGGTGTTAACTGCCCCCCTACAAAGTAAAGCAGTAGAAATGAAGGACCCAAAAGGAGAAGTATCCCCAAGGGAGCAGGATAAAGGGACCAGAAGGGAAATGGAGGACAAGTGGGATGAGAACAAAAGTTGAAAAGAAAAAGGGGAAAAGGAGGTGGGGCACAAGAGAAGAAAGGGGGATTACAGGCCAAGTGGGAGCAAGGTGTGGAGTGCCATGTGTGCAAATGAAAGGACTCTTGTAAATAAAATTCCAGACCTGGAGGCAATCATGGTGGAGGCAGACCTGAATATTGTGGCCATTACTGAGTTATAGTGCACAGGCAGCTTTGACTGGGATATTAACGTACCAGGCTACACTCGGTTCAGGAAAGACAGGGGGGGGAAGAAGGGAGGAGGGGTTGTACTGTATGTACGGGAGAGTATCAAAGTGGTAGAAATGCAAGAAAGTTAGGGAGAAAGGAGGGGTTGGAGGTATTGTGGGTCAGCTAAAAGACAGAGACCGGAGACACTATTCACACTTGGGTGATATATAGACCTACAACACAGGAGGAGTATCTAGATAAGGCACTGAAGGAAGTCATCTGCACAATGGCAGAGAAAGGGGAGGTGCTTCTGGTAGGGGGACTTCAGTCTGCCAGATGTAGATTGAAATCTCTCAGCGGTGGTCTCAGCTAGAAATAGGGACATCCTAGAATCCCTGCAGGGGGTATTTGTCAGGCAACTAGTCAGGGAGCTAATCATGAAGGGACAATACTGGACTTGGTGCTCACAAACAGGGACAGTATTGCAGACATAAAGGTGGGAGGCCACCTAGGGACCAGCAATCACTGTACAGTGTGGTTCAATATATGGACCACAACTGAAACAAAGCACACAAGGACAAGGGTCCTGGACTTCAAGAGGGCAGGTTTTTTTAAAAATGTGTGAATGCCTGAGAGATGAACTAGTGTGGGGATGGTCTAGGTGGGGTGGAAGAGCAGTGGTACAAATTAAGGGACAGTATAGTAAAGGCAACAACTCTGAGTGGAAAAGAAGGGAAAACAGACACCACTTTGATTCTTAAGGGAAGTGACTGCAAAGGTTAAAGCTAAAAGGGTAGCATTCAGGAAGAACAAAGAAACGCATACGGAAGAGGATAGGGAGGTGAATCAGGTAAAGCAAGGGAAGTAGGGAAAGTGGTGAGGGGTGCTAAGGCACAAGCTGAGGATAGCTGAAGGAGTAATTAAGGGGGACAATATCTTTTTTTAGGTACATAAGTGAAAAAAGGAAGACAAGAAGAGGAACTGTGAGGATAAGAAGGGTATGCGAGGGGGCTGTTCAGAAGAGGATCAGGAAAAAACAGATATCCTAAACAAATAATTTTGCTCAGTCTTTACAGTGGGAGGGGAGCAGGATGAAACACATTAAAGAAACAGGAACGCTGAGGAAAGGGAGGTAGACACAAGTCCATTTGCAGAGGAGAGAGTACTGAAAGGATCTGCAAATCTGAAAGTGGACAAAGCTATGGGTCTGGGCAGGGTACCCCCAAAGGTGCTGAGGAAGCTCAGGAAGGTACTGGCTGCACTTCTGACAGCCCTATTCAACAATGACTGGAAAAAAGAGCAGTTTTAGAGGACTGGAGGAGGGCAGATATAGTCCTGCTCAGGCCAGTCAACTTCATGTCAATGATGGGGAAGTTAATGGAGCCACTTGTAAAGGAAAGGCTTGTGGAGTATCTTGAATCCAGCAGGTTACAAGACCTGAGGCAGCATGGATTCATGGGGGGTCATGTTGGATGAACTTGACTGATTTCTTTAACTGAGTGACCAAAGAAATAGATTAGGATGATGTGGTGGACGTGGTCAACTTAGACTTCAGCAAGGCCTTCGACACCATGCCACATTGGAGGCTCATAAGTAAACTGAGCAGTTTGGAGATGGGTTCTCAGTGGGTAAATGGGGTGCAAAATTGGTTGATGGATAACAGACAAAGGGTAGTGGCAAATGACACTCTCTCAGGGGGGCAAGGGAAGAGGTAACCAGTGGGGTTCCTCAAGGCTGAGTACTGGGACTAGCCCTCCTCAATGTCTTTATATGTGACATTGCAGAAGACTTGGAAAGGAAGGAATAAAATACTCCTTTGCAGATAACACCAAAATCTGCAACAGGGTATATACTCCGGGGGATGAGCAGAGACCTGAGAAAACTCTAGGAGTGGTCAAAAGTACGGCAATTGGGTTTCAATGTGAAAAAGTGCTAAATCATGCATGTAGGGAACAGAAACCTAGAGACAGAATATAAATTGGGGAAGAGGTTTTGATAGTCACCAAACCGGGAAAGGGACCTTGGAATAATCATATTGATTACCTCAAGATGGTGAGGCAGAGTGACAAGGCAGTGGGTAGGGCCAGAAGGATGGAAGGATGCTGGAGTGCATAGGGAGGGGTATTACCAGTAGAAGGAAGAAGGAGATGTTACCATTGTACAGATAGTTGGTGAGATCACACCTAGAGTACTGTGTCAGGTTCTGGAGACCACATATCAGGAAGGACATAGACTGGTAGGAGGCTGTCCAGAGGAGGGCATCTAAAATGGTGCAGGGCTGCACCAGAAGCCCTGTGAGGAAAGGTTGAGGTATCTCTGTATGTGCACCCTTGAAGAGAGGAGGAAAAGGGATGACATGATAGCTGGATGGGGAAACTTAGGAGGTATGTAAGGACAGGAAATACATCTTCACTGAAAGAGTGGTGGATGCCTGCAACAGTCTTCCAGCAGAGGTTCTGGGGGAGAAAACAGTGATGGGCTTCAAACGTGCATGGGATAGGCACAAGAGAAGCTTATGAGGAAAGTGTGAGGGGAGACAGCCAGAGACCAGGTAGGGTCTACGGTGACAGTATAGGCAGGGAAAAAAAGGCAGACTAGATTGGCCAAGCGGTGCTTATCAGCCAAAAATTTCTATGTTTCTATTGTTTTCTTGTCTGTTGTGATAACTCTGTACAGTCGAACGCTGTGTAATTTTATGTGTTCAACTGAAATCTTCATTTGTGAACCATTTTTTGACATGGGTTTGGTGCTTAACTTGTTGTTATACCTTGTTACTTTATCATTCACTTGATTGTTACCTGTTTCTCCCTACAGTTCCTCTTAATTTTTATCATATTTTGTATACTTACACTGAATTATGTTTGCCTTACTTTATTACTTTTTCAACTCCAGGGGTATACCTGAAAATAGACATGTATTTGTCCAGCGCACTTACCAGGTCAATAAAAACTAAACAGATAAATGCAGAAATAAATAAAAAGGTTGCCTTTTTTTTCCTTCAGCATATCAAGACCATTCATAAACAACTCTGAATGTTTCTCAAGAAATACTTCCATGGACAATGCATGCACCTTGTTTATCTTGGCCTAATTAAGTTATAGCTGCCTTATCCCATTATGACTCATGTGGTTTGGACCCTTCCCTTTTACTACCATTAAAGGCAAGTATGTTGTGTGATCTTGATATGCCACATCCACACTGACTCTTCCCTGCTCTGGGACCTGCTCTCCTTATGTGTGCACAAAACTGCACTGACAGTACCCAGAAGTGGCATCTCATCCCCCAAGCCACAACTGATTATATGTGACCTCACTGATGATTGAAACAGATGCTGCTGCATCAGTCTCTGGAGTCACTATTTGCCCCTTTATGGCAATGTTAGTGTACAGTGGCTGACGCAGTTGCCTTTTACTGCCGAGATCAGACATGCTGCATAGTGCCTCACTGATTTTCTCCTAAGATCCCTCTGTCATACTCTTGTATGAGTTTGTTTCTTTAATGATGACCTTTGTTGTGACACATTTGTTGCCAGATGGCCCTTTTTCTAAAAAATACTCTGTGTCCTTCAACAGAGATGACTTCCAATCATGATTCTCTCCACACCTGGAGCATAAGCATAAGCATCTTTATTTATAAAAATAGTGCTATTCGTCATGAAGGACCATAGCGCTAGTACAATAACTAATAAAATCGATAAAAAACAGTAAATATCACATCTAAAACACTCCATTCGTCATAATTGTCAGATTTACACAGCATCAGAGAAAGCAAGATTAAACATGTAAGTTTTCAATGCAGATTTAAAACACTCCACTGTCAAGCACTCTCTTATCTGACGAGTTAGAGAATTCCACAGGGTGGGGGCCACAAATTCAAATGCTCTGGCTCCAGAGGTCTTCAAGTGAACCCTGGGAATCTCTAGCAATCTGTCAGTGGCGGACCACACTGGGCAGGAGGGGCAGTAGGGACGAAGAAGCTCTTGCAGACAACTCGGCCCCTATACATGTAGGGCCTTATAGGTCAGCAAACTGACCTTGAAGGTGAACCGTCACTGAATAGGTAGCCAGTGCAGATCGCGCAGCACAGGCATGACATGGCAACCTCGAGGCAGCCCAGTCAACAGCCTCGCGTTCTGCACCAGCTGCAAGCAATGGATATCAATCCCCGGTAGCCCTAGGTAGAGGGAATTACAGTAGTCAAGGCGAGAGGTCACAAAGGTGTGAGCCAGAGTTGGAAGGTCATCAGGCAGAACTAGGTGTTTGATCCGAGCAATGTTCCTCAAATCGTAAAAGGCAGTCTTGACAACGGACAACACCTGAGATTTAAGTGTCAGTCCCTCATCAGGAATCACCCCCCAGATCTCACACCTGCTCAGAGTCCATCAGCTGGCAGCCCCCAAGCCAAAGCCCAGAAGGTCGCCCCACCAATGACCCCTTTACCTGACAACCAGGGTCCACCACTAAAACTTCAGTCTTGTTCGGGTTCAACCCCAGCCAGTTCACACTCATCCAGTCTTGAATCTCCAAGAGGCAGCTGTTAAAACTCAAGACAGCTCCCACCTGATCAAACACAAAGGACACATAGATCTGAGTGTCATCTGCATAGCAGTGGAAACTCAGCCCATACCACCTTACAATGTCTCCCAATGGCAGCATGTACACCACAAACAACATGAGAGATAGCACCAAGCCCTGTGGCACCCCACATGACAGGGAGAACATGTCAGAGGAATACACCCCTGAAACAACTGTCTGAAACCTGCCAGTGAGGAAGAATTGAAAGCATCGGAGTACTGTACCTGATAGTCCACAGATTAGCCACAGGTGCTCTACCAACACACCACGGTCCACGATGTCAAGTACCATGGAGACATTAAGAAGAACCAAGATGGAAGGGCTCTTCTGATCTCTCGCTATCAGGAGATCATTGAGAACCTGAACAAGGGCCGTCTCAGTACTGTACCTTTTCCAAAATCCAGACTGGAGAAGACCATAGATGTTGTAGCTGGTCAAGTCATCCTCCAGCTGCAGCACGACCACCTTCTCAATAACCTTACCCACAAAAGGAAGGTTAGAGACAGATCTGTAGTTTGCAAGACAGTCTGGGTCCAGACAGGATTTCTTAGGAAGGGGAGTTACCACCGCCTCCTTCAGGGTGTCCGGAAACACATCTGACTCTAATGAACACCAGATGATCTCAGCTAGGACCGGGCTGATGACCTTACCGGGTTGACCATGCGTGCATGAACACTCTATTGTTTTTGAATAGGTACCTGAAAACTTGTGTAGGACCTATGTGGCTGCTAAGCTTGCCACAAGTAGAGAAGAACTGCTGTACTAGTGGGAAGCATATTGCAGCAACATCCATGCCTTACGCTATTTCTAAAGCTTTTAAAATGAAAGGTGGATTCTGATGAAAGGCGTCCCTGGATTGTTGAATCATTAATGCCACAGACAATCCTGCCTCACAGCATGTCTTCCAAATAATCACCCAGAGCACACTGTTCTCAGACAGGGTGCAACTCTACTATAGGCACAGTGATTGACATCGCTGGCTCAGGATTGTTATTATGAAACTTAAATAGTTTCACAATTGCTCAGGGCTTTGGGTTATGGTAGTTGTTGACTACCTCTACCAGCTCATTGAAGGACTTGGTACTGGGTTCCTCAGGAGCCACTAAACTTCTAATGAGGTTGTATGTTTTTGTCCCACAGACACTTGGCAAAAGAACACATTTATTTTATATCATTTTTATTGAATTTTTAATAGAAGTATATACTGTATAGGCACCACGTGTCAGCATTCTCCATATCGGTTTCAAGGAAATACTGTACACGTTTCTCTATACTAAATCCAATCCTGCTGATCTACACTGTATTTGTCTGATTTCCACAAGCAGCATTCATTGTAAGAAAATTATTTCACCTGTTCCCACAGAAGTGTTGTAGTTTTCTCCTTGTTGCCAATGTGATGTATCAAAACAGAAGAGCCCAAAAGTTAAAAGCTTTACTGTAGATGAGTTGCATATGTGCAGCCATAGTATTAATAGACACTAGAATGGAAGTCACCTATTACTTTGACTGGCTGACATGTATCTACAGTATACTGGACCTCTAAATACCCCAGCAGACATACTTCTGATTCCATTGACTAACACATTGCCTGGACCCTTGTGTGCCTGGATAACATAAACCATGGCTGTTTGTGTACGAGGTGGTCAGACTTCCATTCTAGTCTCTTTAATTCTATGTGTGCAGCTATGCAGTCACCATCTTTATTCTATCAGACTCCTGGAAGCATTCTACAGCATAAGCGTTGCGAACGGCAAAAGTGTTATCCCCACTATGGCCACAAGGTGACATCTCCTAGTTGCTGCAATGCAGATTCCCTGCTTACTAATACTACCCTTTTATTCATTACTAGTTTCACACTGACATGAACATTAAATCCATCTCCCATACAGCTGATCTTCTCCTGCTGTTTAATCCATTCTTTAAATCACAATCTCCTATATCTAACATTATAATACTTTCCAGAGCCTTTATCTGTGATGTTTTGAACAGAGGATTAAGACTTCCACAAAAGATTGAACAACAGAAGAAAATGAAACCCAGGGAACAATGATCCTTTTCTGTGCCTAGTAATCTAGAAAAGAACATAGAAACATTGAATTTATCAGCAAAATTGGCCCATGCAGTCTTTCCATCTGTTCCCTGCCTAGTCTGTCTTCACAGACCCTAACTGGTCTCTGGCAACTTTCCTTCATCCCTGCCTATTTACTAATATTCCCCTATGCCTATCCCACCTATGCATGAAGCCCTCTACCATTTTTACTGCCATCATTTTATCTGGCAGTCTATTCCAAGCATCTACATCTCTTTCAGTGAAGTAGTACTTCCTCACATCCCGCTTAAACTCCCTCCCCAACTTCACTGAATCCCCACTGATCCTGGTGCTCTTTCCATTTGAAAGAAACTCCCTTCCTGCTCCATGTTTATCCCTGTGAGGTTCTTATACTGTAGGTCGCTATCATATGCGCTCTCTCTCTCTCTCTCTCTCTCTTTTCCAGGGGACACATATTGAGATCCCTCAGACTGTCCTCATAGGGCTTTAATTGCAACCCCTGAACCATTAGTTGCCCTCTCTGGACTGCCTCCTCCCTGTCTATGTCCCTACTGTGGTGCAGTCTCCAGAACTGGATAAATACTCCATATGGGGTTTCACCATCAAGTGATACAGAGGCAACCCCACCTCTCTCCTCCTGCTGGAAATACCTTTCCCTAAGCATCCCAGCATCCCACTGGCCATACAAACTGATTTGTCATGCTGCCCTGCCACATTGAGGTAATCTGATATGATACCCCAAGGTTCCTTTCCTGATTAGTGACTGTCAGTACCCACCCCCCATTCTATACTCAGCTCCTGGGTTCTATGCCCTAGGTGCATGATTTTGCACTTTTTGGCATTGAACCCTAACTGTTATGCTCTTGACCACTCCTCAAGTTTCCCAAACTCCTTCAGAGTGTCTACCCTCTAACAGATTTTGGTGTTATCATCAAAATGGTATACCTTCCCTTCCAGCAGTTTTGCAATGTCACTTATGAAGACATTGAAGAAGATCGATACCAGTACTGAGCCTTGCAACTCCCTGCAGGTCATGCTCCCTTAATTAGAGCTAGTGCTGTTAACTACCACCCTCTGTTTTCTATCTGTTAACCAACTGCTAACTGAATTCACCACTTTGGATCCCAACCCTGGGCTGTTCAATTTCGTTATTGGTCTCCTTTGCGGCACAGTGCTGAAAGCCTTGCTAAAGTTCAGATAGACCATGTCTACTGCCCTCCCCTGATCTAGTTCCCTGGTCAACCAGTCAAAAAAATCCATCAGACTTGTCTGGCATGACCCCCACCAACCCCACCCCACCCCACTGTGAATCCATGCTGCCTGTGCTCTTGCAGACCACTGGATTCAAGATACTCTTCCAACCTATCCATTAGCAGGTTTTCCATTAATTTCCCAACCACTTAGGTGAGACTGAGTGGCCTTTAGTTGCTAGTCTCCACCCTGCTGCCACTCTTATATAGATGGACCATGCCTGCTCATCTCCAGTCTTTCAGAACCATACCTGTTTCCTGAGAGCTGTTGACTAAAGACATCATTAGTGAAGCTAGCACCTCCTTGAGTTCCTTTAGTACCCTCAGGCATATCCTGTCTGGTCCCATATCTTTGTCCACTTTCAGAGCTGCATGTTCCTTTAGGACACTTCCCTCTGAAAATGGACTTATGTCCACCTCCTTCCCCACTTGCTCCTGCTGCTCCCTGGTGGTCCAGACCTCCAGCCCCTCCACTGTGATGACTGAGAAGAAGTACCTCTTAAGGATATCTGCTTTTTCTTGATTCTTTCTTGTGCAGTCCCTCCCCACACACACACACACACTGCCCTACTTATCCTCATTATCCCTCACCTTGCCTTCCTCTTCAGTGAGGAGGTGGTTAAGGACCTACAGAGGCTGGAAAGATGGTCCAACATCTAGCAACTGAAGTTCAATGCGAAGGAATGTAAGGTGATGCATTTGAGTAAAGGGAACCCAGGGACAGGGTACCACCTCAACAGAGTTCAGCTCAGCGCCATGCTGGAAGAATGGGAGCTAGGTGTCATCATAAACAGCACCCTTAAAGAGCTGGTGACATGTTCAGGAGAACCTTAACAAAACATAATATTTAGGCACTGTCCCACTTGTATTTACCATTAGTTCTGTAATTCCTCTGCCTCACTATTTAGTAGTGAGGTCAGTTGCATGAAAACAGGATATTTGCTCCTGAAGAGTTCATCTATTCTTGCTGCTTTCTCCCTACCTGAAGTCATAGAGCACTGCTTGTGACCTCACAGTTACTCCCATGGCAACAGATTGTGATGTCACAACAGAGGATTATGACTTGATATAGGGAGTAAGCTATAGAGGCAGATGAACTCAAAATGAACTGTAAGGGACAGCAATCATATATTCGTACTCATTTCTTTAGAAATAAATTATGGGAAGGAGAAATATATAAAATATAAATGGAGTGCAAGCAGAGTTGTACCTAATTATTATGTTTTTTAAACTTTTCTTTGAGGTGTAAGTAGCTCTTTAAACAGACAAGTCAATGCAACAAAGCTTACAGCAAGGACAACAAAATACTGGGGTGCATAGGAAGGGGATTCAACAGCAGGTGGAAGGAGGTAATACTGCCACTCTACAGGTCCCTGGTAAGGCCCCATCTGGAGTACTGTGTCCAGTTTTGGAGTTCACATCTGAAAAAGGATATAAGCAGGTTGGAGGCTGTTTAGAGAAGGGTGACCAAAATGATCCAGGGCCTTCAAGGGCTCTCGTACTAGGAGCATCTGGAAGCATTAAATATGTTCTCACTGGAGACAAGGAGGTAGAGGGGTGATATGATTGAAAAATACAAGTTCCTGAGAGGAATAAATTAGGTGCCATCCTTGGACCTGTTCAACAGAGTCTCTGACTCTAACACTAGAGGGCAGGAGTGGAAGATGAGGGGAGCTTCAAGAGGGAGCTTAGGAAACATTATTTTACAGAAGGAGTCATGGAGCCATGGAATAAACTGCCAGCTGAGGCAGTGGAAGCAAAGTCCGTGATATCATTCAAACTGGGGTGGGACAAAGCTAAAGCACAATCAAAAGCAACAGGAGCAGAAGGAGACATTAGGCAGAAGGGGGAGGGGGGGTTAGGTCCTGGGTTCTGAGAAGGTGCAAGGAACACATGGGCAGACTTGATGGACCCTTGGTCTCCTTCTGTCATCTTTTTTTCTATGTTTCTTCTCACTTAAGTACCTGAAAAAAGTATTTTCCCATTTATCTACTCCCTTGGCTATCTATTCCTCTGTCTGTACCGTTGCTCCATCACTGCCTTTCCTGCTTCCCTCTGTTTTACTTTGTACACCTCCATGTCTTCTTCCCTCTGCATTTCTTTATGCCTCCTGAATGCCACCCTTTTTTCCTTCAATCCTTGGCCACTTCCCTAGCTCTCTTAATGATCTCTTTTTTGTTCTGCTTTTACTCACTTCCTCCATGTAGACACTGGTTGCCTTAATTATGCCTTCCCTTATTTTTCTCCACTGCACCTCTGCCCCTCCCTTGCAATCCCCCCACCATGAGACAGTTTTTGAGGCAGTCTCCCATTTCATTAACATCCACTCTCCTAATGTCCAGGATCCTCGTCCTTGTGTGGTTTACCTCTTTTCCCGTCTTAATGTTTAACCACACTGTAGGATAATTAAGCAATAAAGCACAACAGGATGTGTGTTATTGTGTAATAACGTCACTCCTGGGGTGGGTCGAAGCACGAGGTGAAGCTGAGTGCTTCCACCACCCAAGAAGTGACGTTATTACACACTAACACACATCCCTGGAGTGCCTTATTGCTATTATACAATGGCTCGTCTGGTAACAAAAAGAGAAAAAAGAAAAAGTATGTTTTTATGTATTTTTATTAGATTTTTCTGTGGGTAAGTATACATTTCAAAAAAGAAATCCTTATTTTTTTTTGCACCAGTGGGTGGCGCTGTTGCTTGACTGATGCTCTGTGCACAGTCCTGAAGTGCTTCTCATTGAGGTGATGCTATGTGGACGTGAGGAGGTTGAAAAGCCGTTTAGCGTCACGGCTTTTTAGTACTTTGTTTTTGTTTTATTTTACTATGGGTGAAATCGGGGCTCTTTTGAACGTGGTCGCTGTCTGTGGAGAAAGGACAAGTGGCTGATACGCAAGTGGAGCCGGTAAGAAAAGTAACGATCGCCGATGTAAATGGAGGATGGTGGTTTAAATATGACATACAATTCTTACCAGTTCTGTTGTTTTGCAGTTGGGATGAAGAGCGAGGGCACAGCGGGAATGTGTGAAGCTGTGATGGCTTCATTAGTAAAACAATGTTGTGGCAGGTAGAGAACTGAGAGACTGATTAGGGGTTAGAACAGAAACAAAATGTATTTTTTTGCCAGCATTTTATCCACAAAATGAGCAGCTTCAGTGACACACGTGATCATAGGTTACAGTGAGCGCAGTTTAGTCAAGCCACTTGGTTCAGGGACAAAATGCTGGCAAGAAATCTATTCATTTTATGAAGTGAATCCTGGGACTCAGTTGTGGTACTCGGTGTGAGTGTCAGACACAGAAAGAAAATGGGGGTTAGGGGGGCGGGCTCTAAAGCTGTCACGGCTTTACTGAGGGTTCACAGCACCAGTAACTGTAGGAGTGGTAGCATGATTTCTGTTATACGGTCATAGGTGTGCCTGGACTTAATATAGTGATGTTATAGCTTAATATCGTCACTGTCCAAGGCACACACTGACCAATCAGAGAAGATATTTTTTTCTTGCCATTGTATAATCCATGGTATCTAAGGGACTGTCCGCTGTCATGTCTGCAGTGCCATCCCTGTTTGTAATCACCAGGTCCAGCACTGCTCTGTCCCTAGAGGGTTCATTGGCTAGCTGCCTGAGAAAAGTCCCTTGTAGAGAATCACAGATGGCCCTGCTCTTGCCAAAGCTGCAGTTGGATGGCTCCAATCCACATCTGGCAGATTGAAGTCTCCAACTAGCAGCACCTCCCCCTTACTTGCCATCCTGATAATGGATTCTTCAAGTGCCATATAGTACTCCTCTTCCTGTGGCAGAGGTCTGTATACCACCCCTGTATGGACAGCAAGGAACAAAGGCAAGAGAAACGCAGGTAATATACTGTATCACAAATTGTTCATTGGACACCACAAAATCTTGCATGATCATGTGGTCACTAATAATAACAACAATATTCAGCTGTAGCCTTTTGCTATAATGTATTAATCTGATCATTCACATCCAAAATGCTCATTCATTACAAGATTATGCTCAGAATTCTAGCAACTGCAGTAGTCACATTAGCCACTAAAGCCTCAGGTCAGTATTCTACCAGTAACTGACACTGTCAACCCCTTCCCGGATCAAGACTGCTGTTTTGCCATTTATAGTAGATGTTTACTCTCCTGGCTGTTGCCCGTCCTCTGACTTTTGTCTCCTCCCATCCCCAACAGAATGCTTCCCTTACCCAAGTCATGGGGATCTGGTGGGGGCCTGGCACCCAAGAGGACCAGAGGCTTCATAGTGGCAGTAGTCATGTTTTGGTCCTTCTATGTTGCTTATCCCTCTTTGCCCTCTTCCACCTCCCCTACACTGCTGGCAACCCTTGTTTGGCTAAGCCCCGGCATTCTGCAACACATTGGACATGCATGCACATTACATGACCCTGCAGAGGAGCAAGTTTCCTGGCTCAGTGCAAGGGTGCATGTCGCTAGGAAGCTCTTCCTCAGCCCTGACTGCTCAACTTCAGCAGCCAGAGTCTTCTGTCAACCCCAGGTCAATGCAAGGCAGCACAACAGGCCATCACAGTAGGTGTCTCTAAATTGGGCCATCTTTAATTAAAATGATTAGAATTTGACATAAAATAAAATGATTAGAATTTGACATCAAATGGAATGAATACAATTTGACATCAAATTTGCATTTCTAGTCTTTTTTTCCTTTTTGTTAATACCTTCATTGATTTCAAACATTGATAGAGTCTGTGATGTCATCTCTGCGTGCTACTACAAAATGAAATGCATTGTGGTGTTGTACAGAGCATTCTCCAGGTACAGGCTTGGAAACAATGGTAGCATCTCACTGTTTTTACAGCTTTTTAAAATAAAACAACATCCCTGTTTTCAAAAACTAATCCTAGCATTGGGTACTGTGTTACAAATACTGCACACACCCAGCCGTAGTTATCCCTTCAGTGGGAGAATGGGATACCTTTTTTGGTTTTTTAATTCAGTTTGTTGGAAAGGTACTGCAACCCTCAAGGTAAAACAATATACAATTATAAAATGTGAGGCGATTAAGGAAAACATCAAATCATACTAAATACATTAATACTAGCCAGCAACACAAACAACATTCCGTGCTTAATTAGATGGACAGCAGATTGAGTGACACTGCATACTCATTAAGATACCAATTAACTAACATTAGCATAACATGCATAATAAGAGCCTATGGCTATAAAAATAATATTTTCATGGCAAACCATCTTCACACCACATAATAAGATAAAGGCTTAATGTGCACCTAATGGGATGAATGTTGACCTCATTTACTGGGATAAGGGGAAATGGTTTCAGGCACAAGAGATGTTCCTGATTGCTCATGAGAGAGATGCTTTCAGTACTTTTTTGACCTTCCTGTGTTTCTAATCCATGTACTGTGAAAATCTGTGTTGCAGGGCAGAAGTAAACTTTGATTTTAATGCAAGCAGGCTGCTCCGTGTGTTGCAGCTTATGGCATAGTTTAGTATTTCTAAACTGTAGCACTTTATTTTTTATTTGTTGTTTCTTAACTGTTTCCTCCCAGACTCTTTCAGACAGAATTTCCATCAGCCTCTGCCGGTGCCACCTCCTGTCCACTGAAGGTCCTCCTACCTGAGTGTCCTGGGACTGCTCAGGCCACTTGCAACACATAGCTGCACTAACCCCTCAGTTTAAGCCCCCCCCCCCCCCGTTAGACCTGTGGCAGCCCTACCCCTGAAATCCAGCTACGTATGGTGGAGGTGAAGCCTGGGAGCCAGGAAGAGGGATCTGCCTGTGAATATAGGGGACATGCAGGACATCATCTGCTCAGCTGGATGATGCTGTATTTCCTTCTCCTGTGCTTTTTCTGCCCTGGGGTTGCTGCCATGAAGTCATGCTCTTAGGTGTGTAGCTCCACATGTGCAGCTGGCACCGGCTTTGGCAATGTTCTTCTCCCCATTCTGCTGAGTCCTAAGCCACACTCCTACTCAGCCTTCTCTAGGTGTCAGTCAGCTGGTGGGACTCACAGCATTCCCTCCCCAAAGAAAGAGAGCAGTCATTAGGACACTCAGTCATCCTTCCCTCAGCCATGCCCTGTTAACACAAGCCTGCTTGGACTGCTGGCACAGTGAGCAGTAGCAGTACTGCTAGACTACTGGTTCAGCCTTATTTATTTATTTGTTGATTCGTTTAACATTGTCCTCACCTGGATTGCTTCATGAGAAGCAGCATTTCATTTTATTGCAGGTCCTAAGAACAGAAGTTCTACTAGCCTGAAAAAAAAAATCATCATACCCCAAAGCAGTATATTCCTGACATTCTCATATTCCTCACTTTTAAGTAAATAATTTCTGAGATGTCTTATTATTGGTTTTGTATGTAACCATGCTGTCTCACCCATGAGGTAAGAAGTGTAGGCTATAGGTGTAGAGGTGGTTTTACTTTAATGCCTTTAGGTAAAGGTCCGTGTACAGAACTGGTATGCAGAATAGTTGTGGTACACTGTTAAAGTCTGGTGGGATCTTCTGACAGGCTGGAGGCCAGGATATATCTGAGCAGGAAATTATAATACAATCCACCTCCACAAGGTGCAGTTACAGTAGCTATACCAGGAGCCCCGCACAATAACAAAGCAACACAGAAATAAATCAAAGGACAGCAAATGTGCAATACACAAAGGAATCTAGCTTCACTGGGGAAACGGGAACAAGGCTCAGCAAGGGAAATGGGTTAGGACAGGAGAACACTATACAGTAGGACAATAAAGCCCTGTTTACACTGACCAAGTTGTTATTCACTGGTGTGGCTCACACTGGAGTCAGTCCGCACCTGTTCATTTTTGAAGCCAGTGGCATGCACTAATTGAGAATGCCAGATTGCACACCAGTGTTGCACAGTGTTCTGAGAACTGCATTGTGGGACCCATCCTACATTGAGTGCCCTGGTGCATTGTGGTGCTAACTTCCCCTTAGGCAGTTATATGTGAATTGGCCACCGTTTACACTACACTTGGAAACACCTATTCCAGTTTAGCTCTTCTGTCTGGGGGAGGATCAGAAGAGCCACACAGATTTTATGCCAGCACAGGTTGCACTGGCAAATGTACACCAATATGGATCTCAAAACCACCTACATTAGTGTACAAATATTTATTTATTTATTTGTTTTTGGTAACCGGGTAAGTGCACTAGACCGAACTGCCTATTTTCAGGCATGATGACCCAGGAAAGCACAAGTCAAAACAAGTTACAGGCAGGAAATAAAGGGAATAACAAATACATTGTGGTAAATAGAGAAAAACAGCTTTACAGATGAGCAAAATTACATGGCACATAATTGGATGGTATACATTACACATGCGAGATGGGAATAATAAGGGATACACTGATGCATATATGAATGGTGCATCAAGCTAAGTCAAGGTAGGATGCAGGTGCAGGTCAGAAATTAGAGAGACCTAAGTGCATTACAGAAGCGGTGAGAGACTGGGGAAATGGGAAGGGACAGGGACGGCAAAATAAGTGCACAGCAGGGGTAAAATTGGCACCAGTCAATAGGCTAAGTACATTTGAAAGTGTCGAGGGAGGAGAGGTAGTTAAAGAGGGTTTGCTTGAAGGCAGGGTGAGATGGGGTGCTTCTGAGGTCAAGTAGAAGTGAGTTCCGAATTTGGGGGCATAGAAGTGTAACCCCCCTACAAATGGGGGTTCCAGAAAAGTCTTCCTTGAGCTTGCCTAAATGCTCATTGCCCGGTTGGTGTCCTGCATTTTAGCAGTTTAAATGTGATTGCCAGAGAGTGCCTGTATAGCCTCTGTGTACTGTCTCTTTAGGAGCTGCCTGGATTGCAGTCATAAGTAATCTGAGAGGGAGCTCTGTTGAAAGATGTAACTATTTGCTGAAAATCATTTAGAGTGATAATAATGTAGTTAGTCTACCCTGCCTTCTTTGTAGCAAGGACTGTTTTGTTTATCTCCACTATCTTGGTCTTGGACTGCTGAATTGGACCAATCAGTACTGGTGGAACCTAAAATGGAGCCGGACTAAAGGAGCTGTCTGGAGTCAAAATCTGTAGGGATTTGGGGCTTTTGGCGCCTTTTTGCACTGAAGGGAGAGCCTTTGTTGTGACTGACAGACAGATCAGCCAACTGAACCTTTTGGATACTGGGGAAAGTCCCAGGCTTGCTGGCAGTTGAGTCAGACCTAAGTTGAGAGCTGAAGAAGCAACAGCTTGAGACAGTTAAGCAGCCATCTGAGTAGTTTTGCACCAGAGAACTGTGGAAAGGCCTGAGTTGTGGCCTGCATGTCTGCCTGCTGCCCCTGAGAGGGCGAGAAGAGAATTAGTTCGGACTAAATCCAAGTTTGTGAGAACAAAGTAAGTCACTGATTTTTTTTTTTACCAGGCTCATACCTGAAGAAGACCGAAGACTTTGTTGAATGTGATCGGCCTGTCAGGATTTCCAGCTGCTTTTGAATGCCCGGTTTGTGCAGAGACTCTGCGATCATGACCGGAGAGCGGTTTGTCTGGTACAGTAGAATTTCCTTACATGTAAATGTGCTGTGAGTTGTTAGTGAGTCTTGATTTGGTTCCCCACTGTGTGAACTGTGTTCTGCTTGCTGGAAGCTGTATCCAGCCCAAAACGGACTGTATCCAAATTTGTCTCTATTTGGCCAGGTCCTTGCCACACTGGCCCAGCCAGACTACCCGCTGCACAGAGAAAGCCATCGACGACAGACCTGCCTGGGGATCAGCTCCCTGCTCCACACTTGAACAGGAATGATACCTCTGTGATTTGTGTGGGCCCTGCATTTCCTGGCACTCCAGATTAACTGCCTGCTGACTCGATTTTCATCCAGCCTGTATCCAGTCTTGGGTATCGTGAGTAAGCATCAGGGTAGCTCCCTGCAACAACAGCCTAATCTAAAAGTGTGTCGTCTGATTGTCTTGTTGTTTTCTTTTCACGAACTGAGCCCTCCTGCTCCGGATTACAAATAGTGTGTGTTGTGCATGTTGTTTTCTTCCATCACAGGGCTCCAACCAGCTACAACGTTCCTAGCTAGCCTGCCATTCTCCTTCTGGGTACCCAGAGTGTGTGACTGTTTATGGACCCTGACGTGCATGCATAACTGTTCGATTGATAGAGCCTTTAAGCAAATTAACCTGATTACTCGCCTCCCTTGTTCAAGCCCATTAAACAAATCAGATCTAACTCTGTTTTGCATTTACCCTGACTGTGGTTCCAATTTGTGCAAGAATACTGTACTGCTGTTATTTTCTGTGTATAACCTTGTTTTACAGTGGGTCCCCAGAGCCAGGCCAGAGGAATGCCCTGGTGGTAAGTGCAAACAGTGTGGGTACTTGTGTGGTGTATCAGGGGTATTGTGAAAGTGATTATTGTGTATTGTTCTGGCCACGAATAAGGAAAGAGGGGGGTTACAGTGTCTTTGAGGGCTGTGCCCAGGTTAGCTTGACCACTACCAACCTTGACCTCTGGGTGGAGGCACCCATTTCAGAACTCAGGCCCCTTAACCTGCTACTAGCTAAGCTGGCAGGGCAGTGGCCCTTGGGATAGTGCCAGCTAGGGATTACATTTTGGAGGCCCACCGCTGGGATTTTGTGCCTTCTAGTGGCCAAAAATTACAAATTATTGTTAAAGATTAATGGTTGCCCCAGTAGAAATGGCTGTACACCGGTGGGTGGGGTGGTGTACTGGGCAGAAGACTAACCTCCAAAATGCTCTGCTTATACTGGATATTCCCCTGGGTACCAGTAAAGACACTGCAGAGGGAGCATTCTCCAGAGTTGAATGTTTAAAAAACCCTGTGGTGGTGGGTCGACAGGCTGATTTGATCACCCAAACTTTCATAGCCTTGGTAGAGTGTAGTGACCTCATGGACAGCTCTAAAGTGCCACAGACTATTGCCCCCAGAAGGGGTTCCAGGTGCCTGGAGAGTGATAGCAAAAGACAGTAAAGACCCCAGGGAGGATGAGCGAGCTCCCACCATTATCTGAGACGTTTGAGGAGAAATTTGCTAAGTTGTTGCTGGAGGAAGGGAAAACCGTAGAGGACTTCAAGAAACTATTACTGCCACCGGGAGGGTGTGCCTTTCCCAACACCCCCTCCCACTCCAGCACCTGTTACTGCCCCACCTTCTGTGCCTGTGCAAAGGCTGGCCCCTATATCTGTACCTGCCATTAGTCACGACTCCTACCGAAGGCTGAGAATCTTCTCGGGCATCCTCCCCACCCCCAGGGGGAGGATGACTGGGAGACCTGGATAGACTATGTTGCCCCTCTAGTACTTGAATGGCAATGCTCAGAAGCAGAGAAATGAAAAAGGTTGAGTGAGAGCCTCCGAGGTCCACCTCTCACCATCCGTGCGCGGGCTAATAACCCTGAAGCAACTGCACAGGACTATCTTGATGCATTGGAAAATGTGTATGGGAACCCGGATTCAGATAAGGATCTGTGGTGGAGAGTAAGAAACGCTCAGCAGTACCCAGAGGAGCCATTGTCTGTGTATGGACATCGGCTTGAAAAGCTGCTACACGAGTGCCTCAAAAAGGGTAGTTTGCTGTCAAATTAATTAGATCAAACTGGGCTGGACTGGATCCTTAAGTCTGCTCCGTGTTCAGAATTGTTACTGCTTCAGTTGTGCCTTGCCACCCAACTGGAATTGCCCTACTCCTATGACGAGCTAATGAAAGAAATTTGGGGGGTTGAGCAAAGGCGACCCCATGGAGGAATTGCACCCATATCTGCTGCTGCTGCACAAGTGACTGAGAGTGATCAGCCAAGTGAGGCTCAGGGGCAAAAGTTGGCACTTAACAAGCACTCTGAGAATGCAAAGGACTTCCCGCCCTGAGCCCAGCGTTGGAAAGATAAGCTACTAAAGGAAGTCAGAGAGTTGAAGACAGGTGCCTCTGCAAGGGTTCCCCCATGGAACAAGATTCTGGTCCCTTTCAGGATGTGACTGCCATGGGGGTGGGGGTGCAACCTCAGGCATCCGCTACCGAGGGTGGCTCCAAGGCTGAGATCACTGGATTGACTGCCATGCTAAAGGAACTGTTAAGACACATTGCACCACTCTCACCACTGCAAGCAGATACTAGACCCCAATCTCTTACTACTGCTTCAGTTCCTCATACAATGTTCTCTCCCAGGATGACCCAGGTGTCTATCATTTGTCATAACTGTGGAAAGGATGGCCATATGAAAAGAGAATGCCGGTCTCAGAAGGACTTAGAAATAGTAGTAAACAGACTCCAAGGGGAGCTCCAAAAAGCAAATCAATGGCCAAGGGGTGCCCAAAATGACCACAGTGAGGGTTCGAGAACCCCCAACTCAAATTTCTTTGTGGCTAAATCGTCTGTCCAGGCCTCTGCTACTGCCTCTCCAGACTGGTCCAAAATAGTGGGCCCTTCAATGAAGACTACGGTGACTGTGAATGGCACTCATACTTGGGCTGTGCTTGACAGTGGGTCACAAGTGACCATTGTATTCCAGGACTGGCAAGACAAACACTTATCTGATGAGAAAACAGGAAGTTGTTATCCCTCTGTACAGACAGTTGGTGAGACCCCATCTGGAGTACTGTGTCCAGTTCTGGAGACCCCATCTCCGCAAGGACATAGACAGGATAGTAGTCCAGAGGAGGGCAACTAAATGGTGCAGGGTCTGCAAGAGAAGCCGAGGAGAGACTAAAGGAGCTTAATATGTATACCCTTGAGGAAAGAAGGAGAGGGGACATGATAGAAACTTTTAAGTACCTCAGTGGAATCAACAAAGTCCAAGAGGGTAGCATTTTCAGAAAAGAGACTTGCAAGAACAAGGGGACACAATTTAAAGATAGAAGGAGGGCAGTTCAGGGCAATGTGAGAAGTATTATTTCACAGAGAGGGTAGTGGATGCATGGAACAGCCTTCCTGAGGAGGTTGTGGGGTCTAAAACTGTGGGAGAATTCAAGAATGCATGGGACAGACATAAGGCAATTCTTGTGGGGGGTAGGAAGAAATAGGCTGTTGGTTAACTAGGATCTGCGGCCTATCCTGTAGGTAGGGAAATGGGCAGACTAGATGGGCCTAGCTGTCCTTATCTGCCATCAAAGTCTATGTTTCTATGTTTCTATGATGTGCCTTTCTCATCCCTGGAAGGCCCACATGTGTGGGACCTGAGCGACAAGTCTTACCCCTAGCTAGGGTATGTCCACCTCTGGTTGTCTTTTCCTGTAACTCTAATGGGTGTAGAGGAGAGAGTTGAGACATTGGCCCTAGTGTGTCCCCCCACTGGACTGTATGATGGGGTCCCCCTGTTAACTGGGACAAACGCCCATATGTTTGGTAGAGTGGCACAACTTTGTCATGAGAAACAAGGGAGATGGACTGGGAGGGCCCTGAGAATTCCAGCTCTAATCAAGAGGGCCTATGATTTGCAACAGAAACCTGAGGAAGTAGACCAGGATAAACCGGTGGGGATTGTGTGGAAGAAGGATCCCGATTCAATGGTACTGGCCTCTAATGCCCAGTGTACCATTCAAGGGGAGGTCCACCTCCGGAAAGATGTCATGAACAAAATACTGATGTTGGATGTGCCAGGTGATGGAAAATTGCCAGAAGGATTATTGGTCAAGCCCAGCATCTTGCCTGCTTGTGCCCATGCCTCTGCATGATGAGTGATGGTCCAGATTCACAATGTGTCAGATCGGGAGATCCGGGTGAACAGAGGGTGCACCCTAGCTACGGTACACTGTGCAGACACTGCAGTATTGCCCAGCAACAAGCACCCAGGTGAGAAGGAGAGAGTAACCCCAGACTTCTTTGACTTTGGTGACTCCCCATTGCCAGCTGAATGGAAGGCTAGAATTAGCAAGAGACTTGCCCAGAGAGACCAAGTGTTTTCACTGAAGGAATGGGATGTGGGATGTGTCCAGGGTGCGGAGCATCACATACGCCTGCACGATGGACGGCCATTTTGAGAGAGGTCCTGATGCCTAGCCCCAGTGGACAAAGATGATGTGAGAAGACACCTGCAGGAAATGCTCACTGCTGGCGTGATGCAAGAATCCAGGAGCCCATACGCCTCTCCCACTGTGGTTATGCGTAAGAAGAATGGGTCTGTGAGGATGTGTGTTGATTATTGAACCCTGAACCGGCGGACCATCCCAGACCAATACCCTATGCCTCATATACAAGATGCCCTGGACTGCTTTAACCTGCTACTAGCCAAGCAGGCAGGAGTAGTAGCCCTTGGGATAGCACCACCTAGGGGTTACAGAAGGAGAAGGCAAGTTCACCCATTTTGGTGGAGCATTTGGGGACAGAAGGCAGAGCTGATGTCGTGGACTGGAGGGATTGGGGGCAGTCAACAGGGGTGAACATGGCTGTTGGGGGGGGGGGAGAGAAGAACAAATGATGTTGTCAGTTAGACAGCCTAAGGAATAAGAGTGCCGGGAGGAAGGGGATAATCAGCAGAGGTCAGAATAGAGTGTGCAATGGTGTTTAAGATGAGGTGCAGTAAAGCAAATCTACACACATTGTTTTAGGTGACATCCCATGTTTGTAGGACATTAGCCTGTGCCTTAATGAAGACTGACAAAGCATAGCAAAGCCCAGGGAGCAGTAGTCCTTGGGTGACAGAGATCCTGGCTGTGGTGATAAGAGCATGACGTACACAATAGGCCAGCCCAATTTTGGCATTAACTGACTTGCAAGCTGCATTGACATGAAGAGAGAAAGTGAGAGATGGATCCATGGCGACACCAAGGTTTTGAAAGAGTGGGAAATATGTACAGGAGAGCCATCAAGGTATGAACCTGCAGCGATGGGGTCAGGGAGCAGGATTTCTGGTGGGTCTTAACAACATTTAGTACAAGGTGGTAGGAAGTGAGGCATGTTTGGATTCGATGTAGAGCAGAAGAAAGGTAGGAGTAAATCTCAGTGATAGAGTTGGAGGACATGTAGAGAATCAAGTCATCGGCGTAGAGTAAGGCACAACAGTGGGCAGGGATGGCAGGTAGGTTATTTATAAATATTGAAATGAGCAGGGGCCAAGTATAGAGCCTTGAGGGACTCCGGTGGATAGTGGGGCAGGGGTGGAGAGGGCTTTATGATAGGAGACAGACTGACGATTGTGCAGATGGCTGGAGAACCAGGCAATGGTGGACTGGGAGGTACCCAGTGAACCTAGTTTGTGCAAGAGCAGGGAGTGGTTGACTAAATCAAATGCTTTTGATAGGTCAATAAAGATGGCACCCGTGAGTTGACCTTTGTCAGTGTTGGTTTTGGTGTCACTGGTGAATTGCGCTAGGGCCATAGTGGTACTGTGTCCTGGTCTGAAGCCTTGTTGAGCTGGGGATAACAGGTTATAGTTGGTCAAGAAGTCAGACACCTGGCAATGAACAAGCTTCTCCAGAAGCTTACTGAGGGTCAGCAGGAGTGCTAAGGGGCTGTAGTTCATGGGGCATTTTGGGTCACGCATTTTGAAGACTGGGACTCCCCTAGCTTTTTTTCATGTGAGGGGCACCGTACCAGTGCTAATGGAGAGACTGAACAAATGCATATCAGGTAGTGAGAAGGGAGGTGTATAGCTAGTGTAAATGGAGTTTAAGACAAATAATTGCACAAAGGTCACCTTCCTCCAACCAATAGCCCTAAATCCCTCACACCACTGTCTGTGGGAGCTCCCTGTACTAATCTTTATGCTGGTGCACTAGGTAGTGAAGGCTCCAGGTACCAGCCAGTTAACAGTAGCAGTACAGTACCCAGTTAAATTATTAGTATTGGTGTAGTTCATATTAATGGCATAGTTCAAATCAATGCAAACCAAAAAAAGTCCCAAACACTCTTTTAGGTGGATTAATGCAAATAAATCTTCATCTGGGCACAACAGTGTGCTCAGTCCTGCCCAGATCATAACTGACCTGACTAACTGCTCTGCCTAACTAAACCTATTTCAGTACTCATGAGTCTGACTCTGAAGCTACAGCTTCAAAATGATTCATCAACTTACTAGAGTGGATCTCCTTGACAGCTGGATTGAAGGTGGTCCTGGAACACAGTGTGGCCAACCTACAGCACTTTCCTGGTGGCTGGAAGGTGCATGCTATTTTGCAGGCAGCATGGTCTTCCAAAATTCTCTTGTTCATGACAGGGGACTTTTTTCTGTCTTTTGTCTTCACCCTACATGAGGTCTTCCCTATCTAGCCAGCAAAGGGATCACAAGGCAACAAGTACTTTGCCTGGCAGCAACAACTGCTCAGCTGTTAGTAGCTGCTGGCTCTGTCCCATTCAGGCTTCTGGAAGCTACTTGGCAAGCAGGTGGATCAGAGAAAACCCTGAAGAGTTTCCTCACTATTGGAGTCACAGGCCACAAATCCACTCTTCAATTGAGTCTGGGCCAGGCACTCCTAAAGGCTTTGGCACAGATTTTCTAGGAGAACCTAAGATGGATCTCTGCCTTTTTCAAAAATCTGGCTATTCTTATTTGAGCTGTAGCCACTGCACACACTGTCTCCTGAGCAGCTCAGCTCCTGATTCACTGTTGCTGTCTTTGGAAGGGCTTAGAGGCTTTGCCTCTCAATTGGCCGATAAACTGACAGGCATTTCTTATGCCAATACTGTCTGTAATTCCACCTTGGGCTTCATTAGCCACAGCTGTTTTTAGCTGATTGACTGGCTGAGAAAGCTTTTCTGCTCCTAGAGTGGTCTACACTCACATGGATTTTTCTAAGATCCCAGCCAATCCAAACAGCCTAAGAAGTCAAGGTTAAAAAAAGAAGGTGGTTCCCATTCAATGGTTTATTTATCTAACCAGTCCAGTGGTGGAGGCTCTGGCTATGATGGCAGTAAGCCCATGGCATGCAGACAAATATTACTTAAATTGTGCTGCCCAGAACCCTTTGCTAAATATCCATGGGGCTGGTTGAAGAACACGGTGGCTCTGATCATGAAGTTGTTTTCCCGAGTGGCATTAAGAAACAAAGGCAGCTGTAGTTTCCAGTCTAAAACAAAAGGCTGGGTATTCTAATTTTATATCTGTGTAACCCCCCTGCAAATGGGGGTTCCCAAAAGACTTCCAGGAGCTTGCTTGAATGCTCCAAGCCTGAATGGTGTTTGGCGTTTAAGCCATTTATCAGTGAGTGTTTTTAGAGCCTCTGGTACTGTCTCTTTAAGAGCTGTCTGCTTGCAGACATAATTAGTTTGTATGGGGGGACTGTGTGCTTCTCTGCTTGAGTACCACTCGAGCTGCTGCCAATTCACTCCATTTTGCAGTCACTAGGAGTGCAAAGGGAACCTATCTGAAAGATGTAATTGTTTGCCAGAAATCATTTAGAGTAATTATGAAAATACAGTTTGTCTAACCTGCTTTCTTTGCAGTCAGAACTGTGTTTGCCTAGTTTCCCATTCTAGTTTTGAACTTCTGAACTGGACCAATCAGTGTGGGTTAAGGTAGTTCTAAAATGGTGCCTTGGATGAATCAGAACTTGGACTCGTAATCTGAGCCAGCCACAAGAGGATTGTATGGGCAGTGACTCTGGGAGATGTAGTTTGGACTTCGGCGCCTTTTTGGACCAACAGGGGCAGTCTATTGTGAGTGACAGCCAATCCAGCCAAGAACTGGGAGGAACTCAAAGGAAGTGCCCGGTTTTGTCTGCTGGAGTTTCAGTTGAGCTCTGGCAGTGAAGAGGGAAGGAGCCCTGTGATTTTTCGGTGTGCAGTTTTAGTTGGGAAACGT
Source organism: Neoceratodus forsteri (assembly GCA_016271365.2). Classification (NCBI taxonomy): domain Eukaryota; kingdom Metazoa; phylum Chordata; order Ceratodontiformes; family Ceratodontidae; genus Neoceratodus; species Neoceratodus forsteri. Next base: position 958,284,649 of record CM057455.1, read on the forward strand.
GTGTAAGACCCATAGTTCCGGTCTGCAGCTTGTGTAACTGCTTGTTAGGACTGAATCCATCCTGTGAAGAGAATCAAAGGATATCTGAAGAGTAGAAACCAGGCTCACCCTGTAGAAGACTGGAGAAATTGCTGAATTGCGCTCGGTCTGTCAGGAACTGAATCTGCTGTGTGTTCTCCCGGGTATTGTGCAGTAATTGCGATCGGGATAGAGAAGCAGCCTGCCTGGTATAGTACTTTCTTTCACCATATAAATGTGTGAGGAGGCTTGTGTAGCTCAAGTGAATCCTGCTGCCATTAAAGGACTTTGCCTGTTACTGTTTACCATATAAATGTGTGAGGAGTCTCGTGGAGCTCAAGAGTAGCCCTGCTGGCGTTGAAGGACCCTATCTTGTTTGGAGGTCGTGAGTACTAATTCAGGGTCGCTCCCTGTTGAATTGCCACATTGAATCCAAATGGAATTACTGTACTGCTGACTGTTTAACTAATTTTTCTTTTCTCTGTGTGAAAGGGGGCCCTACCAGCTGCCACGGTTTTGGACTAGCCACTAGGGCTTGGGTACCCAGGGACAGTAACTGGTAGGGATAGGCCTATGCACAGAGCCATAAATAGATGAGTAAAGTGATAAGCTAATTAACCTGATTTCGCCCTGTCCTTGTTATATTCCCTAAATAAATCAGAGCTGCTTGTTTCAGCAAAGTTATACTGCCTGAGGTATTTGTCTATGTAAAAGTATTGTACTGTGATTGTTGCACTGTATCTTCTTATTTTACAGGGGGTCCCAAAGTCTGAACCAGTCCTGGGGGTAAGTGTATACTGTGAAGGTAATTCTGATATACTGTGTGGGCCACTAGTGGGAAGAAAGGGGGGGTTGCAGTGTCCCAGAGGGCTGTGACCAAGTTAGTTTAACTATTGCAAACCCTGACCTCTGGGTGGAAGCACCCGCCATCGGATCCAGGCCCCTCAACCTGTTAGTGGCAAATCAGGCAAGGGTAGTAGCCCCTGGGATAGCGCCATCTAGGGGTTACATCTGGATACCATTCCTCACAGGAGAACAGCTAAACAAATGATTGCAATCCCCACAGACCAGAAAGAGAGAGAGAGAGAGAGAGAGAGAAAAAAAATATTGGATTTAATAGAAAAAAGCACCAATGTGCACAATACAATTGCAATAATTGCAGTAGAATGTGTCAGTACACATTTCGGACAAGCTGACCCCAGCACTTCGAGACTCAATGCATCTACTTCAGGATATCAAGAAGAAGAGGCATAGGGAGCCTCAAAGCACTGTGATTGGCTTGTCTCCACATTTGTACTGCCACTTTTTGTACTACAATTAGTGAACTTGTACTGCTGAGATTGATGCTGCTTTACTCTCTTTGTGGCCTGCATGGAGTGCAGTCAAGTGTTCAGGGATGTTCACAGTCTGCTTCTATCAACACAAGGGGACTGAGACAAAAAACAAACAAAAGGAGACTGAGACTGAAAGATGTCTGTGTGGCTCTGGTGGCTGTGAGGTCAGGTTTCGGTGACGTGAGTCCCAGGTGAGACATGTGAGGTAAGCCCCATTAGGGAGATTACAGTAACTGGTTGTGTACTACAACAAAGATCATAACCCTCAACGTATTCAACAGTCACTCCCCCCACCACCACCACCCACACACAGGGATGTCATTTTTCAGCAGTGCAGGTGTGAATAGTTTTGCAATGTAGGTTCAGCCAGTCTCTCCTTATGTCCCCATTAGAGGGACTGCCACCCTTTTGAGGTGCCATGGAGGCACAAAAACTCTCTAGAGGAGGATTTAACCCCTAGAGGTGTTGTAGGGACAAGGTCCCTTTGAATAAAGGTACTGTCTCATAAGGTGAGGGGGAGCACTGTGAAAGAAAAGGAAGATTGGTAAGTAAAATAATTTCTGTGCTTTGACATCTTAGTTGTTTTTGTACTAATTGTTGTGACTGTAAAATAAGCTGCACACCTGTATTTAATTTCTCTGTAGTCAGCCAATGGTCTGAATTGTAAATGCACCCACTGGCACTATGTACATATATTTATATATATCCTTTGTATTATGTAATTGTTTTATTCTTTGGTAACTGGGTAAAGCCCACTAGGCATAATGCCTGCTTTCAGGGGCAACCTGGGAGCATTGCCGACGTTAATTGGCTTGTGTGGAGGTTGTGGGAATCAGCCCCAGGTTTGCCGGATGTGCCAATGGGATTTACAGCTCATTACTCTAACATCCAGACTGTATTGCCACTCCCTTGTAACGGTTTTTAAGTATTCCCTATGCCATCCATTGTTCCCTCCCCTCACGCCAGGTCACAACTGGAAATCAGCCTCTGGGGCTCTAGTTGCTTAGCTGATAAAATATGTTTTCAAAAATAAATAATGATTGAATTGAAGAAGCATCAATCCAAGAACATATAAAGCCACTGTCCAGGCCCACCACAAGGCTCAGTATTTAAACTGTACTGTATTGAACTGTTATTGCATTGTATCACATTACATTACATAAGGAATAAGGCATGACAGAGGGGGATTATGCCATGTTAATGTACAGAGTAGTGGGTTGATGTCTGGAGCCCAGTGGGTGAGTGATTTCAACCACCATGAGGTACATTGCATGAGTCAACCTTAACCTTTTTTTGCACTAGCCAGCAGGGCAAGTTGATTCAAAATTGCACTAGCCCACAGGTGGTTGCACTAGCCCTCAATTATAATGGTAACTTTTGCTCACTTATACAGGAAACAATGCAAGCAAAGCCAGGAAATACTCTGCTTATTGCACATTTATCCTGCTCCCACATTGCTTCCAGCTCCCCAGCAGAAATAAAAAGACTGCAATGCCATCGCTCACAGACAGTGAGCCCCCCATTGTTTTGTGCCATGGCCTCCTCTCTTCCTCTTTCTGCCCCCCCCCCACACACACACACCAAACAGAGAGAGGATGTCACAACAGCAAATGTTCAATCAAGCAGTCCTAGCTCTGTGCACACAATAGCTGGCATCATCATGCACCTCACCACACTGTCACCACCACCCACAGGGCAATGAACAGAGTCAGGCAGAGAAAGACACTCGCAATCCCCACCCTATAGTCAACTGGAGACCTGCACTTTTGAACGTTTTTGTACAGTCTCAAGTGAGCCAGGAGCACATCTAAGATTTTTTTGGGGTGGGGCTAGACAAACTTAAGGGGCTTGGAAAATAGAAAACTATGATATTTTTATTTGTAAAAGCATTGATTTTACTATGCTTTGCCCCAACAATAACAGATTTTTCTTTAACATTGTCCTTTCATCAGCCCAGGGGAAACAGTACACAGGCATAACACTATACTATTTCTATTTCCATATAGGATGATCTATGCACCCCAGGAATGCCTATTTCAAGGTTTCAAATTATGTATTTTATTAAGGTTTATTTTTGTACCTTACATGATCCAACACTTTGTTTTTAGGCTGAAAGGACATGCTGAGTGAGATAAGGGTGGAACTGTATGGATGGTGACGGCTGGCATGGTCCATTTAGAAGAGCTGAGGACCCCCTACACTTGCCAGTAATGGCAGCTATGGATCTATGGATGGTCACTTCAGAGTCTGGTCTGCAGTGGTGTCCAGGGAAAAAAACAGAGTTAAGAGATTTGGGAGAGGGAAGTTATGGTGAGGCTGGGATAAAACCCACCACATGCAGGGCCAATCCTGTATACCTCTTTGAATTTTGTCACTGAAATGTTGGATACAAACACTCAAAATGTAGAGAAATGAGAGTCACTGGTCTTAATAATATTGGACAAATTGTTAGACATAGACACATTCAGAAAACTGGAACCTAGTGACTTAACAGCACTCTACCCTTGATCACACCCTGGACACTAGCTGAAGGTCTTAACAGTGGAGTGATAATGACTCACATTGAGTCATTTGTGGGATCCCTCTCTTGAACTGCTGGATAATTGCAGCTCTTAATGAGCTGTTAATCACACCTGGCCATCTGGAACATTGAGGCCCTGTCCACACTACACCAGTAAAACAGTTTAGTAACGGTACAGAGGGCTTAAACCGTTACCGTAATGGTTTGCATTTACACTAGTAACGTTACAGAGGGTGTTTTCGGAACCGTTATAGAAACCTGTTGTGAGGTGGTTTCAACAACAGTCCCTGTAACGGTTGCAGTTCTGTAACATTACCGGTGTGTGTCTAAACACTCCACCTTGTTGCCTCCAGTCCCCCACCATACCTGCATGCATTGTAGCACTGGTGTAATGCAAGCGGGTCGGGGGGTGGAGTCTACCAGGGCGTACCAACAGCAATGTGAGGCACGAGCATAGGCTGCAATACTGGGAAGTCTCCATAGCAGGGTAAACCAACCTACAGCGGTATGCCCACTCCTGGAGTTACCCATGTGTCCCCACTTGACCTACCCCCCTGTCCTCACATGCCCCCCTAAGAGCCACCTCCTGAAGTATCCAACTACTGTCCATGATGACGCCTCTCACTGTGACAGGCGCTGGGAGTACCCTGCCTGCCCATCAGAGCTGTGGCATCAATACTACCTGTGGAATGGTGCCAGTAGCACACACATACAGCGGTTGAGCTCCTGAGTGCATCGTGTAACACAGCTGCGGTGGCCAATATATGTGTGGCACTGTGTACAGGGGAGTGGTGGGGTACACCGATGGCAGTAGTAGACGGGTTGCCATCAGCCATTCGGCAGCAGTACCTGAGCGGCTGTCATGCCCTGGTGCCCTACCCTGTTGGACATGTTGCCATGTCACACACTCTCCCTCCCTCTCACAGCAGTACCTCCCTGTATCCACCATGCAGCCCCCCCCGCACCTTCTCCCTGTCGCCTCCTCACCATAGCTGTGTAACAAATCATTGCCATACTGTATGTTGCACATTATGGCTTGCACAGATGCATACTACCCCATATGTATCGTGGGTGGGTGCCTCTCATTAAAGCTGTCCTCACCAGGTGCACCATGGGATATGCTCTGCTTCGATGGGGTTGGGACCACACATACTATCACACACAATGTGGACAAGCTGTACCATTTTCAATATTTTATCAAACTGTTCACTAGCAGTGTGGACACACTGTACCGTTTACGGTCTGTAATGGTTTGGAACCGTTATAGATTTCAAGTGGTGTAGTGTGGACAGGGCCTGAGAGAGATTAGCATGAGGACTAGAGAATGCTAAAGTAGAGACTTTTTTTAACTTCATTAACAGCCATGAAAATCTGCACTAGTCCAGCCGGGCAAGTGGAGAGTTAGCTGCACTAGCCCTGGTCAATTTGCACTAGTGTTTGGGCTAGTAAAACAATGTTAAGATCGACCCCTGGTACATTGACATAGCATAATCACCCACCCCCAGTGGAATTGCCTTATTCCATTTATAAAAGGTTTAGTGATGTTAGTTTTTTAGTAGTGTAGAAGTATTGTGATTTGTTGCTGTTTCTTTGAATGTTTGGCTTTGGGGCATTAGCATTAATTAGATATGTGACAGGGATTAGTTTGCAGTTAGTAAGCTGCACTAGCTAGATGTGGTTGCACTGCAATAAGTGGGGCTTTTTTGGGCTTTAAATAGGTATTCCTGACTCTTAATATATCTCTTTTTTAATGTTCTACCTCTTGACTCCCCCCCACCCAAGTATTGCCCTGTCCACTGCTCCCTTCATCCTCCTGCTGTGCCTATATGAGTACCCCCCCGCCGATCAAGACTCAGTTATATTTACTACATGAACGTGTTGCATGATTTGCCTTACTGTGTTTGTGATTATGCTCCTCTGACATACTGTATTGCTGTATATGTCTTCTATTTGTGTAATGCTGTTAAAGAGCTGCTGACACCATCTGCAGTCCTGGGTAGGCAACTCATACTAAGGAATTGCCTGCCCACGGAGCTAATTTAGGCCACTTTTAAATGTATTTACCAAGTACTAAATTCAGGACTTACATTTATATGCTCAGCTTGTTACTTCCAGGTATAAGCCGAGCAGCTGCCAAGCACTGCAGCCCTGCCCCTAAAAATAGCAGTTTGATGACATGAAGTTGAGAATGGGGCTTCAGGTGTGCTATATATAAAATTGTGTAATTTGGGAGGACATCAAGACATACATACCGTATCTTTGCCTCCAGTTATACATGTGCAGGGCTCGGTTCCATACATACATAACTGGAGGCAAAGATACTGTCTGCATGTTTAGATATCCCTCTTCCCTGATTACACGATTCTGTAAATAGCATGGCTTGCCCCATTCCCCACCTCACATCATCAAACGACTATTTTTAGGGGTGGGGCTGTAGTGCTTGGTTGCTGCTCAGCTTGCATAAGGAAATTACAAGCTGCGCATCTAAATGTAAATCCTGGATTTAATACTTGATGAAAAAATTAAAAATGGCCTAAATTAGCTCCTCGGGCAGGCGACTCTTCAGTTTGAGTTGCCTGCCCAGAACAGGACAGCTGCACTTTAACACTATTTCCCCTCCTTTCAACTATCTCCTTTATCCCTCACCCACAGGATGCATCTAAAAATGAGCTTTTAGAAGATCAGCATGCCTTTCCTTGTAAAACTTTTGAAATAAATAGATGAATTTAACTTCCTGTGCTTCTCATATGATCTGTGAGGCTAAGCTTAAAGGCTGGGCTGTGCTTCCTGTACTGTACTTTCCACGTGATCGGAGTCAGACCTGGAAGCCTTTGATGTTGCAGTGCTCCCAGATCGGCCAAAGCATTTTCCTGTAGCAGACCCTAATTTTTCCTTTATTTCCCCTGTAAAAGCTGGGTGAAATTCCTGTAGATTTTCCTGTATGCTCACACTGTATAATACAAGCAAGATTGTTCCTATTAGATGTTATAAACTCCTCGTAATAGTGTGCCATAAAGACTAGAAATCCTCCACGTCCCAGCCAAAGCAGCACATGTCATTGATGCAAGATTATTGGGTTTTTGTACTAGTAATATAATATATTTAAAAAAACTAGTTTATCTCCTCGAACTGAGCTCCCCCCAAGCACACTCTGACCCATCCACACTTACCAGATGACAGTAAGCAAATGGAAAGCAGAATGGCAGAAGAATTTCAGCACTAAGAAATGGAAGGTCAGTTATTTAGGAAAAAAGAACATTAATACAAAATACTACCTTACTGGCATGGTGAGTACTGCAATGTAACATGGAACAGTTTCAGGAATTGTGAGCAGCAGCATCTTTTAGTGAGGGCAGTAGTATAAGGAAAGCAGCTGCTACTCTGGACAGACTGAATATTTTTCCCCATCCTCCAGTAGCTGAGGAGCTGTTTAATAATTTTATTTTTATAAAAAAAAAAACTGGAGATGATTAGATCTCCTCAAGTCAGAGCCCCCCCCCCCCCACTCTGCCCCTGCCAGAGCAGCACAGTTAGTCAAGGGTGCTTGAATTATGAGCCCACAGATACTGGTTATAATATTAATTATATATTTTTCTCTTACCTTTGTAGATCCGGTGAAGTCATGACAGAAGGCAGCTCAGGTATCTGGATAATGTTGTTTCTTCTGGCGGTCTGGCTGGGCTCATGGGCTGCAACCGAGGAAAGTGTGCAGGGTCGGAGTTTCTTGATGGCGGGGTCCGGGGTAGTTTATTTCAGGGATGGATCAGGCTGGTCCTTTAATTTTCTCTGCACCACAATTGTACCAGTAAATGAAAGCCTGCAAGTTGCAACGCAGGTGCGGATGTAAAATGCCGGTTAGGACACTGGCGGCAGCGGGTGTCTGAGAAGCCTAAAGTGCAGGATCTCTGTTTCTCGATCCAATGCCTAGGGGTTCCGTCCATGGGTGAAAACAAAATCACGTGGCAGCGAGCAACTGGACGAATCACCTCTCTCTCTCTCTCTTTCTTTCTCTCTCTCTCTCTCCGGGCAGCAGCAGCAGCGATCCTAGTAGGTGTTTGAAACACAGGGGGTCCATAGCCAGTTTAAATATCCCAGGGCTCACTCTGCATCAAAGAAGAACACTATAACCAATCAGAGACCACAGTCAGTGCATGATCAGAGCATGACTGTAGTGTCTGAACCAATCAGAGGCAGGCTTCCATTAAATCTCGTCCATGATGAACCCACAGACTCTCAAAAACAACTTTTCCCTGATGGTGCCAAATTTATCCTGCATATTTTAAAAAATGAGTAATTCCTTCCTGTTGCCCGTTTTGAGCACAAAAATCCAGTAAACTATGGGAATCCCCATAGATCTGGGAGCAGTGATGTTGATTAGATGCCATGTGAACTCACTTAGGTGTGCTGCAGGGCAGTGATGGTATTCAAGAAGGGAGTTTGAGCTGTACTTTGTTATTTCTGCATTCCAGATAGGTAAGTGGATATTTTATTAGCTTTTAGAGCAACGTCTGTAGACTTTGTTCTGATTGTTTTGGGAGGTGTGTGTGTGTGTGTGTGTATATATATATATATATATATATATATATATATATATATATATATATGTGTGTATGTGTATGTGTGTGTTTATGTGTGTATGTGTGTGTATCTGTGTATGTGTGTGTATATGCGTGTATATATGTGTGTACGAGTGTATATGTGTGTATATGTATATGTGTATATGTATGTTTCTGTGGTTCTCTGTAATCATAGTTTTGATGTACATTTTTTGCTTTTATTAGGTGTTTAAAATATTTCTCTTCTGTTAGCAGCACTGAGGCTTTTAGGGTTTGGATTTGTGAGTAGGAAGTACAATGTGTTTCTTCAAAGTTGCTGGATTGAATTCCTTTACAGTTTGTGACTGTTGAGCAATGTTGCTTGGGGGAGGGGTCATGTATATTTTTAATTTGCATGATTTTTTTATCTTGCTGTGTTGTTTGATTTGCATTGTGACCTTTTTGACCCTGAGGCTATGTAATTAGCATAGTGACCTTTTTGACCCCAGCTGGTTGTGCTCTCAATTAATACACCCTTATCATGTCTTCTGAGGAAGGGGTATATGCTGCGTTAATGCAGTACCATGCAATGGGGTCCTGACTAATGCAGAGTCAGAACTGACCAAACAGCTAAATAAAACAATGACACCAGAAACAGCTAATACAAAACAGCTCAGTCAAATACAAGAAGTTTCATTTTTTGGGGGGCAAGCACCCCACACTCTCCATTGTGGGGGCTTTGCCCCCCAACCCACTTTCTTATATATACACCAACTCCAGGGGGGCGCACCTGAGGGAGGGGGGCAATTTTCAGTTGCTGTATTTGACTTAGCTGTTTTTACTAAGCTGTTTTCACTGGCCACCTTTTAGGATGCCAAATTACCTTACATTACATTATATTAGTAGTAGTAGCAGTATATATTAATAGTAGTAGCAGTGTATATTAGTAGTAGTAGCAGTGTATATTAGTAGTAGTAGTATATATTAATAGTAGTAGCAGTATATATTAATAGTAGTAGCAGTATGTATTAAAAGTAGTAGCAGAGGCAACAGAAGCCTGCACCAAGACACAGAGTAAGAGGAGCAGAGCAAAAAAACCATGCTGGTTGAACAGTGAGGTTGTGGAGGTGGTGAGGGCAAAACGAGTGGCACACCAGAGGTCTGGGAGGACGGGGAAGGAAATGGACAGAGAGGAATATATAAGATGGTCCAGGAGGTGATCAGAAAGTGAGAGAAGCCAAGGCCCAGAGGAGCTAAAATTAGCATAGGGAATTAATGGGGGGACTTCTTCAGATACATCATGGAGAAAGAAGCAAAAGGAGAGGATAGTAAGGATAAAAGGGGTGGGGAGTGGATGGAAAAGGTGGAGGAGCAGGCAGAAGCACTGAATGAATACTTTTTGTCCAGTGTTCATGGAAGAAAAGGGGGGACCACTACCACCATGGGCTGGGAGGGTGGGGACAGGAGGCGAGGAGGCGACAGATGGAAGAATTGAGGCAAGTAGAGTCCTAGAGGGACTGAGGGCACTGAAGGTAGACAAGGCAACAGGGCCAGATGGTATCCACCCCAGGGCACTGAGGGAGATGGCGGAGGTGTTGGCGGAGTTGCTGGTGGATCTGTACAGCACCACACTGGAGTCAGGATGTGTGCCACTGGACTGGAGGATGGCACATGTAGTACCATTACACGAGAGCAGGCCAAAGGACGACCCAGGTAATTATCATCCGGTAAGTCTCACCTGCATAGTGCGCAAGCTCATGGAAATGATACTAAAGGAAAGACTGGTGTCGTACCTGGAGGACAATGGCCTCCAGGATGTGTGGCAGCATGGGTTCATTTCAGGGAAGTCTTGTCAAACCAACTTGATACAATATTATGACTGGGTGATAGGTGAGCTGGATAAGAGTCATGCTGTGGATTTTCTTTATTTGGACATTAGCAAGGCCTTTGATTCAGTGCCTCATGGGCAGCTTTGGGGGGGAAGCTAACTGGTGTAGGGGTAGGATCAAAAATGACAAACTGGATTACAAGCTGGCTGAGTGGGAGGCTGCAATGGGTGGTGGTGAGAGGGGAGCTCTCAACTCCGAGGCCGGAGATGAGTAGGGTGCCACAGGGCTCTGTGCTGGGGCCAGTATTATTTGGACTCTTCATATCAGACATTGCACATGGGGTAGTGAGCAAGGTAAGTCTTTTCGCTGATGACACCAAAATCGGAGCAGTGGTAGATGGAGGGGAGGGATGGAAGCAGTTGCAGGGAGACCTAAGCAAGCTAGAGGAGTGGTCAGAGAGGTAGCAGCTGGGGTTCAATGCAAAGAAGTGTAAGGTCATGCACTTTGGGGTGAAGAATCCAAGGATGGAATACTGGCTGGGGGGGGGGTTAAGTTGGGGATCACTGAGGAGGAGAAGGACCTAGGAGTAGTGACAACAGGGACCATGAACAACACTGCCCAGTGCAGGAAAGCAGCTGCAAAAGTGAACAAAATGCTGGGGTGCATAGTGAGGGAGTTTTCATCCAGGTGAAGAGAGGGTGATCTTGCCCCTCTGCAGGTCACTGGCAAAGCCACACTTGAAGTATTGTGTGCGGTTTTAGAGGCCATACCTAAAGGGTGATATCAGGCTACTGGTGGGGGTGCAGAGGAGGGCAACAAGGATGATATGTTGAATGGGGGGGAGAGACTATGAGAGCAGACTGGGAGACTGGAATATCTACATTCTGGAGGATAGAAGGGACAGGGGAGACATGATAGAGACATTCAAGTATCTGAGGGGAATCGATATGGATGGGGCAGATGGGGTCTTTAAGCTAAGAAGGGGGAGGGACACCAGGGGGCATGGGCTAAGAATGGGGGGGAGATTTAGGAGAGAAATGAGGAGACACTATTTCACAGAGATGGTGGTAGTGAAATGGAATGCACTACCGAAATGGGTGGTATTATGTAAATCTGTGAACAGCTTCAAAAGGGCATGGGACAGAGAACAGGGGAAGGTGAGGGTGGGGAAGGTGGGGGTGGCAGTGGGATGACAAAGGGGAGGGGGTGGGGCAGCTGAAAACTAGGGGTGCTAGCTGCACACTTGAGCAGACTTAGATAGACTGGATGGTCTGTTTCTGCTGGCACATTTGTATGTTCGTATGTATGTAGTATATATTAATTGTAGAAGCAGTATATAGGTTTATTTAAAATCCAGAAAGGGGAAGTTACCTGATTGAGCCAAGGCTCTTTAAATGGGGTCCCAAAGCAATCATACTCATAGCTGCTATTACAATAAATACAAATACAGCTATGACAGGTTACATAATGCAATATAAGTTAGTAGAAAACATAAGCAATTAATTGTTATGAGTAGTGCTGGGCAAAATTGTGAAAATCCCTTTCATGCAATTCTCACGAAATTGTGCCATTTTCATAAAATTTTGCACAATTTCATGAACTGAGCACAGTATAAAGAAAAGTATAGCTTTTTGCACAGAATGAGTGAAATTGCAGTTTTGCAGATTAAGGGTTATAAAATGCAGACATGGCCTGTAGATATACTGTAGAATAGACAGGGGAAAACTGAGCAGACTGGTAGGCCAAGCAGTCCTTTCCTGCTGACAAATTCTCTGTTTCTATATTTCAAAACATTTTGTTCATTTAGGACTTTGTACACTTTTTGCAATGGTTTCCAACTCTAAACGTTTTGTTTATGTAGCACGTAGTACATTTATCATGACAGTTTTTGCATTTTGCTTGTGTGTTTTACCAAGCTCTCACACTGTAAAGTATGTTACATAGAAACACAGACAATGATGACAGGAAAAGACCAACGGTCCATTCAGTCTGTTCAAGCTCCGTATTCAGCCGTGGAACCCATTGACCCTCTAGGGTCATAGCCCTCCCCATCCTTACCCCATTACTTCCCAGCTTCTGCCATACTGAGCAACAACTATACCCTTCGTTCTACCCTAACCATGCTTGAACCCACCAACAGTTTTAGCACCCACCACTTCAGCAGATACACTGTTTCATAGCTCTACCACCCTTTCTGTAAAATAATATTTCCTCATGTCCCTTCTGAGCCTTCTGCTGTCAGTTTCCAGTTGTGTCCACATGACCATGAACGAGTATTTAAGCTCAATATTTCCCTGTGGTTCACTTATTAATTACTTTTAGGAACTTGAAGGTTTCTCGCATTTGTCACCTCTCCCTTCTGGTCTCCAGTGACTGCAAGTTCAGTGCCTTGAGGTGCTCCTCATAGTACCTGACCTGTTGTCCCCGATTCCTTTTGTTACCCTGTGCTCTACTGTCTCTAGCCTATTTCTATCCTTTCTGAGGTGAGGATTCCAGACCTGGGTGCAGTAGTCCAGGTGTGGCCTCACAAAGAATCTGTATAAGGGAAGTATTACCGCTTCCCTTCTGCTATCAATACCCCTCCCAATACATCCCAGCATCCTACTTGCTTTGATCTATGCCCTATTGCACTGACTTGATTGTTTGAAGGAGTCACTGCCGATAACTTCAAGGTCCCGTTCCTCAGCAGTAGTGTTAAAGCAGCAGCGCAACGAAAATGGGCTAAAATGTGACTCCGCTTTTTTTCTTCCTAATCAATGTCAAATGTCTTCCAGTTTCTGTTATCATTTAAAAATTATATGAATGTTTTAAAATAATTATTTCTGAAGAAAAAAGATGGCCGCTTCATTTTTGCATAGAAATAATATTGAGGACCTGAGGAGAGTAAGAATCTGGACAAAAATGTAAATGTACAGTAAACAACATAGGAAGCATCCAGAAAACCCAAATCAACAGTTCTGCCAATATTTTTCATAACCATAGCAGAAAATTAGCTTTTTGGAATTATTTTTTCATTGCACTGCTGCTTTAAACCTCACTCCACCCATCCAGTACTCTGTCTCTGGGGTTCTTGTTCCTCAAGTGCATTACCTTGCACTTCTTGGCATTGAATTTCAACTGTCAAAGCTTAGACCGCCCCTCTAGCTTTCGTACATCACTCTGCATTTCCTTGACTCCCTCATTGTTGTTGAAGGCCATCTCAGCAGTTTTTCAAGACAATCGCAAAACTTGTTTTTCTAATTAAAATACAAACATTAATAAAGGTTGTTTAAAGTCAGCTCAGACATCTGGTTAGACTGTCTTCTGACAAACCATACAATTTTTCAGTAATTAAAGTTAAGTACTGTTTATATATTTAGCATTTTAAAGTTTTGGTTTCTGTCAACTTTAACTTAGGGGATGGAAGATTTGCATCTTTTCAACAATTCTTTCAAACTCTCCATACATGTGCGAGACATTTAAACTTTAAAACCTTATGACTTGAAAATGAAAAAAAAATCCATTCTGAAACCAAGCTCTAATGACTCTTTTAAGTTTCGTAATTTAAATCAGTGTAGTTTTTTTCTCTCTATTTGTGGGCAAACAAGTCTAAGATATTTTAAGTAATTTTGGAAAGAAATTACTTTAGAACCACCAAACTGATTTTTTGTCAAATGTTGCAAAGAGTTAACCCCTAGTACTGAGACTTTTTTTTTTTTTACAACAAATTTCACGTTCATAGGCATTAAGGTTGACAGCACAGAAGCTTTCAAAAATCCCATTTTCACACAAACACTGACCCAGTTTTTAACATACTGGTGGTACTGTGCCTGTGCCCGTTTAATGTTAAACCTCACATTTTGCACATTAATATCTTTGGATCTCTTTGACAAAATGAGCTGACATTTTGTATGTGTTGTCTAAGAGGCACGGTCTTGATGTGTGGAAATTTTTGTGATGGCAGCTTGTGTGGTTTCTAAGATCCACATGTGTAGTTTTTCCTTTTCTTAACATGAGTTTTTTTTGCTCTCCCCTACAGCCTGCATGGAATTAAATTTTTCCCCAAACTTGCAAGGGGCATGTGTCACGTCCCAAGGTAATACCTTTGATAGGTCTCATGAAAAAATATCAAAAGGTTCCCTAGTTATAATTGTTTAAATTGTAGTATTTTTCAACCAGCATGTGCACAGTAGGGTTTTTCAGATAACGTTCTGCAGCAAAAGTGAAACTTTGATGCCTCAAATGCTCCTGTTTGCTTTCTCGCCACTCAATTGGCAAGGCACCACACAATTCTGGTGCCATGCCATCCACCATCTTGTTGTTTTTGTCCATGAACTGGCAAATGTAGAAAATACATAAAAGTGCTTGGATTTTTAAAACAAACATCAAAATCTAGCTAAATGGGAGCCATTTAGCTAGATTCTGATGTTTTGTTTTTTTAATCTCCTGCCTACAAATACCTTTTCTGAGCACCCAAAATCATGGGTGCCCAGCTTAGCAAAAGGAGCATATCCCCCATGTTCTCTGAATGAGAACAGTGGAAATTTCTTGACTTCTGCAGCCAGAGCTGGACTTATGCTGCAGGCTGCAGTGAGAGGAGAGAGCTGCTGACCCCATTCTGTCTGTAGTGGGCTCCTGAACAAGCAGTGGAGTGGGTCAGAAGGGCACTGTGGCAGCAAGTCCTGAGGGTTTAGGGTATGTCGAGAAAGGCAGGGGTTATTTGGAACTTCTCTCAGAGCAAGTTTATGCTTTGATATATAATACATGGGGATGGTGCATTAAGGAAGTTTTTGCAATTAAACTTCACCATCTCATATACTGTATTTGTATTCCCTGGTAGTTCAGTGGTCCATCTTCCCTCCCCTGATGTCCGATAGCCTTCCCCCTATTATATGAAAATTTCCCTGGTAGTCCAGTGGTCCCTCCCCCCTTCCTCCTTCTCCAGTCACCATCATCATGTTAGGGTATTTCATTTGAGGTCCAGTGGTCCCTCCCCATTCTCTGATTGACATCCCATATGCTGTGTTTGCATTCCCTGGCAGTCCAGTGGTCCCTCCCACTCCCCCAATGTCTGATTGCCTTCCCTGTATTATATCAAAATTTCCCTGGTAGTCCAGTGACCCCCCCCATTCTTCTATCACCATCCCCATGTTAGGGTATTTCATTGGTTGTCCAGTGGTCCAGCCCCCATTCTCTGATTGCCATCCCATATGTTGTGTTTGTATTCCCTAGTAGTCCAGTGGTCACTTCCCCTTCCCCCAATGTACGATCATCTTCCACATATTATATCAAAATTTCCTAGGCAGTGCAGTGGTCCCTCCCTCCCTCTCTCATTCTCCGATCACCATCCCCATGTTAGGGTATTTCATTGGTGGTCCAGTGGTCCCTCTGCCCTTCATGTTCTCTGATTGCCCTTCCCGTGCTACTTAATGTCCAAGGTGTCTAGTGCTCCCCCCATAAGGCTCTGTCCCTGAAAAAAAGAAAACTGTCCTTTTGTTTTTTTTTTCCCTGCAAAGAAAAAAAAAACAGTCCCTCACTGATCAGCCCCCCACCCCTACCTCCCACTCAGCACCCACTACCCCAAACCCCTCAGTACACCCCCACACACCCTCACTCTCCTGAACAGGTCCCAGGTTCAAGATCCACTCTTCAATCGAAGACACGTCTTGCTGCAAGAGCCAACAACTGCAAAATAAATAACTAAGGTAAATGTGGTTCAGTGTATTTCAATGGGGGGTTTCAACTTAGGTGCATAACTTTACTGTTTTTTGACATTTTGACCCCAAATTTTCAACATGGCCTTTTAGGGACTCCACCTCATGAACAATATGACTGTCATTAGGAAACTTTCACCGGAATGGTGATTGTGTGGTGGCTTGGCAAAGTCACCTTTTGGGTGGGATTTGGAAGTTGTTTCTACTCTTCTACATGAGGTGGGGTCATAAGAAGCAAATGTTGAAAATTTGGGGTTAGATTATGCAAAAATGGCAAAATTATGACCATTCATTGCAATTTCACTATGCACACTTGTAACTTTGGAAATTTTAAATATTTTGACCCCAAATTTTCAACAGAGCCTTCTTAATACCCTACCTCATGTATGTCAAAGACATAATTTTTCAAACCCTGGCCAAAATGTGGTTTCACACCTGTGGCATGGAAAGGTGTTGCAGCTGCGCAGGATTACATTTTGATGGGGATAAGATACAGTAGGGTAATAAGATGGTTATGCCGACAATTTGGTCACTGTTGTCCTATAAATGGAAGCACAAGGCCTGTAGGGCTGTGCCTTCCCACAAGCAAATAAGGATACAATTATACTACCTTAAAAGTAAGTAAATAAATTGCAAAGAAACTTCATTAATACTCTAGTAAGGGTTAAAGTGACAAAAGTAGGGAAATGTGGCATTAGGGTTTCCAAACCTAACACTCTACCCCACCCTGCACACACCAGCAGGTGTCGAGGGGGCATCTTGGGATTGTCACTCCTAACGCTCACCCCATTCTCCTATACTGTACCCATCTCAGCTTATTTACTTATGGAATGAGGTGAGTGTTAGGGATGACAACCCCAAGGCACACCCCTGATGCCTATTGGTGTGTGCATGGTGGGGGTGGGGTGTTAAGGTTGGAAAATAAAGCCACATTTCCCTACTTTTGTCACTTTAACCCTAACTAGAACATTAGCAAAGTTTTTTGCAATTGATAATATTATGCTTGAGTCATTACAGAACTAGTAATAAAGACAATTGTAACAAGCATTTGTCAATGCTGAATGTTCACTGCTTGCGTTGCTGTTGTACCATGTCTTGCTTGTACGCACGTTTACTATATAATTACCCAGGATAGATCAGATGACAGACAATGTCTCATTTTCAGTGATGTCCTGCTTTTACACATTTGTAGATTGTATTTACCCAGGATAGGCCAGCTAAGAGGCAATATTTAATTTCCAGTGGGCTCCTACATTTTGACCCAAAATTTTCAAGAGTCATTTTATGATCAATGTGGAATATTAGGGGCCTAATCTGCAAAACTAAAGTTATGAGTAAATGTTGGAACAGTTCATTGTTTCTTTATCACTTAGTTGCTTTTTTCACATTTTGAGCCCAATTTTTCAACATAGTCTTTTTATGACCACTCCCTCTGAACATGACGGGTTTCATCTATAAAAGTCACCGAAATGTCATTTTGCACTAAATGTGTGAAACCGCATTTTGGCCAGGATATGAAAAATGACAGCTGTCACATTCATGAGGTAGTGTGAAAAATGGTTAACTTGAAAACTAGGGGCAAAAATAGTGAAAATTACTAAAGTTATGAGCAAGTGTTGACAAATTTCAATGTACGCTCATAGTTTTGTTGTTTTATTTTTTTTTAGTGTTTTTACCCCAGATTTTCAACAAAGCATTCTTATGATCCCACCTCATGAACAAGGGCAGAGAAAATTGTCAAACTATGCCTGAAAGGTGATTTTGTGCCACAAGTGCAAAAACACGTTTTGACCAGGATTTAGGAACATAGAATGTGACGGCAGAAAAGGACCGCCAGGCCCACCCAGTCTGCCCAGTATTCCTAGCTAGCTGCTAAGACTTTGTTATTTCCTACCACCACCCGGATCTAAAAGACCCTTGTGTCTATCCCACGCTTTCTTGAAATCCCACCACAGTTCTTGCCCCCACCACCTCCTCTGGGAGTTTGTTCCAGTTATCCACCACCCTCTCCGAGAAGTAAAATTTTCTAATGTTTCCTTTGAACCTTCCCCCTTCTATCTGCATATCGTGGCCCCTTGTTTTCAATTGCTCCTATATCTGGAGGATGTCCACTACTGGCACCCTGTTAATACCCTTGATATATTTGAAGGTCTCAGTCATGTCCCCCTCTCCCTTCTTTGTTCGAGGGAGTACATGTTTAGGTCCCTCAGCCATTCTTCATATGACAATTGACTAAGACCCTTCATTATTTTTGTCACCCTCCTCTGGACATGCTCCACTCTGTCCACATCCTTCTTGAGGTATGGCCTCCAGAACTGTACCCCATACTCCAGATGTGGCCTGACAAGCTGCCTGTACAAGGGCATTATGACCTCCCTCTTTCTGCTAGTTATTTCCCTACCAATACAACACAGCATCCTACTGGCCCTTGCCACCACATTTTCACCTTGCCTTGGCACCTTCAGGTCCTGTGCAATGATTATACCAAGGTCACTTTTCAGCTCGGTAACCTCTAGGGCATGCCCTTCCCCCCCATCCAGTATTCTGCACCTTGTTTTTTCTTGCCTAAGTGCATGATGTTGCACTTTTTTGTACTGATGGACAATTGCCACTCCCTGGACCATTCGTCCAGTTTCTCCAAATCCCTGTGCATACTCTCAACCCCCTCAGGTATATCTACTCTATTGCAGACCTTTGTGTCATCTGTTAATAGACATACTCTTCCCTCTAGCCCTTCCACTATGTCCCCTATAAATATATTAAAAAGGAATGGCCTCAGCACCGACCTCTGAGGTTCCCCACTGGTGACCATACCCTCCTTTGAAGTTACCCCATTAACAATTACCCTCTGTCTTCTGCCCTCTAGCCAATTCTACACCCACTAAACCACTACTGGCCCCAGCCCAAGACATCTCATTTTGTCCAGTAGTATCCTGTGCAGCACAGAATCAGACGTTCTTCTTTTTTTTTTTTCAACTATTTTTCCCTCCAGTCACAGCTCATGGAACCTCTCTCAGGCATCCTGTCCAGTTCCTGCCCATATGAGGCCCCTCTGTACTGTGCCTCCTCTCTCCCCCCTTCCCACAGCCAGCACCCCCAGTTTTACCTGCCTGGGGTGGGTCGCCTCTCCTCTTTGGTGCTCTTTCATGTCAGACTCTGGCTGCAGGTAAGGGCCTGGGTGGAGGACCTGAAAAGCCAGTTGGAGAGAGACCGGCAGTGGGCATGGGGGACAGGTGCCATTGCATGTCCCACGAGTTGGTGTTTTCCCTGTTCTGCATTCTCCTCCCCCCCCCGTACATGGTTCACCCTTGATGCACTGGCACATGGCAACTCTGCCTGCGTTGGCCATGCTAGTTATGTGCTGCCAGACTTGCTGCAGTGCTCCCAGTCTCCACCGGAGGTCACTGGTATGCCGGGTTGTCTCCCCCTTGCATCCAGGTGAGGAGAGCACCACAAGGGCACTCATCCTCAACCCTTCCCCTGCCGACCCCCAGTGCCTCGAGTTTGCTCCCGAACCCGGGTCACTGGCATAGTGCAAGGTGTGGCATCCAGCACCTCAGCTCTCAGCGCCACCGGGGCCGGCATCAGACACCTTCTTGTAGTCAAGGTATGCAACATCCACAGCCCCCACTCCCCCCGGTTCAGTACCCTGGTGACTCAGTCAAACAACTCAAACAAGTTCATTTGACATGACATTCCCTCAGGAATCCATGCTGCCACTGGTCCTGTAGGCCATTGGCTTCTAGGTAGCTAATGATTCTCTGCTTTAACAGTTTTTCCATGAGCTTGCCTACCACTGATGTTAGGCTCACCTGTCTATAATTGCCTGCCTCCTCCTTGTTCCCCGTCTTAGGAAGGGGGACCTCAGCCACCCTTCTCCAGTCATCAGAGACCTCCCTTGATTCCAGGGAATTATTGAAGAGGCTGGTCAGACGTACTGCTAGTAGTTTACTAAGCTTCCTCAGAACCCTGGGGTGCACCCCATCTGGCCCCATCACCTTATCCACCTTCAACCTCTTCAGCTCCCTCAGGACCTCCCCCACCTGGAATGGACTGGAATCACCCCCCACCACCACCACCACCTCATTTTACCTGATATTCTTAACCTTCCCATCTTTCTCTGCTGTGAACACTGAGCAGAAATAGCTGTTGAGTATTTCCGCCTTTCCACAGTCATCTTCCACCAACCCCCTTCTTCATTTTTCAGCCCGACTATCCCTTCCTTTAACTTTCTCCTCTCACTCACATACCAGAAGAAGGTTTTATCCCCCCCCCCCCCGACTGTGCTGGATATTCTCTCTTCTGTTCTTGCCTTCACTCTCCTGATCTCCAAACCTGCTTCCTTCTGCTTCTTCTGGTATATAGCTCTATCCTCCTCCTTCTGTGTCATTTTATACCTCCTAGGCACTTTTCTCTTTGCCCTGACCTTCTCTGCCACTTCTATATTAAAACCAAAGTGGCTTCCTCTTCTTCCTATTTTTATTTACCTTCCTGATGCAGATGCTAGTGGCCTCCACTATAGTCCCTTTTATTGTACCCCACATTTCCTCCACCCCTCTAAGTCCCCCCACCCTTGCCAATGCCTGTTGAATGCATTCCCCCATTTTCTGAACGTCTGCATGCCTGAAAAATAGTACATTCACTCTGGACCAATGAACATCAGCAGTCATTTTTACCAAGAACCAAATGATGTTGTGGTCACTCTTGCCAAGGTCCTCCCCTACAGATACCTCCCCCACCCGCTCCTCATCTGTAAGAAGCAATTCTAGGATCCCCCATCCCTAGTCAATTCCCTTATCAGCTGCTTCATGAGAGCTCCCTATAGGGAGTCCATGATTTCCCTGCTACTGGCAGATGCTGCTGATGGGGTGCCTCGCTCCACATCCGGCAAGTTGAAGTCCCCTATCAGCAGCACCTCCCCTCTGTTTACCATCCTCTGGCTCTCCTACATCATTGCCTTATCCACCTCATTCTGTTCTGCTGGTGGCTTATATACCGCCCCAGTATGTACGACTACTCCCTTCCCAGTGTCTAATGATACCCATTAAGCCTCAGTCCCCACCCCAGCTACCCTGCTATTCCGTGGCCTTAACATGTTCCTTCACATATAGGGCAATCCCCCCCCTTCCCCCTCTGTCTTTCCTATAAAGTACATACCCTGGTATTGCCTTGTCCCAATCCTGGTCATTATGACCCCACATCTCCATGATTCCCATGATGCCCAGGTCTGCCTTAGCCATGACCGTTGTAAAATCTGGGATCTTGTTTCCTAGGCTCCTGGCTTTGGTACATATGGCTCTCCATTCACTGGACCCCTTTTTTTTGTCCCCTGATGCATGTTTCACTCCCCTGTCCTCTACCCTGTTTTTTTTCCATCCGGGGGGGAGGCTGGTAGCCCCCCATGTCTCCTGTTCTGTGGCAAAAAGCTCTCATCCCCCCATGTTGTTCTTCAGTCCCCTACTACCCCATACCCCATCTGTTCATGCCATCTCATCAGTCATTTATTGAATTCCTCAATCCTCAGACTCCTCTCTGTGCTTGCCCTTGGTATGAGCAGCAGCTCTGAAAACACCATAGATTTGAACCCCTGGCTGTTACAGTACCTAGCACATGCTTTAAATCTTGCCTGCACTTCCAGCAAACTATTCCATGCCAGGTCATTTGTTCCTAGGTGGAATATCAAGTGTGTTTTCCCATCCTGCTTTCTCCCTCTGGAGGGGATATAGTGAATCACCTCTGCCACCGTCATACCTGGCAGGCACTCGCCCATACCGTACTCCTTTTGTCCCCGACCCCCATTGAATTCCTTTTATTGCTTGAGTCCCATTAGTAAGACCCTTCTCCAATTACCTTCTGCTTGTATTTCTCTTCTGTCATTTTCCGGTAACCTTGCTTTCATTAATAACCCTATTCATAACTTCCCTCTTTACCTTGAATCTCCTCAAGTACTAATTTCCCCCCTTCTTTCTCTATACTCCCAGCCCCCCACAGGCAATTTCTGCCAAACCACCCTTCCCTGTCCTGCTATCCATGAGCTCTATCTCCACCCCCCCCCTGCCCTGCCCTTTCCCGTGCTCTGACTGAAATTCCCAGTGCTTGGGTCACTTCCCCATATCCATCCTGTTCTAGCCCCTAAACCTCCACTCTCTGTCTCCCTTCTCTTGAGGGTGTGCCTTTCCTGGGGTGAGTTCACCCCTGTGCACTTGTCTTTACTTTTGCCATTCTCTTTGTTCACTCACGAAGGGATGTCCCCCTCCCCCGTCTACTAAGCCTTCCTTCGTGTTTGTCTGTCCCATACCCCCGATTCCCCTTCAGCTCCACTTTCCTTATGTTCACCCCCATTTTGTGGCACTACTGGTGGGAATCTATTTTTGTGCTCTATGCCCACTGCCTGCTTCCCTTCGACTGGAGTTCTTCCCCAATCCCTTCCCTTTCATGCAGGCTTTGGATCTTTGTACTTTACCTATTGCCCTTCCTCTTGGTCCTTCTTGTGTCCTGTACTGCCTCTGCCTGAGCCCCCAGAAGCCCCCTTATGCCCCCCTACTCCTGTACTGCCTCTACCTGAGCCTGCAAAGGCCCCCCTTGTGCCCACCCCTACTCATCTTTCCCTGCTTGCATACTTCTTTGTGCTCTTCCAATCTACCTCCTGTCCACGCTGGCCTATTTCTGCATTTGCTCCTAGATCCCCTACAACTCCACCATTTCTCACTTTTTTACCACATCCCCTCTTACTCCCTCAGCGGATCCCCTCCTGTCCACCCCACTATGGCTCACTCCTGTCCATCCTAGCATCCATCTCAATCACCTAACCTCCTCTCTTAGTTGTGACAGCTGCCTACATACCATGCAGTCCCCCATCCTCCATGCCATGTCCAGTACTATGGATGACCCACAACCAGTACACCTTACCACCCTTCCAAAGATGCCCCCTGTCCTTGCAGTGTGGGAACCATGCCCCAGCATTGTCCCCATTCTGCTCCAATTGCCTCTCCAAATCAGTTGTCCTACCATTTTTCTTAACTCTACTATAGTCCCAGATGTTTCAGCACAGAAACAGCTGTATGTGATTTTACTCTCCAATGCCTGTTCTTAATACCCTTAAAGAACACATTGAGAAGTCTTTTACCTAATGCCTAAAATTACTAGCTCCCTGACTAGAAACTCCCCTGCTGCATGAAAGAATTAGTGAGCAAATCAAGTGAAAGCAGTGCACTATGGACAAGGCCTCTGGAATTGTACGGTTCTACACGGTTGAGGAATTTGCCGCAGAATTTGCATCGTGCCGCAGAATATATATAGTGTTGCAGAATTCATTGTTTTTGGTGAATTTTCATATAAATATACTGTTTCTCCATAGTGTCAGGCTTTCTTTCCTACCTCGTTTATCCTGAAGCGCCTCCTCTATGCTCAGCATATGATGTCATCGATGACATCACATCATGTTTAGCCAATGACAGGACTGCATTCTGCCAGAGAAATGAATAAATCATGCCGCAGAAATCAAAAAATGATGCTGCAGAAGTCAAGGAGCCCTGCCGCAGAAATCAGAAAATTCTCCCGAGAACACTAGGGGCCCTGACTATGGACACCTAGAAACAGCACAGTAACACAAAGGTTCTGACTATTGTCTAGGGATTCCCTAGCTGCCAGTCCTTTTAGATACTGTTGTGCAGCTCTCCTCTGTACCTCAGACAGTTCATGAGGTTGTGTGAAAACCATGGCTATGAGATTGTGTGAAAACAATGGCTATGTTGAAATTATGAGGTCAGAATATTGAAAATTACCAAAGTTAGGAGTGTGCATTGAAAAATTTCAACATACCCTAATAGCTTTTTTTAATACTTTTACCCCAAATTTTCAACGTAGCCTTCTTATTACCCCACCTCATCAACAAGGGCAGAGAAAATGTTCAAATCCTGCCTAATAGGTGATTTCATGCAACAACTGCAAAATCAGCTTTGGGGATACATTTGCATAATTTCACCACTTTTGTTCACGAGGTGCAGTCCCAAAAAGGCCATGTTGAAAATTTAGGGGAAAAAATATAAAAAACAAATGACAAAGATACGAGGACAAGTTCAAAACCCACTGAAATACTTTAAACCACCTACCTGATTTCCTCAGTTTCTGGTACTTCATTGACAAGTGAAGATGTCGGAGGATTATAGTGTTGGACTGCTGATAGGTAAAGGGTGATGGGTGCCGAGTGAGAGGGTAATGGCGGTGGTATGCCAGCAGTGGCAACAGACATCGATGGGCAGTTTTCTTTTTTACAGGATATATAAAAATAAAAAAAAGACTACACCAAGGGTGAGTTTCCCAGTGTTGCACAGAGAAAATGAACAGGTTGGAGGATACTAGCCAGTACTGGGGATTGGGGACCCCAGTGTTAGAAAATTAAAAGTAATGGGTGGAAGGGTGTGGGGTGGTGGGTGTTGAGTGGAAGGGTAATGACAGCAGTGTACCACAGGGGTAACAGACACTGATGAACAGTTTTCTTTTTTTACAGGGTGTACCAAAACAAAAAAGATGATGAGGGATGCTTTTCTTTATTTCTGGTACAAATGGGGATTGGGCTCCCCATTGTTGGTATAATGTTTGTCAGCAAGGGGGAGGGGTGGGCTCACCAGTGTTACACATTGAAAATGGATGGGGTGGGGAGTACTTGCTGGTACCAGGGAATGGGAACCCTAGTGTCAGAAAATTAAGAAGGGGGAAGTAATGGGAGATGGTAGGGATACTTAGCAGAGGATGGGAGGGATTGTTTTTTATGTTGGCTAGAGAACCACAGCAGGCTGATCATGATGCTGATGAGCTCTGTTTGTTGGGTGGCTTATGCAGATCAAAGGAAAGAGCCACCCTATGATTCAGGCAGCTCTTTTCTTTGGATTAACTCGAAGTTTCCCATCCAGCAAGCCCAGAAAAGTGTCATGATCAGCCTGGCTGATGATTGGTCTGACACTGTTGAGCCCCTTGGAGACTGCCCTGCTTTGCACCGCCTCTGAAAACCTACTGTCATACCAATATGTGCACTTTGAGCAAGCACAAGGGAGAACATAAAAAGTGTCTGAAGTAGTACAAGCTGAGGGGTACTCCTGGCTACCCTTCTCCTAAAAGAGGCACATATGTCTCACTAATGGTGACTGTAAATACACATGTTGTAGAGTGGATAGAGACTCAACTGCACTATACAGTAAAAAGATAGTTCTTTAATTTTATCATAGTACCTTGCCAACATATGGGTGAAACAGTGGGGTCAACATTTTGTGGCCTGCACTACCTCTTTCAGGGGTTTCAGTGGTCCTATGTGAAATGCATTGATTACTGTAGCTTCTACCATTGTCAAATAATATGTGTATTTAAAAAGGGTTACATTGATTGTTGAGATCTTTTCTTGTATAATAATCCTTTTAAACTTTTTTAATTATCTGCATCTGAATGCACATATTGGTACTTTTCTTCCTTTTGTGACATGATTTTATCCACCAGAAACTCTTTGGGTGGGATATTCAGAACTGCACCAGATGCCAGAGCAAGGCTGGCACAGCAAAAATCCAATGTGCCATGGCGCAATGAGCACGATATTCAAAGGTTTTGCATGGCGACATGTGCCAGCTCAAGATGACTGAATATCACATGGCTGCACCAGAGCACAGTCAGAGGTGAGCCAGTGAGCAACCCAACATGCACAATAGCGCAACCATGGATGCGCAAGGGGCCGAGGAAGATGTGCCAAGGCACAAATGGACCTGCCACAGCACAGCAGGGAGCAATGCACCAGAAAAGGGGGGTGGCTGCTGTGGAGGCAGTGGAGCCAGGTTGAGAGGCACAGCCATCCCACAATGGAACACCACCCAAGGAGCACGGGCACGTAGCCGGCCCCCGTTCATGGGCACCAGAGCGGTGGACGTATATAAGATGGCACCAACAGCCAAGGGTGGCCTGCCACTTGCCACCCCCTGCTGGAAGGCATGCCCCAACACATCCAGTCCACAGCCAGCCACACCCTGGCACATGGCACCCAACGCATACACCACACAGCCCGAACAGCCAGTCCATGGCCACCCCAGGGCACAGCCACTGACCGATTGGCAAACACCACCATGCATGGCCCACAGAACATCACAGGTTCACCACACAGCCACCCACCACACCACTGCAGCATGGCTCCACTCGCCAGCCGCAAAGCAGGCCCGAACACAGATGGGTAACCATATAAAATTGTATTAAATAACAATAAAAAAGACACAACAGGGAACAAGGCAGGGAAAACTATGTACAGAGCAGGAACAGGGTAGGTAAGGGAGGGTTGGGGACAGGGGACAGGGCTATATAAAGAGACAGGGGAAGGCAGGGGAAGTGTGGTCAGGTGTAGGAACAACAGGAAAAACAGGAGCAACAGGCCCTACGGGTGGCCACATCCTGCCGCCGCCTGGTGCTGACCCCTGCGCTACCCCCACAGCAGGAGCCATCTGGTCAGCCATGCTACCTCCAGGGTGGCGGTGGTGATGGTGATGATTTGTTGCAGGAGATAGCTGTAGTTTGGCTGGCGAACACCCCATTGGACACCAATGGCAAAGGAAGGAACAGGTGATCAGTGCATGTCCAGAGCACCCCAGCCCACCTACCATGCGCAGTGGACAGTGGGAACACATGCCCTTGGGGTGGCACCCTGGCCACCTGCAGTGGGTGGGCCTACAACTGCCGCTGACCCAGCATGCCACGGCTATGAAAAGTGCTAGGTACCACCGCCCATCGGCTAACCACCAGCACAATGGCAGGCAGGTGGCATGGTGCTGCAGCGGGACTGCAGTGGCACAGGTGGCAACTGGAGGCACCCACAGCCCACTGACAGCTGCCACACATGTACAATGACCATCCCAGGGTGCCACACACACCGCAGGCTGAACAAAACTGCCACGGCTGAGCGCACAGGGGTCCGAGGCCATACCCCCACCCCCACCGACCACCCTGCACAACAATGTATAAATGCACAGCACCTACCTCCCCACCATGGCGCAGTGCACAATGGTCCAGCAGCTCTAGCCAAAAGGCCCGCAGCAACCTGCCACAGCCCGCCAGGTGCCCCTGCCACCCTGGATCTCCTTCTGTCCTCAGGGCCTAGGACAGGAACACAAACAAGCACACATCAGTACACACAGCAACACCATGAGCCCACCACCCTCACCCCCCAAGCACATAGTGCACCCCGGCCTGGCACAGCTGCAGAGCAGTGGTGTAGCACACCCAGTGACATGCAATGCCAGGCCACAGAGCTCGCTGCGACAGCGCCCCCCCCCCGGCATGGCATGCAGCCATGCCAAACCCATGGAACACTGGACATGTACAGATGCAGGTGGAGCACACTTATGTGGCTGTGGCATGGCCCCCCCTCCGGACGCGCACCTGCAGCAACCTGAGCCTCTCTGGGTCCCACCTCAGTAGGTCCCCATAATGGTGGCGAAACTGCTCCCTGCTGTGCCGCACACTGGTAGCTTGTTCAAGGCCATCCACCACATCCTGCCAGACTTTCTTTCCTGGGCCTGTCGATGGGCTGCTGCCCAACTAAGCAGGCAGCATGAGCTCCACCTGGGCCACCAGGTTCACCAACTCCATCTGGCTCCAGTTCTGTGCTCTGGGTACTGCACGCTGCACCATGCCTACTCCACAATGTAGCAGTTCAAAATGGTGCCTTGTAGCACATGAGCTCCACGTGCTCGGGATGTGCGCCTAACCCGGAGATGCACTACTAGCGTCTATCGCGCATCCCCGGGGATACGCGGCATGGGTGTGGCCACACTGGCATGTGGAGCAGAGGTTCCTAGGGGGCATAGGGCATGGCAGGGGTCAGGGGTCAGCATGCACAATGTGCGCATGTGTGCTATTGGGGCCATGTAGCATGCTGTGTGACAGGGACCTGAGGGCACCACGCCCAACAGGCCCTATGGCACCCAAGCACCATAGGCCCTAAAGCGCCTGAGCACCATAGGCCCTGCAGTGCCTGAGCACCATAGGCCCTACAGCACCCAAGTGCTATAGGTCCTATAGCACCCGAGCGCCATAGGCCCTACAGCACCCAAGCACCATAGGCCCTATAGCGCCTGAGCACCATAGGCCCTACAGCGCCCGAGTGCCGTAGGCCCTACAGCGCCCAAGCACCATAGGCCCTATAGCACCCGAGTGACATAGGCCCTACAGTGCCCAAGAACCATAGGCCTTATAGTGCCCAGGCACCATAGGCCCTACAGCATATGGGCACCAAAGGCCCTATAGTGCATAGGGCACAATGGTTGCCAATAGTGCACCTAGTACACACTGCGCAATTGTCAGTGGTACATGCTGTGGTGCATGCATGGTGTCAGGCGCACTGCGCATGTCACAGCATTGCACCATGACTTGTGCTGGTGCAAGTCCATTGCGCAAGGCGCAACAGCGCAATATTCAGCTGCCATATGCAAATCAGCTCATCAGCCTATCCACGGCGCACTGGGGGAATTAGCATCTAATTACTGTTGCTCATCAGCCCATTTGCATGCGATGCACTATAAAGGCACCACAGCAATGCACAGGCCATGGACCGGTATTGAAACCATCCGAGGTAAGTTGCGCTCACTGAGGTGACAGACAGCACAGCAGGATGGTGGGCTAGTGTGGGCCGCTGCTACCACTACTAACCACATGTCATTTCCCACAGGTAGCAGCATGTCCGAATGTGAGGAGGGAGAGAAGCGTGGGCCTGCCTGCAAGCACAGGCCCAACTTTACGAGGGCGAAGGCAGATGCCCTGTTTGAGGGGTACCTTCACAGGGAGCCTCTGCTGGGTGGCACAACTGGCACACCCCAGGTCAGGGCCGCAGCCTGGGAGGAGGTGGTGGAGGATGTGAACCAGCAGGGAGGCCACCAGCATTCTGCACAGGAGTGCAAGAAGAAGGTGGGCACTGACAAGTGTCGGATCAAGGAGAAGGTGGCGGCCATTCGGGCTGAAAGGGCGGCCACAGGTGGGGGCCAGGCCAACATGCCACAGCTCACACCGCAGGAGGAGCTGGTGATGGCCACCATGCAGTGCAGCGCTGTCGAGGGTGTGCCAGGCAGTGGCTTCCAGACAGGTGGGAGCCCATCACTGCATGGCAGGTACAGCGGCGTCGGGGTTGGGGGGTGGGGCTTGGAGGGGGTCCATTGCATCGGCAGCACTAATGCATCTATGATCCCTTTCAGCACCAGAATGTCAGCATGCAGTGGCTGGGGTGGCGGCAACAGCTGTGGGGGCATGCCCAGCCCTGGAGGACCAGCCATCCACCTCCCCTGGTGTCCAGTGGCCCGATCTGCTGCAGCTCACCACCGCCATCCATCTGGATGACCTGGGCATGATGGCAGATAAGGCCCTGGTGCTGTTCCAGTGGGACACCAGCCATGACGTGCAGTGTGCGAGGTCCGACACTGATGATAATGTGACCATTTTCCTGGACAATGAGGGTATCATCAAGGGGGAGACACCCATACCATCCACCATCCCTAGCAGCGCAGCCAGTGGCCTGTTGGTGGTGGGTCAGCTGCCCGCCACTGCCCCTGGTACCGCTGTGTGCGACGGCAGCACGGAGCTGGGGGATGGTGGTGGTGGTATAGCCGCACAGGCGCTGGCCAGTGCACAGCGGCCAGAGGGGTGGCAGCGGCAGACAGCTGGGGATGTTGGAGGGCTGGGCACAGCATCCGCTGCCAATGCACCTGTCAGTGAGCAGCCACAGGGAGACCCCACTGTGCAGCGCCCACCTGAGCAGGGGACAGTGCAGCCTAGTCGTACACCACCGGTGGGTCGGCAAAACGCCTATGCGCCCCTGGGAGCTGACCCCATTCATGATCACACCCGATTGCTGCAGACCTACATGGACCAACAGGTGCTGCTCATGGCTGGGTGTGCATGACTCCACGCAGAGGTGCACCAGGCTGCAGAGCAGCACGAAAGGGGCTTTGTGCAGGTCCAGGATGCCATACATCACTTGCGGGAGGACACAACTGCAGGCCTGGATCACCTAGCCACTGCAGTCACGGTCGGCTTTGCCACACTGGCTGCCATGGGGTGCGACCGGGCACCACAGACCCCACAGAGTGCACTGTCCAGCCCCCGGACCCGGCGTCAGGCGAGCCCCTCAGTTTCGATGCTGGGCTCTGCTGTAGACATCCCAGGCACACCCGGAGTGGGTCTGTTA
Source organism: Neoceratodus forsteri (assembly GCA_016271365.2). Classification (NCBI taxonomy): domain Eukaryota; kingdom Metazoa; phylum Chordata; order Ceratodontiformes; family Ceratodontidae; genus Neoceratodus; species Neoceratodus forsteri. Next base: position 958,314,782 of record CM057455.1, read on the forward strand.
GGGAGCCTGCAGACAGCTGTGAGGGCACAGTCACATTCTCGCAGTTCCACCTCTGGGGGACAGTCGCAGACACCCCCTGTGGCCGTCACACAGCCTGAGTCTGCTGGGTGGCCACGCTGCAGCTGTCCACATATCCATGGTGGAGGTGTGACCACGTGGCAGTGCTGATGTGCCCACCACCCTGTCCGCTGTTCACTGCCACTGCCCTGTGAGCACATGGGCATTGTGTGTGTGCATGCCACGGACGTGGCATCCGTGGGTTGCACTACACACTGGCCGTGTGTGCACCTGCCCAGCTGCTGGCCCATGTGGTGTGTGCGTGATGATGCCACCACAGTACTGGATGCTCATGTGCTCCAGTGCCCTGAGTCTGTTCCTCGCCAGGTGCCAGCACCTGGGTGTGTGCCTGCAGCTGCCAGTGTGTGTGTGAATGTGCGGGTGTGGGTGTGATGTGCTGTGCTGTGCTGCATGTTGCTTCATGTGGCCATGTGGCATGGTCCCACAGCCAACCCTGCCCCCCACCTGTCAGTGTATGCTGCAGGGCATGCCCACAAATGCCTGTGTGCCATGCCACTGTGGCTGTCCCATGCATGGGTGTTTGTCCACCTACTTGCGTGCGCCATAGCGCTCCTCTGCTATCATGTCACGATGCTGGTGTGCCATCCTCATTAGCCGTGGTTCCCCCCGGGTGCCACCAGCACACACACACCATTAATACGTCGTCCCCACTGCTGTTCCCCTCTTCGACCTCAACCGCTATCCCACGGTCAGTGGCCATGTTGTGAAGCATGCAGCAGGCCAGGAATAGGCCACAGGCCTTTGAGGGGCAGTACTGTATGGGACCACCAGATCTGAGCAGGCAATGGAAACGTGCCTTCAGCAGACCAAAGACACACTCAGTGATGTTTTGCTTGCTGGTGTGTGCCTCATTGTACCGCTCCTCTGCAGGGGACACCGGGCACCGGTAGGGGGTGAGCAGCCAGGGCCAGAGTGAGTAGCCACTGTCACCTGTGTGAATGGAGATATGGTTAGCCTGGTGTCCTCTGTTGCTGTGCCCCTCCTCCTTCCCAGCTGCACTCCACGGTGCCCCTTCCCTGGCCACCCCCCTCCCATGCCCTGGTGTACCCAGCTGCCCATGGTCTCGGCATACTCACCCACTAGATGACTGGTGGGGATGTCCCCACTCTCAAACCTGTGGAACAGTGCTGAGCTGTGCCAGATGAAGGCGTCATGTGCTCCCCCAGGGTGTTTGGTACAGACATTGGTTATGTGCCTCCTGGCATCACACACCACCTGGCAGTTGATACTAGGGTAGCCCTTTCTGTTGATGTAGACTACCCCCTCCAGGCCAGGTGGCATGCAGATGCCCACATGGGTGCAGTTGATGGCTCCTAGCACACCAGGCATACGTGCTACCCTGTGGAACTCCTGCATGTTTGCTGTACACTCTGCCTGTGTGCTGGGGAAGTGGATGTATTCCACAGTGTGCGGCAGTAGGGCATTGAGGAATTGCGTGAGGCACCATGACGCAGCCGACTGTGTTATGCCTGTGGTGTCCCCTGTGGTCTCTAGAAGGTGCCCGTGGCAAGCAGGCACATAACAGCTGTTACCTTTGTCTCCACTATCAGGGCATGGCTCCATCTAGTGGGTGCCTGCATCTCCTCACTGCACAGCTCATACAGCTGCCTCAGAATTGTCCAGTTCAGTCGGTACCGGTCCACAATCTCAGTGTCAGTGTAGGTCTCATAGCTGATGAGGGGTCGGTACCTCTTGTTCCGGGCATACCACAAACGGGCCCTTCCATGGCCACTGTGCACTGCCTCCTGCTTCCCCACACCCCTCATTATGGCCTCCATCTGGAATATCGCACTGGCCATGGCCCCTGTTGTCCTGTCCCCCTGGGCGTCTGGCTACACTGGCTCACCCAGCTGTGTGTGGCTGTGCGTGCTGCTCTGCTGGGCCCACACCTGTGTACCCTGCCCCCAGCTGACTGGCTGTTGCCTGCAGCCTCTGTCTCCTGCCCCTGTGGGTGCCTGTGCCACACCACGTGGGCCTGGTGGCACTGTCATGCCCACACTATCTCACACCCGCCGTCGCCGCCCTGTCTGACACACTCTCACACACACACACACTCTCTCTCACACTGTCTCTCCCTCTCTGTCCTGATCTCTGTTACTTTCTCTCTAACTGTCCCCTTCTTTGTGGGCTGATGGCCTGTCTGTCTCCCTCTGTCCTGCTCCCCTCTGCAGCAAGTGCCCTCCTTCTACTTGCTCCCTGTTTTTATAGGCTCAAGTCTGCTCTGCACAATTGCCATTTGCTCCTCGCTTGCACCATCGGTTGGAGGTTGAATATCGCACTGTGCCACATATTCATGGGTATACCCCCTACCCTTGTGCATGCATACATTGCCATTGCACATTGTCGCACTGCTACATGCACTGTGAAGTTGCTGCCACTGAATATCACTCTAGCGCATTACCACAGTTGTGCATGTGCAACCCAGTTGCGCAATGAGTAACTGCTTTGAATATCCCACCTTTGATATATTAGGTGAATTTTTGTCACTTTAGAATGAAATCACATTTAGTTGGTGGGTACCCTTGAGAAAACATAAAGTGAACTTGAATAATGTTAGGGATTCTGTGACTGTTTGCATTTGGGTCCACCTTCATTACGTTTTGTAATTAATAAAATTAATTTGTTGCATTTTGATCTGGCTATCTGTTTTGTTTGGAGGTGTGGGTACCATTCTTTTTGTTTGCCTGTTTATCTGCACGTGAGCACTGCAAACATGAGCAACAATTTCTTGATTGTCCTAAAAAATAACTTTAAATTGTAATGCTAAATAAATTCCGATGGATTATTTGTGGCTTACTTTTGACTTTATATGCTTCAAAATATGTAAATGAGAAATTTATGATTTTGTTTGTATTTAAAAAAAAGTAAAAACAAGTTTTTTTGTTTTCATTATCCAAATGGATTACTTTTCACGTACTTGTGGCTTCATATACAGTTAAATATGCAAACGAGCAGTTTTTCATTACTTTTTGATAAGTTTTGTAAAGATTGTTTTTGTTTTATAAATCATATCCAAACTAAATCCAAACAATTTGTGGACAGAAATTGAGGTCTCTGACATTAGGAAACACAGTTTTGCTACATGCACTGTATAATGAAAAAATATATTAAAGCCCCATTTGGACAAATTTGTGTGCCACTCAACTGGCAGACAGATTGCCATGAAGCCATGCTATGGAAGTGTAAACAATGGTCCCAGTCCACAAAGAAATTCTGAGCCCTGAACAGGTGCAACGAGTTGTGTATAGATGCAGAGTGCACCCTCTGCACATGTGAGACGCTCGGATACACCCACATGGGGTGTATGCACACCATCTACACCCGGTCCTGTAGCACAAAAATAAAACTGCACCTGTACTGGGGAATGTGCTCCCAGTAACTTTTAGTGCAGTGGCACCTTGCATTCACTACATAAATTAGGGTTGTGTTTTTTTTTATAGTACCTGGTGGTCCCTGCTGCTGATCTGTGCTGATCAGAAAATCCTGAATCTTTCTCATTCTAGATATTAACTGGACCCTGCATTGTCTTCTTCGAGGATCCTTCAAGGTCATATACAACATAAAATGCATATTGTTGTCATGGTTCAATAAATGTTTGGAAGTCTATATTAAATAAAGATGTAGAAATGTGCCATTGTTTAATGCTTTCATCACTGCCATTTCCCATGCTTTCAGAACTATAACATTTTAAGGGAAGCAGCATGATGTAATTTCTTTCCTTTTATTTTTTTTATTTATTTTAGACTTTGGTAACTGAGTAAGGACCATTAGGCACAAGTTCCTGTTTTCAGGGGTCACCTGGATGCAGTGGGGAGGTTAAGTGATTTGCTCAGATTCACACAATATGCAAGTGGAGGTTGTGGGAATCAAACCCACGTCTGATGGATGTACCAAGCTCATTCACAGCTCATTACTCTAACCTCTAGGCTATACTGCCAGCCCCAATTTATCCCATGCTTAACTGTTGGGCTTCCTCATCCTATCCAGTAGTTAACCTCCACCTCTAATCCAAATATTAAAGCTCTGTTTAGTGAACTCCTATCTAGTTCTCTTTTACAACTGGTCTAGCATCACTCAGTGATGCAGACCACTACAATTGCTTCAAAATGTATGTGAGTGGTGCTGTAGGAAGGAAGAATGACTAAGCAGTTGGAAAGGTTCAGCCTCTACCCTGCCATCATGGATAAGGGAAAAAAAGTATATCTTAGTGTTTGGCTTATGAGGCAGGCATGAGGGTCTGGTTCTGATGGCATTGGGTAGGGCGAGTAACTAACAGGACAACTAGACTTATTTAATATGCTTCATGGTCATTTATTCTTTATATTCTCCTCTCCTCCATTATGGATCAGGGATCAAGAGTCAATCGTTTACAGTAATACTAAGATGAGTCAGATTAGGGAAGAGTGCACTTTTCCTAGATTTATTTTATTAATTTATATATAATATGTACAAACATGGTAGTATAGCTACCCACTATACATACTGTATACCACCTAGACCATGACAGTGGGGGAAACAAAATGTAAACAATAAGGAAAGATAAAAACATGGTTACTACACACACTAAACTGATAACTACTGTATAAAAAAATCATCATTTCAACAAGGCACATACAAAGTTTACTGGTTTCTATAAGTAGCAGTGGCACTTGAACTCATCTGTCTTAATCTAAGAATATATCTAAATAAAACAGACCTAAATATATTATAGAGAAAAACATAAAACATGTCAATACAGAAAAGGTATAACATCTAAAGTACTCTACTCATTGAAACTTATCATAGTTACCATATCAAGTTCATAAAATAAATTATATTGTTGCTTTTTTTATTTTATACAATTTTACTTTAACTGTGATCATTCTAACATGCTTATCAAATGTAATAAGCAATACCCTTTTAATATTCAAATTTGAGTATTTATAATAAAGAATCAGTACTTCACAACACCCCTCTTATAGCCGTCTGTTGAAATATTTAAGCAAATGATAATATGAACTATCTAATAACTTTTCTAATATCTACATCTAAGTGCTTGAATTTATGATGAGACAGCGAACTAAAAACATTAAACTAGTGAAGAATGTGGTTATTCTTAAACAGAAAAGCCACTAGTACCTTCTGACCATTTCAAAAAGTAATCTTATATGATGTTTTATAATGCTTGAAACTATATTTTGAAAGCTGTAACATTTGAACTGTTAATCAAAAAAGGTAACTTTTTTAAATGAAAACTTGAAGCCCGTTCAACATGTTTAGTCCCCCAATGATGCAGTTCTCTTGTGTTGCTATGTGTCTATACATGGTGATATAATATGTTTTTAAAAATGGACGAAATTTTAAAATTTTGTGAACCATTTTACTTTTTTATATTGATGTGAAACATGTTATGTTTTCTTTATCGATAAGTGATCACTGTAGTAATATATTATCAAATATCTACTTAGCTGACTCCAAGATTTCATTACAAAAATTAAATCTCTAGCCTTTATGGTTCCAAAGTTATCAGATTTTAAAGAAAATATGTTTCAAAAGGTCTAAGTCTGGAACTGTTGGGGTTAGACACTTAATATTTTTAAGTGACAGCTTGGAATCCAGCCATTAAGAAATGTTGTCATTATATTGTTTTCATATAACAGTAGTAATTATGTTATTGATATAGAAACAGGTGGTTTTCTCTCTCTCTCTCTCTCTCTCGGTACATAAGTAGATAGAGATAATAGATAGCTAGATAGATAGACAGACAAACAGATAGATAGCTAGACAGACAGACAGATTAAAAAAAAATGTATGCCCTTTTTCTGAATTTTGGTATTAGTTCTGTAATTTAATTTGTAACTCTATAAGTCTACCCAAAAACATACATCTTAATCCTTAAACTATGTGGAAGACATTCCAGTCTCCACCCCCACCCTGACGTATTAAATCTACCTTACTTTCACAGGCAAAGCCAGCAAAAGTGTTGAGAAATAATTATTTATTTCCATGTTGGGCTTTCTTCAGTGGTCTTTAATTATTAAATGATAGTTCTAGTATTGAATGTCATTGACTATTTTTTAATCCTCAATCAATCTTAATCAAGTTGTTAATGTAATTATAAGGTTCTCACTCTTAAACACTCTAAATTTTTCATCCATTCAGGGTTGGAATGTCCAGATAAATACATCCTTTCATCCTTTTATTGATTTGCCTAAGTTTCAATTCCTTGCATAAACTCTGTCATCTCTGAGAGAAAAAGTTGGGGATTCAGTTGGACCCTCTCTAGTAGAATCTTTACCATAATGTGACCTGAGGAATGCAGACAATTAATTAATCTTGAAAAAAAGTGTATTGATTGCCTTTACAAATTATTCTAACCTTAGCAGGCACCAAAAGTTGAAACTGAGCTCCTATCTCTAATTTATTTATTTGGTTATTTGTTTATTTATTTCGAAAGTTTCACCAGGAAAGAGATACTGAGCTGCTAACAGCTCGTTTCCAGATGTGTCCCAGGTAGAGGGGAAATGGAGAATGCTAAACAGTAAAACTACTAAAAATAGAAAATAAATTGAAGTCATATTCAATACTACAGTACTCCAAAGAAGCATAATCATAAACGTTAGAGGCAAATTAGTGAATAGATACAAGCAGAAAATAAAACACATGCTTACTATATATGTATAAAAGGGGAAATAGTAGAACAGCAGGATCAGAACAAAACCAGTGAAGGGGAGTAAGACAAGAGGAAAATGGTCATGGACAGTTGCAGGTAGGAGAAGAAAAGTCATGAAGAAGAGGCATAAGGGAGGAAGGAAAAGAGACAGATTGAATTGAAAGGGGAATAGAGGACCAAAGTTTAGGAAAGCAATAAAAAAAGCAGATTGACCAACAGTAGATTTTCTAGAAGGAATAGAGAGAAAGAAGGGGAAATATTGCTGCAGAGAGTGTAGGAGGGAGAGGATAGAAGGGATTTAAGATAGGAAGGAAGAGATCTGAACCAGAATTTGGATATAAATGAGACACAATGAGAATGGTGCCTAGCATCAAGAGAGGGGAGACAAAGGGCAGAGTATACTGAGCAGTGGTGAGAATGATGGGGATGATATAAAGCAAAAGAACAGAAGGAATGAAAAAAGGGGCCCAGTCATCAATAGAGAGAATGCTCTTCAAAACAATTTCTCGGTGGGTAGGAAGTGGTATTTTCATGTTATTCCTGTACAATGCACCATGTCTGGGGTGAAGCATATGGTGTATGACATCAATATTCACTGAGAAATCAAGATGCCGGTTAAGCCAGACCCCAAGGTACTTAAAAGAGGAAACATCATCAATTTTAGCACCCTCAAGGATGCTGAAAAGAAGGAGAGCAGTAAGCCTGGCAAGCCTCTGTTGGGTGCCAAAAGCCATGGAGGCTGCTTCTTTAGTATTGAGGGACAATTGGTTGGACTTGAACCAGTGCTGAATGTTGTCAAGATCTAACTGCACCTGGGAGGTAAGGTCATGAATAGAGGAGACAGAAGCAAAAAGAACTGTATCATCAGCATACATATGATACATACAGGGAGGGCAGGGACATTAGCTCAAGCCGTAGGCCCTGCAATACGAGCAGACTTGATAGACCAAATGTCCTTCTTCTGCTGGCTTGTTTGTATATTCGTATGAATGGACACAGAGGAAAAGACAGAGGTGAGGTCATTTATGAATATAGAAAAAAGAACAGGACCCAGAACAGGCCCTTGAGGGCCACCTGAGCTGATGGGATGTGGTGATGAAATGGAATTTTCTATTTGGACAGCTTGAGACCTTCCCTCAATATAAGAACTAAACCAACTGACTGAAGAGTCAGAGATGTCTGCTGCTTTAAGTTTGTCCAGAAGGAGAGCATGTGCCACAGTGTCAAAAGCTTTAGCAAGATCAACAAAAATGGCGGATGTGATCAGTCCTTGATCCTTACCTGTGAGGATGGAATCAGTATGCCAAAGGAGGGAGGGAGGTAGAAGTGAAGTGGGATTTCCTAAAACCAGACTGGAAAGGGGGGGAGTAGGAGGAGTCAAGAAAGTAAGTGACTAGAGATAGAACAAGGTGTTCCTATAACTTAGCCAAGGTGGGAAGGAGAGAGAGATAGGATGAAAGTTACCAGGAGAAGAGGAATCACCACCTTTGTGAAGAGGTACTATATGACAGTAGCCTGTTTCCAAACATTGAGAGAAGCAAAAGCCTAGGGTCAAGGCCACCTGGGCTACCTCCCTTCTGAGGATTGAGGACTAGCATATCCTTTAGGGAAGCAGAAAGACTGATACAAGGGAATGGAAAGGAGAGAGGATAGGAAGGCAGAGAGAGGGAAGAGAAGGAATGGGGGGTAGGGTGGAAGCGATGAGAGAAAGGGCACAGGTTATAAAATAGGAGTTAAAAGACATGGCAACAGCAAAAGGGTCAGCGATAAGGGAGTTACCAACTTTGAGAACAGGGGAAGGAGATTGGGTCTGATGGAAGAAAAGGGAACAGATTAACTTCCAGAACTTTGAGGGGTTATTAATGTTGTTTTGGAGTGTGGATGCAAAATACTCAAACTTCAGAAGTCTGATGGCTTTGGTACAGGCATTGTGAAGGTGTCAATAGTTGACCAAAGAAGATTGGGAGCCAGTGATCTTAAATGAATGCCAGGCAATGACTGTAGTGTGGAGACAAGTAAGTACCTCTGCCTTAATCCAGGGAAGATGTGAGCCTTGTACTCTGTTTTTTCTCAGGGGTGCATAATGATCCCATACAACCAAAAGTTTAGACAGAAAATAATGCAGGGCAGAATTTATATTGCTGGCTGCAGAGATGGGAAGTCGATTAGTTGTCCAAATCTCAGATAGGAGAGAGGCCAATTCCAGTGACTTAAAGGACCTGACATTGATGAATCTAGGAGGGGCTTCAAGACGATGTATCTTGTGCACACAATAAACCATATGATGATCACTGAGAGGGTCAGGAAGGATACCTGCATCCACTACATGGTGGGGATGAGAAGCAAGGACCCAGTCTAACAAAGAGTGATTTAAGGATTTCAAACTTAAACGAGTCTGGTCAGAAATCAATTGAGTCAGTTGAAGTGACTTTACATTATGATTAAATGTATTTGCATTGGGGGAGGACCAATTTATATTAAAGTCCCAAACGATGAGTAGCTCACCTCTAGAGGAGTTAGAACAGATAGAGGAAAGAAGTTCAGTAACTAAAGCAGAAGACAAACCAGGGCAACAGTAAACACCAGCAATAAGGATGGGAATAGAGAAGGAAAGGGAAAGTTTAAGGAGGAGCATCTCATAGGAAGAGGAGGAAGAGATAGCAAGAACAGTCACAAATTGGATCCTAGTGGATATGTAAACTACAACACCACTGCCCTTTCTAGAGCAATCTTGCCTGGCTAAGGTGTAGTCAGTTATAGTCATAGAAGAATTCTGGACCTTAGAGGACAGTCACATTTCAGATATGACTAGTACATCAAGCCTAAGGTTATGAATGATAGATACAGTAGTAACTGGCCAATTTTGGGAAGAAGGCTATGGATGTTTAAATGAGCCACCCTCAAACTTTTGAGAAGTTACATAGAAACATAGAAGTTGACGGCAGATAAGGACCACAAGGCCCATCTAGTCTGCCCATTTTTTCTATCTTATGAATGTGCCACAGGCCTGTACTCTGTCAATGGCCTATCTATTCATATTCATCTGTATTGCTCCCTTATGCCTGTCCCATGCCTGTTTGAAGCCCTGCACTGTATTCATATCCACCACATCCTGAGGTAGTCCATTCCATGCATCCTCCACCCTTTCTGTGAAAAAGAACTTCCTCACATTACCCCTTAATCGGCCTCCCTCTAATCTCATCCTGTGCCCTCTTGTCCTGCTATTTTTCTTATATTGAAACATGTTAAACTCTTTCACCTTGTTAATGCCCTTAAGATGTTTGAATGTTTCGATCATATCACCTCTCTTCCTCCTTTGCTCTAGGCTATACATACAGTATTAAGCTCCATTAATCTGTCCTCATATGTTTTCTGATGCAGTCCCTGCACCATTTTGGTTGCCCTTCTTTGGACTGCCTCCATTTTGTTAATGTCCTTGTGCAGGTTCGGCCTCCAGTACTGTATGTAGTATTCCAGATTTGGCCTAACCAGTGTCTTGTAAAGAGGGATCATTACCTCCCTCTTACAACTTGAGATACCCCTATTAATACTCCCCAGCATCTCTCTAGCCTTACCTACTTTTTGCAAGGGTGAAAGTGTGATGGGGCATGGATTAAGTTCAACATCACCTGCTATCAAAAGCAGCAAGCTGACAATGAGCTTTAAAGCACAAATATGCTGATGTAAGGGGGAGTAAATGAGGGAGAATAGGAGGAGAAAATGGACAGAAAGCATGAGAGAGCTTCAAGGTGAAGCCAAGGAGCAGGAAGAAAGTGACACAAAGGTCATTAGGTAGAGTGGAGGAGAGAGGGAAGTGAGGAGGAGGGGAGAGTATGTGAAGATGAGAGAGAAAGACCAATAGAGTAGAAAGAGGAAGAAACAATAGATGGTTGTAGAGTGAAGAGGGGAAGGTAGGATATCTTGCCTAAAGTCTAAGAACTGTGTGTGTCATTGTTGAGTGGAGTATGAAAAACTGGTGTAAACAAAAAGTTTGCTCTTTTATGTAAACACACCCTTTAATCTTGACAGGTTCAGACCTAAGTCGGATTCAAAGGCAATGAAAATTAAGATTGTGGATTTTAATTTGGAATCAGAAGTTGAAGCAAGCTGGAGAAAGTTGCAGATGGTATGGTATATGACTTTGTTAGAAAGGGAAGTTATCTAGGGGAAACAACGCACTTTAAAAATATGTCACCATGGGAGTGAGGCTGACAGGATCCAAGTATTTCTCACAAGCATTTGTATGGAATGGAAGCTTGTTCAGTAGGAGATTACTGGTTGATCATAGTGTAACTATCCTTGGCCACCTGTGGAACGTGGAAGGGTTTATGAACAGTGAAAAAAAGAGGAAGAAACTAAACTGAACTTAGTAATATAATGTATGTCTTTATTTGCTACCACCACATCCAAATAGTTTGCCAACATATCATGTATCATCACACTTTTCAAAGGCTAGGACGCAGCAATTTAATCTAATATGGTGGTCTACATACAAACTTGTCATTAAATTCTTCAGGCATGTTCATACAATTAATTGTCTTTTTATTCCCTCTGATTCAAGTGGCCTTCCCTTCCTAAAGTCCTCCAACTATCCCCTGGCTACGCTTGAGAAGTAAACTGTCAAAAGTTCAGAGCAGGGGCTGTGCTTGACGGTATTCCTAAAGAACAAAACACAGATAACACCCACTTTAAAGTCTAATTCAGATGTATACAATCCACTTCTTTATTTTAACCATGTCACCCAAACACCCAGTGTTTTGCCTATTTAAGGCTTTAACAGTAGAGGTGGCTCCTTTAAAAGTAGAAAAATATATGCATACTGTATATAAGTACAGTGTATATATATATATATATATATATATATATATATATATATAAATCATTCCTAAACAATAAGAACATATAAACATATGAAATTGCCAGCAGAGACAGGCCTCCTGATCTATCAAGTTTGCTCGAAAGTGCAACTAGCACCTCATCTCGTAGCTGCCCCTCCCACCCCCCTTCCTAGTATCCCTTACTCTTACTCTGTCCCAGCCCCTCTTGAAACTGCCCACCATCTTAGAGGACACTATGTCATCTGGTATAGTGTTCCATTTGTTCACCACTCTTTCAGTGAAAAAATGTCTCCTCATCTCCCTCCTGAATCTTCCACCCTCCAATCTCAGTCCATGCCCTCTTGTGTCCCTCCTCTTCTCATCTGGAAAATCCCTTCTGTGTTGGTCTTGTTTATCCCCTTCAGATACTTAAAGGTTTCAATCATATTCCCCCCTAGCCCTCTTCTCCTCCAGTGAATACATATTCAGCTCTCCCAGTCTGTCCTCATAGGGCTTGCTCTCTAATCCCTGAATCATCTTTGTAGCTCTTCACTGCACCCCCTCCAGAAATCTGATGTCCTTCTTCAGGAATGGGCACCAGGACTGCATCCAGTACTCTAGGTGGGGCCTGACCCATAACCTAGACAGGGGCAACATAACCTGCCCTCTTCTGGAGGAGATAATCTTGCAATACCCCCAGCATTTTGTTGGCTTTTGCTGCCACCTTCCTGCACTGAGCAGAGTTGTTCATGCTCCCCATAATGATCACTCCTAGGTCCTTCTCCTCTGTGGAGCTCCCCAACTGTACCCCATTTAAGTGATAATCCCTCCCCTGGTTCCTGGCTCTGAAGTGCAGAACCTTGCACTTCTTGGCATTGAACCCCAACTGCCATATTTCCACCCACTCCTGCAGCTTAGTCAGGTCCTCCTACAACCTCTTCCACCCTTCTGCATTATCAACCACAGCTCCCATCTTGGTATCATCTACAAACAGACTGATCCTGCTCCGGATCCTGTGTGAGATATCTGCAATAAAAATCCCAAATAGCACTGGTCCCAGTATAGATCCCTGTGGTACCCTGCTCTCGGTGACGAGAGGTCCCCCCACCACCACCACCCTTTGCTGCCTTCCCTTTAGCCAGTATGTGATCCATTTTACCATTTTTGGTCCCACCTCCACATATTCCAGTTTCTCTCCCAACCTCCCATGTGGCACTGAATCAAAGGCCTTGCTGAAGTCTAAATTCAGGACATCCACTGCATGGCCCTTGTCCAGTTCCTGTGTCACCCACCCACAGTACTCTACAAGGTTTGTCTGGCAGGATCTGCCCACTACAAATCCATGCTGTTGACCACCTTGGACACCGTTTTTCTCCAAAATCTCTATAGTCTATATTTTAGGATGGTCTCCATGAGCTTTTCCAATATCAATGTGAGACTCACTGGCTTACAGTTTCCTGGTTCATCCTTTGGGCCACTTTTGTGGATGGGCACCACATGGGCCATTCTCTAGTCCTGTGATACACATCCTGTGTCCAGGGAGGTATTGAACAGGTCACCAGTGGCCCCACCTGGACCTCTGCCAACTCTCTTAGTACCCTAGGGTGAATGCCATCAGGTCCATGTGCTTTGTCCACCCATAATGCCCTCAACCCATCTAGTACCCTGCTCTCTATAATCCCTACATTTGTTGTCTCCTCCCCCCTACCCACTCCCCTTGCCTGGGGTATCTGCCCCCTTCTCCTGTGTGAATACAGAGCAGAAGTATTTGTTTAGTGCCTCTGTCTGCTCCACCCCTTACTCCACCGACCCCCGTCCTTCTTGCTCCTCACCAGCTGATCCTTGTTCCTTCTTCTCTCTCTGATGTAGCGGAAGAAGTCTTTCTCCACTTTTGATTCCCTGTGCCAGTCTCAGCTCCCTGGGTGCCTTGGCCACCCTGACCAGTCTGGTAACCTCCCTGGACTTCTCCATGTACAAATCCTTATCTTCACCTCTGCCTGATTTCCTGTACTTTTGAAATGCTGCCCTCTTGGCCCTCACCCCTTCCTTAACCTCCTGTGTCAGTCAACTGGGTTTCTTTACCCTTCCCTTCTTACTTTTCTTTCTAGTGCAAGACTCCGTAACCTCTGCCAGCTCTTTCTTTATGGTGTCCCATTTCTGGTCTGCATCCATGTGTGGTTGCATACCTGCCAGGTGCCTGCCCAAAATTTCCCCCATCTTCTTAAAGTCCGCCCCCTGAACTCAATCACCCTTGTACCCATGCCCCCTGTTTCCCTCCACATGTTGACCGTAAACCACACCAAATGGTGGTCACTCCAAGCAAGTGTTTCCTCCAATTCCAGATTCCTTAAAGCTTCCCTGTTATCCAGTACAAGGTCCAGAGTCCTTTCTAACTGAGTCGACCCCTGGACCAGCTGTGTCAGGAAGCTGTTTTGAAATGCTTCTAACAAGACCCACTCCCTTGCACTCATGGTGCATGGGGTGCCCCACTCCACCCCAGTAGGTTGAAGTCTCCCACCACCACTGTGCTCCCTTTCCTGCAGACCTTCCTAGTTTGTTTAACTAATTCCCTATCTAAGTCACTCTCCTGAGCTGGTGACCTATACACCACCCTCATCCTCAGTGTCCTATTATTTGCATCTTGGAACTGCATCCATAGTGCTTCTGTCCTCCCCTCTTCCCCTTCCTCTCTTTCACACTGTATCCCCTCCTTACATAGATCATCACTCCCCCCCCATTCCCCTTAGCCCTATACTTTCTGAATAACCTGAACCCCGGGATCATCATATCCCAGTTCTGGTGCTGGGTGGCCCACATTTCCTTGATGGCCGCAATGTCAACATCCTCCACCTCACTGAGAGCCTGTTACTCCGCTGTTCTATTCCTTAGATTTCTTGTATTCAGTGAGACCACCCTCCAGCCTGTCTTCTCCCTTTCCCTACCCCTATTCTTCCCCGGTTTTTATCCCTCCCTGTGCCACTTCCCCACTGCCTTTACCCATAACTGGGAGGGGTGCTCACTAGGCTCCCCTTTCTGGACCCTTTTCCCATCAGTGGTCCACTTACCACCCTTCTTAGTTTAAATCCACCTTTGTTGATATATACCCCACTATTCCCTGTTTTAGTATTCCCTTCCCCTCCCTTTTCAAATGTAACCTGTCACCTGCATATAGGTCACTATTGCCCCAGGTCCTGCTACAGTCTGACACTAAGCCGTACTCCCTGGTATGGCACCAATCCCTCAGTCACTCATCAAACTCCTCTATCCTTTTTTTCCTCACTGTACTCATACGTGGTACCGGGAGTACCTCAGAGAATGCCACCAACCCCCCCCACCTCCTCACACTGCCTACCCAAATCCTCAAACCTCCACTTTACCATCTCTACCATCTCCCACGCCAAGTCATTTGTACCCATGTGCATTACTATGTGAGGTTTCTTCCACCTCTTCCATGTGCACTTGAGAAGTGCCTGCCCCGCCCTGTCCATGGTCAATTCCAGAATAGCCTTGACCCAGATACAACTGTGCCTTTCTCCTCTTCCACCCCATCTAACCCCTTTCAGTATAGAATCCCTCAATACAGTACCCCCCATCTTCTTGTCCTGCACCGTCCTCCTCCTGCTTTCACTGTCCCTGTCTTCCAGAGGCTCCTGCTCTGCTCCTTATTACCCCATTCTGCAACATGTATGCAATTCCTACATCTTCCCCTGTTTCTGCCTCCTCTCTCCTCTACCCTGCTCTTTCCTCCCCCTTCTTTCTTTCCCAGCCTGACTCCTGACTCCTGGGCCTTCACTACCCTTCCCCCCATGATCTCCGACACCTCCCCTACCACCTCCAATGCCAACATTGCAAACCTATTATTTGCTACCCCTGCAGTGGTGTCCACCTCCTCCTTCCCACTGCCCTGAGCCTTCCCTCCACTTACCACCCCTCTGTTCTCCTTATCCCATCCCTGCTCCCTACTTCCTCATGGGATTTAGCTGTGCTGTTCCTTTTCTGCTTCTCCAAGCTACTCCTCTCCGGGGTCCCTCAAGCCCCAGCCCCCCACACCCTCTCCAGCTCCCTCCAGAGCCCCTGCACCTTCTCTTCCAGTCTGTTCAGCCTGTAACAAATTGGGCAACCCCCCATTTTCCACAGCATATTCATCCAAATAGCCACCCCACAGCCACTGCACCCTACTATCCTCCCTGTGCCTGACAGCCTCACTCCATGGTGCCCCCATTCCATCCAATATTCTGATATCTCCAGCCACCCTTATTCATGCCCCTCCACCCCACAGTGTGATCCCCTATAATGCTCCATTTTCCTTCCCTCCATTATTCACACTTAACTTGAACGTAAAATCTCAATTTCTTATCACACAGTCTGCACAGCAATAGCTGGATATCATATGTGACCCTACTAGCTTGCTTCTGAGTCCTTCTTTACCCCGTTGGTCCCTTGCTTGCTTGCTCAATAACTCTAGTTAACACATTTATACTTGACCTTGTCAGTTTCAACTTTAAACTTTCAACTTTAAATATGCAGTTATCCTTCCTTAACCCAAACTTGTCAGTTTGACTTTTAAACTTGCAACTTTAAAACATTTAAACCTTAAAATCCAACTAATAAAAGCCTGAGTGTCTGAACTTTTCACCACCTATTAGCTTTAAGAGTTAGCTCATACAGGAAGTTTGCAGCTCCTCAAGCTCCTCCCTCACAGCTTTCAAGCCCAACCTGAGGTGACTTTTCAGTATTTAAGAAGGGCTAGTGGAAGGAGTGAGTGGGGGATGGACTTTTTTCAGTCCATCCAGCCACGGTCCCCAGACAAGCCAGCACTGCTAAAGATTTAATCTAAATTCAAAACCACCAGTAAATCTTACAAAAAATCTGAGATAAATAAAGTCTCACAGAGACAAACTCACCTCATATTTAAACTCTCCTCTAACCTCTATCCAAAGCAAGTAGAATGAACAGACAATGCCTTGGTGAACACTTAAATAGAGATTCAAACTAAAATCCAAACAAACTTGATTGGCTGCTCTGTTACTGGGGGAAGAAACCCTTCCCCCATTCAGCCACAGTCCACAGACAAGCCAGTAAGAGTTAAAGATTTAATCTAAATTCCAGCCACAGTCCCTAGACAAGCCAGCACTGTTAAAGATTTAATCTAAATTCAAAGACCACCAGCAAAACGTACAAAATAACTTGGAGATAAACTCTCACAGAGACAAACTCACCTCATATTCAGACTCCCCTCTAACCTCTCCCCACAGCAAGTAGAATGAACAGACAATGCCTCAGTGAATATTTAAATAGAGATTCAAACTAAAATCCAAACAAACTTGATTGGCTGCTCTGTTACTGAGCAAAGAAACCCCTTCCCAATTTAACCACAGTCTCCAGACAAGCCAGCACTCTTAAAGATTTGATCTAAATTCAACAACCACAAGCAAAACTTACAAAAACTCAGAGATAAACTGTCACAGAGAAAACTCACCTCATATTTAAACTCCCCTCTAACCTCTCCCCAGCTCAAGTAGACGCTAAAGTCATTTACTGTAAGTGACAGAATCACATCTATTATGACTCACTTACTGCATATGTTTCAATGCTTTCATCTCTATTTTTTATACAACTGTCATGCAAATAAAATGAAAAATATATACAATCACTTTCAAGTGGTTTTAGAGCTGTGCAAAAAAAACAACTTCCTCAAGAGGAATTTCTGCAAAAGTCAGACTTTTGCTTCCATAAAAGTTAGGAAATCAAATTAGCAACTTTGTGGAAATTCCAACTCGGAATTGAGGAACAAATTGAATTGTGGATTATAGTATTTAACTACGGGAAAAAAATCTGCAGAACTGATCACTGTCAGTGGTCAGTTCTGCCTTTTTCTGTAGTTTAATACAATAATCTGCAATTCATAGATTTATTCTGCGGCACTGAGTCAGAATTCAGTGAGTCACTGAAATGCAGAATGAATTATGAATAGGGGATCAATGTATTAAGCTGCAGGAAAAAAAGTCTGCAGAACTGACCACTGAACTTCAGAATAATTACACGTATTGTGGAATACAATTCCTCAAAACTGTCATTCTGCAGTTCAGCCAAAAAATTCTGCAGAACACGGCAAAAATCTGCCAAACACATTTAGAAGATTCTGATCTCACCAATGGCAGAAGGTCTGAAAATACTGCAACATTTCTGAAATTTCGCAAAAGTTCCACGAAAGCAGAATTCGCAACTTTTGCCCAGCTCTAGTTTCTAGTGAGTCTGGTTAATCACATCTAGAAGAGACCTCAGCAAACACTATTATATTACTGGCTCCTGTACAGGTTTCTACAACAAGTATTCCATTGCAAATAACTTCTGTGGCCATTCCATATTATAACAGATAGTGTCAAACACATATCGAGCTTATCCATGCAATTACCATAATGCAGTAATTTAAATTTCACATATCACATTTAACTGATTTCACCCTGTGATATATCAAAATTGTATGTTGTGGGCAGAACTTACACCTGTGCTTTCTTTTATAATTGTCATGCTATTAGAAAAGATAATCACTATAGCATCCTAGCAGATAATGTTCAAAAATCACAAGGAATGAGTTCACTTACCACAATTTTGAAGGTGCTCAGTAAACTGTGCTGATACCACCACTTAGTGAGTCTGAGGAATAAAGACTGTGGAGAATAATTTGCAGTCAAAAATCAATCACTTATTCAAAAGTCTTTCTGCCCTATATAAAAAAACAAAATGAGGGAGCCTATACGGAACTTTATATCGCTTAACAGATTTCTCTTATCATCTATGACTATTGCATGCCCTTCTGATCATTTAACTGAAAAGTAAAAGCATTTCATAATTACTTCTGTTCTCTTTTGCAGTCTGACTTAATAGTGTTAACAGCAGAAGATGCAGCAGCATTGCTGTTCTGTGTTTTTTCAGTAGTCAAGCCAGAGAACTCCAGGCTCAGTGTGTTAGGCACCTTGGCCCAGATATTCAAACTGCACCCAAAAAGTGCGCAACAGCAGGAGCAAGTGCAAGTCCATTGTGCCCATGTGCAAGAGACACAATATTAAAAAACTGCACTGGCCAAGATGCGCCTACAGCTGACGACTGAATATCGCACCACCTGCACCATAGCACAACTAGGGAGGGGAAGCTGAACATATCTGATGCGCCATAGCGCAACAAGGGATGTTTAGCTGAGCAGTCCAGATGCACCACAGCGCAACCAGGGACACCCCACCAGCAGCAGAGCAGCAATGCAACAGCACAACTAGGGATGCAGGGGCCCACCACCCATGCCACAGATGGGCAGAGGAACACACAGCAGAACAGACATTGTCCCCCCACACCCCATGCACTGCACAACTGGGGAGGGCTGGAATAACCACTGGCCCATGGAGACAAGCAACTAACCCACAGCTGGGCCATGGTGCCCCATCACACCCGCTGGCAAGCTGTGACCGGCACACAAGGAGGGCTGACCACCCCGTGCCACAGCATCCCCCCAATGCAGACCACACCCTGCACCATGACCCCCAGACACCCTTCCCAGGAGCAATGTCCATCAGTGCAGGATACCCCATGCATGCCACCACCACAATTGTGACAATACAACCCTGTGCACCACAGAACCATGCAAGGCAGCCCCACCACGAGCACCCATAAGCAGGTGGCAGCACACAGCGATGCAACGATGGCATACACAGTGCCACCATTAACAGCGCCCCCCGAGGTACAACTGAGAGACTGACCATGCGTCGGCACACGAGGTACCCCACACGTGACAGGGCATGCCCCGGACCCCACCACCAGTGGTATAGCACCCTGAACACCTTCCCAAGGACACACCCCGACCCAGCATTGGCCACTACAGCCAGTGCAGACACCCACAGTGGTGCATGGAAGCATGCACCACACTGGATGCAACACAGTGCATGGACAAACACCCATCCATACCCAAGGGCACACCAACACAGGGACGTAGTAGCAGGGCAACCAAGCCCCCAGCATGGGGCCATGGAAACTGTGTACACATGGCCAGCAGTCCTCCATGGCACAGGAGTGGCAGCCACCCTGCACAGGCACTGTGGACCTGTATGCCACCAGCATTTGCCCAGAGCACAAGTCACAGACAGTGGTGCACATCCCCTGCAACACACACAAGCCACAGCATGGAGGTGGGACAACAACAGTGGAGGCCACAGTGTCACCCGAGGCAGTTATGCACCACACCAGTGACAGAAGGCAACCCAGCATTGTGACGGGTACAGTGGCTGCCCTGCATGGACAGCCACCACTGACATGCCAGCAGACCGTGCAGGTCACAGACATGCAAGGGTGTCAGCTGCACAGGCCATGAATGGGCTGACAGGTGCACCATGGACACAGAGCATGCACCATAGACCACTGCACACAGTCATCCAGTGCACAGGGAACAACACACACACCACAGACAGTGACTGATAGCTACTCCCACACCATAGTCACTTCCCCACGGACACACACACATACCCATGACTGCACCACCCCTAACGCCATGCACACCACTGCAGCTGAGCACCTATAGCCCACTGCAAATCAGAGACCACCACAGTAGTCATATCAAAAGAATTGTATTCAAAAACATCCAACAAAACTGTGTACAATTATTTACAAATGTGTGGACGGAGGGCCACAAACAAGGTGGGAGTGGGTAAGGGGCAGGGGTGAACAAAGGAGGCAGTATAGCGCAGTGGTCTAAGGCTCTGAGCTGCAAATCTGGTGACATCCAGCAGACCAGACCTGGGGTTTGAATCCCACAACTTCCACTTGCATACTGTGTGACCCTGAGCAAGTCACTTAACCTCCTTGTGCTCCCAGGTCGCTCCTGTAAAAAAGCTTTCAGCTTAGTGTGCTATATCTGGTTAAACAACTAAATAAATAAATAAATGGTACAGGAAAGGAGGGGTGAGAGGGTGGGTCCAGGGGGGTAGGGGAAATCAGGGGCAGTGGGATGATCAGTGGGAGCCCCACTTCCCACTCCGGCTGCTCCTCCTTCCATGCGGCCGCCTGTGACCCCCAGCCTATCAATCCTCTGCAGGATGTCCAACGAAGCCCTGGCAACAGTAAGGATTTCCTGCAGTGCCTCCCGTATCATGCGCAGCTGCCGGACACCTAGGGCAAGGGAGCAGAGTCAATAGGTGTGAATGCACAGCCCCATACAGCCCACCCACTGTGCATGGCATACAGCCATGGGACATGCCTCTGTGATGGTGTGTGACCACCCACAGTGATCGTGTCCACAAGACCTGCCCACCCAGGCACACACAGCCATGCGGACCACTGCACACACCCACCGGCCAAGTCCTGCACAGCACCACCATGGCTGTTTAGTGACATGGCTATGTGGTGCGAAGGCAGTGGCACAGCCATGTACCCGGAGCATGCATGGACCACCATTGACGCACTCCCAGACATGCAGTGCCACTGGACAGTGCTGACTGTAACAAGTTACATGCATGGCTTTGGTGTCAGTGGATGGTGGCCATGCCCCACTGCCCGCCCTGTTACACAGCATGCAACAGTAATCATGGATGTAAGAACAGTGGGGGAATTCAAGAATCCATGGGACAGACATAAGGCTGTCCTAGTGGGAGATAGGAGGAAGTAAGCTGTTGGTTAATTAGGATCTGCAGCTTATCTGTTAGGTAGGAAAATGGGCATACTAGGTGGGCCAAGCGATCCTTATCTGCCGTCAAATTCTGTGTTTCTATGTTTCTATGTTTAAGGTATTCACCATCATCAGGCTGGTCTCTCTGCCACTGTGGACCTTTGCCCCTCCTGTTGTTCTGGTCCTCCAGCTGGCGCCTCCGCTCCCTCGCCAGCCATCTCTCTTCTGGGCCTAAGGTGCAAACATGGAGAGAGGAATATCAGTACAATCCTGTAGTAAAGTCCCCCTGCCCCCATGTTTGTGCAATCCCACACAGCCAGACCCACCCACCCGACACCCTGATAACACCACCACCACAGCCAACACCGGACGGTCCCCCCCCATGTTCTGGACACATGCAACCGTGACACCCATATGGAAGATAAAAGTGTATGGACGTTACACCTACCTGGCCGTGGCACCGTGCCCCTCCTGGCACGTGCCCGCAGGCAGGCAAGCAGGTCCAGGTCCCTCCGCCTCAGGTCCCCATACCTGTGGTGGCACTACTCCGCCATCTGCCCCATTCCTGTGGCCTCCTCCAGGGCGTCGGCCACCTCCTGCCACACCTGGCTCCTGGACCTGTCCAGAGGTGCCTCCCCAAACAGTGGGCCAACAAGTGGCTCCTCAATGGCAACCAGGTTTGCCATTTCAGTCTGGCTTCACTGGGCAGCTCTCCTCCGCACCATCTCTCTTGCTCAGTGGGGTCAAAATAGTGCTCTTCAGCGTGGTTCTGCCACGTGCAGATGCTTTGCGGTACAGCGCTGCCATTCCCTATCGCGCTGTCACTGAACAACACGATAGTGGTGCACCGTTGCCTGACGCATGGCGCCTAGGGGGGAAAAGGTGGGGCACAGGGTCAAGGGTCTCTGGCGCACGGACAGCCACAGCGCAATTGGAACCCAATGCGTGTAGCGTGATTGGGTGCCTGTGTGCTACCTCCAGTAGTGGCCTACCGTGTTGTTGACCCACTGCGCCTACGATGCCCCAGAGCCACAGCACCATATAAGTGAACATCGCTGTAGCGCCACTGGCATAATGGTGGCCGTGCCCTGCATTGCCTCCCGTGCAGAGCATGTCAGCAGCGTGGCAGGCGCCTGCGTCATCAACCTGGGCATGCGCAGTTAGGTGTGTACTGCGCATGTCACAGAGAACTGCGCCTTTGGCTCAGCACGTTCAACACAATTGCGCAAAGTGCAAAAGCACAATATTCAGCCGTCATATGCAAATTGGCTAATCAGCCATTCAATGGTGCAGCACTGCAATTTGCATCCACTTAAAGTTGCACCTCGCCTCATTTGCATGGGTTGTGCTATAAAAGTGCGACATTGGGCTGCACTGGCCACAGTCAGTTACTACAGTCTATTGGTGAGTTGCATGCTGTTTGGGAGTGTGGACTGTGGATTTTGGGACATTCATGGGACTGCACAGTCACAGGTAACAACTTTCATTCTCACAGGCTGAATCATGACCGAGTGAGTTGTGGGAGAAGAGGAACAGAGTTGAGGGAGGAGGAGGAGGAGGCCAAATTTCACCAAGGCCGAGACGGATGCCCTGTTTGAGGCCTACCTGGACCAGGAGCAGTTTCTCAGTGGAAGCCAGGGAACACCACAGGCCCATGCTGTTGCATGGGAGGAGGTGGCATGTGCTGTGAACCTGCATGGCAGCCACCAGTGCTCCGTGCAGGAGTGCAAGAAGAAGATGGGCACAGACAGGAGGAGGATTAAGGAGAAGGTGGCTGCCATCAGGGCAGCACGATCTGCGACAGGTGGGGGACAGCTGGAGGTGCTACGCCTGACCCCACAGGAGGAGAGGGTGGCTGGCAGTATGCAGCGTTGTGTCATTGAGGGTGTTCAGGGTGGTGGCTTCCAGATGGGTGGTAGCCCGTCACTGCATGGTAGGTCATGGTCTGTCTATTGAGGAGGGCAGGGTAGGTCACATGCAGTAACGCGACTTTGTTTTCCCTTACAGATCCTGAGCATCTGCATGGGTCAGCCATGGTGGGCCTCTCCACTGAGGCCAATGAGATGGAGATGGAGGAGGGCCCATCCACCTCCACAGGAATACGCGGCTCAGTGTGACAGTGGGCCCGCCTGGCTGTCCAGATTGATGTTGTTAGAAAAGGTGTGGAGGAGGCCCTGCCCGTGTCCCAGCATGCCAGCATCCATGGATGCCGGCATGCTGTGACTCGGGCTGGTGCCAGGTCCATCACCGATGATGATGTCGCTAACATCATGTCAGTGACACATGTGTGCCACAGGATGGCCACACAGCAGGTAACATCGTGGCCATGGCTGTGGGTGGTGCCACTGTGGAGGCCTGCATGTCATCACAGTCCCAGCCTGTGCCTTTCAGCACCGGTGGGGCAGCATTGGTGTTTGTACATGACAGTGGGACTGTTGCGGCCACTGCAGCGGCACCAGTGAGCCCTGGGGATTGGCAGCCGGAGAGGCAACATCAGCAGTCGACCAATGGGCTTGGGGGTACAGTGTCGGGGGGCGGCATCAGTGCATCACCTGTGGACATGCCCAGGCCTGGTCCTGGTGTGCAGCGCCCACCCTCAAGGGGTGCTGAGCATCAGGGCCGTGCATACCCTGAGGGAAAGGATGCCGAGCAGGCAGATGACCTCTTGGATGAGCACACCCGCATACTGCAAGCATCAGTCAACCAGAAGATGCAGATTGCGATGTCGGTGGATGCACTGCGTGCGGCTCTGGAGTGGGCAGAGGAGTGTTGCAGCAGAGACACCACTCTGATCCTGGCAGGGATGGATCAGTTGCGGGAGGATGTGACCGCTGCCATTGACAGGCAGACACAGGCATTCACTGCTGTCATGGCCACAATGGGCTCACAGTTATTTGCCCATGTGTCGCAGACACCATGCAGTGCACTATCCACCCCCCATTCCCGGTGTCATGCAACACCATCCTTGTCGACACTGGGTTCAGCTGTGGGCATCCCGAGCACGCCTGGTGCAGGCATGTTTGGTGTGCTGCAGACCCCTGCACAAGCACGGTCGCAATTATGCAGTGGAACCCCTGGGGGGCCATCGGTGCCACCCCATGAGGCCAGTGGTCAGCCTGTCAGTGCTGGCGGGTCTCGGTGGGGCTGCCCACGCATCCGTGGTGGCCGGGGCACTGTGGCGCATGACTGACCTGTCTCCCAACGTGGCTACTGTCTGATGCTGCCCTGTGTGCATTGTGTCATTCAGCAGGCAATGCATGGGTGGGTATCCGGCCCTGCATGCAAACTCACAGTCCATCTGCACACCCTCCTGGCTGCTGTCCGCAGCTGTGTGTGCATGATAATGCCTGCATTGCGCTGTACACCAATGTGCAATGATGCTCAGCATCTGACACATGCACAATGACAGGCAGTGGGCGTGGTGGTCTGTGGACATGTGTGTGGCTAGGGGTGGCGTTCTGGGTCAGTGTGCCTCCTACCCTTTGTGCATGTCTGTTGCGTTGTGTGTGTGTGTGTGTCCACGTGCCATGTTAGACCTCACCCATCCCTGGTGGTGTGTGTGGTTCCATGCCCGGCCAGTTCCCTTGATGGCATGCACCCCTGGTGTGCATCCATGCGTGTTTGTGGGTTGTGCCATAGCCACTGGTGTTTGCACATGGCCCCATGACTTACCTGGGTTGGCTGAAGTGTCCCTCCGTGATGGTGTCCCGGTGCAGCTGTGCCAGCCGGAGCAGTCGAGGGTCCCGTCACCAAGGGGCTGCCATCACTATTGTCACTGGCGGCCCCTTACGTCTCCTATCGCCAGTCCTCTTTCTACCTGTATGGCTATCCCACATTCGTTGGCCATGTTGTGCAGGATGCAACAGGCCAGGAATAGCCCACAGGCCTTTGAGGGTCTGTACTGTAGGGCACCGCCAGAGGTGTCCAGACAATGGAAATGTGCCTTCAGCATCCCGAACACCCACTCGATGACATTACATGTGGTGGCGTGTGCCTCATTGTAGCATTGCTGCGATGGGGTCGCGGGCTGCCGGTATGGTGTGAGCAGCCAGGGACGGAGTGGGTATCCACTGTCACCTGTGTGTAGAGGGTGGAGGTTAGTTTGGTGATCAGCATCGCCCTGCCCCGGGACATGTAGGCCACTACTGATGTCACCTCTGTCCATGCCCCCCCAGGCCCTATGATTGTCTGTGTGGTTTGCATACTCACCCACTAGGTGGCCAGTGGGGATATCCCCACTCTCAAATCTGTGGCACAGTGCCAATTGATGCCAGATGAAGGCATCATGTGCTCCCCCAGGGTGCGTGGTACAGACATTGATTATGCGCCCCCTGGCATTGCACCCCACCTGGCAGTTGATGCTAGCATAGCCCTTGCGATTGATGTATGTAGCCACCTCAGGGTCAGATTGTGTGTGGATGGCCACATGGGTGCAGTCTATTGCTCCTTGCATGCCAGGCATACATGCTACCCTGTGTAACTCCTGTATGTTTGCTGTGCGCTTCGCCGGTGTGCTGGGGAAATGGATGTACTCTGCAGCATGTGGCAGCAGTGCGCTGAGGAATTGGGTGAGGTGGCTTGATGCGGCCAACTGGGTTATGCCTGTGGTGTCCCCAGTTGATCCCTGGAAGGTACCAGTGGCAAGCAAGCACATACAAGCTGTCACTTTCGTCTCCACTGACAGAGCGTGGCTCCGTCATGTGGGTGCCTGCATCACATCACTGCACAGCTCACAGAGCCGCCTCAGAATTGCCTGATTCAGGCGGTACCGGCCCAAGATCTCCATATCACTGTACAGCTCGAAGCTGGTACAGGCTCGGTACTGCCTGTTGGGGGCATACCACCGACGGGCCCTTCCACGGCCGTGCCCCCCCTGCTGCCCGCCTTCTCACCCCCTCATTACTGCCTCTATCTGGATGGTGGCACTGGCCATGTCCCTGGCTTGTGTTCCCCGCCCCCCGGGCAGCTGTTTCTGTGTTCCCCCCACTGTCCTGGCTGCTACTTCCTCTACAACGGGAACACCTGACTGTGCTGGCCTCACTGCTGTGTGGCAAGTACTTCCCCCTTCTGCACTGTGGCTTCCCACACCTTCCCCTGAGCCTGTGGGTTCCAGGTGCCCTTTCCCTGGCCTGCCCTGTGTGACCCTCCTGCCCAGTTTGAGTTCCTATAGTTCAGTCTCATGTGGCTTCCCTGTAGTGTTCTTGCACCTCTCCCTTGCTCCTTTTTATTTTGGCTCGTTCCCGCTATGGCGCAACCTCCGCTTGCTCCCCTATTGCGCATGGCGCATGTTGTTGAATATCGCACTGCGCCATTTATGCATGGTTCCTCCCCCTTCAGTTGCGCATACATTCATTATCATTACGCTGTTTCTCAGCGTGATTTGGGGGGCGCAACTGCCTCCCGCTGAATATCACAGAATGGTGCATTTTCAGACTTGCGCTGGCACTACCCTATTGCGCATGGCGCAACACTTTTGAATATCTGGGCCCTTGTGTACAATTGTTCTGAGTGCTTATATAGGGGCATTTTTGTACTGCTTGACTGGGGATCACATTGGTCACATATTGAGCGTGTGAGATGGTGCTTATGGCATGATGTCACCACGTCAGTTCCCACCCTGCCATATTGCCTTGCTGTTGTCTAGAGAGCCAGACAACACCCTTAGCAGCTACATGATAAACTGTGTAAAACGGAGATGCAGTCCTCTAAGGGAGTCCATGTAAGCAATTAATCCTAATGCTGGCATATTAAAGGGAATAGGTGGGACCATAGCATATACAGTAGAGAAAAAGTCTATATAGCAGTACTCTCCTTTTCTTAAAAAATGAGGGCTCCATTTAGAAGGCACTTGAAAAAACTCAGCATTTAGGGCTGGAGGTGGGGTTGCAGTTGTTGGGACTTTTTTATAAGGTTCATTATACTGCAGTTTTTATTTATTTATTTATTTATTGTAAAATCTGTATTACAACCTTTGAGCTAAAAGCTCATTTACAAAGGATCCTCGTCGAACAGAGGGTGGGGGAACATCAAGTATGTGGACAGTGGAGAAAAACAGAAGCAGCCAGAAGGCATTGTCAGTTATACATCATTGAAAAGGCTAAGCAGCATTACAAATAGAAGGATGGGAAGAGACAGAATACATTGCAAAAGCCATCACTTAATTACATAATACAGAGGAAAATAGTCCCATAACAGATTAGGTGAATAAAGTGCAGATTCCAATTATGCACAAAGTATGAGAATTCCCAGAATGCTGCTATAGAGCTTAGATAGGTTCCCGGAGGGAACAAGTAATGTGACCGCTGACAAGTACAGCCATTAAGGGAGAGTTGGCTACAGGCTAGGTGAGTGAGGGGGAGAGCACAATTGTGGGTGATGGCTTAAAGGTCAGGGGAGCTAAGCGGTTGTGGAGGTTGGAGGTATGGAGGGTCAGGAGGGCTAAGAGGGTGAGGGGTTGGGGGGAATGGGGGACCAAGGGGTGGGTAGGTGGGAATTAATGGGAGATTCTTAGGAGCCAAGGGTCACCGCAGCCAAGTCATATTGTGTCAGGGGGCACTGGAAGGGCTAGAAATGGCTGGGGTGTTCTTTACAGTACCATTGTACTGGAGGGGAGGTGGACTTCCGAATTTGAGATTTTAACTGGCCGAGGCGAGTAAGGCTAGTAGTGGCCTGGGGGAGCTCACTTAGCCAGGTGGGGGACCTTACTGCAAAGGCTCATCTCCCCAAGGCAGTTCTTCTGAAAGGTACTGCTAGGGCATGTCATAACACTTCTCGTGGAATGCTCAGCTGGGACTGGACGGAACAAGGCTTGAGGGAGGGGGGGGGGTGCAAGACCTAGAAGGGCCTTCTTCCCTAGAAGGCAGGAGTGGAGCTTGAATCAGTCCATGAGAGGAAGCTATCATGTCCCAATATAAAGGTTGCATGTGTGTGTAAGGTGATCTGCGCCTAAAACAAAGCGGCATGCTTTGTTGAGGGTAGTATGGACCCTGTGCAGGCTGGTTTCAGAAGCTGCGCCATATACCACATTACCATAGTCCAGGCTAGGAAGAACTGTCCCTCTTACTGCCTGGACCCTAGCATCAGGTGTGAGGCAGAACCGAAGCCCATATAAGGCCCCTAACTTCCTTTTGGCAGCAGTGGTAATATTTCGTATATGTTCATTGAAGAAGAGGGACTCATTGATTGTAATCCCTAGGTACCAGAACGATGGCACCTTCTCAAGAGTGGAGTGGGAGTTGCACAAAACTGAGAAGGGAGTGGTATACCTCCTCTTTTGGCTTCCAGCAAAGAGCATTGACTTTTTTTTTTGCTGTTGAGCACTAGCAGGCTATCTTTGAGCCAATCCTGTAGGAGGTCAAAGTTGTACTGCATGTCCTTAGTGACAGCATCTTGGCAAGAGCCTCGAGAGAACACTGGCATGTCATCTGCAAAGAGCAGTATTTTGGAGGAGGGCACACTTCTGAAAGGTTGTTCACAAAGAGGCTGAACTGGAGTGGGCCCAGGATGGAACCCTCCACTGTGACTTCACTGATCTCAGAGATGGCTCCATTGATTTTCACCTGCTGAGAGTGCCCATACAGGTAGCTGGAGAACCAACTGACCGTGGCGGGGGATAGCCCAAGGCAGCTTAGTCTGTGCAGCAGCAGCTGATGATTCACAAGGTTACAAGCCTTGGTTAGGTCTATGAAGATTGCTTCAACCAGTTGGCCCTGGTCAAGTGCCTCGTGCATGTAGTCTGTGAAGACAATTAGGGCAGTATTAGTGCTATGCATCTTGCGGAAGCCATGCTGTTGGGGGCAGAGGAGTTTATAATTATGCAGGTGGTCAGTGAGTTCATCAGCTATGATTCTCTCCAGTGCTTTGGAGAGCGGAGACAGAATTGAGATAGGTCAGTAGTTGGATTCTAGTGCCCGGTCACCTGCTTTGTGCACAGGAGTAACCAGAGTGGATTTCCAGGTAGAGGGGAAAGTGGACAGGTGGAGAGACAGGTTACCAAAGAATAAAATAAAAAAATAAAAAAACAGCTTGGTGATGGGAAAGACAACCTCTTGTAAAGCAATGGAAATCAATTTCATATCGATTTCATCACCCCCCCATTCTTGTTTTTCCCAGGACACTTGCAAGGTATTTTCTTGTTTCCTTTATGGTCACCTCTCTGAAGTAAAAGCTTGGGCTGGGCTTTGCAGTGGTAGAGGAGGGAAACTGGCTGGGGGCTGGCATTCTATCAGGGTGTGTGGTAGGCCTGGGAGGTAGGACTGTGCTGTAGTTAGAGAAAGCCTTGTTAAAGATATAGGCCATGCTAGCATCATCAAGTATGATTTTGTCATTGTGGAAGAGCATGGTGAGGGGGTCCTGTTATTAGACCTGAGGAGGTTTTTAATTGAGTCCCAGAACTTCTTCCCGCTAATCCAGCAGTGAGATTGCTGGTTCTTGTGGAATGATGCCTTGGCCTGTCGTATTGCCCAGGTGCACCTGTTTCTGGCCGCTTTGTAGTTTTGGATATCTGTAGTTAACCCTGTTGCCCTGGCCCGGTGCCAAAGGAGATCCCGGTGCCGCATCATACTGAGAAGCTCAGGGGTGACCCAGTCCATACTATGACCTATTATCATCTTCTTATAGTAAAGGGCAAACTTGTCCGCAGCTGCGTTGAAATGAGTGAGGATGAGGAGTTGGAGGCCAGTGTCAACAGAAGGGCATAAGTCAAGAAAGCTCCAGTTGATGCCTGAAAGGTAATTCCTGAAGTCAGTCATAGTGCTATTTTTTATAACTCTGTTCTTCACCAATCTGGGAGGGGGGTTGGCCTGTTTTGTCGACCACTCACATTGGATAGGAGAGTGGTCACTCAGAGTATCTGGGGTACCTTGACATCAGTTAGCCTTTCTGGGTGAGTTGTTAGTACCCAGTCAATCAGAGTGCTTGTACTGGTGCGGTAACTTGTTCTGATGCAGCTCTTGACAGCCTACGTTAGGTAAAGTAAGGATACAAGATCTCTGTGTGTGGCACGGGAGCTGGCAAGCCAATTGGAGTTAAAATCCCCTAGTACAACAGTCTCCTTGTGTTGGCTAGCCTGGGTGTAAAGACTAACAAAGGCTTCTAGCCCAGCTTGCTGCTGCCCTGGTGGGATGTAGACTGCCATAACTATCAAGACCTTTTGCCCCTTGCCTAGTAGGATTTTTATTGCTAGGCATTCACAGTCATTGTTGATATTAGCCAGTTGAATTCTGTGGCACTGCAGGTGGTTCCAGGTGTATATTATGCAGCCACCACCTCTTTTTCTGGAGTGGTCCTGTCTATGAAGGTTGTATCTGGCAATGGAGACTACTGAGTCAGTTGTTTGTGGGGCAGCCAGCTCTCTGTCAGAGCAATGACATCGGGCAGAGTATGTGTCACCCAAGCCTCAAACTGTGTTAGTTTGGCTAGGAGGCTGCCAATGTTCAAGGCTACAGTCCTTAATTGCCCTGTAGGAATCGGGGTCTGAGTGTGGGTTGAAATGGGGCCATGGTTAGAGTGAATGTTTCCAGAGATCAACAGCAGGATTAGGAGGAGTTTCCTACATATTTTTGGGAGGGTAGTCTTTACATTCAACCTCCTGGAATCCTGGTAGTCACATTTAGTGTGTGTTGAACCAAACGCAATGTTAAGTCCAGGAAAAAGACATATAGCTGGGGCAAAGACCCGGGTGACAGAAGGGGTCCAGGACGGATGTTGCGTGGAGTGGGCAGATAGAGGCGCTGTACAGCTGGTTTCCCACTGAGCAGGTTTTCTGCATTGTGTGATAGGAAAGTCCAAGTGGCAAGTGGAGGTAGTTATGGTCGGCTGTCTTAGTTTCAGGGCAAGCAGCAAGAGTAAGAGTATTTGAGTAGGTACACCTCCTGATGTGAAGAGCTGACTCACTTTGGAGTTCATTTTCAGGGAGACTATTAACTTTATGATGAGCTAGGGATTGGGACTGATCTTTTAAGTTTGGGTCAGTCGGTAAGAGTTATGTGCCGATTGTGCAGTACAGTGAGGAACAAGGGAGTTGGGGTAGGTTGTTCCAGTGAGGGACTCGCTCCTGCAAATTAATTTGCCTTATAGAGAAGCTTATAGGTTTGGACTGCTAGCAATTTAGGGTTGCTAACATTAAGTGGTACTTGCTGCTTTAAGCGATACCATGTGCCTGGCTGGGGGTGGTGTGGGTCACTTCCTGCAGCAGGAGTATTTAATACTGGAAGGAGGTGGGGGGGGATGTAAATTCAAGTGAAGTGAGCAGAGTCTGGTTTTGCAGGCAAGTTAGTTCAGCTCAGCAAAGTCCTGTTTTGCTGACAAAATAAAATATGTAAATAAAATTCACTCCTGCCAACAAACAGGCTCTGCTGCTGGAAGGGTTGCCCCTCTAAGTGAGAGCAAGCGCCAATTGGGAACTGCCTGGGTGGGTAGGTGCCCAGATTCAAAGACTCAGTCCGAGAAGGCTCTGTACCTGGGTTCTGTGGGGACTGGACAGGCAGCTGTGCCTTGGTGCTTAGCTCGAACTGTGAGCAGTTTGCTGGAGGATCCACTCACCCAGTGGGGCTAGCCATCCCCTGGATTCTGTGGAGAGCAGACAGGTGGCTGTGCCTTGGTGCTTAGCTTGAACTGTGGTCAGTTTGCTGGAGGATCCACTCACCCAGTGGGGCTTGCCATCCCCTGGATTCTGTGGGGAATGGACAGGTGGCTGTGCCTTGGTGCTTAGCTCAAACCGTGGGCAGTTCGCTGGAGGATCCACTCGCCTGGTGGGGCTTGTCGTCCCCTGGATTCTGTGCAGAGCAGACAGGTGGCTTCGCCTTGGTGCTTAGCTTGTACCATGGGCAGTTCACTGGAGGATCAACTCACCCCATGGGGCTTGCCATCTCTTGGATTCTCTGGGGAGTGGACAGGCGGCTGCACCTTGGTGCTTAGCTCAAATCATGGGCAGTTTGCTGGAGGATCCACTCGCCCAGTGGGGCTTGCTATCCCCTGGATTCTGTGGGGAGGGTACAGGTGGCTGTGCCTTGGTGCTTACCTCAAACCGTGGGCAGTTCGCTGGAGGATCCACTCACCCGTTGGGGCTTGCCGTATAGATAAGACATAAGGATAAAAAAGATATGTAAAATGGAACAGGACTGGGAAGGTGATGAGCTGGTTAGGGGATCAGAAAATAAGCAGAAAGTAGAATTTGCACAAGGCTAGGAGGCAGTTTACCAGTATGCTGACCAGTTGGGATGGGCCAAATCCCAGGCCCTTTAACAGAGCCTCGCCGGAGGATGACAGCTCAGTTTATATGAGATACAAGCAGAACACTGCCAGCTCAGCGCTGATCTCATTTTTCTTTTTTGCTTCTCCAGCCTCCATGCTAGCATGCCTGTCATGTGACATGCTGAGATGCTGAGGGGAAGCTCTGTGGGGTGTGCCACTAGCATGCAAACCTGGCATATACCCCCTTATGTGCATGCATGAAACTAGGGTATAAAAGGTTGCATGTTCAGTTGGTTCCATTTGAGAGTTGTAGTGCAGAAGATGGGAGGGTGTTAGCAGTCGGAGGGAGAGTAACTGCACAATCTGATGTCATGGATCCTCAGCAAGGCAGTTGGGCTCAGCAGTGAAGGGAAAGGAGGAAGGAACCCTTTAAACAGTTCCCCAGCTGCAGCAAAGAAAAACAGTACCTTTGTTTAAAAATATTTCTCAGTTACTCCTCACAGCAGTCCCGCAGCCATCAGTGCTCACAATCTGGCCATGCAAATGTTACTTTCTCTCCCCCAAGACAGAATCGCCACGGAAGTTGCCAAAAGTCAGAGAAAAAACATATTTTGCTACACAAATCCCATAGCCAAATGCAGGATTAACCAGATGTTATAACCCCCCAAAAAATACACAAAGAAGTACATGAAAAGTACACAGAAAATCACCTTCTCCATAACAAAGAACCAAAACCGCCATGTTTTTTTTTGTAATTTCCTACCCACATAAACAAAACACATCAATCAAGAAAGACCTCTCAGTAATGAAGCAACCTCCTTATGCTTGATTCCCTAGCAACCACCCTAGCAACCTCCAACAGTAAAAGCACAACAGCACTTTTAGTAAAAATAAACCAGAAATCTTTAATAATTTCTTCAAAAATATAAAAATGATTACAATTAATTACCCCAACCCACAAGGTCTCTGCCTGTTGTATAAATGAAATGCACAACAGGGACCTTGTGAAATACATGATTTATTACCACTCATGCTGTTTGGCCTTGGGCAAATCAGTCATGGCTTACACCACTCGTGAGGTTACCCAAGGTCAAACAGCACTCATGAAAATAAATCAAGTATTCCACAAGTCCCTGTTGTGTATTATATTAGTTAGGGTTGAGTAGCCCTTTTAAGGTTAAATGGTGAAGCTTTGCACCTTAATAACTTTGCCACTGTTCAACAGATTTGCCTGAAATTTGGCAGGCATGGGGTGTAACCATAGATCTTGGGATATGGTAACTTTCGTACCAGACAGATATACAGCTGCAGAGTTATTAAGCGGCATCCGTGCACACAATTATGCTTTTTGCGCATTCTTGCTTTCGTGCCTACAGTGCAGGTTTGTGACTAGTCCAGAAAACTTCAGAGAACGTGCAGTCAGGGTCCCCGATGTGCCTTTTGAAGATTTCATGAAAAAATATTGAACGGTTCAAAAGTTATTAAAAAAACAAGTTCTCATTATAAGTCAATGGGAAAAGTTAACAAAAAGTTTGACACTTTTGCAAATGTAGTTTTTAGTGTCGCAAATGGCCCTAGTAGTGTTACAAATCTGCCATTTTGTTTTCAGTTACTGATTACAGAAATGCTTGGCATTTAAAATTGGGACCATCTAGGGACACAATTCTTTTTGTGTTTACCTATTCAAGCCCTGAGGATGCTAGCCATGTCTTTATTTAGGGGTTAAACACCCAAGAAATATGTTTTTCAAATTTCTGGAAAAAGTAGAGTCACAAAGTAGTGTCACACAAAATCAAGTCACTACTTTTCTAGACTATGGCCAAAATGTCAGGAATTCTTTGCCACCCTGCTGCAAAACAATGGTTTGGTCTTTTGGGGCTGAAATTTGGAGGGAAGGCAGCCAACATCTCACAGATGTGCCTTTTTTTTTGGTGGTTTGGTGACAAAATATTGCAGGGATACAAAGTTTACAGTACTGAGAGTTGAAATTTTTTTCCCATAGACTAACATGGTGGCATCCTTAGCTTCTCGGGGCTAGATATCTCAAGAAGTGGTGCAAGATATGAATTCGAATACAGACAATGAGTAGCCATATTTAGTGGAAAAACTCAGCCAGGAAACCCATGAATGATCTGAAATTTAATTTTTTTCTACGCTTGAGTTACTGAGATATTAGGATTTTAGTATTACAACTGCTCATTTTCTGCTCTGAGGCCCATTATTATGCATACATTCTTTTTTCCACTATTTTCTCAATGGAGCTTGGGGAAAATTATGGTGTACTTGCTCACTTACTGTTACCACGTAGGCTTTAACTTGCCCTTGCCTTTCCGTGGCAGTTTGAAATGTACATTCAATGTCATGCCACCGTGCATTACTCTTCTTGTTTCCCATTTGCATTTGTGTTACTCTTTTTCTTTAGGCGTTATTGTTGCTATTCTATTACCATTTGCATTTACAATTGCGGTACCGTCACCGTGCGTAGTACGGTTTTGTATTGTTCCATATCTTGGCTTGTGTTTGCATTTCTGTTTATTTCCTTTCCCGTTACTGTTGCTGTTACAGTTATCATTTGCATTTACAATAGCGGTACCGTGACCGTGCGCATTACCAGTTGCGTTTCCATATGAGCTTGCATCTCCATTTGTGTCACTCTTCCCTTTGGCGTCACTTTGCACCTGCGTTTCTATTAATGCTTGCTTTATAATTTACGTTTGCGTTACCATGTGCGTAACCATTATCGCTTCCATTTGTGTTGCTGTTACTGTTACTATGTCACAAAAACTCACATGGTGGGAGCATTCCATTCACTATTTATACTTCTCATTCTCAAGAAGGGAAATTAGAGGCAAAAAACTCCATTTAATGCATCAGTTAGGGTTGTTTCACAGTGACAAAAGTGAGTAAATTCAATGTTAGGTTGGAAAACTCCCCTTAGACCCACCCCCACCCCACCTCTGAGCGATCATTGGGTGTGCGTTGGTGTCATCAGTCCTAACTCTCACTTTATTCTTCTATACTTACCACCTTGGCTTCTCTACAGATGTGATGGGGTGAGAGTTAGAGACCAACAACCCTGGCAGCAGCACACCTCGATGCAGCTGGGAGGGGTGGGGAGAGTGCGGTCCAAAGTTTTCAACGTAATTTCCTTACATTGTTATGGAACAACCTGTAATGCATTAAATAATTTTACCTCTAATATATATATGGGGTTCCTCAGGGCTCAGTGCTGTCTCCTATGTTGTTTGCAGTGTATATGCTACCCCTCGGAGACATTGTAAGATGGTATGGGCTGAAGTTTCACTGCTATGCTGATGATGCACAGTTCTACCTGTCTTTTGCTCCTGACCAGGTTAGTGCTCTTTCAGTATTCAATAACTGCCTTGCTGAAATCCAAGACTGGATGAATTCAAGCTGGTTAAAGCTGAACGCAGGAAAGACTGAGGTTATGGTTGTGGACCTGGGACACAGGATAGAGGGGTTGAGGACTGATCAGCACTCTGGATTATCTCTGGGGGGCATTCAGATCCTTACCTCAGAATGGGTGTGCAACCTGGGAGTGGTGCTTGACTATGGGCTGACCCTTCATTATCAGGTGTCAGCAGTCGTTAAGTCAGCCTTTTACCATCTTAGGAACATTGCCAGGGTCAAACACCTCATTCAGTCTAGCAATCTGCCAGTGTTGGTCCACACATTCGTGACCTCCCGTCTTGACTACTGCAACTCCCTTTACTTGGGGCTTCCTGGGGTTGATATCTGCCACTTGCAGCTAGTGCAGAATGCTGCAGCTTGATTGCTGACAGGGGCATCTAGAAGGTTACATATCACCCCTGTGTTGCACGATTTGCACTGGCTGCCGATTCAGTGGTGGATCACCTTTAAGGTAGGTTTACTGACCTACAAAGCCCTTCATGCACTTGGTCCTGACTACTTGAAAGAGCGTCTGATTTCCTACAACCCTGTGCGACAGCTCCGTTCAGCTGGCCAGGGGTTGCTGGAGGTTCCGAGGGTTACTGTAAAATCTTCTGGGACCTGTGCTTTTATGTGTGCAGCCCCAACCATCTGGAATTCTGTGCCCGTCAGCTTCAGGAATGTATGACTGTGGGGGGCTTTAAGCAGGAACATAAGACCTTCCTGTGGAGTCAAGCTTTTTCTGAATTCTCATGATTTAATGGTCTATTTTTAATTGTAACTTTTTATGGAATTTGTTGTTATGATTGTAAAGTGCATTGGTATCTGAAAGGCACTCAATAAATAAACTTTTATTATTATATATATGGGATATGACATGCATGAGAGTGAGATAGCAGAAATATCTCCACAAGCTGCCATTGAACTCTTGATATAGAGTTCAGTGACAGCGAGTGGAGATATTTCTACTATCTCACTAACACCCATGTCATATTTAATTTACACAACAATTGTGGGTCTCTCTTTTTTCAGTTTTAAAGTTATTTGCACTTGTTTGTTGCAAAAAGTGAAAAAAATTTGATTTTGTGCTGTTATTTTGCTAATTATAAAAGAACTAAAAGGTATCTGTAAATGAAACACCACTCATTTTATAGCTCTTTTTGTGCTGAACAAGTTCTGTGCTCATAGTACCATACTATCATTTTCAGCACCATGGTGGTATAAAATGTTCTTCCTATGGGAATCATAAAACTTTACGAGCCCTATATCCTGGTAGCTGGGTCAGTTCTAATTAAGACAGAAAAACAGGAGACCTTTAATTAAGTCTCTCTGGTCTTTTAATTACCTCCTGGTTTCAGGTCAATTGTCACTATAACTTCACTGAAACCGGGGGGGGGGGCACCCATAAGCACAGGCTGTCTTATGTGAGACAATCACCTACTATGTTTTTATATTACAAATGTCATACAACAATCATAACCAGCTGGCCAAGCATCACAACCCTAACATTGAATTTCCAAATGTTTGTAACTGTGCATCAACCCTAACTGAGGCATTAACAGAGTTTTTTTTGCAATGAATTTTCCTTCTTTTTGAGAAAAGTGTAAGTGATATAGTATGTGTTTGTGGGAGTGCAGGCCCTCCGGACCTGTGCTCCCTTCACATTGCCCATCTTTTGCATAATGGTATGCGTATGTGGGAGCGTGGACCCTGCCAGAGCTCCACCTTACACTTAAATATGGAGCCATATAGCAGCCCTATAGGGCAAGGAACATTTGTAACACTAATTTGACAATATCTCAGCAATCGTAGTGGCTATGAAAAATAACTCCAGTGCCATTGTAATCATGACAGAGAAACCTCCATGTGAGATTAGTTGACTAAATCCGTGACTTGCATCATTTCCAAGATACGGGCACTGAAAAGCACTGTGGGTGCCGCAGTGTTATCCTATAGGAAAAATCTCAACTTCATTATGACATATCTAGGGAACCAATTACATTTTTTACACTTAAACAGCATAATTCACATCTCTGGGATACCCCCTTCATACACAGCAAATTTCAAACCAAAAGACCAAACTGTTTATTTACAGTGTAATGTATCTGTTAACTGGTATGTGTTAGTGGGAGCATGGGTATTCAGGCCCGCACTTCAACCAAACTGCCAATTTGTTCATAATGATATATGTCTGTGGAGCACAGGCTCACTGGGCCCTGCACTTCCAAGTACACATAACAATGGAGCCATACAATAGCCCTATAGGCCTGAAAAGTAACCCTTGTAACACTAATTTGCGAATATCTCAGTAACCATACAACTATAAAAAATTCCAGTGCAGGTGTAATCTATGACTTTTAAACTTCCTCACAGGCTTAGTCCACTAAGCATGGGTAGTGAAACATGCATATCTCACTTCATTTTTGAGATACGGTGCCACAATGTTATCCTATGGAAATTTCTCAACTTCGGAATGTGTAACTATGAGCCCATTGAATGTTTTGGGACCAAACCACCAAAAGGCA
Source organism: Neoceratodus forsteri (assembly GCA_016271365.2). NCBI lineage: Eukaryota > Metazoa > Chordata > Ceratodontiformes > Ceratodontidae > Neoceratodus > Neoceratodus forsteri. Next base: position 958,353,107 of record CM057455.1, read on the forward strand.
CATCTGTGGGACCAGGGCTTGCCATCCTGCAAATTTCAGCCCAAAAGCACAATCCACCTTGGCACAATGAAGTGACAAAGAAAACAACACATGGGAAAATGTGTTTGTGCAGTGTTTGCGATAATTTTAATGTGTTTGTGGCACTCTCTCTCTATAATGGGAATGTTGTCACTCACAGAAAAATGTTGTTGAGGTTCCTTTTTATCACAATTATTGCTGTGACACAAAAAATGTTGTACAACAAAGTGACAGAATGGTGCAAAACATTTGAAAAACATATTTCTAGACCACCTGGTAAAAAACTAATGCCAGGGTCATGTTTCCCAGGGCCCGATTAGGTAAACACAACTGTTGGTTTTTACCACCAGGCATTATTTTTTGAGTTACAATATTTTTTGTCTCTAGCTAACTGAAAACAAGATGGCAGCAGCACGAAAACAAATTCAGGGAGTACGACAACAAAAATCTGATCAAGAAAGTTTTCGCAATGCACATATAAATTTTCCCATAGACTATAATGGGACAAGAAAAGCTTGAATAACTTTTGAACGGATTAATATTTTTTCACCAAATCTTCAAAAGGCACCAGTTCAACCCAGGCCACATATAGACAAGCAAATTTGAATCCACTCAGATGCATTCTTCAGTCCATTATGCCCAACTGAAAAAATGTGCAAAAGTTGACTAATGTTCATGTTTTGGATGCTCTATGGTTCCACAACTATACATCTGACTGGAATGAAATTTTCCAGATCCAGAGATATGTCATTGGATGCTGCACAAGCAAAATTTCATGCAAATCAGACAAATGGTTGCAAAGTTATTAAAGTGCAAACTTTGGGGTTTAACATTAAAGTGGCCCTCCAAACCTAGCTATACCTGCACTACAGTGCAGGTATAATATATATATATATATATATATATATATATATCCATGGCAAACAAATGTGTTTAATGCATCAGTTAGGGTTAAAGCGACAAAAGTCAGGAAATTAAATGTTAGGGTTGAGCCACTAACCCCCGCCCCACACTACCCACACACACATCCTCCACAGAGTGACAGACATCAGGGTGTGCCATGAGGTCATCAGGCCCAACCACCCGATTCCATGTGTAAGCAGATTGACTTGCTACAGTAAAGGAGAATGGGGTGACAGTTAGGCCTCACGACCCCATGGCACACTCTGGTGTCTGTCACTCTATGGAGGATGTGTGTGAGAGTTGTGTGGGGGGTTAGAAGCTCAACCCTAGCATTTAATTTTCTGACTTTTGTCACTTTAACCCCAACGGATGCATTAAACACAGTTTTTTGCCATGAATTTCCTTACTTTTTGAAAAAATGTAATATAACTAGTAAAACAACATGTATTGTTGGGAGCGTGGGGCCCTTCCACCAAGTTGCCCATTTCTGCATAATAATATGCATCCATGGGGCCCATGCTTCCACTTATACACAGGCACAGAGTCATACAGCAGCCCTATAGGGCAAGGAACCCTTATAACACAAATTTGACAATATCTAATTAACCGTGCAACCCATGGAAAAAATTCCACTGCATGCTTACTTTATGGTTTAAAATCTTGTTCCAGCAGGTCATCTTTGCCACCAGTAATGAAAACTCTGTATCTCACTTCGTTTTCGAGATAATGGCGCCAAAAGGCATGACAGACACCGCAATGTAATCCTATGGGGAAAACGTCAACTTCGTCATGGCATATCTATGCAACCACTTAACTCCCCAACACCTAAACTGCTTAATTCACACCTGTAGGGCAGCCCCTCAATGCCCTTAAAATGTAAAGTAAAAAGACCAAACCATTAATGAGCTATGCAATTCTGAAGTTTTTACACGTTTAAAAATATTTCAGTCGTGAGACAGCAAACTCTTAGGCCTCGAGATAAATCCTAGTCCGCAGCCTAAGAAAATCCTAGTCCATGAGGTGACATCTGGTCACAGCAGTCTGGGCCATCTGGTCATCCCCAGGGACATCTGGTCATGAAATTCTGGCTATCTGGTTGTCCCCTCATGAATAAAGCTCAAGGACTAGGATCGTCTCGCAGACCAGGATTTTGCAGGCTTGCGAGAGAAGATCATTAGTGGGTCACAAAAGAAGAATTTTGAATTTTCAAAAACCTATTTTTTGACAGAAATTAAGCAAATCAAAGTCATTGCTTTGTAGAGGGGGGTCACCCTGAATAAACCCATGCCTCATTTGGCCCAAAGGTCACCCGTGGAGAAAGTTACGACATTTTATTTGACTGGAAAACTAAAAACAAGATGGTGTCTCACAAACTAAGAATTTTTCTGATGGAATGGGATTTGCCTTTGTGAGGTAGCAAAATCCTTGACCATGAGACAATTTTTAGGTTGCAAAATATACATATACATTTTGGACTGAACTGAGCATGCTCAGAACTCAAACATTCTAAATTTCATAACTTTTGAACGATTAATATTTTTTACCAAACTAAAGCTGGATTGTTCCTTGACCCAAACTCTTTCTATGTTCCAAATTTCAGACCAAAAGACCACATTTTGTGCTCACAGCACCTCAGGCGAAAAATCCATCAAAACTGGCGAAAAGTGCTTTTTTTTTGGCATTTTGCTGCATAGAACTGTATGTCTGACCAAAACACAACTTGGTAAATCAACAGATCTACCATACCAGACTATGTATTCCAAATTTTGTGCAAATCCATTGAATGGTTGCAAAATTATTAACATGCAGAATTTGAGGTTTAACATTAAAGTGCCTACTCAACCCTAACTATAGGAGCGCAACCGCATCCCTACAATATATATATGTATATAGTATGTGTGTGTGTACTGTGTTTGTTTGTATGTATGTATGTGTATGTGTATGTGTGTGTGTGTATATATATATATCTATATATATATATATATATATATATATATATATATATATATATATATATATATATATATATATATGAAGTTGAATAGTGTAGGCATTAATTCAAGTGTTTATTGTCATCCTGCTGTGAATTATTTCCATTTTTGAGCACCAAGTGCCCACACCCCTTTGTAGTGGCTTGCCATTAACAATCTGGGCTAGCCAGTTCATCCCCCCACAAAAAAAAAAAAAGAAAGTCAAATAGTGTGGTGCAATAATCCAAGGCTTATTGACATCTTGCTGTGAATTATTTCCATTCTTGAGGACCTGCCAGTGGCTATGCCCCCTGGGTAATGGCAAGCCAGCCCAGTTTTTATAAAAAAAATTATAATTTCAACTCGAATATAAGAATAATGCATTAATCCAGGGTTTGTTGTCATCATGCTGTGAATTATTTCCATTCTCAAGCACCATCTGCCAGTTCCTAGTTATGTCCCCTGACTTGAGTAGTGGCTAACCATTATATATATATATATATATATATATATGGGATACATGATGGGCAGGAGTGGGTTATGGAAAATATTTTCACTCCTGCAGAGTGAGCTGTGTATTCTCATGCGTGCAGAAGGCACAAGTGAAAATGCACAACTCACTCTGCAGGAGTGACAGTATTTTCCATATCCCATGATCTGCCCATCATGTGTGCGATTTATACCACAGGGGTAAGAGCTTTAGGAAAATTTGTTCTGATTCTGTGTGTTTCCTGCTCATTGTGTGTGTGCTGTCAGTGTGTGTGTGTGTGTGTGTGTGTGTTCTGAATGGACTGGGAGACAGAAATACAGATGAGTGTGTTTTGCAGATCTAATTGAGTGAGTCAGAGGCTCAGTGAGAAAGACAAACTGCTGCAGGTAGCACTGAGAAACTGAAACTGTTTTGTAAAAGAGTTTCATTTAGAATTGATGTTGTTTTGAAGCTGAGATCAGCACAGTAATGGGCTAGGAATGTTAGAAACACAATGGGACATAGGTGAGAGTCTTTTGCAAAGCTAATTGAGTAAGTTGCCGCTTCAGTGAGAAAAATAAACTTTTTCTGAAGCAGTTTCCTTTAGAATGCAAGCTGCAATGCATTTATCCTCACTCTGGTGACATCAGCAGAGTATGGATAAATGTCGATATCCTCACTCTGCTGATGTCATCAGGATTTATCCTCACTGTAGTGGAAATAACACAGGATATCCTACTGAGAAAGCTCTCAGCCCTGTGGTATAAATATATGGTTTCAAGCTGAATAGTGTAGTTCACTAATCCAAGGGTTTATTGTCATCTTGCTGTAAATTATCTCAATTCTTGATCGCCCAGTGCCCACACCCCCTGGAGAGTGGCTTGCTGTAAGCCATTTGATCTAGCCAGCCCATGTTTCAAAAACAAAAACATTAAGCTTGAATACTCTAGTGCATTAATCCAAGAACTTTTTCTCATCCTGTTATGAACTCAAGCACCTGCCAGTGCTTATGCCCCCTCATAAGCTATCCAGGCTAGCCAGGGATACCCAGTGGGAGATGTCATCCAATGAAGTAGCAGGTGGCAGTAGAAGAGGTACATGGTGTCCCAACACACTAGCTACAACCACCAACCAACAGGAGGGGCAGTTTAATGGTAATACAGAAGAAAGGGGCACTACACAAGTGAATGCAGCATACAGAAGCACCCTGACCATAGTAGAAGAAAATAAGTCGCTAATTTGTAAATTGGACCCCTTTCTGACTGTTGTTCTGCTGCTTGCACTGCTGGGGTTGCTATGGACATTTGTGATACTGATATTGCTGCTGCTTGACTACTTGTCACAGCTTGGTGGCTAGTGGTATGCTTTAAACTGCTTGGACTAGCCACCCCTATTGATCAAAACCCTTACCTGAACAGTGTCTGTGTGTGTGTGTGTGTTTTAACTTTGACTCACCTGGTACTGTTTGCATTTCATTTTACTAGTTTTCTTGGTCACTCCCTGTTTCCACAGACAAAACTAATAATCAGATGTAAGTAAACTGTCTGAATTGTTTAAATCAAAAGGCAAAAGCAAGTAGCAAGACACTAATATGCCTTCCAGTTCCAAAAGTGGTCCAGAATAACCCTTGTTGGAAAACAACTCAAAAGAGTCCGAGTCTGTGAGCAAGATGGCAAGTGGCACATCACCTCTTCCTAGCCCTACAAGTGATCTATTCCCTGGTGTTGGTGCTGGTACATCAAGTCAAGGTATTATCTAAAAGAGAGCCATGGGTGCTACTGCACCATGCAAGAGGAATAAGGGACAAGGTAGTAAAGGCACTATTATTAAGAGAACCAAAGTAGTTGATACCATCACCCAGAGAGACACAGAAAGGATGACTATTTACACATTTAATGTACCATTGTTCCAATCATCATCTCATGAGTCAGATTCCAGAATGGACCATAACAGCGGTGGTAGCAACTTTGTGCCCAGTGACCATGGATCTGAGTCATTTGACTCTAACACTAGTGATGTAGTGTGGGGAGAAAATTTGAAGAAATTCTAGAGATGGGTCATTGGTTGAGACCAACCAAAAAGGAGATGCTGACAAGGAAGATGCTCCTGTCTCCCCTATTGATATTGTTATTTTAGGGAAGGATGACAGCAATGGTAATGACAGAACTCATGATGTAAGTGCTGTTACTAGTGCTACAGAACAGGCATGTATGACTGGAGATAAAACTGAAAAGGCCACCTCTTGGGTCTGGAATTACTATTGTATTGACTCCCAAAATATCTGCCATACATATGCACTATTTGTAAAACTGGTGTCAGCAGGGAGAGGCAAGAGAATCAGCTTGGCACATCTACATTGATAAGACACTTACAGAGAATGCAACCAATGATTTGCAAAAAGGATATGATGCCACTGTTGAGTAATGAGGCAGAGGATGAGGTATTGGATGACAGGGGCCTAGACTGTTCTTTTTCCGTAACCAAAACAGGTGGCATTGCCAGTTATTTTTCATCCCAGCCCAGCCAAAAAAGCCAAGCATGTAATTCACCATCACCATCATGCATTCTAGCATCTGACACATCTTCATTTAATTTGGTCCATTCTTTTCAGAGAAGAGAAGGCTCCAAACCACAACAGTTAACCATGCAAGAATCATTTCAAAGGAAATGTAAATATGACCCAGGCATCCACTTGCCCAAAAATTAAACAGGGCCATTGCAAACATGATAGCACTAGACCTGCATTCTTTCCCTTTTATTGAGTCTGTTGGTTTTAAACAATTAATGCAGATTGCAGTGCCATGATATCAGATACACAATAAATACTTTGCCACAAAAGCAGTACCAAATTTCTACTGTGAATTGTGTGAGAAAGTGACACAGGCCTTGAAGCTGGTAGCAGAGCCACAAATCCAAATTACAACTAACATGTGGACTAGCAGCCAAACCGTAGACTACATGACCATCACTGGTCACTGGGCCTCCTTCCATGATTCCTCTGCCTCATCCTCTGTCTCAGATGCAACCAGGACATTTAAGAAGCAGGCTGCCTTGTGTATTATTAGTTTCAAGTCAAAAGGTCAAACTACAGTGAACCTCTTGTAGGAGCTAAGAAGACACTTTTGCTGAATGGCGCACTCCTCATGGTCTTTCTCCAGGATTTGTTGTATCCATTAACGGGGATAACATCATGTGTGCTGTGAAGGATGGCGAGTATATGCACATACCTTGCTTCAGTCACACCCTCAACCTCGTGGTACATGATTTTCTCCAGGGTGACAGAAGCATTCAGAATGCCCTGAGTGTTAAGTGAAAGATCAGAAGACATTTCAGCCATTCTGCCAAAGCATGCAAAATATTGTGGCAGCTGCAAAAGGACAATAACCTTCCACATCACAAACTAAAGCAGAAAGTAGTTTCCAGGTGAAATTCTGCCTTTTATATAGTACAGTGGCTCCTTGAGCAGAGTAGAGCAGTGCATCAGTACATGATGGATCACTCTGTCGGGAAAGGAGATGTGTGTCTCAGTTCCACGAAGTTGAACCTGATGGCACAGTTTTGCCAGGTTCTTCAGCCTTTTGAGGAAACCACTAGGGAAATAAGTACAGATAAAGCCAGTCTGAGTCAGGTTATCCCCCTGATATGCCTACTTAAAAAAAAACCTGGAAAAGCAGAAGGCAAAATTCCTGGAGGAAGGTACTGCGACTTTGCTTGCAGAAAACCTGACTATGTTCCTTGAAATGGACCCCAGAATAGAAATGATGTTACACTCTGAACATTATATTCTCACCACTATGTTAGACCTTCGATTTAAGGCTACCCTTGTTTCTTTCATCCCTTTTGGCATCAGTAGCACTAATTGTAACAGTGACGAAGAGATGCCAGTACGAATTAATGATGAAGATTAATAGGCCGTTGTGTCATGTGAGTGCTTTAGCTGCTGCTGATGTCTGTAAGGTCAGATGGGAAAATACTGACAAAAATTACACCAATATCCTGAAATGTGTCTGAAAGAAAGATACAACACACACAACCGCACTAATGCTGCTCTTCTTCTTTTTGCACAAAATCTGTATTTCTCAGCAAGGGTCTAACTTTTCTAACTTCAGTGCACTGGGCTTTTCTGCACAAACTCATCTTCATTGTCAAGTCACGTACATCTCCAGCTATTTAAGTTGTTGTCAGCAATGCATTTTCTAAAAAAATTAAAAAAACATATTAAAAAGTAAAACATCGTCTCTTCTTTTTTGCGTGTAGGGGAGAGAAAGCAGCCTGCATCAGCATGTGTATGGATGAATCTGTAAATTAAAATCAAGTAAGGGGATCTGGATGCTGGTAGAGACATCCAAGCTAGCTTGAACACAACTAAAATTAAGGCCAATATAAAATTGTGTAGAAGGCAAGCAGATGCATATAATATACCTTTATTATACAATTCTATCTTAAATTAAATGTGTGTAGATACAATTTGCCTCCCACAATGTGCAAGACAAAGGCAAAATATAAGCCCTAGCTAGCTGAACAGAAGCAAACATTAGATTCTGGCTGTAATGTTAGAAACGTAAAATTATCTGAGGCATTTGCTTGCTTTGCTACATTTTTTAATTGGCCTTAGATTTACACTGACTTCTTAAGGGTAAGCGAGCAGGATCCAAATATGGAGTTTCATTCTGCACACTGCTGTCTGGTTTTTCCCCATGCAGGTTGGTCAGAAATTAACACTTTTTAAGTATCAGGATGCAGTGTATCTTGGGTGGTGGATCCCCTTTCAATATTACTGCTACTTCATTGACATTTTCTGGTGGGTTTCTCTTGATAACCCCTTTTGTCCTTCAACTATACAAATAGGTTGACTCTGGAAATTCTAAACCCAAATCCTTTGCAAATCCAAATTCAGACTCAGCTTGGATTTAGCAAATCCAAAACGAAATCCAAATCCACCCCATTTTGTGCATCACTTCTGACCAGTTGTCCTCCTCATCTATCCCTATTGCTTTGACCAGCTTACTCAAAGTGTAAATCTAATACATTTCTTGTTTCTTGAGAAGTCTGTTCCAGTCCCCATCTGGCACCTGTTCTATTCCCCAAAAGCATAGGGATACAGGGCCACGGCTTGCAGCATTTAAGTGCTGTGCCACTGAAGATTTCTCTCAATTGCCTCTGAGGCTGTTCTTGTGCTCCCCTAGTCTTTGTTTTAGTGTCCTAGTTGTTTTACTGCTATACTATAGAGTCTTGACCAGGGCATATGATCAGATAAACTATAAAGGCACTGTCACATGTGAAAGTGTCTCAGATAAAGTATTTTTTGTTAGTTCCTGGATATTCAAAAAAACCTTTTTGGATGTGCTGCTGCAGTGATAGCATCTCCCATGAGGACTCATCCCTGCTTTTACAGGATCCAATAGTAGTTGCCCTGTTTCTGTTTTACTTTTCAAATGCTCTTTGTGCACCAATGTGTCCTGTATCGTCCTTACTTGTTTTGATGCCACAGTAGGTATTTTGTTAAAATTCAGTATGCCTATAGATTTCAGTTTCCCAATATTTATTCAAAATGACTGTAATTTTGTTTATATGATTAGAATACTGTAAGGCACATTATCCTTTTATCTTCTGATACTCTGTCTTGTCTGAAACATAGAAACATGGAATTTGTCAGCAGAGAAAGACCACTTGGCCCGCTCAGTCTATCCACATGGTCCCTGTCAAGTCTGTCTCCACAGACCATACCTAGACTCTGATGACCCTCCCTCCTCACTGCCTATGAACTAATATTCCCCTATGTCTATTCTATGCATGCTTGAAGCCCCCTACATTTTTCATCTTCACCACTTCCTCTGGCAGTCAGTTCTGAGTAAAGTAGTCAGGTGGGCTAAAGCTGAGTAAGAACTGCAATTAGAAGTGAGAATTAAGAAGGGAAGAAAGCCTTTTTTCAATACATACTGTAAGTGAAGAAAGGGATATGGGGGATGGGATCATTAGGATAAGGATCAGGCAGTGGATATCCTCTACAAGGATTTTAGTAAAGCCCTTGGTTCTGTAGCCCACAAGAGGCTGATTAGAAAGTTTGTGGATCTAGGAGTTGGAGAGAAGATGGGTGGAAAATTGTGGGTGGAGAATTATCTAACACTAGTGGGGTCACTAGTGGGATTCTGCAGGGCTTAGTGCTAGGGCTGTTGTTGTTCAGTGTCTCTATTAGTGATATTGGGGATGGCATTAAGGGCAAAACTTGCCTTTTTGTGGGTGACACCAAGCTCTGTAGGAGGTGGACTTGACTGAAGGGATGCAGGACTGAAGGGAGGATCTGAAAAAGCTTGAGAGGTGGCCAGGGATTTGGCAACTTGGACTCAATGCCAAAAAATGCAAAGTTATGCATTTGGGAGCTAAGAATCCCACAATGGAGTACTACCTGTAATAAGTCTGATTATCTGCAACAAATGCAGAAATGGATCTGGTGTGATAATAACTAGCAACCTAAAGCATTCCATGCAGTGCAGAACAGTGGCAACAAAGGTGAACAAGATGTTGGGATGCATTGCTAGGGGGATCAGCAGTAGATGACAAGAAGTCAGACTGCCCTTATATAAGTCTCTGGTGAGGCCACATCTGGAGTATGGAGTACAATACTGGCGCCCTTATCAAAAGAAAAGACATTATCCTGCTGGAGGAGGTGCAGAGGAGGGCAATGAAGATAACTGTGGGTCAGCAAGGGAAAACTTACAAAGAGAGGTTGGGAGACCTAAACATGTACTCCCTGGAGGAGGGGAGGGAGAGAAGGGACATGATTGAAACTTTCAAATCCTAGAAAGGGATAAATAGGGTGGATATGGAGTGTCTCTATAGGATAAGTGCAACCATAACACAAGGGGGCACTGTCTTAAAGTAGATGGTGGAAGATTTAGATGGGAATCTAGAAGGTGTTTCTTCACTGAGAGGGTGGTGGACAGTTGGTATGCACTGCTAGAAGGGGTGGTCTCATTGACAATGATGAGCAGCTTCAGAAAGGGGTGGGATAGACATAAGGGGAAAGTAAAGGCCATGAGAGGGGTGAATGGAAAGGATGGGAGGATTTTGGGGGCAGGGTCAGTAGCTCAAGCTATGGACCCTGTAATTATGAGCAGACAAGATAGACCTAATAGCCTTTTTCTGCTGGCTTCTTTGTATGTTTGTATGTTAGTAAATACATATTGCATGCTAACATGCATTTTTACATCTCACAAGCTGCATTAATCTCTGTATCTAACTCTTGCAGCCACTGTCCTTACATCCAGTTATGGGAGGTCCTTCTCCCTTAGTGTCTGTCACTTCTTCTTTGTCATTTGGCTTTGAGCCCTACCTCCATTTCAGCTGTTTACCACTTCATCCTGTGGAAGCCTTTTTCTGCCCCACAGCTGATACTTGCTCAGCTTCCTGGGAGCTTTGCCTCTCTTGTGGCAGACAGCTCATTTACCATCTTGGAAGCATTGTCTCCCCAGTGGCTGTTATTTCTGTTTTCCAGCCTAGGAGTATTGTCTCCCCTGCAGCTTACATCCTGCCTACCATCTTGGAAGCATTGTTCTCCCTCACAGCTGACATCCTGACCATGAGGTACCATCCAGGGAGTGCTATCTCTCCTGCAGCTGATTCTCTCTATTGCACCACCTACTGCTGAGCCCCATCATTGATTAATGACAAACCACTATGTTTCAGCTTGGGAAAACTCCTCACACAAACATCTCCTGCAACACTCCCAAGATGAGAGCTTTGTCTAGCTTGAGGCTGCTTTTCCATATTGCCTTGAAGGAAACAAAATGTTCTGCTATAATGTACCTCTACTTCATGCTCTATGACATTTGAGATGCACTCAAACTTCCCTTGGATATCTATTTTTAGTTTTGAAAACTGGGTATACTTACATAAGCTAAACATGGCACATGCTAGAGAACTCATTCTACCAAATGTCTCTGTGTGGATCCCAACCATTTCATACAATCAAAAACTGCACTGCAGCACATTAGTACTGTTGTTGGTCATCGATCTCAGTCAAACTTGCTAAACCTCTACTTACAAGACATTAAGAACTCCTAACAAATTGATATTAAGCCTAAATTATCAATTGTCTCTACCATCACCACGACTGAAATTGGTCTGTTGAATTGCTGATCTGTCATCAGTAAGGCTCTCAAAAAAACAACCATCTTCTGGACCTAAATCTTGATCTTTTCTGTCTTAGAAACTTGATTGTCCAGCAGTGACCATGCAGCCAACAACAGCTTAATCCTCTAATCTTTTAACTTAATATTTCTTCCTTGTGCCCTCCTTACTAGTTGAGGACATGACCTAATCTGGAGAAGCCACTCAACAGCAGCCAAGGTTTGCATTTTCCTTTTTGACTCATTTGAACATCTGGTCATGTACTTTCCCAAACCATTGTTCTGTACCATTGTGCTGATCTACTTCCTCCCAAGGCAGCTGGGGGCCAATATTCAAAGAGCACAAAGTGGAGTGCAAAATATTGCTCTGCGCCTTGCAACTGCCTGGGAGCCTGAGGACGCTATATTCAGTCAAATAGCACACTGGCACCATTCGACTGAATATAGGGCCATGGTGGCACAGTGCTAAGTCATGTAGCGCTGCCCTGATATGAATTCTGAAGTACACGGCCAGAGTGGATAGCACCAGAGTGTTAACTGTAATATTCAAAAGGACACATGAAAATGAGCCCATTGGGCATGCAAGGTGCTAAGGGGCCATTTACACACTCATTGTGACAGAAATGGGCAGGAAAGAGTTAATGGCTTGGATTCTGTAGGTGCCTTATTTTTTTAGCAGTTTGGAAAAAAAATACAGTCAGGCTGAAATCATCTGTCCAGCAGCATCCAGCTTGTGGAATTCCTAGCTGCTAGATAAGAGCTGGGTCATAAATCTCTAGTGGACATCTCCAGACACACACAGACCTGCAGACATGGACACAGGGCAGTTTGAATGGATTGGATCATTCAAATATAAACTTAAGGTGAAAAGGGAATATAATTGGTCACTGGTAGGTGTTCATTCTGATTGGGACAATTAAATACATACATGTTAGTTGGTTGGTGCATTTAAAGGGAGGATAGGAATGACCTATTCTCCACAGAGTATATAACCTTCTGAAAGGCAGAGAAGGCTCTCTTGTGCTTTGGAAGCTGGGAAGGGAAACATAAGTTTGGAGCCTACCTTGCAGCTATGTCCGTGGGAGCTGGCAGTTAGAACATGGTCCAGTATCTCTTGTAAGGACAGGGAAGGGTAAGTTTAGTGATAGCATATTTCAGTAATAGCCTTCTTCTTTTGCCATCTGTTACTTAAAAACGTTTGTTTACTTTTCCTGTGTGAGTGTTATTCTCTTGTGTTGTAAATATATATCCTGTAAATGCTCAGTGCACTTTCTGTTAAGTAAATGCTATTTATTTGCTCAACAGTTGTGACTGTGATGTCATTTTTTCTAAGGTAATATTTGGTTTCCACTGGCTGAGGTAAACTTTGTGTAGCATCCGCAACCCGAGAGAGACACACTACCAGACTTTAACTTGTGCAATTGCACATTTGATTATTCATGTTTGTACACTAGAAAGAGGTGCTGGAAGGAAAGTCTGGCTGGTGGCAGTGAATACCCGAGGACAGACACCTCTCTAAAAGCTGTTTCAGCCCAGAGGGAGAGGTGGGTTGTCACATATTGGTTGGCATGGTGGGGTGATGATAGTGGATCATGTAACTGCTGAGATACAGAGTTTGCCAGTGGAACAGTTACCTTAGCATTGCAAACAGGATATTTAAAAGGATACATTTGTACAACAGTTTTATTTTTTTCTAGTTAGCACAGTAAAGCGTAGCAGTAGAGAATGAGCTCTATGGAGTATGACTCACTTACTGTGCTACAGCTTTTTGAAAGGTGCCAGGAAAAGGGGATTCAGCCTGAAAGTCTAAAGCAGAAGAAAAAGGCAAACCTCATAGCTACTCTCTTGGCACATGATCTGAAGCAGACAGTCACTGGGGGTGAGTCAGGAACTGAGGCAGCAGACCCCCCAAGCCAGCTTGAGGCACTGTGACTGCAGCTGGTGCTGCAAGAAAGGGCATTGGAGGTGAAAAGACTGGATGCTGAAGCAGAAGCAAGAAGGTTGGAAGCAGAGAAAGAACTTGAAGAAAAGAGACTGGCAGACAGAGAGAAAGAACGCCAAGACAAAGAGAAGGAACACGAAGACAGAGAGAAAGGATGACAGCATGAACTCCAGAGACAACAGCACGAGAAGGAGATGATGACCCTCCGCAGTCAGCAAACCGTGAGTAATGGTGGAGTGAGTTTACCTCATGAAGCCAAAATGAATTCTAAATTGTTCCCTCAGTTTAAAGAGGGAGATGACCTTGATTTATTTTTAAGGTCATTTGAGAGAGTATGCGACCAATTAAAATTGACTAAGGCTTCCTGGTCAACTTATCTCACACCCTTGCTGACGGGGCGAGCGTTGCATGCATTTGCTAAAATGAGTAATGAAGACTATGCTGATAATGATAAAGTGAAAACAGTGTTGTTGAAACATTTTGAATTAACTCCTGAGGCTTATAGAAGGAAATTTAGGGAGTTAAAGAAAAACCCAGAAGACAGTTATGCAGAACTGCAGGTTAAACTGTATACTTACCTTGATAGGTGGATGGAGGGGGTTAAAGCAACTACTGTGGAACTGATTAAAGATGTATTGGTGAGAGAACAATTCCTTAAAATTGTACCTGAGGACATGCATGTATGGCTCATAGACAGGGCATGCGCCTCTTCCACAGAGGTGGCAGGAAGCTCTGATGAGTATCTGTCTAGCCGGCCATACACACAGCGTAAGTCTTATGGTGGGGGGGCAGCACTTGGTTATAAGGGATCCCATGGGGGGTAGCCCAAAGGAAACCAGCCTGCACCTGAGCCCAAAGTAGAGCCCTCTGGTTCTAAGGGGACTCAAGAAATAGGTCCCAAGAAATGTCATATTTGCAATCAAGTGGGACACTTGAGATATAACTGCCCTCAGAAAGTGGTTAAGGGGCAGAGATATGGGAGCGGGGTGAACAAAAGAGCACTGGTGTGTTTGTAGGGTGTGTCCAGTCTGAAGAACCACTCTCCTCTGATGAGAATCTGTGTCCCATTACAATTAATGGAATAGTAACACAGGGACTGTGGGACACAGGTGCTAACATCTCCCTGGTAAGGCAGGATCTCATTCAGGCAGAGAAGATGGTGCCTGGGAAATATTCCAAGGTCCGGGCATTCACAGGGCCACCAGTCCCATTACCAATGGCTAGAGTCTTCTTGAGTTGAGAAAGGGGCCACGGAGAAAAGGAGGTGGGAGTTGTACAGGACCTACCTGTAAGTATGATTGTGGGGAAGGATTTGGACCCCAGTAAAAATTGGGTGTGTGTTGTAACTCATAGTCAGACACAAGGGTAAGCTTCTGAGGGTGAAGAGGGGTTGACTCTGGGTGGTTCAGCCACACCCTCAGCAGCTGAGGAAGTGTCTAGCACAGGGGAGGGGCTGGCTAGAAGCAGCAGTCCAGAACCCCAGTCACAAATAGAGGAGCCCACAGGACTTCCTTCAGTAGGGGCACTGGGAAGGGTCAGACAAAGGCAGCTGAGTGCTGCACAGTGAGCTGACCCTACCCTGGGAAAACTGAGGGAAATAGCTCATAGGGCTGAGCATTCTCAGGGGGGTAAAGAGTCCATTTACTGGGACAATGGGCTGTTGTACAGAGAATGTGCAACAGAGGAAGGGCTAGATGGTGAGGTACTCCAGCAGCTGGTAGTCCCTAAGGTTCACCATCAGCAGCTTTTGGCCCTTGCCCATGATATCCCTTTTTCAGGGCACTTGGGGGTGAGGCGCACAAAAAAGCGTCTAACCAACAATTTCTTCTGGCCTGGTATTGGCAAGGATGTGGCAAATTATTGCAGGACTTGTCCACAGTGCCAGTGGGTGGGGAAAATGGGGGACAAGGCCAAGGCCGCTTTGGTGCCCCTGCCCATTATTGATGAACCCTTCAAGAGGGTAGCGGTGGACATAGTGGGGCCATTGAGCACCCCAAGTCACACTGGCAAGTGGTATATCCTGGTAGTTGTAGACTATGCCACCAGATACCCAGAAGCAGTGGCCCTAACATCCTCTGAGGCAGAACCAGTGGCAGATGCACTGTTGGGAATATTTAGCCTGGGTGGGCTTTCCCCAGGAGATACTGTCAGACTGGGGTGCTAATTTTATGTCAGGGTTAATGAGTAGTTTGTGGGAGAAGTGTGGGGTGAAGCAGCTCAAAACATCCCCATACCATCCCCAAGCTAATGGTCTAGTGGAGCAATTTAATTCAACCCTCAAGACCATGCTAAGGACTTTTGCTGACCAGCATAAGAGGGACTGGGACAAATATTTGCCTCATCTCCCATTTGCATACAGGGAAGTCCCACAGGAGTACACAGGGTTCTCACCTTTCAAGCTCCTGTTTGGTCATAGGGTGTGGGGGCCCCTAGATTTGATTCAGGATGAATGGGAGGGTGACCGGGCCTCCCAAGGGGAATCTGTTGTGAAGTATGTCCCGAACTTCAGAACCCACCTTAGGGAGCTCATGGGGTTTGATCAGGAGCACCTGGCCACTGCACAACAGCGGCAGAAAGTCTGGTATGACCGTGGGGCCCGTGCCATAGAATATGAGGTGGGACAGCGAGTGATGGCACTCATCCCTGTCCGACAGGCCAGTCTCCATTGTCCGAAAGGTTAGTGACGTCAATTACATGATAGAGCTACCGGACAGGAGATGCAAATGAAAGATGTATCATGTCAACATGCTGAAGCCCTACCATGACAGGGAGGAAATGGTCCTCACTGTATGCAGTTCCCCAGAGGAGGAAACTGAGGTAGATCCACTGGTGGACCTACTTGGGGAGGCCAGGGTTGCATCCTCTGTGGACAACCTTACCCTCTTGGAGCACATGACACCAGCCCAGGTGCAAGAAATTAGGGGTGTGCTGAGAGAATTTGAGGACATGTTCACAGGGAAACCAGGGTACACCACGATGGCAGAGCACCATGTGGATACAGGGACCCAGGTTCCCCTGAAACAGTCCCCCTACAGAGTACCTGAGCACGTTAAGCAGACTGTGAAAGAGGAGCTCAAAGAGATGCTGGAACTAGGGGTAATACAGGAATCTAGTAGCCCTTGGGCATCACCCGTGGTACTGATCCCCAAAAGGGATGGCACCACATGATTCTGCATGGACTACCAGAAGCTTAATAGCTGCACGGAGTCTGACGCCTATCCCATTCCCAGAACAGATGAGACTCTGGAGAGACTGGGAGGAGCCAAGTATTTGACAACAATAGACCTAACAAAGGGCTATTGGCAGGTACCTCTGACCCCTACGGCCAGGAAAAGATCGGCTTTTGTTACTCCATTTGGTTTATACGAATTTAAGGTAATGTCATTTGAAATGAAGAATGCACCTGCAACCTTTCAATGGCTTGTAGATTGCATTCTGTCTGGGGTAGGTGAGTTTGCATTGGCTTATATGGATGATATAGACATATACAGCCAGACCTGGGATGAGCACATCAAGAATGTGAGGGGTGTGTTCCACAGGTTAAAAAGGCAGGTCTGACAGTCAAGGCAGAGAAGTGCCAGATAGGTATGGCAGAAGTATCCTACCTTGGGCACCGGGTGGGTAGTGGACACATCCATACCTCTCAACGTCCCTCATCACAAATCAGGGACAAGGCTTAAAATGATCAGTGACAAATGACCAAAATCAGGGACATATCTGAAAAAATAATAATATTAGTTCCAGAAGCTGTGTACAACATGCATCTTAGTGTGAATAGTATTTTCTTAATGAGATCTATACTGTAATACCAATGGCTAGAATTATTTTGTGATTCAAATCCCTACTTTTCAGTGACAGAAATGCCAAATTTAGGAGGGACAGAAGAAATTTCTGAGGCAAAATCAGGGACATCCCTGCAAATCAGGGACAGTTGAGAGGTATGGACACATCTGTCTGGAGCCTGCCAAGGTTGATCCCATCCTGGCCTGGCTTACTCCTGTCACAAAGAAACAGGTCAGGGCATTTCTAGGAACAGCAGGATACTACTGAAGGTTTGTTCACCACTATAGCAGTCTGGCTAAGCCCCTGACAGACTTAACCAAGAAGGGAAAGCCAGATACAGTGAAGTGGTCAGAAGGCTGCGAGGACACTTTTCAGGAGCTAAAAAAGGCCTTGAGTGGCCCAGCTGTATTGGCTAGCCCTAATTATAGTTTAAAGTTTATGGTTCACGTGGATGCCTTAGATCATGGGCTGGGGGCTGTGCTGAGCCAAGTTACCCAGCAGGGGAAGGAGCACCCGGTTGTGTACCTCAGCCAGAGGCTTTTGCCCAGAGAGGAGGCATACACCCCAATTGAGAAGAAATGCTTGGGAATAGTGTGAGCCCTTCAGAAGCTGCAGCCTTACCTATATGGGAGAGAATTTACTGTGGTCACAGATCATAATCCCCTGATTTGGCTTTATAGGTCCAGTGGGCAAAATGGTAAATTACTACGTTGGAGTTTGGTACTGCAGGCATATGACATGACCATCCAGCATTGCAGTGGCAAACAAAATGCAAATGCGGATGGGCTATCTAGGCAGGGCTAATGGCCTGGCTGGATACTTTTGGGCACTTCCCAGTAATTGCATGAACGACTGTCACTTGGGGTGGCCCAAGGGACACGCCTTCATTATCTGGGGGGGGGGGGATGTGACAAAAATGGGCAGGAAAGAGTTAACAGCTTGGATTCTGTAGGTGCCTTATTTTTTTAGCAGTTTGGAAAAAAATACAGTCAGGCTGAAATCCTCTGTCCAGCAGCATCCAGCTTGTGGAATTCCTAGCTGCTAGATAAGAGCTGGTTCATAAATCTCGAGTGGACATCTCCAGACACACACAGACCTGCAGACATGGACACAGGGCAGTTTGAATGGATTGGATCATTCAAATATAAACTTAAGGTGGAAAGGGAATATAATTGGTCACTGATAGGTGTTCACTCTGATTAGGACAATTAAATACATACATGTTAGTTGGTTGGTGCATTTAAAGGGAGGATAGGAATGACCTATTCTCCACAGAGTATATAATCTTCTGAAAGGCAGAGAAGGCTCTCTTGTGCTTTGGAAGCTGGGAGGAGAAACATAAATTTGCAACCTACCTTGTAGCTATGTCTGTGGGAGCTGGCAGTTAGAGCAGGGTCCAGCGTCTCTTGTAAGGGCAGGGAAGGGTAAGTTTAGTAATAGCATATTTCAGTAATAGCCTTCTTCTTTTGCCATCTGTTATTTAAAAACATTTGTTTACTTTTCCTGTATGAGTGTTATTCTCTTGTGTTGTAAATATATATCCTGTAAATGCTCAGTGCACTTTCTGTTAAGTAAAAGCTATTTATTTGCTCAACAGTTGTGACTGTGATGTCATTTTTCTGAGGTAATATTTGGTTTCCACTGGCTGAGGTAAACTTTGTGTAGCATCCGCCACCCGAGAGAGACACACTACCAGACTTTAACTTGTGCAATTGCATGTTTGATTATTCAAGTTTGTACACTTGAAAGAGATGCCGGAAAGAAAGTCCGGCTGGTGGCAGCGAATACCCGAGGACAGACACCTCTCTAAAAGCTGTTTCAGCCCAGAGGGAGAGGTGGGTTGTCACACTCATCATTGGCTCATTTGCATGGGTAGCGAGGCAGGTAAGCATTGCACCACAACTCCCCCAATTGCCCAGTCCCAGACATGTGTAGATATCCCTGATAGTAGTGGTCACCCCCCCCCCCCATCACCAGTCAAAAAATGTAATAAAACAGCTCCCTGGTGCTAGTGGTTCCCCCCTCTGATCACTGGCCCATACTGTACAAATAAAACTTCCTGGTTTCAGTGTTCCCCCACTCCTTCTGATCACCAGTCCATAATGTAATAAAAAATAATCCCTGCTGCTAGTGGTCCGCCCCTCTGATCGCCAGTCTGTACTGTACAAATAAAACTATCTGCTGGTAGTAGTCCCACCCACTATGTCATACATGCAGTGCCACCACACTGGGTTGGGGAACCCATGTTCAGGACGCTGTGGGTATCTTCATGGTGGAGGTGCTCACACATCGTGCCCATTGCACGTTCATGGGCTCCAGGGAGAAAATAGATGGAAAAACACCCCAGGTGGCATTATAACACCGAACCCTTAGGAGGCCACACACCGGTGCCCAGGTACCACCACAGTTCTGTGGCAGAGGACATCGGTGTAGATAAGCCCCGGGGAAGCCAGCTGAAGGGGCTGGGGTGGGTTAGTTAGAAGGGGGCAGCCGGGGAGAACCTGGAGATAAAATATACATGAAAAAAACAGAAAAAAACTTGAAAATGTAACATTCGTGGAATACTGAGAAGCAACGGTCAATTAAGCAGTGAAAGGCACATTAATTTACATACAAAACACAAAGGATAAAAAACTAACGACGTCAAAAATAGTTTAAAGCTCTAATTATTTTAACAATTACCAGTAACTACAATGCAGTATTAAATTGACAATATTTTTTAACTCCGCTTTATTGAGAGGTGTAGCATGTACAGCAATAGTTTTTAACCTTGTAGCATAGTGTTACAAAGACATATAACAGTACACTGTGATATTTAGGATGATACCTCTTCATTACTAATACCCTTCCGTCATGTTATAAACGTTATGTGCCAAGCTGTACAGTAAAAATGTACATAATACTAAACAAAAAGATAACTAATAGGGCAGAACTGGTCCAGCCAAACCTGCATTCCCATGTGTGGTTATTTATTTATTTTTAATGGACTTAAGGAAAAGAGAGGCATAAGAGTTCTGGTCCAAACTTAGTCCCCCCACCACACTATTCAGTGTTAGTATCACAGTTCCTTTAAATTAATTCAAAACTCCTATTATGTTACCAATTAATACAGGAGGAGAGAAGTCTGCAGATGAAGCTGGCATCAGAACACTTGGCAGCAGGGGGAAATTCAATAGCCTGCAGTGCATGTTAGAGCTTTTATAATCTTGATATTCAAAAGTTTGCTCAAGCGTTTACCCACACAAACTGGGATTTGTGCCAGAGTCCAGTATTAAAAAGGGCTGGCTGCACAGGCAAACCACAGTGTGTGTGGGTATGCAAATGGGGGTCGGGAACAGGAATATCGGCACAAGACGATATTCAGCAGATTTGCGCCATGCAAAAGAGTTTAGCATGGTCCTTTTGGGCCATGTAAATGCCACCAATCAAAACCTCCTCTTACTCCACACAACCCTGGAGGTTGCCAGAGGTAATGCAACTGACCAGCTCGTTGACCAGTAGGGGAGCACACCCAGCCCCTGTGGTCCTTTGAACCCCCCCACCGATTGCCAGCCCAGCAAAGCAAAGATAGCTAACTGGTGCTTAGTGGTCCCTCCTCCTTCCGATCAGTGACCCATAGGAACAAACAACCCTCCCTCATTCTAGTGATTACCCCCCCCCCAATCACCAGTTCGAACTGCATACAGTACCCTGTCTGGTCACTAGTGGTCCCCCCCACCCTCCGATTACCAACCTGAAGTTAGGTAATCAAACTCCCAGGTGTTAGTGGTCCCCCACTCCCTCCAATCGCCAGCCCGAAGTTAAGTAATCAGTATCCCTGGTGGTTAGTGTGTCCCTCTCCCTCTGGATTGCCTGCCTGTATGAATAACACACACAACACCCTGGTGGACAGTGATCCTCCCTTCCACCAACATAGGCAGCTGACCCACAACCACATCCAACTGTGCGTAAACCTGGTGGACTGATCTTAATCCCTCCCCCAATCCCATTCTTGGCCCTGGTACACACACATGAGTGCCCTGGCACAACATCAAGCTGGCAACAGGCGGGCACAAGTGAAGCCGAATGACAGATCCCCAAACTCACAATCCCATAGTAGAAACCACATCCCCCCCTCGATACTCATACCCACAGTGCCAATACAGTCCCTGGTGTGCAGCCCCCCCCAACTGTGGCGATGACCACCCAACCATCCAGCAGCCTGTCTCCCTTACAGGATGTTGGTGCCTCGGGGCCAGACAGCAACTAGCGCAGTCTTCTGCTCACCACCTTGGCCGGACACTGTCTAAACAGGCAGGGAGCATGCTTCCTATTTATATGAAAGGGTCCTTTGAATAGAACATACAATCCCTGCCTGTTCAGATGGCGGCTGGCTGAGGGGGTGAGAGGAGGGCTGTGCTAGTCACCATCCAGCCTGTTGCACTGATTTCCTGGTAAGGGGGATTGGGGAATGGGTTGGTGGGTGGTCGGTGCCATGGTTAGAGGGTAATACAAGGGAATTTCAGGTTAGGATTGGAGAACATATTAGAGCACAGGAGAAATATGGCATGTCATATGCAATTGTTCAACATGTCACTAAAAATAGTAGTGCTCAGGATGAAATCAAATTTGTGGAGTTGGAGAGAGTGACTGTTGGTCAACGTGGGGTAATTTAGAAAGGAAAATAGGTCAAAAGGAAAGCTTTTCAATTTTTGAATTAAGAGCTAGAGAAGGGCGAGGGCTAAATGACAGTACTGATTTAGTAATGTTTGCACATTGTTTATTTGCCATCTCCTCCAGTCTGCTAGAACCTCTCCAGTTTTCAGTGATCTGTTAAATAGGACTGTCAGAGGTGCAGTCAGTACCTTCATGAGCTCTTTCAACACCCTTGGATGTACCCCATCTGGCCTCATCGCTTCCTCCACTTTCAGATTAGTAAGTGTCTTCAGGACTCTCTCCTCTGAAAAGGAGTGGTGTCTACCACCCCTCCTTCAAAACTCCAGTTACTTTTTTGTGGACCCTCCCCTTCCCCTGTGAATACTGAGTGGATGTATTTATTCAAGATGTCTCCCTTTTCCTGCTCCCCGACATACAGTCCCCCTTCCCTTTTCAACCTTACAGTCCTCCCTCTGTCTTCCTCTTTTAGCTTATATACCTAAAAAAAAAGTCTTGTCTCCTTTTGATACCTCCTGAGCTATTCTCTCTTCAGTTTGTGCCTTTGCACTCCTTACTGCTTTCCCTGCTTCCCTTCCACCTCCCTTGATGCACCTCTCTATCCTACCCCTCTGCATCCCCTTGCACCTTCTGAATGTAACTCTTTTAGCCTTTACCATTTCCACCACTTATTTCAAGAACCATAGCTTCTATGTTTGTGCGTTTTGTGTGGTGCTGACCTAGTTAGTGCTGCATTAGCTATTTGAATATTGGGCCATTATGTCTTATTTCATTTCTTCTGGTGGGAAATACTTCAAGTGTAATTTGCATGAGATACTGTTCATCCAGAACCATAAAGAGTGTGATGCACTCTAAGTGGGATTACTTACAGTCAGATGTCCAGCTGTGCTGTCTGCAACCAGTCTGAAATGTGGCAGCGAAGTTTCTGATTTGCACTCAAATGTTGGACCACATTACTCTTTCACTGCACTTTCTTGGCTGTCTGCCAGCGAGTTGAGGAACTGACTATAAGGCCCTTTTGAAGACACTCAAGCTAAAACCCTTGACAAGCTGAGACCCAGCAGCCCACCTCCACACACATCTTACCTCCCTCAACCCTGGTACAACTAAAGCATTTAAGCAAGGCCTAATCAAGAGGTCTGCCTGCCTTAAGTCAGGGATAGCTTAAGATCCTGAACTCGTACTCACTGGTGGTCAGAAGGGAGAGGGGAGACATGATAGAGATCTTCTATTTCCTGAAAGGAATGAGTCAGGTAAACTGTGAGTAATTGTTCAGCTTGAGTGGTGAGTCAAAAACATGGGGACATGATGGAAGCTGATGGGGTGGAGGTTCAGGAGGAACTTGAGACAGTTTTACTATACAGAGAGGGTGGCTGAGCCATGGAACAGCTTACCAGTTGATTTGGTAGTGCAAAAACCATCCATAGTTTCAAGTACAGCTGGGACAGAGTTAAGGAGTTAATAGCTACTCAGAGGTGTAGCAGTAAGGAAGAAGGTAAAGGACAGAAATAAGGGTGAAAACCCTGTGTAGACAACAGGTCCCAGGATAGGATAGGGTATAAAAGGGCAGACTGTATAGACCAACGGTCTTTTTCTGCCAACATTGTCTATGTTTTTATGTAAGTCGACAAATGATGCAGCATTTGTGGTGGGTGCCTTTACTCTGTAGAATACTTTTCTGTGGGTTATCCATGTAGCCCTGTCACTAGCCTCTTTTTTTCATATAAAGTTTTCTCCGGGGCCAGTAGTTTGTCTCAGGGATATACCATGTGTACAGGAATTTACCCTGATCAGGTCAAACCTGTCCTGTCATTCAGATGGCTACCAGGTTTTACTCCAGTGTGTTTTGCCTCCACCCCAAGCAAGGCGGAGCATCTGTCGGCCTTGCACAGCCACAGCTCACCCCACAGCAGGAGCAAGCTCCTCGGCTCAGCCGCAGGGCCGCCAGTCCTCCCCAACTGAGATGCACTGCCGAGCAGCTGCTTTCTTGGCCTTGGACTGCCTCTCAATATGACTTCCCGGACTCACTTTTGAACCTGGGTCACCCACACTGTGCTGCCACTGGCCCATCTGGGTGGTTCCAAATTGTCTCTTTTAAAACTAGACTGCAGAGATATTTGTGGAGCCAAGCATATCCTGACCTGGCATAATTGGTTGTTAGTCACTGCTAGTCACTTTCAGTTATCCATTGTTCCACATGATAGAGTTGCAGGTTATGTATTCTGCACAGACTCTGTTTCATATTGTTGTATGTGTCTGAGTATATGTCAAAACACTCTGGTTTCCAGGAAGAGCACACAACAAATAAAAGTACTACTATAACTACTAAAAAAAACTATATGATGAAATCTTTTGAGTATAACAAATACTGCTGCTTTAAGCTGCAGCATCTCATTTTCAGGGATGTCCTGCTTTTACTGGTAAAACTACTGTAAATTATAGATCAAGAGTTTAACCAAAGTGAGTCTGTGGCTGTGGTGGGATGTGAACATGTCATCTACCATTTCACTGCACAGTGCTATAAACAGTAGACCTCACCATCTTCCTAAAATAATGTTTTATTACAATTGGATTAAACTTGGGTAGCCCAGCTGAGATGCAGCATCTCATCTCCAGTGAGGTCCTGCTGCTACCTATTTCTGCAGCTGGGTGGACTGGAGCATTGAGAGGTTAAGTGACTTTAACAAGGTCACACATTGAGTATTTGACTTTATCAGGGTTTAACATGTGATCTTCCGGTCCCCATGCCAGCACCCTAACCATCTGACCACAATTACAAAGGGCTACATTTAGATTTAGATAGTTTAGTAACTAAAAACCTTTGTCAAAAATAAAGCATCTAGAAAACATGCTATCTCGAAAATAGCCTTTTCATAACAGATTGAATAGCTTTGTGAAGGTTCTGGACCATAATCGAATTATAATAACAATACTTTCTGATAACAGTTATGGAACACATAACACAGTCAGGGAGATACGTACTGCAGATGTGAGACACATCTGACTGTTGATTTTTTTCTTACCTCACCAATGCGCATTGCAGGCAGGGATCAAACAGATGCATGCGGTGGGGTTGAGTTGAAATTAAAGTAAGACAAGTCAGATGACATTGCTGCAGACTGCAACAGCTTGCCAAATGAAAACAAAAAACTGGTAATGAGCAGTCTACTGAGTCTAGTAGAAGAAAAATGAGATCTGCACATTTTTTTCAGGTGCAAATGTGTCAAGAAAGCAATGGTTTCCCTTTAGAAAATTAAAATTAAAATTTTAGAATGATAGAAACACAGCACAATGCTGCAACATGTTTTTAGTTACTGTATTAGGGTTCTTCTTCTTCACTCTGTCCCTGTCTGATACATGTATTTAGATACATTCTATAATACTAAGAAAGGAGAAGACTTTGGTTTGAATATTGCACCTTTTCTATAAACTGTAACCTAAGTGCTTTACAACCCATGACAGCATGGGGGAGACAATGTTATGAATATTGTCAGCACAGACAGTGATTCAACAAGGACCAGAGAGACGTTAAAGGGAGACATGATTTTATTTATTTGAATTTTGGTGACCGGGTAGGCTCACTGAAACAAGAGTCCCTTTTTCAGGGGTGACCTGGAATTAGTTACATATAGTAGGAAAGTAAAGTATTCATCATTTACAGAAAGCATATAATTACTATACATACACAAGGTACAATGGAATTAGTTACATACATAAAGTAAGCTAAGTTTAACAATATTTACAGAAAAGAAAACAGGTGAGGTAGCATATATAATACATATGATGTACACCAGGAGCGAGAGGTCAGGTATGCAGCTGGAATAAATGACACAATAATTACAGAGAGGTAGACAATTAGACCAGCAAGTTATGATTCACATAAGGTACACCGAGTGAGCAGTAGGTCAGCAATTGCAATTGTAGGACTCTAAAACCCAAGAGAAGGCTTTGAGCCTCTTTTTGAACTGCATACGGGTGAGGCAGGTAAGAATCTCTTGAGGTAGAGAGCTCCACAGAGTAGGAGCTACGAAAGAGAAAAATCTCCTTCCAATTGTGAGCCAAACCCTTGGAATTTCCAGCTATGGGCAGGCACCAGAACTAAGGGGCCTTACATGCTGTTTATGCTGTATTATTCTAGTAAGACTGGGAGGGGTAGTGGGTTTCAGAATTTTGAAAGTTAAACAGTATAGGGGATAGCAGTCTAGCTTCAAAAGACGGCCACCCCAATGATGCTGGCACACCACAGTTGTGGTCTCTGGGGTGGCACTCACTGCAAAGTGCCCAATTCTGTCATAGAGAATCTTCAGTCTGGATGAAACAGATTCTCAGGCAGACTGTAATGCTGGGGTACCACAGCAAAGAAGCACAGGGAGGTGAAAGCAACAGTGAAACAAAATTAGGCAAAAAAAAAATGACCCTACCTTTTTTTCATTAAAAAAGATTCCAGGCATCTTCTAGTTTTATTTGGTGATACAATTTTCTAATTCAGCCAAAATTTGAGTATTTTATAAACATTTTAATTAATTTTTTTTTTCAAGAAAAAAAGATTGCCATCACATTTTGCATAAAAATAGCATCGTAGACCTGACAATGGTTAGCTTCAAAAAAATGAAAAAGATTCATGGTGCATAGCATTGGAGATACCTAGACAAGTAAATTTGACAGGTAAGCTAATATTTTCTTAACTGTAGCTGAAACAAGCTTTTTTGGAATGACATTTTTCATTGCACTGCTATTTTAAATGTCTTGCTTAGGGTCACACACTGTGTGTGGTGGTTGTTGGATTTAAACCTGGGTCTCCAGGTTGACAGCTCTGCACTCCGACTGCTAAGACAAACTGCCTTCCCTAATGTTAGAGAAATGGAGGACGGATGTCATGTGACTGCGGACCTCCAAGTAGGGATGCAGTTTCATGGCCGATTCAATGGGCTGCTCAGGTCTTTTTCTGCCCTTCCAATTCCTGTGTTTCTGTGTCCTCTTGGCTATCATTTTTATGTTGGCTTGCACACAGGTGCAAGCAGCATCTTGTGGTAGTAGCACATTTCAGAGGTGTGTCAGTGTTGGCCAATGCAGGGAATGCTTTAGTGGGTGTGTCCCTCAGCCCCCTCCACACATGCACACATATTGTGTGGCACACCATAACATGATGGCTCCTGCTGCCCCCCACACACTCCTGAAAAGCTGACATTGGGGTGCACAATCCCTGTGTCAGCATCCCCCCTCTTAGTGTGTCTTTCCTGGTTAAACAGTTTCCCTTTTCCTTTCTGACACTGGGATGCCCACTCCCAGTGTCAGATGCATGCCCCCCTAACCCATCTATATACTTTGCCGACATCGGGGTGCCCAATCCTCATGTTGGCATCCTTCCCCCTAAATGTGTCACTGAGGGCCCACCCCAGTGTGCCTACTTTATTTTTTGTGTAACCTGTAAATGAAAAAACTTCCTTCACGGTCTTTTTTTTTTTTCCTGTAAACAAGAAAACAGTCTACCATTGTCTCCCTCATTCTCCTACCCCATCCCCACCCTCCCTCTGTGCAGCCACCTCCCCGCACCCCCCCTCACCCATACTTACCCCCCCCCGGAGGTCAGGAGCCATGATCTTCTCTGAACCAGGACACATCTGCACTCTTCAAAGACGAAGTGCAAACTGAAGAAATGCCGGTAAGCTTTATAATGGGAGGCAATGGGGGGGGGGTTCAACTTAGATTGATATCGCAGCCATGTTTAGGAATTTTGGCCCCAAATTTTCAACATGGGGTTCTTGGGACAACACCTTGTGAACATGTCACTGTCATTTAGTTTGTAGGTCCCGAAAGGTGATTTTGCGGTTGCTGCATGGAATCACCTTTCTGGACTGATTAATAAAATGACAGTGCCACTGTTCATGAGGGGGAGATCCCGAAAAGCCCATGTTGCAAATTTGTTGAGAAAATTCCAAAAAATGACTGCGTTACGAGTGTGCATTACGCAGTTTCTACGCATGCTCGTATCTTCGCCAATTTTTAATATTTTCTCTCCAGATTTTCAACATTGCCCTTTTTTCACACCTCCTTATGAACAGTATAGCTGTTATTTTTCACATCCTTGCTGAAACGCATTTTCACACCTGTGGCACAGAATGGTGCGGTTGCTGTGGGAAATCAACTTTTTGGACAGATTAACAACATCACAGTGCCACTCTTCATAAGGAGAGGTTCAAAAATGCCCATGTTGAAAATTTGGTGAAAAAATTCAAAAAAATTATTGTGTTACAGGCTTGCATTGTGCAGGTTCTACGCACATTCATAACTTCGCTAATTTTTCATATTTTTACTCAAGATTTTCAACATTGCCATTTTTTCACACACCACCTCATGAACAGTACAGCTGTCATTTTTCACATCTTACCAAAAATGTGTTTTCACACCTGTGGTGCCAAATGGTGCCGTCTCTGTGCAAAACCACTTTTCGGGATTGAGTAACGAAATGATAGTGCCACTGTTCATGAGGTGGAGTCACAAAAAGACCATTTTGAAAATTTGGAGTGAAAATACCAACAAACAGCCGGGGTGTTAGGGTTTCCAACCATAACGCCCTACTCTGTAGAGACTGGCAGGAGTCAGGGGTGTGACTTGGGATCATCAGCTGTAATGCTTATGCCATTCCACCCCCTCCCTGCAGCCAGTGACAGGCATTGTGGTGTGCCTTGGGGTCTTTGGCCCCAATGTTCACCCCATTTTCCTATACCGCAACCATCTCAGCATATTTCCTTATGGAATGGGGTGAGTATAAGGCCCAAAGACCCCAAGGCACACCGCGACACCTGTCAGTGTCTGCAGGGTAGGGTCAGGTGAAATGACATGAGCGTTATGGCCAGTGACCAAAAGGCACACCCCCAATGCCTGTCAGTCTCTGCAGGAAGGGGGTGGGGTTGGCATCAGTTCAATACTTCACTGCCATTCCTATTATGCATCTCTCTAACTCCTGCACTACCAATGCCAATGTCAGCAAGACAACATTCGGCATTGACAAATGCTTGTTCACATTGATATTACCCACATGATCAGCTGGAAGTTTCCTTCACATTTGCTGATTTATGGAGCATGTTGTAACAGCAGTAGAATGACTGCTCCACCGAGAAGTTAAAATGGGGTTTAGTGTAATCTGGGACACTCAGGTGGGGTTTTAAGACCAGGTTCCACCAGTATACATAGAGAGAAATGGGTGAATCCTGTAGAATAAAGAAACAGTGATTGTGAGCTTATTACTAGTGGTGGGGTAGCAGTAAACAAAAAGAGGAGAGTTAGGGTTCAGCCTCTTCATTAAACTACATATCTGCATACGTATTAAAACATTTTTTGAAGTAAAAGAGCCATGGGCTAAAAACTGGTTGCCCTGGCTAGTAATTATATAGCCCTGGTGGTCCAGTAGTATGTGGGAACTAACTTTGTTGTGGTAAATGAGAACGAGTGAGAGTAAACATTTATTTTTAAATAAACTAAATTCAGAGCCAGCATTTGTGAAAACTGCAGCAGGTAAATGCAGAGTGGCAGCAGTGAGGTGTGAGACACCCAGTGAAGTACAGTGTGATCCGAGAGTCGGCTCCGTACTGAAGTGCTACCATGATAGAAGGGGGAGCCCCTCACAGCAGCTCAAGGCAGCTGCCAGGAACTGCGACAGCAGTCATGGAGCAGGTGTTGTCCTGCCAAAGCAAAGTTCCTGTAGAGAGCAAGACACAGTAAGGCACACCTATCACTGGCAGGATGGTCAGATATTTTGAATACAAATGTATTAGTTGGCAGGTGACAAGCACTAGGATACTGTTGTAGGGACTGGCTGCAATGAAATTTATTAAATACATTTGTTTTAATAAATAATAAAGAAGGGCAAAGAAAAGTAAGAATGTGAAAATCCCATTCAACAGAGAGTCAGCACAAGCCAGACGCCACCTTAGAGTGGCAGAGGGCTGCTGCAGTAATGTGTTACGTCACAACAAATACTCAACAAAAATAATTAAAATAGGTTAATTCATAAAGTAAAGCCACAGAGGGCTATAACTGGGTCCAAGGGACAGGGTTATGTGCAAGTTTTCCTCACAATGTTCACCATTTTAAAAATGGAGCTAAATGAAGTTAGCTTATACATACAAAATGGAGGAGCCATTTTAAAACATAAAACAGTGCAAACATTTTTACTAAGAACTGATGTCAAGCCATTATTCATCAGACATTAACCACATTTGGTGAAATTGCATATTTAAGTGTGCTCTACAAGGTGGGAACATTATTTTTAAAAACAGGCAGGAAAAGGGAGTTGCTGACCTGGGAAGGTGGCATGACCAGAATTTGGGTTCCATGATGCTGGGAAGCAGATCTGAGAGAGGAGTCAGAGATTGGTGTAAGATTTCAGTCAGGAGGTGTTATGGGAGTCTACAGGACAGCCCCAGGGAGGAGTCTGAGAGACCAGAACAAATATGTAAACAAACCAAGCTGTAGACTAGTACAGGAGCTAGTGTTAAAGGAGAAATTAGCATTTTTCAGTGAAATTCAGTGCTAAACAGTTGGGGAGAGTCGCTAAAAAATGTATTCTTTTTCAGAGCAAGTGAACTTCAAGCTTTAGTCACTCTGGGTTCCCATGGGTGAAGTAAGTAATAATGCCCGGCAGGGTGGGCATTATTGGGATATAACAGACCACTCAGGGGAGTAATGAGGCCCGACACCGCAGGTGGAGGGCCTTATAGCCCCTGGAAGGTCTGTTATAATCCATAATGCCCACCCTGGAGGGTATTATTACACTTAGAAAATGGGCACTGTAAACTAAAAATATGTAATAAAAAAAAAGAAGTTAAAAATAAGTTTTGTTGTAATTTTGTAACAAAATTATTCCTCTGCCGCTATGTTTTTTTGACCTACTGGGCACTCCGCTGGGGGGGGGACTCTGCTGGTGTGCAGTCTGTGGCTGTGGTAGGAGCTGAGAACCAGAGTGGACAGGGAGCATGGCCGAAGCTCCAATTTTCCTGTTGGAAGGCTGCCACGAAAAGAAAAGCATTGTGGCTGCGTGACTTTTTTTTAACTTATCTGTGTGAAACAGAAGGCAGGGCTTGGAACACTTAGTCGAGATATTGGGTTATCACTCAGTGAGAGAGCGGTACTTTGAATCAGCCAGCAGTGGAATGGTGGCCGGTGGGCCAGCCGCAGCATCAAGAAAGCACAAGCTAGGCCAGCCCGCCAGAGCAGCAGTTAGATTTCCGCTTGTGGTACCAGCAACCAGGGTTCAGGAATGGACCTGGGTCACTGGAGGGCCAGCCGGGGGAGAAGGATGGAGCGTCCCAGAGAGAGTGCTCTCCTTCTCTGGGGGGAGGGTGGTAATACCGCTCAGTGCTTCATGGACCCCTGGCGGAAGCCGGGGGTACCGCAGCTACCGGCACTTGACAGGACTCAGGAGGCAGGGCGGATGCAGGATGTCATTGCATGTCCCTGCCCCCTGCATACAACAAGGGAAAGAAAAAACTGCTCCCGCTGCCTAAGTGATGCCCACTCTGGCTGCATAGGCTCTCAAGCCAACTCCCACTTCTTCCAAGTTAGCGGCGCCCTTGGTCAAGGTGCTGGGACCCCGCCCTGGGGGGCAAGCCAGGGGGTTCTGGGAGAGCGGCTAATGTGAGCAGCCGCAGCTGGAGTTCGTGACTGGGCAGATGGTCCCGGCGTGGGATGCAGGACAAAAATAGAGAATTGAAAACAACAAAAAGCACAAGCTGCAGCTGAGCCAAGATGCCTCAATCGAGGTAGGAGGAAACAGAAAAGTAAATTTGTGCATTTTGATTCACACTTTTTAAAAGAGGAGGCTGAGGATTGACAACAAGATTGGGGGGGGGAGAGAGATGCTAATCAGGAGGAAAAAAATAGTGGCTGCTCCATTTCAAAATTCGGGGTGCCCAATAATATCCTAAGTAATTGGGCATCATGAAGTAGCTCTTGGTTTTCACTGGGCATTGTTAAGAAATAACACCGGTACGAGGGTGTTTCTGCCAATCATCATGGAGTTTTCCCATTGCCTGTTTTCTAATTTCTAAATAAAAAATTCAGGAGAAAGATGAGAAAGTGGTCTTTCTTACCAGATAAGTGTAAAAATACTAAAAACATTGTGAAGTAGTAATTTATTTATGTATAAGAAATGTTATAAAAAATATGCAGTTCAGCTGACAGGACAAGGCAGCCTCAGAATGTTCAGAGAGAGCAGTTAGAATTCAAAAAGTTGGATTCAACTGTGGCTTATAGTGCTGCAGGACTGCAAATGGGAGATGCTTGTGATTGGTGCTGAGAGGTGGAAAAGGGCTGTGTCCACTCAGGAAGCAGGAGTTGGGGCAATTGGAATGCTCAGAGCATACAAAGGAGCTGCACAGCTCAGTTGAAGGTTTTTGAGCAGGGAGACCAACCTGAAGGGACCAGAAGAGAACAGAGAGAGTCCAGCCTACAGAGGTCTACCAATTTGACAGTGCCTGGGGGACCAGCGCTCAAGTTTTTTTGTTTTTTTTTTGCTACCCCTGCCCTTGGACTGGCCACTCCTTCAGGCACCCTATCCCCCAGCCCCCACCTCAAATTGCAGCCATCATCCTGGGTAACTTGGTGTAACCCTTCACCGGATGGGTCCCTCTCCTTCGAGGGGGAAGACACTGGTGGGATGGCCAGTGCACTCTTCAAGAGGCCCTGGATGCTGCTGCTGAGGTGGGTATGGCTGGCTATGGGGCTTTTGTGTCAGTGTGGGGCCACAGCCATCATCCAGCCAGCCCAGGAGCTGCTTTTCCTCCCTGTTTTTCTCCATGGGGAGCATGGTTGCCACTGACGTCTAGGCGCAAGCCGACGTCTTCCACCCCCCCCCTTCAACTGAGCCCAGCATGCTGCTGTGCTCCCGGCCTGTTCCAGGAGTTAGCAGATGCTGGGCTGCATCCCCACCCTCCCCCTGGGAGAAGGTGAGCAGTCTTCTGACACTCAAGCCTTCTACCCCCAGCTGGCCATCCAGCGCCCTGGGTCCATTCCTGATCCTAAGTCACCGGCATCGCAAGTAGAAATCCAACCACTGCACCAATGAGCCAGCCCAGCCCTCAAGTGTAATATTATAGATATAGGGGATCTCCTGTATCCCAGTGCTAGGGATAGCAGGGCAGTCAGTAAGAACAGGGCCTGTGAATAGGAAGGCTGTTGCTCTTAGTACCTGGATATTTTTTCACAAGTGTTTCAGCTTTCAACAACAAGAAGATATTCATCTACTACATTGCCAGGCAACTCCTAGATTTCAACAACAATCATCTGCCAGGCATCATGGGTCCAGAGAAACAGCATTTTCTTCAAAGCCAAAGGAATGGGGTACAGTGCAATTCAATTTGCAACTAGAGACTACTGCAGTTCAAGAGGAACACTCATCTGTGTTTTGTGTGTGGAAAATCCTTCTTAACTACAAGGACTACCATCCAGAAGTTAAGGACTATGTTAATTTGAGACACTATGGGGGAAAATGTATAGTATAATGGGAACTGTGTGATGTTATACAATACCAGTACAGTAACTGTGAATGTTTAGAGTAAAAGAATACAGTGTGTTGAGACTTTTAGTGTATAAGGTTCAGGGATAGATACCAGGGAAGGGTATCTGGGTTGTTTTTGGGTGAGTGGGCAGACTAAGGTGGGTATTGCCTAGTAGCCACTGCACGCCATAAAGGCTGGTATATATTTATGTGCAATGACTGAGGTCCAGGGCATGGCCTAGTGCTATTGGAATACTGGAGGGCTGGTGGGTAGTGTATAGCTTACAGAGTCCAGGGAATAGAAGGTGCAAACCTGTGAGTAATGTGTTACAGTTTAAGAAATGTTATGGTGTGATGCTGATTTTTTTTTTAAGTTATTGTGTTATTGTTTCAATTCTGAAAGAGTTTTTTCAAGAATCCAACTGTCTCTGTACGTTGTAGAGCAGTCAGTAAGGATTTACCTTCTTTTCACTTTGAAACTGTGTCAGAGTCTTGCTTCAGGATGTCCAAATCTCATCTTTCTCTGGTGGTCTCCTAAAGTCAGTCCAGTGCAGCTCTTCTCTCTCCATACAGGTTCTGCAACTGCTCGACTTGGGGAGGTAATTGTAAAAGGCTCCTGTGAGTACCCAATCGAGTGGTAGAAGGTGGTAAGAGAGGCAAAGAACCTACTGGTTTTGCAACTCTGTTAAACCATGTAAAGGTGCTGCATCTACCTAGTGATATAACTGCAAGCACACTGTATGTTTTTGTGTGTATGTGTGTGTGTGTGTGTGTGTGTGTGTGTGCTGGTTGTTACATTTTTTGGCACCCAACATGAAGGCAATGTGAGGCATGTAGGTTATTATATAGAATTTTTTTGGCTCTCAACTGTGAAGCTGTACTGTAGATGTGCTCATTGCTTTATGCAAAGATTAACACAACAGCAAGTCTGACTTATTCCAAGTTACGTCTAACCATGGAATATCCTAAAACGTTTATTTTGAATTTGGTCTGAGGCTTTTCAAATTTGTTGTACATAGGAACTTTAGTGTTACGCTTGACACTGAAGGGGTACATTTCTTGTGAAACTACTAGTGAGTACTAGGAAAGGATTGCAGTGAAGTTGACTCTACTTTGTTTAGCCTTAATGACTGAGAAGTGGGCCTTTCACCTAGGAAAAGGAAAATCTGGTATAGATCAGAGGCTCTTGGCAATGTTTGGTCAGAATGAGGGACTTCGTGATTTGGAGGGAACTCATGGTCTGGATCCAGTGGCAGTGTTCAGAATGAATATTCCTTCAATGAATGCACTGGAATTCAAGCCAAGAAGTACTGAGTTGCCAATGGATTTAGTAGAGATGGTTTGAGAGAGCCACCAGTGGAGAAGATGTTTGATACAGAAGAATTTGAGAAAAGAATGGAAAGAAAGCTAGAATATTTATGGATCGAATCATAAACAATATACAGAATTTAAGTGTAACTCCAGGAAGAAGAGAAAGTATGCCAAATGCAGGTCCATCAAAAAGAAATGAAAACACCTGAAGTGCATGAGTTTTAAGGTGGAAGTCAGGAGACACCTCAGAGAAAAGAGAATATGTTGCAAGGGTATGGGAGAGTCTTGTCGCCAATCATGCCCGTTGTTGCGCCGTAGGTTGGAAGCAATATGCATAATTAAAATCTGGCACTATCCCAGTGGAAAAAAACATGGAAATGCTATTTTGTCCATTCCACCCAGTGGAAGAGTTACCTAGAGCCCTCGATACCACCCTCTGAGTCCAGCTCCCAACCAGTTTCCTATTTACGGTACCTGGAGAGTGTATTCCCCACCCCAGGTCTGCCAGTTTTCTAACCAGCCTTCTGTGTGGTAGAGAATCAGAGGCCTTGCTGAAGTTCAGGTACAGCACATCTGCTACCTGCCCCCTGTCCTCAGCTTTTGTAACCCAATCAAAAAAGTTGATCAGATTAGTCTGCCATGATCTGCCTCCCACAAACCCACGCTGCCTCTCATCATGTATCCCGTCTGCTTCCAGAAATGTTACTACTGTAGGTGTTTCTTTGTAGTCTCCAGCAGCTTCCCCTATAATCTAAAACTGACTGGCACGTAGTTACTGGGGTAATCATGGTTCCTCACTGTTGTAGAGTACCACTACATTAGCCACTGGCAAGTTCACTGACACTACTCCTGTTGCTAGGAAACAGTCAGATACTGTAGATCATCCAGTGGCACTGTCACAGTCTGACATAACCTCCGACAGCACCACAGGATGCATGCTACAGCACCATAGGATGTATGCCACAGCACCATAGGATGTATTCCACAGCACCACAGGATGTATGCCACAGCACCATAGGATGTATGCCGTAGGAGCTCTGTGATTTCTTTACCTTTAGGTCTTGCAGGGCTGGCCAAAGGTTCCAGGCCTCCTATTTTTAGTAAGTCTGTTGTCCCCCCTGACACATAAAAATAATATGCAATATCAGGCCTATACAAAGGATTATATGTTTTCTTACACAAACATACCATACCAGTATTAATCCATTCAGTAAAATACAAGCTGAGATCTGTCTGTATTTTTGCTCTGTATCTAATGTATTGTTGAAAATGTGTTTCAGGTGTTTTGTGGATTCCGTCTTATCAGTGAACATCATGTCATGAAAACAGATTTCTGCATCTCATCATGAAACAGTCCCAGTTACTACAATAAATATTTCTTTCTGTAGTTTTGCATGTTTATATGTTCTGGCAGATACAATTTAAGATTGTTTAAAAAAATAACTTAAGAACATGTTAGGATTGGATTTTTTTTTGTTTGTACTACTATATAGTGTGTAGTTAACCTTTGTTCTGAATAGAAGTCCATCTCAAGCCTACCGGGTCATATGTCGGATGCTTTATCGTGCACAACAAAATTGCGCAACAGAAACAGCATGGTAGGAAAGAGTGACAGGGTGCAAAACTGCGAAAGGGTGTATGCGCGGTAGTGCCCCCTCTCACTCTTCCCAGGCAGTGGATAAGACCTCTGTGGGGACAGGGGCTGATGAGCAGCTGCCATGGCTCGACATGATGAACCACAGGCAGCTAAGAAGAAAAGCAGTGCGTTTGGGACTGGGTTTTGATTCCTGGTCCCAGACACATGGATTTTTTTTAAATTTTTCACACTTTGTGCAAATTTAACTGTTAACAAGACAATCCTTTTCGAGGACTACAACCTCAACTGGCTCAGTGCCCAGGAACTAGACTATACCAACCTCCTGAACCAGTATAACCTGAGGCAAGTCATATCTCTCCCTACCCGGTACAATGCCTGCAACTCAAACTACACATTTCTTGATTGGGTGATCACTTACTGCAGTGACAGAGTTGCCCAAGCTGGCATGCTATCTAATTCCATTAGCGATCACTCTCCCACTTATGCCATTTGGTCCTCTAAGGCCTCGTGCCCCCCCCAAAGTACCTCTCTCTCTGGAATTTCTACTTCCCCAATACCTCCTGCCTCTTCAAGGATATCAGGTCCTTAAACTAGCAGAACCTCTATGCCTGCACTGATGTGTCTGTGGCTGCCACCTACTTCACTGAGGCTCTTCTGGACATCCAGGACTGCCACTTCCCTACCACTACTCAGTGTGTCAGAGGTGGGAGCACATGCTGGCTCACCAAAGACCTACTATCACTCATGAAGTTGAGGGACAAAAAGTAGGCCACACACAAGCAAACCCCCTCCCCAGTCCTGTAGAATGAGTACAGGCACCTGTGAAATAGGTGTAAATACATGGCCCTCTGATAGACCCCTTGGCAGTCATTGATGCACTAAATACCAAGTTTTCCGATCTATCGGCCCTCCTCTGCAATCTTCCATCACCGAGACCCTGCACTCCATCTCCACCTTCTAATCCCCACCAGTGATGCCCCCTTTCACCCTCTTTCTACTTTTCTACTATCTCCACTAAGGTCACATCCAAACTGCTAAAAACGCTACCAAACAGGAGTAGCCCTGGCTCCTATGGTCTCTCCCCTACCTGACTTTCTGAAACTTGTCTCCCTTCTTATGTGCAACCCTGTCATCTTTATCTTTAATCTTGCACTGTTCACCTCCACCGTGCCCTACTCCTGGAAGTCTGCAAGAGTAGTTCCTATCTTTAAAGCCACTTCTCCGACAACTACTGGCCTATTTCCATCCTCGCACCTAAGTAAACTCCTTGAGAGGATTGTCCACCAACAACTAACTGAGTACATTGCCAAATACAACCTCTTATGTAGACAGCTGCATCACAGTACTTCAACTGCCCTAGTTCTCTTCACTGACCACATCCTCTCCAACATGGACAGTGGGCATGCCACTGGTACCGTCTTTGTCAACCTATCTAAAGCCTTTGATATGGTCAACCACTCCTTACTCCTATCCAAATTATCCTCTCTTGGTTGCTGTGCTGGGACCACTGCCTGGTTCCGGAGTTGCCTCTTAGGGCGCTCCCAGTCAGTATGCATTGGTACTACCATTTCTCCACCCTTGCTGGTCTCCACAGGAGTTTCCCAGGGCTCCATCCTGGTCCCCCCTGCTCTTCTCTCTTTTTGTCAACTCCCTGTCAGCTGACAGCTTCACCTGTCACTCCCTCCTCTATGTAGATGACCTTATCATCTATCATAGTGACAAGTCCCTCTCGAGTATCTCCTCTTTTCTCACCCAAAACTACTGTTATACTTATAATTGGTTCTTCTTTAATCTGTTGTTGGTCATTGCAAAGAAAACCAAGGCTATGCTGTTTGGGTGGAAACCATTCCTTAATAAAACCAGCAATACCAACTCCGCTCTCCTCATCTGTCCCCTGATGGCCCCGCCATTGAAAACATCTCTTCTTTAAAATACCTTGGGGTAACACTTGACCCTTCTCTCTCTTTCAAAGACCATGTAAACCAATTAGTCAGCAGGGTAAATATGAAGCTTGGAGCAGCCTACTGACTAAAGCCCTTCCAAGGAGGATGCCGGGAACCTCCACAAAGGAGACCCACAGAAGGGTGGCAGGGGACCCTGCAGGGAAAGAAAACAACTCCTAGTGGGGGACTCCATTGTTAGGAAGGTAGAACTTGGCAAGGAAGGGGAGAGGGAGGTAAGGTGCCTGCCTGGCATCATGGCTTGGAGGGACAGGGAGCGAATCCTCAGGATTGCTGGAGCAGCTGCACAGGGAGGGAGCTGGATGTCATTGTCCACTTAGGGACAAATGACCTGGCTAAGAAAGGATTAGAGAAGTGCAGGAAGAGTTTGTGGAATTGGGAGGGGCCTTAGTCAAGTAGCATGCATGGTAACCTTCTCGGAGGTGCTACCCATCTATGGTATAGGAGAGGCTAGGGTATTCTGTACCATGGGATTCAATCAATGGTTGAAAAACTGATGTGGAGCTCAGGGATTTGGCTTCATTGGGGACTGGGGTTCCACCTGGTGTGCAAGCCTGTATACTGGCATGATGGGCTGCATCTGTCCAGGAGGGTAACCAGGATCCTAGGTGATAGGTTTAAATGCTTCATTGGCAAGCTTTTAAACTAGCCAAGGGGAGGGCACTGGAAAGGAGCAGGAAATCTAGCCCCAAACAACGTGCGGCAAACACCAACATGGAGGTGTCGATAGGGAGAAGGGCAGGGGTAAATGGAGAAAGTGACAAAGGCAAGAAGGACAGGGATGGGGCAAAAGGGGGTAAGGCCATCAGGAAATGGAGGGTAATGGGTACCAATGCCCGTAGTCTGGGCAACAAGCTCCCTGAGCTGGGGGCCTTAATGGAAGAGGGATGCCTGGATATCATAGCAGTCACAGAAACATGGTACACAGAGAACCATGACTGGGATGTTAACATACCAGGGTACATAACCTACAGGAGAGACAGGCAGGGAGAAGAGGGGAGGAGTAGCTCTATGTAAATGAAGGGATAAAAGCAACTGAACAAAAGAGTAAACAGGGAGGAGAGGAAGCACTGTGGGTCACCTTGGAGACTGGAAAGGGCACCACAATCCACACAGGGTTAGGTACAGACCCCATGTCAGGGGAAGGAATGGACAAGGATATGATGGAAGGCATTCTTAGAATGGCAGAGAAAGGGAGATACTGTTGATGGAGACCTGAATATGCCAGATGTTAACTGGAGCACATTTGCTGCAGCCACATCCAAGAGCAGGGCATTCTTGATGCCCTACAGGTGGCAGCATTAGACAGCTAGTTTCAGAACCCACTCGTGAGGGAGCAATCTTAGACCTCATACTCTCAAACGGGGCAGTGAGAGGATCTCAGATCTAGAAGTGGGTTGCCATCTGGGGACAAGTGACCATCAAACAGTGTGGTTCATGTTAAACTCAGCTACAGAGTCAAGCCATACAAAAGTGAGGGTACTGGACTTTAGGAGGGCTGACTTTGGCAAGATGGGAGAGTGCCTCAGAAAAGCACTAGCAAACAGGCTAGAAGGAAGTGTGGAGCAACAATGGGGAATTATCAAAACTGCCATCACAGAGGCAACAAGCCTTTGTGTGAAGCAAATAAACAAATCAAATGAAAGAAAAGCCACTATGGTTCTCAAGAGAGGTGGCTGTGAAAGTCAGGAAGAAAAGATAGCATTCCAGAAGTATAAGGAAACACAGAAGGAGCAGGACAGAGAGCTGTACCAGTTAAGGCAGAAAGAAGCAGGAGGGAAGTCAGAATAGCAAAGGCCCAAACTGAGGAAAAGATACCCAACTCAGTTAAGAAGGGGATAAAACCTTTATAGGTACATCAGCGGCGTAGAAAGACAAAGGGAGGGATAGTGAGGCTGAATAGAATGAACTGTGGGTGGGCAGAGGGAGACAGTGAAAAAGCAGGAATACTGAACAAATATTTCTGCTCAGTATTCACAAAAGAGGAGGGGAAGTGCCTAATCCAATTAACAGAAGCACTCTTGATAGGGGGTCGATCCCAGTCCTTTCACAGAAGAAAGGGTTCATGAGAACTCTAAAACGGAAGGTGGACAAAGCAATGGGTTCTGATGGAATTCACCCCAGAATTCTAAAAGAATTAAGGAAGGAACTAGTGAAACCACTGGCTACTCTTTTTAATAAATCATGGGAGGATGGTGTGGTACCCGAGGACTGGAGGAAGGCGGATGTGATTCCCCTTCACAAAAGTGGGACCAAGACAGAGGCAGGAAACTACAGACCTGTCAGTCTGACCTCTGTGGTAGGGAAAGTGATGGAGTCACTTCTGAAGGAAAGAATAGTTGAGTACCTAGAGGTCAGTGGAGCACAGGATCCAAGGCAGCATGGGTTCACAGCGGGAAGGTCATGTCAGACGAATCTAATAGATTTCTTTGACTGGGTGACCAAAGTAGTAGACCAGGGAGGGGCTGTGGACATGGCCTACCTAGACTTTAGCAAGGCATTTGACACAGTCCCACAAAAGATTATTAGTCAAATTAACCAGCCTGGGAGTGGGTCCCAGGGTGGAAGCCTGGGTAAAACATTGGCTGGACAACAGGACACAGAAGGTAATTGTAAATGGAGTCCACTCTGAAGAAAAGGCGTTACTAGTGGGGTACCGAGGTTTCAGTATTGGGTCCAGTCCTTTTAATGTCTTCATCAGTGGCATTGCAAAGGGACTGAATGAACGATGCCTTTTGCAGATGACACAAAGATCTGCAACAGGGTTGATACACAAGGAGGTGTGGAAAGGATGAAAAGGGACTTGCAAGGTTGGAGGAATGGTCAGAAGAATGGCAGCTAGGATTCAATGCAAAAGTGCAAAATAATGCACCTGGGAAACAAGAACCCAGGGGAAGAATACACAATGGGTGGGGAGGTAGTAACAACAACAAAACAGGAAAGGGACCTGGGGGTAATCATATCAGATGACCTTAAGGTTAGCAAGCAACGTGAGAAGGTAGTAGGGCGGGCCAGGGGTATATTGGGATGTATAGGGAGAGGCATCAGCAGCAGAAAACAGGAAGTTGTTATCCCTCTGTACAGACAGTTGGTGAGAACCCATCTGGAATACTGTGTCCAGTTCTGGAGACCCCATCTCCGCAAGGACATAGACAGGATAGAGGCAGTAAAGAGGACGGCAACTAAAATGGTGCAGGGTCTGCAAGAGAAGCCGTATGAGGAGAGACTAAAGGAGCTTAATATGTATACCCTTGAGAAAGAAGGGAGAGGGGGGACATGATAGAAACTTTCAAGTACCTCAAGGGAATCAACAAAGTCCAAGAGGGTAGCATCTTTCAGAAAAAGACTTGCAAGAACAAGGGGCACAATTTAAAGATAGAAGGCGGTTCAGGGGCAATGTGAGGAAGTATTATTTCACAGAGAGGTAGTGGATGCATGGAACAGCCTTCCTGAGGAAGTTGTGGGGTCTAAAACTGTGGGAGAGTTCAAGAATGCATGGGACAGACATAAGGCAATTCTTGTGGGGGGCAGAAAGATATAGGCTGTTGGTTAACTAGGATCTGCGGCCTATCCTGTAGGTAGGGAAATTGGCAGACTAGATGAGTCTAGCGGTCCTTATCTGCCATCAAAGTCTATGTTTCTATGTTTCCTAACTAAGTAGGCTTACTTGGCTATCATCATGAGTAATCTCCTCCCTATCTTTGATTATTGCTCCACTATTTACTCTCAAGCCTCAACCGCCCTACTGACTAGGCTCTCAGTAGCTTATAACAACGCTTACCGCTTTGCTCTATCGGCCCATTTTTCAACCCACCACTGTGGCCTCTATCACTCCTTTGGCTGGCTCCCCTTGTGGGGTCACTTTGACTATTTTCTTGGCTGCTTTTTGGACACCACCCTTAGGTGTGGGAACACTTCCTCTCTCTGCCCTTTTTAACACTAGAACCCCAGTGAGACAGCTTTGCTCTTCTATTTCCCTCACCCTCAAGGTATCTAGGAATACCACCAATATTTTTTTTTTTTTTTAGTTTTTGTTGACCGGGTCAGTGCACTAGACAAATCCTGCCTATTTTCAGGCATGACCCGGGGAAGGGGGATACAGATGAATGCCAACTGACTTTGCACCAGATTAAGCTGTTGGGTGGGA
Source organism: Neoceratodus forsteri (assembly GCA_016271365.2). Lineage (NCBI taxonomy): Eukaryota > Metazoa > Chordata > Ceratodontiformes > Ceratodontidae > Neoceratodus > Neoceratodus forsteri. The sequence continues at coordinate 958,395,487 of CM057455.1, forward strand.
AAGCTCTCTCAGTGGCAATCCCTGCTTTGTGGAATGGGTTACCCTCGTCCGTGTGAAATTCCAACACCCATTCAAGTTTCAAACAACCTAAAAGCCTGGATTCTGGGCAAGAGTCGATGCAGCTGCCTCATTCGCTAATCACCCAAATCACCTCACCTGTCCTTCCATCCCCTATCCCACTCTCCTCCCACCGATTCTGGATCTGGTTGGGTAAGTTGGTCCAGATTGTGGATCTTCAAATGAAGTGGGGTATCCCATGTTAATCACACAGTTGCTTGGTACCCCTGTATATATGTCCTTTTTTCAGTGCCTTGAAATTGTAATAATTTGTTGTATCTCCCCCTGACTGGAGAGCATTGCTGCTGCCTTGTACCTAACTAAATGTAATCATTGTTATTTACTGTGTGCAAATGTAACCTTATAAATGGTTTACTACTGTTATGCTTCAAGGCACCATGTAAATGTATCCTGTAAATAATTTACTACTGTTTCTACTCGTGTATTCTGGCACGGGTCATGCCTGTAAATGGTCCACTGGACCAGTGCACCTACTCAGTTATCAAAGTCATAAATAAAATACCCCCCCAACCTCGGAGTTAGTTATTTTAGTTGGGGGGTGCTGGGGGCATAGCCCCTCACAAAACAAAGACATATGCTGCTGGCAATATATTGCTCTGTATTGGCGGTGCGGTATATTACTGTGGCGTAATGTCTTGTGACATTATGACCCAGTGCCCATCTCAAGTAATATGTTGGCTTTGGTACAATAACATTTACAGCTGCCTTTTATTTTCACAGGGCTGCTGGGTGCACAACAATCAGTTCCACTTCTGAACCAAACAGATAGCTATGGTGGAGCCAAGAATGAACAGATTGCCAGGAAAAACAGGGACTTCAAAGCAGAGCAAGCACCATGTGATAAGTTACCATACTAAGGTGGATTTAGGAACGGCAGGCCAAAGCCCATTTATTGCTCCTTACTCAGTACCCATAATATTAGAGGTTTGCACTGCAAAATATTAATTTATCCAGCTATTTTTAAATGTCTTCATGTTATTACTAATGATTATATCACTTAGACGTTAATTCCAACAATTAACAATTCTCTGTGAAAAATAATATTTTCTTTTTAAACTATCAAAGTTTTATCCTTTTATTTGAAGTGGATTCCCCTTAGTATTAATAGATCCAGGCTTAAACTCAAATCCCAGTATATACATCAAATAAAGATCTTGGACATTTTCCCTCATAAGCAACAGGTAACTTCTTAAACATTTCATCTCAAATGTCATGAAATTTAAATGTATTGATCTATCAAGATAATTGAGTTCCTCTACCCCTAATATATGTTTTGTTATTTTTTTTTCTGTACCCTTTCTACCTGTAAAAAAAAAACATTCCTTTTATAAGGGCACCAGAACTGGCAGCCATCATCCGAATGTGGGTGGACATAGAGCCTGTAAAGGGTAACTATTACTACTGGACCTCTAGACTTTATATTCCTCTGGATGGACCACATCATTTTGTTAGCTTTATTAATAGCTTTATTAATACATTAATATGCTTGGTGCTGCTTAAATCATTACTTATCATGGTTCTGAAATCTTTTTTCATTATTAGTTTCAGTGAGTTGTGTTCTACACAAGAAGTATGGATGTTTTTTATTCTTTGTCCCTAAATGTATGACTTTGCATTTATCATCAAAAGGCATCTCCCAAGCTGATGCCCAATTTGTAATATGATTTAGGGCTTCCTGAATCCTGTTTGCTTCTTCCATAGAGTTACAAGTACTGCCTATTTTTGGTCATCGGTGTACTTTGTACTCCAGCTGCTTCTATCCTTTGTTAAGTCAGACATAAAGATATAATAAAACATAAGTGGACCCAATACTGATCCCTGAGGTACTCCGCTAGACATGGAGCCCTCATCTGACAAGAAGCCATTGATTAGAACCATCTAATTATGCTCCTCTAGCCAATTGGAAAGCCACATAATATATTTGATACTAATATGCTAGGATTTTAATTTATTTATGACTGCCCAGTGAACATAAGATCAAAGACTTTACAAAGGTCCAATAAAATAACATTGCACGGTATTTTATTATCCAAATATGACTCACTTTTTTATAAAAACACAACATATTTGTTGTACAGGATCTCCCTTTCTTAAAACCATGTTGATCTGGATCAATGTTACTCAAGGAGGAAGATATTCTATCCTTTATTATACCCTCTAACATTTTGCATATTATAGATGTAAGGCTAATGGGTCTATAGTTACTAACATTATGCTTTTCACCCCTTTTAAATAAGGAGATCACATTAGCCTTTTTCCAGTCACTAGGGATTTGACTGCTGTTTATGCTATGTTCAAATCGTTTTTAGAGGGTAGATTAAATGTTTGGACATCATTTTAACATGCTTCCAGTAAGCATATCTGCACCAGGGGAAGAGTAAGCTTTAAGATTTTGGATTTTAATGTTAATTTCTTCCTTTGAAATTTCAATATATCCACTTGTGCCTATACCAGCGTATTTGAGTCTTTTACTCTTTTTTCAAAACAGATTACAAAAATGGTCATTAAACACATCAGTCATTTCCTTAAATTCACTAATTATTCCATTGTTATTAATTATAAGTCCAACTTTATTTTTTCATTTTGGTACCAGGTCAGTATGTTGCGGGGAAGAAAAGTAAAGGAATAACCACTCTGTAAAAATAGCGTGGTGAAAGACAGCTACAGGAATACTATAGCAGAGGTATCGTTTAGTGCTATCCCTGTAGCTGTATTTCCAGCTGCTTCAGCTGCACCTTTCAGCCTTAACCTTATCTGCAACCTCTTTTGAGAACCATAGCAGTCTCCTCTTCCTTTTGCTTTTGCTCATTTGTGTGATGCCAAACTTTGGTGTCTGTGACAGGGCTGAATAAGGCCCTGCCCCAATTGTTATGAAGAAAGAGTCTAAATTCAAGAGTCTGTTCTATCATCTCCTTTTCTGTCTCTTGTCTATCTGGTTTGCAACCAAATTTTCTGGTAAGACCTAGGAACTGATCACTCCAATGGTTTTACAATTCTCCACCTCTTGCTATCTCTCTGCCTTCCCTTGCTATTTATGTATTTTCTTCCTCCTTGTATATCTGCAGTTATAAAAATGATATGTAAATCTCTGTGTAAAACTGTATGCGATACTGGGATCCCTTTGTTTAAAACTGATACTTATATTGTTGAAATTATTGCAAAAACTGGAATTCAAAGGGTTAACCTGAGATGCTGTTTAGAAAAATATTTCCAGAGCTGTCAATAAGAGGCCAATTCTGGGTCACAATGTACTGTTTTGCTGCACTCACTGAAACTGACGAGAACACTGTGTGAGAAGTAGAATGATCTCTTAATGAGCTTCCTGCAAAGACTTGTTATAAAAAGAGCTGCAATGTTTTGCAAGAGGGAGAGACAGAGACTGAGAGATGGAGACTGGAAATTGAGAAGAAAAACTCAGAAGAAAGACTCTGCTTTCTATGTTTGTACTGCCATTGTAAATAGTTATACTGAACAATTTTTATTTTTTTATTTTGCTGTTATTCATAATAAAACTCTATTTGTGAATTTTACAACTGCTCCTGGTTTTCCTATGCTTCCTGACCTGTGTCTTGATGACAGTGTCCTCACTATCCCCTCTTTTAGTTTGGCTCACCGTTCCTTCCCTCCCTCCCTCCAGGTCACTCCCCCCATCAGGTCATCCCTGAGGATTCACTCATCCTTACAAAATCCACCCTTCTGTAATCCAGGACATTTGCTCATGTGTAGTCTGATTCCACAGCTGTCTTTACATTGAACCATACTGTACAGTACTCACTGGCCCCCAGGTGGCCTCCCATCTTGATGTCTGCAATACTATCCCTGTTAGTGAGAACCAGATCTAGTATTGCCCCATCACGAGTGGGTTCATTGACTAGTTGCCTGAGGAATGCCCCTGTGGGAAGCCTCAGATTCGGGAAGTCTCTGCTTCTAGCTGATGCTGCCATTAGGGGGTTCCAAGCTTCATCTGGCAGACTGATGTCCTCCACCAGCAGCACCACCCCCTTTCAGCCAATTTGGCAACTGTCTCCAGCAGTACCATATCTAACTCCTACCTCTGTGCCGGAGGTCTGTAGATCATGCCTGTGTGAATAAAAATCCTTTTTCTGACTCAAGGGTGACCCACAAATAATACCTCTGCCCCCACTGAATTCCATGCATCTCTGTCACTTTTATGTTTTCCTTCACAAAAGGCATCAAGCCCCCACATTTGTGTCCCACCCTGTCCTTTCTGAACAGTGTGTAGCCTGGTATGGAAATGTCCAAGACACTGCTGTCAGTACACCATGACTCGTAATGGCCACAGTATCCAGGTCTGCCTCTGCCATGATGGTCTCTATGTCCAGGATCTTATTTCCTAGACTTCTAGCATTCACACACATGGCCTTCCAGATTTTGTTAGCACTTTGCTTGTTGCCCCTCCTCTTTTCTTTTTGCTCCCCCTCCTTCCCTCTACTCTTCTGAATGCTTCTTCATCCCTCTCCCCTCTGCTATCCCCTTACTTCTTTGGTTAACTTGTACTCTGAGGGTGATCACCTCCTCTCAGGATCCCATTACTCTATATCAGCTTGTGGAGGGGCATTTTCTGCCTCCTCAACTTTATCTACCACCCCCTCCACCTAGTTTAAATGTTCACTGAAGTAACATTTTAAACTGTCCACTGAGGACTGCGGTTTCCCTCCCAGATGGGTGCAAGCCATCACCTCTGTATAGACTCTTATCCTCCCAAGTGGGCCCCCACTCCACAATGTAGCCATACCTCTCCTCCGTGCAACATGTCCTCAAGCAATGAGTTGAAGGACTTGGTACAGAGAACCCTCTCTTTCCCCCATCATACATAGGCAGCACCTCAGCAAACTGATCATGCTATCTGTCTAAGACCGATTTCTAGATCACTAAACTAACCCTGCACTGTCCCAGTCCCATCTCTAGCCAGGTCATTTGTTTCCAGGTGGACACTGATGCTCTGCTCCCTTTTCCTTCCTGCTGGATCCCTAGGATATACTTTCCATCCCTCTAGGTTGTGGAGCCACTTAGCATCTGATCTCCCTCACTGTCCCCTTTCTTATTCCCAAATCAGTCTGACTGACAATTGAGTCCCCCAACAGAAGTTGCGTCCTCATCCTCTGGGATTCTTTCTCCCCATCCTTGGGTCCTCTATATGGAGGGCCCCAATGTGCTACCTGACTCCTGCCATGGATGTCTCCTCCTGTCACCCATGGGATTTAGGAGTGGAGTAAACATTGATGTCTTGGGTAGAGAATGGACTAGAAAAGAAAAAAAACAGAGGGTAATAATAAACAGGGAATTTTTGGAGGTAAGGAATGCAAAATGGAGGTACCTTTTGGGCTGGTGCTAGGCCCGGTCCTTTTCAATGTGTCTTTTTGGGACATGGGGGGATGCATCAAGGGCAACATCTGCCTCTTCATTGATGACATGAAGATATGCACATGGGTAGATACAGAGGAAGGGAAAGGGCAACTCGGGGAGGGTCTTGGTAGGTTTGATAGCTAGTGAAATAGGTGCAGCTGGGCTTCAGTGCTCAAAAATGCAAGTACCTGCACAGGATAAATAGGGTCATTGCTAAGGTGCTTTTCTCCAGGATCTCAAATAGAGGGACATGGAAGAACTCACTGAAACCTGCAGGGAGGAGCCTCAAAAGGGACAACTGTTCCTACTTTTTCACTGAAAGAGTGGTGGACAAGTGGAACAAGCTGCTGGAGGAAGTGGCACAGGCCATTTCAGTGAGCAACTTCAAATAAGGATGGCAGACATATGGGATAATTTAAAAAAAGGGTGGCAGAAACAATGGGTGGTGGCTGCTAAGGCCATTGCAGAGTAGTTAGTTAGGTAGGATGGGCAGACTGAATGGGCCTATGGGCATTATAGTGTCATCATTATCAGTCTATCTAAGTTCCAGGAAAGAACCCTTTCTGGTTTCTTGACCCCCTGCATTCAAGAGCAATCCTGTAACACTTTTACTAGTGTCTGGCTCCTTTCACTCTTGGTTGCTAGTATTGTCCAGTCTATATCTGGTAAGTTAGTCTCCTCTCAGTATTACTTCACCCTTTGCTGTTGCCTGACTGGTTTTATTCCTCTGTGCCCTATCTTTGTCCTCCTTCATATTTGGTGGTATATTTTATCTATATATCTATATGGAGATATATATATATATATATATATATATATATACACACACACACATATATATATGTATATATATATACATATATATATAAAATAATCTCTACAAAATACTTTGTCAATGCATCAGATAGGGTTCTTCTACAGTGAAAAAAGCAAGAAATTCAATTTAAGATTCCACCCCTTGCACCCCACCCCAGCCCCCCCACTAACAGGCATCAGGGTGTGCATTGGGGTCATCGCTCTAATTCTCACCCCATCCCATGTAAACAAGCTGAGGTGGTGCAGTATAGGAGAATGGGGTGAGAGTTAGGGCCAATGACCCCAACGCACACACCAATGCCTATTGGTGGGGGTGGGCTGGGGATAGGGTGCAAAGGGTGGGAACCCTAAAATCGAATTTCCTCACTTTTTTCACTGTAGAACAACCCTAACTGATGCATTAATGATGTTTTTTGCATAGAATTTCCTTACTTTTTAAGAAAGAATAGAAAAATAGAAAATTGCGCAAGTTGGTGGGAGCATGGGGCCTGCCCACCAACTTGTGAGTGTCGGGCCACATTACACACTCAATGACTAAAAATTACTGTACATTGACAACAGCAAGGCCAGCCACCAAACAAATGTTAATCTAGTAGAGCAATAGAAAATGCTGTCCACAAAATGTAAACTGCACCACACAATATCTCTGCAAAAAATATATTGCCCAACACATAAACACAGCTATTGACATCTACAGGACATGTCGTCAACACCTTACAAATTTCAAGTAAAAAGACCAAGCCATGTCCAAGATATAACATGTCAAAATTAGAAATTTTCATACATCAGAGTGGCACAGTTCCACACCTGTTGACATTTAACAAACACAACAACTGAAAACTATATACATGATGCTAAGGCTAGGCACCCTATCAATTTCAAGCCACCAGCACAATCCAAAACACTGTCCGCAACACGTAAAATGCATCACACAATGTCTCTGAAAAAATATTTTCTCCGACATGTAGACACCATAATTCACATCTACAGGACATGCCGTAAACACCCTCTAAATTTCAAGTAAAAAGACCAAACCATTTTTGAGATATTCAGTCTTAAAGATTGGTAAAATTTCCCTATCTATTCCATTATAAAAAATCTGGCCATCTTGTCCCTCTATCGCAATCAAAGATGGCGATCAAAAAATTTAATGATCAAGAATTTGCAGGCTCGTGATCAAAGAATTTGCAAGGTCATGACCAAAGAATAAAAGCTGTTCTAATTTTAAAAATTCAAAGAATTGTGGTAAACCACTGCCATGGTTTATGAGAATGAAGCCCCCTGAGTAAAACCCACCCTCATTTGTCTTCCTAGGACACCCCTGGGCTAAGAAAATTGATTTTTTAAATCTGGCCATCTCGTTCCTCTCTCATGCGATGCACAATCAAGATCAAAGAATCTCGCAATCAAAGAATTTGCAGGCTCGCTATCAAAGAATTTGAAGGGTCACGACCAAAGAATAAAAACTGTTCTAATTTTAAAAAAATCAAAGAATTGCAGTAAACCACCACCATAGTTCATCAGAACAAAGTTCCCTGAGTAAAACCCACCCTCATTTGTCTTCCTAGGACACCCTTGGGCTGAGAAAAATGAATTTTTAATCTGGTCATCTCATCCCTCACTCGCGATGCATGATCGCGATCAAAGAATCTCGCGATCAATTAATTTGCAGGCTCGCGATCAAAGAAACTGCTCGCTCATGAACAAAGAGTGAGGTATGAGATGGCCAGATTTAAAAATGTATTTTCTCAGCCCAGGGACCTAGAAAGTTAAATGAGGTGAGGTTTACTAGGGGGCTTCGTTCTGCCTCATCTGAATAAAAAAATCATGTTTTAAATATCCCTGGTAGTCTAGCGGCCCCTCCATCATGATAAAATAGATAACGATCTCTAGTGGCCCCCCCAATGTCTATGTCATAAATATTGCCTTTTTATATCACTGGTAGTCTAGTGCGCCCCCTCCGATCTGTCTAAAATTATAATTATAATTCATATCCCTGATAGTCTAGTGGCCCCCCTCCATCATAATAAAATATATAAGTATCTGCAATTTGCTGGTAGTCTAGTGCCCCCCCAATGTGTATTTGATAAATATTGCTTTGTTATATCCCTGGTAGTCTAGTGGCCCCCTGATCTGTATTAAATTATAATTATTGGTCATATCGCTGGTAGTCTAGTGGCCCCCCTCCATCATAATAAAATAGATAAGGATGTGCAATTTCCTGGTAGTCTAGTGGCCCCCCAGCCCCCCACCGAGCCTTGCCAGCCCACTCAGCACCCTCCACCCTTCCCCAGCCTGTGACTGGCACGGCCCACCTCTCACCTCCATGGCCAGCTGCCAACTGTGTGTATTACGAGTGCTAATGCAAAGAGGCACTCTAAAATTATTTCTGAGTGCCTCTTTGCATTAGCGCTGGTAATACACACAGTCAGTGGCTGGCTGTGGAGGTGAGAGGCAGGTTGTGTTAGTTGCCAGCTGGGAAAGGGTGGGGGTGCTGGGTGGGCTGGCACAGCTGGGTGGGGGGAGTAAATCACTAGACTACCAGGAAATTGCACAATCCTTATCTATTTTATTATGATGGGGAGCCACTAGACTTCCAGGGATGTGAAATAATAATAATTATTTAATACAGACAGGGGGCCACTAGACTACCAGGGATGTAAAAAAAGCAATATTTATCTAATACACATTGGGGGGGCCACTAGACTACCAGGAAATTGCAGATCCTTATTTATTTTATTATGATGGGGGGTCTGCTAGACTACCAGGGATATGAACAACAATTATAATTTTATACAGATTGGGAAGGAGCCACTAGACTACCAAGGATATAAAAAATCAATATTTATGAACATTGGGGGGGCCACTAGAGATCATTATCTATTTTATCATGATGGGGGTGTCTGCTAGACTACCAGGGATATTTAAAACATGATTTTTATTATTCAGATTGGGCAGAACGAAGCCCCCTGAGCAAAACCCACCCTCATTTAGCTTTCTAGGGCACCCCTGGGCTGAGAAAAAACAATTTTTAAATCTGGCCATCTCGTCCCTTGCTCTCAATGCACGATCGCGATCAAAGAATTTCACGATCAAAGAATTTTCAGGCTCACGATCAAAGATCGTTAGCGAGCCACAAATCAAGATTTTAAAAGTTCATAACTCTATTTTTTGATCGAGTTGGATGAAACCAAAGGCATGGGTCAAAAGATCGGAGCTTCCTGAGTAAAACCCATCCAAGTTTTACTTCAGAAGTGACCCCTGAGCCGAGATATTTGCGTTTTTCCGATCAGAAATTTTAAAACAAGATGGCAGACCTCGCGATCAAAGAATTTTTAAAATTCTCAGGGACAAAGATTCTTGAACCACTAGGCTGCAAATTCTTTGCTCGCCAGGTGGGATGAGATGGCCAGAACCCATTCTTTGTTCACAAAACATATATATAAATTTTCCCATTGACTTATAATGGGAACTTAAAAGTGGCATAACTTTTGAATGCCTCAATATTTTTTCACCAAATGAAAAGCAGCATGTTCAGCCACCAAAGCTATTTCAAATGAGTCATCTTGCAGACCAGCGTGCCACAGAACGGCTGTGCAGGGCCACATCCAAAATCCCAAAAGCTGCCTCCAAAAATGGATAATTTTGCATTTTTCAGCGTTTTCATCCCCAAAGACCATAAGTCCGACTGATACACAATTTGGAAAATCAAGAGATCTACCATGCCCCACCATGTATATCATATTTCAGGCAAATCCGTTGAAGGAGTCCAAAGTTATTAACGCGCACAATTTTGAGTTTAACATAGAAGTGACCGCTGAACCCTACTACACTATAATTTATATATCTATATATATCTATATATATATATATATATATATAGTTATATGTATATATTATAGGGCTGCGTTTGTAACCCTATAGTTATGGTTGAACAAGCTCTTTTATGTTAAACCCAACATTTTCCACTTTAATAACTTCACAACCATTCAACTGATCCACACAAAATTTTGCCTGCGCTATCAGGAACCAACGAGCTCTTGACATGGCAAGTTTTTTTCTGGTCGGTTGTGTGAGTGTGGAGGTACAGGGCCTGATTCTCAAAGGCTTATGCCTGGTGTAACTTGACTTACACCAAAATAAATGGCACAAGTAACAAGTTACATGAGAAGTTGCAACAAATGGTATTCTGCAAAGTAGCCTGTGACATGCTGCAGGCTGCTTGCGCCAAAGTGGCCTTATGCCACCAGTTATTCCCTAAACCCCCTGCAACATGGTGGTAGGGGGTTTATGGCAGCAGTTGCACCCTATTGTAGAAGGACAGCAACAAAGTCCTCCAGGGTGCTATTCTCCAACAACCCCTGGAGGAGATCCGTCGAAGTATAGTTATACCAGCATTTAGCTGGTGTAACTGTACTTATGCCCTCTGGGAATTATGGTAATGTGCACCCAGCTCATCCCCAGAGGACATGGCACACTCCCCCACCAATGCCCTGCAGGTCTCTGCATGCCCCATATACCCCGTCGCCGAGTTGTCACAATAGCCCCACAGGGCATAGCATGTCCCCCAAATGCCCAATCCCTGAATGTACATAAAGATGCCCCACAGAGCTAAGCATGGCCACCCCCCAAACCCTAATCCCCAAAATGCACATAATGAAGCCCCACAGGGCTGAACATGGCCCCCTCAAGCCCCAATCCATGAAGTGCTGCATATCGCATCCCCCGTGCCACGCAATACCCAATGATCCCTGGTAGTCTATTGGCCCCCTCACCACCCCACCTGGTAATACCAGATAACCCCGCTCCCACCCCTACTCTGCCAGGGACTGGCACAACCCTCTCTCACCTCTGCCACCAGCTGCCAACTGGGCCCCATCCATGTGCATACTACTGTACAGTACATAGTACACAAAATTAATGACTTGTGTGTGTACAATGTACTGTACAGCAGTATGTGCATGGATGGGGCTCAGTCGGTGGCTGGTGGTGAAGGTGAGAGGAGGGTTGTTCCAGTCACTGGCTGGGTAGGGGTGGGAGCAGGGTGGTCTGGAATTACTGAGTAGGGGTGATGGGGGGCCACTAGAGCACCAGGGATCATTGGGTATTGTCTGGAATGGGGGATGTGATATGTTGTGCTTCAGGGATTGGGGCTTGGGGGGCCATGCTCAGCCCTGTGAGGTTTCTTTATGTGCATGTCAGGTATTGGGGTTTGGGGGGCTTACGAAGTCTGGTGGGGCCGGTCAGTGCATTCTCAGGGAAGGGGCATGGGAGGAGGCACTTTCACACTTCAGGACTGTGGATGTGGCTTGTGACATGCCCCTCAGGTATGCCTTTCCTTCGGCGTACCTGTGGGAATGACGCAAGCTGCAGGACCTAGCTGTGGGGACCCTGCCCCTTCCAGAATCACGTACAGGGTCCTTGGTACAACTACAACCCGCACATGTCACAAATTGTGACATGCGTAGGGGTACTTATAGAATTGGGCCCACAGAGTGTAAAAAAGTGTATAATTTACTGTGTTTTGGGCAGTTTCTTTGTCACGCCGCAGCACAGAAATGGTTTGGAATTTTGGTCTGAAATTTTCAGGGTGGAAGGGGCTTGGCTCACAGATGTGCCTTTTGTTGGTTTGGTGAAAACATATTAATCCAGCCCAGAGTTAGAAGAATTTGAAAATTCAGGTTCTGAGCATGCTCAGTAGCACTCTCAGTTAGATGTACCTTTCAAAAAAGGATCCTTTTTGGCAAATGGATAATCCTTTTATGCAAACAGATCATCCTGTGTCACAAATGTGAAATCTTTTTTCATGTCACTGCCATTTTGTTTTTTAGTTAGCAGGGCAAACAAAATGAAATAACTAAAAAAAGGATGTGTTTAGTAGAAACCAACATATGTGTTCCGTTAATCAGTATCTGTTTCACCCAATTGTAGTATTAGTTATTAGAAATATGAGTTGGACATTTTTTTTTCAACATTTTGAAATCCTTTTCCGTGTCTTTTTTCATGCTTGGGAATCCTTCTTCATAAACTGCAAAAAAACAATATGAAAAAGGATTCTGTTTTGCAAATTTGTGAGAAAAGAACACACAGAAGGATTAACACACAGTCATTTTTTTGTCCACAGTGAAGAAATGGTTTGGAATTTTGGACTGAAATGTTCAGGGTACAAAGTGCTTGCCTCATTGATGTGCCTTTTGCTAGTTTGGTGAAAACATATTAATTTGGTCTGGAGTTATACGGGTTTGAAATTTTGTTTAATTTCCCATAGGATAGCACTGTAATGTGAGGTGTTTTCTTTGGCACTGCACACCACAGAAACACATTGCAATTTTGCTCTGTTTTCAGGGTACAAAAGGCTTGCCTAACAGATGTGCCTTTTTCTGGTTTGGTGGAAAAGTATTAAAGTGGTCTGGAGTTATAAAGTTTTGAAAATTAAGGTTCTGGGCATGCTCAGTATGCACTTTTGGATACATGTGCTTCATTGTACTGAGGCTTTAGGTGTAGTGCTCCACCTACATATACTGGGTTCATGAGGTGAGGTACTAAGAAAGGTACTGTATGCTGACAATTCTGTGGCTGTTTTGCTACAAATTGAAGCTCCATAACAACATACTGTACATATACACATCAATGCAGGGATGAAAGTTCAGGCCCTTCTTACACTTCACCTCTGTAGCCATGGAAGCACAGGGCCCAAAGGGCTCTGTGCTTCCTCATCCACATACATGTTTTCAGGCATGAGCCACAGCTGATTGCGTTACTATGCCCTTGGGTGTAGTAATGCATGAGGCTTACTACTCACTCCCTGTAATGGTTCTTGGTGTGTAGTAGGATACAATTATACTATTTCAAAAAGTAAGGAAGTTCTTTGTGAAACACTTTGTTACTGCACTAGTTAGGGTTAAAGCAACAAAACTAGGGAAATGTGGCATTAGGGTTTCCAACCCCAACACCCCACCCACACCCTGCAGGCAACAATGGGAAAAATATTTTAGTTTCACCTCCCTTGCCTCTTCCCAAATCAGGTGTGAGGTGTGCCTTGGGGTTGTCAACCGTAATGCTTACCCCATTCTCATATACTGTACCCATCTCAGCTTATTTACTGATACAATGGAGTGAGCGTTAGGGTTGACAACCCCAAGGCACACCCCATGTCTCATTCGCGAAAAGGCAAGAGAGGTGTAATCATAATGTTTTTTTTCCTGTTGCTGCCTGCAGGGTGGGGGTGGAGTGTTAGGGTTGGAAACCCTAACTTCACATCTCCCTACTTTTGTCACTTTAACCCTAACTAGTCCATTAACAAAGTTTCTTGCAAAGGATAGAGAGACAGACAGATAGATAGATAGCTAGATAGATAGATAGACAGATAGATAGAAATCGCACAAAACTTCATTAATGCATCAGTTAGGGTTAACCTGACAAAATTAGGGAAATGTGGCATTAGGGGTTCCAACCCTAACACCTCATTCCCCACCCTGCACACATCTACAGGTGGGGGGTCTGCCTTGGGGTTGTCAACCCTAATGCTCACCCCATTCCATTAGAAAATAAGGTGACATGGGTACAGTATATTAGAATGGGGTGAGCGTAGGGATGACTGCCCAAGACAGACCACCCTGCCTGTTGTCTGTGCAGGGGTGGGGGAATGAGGATATTAGGGTTGGGAACTAATGCAATTTCTTTTGTTAGTTTAACCTAACTCTAATTACGCATTACAGTTTTTTTGTAATTTATTTCCTTACTTTTTTAAATAGTATAATTGTATCCTTATTTGTCTGTGGGAGCTCAGGGCCCTTCAGACACTGCACTGACATCAGTCGATAGATGTGTGTATATATCTAGCTGTGGAATCACAGGGCCCTGCAGCCCCTGCACTTCCAGTTATAGGACAACATTGACCAAATTGTCACCATAGCCATTAATCAGGTTAGCAAGGTGAAAAGGAAGAGGAGGCCATTATGGTTTTTCAAGGAGGTAGCAGAGAAAGCCAAAAAGATAACATTCAGGCAATATAAAAAGCTACAGGCAGAAGGGGATAGGGAGAAGTACCAGGAGAAGCAAAGGGAGGTCAGTAAGGGAAGCCAAAGCTCAGACAGAAGAGTGCATTGCAAAATCAGTGGGTAGATGGGACAAAACCTTTTACAGGTACATAAGTGAAAAAGAAGGCAAAGGGAGGGATAGTGAGACTGAAGGGGAGGACAGGGGCAGCATGGATGATGACAACAGTAAAGCTGACATACTGAACAGATATTTCTGCTCAGTTTTTACTGAGATAGAGGAGGGTAATGGGCCTGAAGGAAGCACAAGGGGTAAGAATGGTGTAGAAATGGACATAAATCCCTTTACGCGGGAAAGGGTCCTAGAAATTGGAAGGAATAAGAGTTTGATAAAGCAATGAAGCCAGATCGGATGCACCCCATGGTCCCAAAGAACTAAGAGAGGTGATGGCTGAACCTGTGGCAATCCTGTTTAGCTGATCACTGGAAACAGAGGAGGTACTCAAAGACTGGAGGACAGCAGGTGTAGTCCCCTTACACAAAAGAGGGAACAAAGAGGAAGTGGGGAACTACAGACCAGTTAGCCTGACTGCAGTAGTGTGGAAGATCATGGAAGCACTATTGAAGTAGCGATGGCCGAAGTGGCCCTAATTCGCTCGGTGAAGTGATTCTCCGAGTGAAGGCGAATTCGTAGAGTGCTCCACAACACGAAGCAGAGTACTTCACGTTATAATGGGTAGCGTGATGTCCATTGAAAACAATGACTTCGCGTTACTCCACCTTCCACTTTGCCTCACTTCGCCTTGTTTTTAAGCCCCAAAGGCAAATTTTGCAGTGATTCATGGGATTTCAGGTCACATGGGCTCTAGATTGTTCTGCACAGCCTCAGTTTGGGGTAGTGTGTGTAGGAAGCTGTAGGAGACCATCTATTCTGAGAGCTCTCTGCAATTCAAACCTTCAAAAAGCTGTTAAAAAAGTCTTTTTGAGTCATTTTTATTTTGCTGAAACTTTAGTTTGTCGATTATAGGAACCCTCCTGTGCTCATATCATTGAGCGTTTATTGTTTGTGTATGGATTTTGAATGTTAATGTACAACATTCAGTCTGTGTACTGAGAGACAGTGGAAGTGTGCTTTGGGGAAGGGGCGTATCTGTGGTGTAGGTAGATTAACTTGGAGAAAAAGACAGTGCTTTCTGTTTTGGTGATATTTTTGTACAACTGTGTTAATGTACACACAGTAATATTTTCAATATTTCTTGCCATTTTTTTGGTGATTGTTGTGGTGCAGCAGTGCATAATTTTAGTTTGTTTAAAATATGTGGTTATATTACTGAAGTTTTCAATTTGCTATGCATTACTGAGTGTGTGTGTGTGAGTATGTGTGTGATGCGTGTCATCAAATCAGACACCTTTTATTATGCCACATAATAATTTCAGCATTGTGAAGCTGCTATCCACTGTAGCTCTGTGAGTTTTATACTTCTTTGTGATATCTTTACTGGTACTAGTACTAGTGACTGTTACTGCTGCAGTGCATAATTTTAGTTAAATTAAAGTGTGAGTATGTGTGTAACGCGTGTCATCAAATCAGACACCTTTTATTGTGCCACCTAATAATTTCAGCAATGTGAAGCTGCTATCCACTGCAGCTGTGTGATTTTTGTACTTCTTTGTGGTATCTTTACTGGTACTAGTACTAGTGACTGTTACTGCAGCAGTACAGTACACTGCCCCCCGCAGCCCGCCCCAACCGGCAAAGGTATTCTTTTCAGATTTGATTCTGATGCTGAGCACTGGTTAGGTGTTGTGCCTTTGTGTCTGCATCTCTGCAGTGCACAGCGCAATCTTAATATGTCTGTGCATTTGCATCTCTTTAGGGCCCAATCTCGATCTGTAACTTAGGTCACAGTTGTTTCTTTGGTTTCCCTTCAGAGTACTGGACAGGTGTGGTGCTTAATTCTGCATGAACATTGTACTCATTAATATGCATTTTTAAGTCAGGACCATCATCACGAGTCACTCGTGATACAAATCACGTTCTTCATCATCATGGTCACAAATGCAGTCACAAATCACGATTCGCGATCATTCACTTTATGAATCACAACATTAATTTTTTTCCTAGTTACTTGGATGTATTGTAAGCCTGTTTTGTAGTATCTCTCCAGGCTTCACCACCCCACCATTGTACTCATTGATATGTGTTTTTAAGTCTGGGAGTTTTGCGCTACAGCTCATCGGGGCCTGGGGAAGTACAGCCATAGGCATTCATGTTTCTTCATCATCATGGTCACAAATGCAGTCACAAATCATGATTTATGATCACGTCACGAATCACAACATAAATTTTTTTTAATAGTTACTTGGATGTACTGTAAGCCCATTTTGTAGTATCTCTCCATGCTGCACTACCCCACCATTGTACTCATTAATGTTTGTTTTCAAGTCCGGGAGTTGGACAGTGTCTGCAGTACATACACAGACTGGAAAGAAGACTGACTGCACACATGCAGTTTAGCACAGTATACTTGCACTGCTCAGAATACAAAGTGTCATTCATACGGAAGACAACAAAATAAGGGCATAATTACATACAAGGGTCAGGGATGGTGGAGGAATACATTTTATAACACAGCAAGGAAGGTGTGGGAGGGGCATATGTTGTGAGGAAAAAAAAACTAACATGATATCCCATTGTGATCCAGCAGCAGTTCCAGCATGGACATAATTTGCAACTGATGTCCCTCTATGTGATCCTGCCAGCGCTCCACAGCACTCACCCTCTCGTTGTTCTGGTCCTGCTTCTGGGGGGGCACTCACAAGTTTTGAATGGTCCAACAGGAATGAGCACCCATGCCATCCACACATGCACACGATTCAATGCTTACCACTACCACGCTCTCACAGAACTGCCCCCACCCCAGACATTCCCTCACCCTGGTCCACCTCTCCTACTGAGCTCCCTCAGTCTGAGCAATCACTACGCATACTGTCATACAACACACACAGTCACACAGACACAGACAAACAACTAACTACTTAGAAAGGTGAGAAAAATAAAATTGACAGAAAGAACAAATTAAGTAAAAAAGAGTACAGAAAAGACAAAAAAATTTAATTTCTAAAAAAGCTGTTGGGTCTAAATCAAAGTTTAAATCTCATTCTTTGCTCAGATCTAAAAGTATCAGCAGTCACAAAACATACTACTCTCTCTCCGTCTGCACAGGAGAAAATAAAAGTGTCTGCTTGTATGACTCACTTTCTTCCTGCCTTGCTAAAGAGCATGTGACTTACAGTACTGTAAGCCATGTGATGTGTGGGGGGGCTGCCAAATTTGAAACACCAAGTGGATCACTTAGAATCATAATGAGGAACATGAAGTCCATTAAAAACAATGACTTCACCTTACTTCGCATTGCCATTCCGCCCTAAAGCAAAGTGGTAATGACAAGGTGGAGTGAGCACTTTGCATTGCCCACTCCATGTATCGGAGTGGCAATGCGAAGTGCCCACTTCACCAGCAGAATTTAAATTTGCTGCATCTCTATACTGAAGGAGAGATTGGTGGAACATCTGGTTGCCAATGGACTACAGGACTCAAGGCAGCATGGTTTCATTGGGGGAAGGTCATGCCAGACCAACCTCACTGAATGTTTCGACTGGGTGACAAGGGAGGTGGATCAGGGGAGGGAAGTGGTGGCATATCTAGACTTCAGCAAGGCCTTTGACACTGTGCCACATAGAAGGCTATTAAACTGAGGAATATGGGAGTGGGCAGAATCATAGTGCGTTGGGTGGGTAATTGGCTGGGTGGCAGGAAACAGAGGGTGGTGGTAAATGGCTGTCACTCCACAGAGGGAAGAGTGACCAGTGGGGTACCCACAGGGATCAGTGCTGGGATAGGTCCTATTCAACATCTTCATCAGTGACATTGTGCAGGACCTAGAAAGCAGAATTTCCCTGTTCACTGATGACACAAAGCTCTGTAACAGAGTGGACACACCAGAGGGTGTAGACAGAATTAGGAGGGATCTGCAGAAGCTTGAAGAATGGTCAAGGGTTTGGCAGTTGAAATTCAGTGCAAAGAAGTGCAATAAATGCAAATGGGGCACAAAAACCCTGAAACAGCATATCAGTTGGGGGGTGAGGATATAGCATGCACCAAGCAGGAAAGGGACCTTGGGGTTATCATCTCTGATGACTTCAAGGTAGGGAAACAGTGCAACAAGGCAGCAGGTAAAGAAAATAGGATGCTGGGATGCATAGGCAGGGGCATCACTAGTAGGAAAAGGGAGGTCATAATTCCACTATACAAGACACTAGTGAGGCCCCACCTGGAGTACAGTGTACAGTTCTGGAGACCTTACCTACATAAGGACATAGACAGGGTAGAGAAGGTTCAGAAGAGGGCATCAAAGATGGTACAGGGATGGCATCACAAGTCCTATAAGGACAGGCTAAAGGACATGAATATGTACTCTCTGGAGGAGAGGAGGGAGAGAGGGAATATGATAGAGACATACAAGTACCTTAAAGGGAGGAACAGGGTGCAGGAATGCACTATTTTCCAGTGAAAAAGATGTACCAGGACTAGAGGGCATGAGATGAAGTTGGAGGGAGGGTGGTTCAGAGGAAATGTGAGGAAGCATTTCTTCACAGAAAGGGTGGTAAATAAGTGGAACACCCTGCTAGAGGCAGTGGCAGGGGCTGAAACAACCAAGGAATTTTTAATGATGCATGGGACAGACATAAGGGAATTCTGAAGGTCAGGGGTAAGGGGTAACAGACTTCCAGAAAAATGTAAAGGGAACTTAAAAGCTCAAATGGGCAGACTTGGTGGGCCATAGGCCTGTATCTGCTGACAGTGTCTATCTAGCTATGTATATTATTACCCCACCTCATCTACCCGGTGCAGAAAATATTTCAATCCCCACCAAAACAACTCTGCACAAGACCAGGATTTGAAACATGACAGCTGTGACATACATGAGGTGGTGCAACAAGAAGGCTATGTTGAAAATCTGGGCTCAAAATATTTAAAATTCCCCAAAGTTAAGAGCATGCATAGCGAAACTGCAACAAATAGTTACAACTGTACCATTTTTAATCATTTTGATTCTACATTTTCAACATACCCTTCTTATGACCTCACCACAGGTACACGCTACAGAAAATGTTCAAATCCCCACCAAGATATAATTATGCGCAACTGCAATGCCATTCTGTACCACAGGTGTGAAAACACATTTTGGCCAGGATTTGAAAAATGACAGCTGTGACATACATGAGATGGGGTAATAAGAAGGCTATGTTAAAAAATATTGGGTGAAATATTACAAATGTTCAAAGTTATGAGCGTGCATAGCGAAATTGCAACAAATGGTAATAATGCAGCCATTTGTTGAAACCGTGGCCTCAAATTTTCAACATAGCATTCTTATGTACCCACCTCATGAACAATGTCCTTGTCGTTACACAACTCCCACTGGAAAGGTGATTTCCCCAACCGACTGCGAAATCACCTTTCTGATGGGAGTTGCATAAAGACAGTCATATTGTTCATGAGGTGAGATCCCCAAAAGACCATATTGAAAATTTGAGGTCGAAATCTCAAAAAAAAGGCTGAGTTATGCATAAAAGTCAAAACCCCCATTGAATTACACTGAAGCGCATTTACTTTAGTTTCTCATTGTGCAGTTGCCAGTTCCAGCAGCAAGACATGTCTTCGATCAGGAGAGCAAATCTTGAACCTGGAATCTCTTCAGGTGAGTGATGGTATGTGGGGGTGTCCACAGGATATGGGGAGATGGGTGCACAATGAGTGGTCGGGTGGGGGTTCGGGAGTGATCGGTGATGGACCGTTCCTTTTTTTGCAGGTTTAAAAAAAGACATTGAGAGATGTTTTTCTTATTTTCAGGAAGAAGTGATACTGGAGGTTGGGGGAAAGCCACTGGCCACTAATGCCACAAAAAAATGGGCATCGGAGGGTGGGGGTGCCACTAGACACCAGGGAAATTATTACAAAAGGTGGGGACAGTGATCAGAGGCTGAGGGGTATACTAGATACCAAGAAAATTATAAAAAAATAGTGAGGACAGCGATCAGAGGGTGGGGGTGCCACTAGACACCAGAGAAATTTTTAAAAGAAGAGGGGCCAGTGATTAGAAGGTGGCAATGCCACTAGACACCAGGGAAATTAGAAACAAGAATGGGGACAGTGATCAGAGGGTGGGGGTGCCACTAGACACCATGGAAATACAGGAAAAGAATTTTCGAGTCACGAAAAGGATCCTTTTTCGTGACTCATGATATGAAAAAGGATTCTTTTTTTGTATCACGTGGTCAAAAAAAAGGATTCTTAACAGTAAATAAAACATATTTCTGAGGTATATCCCTAACTTTGAAGTGCAGATTGCACCTAATGGGTTCCCGATGAGCCAGCTATGTGTGGTTGTCTCTCTCCAGGATGTCATTTTTGTGACTTTTGAAAAAACAAAATTTAAGAAAAACTGAAACAAGATGGCTCACGGAAAAGGATTTTTCTCTCACAAAAAAGGATTGTATTCTTGTGAAAAAGGAACAGGTCTGACAAGGGTGAATCCTTTTTCGCGAGAACAAATCTTTCATCGATTTTTCTCCCTCTATCCTGAAAAGTGATCTTCCCATTGAAAACAATGGGAAATGAAAAACGTGATAACTTTGCAACAGATTAATATTTTTTCACAAACCTAAGCATGCCTGTTCTGTTACCCAAGCTGGCTCTACCATAACAAATATGCCATAATTCCACACCATCTGGATGCAGGGTGATGAGGAAAACACTGCAAAAAGTGATGACTTTATGACTTTTTGCATGCCCGGATCTCAGAATCTGCACATCCAACTGGAACAAAACTTGCCACAACAAGAGATCTATCTCTCGGTACAGCACATACCAAATTTTGTACACATCCATTGATAAGTTGCAAAGTTATTTAAGTGCAAAATTTGAGGTTTATCATTAAACATGCTACTCAACCCTAACTATAGGGGCACTTCTGCACCCCATACAGAAGTAATAATAATAATCATAATAATAATTTTGTTTGTAAAGAGCCTTTCAAGCACCAAGGCACTGGACAATAAATAAACATATAAAAGTGATAAAATACATAACAATATAACCAGATAACAAGATGAATAATAAAGCTAAAATGATTGTTCTGGGTAGGCATTCTGTCATAGATGTGTTCAGGGCTTCTTAAAGCCCTCCATGGTCATGCACTCATGTGTCTGATGGGGTAGAGAATTCCACAGGGTTGGGGCCACATACATGAATGCACAGGCCCCAGATGGCTCATCCTGGGAATCTCTAGCAACCCCTCGTCAGCTGAGTGGAGTAGTCGCCCGGGGAAGTAGGGGCACAGGAGCTCTTGCAGATAGTCCAGGCTCAGTCAATGCAGGGCCTTATAGGTCAGAAACCTGACCTTGAAGGTTATCCACCACTGAATAGGCAGCCAGTGCAGTTCATGCAGCACTAGCATGATGTGACTCGTACAAGGAGTCCCTGTCAACAACTGGGCTGCAGCATTCTGCACTATCTGCAAGTGGTGGATATCAACCCCCAGAAGCCCTAGATAAAGGGAGTTGCAGTAGTCAAGGCACGAGGTCACAAAGGCGTGGATCAACATTGGAAGGTTGTCAGATGGAACAAGGTGCTTAACTCTGGCGATGTTCCTCAGATGGTAAAAAGAGGACTTGACGACTGCTGACACCTGCAAATGCAGTGTCAGTCCATTGTCAAGAATCACCCCCAGGTCTCACACCTATTCAGAGGAAAGAAGCTGGATACCCCATAGACAAAGTCCGGTGGGTTGACCAGCCCTCAACCCCTCTGTCCGGTGGCCATGATCCACTACCATCACCTCAGTCTTTCCAGAGTTCAACTTCAACCAGCTGGAGCTCATCCAGTCCTGGATTTCAGTGAGGCAGTTGTTAAATACCAAACATGCACTACCATGGTCGGGTGCAAAAGACAGGTGGAGCTGCGTATCATCAGCATAGCAGTGAAACCTCAGTCCATACTGTCTTACAATGTCTCCAAGGGGCAGCATGTACACTGCAAACAGCATGGGGGACAACACTGAGCCCTCAGGAACCCTACGTGGCAGAAAGAATGGGTCAGAGGAAAAATTCCCTGACACCACCCTCTGAGTTCTGCCAGTGAGGAAGGAATTAAACCATCTGAGAACTGTACCAGACAGGCCACAGATGGACCCCAAGCGCTCGAGATGCACCCCATAGTCCACGGTGTCAAAAGCTGAAGAGAGATCAAGAAGTACCAAGATAGAGCGGCACTTCTGATCTCTCACCATCAGGAGATCATTGAGCACCTGAACCAGAGCAGTTTTGGTACTATGCCTCTTAAGAAACCGGACTAGAGAGGTTCGTAGATGTCACGGATGGTCAGGTGGTTCTCCAGTTGCAGTGCCACAACTTTCTCAATTACCTTCCCAACAAAGGGAAGGTTTGAGATTGGTCTGTAGTTTACAAGGCAGCTTAGTGGCACTGCTATATAGTTAGGGTTGAGTAGACTGTTTAATGTTAAACCCTAATTTTTGCACTTTAATAACATCACAACCGTTCAAAGGTTTTGCACGAAATTTTGCAAGAGCCATCAGAAATCCAAGGTCTCTTGATTTGCCAAGTTTTGTTCCAATTGAATATGTAAAAATATGAGTTTTTGCTGGGTTTTGTTCGGCCATAGAGCCCAGACAGTTTAGAATTTTGGTTTGAAATTTTCAGGGTAGAAAAGTCCTGGCACACAGTAATGATTTTTGCTGGTTTGGTGAAAAAAATAATAGTCCACTGCCGAGTAATAAGGATGTGAAATTTCATTTCTGAGCTTGCTCAGTAGGCACTTCAGGATAGATGTTTGAAATGAAAGAAGACTTTGGCCATACAAAAAAGGATTCTTTTTTGTATGGGGGCTAATCCTTTTTTGCATGAAAAATTCCTTTTTCATATGGCCACCATCTTGTTTCCATTTAAAAAAAAAAAGATTCAAAATCAGTAAAAATTATGCATTCTGTACAAACAAGTGCATGTCTCCTGCTAATCAACACTCTATAATGTGGAGTTTGATGTTAGTTTTTGGAAAAATGAGACGGAAATGTGTATTTTTTTAGCATTTAAAAATTATTTTTCATAATTCGGTTTTCCTTTTTCATATGCCCATACAAGAAAGAATTTGGACATACGAAAAAGGGTTCCTTCATACAAAAAAGGAATTTGGACTTAGGTTTCTTTTTTCATTCGAAGGATCCTTTTTCGTGAGTTTTTTTCATTTTCATGAAAAAGGATCCCTTCATACGAAAAAGGAATTTGGACTTAGATTCTTTTTTTTCTTCATTTAAAGGGATCCATTTTCATGAGTTTTTTTTTCATTCTCAAAAAAAGAATCCCTTTATACAAAAAAGGAATTTTGGCTTAAATTTATTATTTTGTATGAAGGGATCCTTTTTCATGAGGTTTTCTTGTTCATACAAAAAAAGATTTCTTCATACGAAAAAATTATTTGGACTTAGGTTTTATTCCATATTTGAACTTTAATAAGTCATAACTCTCTAAATGTTTGGAGTTAAGACACAATCTATATATCACATTTAAAGTCTATTTGAGAACTACAGAACTGACATATAATATACCCCAAAATATTTCTGACTCATATAAAAACCTTAAAAAAAAGTAACCTTCTTATAAAATAGCATTTTAACTTTCATTCCCATCAGATGCACCTATTCAGTCATGGAAGCACAGGTCCTAAAAGGCCCTGAGATTCCACACCCAAATTGATGTATTCCTGCAGGTGCCAAATGCACTTGTGTGACTGAGCATACCATTCTACTATTTCAAAAAGTAAGGGAATTCTTTGCAAAAAAATATTTTAATGTAGCAGTTAGGGTTCAGATTAAACCAACAAAAGCAGGGAAATGTGGCGTTAGGGTTTCAAACCCTAACACCCTTGCTCCACCCCTGAAATGAATCAGGGGTGGAGTCTTCCTTGGTGTTGTCAACCCTGATGCTTACCCCATTCTATACACTCATGAAACACACACCTGTCTCCATCACATCTCAGCAGTTTTGTTAATGCAATGGGGTGAACGTTAGGGTTGACAACCCCAAGTAAGACTCCATCCACTTCGGGTGGTGCAGGGGTGTTAGGGTTTGAAACCCTAACATCACATTTCCCTACGTCTGTCAGTTTAAGTTGAACCTTAAATGTTGTATTAACACATATTTTTGCAAAGAATATAGACATGTTTAATTATATCTATATCTACATCTACATCTATAATGCCCACTCTAATTTTCCTTTCTCTCTCTGTTGCCAGTTGTACCTAGACTGATTCTTTGTTGCTCTCCTGCCCTACTGAACTATTCTTGTTGGGCTCAATACCTTCTATAATGTACAAAGCCACCCCTGCCCCTTTGGGTTTCTGCCTATCCCTTCTGAAAATGGTGTATCCTAGGACAGTGAGGTCCCATTTATGGTTACAAGTTGCCAGTATCTCAGTTATGATAAGAAAGTCCAGCATGGTTTACATTTTTACTGCCTGAAACACCTCTCTTGTGTTGCCCATGCTGCTATCTTTCAGGCAGACTCCTTTCCTAATGGTCTCTGCCTTCCTCTGGACCTCTTTTTGCCCTTAGCTGCTGATCTTGCTTCTTTCTTTCCCCAATCTTTTTCTCCCCCATTACTACTTCTACCTGCCTCTCTATCCCCTCATTTATATATCAGCCATCATCCAAATACTATCCTTCCTTTCTGCTGTGCTCTTCGCCAACTTCCCAATCTCCCCATTCCTTGCCACATTTATGCTGCTTGTTTCCTGCTGCTGTTTTGCCCCTCTGTACTAGCCAAGGAAGTGCCAGTCAGGCCTCCTTCCCTTGAGGCATCCCTATAGCTTTCTAGACACTAGCCTCCCCTAGCTAGTTTAAATGCTTGTCTATAAAGGCATTAATCCTATACCCCAATGATGAGGTCCCCTTCACACTCTGTGCAGTCCATCCCTCCTGAAGGGCCTACAGTCCTTTCAGAAGTCCCCTATAAATTTGAATCCCTCCCTGTGCCCCAGTCAATCAACTACTTGTTGACAGTAAAGATTTTAAGCTTCCTACCTTCCACTCTTTGTGTGACTGGAAGGACATCCAAAAAGTCATTGAGGAAGCTTCCTCCTTCAGAATTCTGCCCAGTGTACTAAAGCTAGCTTTCAGCTCCTCCATCATGTGGTTGGACAGATTGTCCCAAGATGGACAATTACACTGGGTTTGTAGCCCACCTCTCAAACTAGCCTCCTTGTTCTGGGGATTATCTTCCCAACTGTTTCCCCTGGGATGTACTTCACCACTCTCCCCCCTTCCCACTAACACATATCACCTTATCTACACCCCCTCACTACTGAATCTCCCTCCTTCAGAGTTCCTCTTAGCATACTACTGTATTTTGTGTGGATCTTCCCAATCCATAGACTTCACAGCCTCTACAGCCTTTTGGGTCCTCTTTTCAACTGATAGGGCCTCCTTAACTAGATTTGCCATGCAGGCACCCTTACTCAATGGAGTGAAATTGTTCCACATCTCAATAATAGGGCTATCTCCACCCAGAGACACTCTTCTGCACCTTCCCCCTTGTCCACAACCCTCCAATCCTCCTAATAGATCACTGGGTGCCTTTGAAAGAGGGGAAACCTGTGAACTCTCCCCCTGCAGTGCCCACTCAGTTCTATAACACAGTATCTGTATTTATGCCCATGCTGCAGCTAGCTCAGTAGTGAGTGCTACTAGTCTTCTACATACTGGGCAGTAACCAACTCTCATAAACACCCTTCTCCACAACCCATCCCCTAGGTAACTAGCCCCTCTCCCAACCAATAGGCCTGCATAATTCTTTAAGTATTACCCACAGGATATTTGATTTCTTCTCAACCTTCAACCCCTGTATACTGGATCCCTAATTGCAAATGGTTATAGCAACCTACCCTAGATAAAGTTTTTCACCTAAAGCCTGATTACTGCTTGTTGTCCAGACCTTCTTACCATAAGACTCTTGATCATGCTACCTGTCACCTACTCATCTTCATTCTACCCACTACATGGTTGCATCACTTTATCCCAGATATGGTTGTTATCCAGGCCGTCTTACCTTAAGGCTCTTGAGCACGCTACCTTTTACCAACTCACCTTCGTTCTGCCTACTACATGGTTGTGTCACTGTACCCCATATATGGTTTACTGCAAGCACTGATAACCTTCATCACATGTTACATGAGGAACCCACTGAAAGTGCATTCCATTGTTAGTCTCTTTTACTTCTTCTTCCCTGTAAGGGCATCCTCCAATAATACATGAAGCCCCCCCCCAACCAAGTACCGCAATAGCAGTTTATCTCACACATATACAGGATCCCCTGCTGATCTGATGACAATCCTTGATGATGCCCCTGTATATACCACCCTTCTTGAAGACAGTATAGTGTAGTGTTTAAGGGCACTGAGCTGCAAACCTGAAGACCTGGGTTTGAATCCTATCAGCCC
The DNA here is from genome assembly GCA_016271365.2 of Neoceratodus forsteri. Classification (NCBI taxonomy): domain Eukaryota; kingdom Metazoa; phylum Chordata; order Ceratodontiformes; family Ceratodontidae; genus Neoceratodus; species Neoceratodus forsteri. The sequence goes on from CM057455.1 coordinate 958,422,320, forward strand.
CCATTTTCATACTGTGTGACCCTGAGCAACTCACGTAACGTACTTGTGCTCCCAGGACACATCTGTAAATAAGCTCCAGCTTAGTGTGCCTTTCCTGGTTGAACAAATTCTTCCTCTTTCCCTGCTGCTGCATGGCCCTCATGCTCTGAGGCTGCTGCCACAATGGTCTGTTTGATAGTGATGCCCTTATGTACATAAAAGAAACAACATGGCACAGGCACAGTCCAGACCATTTAAAATACAGCAGGCTTCAGAAATCACCTTATTAATACAAATAATAAAATAATACATTTAATACTTAAAAAAAAGGAGAGGTCACTCACTAGCCAAACTGCCTTGAGTATCATACTGTAGTGAGGCTGTGATGAAATGCAAATGACCTCTTAGCACTAGAGCAATGTGGTAATTTGCATGGTGAGTTCTCGTTTTGTGATTTCTCTATTCACTCTTGCAGTTGCTTCTGATATTGGGGTTGACTTCTGTCACCTGCCTATCCACCCCACAATGACACTAGCACTGCCCCTCTCCCCCAGCTCATCAGTTGGTCTGCCTATGACTCATATTATTTTTTTTTATGCTAACTGTTTAATGCTCTTTTGCTTATTCCTCAGTTTACTTTGCTTATTCCTCAGTTTACTGTGTGGTATTTTAAATAAGGCAACTTTATTCTTGAAGCATTTCTTTTAAATTGCATATTTCTGGGTAGCAGCTACCAAAGCCAAGTGGGACCTGTCTAGTCATGTGAGTGACTTCCAGTGCAACATCCCTTAGGCCATGTGTGAATGCCAGGGTGCCTATAGCTATGGGTGCACACATACGCCAGTGCTGGGTAGCACATTGGGTGTAGGCCAAACTACTGTTTCACTGTCACCCAGTGTTTAGCCACCTGTGTGCAGGTTCACAACTGTGCCTCATGTGGTGTTGCCTATGTGCTCTCCTGTTCTGAGATGTGTGCTCCATGAGGATGGGGTGTGTGTTAGTGCTGCTGGGGAGTGTGTCCACTAGTGCTGAGTGTGTGTTCTTTGGTGTCGGTGTGTCTGCCCACTGGTCCTGGGTGAGTGTCCACTGGTGTGGGGTGTGTACTCACTGATGTTCGGTGTATGTACACATGGGTGGAGATGTGTGCACACTGGTGCTGGATGCATGCACACTGGTGCTGGGATGTGTGCCCCATAGTGATGATGTGAGTGTTCACTGATGTAGAGGTGTGCTGGTAGCTGTGGCATATAGGCAGTGCACTGCAAACACAACTTGAGGGATGTTTCACTGTAAGGGGGCATGCATGTTGCTTCAGCCTGCACACTGCTCCAACAGGTATGGTACTGTATAACTCCCCTCACATCTCCCTACAGCATAGCACATGGGATTGGACACAGAGGAGGATGCTCCAGAACCATCTGGGCATGTGCAGCCCCTGTCGGTCACCCATCTATGCCAGCCGACAGACAGCAATGAGGAGGACATAGCAGAAGACATTGACAAGACCTAACTTGAAGATTTGGAACAGGCAGAGGCTGCCTCAGACCGGGAGAGGCTATCCCCCCACCAGCCTCCATACCACTGGGGCCCCAGCCACTGTCCCCACATGGCCCAGCTGTCACAGGGGTGCAGCCCACCACTGTCCTTTACACAACAGCTGTGCTACCCCAGGACCTCAACTGCAGCACGGCCATTGCCATGCTGACCTGGCTGATACCACAGGCCAGAAACCCCCGCTCCTCCCCATGATGCAGCCAGTGGCACAACCACCGTCTTCCCATCCTATTCCCATTGCACAAGGCTGGCCACAGCCAGTCCACAGTGCCCACCATGGTCCACTGCACCTACCGCAGTGCAGCCCCAAACCATACAATAGCTGCAGATGCAGCCAGACCCTGTCCCAATAGACAGTGCCTGGCAACAGTGAGGTGTGATTGAGAACCGGCAACTGCTGTGGTACACTGTGGAGGCACAGAGTGCTGCACAGCAGAAGCTGACATGCTTTCACCAAATGCTGCACTAGGGCATGTAACATGCTGAGCAGCAGGTGGAGGTATGCACACAGAGCACATGGAAGTCCTACGCAACATGTGTGCTGCTGTGTGGGATGCTGCAGCCATGGTGGACCTGCCTCTCCCCAGGGACAGTACCCTGCAAGGCTGTGGACAGGGGCAGAATACATGGTCCCCATGCTCATCCCTCATACTGTGGCTGAGGTCACCCACCATACAGTGGACTGCACAGACATACTGTTTGTACCTGGGGTGGTGGTAGGGGCTCATGCCCACCCCCACCAACATGGTTCCCCACCCTACCAGCTGTACCCCTGCAACATTGGCATCTGCCACTGTGATGCAACCCAGGTGGTCCTAACCCAGCATGGATGGACAATGCTACAACATCTACCCCACCTGGCTGGCAGGTACCTCTGTATACATCCCTGTTTCCCCCCAACATAGCCTGTGTTTGTGTGTACCCCATGAGCTACCCTGATACATGGTGGGCCTGCTATGCCATGCATATCCCCCTGACTCCCAGCTTGGATGGTATGTATCTCTGTTGATACCCGTTTAGGACCCCCTGCTAACACAGACTTCTGTTCACATGTGCCCTTTTTGCAAACCCCCTTTACCTGGTAGCATTGCATTTGTATATTGCCCATCTTGTTAACCCCCCGCCTAGAATACTGCACTGTTTACAGTTGTTGATATTTAATAATACATTGCTTAACCATACTAAAGTCTCCTGTGTGGACTGTATTCACCTGCCATGACTGAAGATGTCTCTTTTGATGCGGGTTCTGTATTCCTGGGCCCTCTTGGCCATCCTGTGATAATGCCTGTTGAGCTACTGTGGTATCCCCTTGTCTTGGCTCTGCATCTGATGCAGGGTGTTCCTCTGTGGCTGATGTGCATATCCCATGATTGAGTGCCATGTTGTATAGTATACAACGGGCAAGGAATAAGGCACAAACCTTCTGAGGGGTATACTGTAGGGCACCACCTGAACAGTCAAGGGACTGGAACCACACCTTGAGCATTCCAGACACATGTTCTATGATGTGTGTATGTGCTGCACTGTACCTGTCCTCTGCAACAGATGCAGGGTAAAGTAACTGGTGTGAGGAGCCAGGGACACAGTGGATAGGCACTGTCTAACATGTCGGTAAAGGGCATAGGTTAGCGTCAAATAAAAACACAGAAACATAGACAATGAGATGGCTGGAATAGACCACTGGTCCATCTGGTCTGCCCATAAACAAACCTAGGAGCTATTGGCCATATAGGGTTCTATCCCATCATGTACCATATGGGACAGTGGGGGGCCTATGGGGTATACTCACCAATGAGGTGGCCACTAGGGATGTCCTTATATTCAAGCCTCTGACACAGGATGGAATTGGACCATATTAAAGTACCATGGGCACTGCTGGTGCACCTTGCAAGTACAATGGTGATGCACCCTGTTCTATCATACACCGCCTGGCATCTGATGGAGTGGTACCCTTACCTATTGAGATAAGCATCTGCTTCATCACTGGTGGGTGCCCAGATGGCAACATGAGGGCAATCAATGGCACCAAGTACAGATTGTATGTGCACGGGTCGATGGAACTGCTGCATGGTTGCTGTTCATGCACTGGTTTACTGGATAAACTTACAAGCATGGTCAAGCAGAACCTCTAGAAACATGCCCAACAGGTGCATGGACTGTGATGTGCCCCACCAGTGTCTGGAATGTTCCTATGGCCAGGAAACACATTGCAGACATCACATTCAGCTCTACAGACAATGCAGGGCTGTGATGTGTGTTGTCTGGAGCAGGTCATGCAGCAGTTCACACAGCTGCCTGATCATGGGCCTATTAAGCCTATACCAGTCCTTGAGCTGGTTGTCACTGAGGACTTCATATGTGACTCATGGACGGTACTGTCTGTATGCAGCACAGTGCCTCTGCAGCCAATGTATGGGCCCAGTGTGGACATCTGCCCTTTCCTCCTTCTGTACAACCTGCTTCAGCAAGTACATTACGTGTGCTCCCGAAAAGCACCATCTTGCACTGTGGCCTGCAGTGTCTCCACCCACCTCTGAAGTTTGCTCTGGTTTAAGTCAGCCTTTTTATAGGCAGTAATTGCACAGCACTAAGTGGCCTGCACTATCCCATTGAATAGCGCAAACACGCTGACTATTGCACTGCACCAGTGTGCATGGTTCTGCCCCTGCCTTTACAAATGGTATATGTGCATGGGGACAACCAGAGTTAGCACGCACAAAACTCCCCTTTGAATATGGGAGTTTGACACAAACCACATGCAATGCGGGTGCAACTACTTTGTGCCCAGCACAAAGATTTGACTATCTGGCCCATAATGTTTTGAGTTCAATAAATAAATTAAAAACCTAAAACACCTAGAGGGTTTCTTTAATCATTGGTATCTTTTATTAGATTTACAAAAATAAAGCACTTACGGTGACCTTTGAGAGAAAATTATAAGTTTTAATGAAAGGAATGAATGTAATACTTGAGATTTAAGTTGAAATTGAATATTTGTGAGTCATATCAGAGGAATGAGATAAAAATTAATGTTTTGTTTTATAAAAAAGCAGTCAGTGTCAGATAAAGACAAGCTATGTATGGTTAAACAGTGTATACGTCCATAATAACTTAACAACAGTACATATATTTATGTAATATTAATTTTAGAAATGTATTTCAAATATACATAATGGATATGCAATAGACCAGGAGAAATATTGTTGATATTTTTCATGAGTACTGTTTAACCTTATGACACCACAAGTGGTGAAGCCACAAGTGATGTCATAAGGTCAAACAGCACACTTGAAATATAGCAGTGATATTTTTCCTGGGGCCGTTGCATATTCAATTTATCCAACACTTGATCTTCTGCTGTTAGTCTTGTAGCTCCTTTGTGGATGAAGACGTTTTTGTTATTTGATTCCCTGCCTTTATCTTATGACTGAGTGGGTCAGAAAGGCTGAGCGATGTGCATGACATTACATGCATCATTATGTTCAATGCATGGATGCTAGTGATGGGTGAGAGTGGTGGTTTAGCGGCTGCTTCTGAGTGGAGCTAGAGCAGGTGGTGCCTGAATGTAAACCAAGGAGTACGGCTTCATTATCGGGGACAGCACAGCTGGAGTCCCGATCCAGGGAGAGGAGAGCTGGAGTGCTGGTAGAGTGAACAGCGACTCCAGTATGGCAAATTGTAGTGTAAAGAATGCTGGGGCGCTGCTACATGTTGTACTGTGACACTAACAGTGTCACAAAATACGTTTTGTTAACATTGTTATTTATTTTTGAAATGAGCAAGACATTTAGTGAGAAGGGGTGAAAACTAAAGTGATTCGAGTGGGTCTCATCTGAAATTAAATTGCTTGGTGGGAGCCTGAAGGTGAGTGAACTCTTCAGCTCTAAAATTAGAACTTAGCTTCTCATGCTACTGGCTTCTACCAATCAAAAGCTACAGTGAGGGTATTTGTTTGTCATGTGGATCTACTGTGAGAATATTGGACCTGGAGTGAGAATATTTTAATATTCTCACTGTATGGTAGGTCCAGACAGTAGAGTGGTGTGGAATGGAAAAATTCTGAATTTGTGGAATTTTGGTGGAATTCAGTGACGTTCTTTGAAATTCTGCGGAATTTCATCAGAATTTCACAAAATTTGTGAAGTGTATTAATTTGGTCATAACTCAGCTGTATATTGAGCTAGAGACATGCTATTTGGCACCATTGCTTGTTGACAGGTGCTCTAATGCATTACCAAATATAAGGACATTAGGATGCATCATCTCAAAACTATCGGTACTCAAAGTCTGGTATTTTAGTTTTTGTGGGAAATGTCATGATTGTTTTTATCTGCATAGAATTCATGCACCTTTGGAGCTAGAACTCTATAACTAGGTACATAAGTAAATGTAGTAATAGCACTTATACCTGCAAAATTTTATAAAATTTCGATTAACGTGTTCAAAATTACACTAAAATATCTAAAATAGAAATGTTGGCAAAATGTTTGGATACCTATAGCACAGTCCCTTTAAAGCCTGATACTTAAAACTTAATGCATGTAACCATGTTGCATGTTTCTCCAAATGCTGAAACTGTGGAGACATTTGGATAAGATTTTTTAAAATTAGATGGAAATAACTGAAAATTAAAGTTTGATTAAAAGTGTGGCCACCCACAGCTCATCCTTTTCCATCTAGGGATCTGAAATGTGGAACACTGATGCAGGCCATGAGTACCTGTATACTTTCTAAATTTGTATCATTTAGATACACACATTGAAAAGTAGACTAAAACACCTGAAATTTAAAATTCGGCAAATTTCTGTGGAATTTTCATGCAAATTCTGTGAAATTCTGTGGAATCAGAATGGTAATACAGTAACACAGGCATTCCACAGTCAGAATTTTAAATTCCACACAGCTCTATCAGAGAGAGCAACAATATCAGTGATATCTGCCAAAAACATATCCTCACAAGCACTGGAGAAATATGATTTATGATAAATAATTTTGTAAATGAGTCCACACTGCTCCTGAGGAAACAGTGTCAAATGCTGAGACTTGCTGAGTAGTTACAAAGGTGCATAACCTGATGGATGCAATAAATTCAGTAAAATTATTATTTTGATACACTGGGTGAGCTGCATTACTGAACCAGGATTTTGTTGATACAGAGTATTTCTACCAGCATCTTGGATAGATGCCTCCCCAGTACTTTTTTACTCTTGCTGGAGGACCACACTGCATTTTGGGATGCTTCATACTTAACACCATCTAAGAGTTGAAGTCAGCCATGGCTCACTAAAGTTATCCTGGGTGGTAAGAAATTGTTCTACTTTGCTATGAGTTAAGAGGCTATAGGAGGATTTTTTGATATGTTACTTCTGCTGTGTGCAAACCATTTCTTTCTAAGTTCTGTAGTAACCCTGTAATTCACATAGCCTTGTGTATCTCTGATAGCCAGTAGATGTCAGGTGCCAATTTTTTATACAAGTAAGTGATCAAGGTGCAGTTATACAGCTGTGCCTGCTTAATGTAACCAGGTCAGTGAGGTCATGGATCTTTTTCCAGTTCTGTTGGTGCCAAAATATCAGTGCTGGGTTCTGAGCTCTTCAGCTAATCAGGTTTCTGGATTTGATATACACATTTCATATTGCCTATTTGTATGTGCGTGTATGAATTCTGTTAACATAGTGCTAATGTCTTCCCTGTTAGTGTGAGTGAAAATCTATTTCATTATTAATATTATTAGTGTAATTTTGTAATCCAGTTGATTCAGAAAGGGCACTATTCTATCTCATGCTCATTTGGGATTCTTAACACAGTGCTAACCACCCCTCTGTCAACACTATTCAGCACTTCACTGGGGATGGGGTTAGTTCCAGAGGACTGGAGGAGGGTCGATGCAGTCTGTCTGCACAAGAGAGGCAGTAGGGAGGAGGCTAGCAATTATAGACCAGTCAGTCTCACATCAGTGATGGGGAAATGATGACAGACCCTGCGGAGGGAAAGGCTGATGGAGTATCTGGAGGCAAATGGGTTGCAGGACCACTGGCAACTTGGCTTCACAGGGTGGAGGGGGTGGGATCATGACAAACAAATCTCATAGATTTCTTTGATTGGGTAACTAGGGAGGTGGATCAGGGGGATGGCAGTGGATATAGCCTGTCTGGACTTCAGTAAGGCCTTTGACACTACCACACAGAAGGCTGATTAAAAATCTTGGCAAACCCCAGACTGGAGGAGGAGGTGGTAAGCTGACTACCTAATTGGCTGAAAGATAGGAGGCAGAGGGTGGTGGTAAATGGCAGTCATTCAGGGAATGGAGGAGCAACCAGTGCAGTACCACAGGGATGAGTACTGGGTTCTGTCCTCTTCCATGTCTTCATAAGTAACATTGCTGAGGAACTGGAGGGGAAGGTGTGTCTCTTCAGAGAAGACACAAAAATCTGCAACAGGGTGGATAACCGGGGAGAATGTAAAGGATCTTGGAAACTAGAGCAGTGGGTTTGAATGCCAAAAAGTGGGAAGTCGTACACCTGAGGCAGGAAAACCCAGGAGCTGTGAATACAATGGGGGGGAGGACTTACAAACACCAAGCAAGAGAGGGACCTTGGGGTGATTGTATTGGATGATCTCAAGGTGGCAGGGCAGTGTGACAAGGCAGGAAGCAAGGCTAGCAGGATGCCGGGGTGCATAGGAAGGGGAGATTTCTGGCAGAAGAGAGGTGGTATTACTACTGTATTGCTCACTAGTGAGACCCCAGCTGGAGTACTGTGTCCAGTTTTGGAGGCCACACCTCTAAAGGGACATTGACAGGGTGGAAGTGATCAAGAGAAGGGATACCAAAATGGCACGGGGTTGCAAAAGAAACATGAGAAGAGGCTGCAGGAGCTCAACATGTACTCCCTGGAGAAGAGGAGAGAGAGAGGTGGTATGATTGAGACCTATAAGTACCTCACAGGGGTGAACAAGGTGCAGGAGGAGAGTCTCTTAGAGAGGAGGAGGAGGAGGAGGAGCACCAGAATTTGGAGACATGCCATGAAGCCTAAGGGGGGGGCACATTTAAGGGGGATGTGAGGAAATACTTCTTCACAGAAAGGATGGTGGATGCATGGAACAGCCTACCAGAAGAGGTGGAGGGGTGAAGACAGTGGGAAGCTTCAAGCATGCATGGGATAGGCACATGGGGTGTAATAGGTAGAGGTAAGTGAGAAGGGAGGGACAGCTATAACTAAATAAGGTTCAGGGTGTATTAATAGGCATGGAAAATATAGCAGACTGGAAGGACCTACCTGGCCTTTTCTGCCAATGCATTTTATATTTCTTTGTAAAGATAGTAAATAGAAACATGGTACATTTGAATTTTCTCATTAATACTATTTATTGTAATTTTATTATTCCATTAATTCACAAAGGCACTAATCTATGCCATGCCAGTTTGGGCTTCTATGTAAAGATGTTAAATTGAAACACTGTACATTTGAATTTTCAGGCAGTGTTGTGTGCTTAATAGTACATTAAAAGCATCAGATGAACACCTGGGGCTAAAGGAGGAGTTGGTAAGCTGGCTACTTAACTGGCTGAAAGATAGGAGGCAGAGGGTGGTGGTAAATGGCAGCCACTTGGGGAATGGAGGAGTAACCAGTGCAGTACCACAGGGATGAGTACTGGGTCCTGTCCTCTTCCATGTCTTCATAAGTGACATTGCTGAGGAACTAGAGGGGAAGGTGTATCTCTTCACCGCTGACACAAAAATCTGCAACACAGTAGATAACCAGGAGGGGGGGCAGAATGCAAAAGGATCTGGGGCAACTAGAGCAGTGGTCTAGGGTGTGGCAGCTGCATTTCAATGCCAAAAAATGCAAAGTCATGCATCTTAGGCAGGGAAACCCAGGGGCTATGAATACAGTGGGGGGGGGGGGACTTACAGTCACCAAGTAAGAGAGGGACCTTGGGCTGATTGCATCTGATGATCTCAAGGTGGCAGGGCAGTGCGACAAGGCAGGAAGCAAGGCTAGCTGGATGCTGAGGTGCATAAGGAGGGGGATATCTAGCATGAGAAGGGAGGTGGTATTGCTACTGTTTTGCTCACTAGTGAGAACCCACTTGGAGTACTGTGCCCAGTTCTGGAGGCCACACCTGCAAAGGGACATTGACAGGGTGGAAGCGATCAAGGGGAGGGATACCAAAATGGCATATGGTTGCACAAGAAACATTATGAGAAGAGGCTGCAGAAGCTCAACATGTACTCCCTGGAGAAGAGGAGAGCGAGAGGTGGTATGATTGTGATCTATAAGTACCTCACAGGGGTGAACAACGTGCAGGAGGAGAGTCTCTTAGAGAGGAGGAGGAGGAGGAGCACCAGAACATGGAGACATGCCATGAAGTCAAAGTGGGGGACGTTTAAAAGGGATGTGAGGAAATACTTCTTCATGGAAAGAGTGGTGGTTGCATGGAACAGCCTACGAGAAGAGGTGGTGGGGTGAAGACAGCAGGAAGCTTCAAGCATGCATGGGATAGGCACATGGGTGTAATAGGTAGAGATTAGGGAGAAGGAAGGGACAGTTGTGACCAAATAGGGTTTGGGGGTGTAGTAATAGGCATGGAAAATAGGGCAGACTGGCTGGACCTACCTGGCCTTCTCTGCCAGCATATTTTATATTTCTATATTTCTTTGTAAAGATAGTAAATAGAAGCTTGGTACATTTGAATTTTCTCATTAATATAATTTTTTTGTAATTTTATTATTCCATTTATTCACAAAGACACTAATCTATCCCATGCTAGTTTGGGCTTCTATGAAAAGATATTAAATTGAAACACAGCACATTTGAATTTTCAGGCAGTGCTGTGTGCTTAATAGTACATTAAAAGCATAAGAGTAATTTTTTTTTAATAGAAAGAAGTTATCTTTATGCAAATGTATTATCTGAAAAGAATAGAATTAGTCAAGATTTTGAATACATCATACAAATTGCTGTTTAGAAGTGATAATCACAATGCTAATCACATAAGGCACACTGAAGTGATAATCTTTTTATTTAATAACGACAGTGCCATGGTTCAAACACTGATGGAAAATCATAAAGCGTCCACACACTTACACAAATAGAATTGAATTTTTAATGGGATGCCTGTGATATAGCTGGTCACTGTCTGTCTGTTAAATGACAAGGCTGAGGCGTAACAACAAGAAACTAAATTTCTATTTTACATTTTTTTTTTGTTTGAAGGAAGAACTTTAAACAAGCATTAGATTTAAAGAGGATGGGGAACATTGTCAGAAGCATCTGTTGCTGTTGTGTGCTGTTTCGGAACGCACCACTGTAGAAGGACAGGGTGAGGTTAGAGACTATCCAGAAGAGGGATGAAAATGATCCAGGGCAAGCAGGTAAGACCTATAGGGAGAGAGTGGACAGTCTAAACATTGAAATACAAAATCACACATACCACTACAATGCAAAGCATCATAGGGTATATATGCAAATCCCCATGAGGACACAATACCCTTTTTTGGTATCCCATGCCTCAGTGCTTTGTGCTGAATTTTTTTAGTCTAAACATATAGTCTCTGAGGGACTGGAAATACATACAGGGATATATGGTAGTAGTCATGAAAAAAAATGACTTCTACTTCAGGTTACCAGCAGTATACTTCAAGGTACCTTGAGGTAATGAGATCAAATTAGCATTGAAGACAATGGAGTTACTGCAGCCCACTTAACTCCACTTGCTGCAGCATTTCAAGGCAATGGAAAACTTTTTTGTGATTACACCTGTAATAGGATTAATTCCACAGTGTTATTTAAGTTGAAAAACAGTACAATCACTATGGGTCCAATTTTAAACTGGATGGGGGAAATTCAGGAAGAATACCAGAACGTATTTCTTCTCAGAATGGCAGGCAGATGCATGAAAGAGTCTACCCGGTAGTATGATTTTAGAGTGTGCATTAGTATTTTTCCATCCCCCACTACATCTTCAAACTATTACATTCCCATGTTTAGTGAACCCTGTCCAATCTCAACACTATCTGGAGAAATTCCCCCTCAAGCATGTTACACTTTGTCAAGTATGACACCACTGTGAGCATGACCAGTTAATCCAGACCCAGATCACTAAGTTCTTTCTCCACCTCCAGCCTTCTTTGAAGGTCTTTAAACCCCCCTCCACCTTTCACATTTTTGAATGAAGACCTGCAGGCATGAGTATTGTGGTGTTTTGGTAATTGGTCTACCATGGGATCCCTTACTTTCTCCAGTATTCTACTTTCCCATCTGGTGCTTCTGCAACAGTCAAATGTAGGTACCGAATGAGCTCAGCTGGATGCATGAAATAATAAACAAAATAAGGTTTATTCAGGAGCAGAAGCAGGGACATCTCATCAGCACAAGGTACAGACTAGACTCTCAGGCTAGACAGGAAATTGGGGCTTCCTATCCCCTGCAGGCAATTAATTAGCATGACATGTGACCATGGCTGGCTGCCCATTACTGTTCCTTGTTAAAGGGCTGGCAGCTACTCTTAGCCCCAAAGCTTAACTCTGTACTCCATATCACCCTGGGTACTGTAAATGTGAGTACCACACTACCACTTGAACAAGTAAGACATTGTTATGCAAAAAACAAGAATAAGAATTACCAACCCTTAGTAAACATTTCTACCTTATAAAACATGAATATGAACATTTATCATATCATGGATGAAATAATTAAGAAGACTTTTGATTAACTGCTTGAAACCACAATACATTGCTGCAGGAGAGGGGAGGAAAGAATCTGGACTACACTGGTGGCCGATCAGTGTAATGCCAGGGGAGGAGGGGACAACATAGCACATGAGGCTGGCCATGCCATAAGCACTAGGGTGTGGGTGGGAAAGGAAAGACAGGGAAAGGGGAGCAGCACTTATTACCCATATGCAATTCAATTTACTTTAATGATTGGAACATTCTATCTTTTCCTAGATCTAGGAGAGAAAAAATATTAGAGCAAAACAGCAATTTAGAACCAGTATGCATTGTTAAGACACAGAATTTACAGAATCACCACACTGAGTCTGAATAATAAAGTTCACTTGATTCTGTGACTTTTACAGTCAGTTAGAATTGCTGAATGGGTGGCTTGAACTAGTTCTTGACAGGGTGTGGTCAGGTCATGAAAGGGAACCCAAGAGTTCTGAGCACTGTCAAACCAACACCATTTAACACGGTATGACCAAGAGCCATTAATGTACTTTTTGCACAAAATCTTCTCGATCTGGTGCACTGATTGGGGTACATGAGAGTTCTGAGAAGACGCAAGAGGCTGAGAAGCTCCAGAAAGTCCATCTGGTTGAGCAGGAAGAACAGGATCTGGCAAATAAGTGTTAGTACCGTGTGGTTCTGGTGAAACTGGAGTCAAATTGGCAGCAGGAAGTTCAGTTTCCAAAAATATTGCAGGTTCCAGAGAAGCTTTGTTACTTGGGGGACTGGGATCATCAGGGAGAATATCATGCAAGTACCCATGTTTCAACCTATTGATGTGAATTTTATTGTGTACCAGCCTCCCATCTGACTTGTAGCACAAGTGGACATGAATGGGGGAAGCTTTTCCACAATATAGAATAGCCCAGTCCAGAGGTGAAGCAGTTTTTTGGTGGTGCCTGGAACAAGGACAGGTCGATACAAATATACAATGTTCCCCACTAAAAATGAAGGATTGTGAGACTTAGCTGCTGACATTTTTTGCATCACCATTTTTCTCTGTCCCAGTGTGAATTGCAACATGTCTGGCAGGTTCAAGCTGTTCCAACACTGGGATGTTGAAGGATGAAGCTGACTTTGGGACCTCTAGCAGTGAGAGATCTTTGCCCAGAGGTGTTCTTGGGTGACGTCCATGGACTAGGAAAAACAGAGTATATTCTGTGCTGTTGACACAAGGGCTGGAGTTGTAAGCAAATTGAATGAAGGGCACAAAACAATCCCAAGTGTTGTGAGTCTCATCCAGGTACTTGGATAGTGAGTTAAGAATGGTCGACATCATTCTCTCACTTCGTCCATTGCACTGTGGATGGTAACTGATTGTATGAGTCGTTTTGATGTCAAGAAGTTTGCAGGTTTCTCACACAATAGTTGAGAGGTAGTTAGTGCCTGTATCTGAATGCAGGTGTGCTGAAGTACCATGACAGCAAATGATTGTATTGAGGAAGGCAATTGCCACTGTAGCAGCTTTAATGTCTTTTAGTGGGATAAATTCCAAGTACTTAGTTAGGTAGTCCACAAAAACAGGAATGTACTTGTTGATAGAGTCAGATCATGTAGGCAGGGGGCCAAGAATGTCTGTGCTGACTCTTTGGAAAGGTTCTGTAGCTACAGGCATCGGAATGATGTATGCCTTTGTTGGTTTGGCAGGAGGCTTTCTTTGGGAACAGGGCTGGCAGAATTTGACAAAACAGACAATGTCCTTGTTCATGTGTGGCCAGAAGAAGTGAAGCCTGGTATCTTCGAGAGTTCTTTGTATTCCCATATGACCTCTAGAGAGTGGAGAGGAATGAGTGGAATGAAGAACTTTGGTGACTAGAGAGGCTGGCACAACTAACTGTATATGAGTTCTATCCGTACGATGACCCTTGCCTTCCTTGGTACAAATGTGAAAAAACACACCGTTGTTGAGAAAATACTGTGACGCAAAGAATTGTACATCCTGATGGTGTTTCTTTTGTTGTGGTAAAGTTCCAGTCTCGAGATACGTGATGATGTCTGTAAACTGAGGATCAGTTCTTTGTTGAAGTTTAATTGTCGCTAGGGAGATATCAGTATTAGAGGTTGTAAGAAGCTCTTCAGCTGCTTGAAGTAGGTGAAGATTGGTGCTTTTCTCTGTAGGAGCAGTTGGCACCAGCAAAGCGACTTGAGGTGCTGAAGGAGTGTCCACAGGGAGCTCATCTGTGGAGTGGAAAGGAAGAGCTTGTAGGCAGGCTTATTCATCTCGAAAGGCTGCTGTGGAGGGATGCCGTCTCTGGCTTACAGCATCAGCATTGGAATGAACTCGACCTGGTCAGTACTGAATCTCAAAATTGCAGCCTTGCAGTATGGCAAGCCATCAGGTGAACTTTCCTACTGGCTCCTTCATTTCGAACAACCATCTGAGGGCAGAGTGATCCACATAACTGTGAAAGAGGAGTAGTGAAGGTAGCAGTCAAACTTCTTTACAGCAAAGAACACAGCCAGGCATTCTTTTTCTGCGATGCCATAGTTTTGCTCAGCTGAAGAAAGAGAGCACCTGGCATAGGAAACAACTCGTTCTGTTCTGTCTTGGATTTGACACAGCACAGTGTCCACTGCAAAGGAATTAGCATCTGTGTAAAGCTTGAATGGCTGGTCGAACCTGAGATAGGCCAACACTGTGGAAGAAATAAGTCTTTCTTTCAAAGTTTCAAAGGCCTCTTTGCATTCAGAAGTCCATATGTAGTCACATCCCTTTTATGTGAGAGCGTACAGTGGAGCTGCAATTTTGGCATAGTTGCAAATTATTTTTCTGTAGTAGCCAGACAAGCCCAGTAAAGTTCTAAGGTCTTTGAGGTTTGTAGGTTCTGGAAGTCTTTTACTGCAGAGAGCTTATCTGGGTCTGGTGAGATGCCTTGTGAACTGACCACATTTCCCCGGTAATGAATTTGATGCTGAGCAAAGCAACATTTCTCTGGGCGAAGTTTGAAGTTGGCTTGCCCGAGATGTTTGAACACCTCTTTGAGATGCTGGAGGTGTTCTTGGAAAGTTCTGCTGAAGACGATAACATCATTGAGGTAAACAAGGCAAGATTTCCAAGACAGTCCATGTAATACAGCTTCTATGATGTGTTGAAATGTGGCTGGGCTGTTCCGAAGTCCCATAGGCAGACATTTAAACTGGAAAAGTCCCAAGTGGCAGTGCCAGGCTGTGTATGGGCATGAATTTGGATCAATAGTGATTTGGTAAAATCCAATCTGAAGATCTAGAGTGATGAAGTAGGCTGGGCTGTCCACACCATGGCTTTTTAAGGTGTTCTCTGTGGTAGGTAAGGGATGTGCATCCTGCACCGTGTAGGCATTGAGCTTTCTGTAATCCACCATGAACCGATACCCTTTGTCTTTCTTTACTACCAGCAAGCAAGGTGCACACCAGGGACTTGTAGATTCCTCAATAATGTCCTGTTCAAGCATGTCCGTGATTAAGTCTTCCAGGACTTGTTTTTGTTTGTGTCCCACTTTGTAGGCTCGCTGACGAATTGGCTTTTGGCTGGGCTGCACCTCAATGGTGTGTTGCAGGATATCACAGCATCCAAGTTTGTTACCAGGGCCAACAAAGACATCTGGGTGGTTTTCCAGAAATCCCAGAAGTTGCTGTTTCTCTCTTTAACATGCTGGAAACTTTAAGGCAGATAGACACTGACTGAAGGGCATTGCTTGTGAAGCTGAAGTGGTTGTGATGGTACTGACAGGACAGACGAATGTTAGTGGAACCAGACTGAGGTTCGTGCAGAAGCTGAAGCTGGTACCCTGAAGACAGACAAACAAACTTTCCAATACTGGCACCCTTTGAGATGACCACTGGCTCGTCTGTGAAGTTACAGCATTTTTGGAATACTGAGCAGCCATGCACAGCAGACAAGTTGTTCCCTGGAAGAAGACCTTTGGAGTGCAAAGCTGAGGATCCCATGACGATGCCAACAACACCTTGGAGGAGTGGGTCACCTCAGATCATGGCAATTAAAATCATCTCTGACTTAGGAGGTACAGTGACTGAGTCTATGGCTGCGAGTTGCTTCCGGGGATCTAGTGACAGTTTTTTTGAGGCAAAGTCTAGGATGGCTCTGTGCACTTTGAGAAAGTCCAGGCCAAGAATCATGTCTGGTTAAAGTTCAGGGACTAGGTAAAATTTAACAGTAGCTTGCTGTACACCAAAGTGGAGCTTAAGATGGACCACGCCTGTGATAGGCGCTATAGCAGTGCTTGCTGTGATGATGTACTTTAGGTCAGCTGGAGCAACAGTAGGTATGTGACGAATAGCCGGACTGTCTAGTATACTGCTGTGGATAACAAATATTTCTGCTCCGGAGTCGACCAAGGCATACGTGGACCAATTCCCAATAGTGACAGGGATGTAGTTTGCAAGGAGGGGTGACTTGATGACAGGAACCTTTGCTCCCTTAAGTGAGATTGTGCCTGACTTAGCAGGTGGAGGGTGCAGTTTGTTTAAGTTACGAGAGTCAGTAGAGTGGTCAGTTGCTTCATTTTCCTGCCCAACAAAAGCCCCTAGTTTGTTGGGCAGTGCTCGTTTCCCCAGTCCTGTGAATAGTTACTAGCATTTTGCTGATTGCACTGCAGTGGATGCCTATGGTTGTCTTGATTTATGTGAAAGTTTTTTAGTTTGTGGAAGACTGCAGCAGTGTGACCCCTGAATCTGCACCACTGACAGGTCACTGCCTCCCGTGAAGGTGGAGGTGGCTTAGGTCGCTGTGGAGGTGGCTGCAGGACATTAACAGGAGTTACAGAGGAAGCCACAGTATTGGAATGTAAGCTGTTGACAGTTGAAATAAGCTTGTCAATCACTATTTGCTGCTGTTGGACACAAGTAGCAAGTGCAGCCAACTGTGAGGACCGTGATTCCTGAACAGTGGTGGGCCAAAGCATGGAAAAAGACTCCTGGGCTAACCATGCAGCTTGGATCATGTCCATCCAGGTGGTTGGCTTTTGCTTGATAACGTAGGTATGAAACTGTGGAGGCAGTCCCCGGACAAATGTTGTGATCTGGTCTTTCTCTGATTTTTGTAGACGTTTACACCGTGATTCAGTGTCCACTATAAATGCTTCCAATGATTCGGAGGGTTGCGTAGTGCATTCCCACTGTTGCTGTTCTAACAACCAGGGTGGATGAGCTTGTAAGAAATAGTCCTTGAAGGTGGAATACAGGGTGGCAGTGTTCCCTCTCATCTGGTCTGGAAGGGCATTAAACCACAAGATGGCCGTCCGTCTCAGGAGTAAGCACATGGCATAGGAAATTCACAAGGGATCCGTCCAACCATTGACGGAGATCCAGGCCTGAAGTTGCTTGAGCCAGTCGACAGTATCTTCATGGGATAGTGCTGAGAAAGGTACTGGCTATAAGCTGGTGTGGACCGTTGAGTGTGGGGAAATAGCTTTAAAATATGCGAGGTCATCCTGAATGGCCTGCATAGTGGACATCCCTTGAGATGAGATGGACGACTGGATGTCAAGCAGAATAGTTTCAACTTTGAGACCCCTTGCTCTCGAGGCAGGTGAAGCTGCAGCCCCGGAGCTTGTAGTGCTCAAGACGACGTTATCCTCGGACCTCATGGTCATAGATGAGCTGCGTGTCACTGAACGAAGGTCATAGGAATGAGTAGGCATGGTTGTCATGTAGAGAACGAGACGTCTTTGGAGGAAATGAATTGCTGACAAAAAAAAATATTGTTGTAGACAAAAATACAGTTATTTGTAAGCAATATTCATCAAGTGACATCTTAAACAATTTCCACCATATTTTGGGGTTGGCTGTCGTTTAAATAAACTTTTATCACAAGATCAATTATTTGGTGTACTGTCTCTTTAATTGCATAGGCTTGTATTGACTTGTACTGGAAAAATATTCATTTGCATTGAATTGCTGTAATTGCAATGCTTGGTTCTAGCAAGATACTAATGGTACTGTTTGCTGGCAACAAAATGGAGGTTTCTTGCCACAAGGTTGCTCTCCAGGGAGTGAAATGGCGATTTGCCAGGCTACAGGTCTCTTCCCCTGCTGAAACGTTTGACGCGCTTTGAAGTGGCTGGGTGAGTGGCAAATTATGGGAAAAAGAGTGTCTATGTTTTGTTGCAGCGGTTTATTTTTATTGATTGTTGTGCTTCCCTGTATTTGTATGTGGTCTCGTCTTTTGCCTTGTATTCAGTGTTGGAATTGCTTGTAGCTGCCCCCCAGATTTGATTATTTATTTATATTTTTTCTTTCTTTTGTAATGCCCCCTTTTTCTGTCTCTTTCTGGCTTCCAATGCACTCTGCGTGGCTGATCGGGGGAAAAAGAACTGCTCCATACAGCTGAAGGAGAGAGGGAGAGAAGCCATGGTTGGCTGTATGGCTGTCCGAGAATGAGAGGCCTGGAGCAGAGTGAAGCGGGAGTGAGCCGCTGTAGGTTGCTGTGAGCGCTGTGGCTTTGATTAGCATGGCAATTTGACAGGAGCAATCGGATCTGCAGCAGGAGCCAGGAATAGCCACGGTCCTTGTAGCTCAGTGGCTGGGAGAGGGTGCTCCAAGGGAAGCATTGTAGCAGTGAGTCCAGGAGCTACAGTAAGATGGGCCAGCAGGTAGCAGAGGATCCGATTTGATGCAGGAAGGAGCAGTAGGGTAACAAGCCATTGCAGTGGGAAAAAGGGCCGCCTTTGTGTCTGAGCAAGCTGTATGTGTTTCAGGGAAGCACTCTGTAAGAAGGAAGGACAAAGAGAGCTGCAATTAGTTGTGGACAGCCAGGCTGAGCCATGTTTCTTTGTCTATAAAAAAAAAATTGAGCAGTCCCTTTTCAGAGCAGCTTCTGCATTGAGGGTTGGAGCAGGAGGGCTCTGACACTAAAGTCACAATGGGAGTGCAGTAGGAGGTTGGTGCAGGGCCGAGGGACAATTTTTAACTTTGGTGCCCTTTTACAAATAGGTTGGGGTCCCATTAGAAGACTGTACAGGCTGGTGATGTGCAGGCCTGCCACGAGATTGAAGCTGGGATGGGGATTGCAGTTTCAAGCTCCGTGGAACTTTTGGCACTCTTTTTTGGCACTGAATTTGTGCAGCATGCAGCTCCTTGGGGTTTGTAGAGGCTTCAAAAAATAACTTTTATACTGTAGCTGATTATTAATGTCCCACATTCATGCACATTTATATGCCAGTACATTTATATTTCCTGAGGCAGATAGCAGATTGCTTAAGTTAGCAGGATACAGTTCAGTTTTATTTGCTGTTCCTCTCAGCAGCCATGTGAAATTTTCTAAGCGTTCATACAGTTCAGGCACACTTGGATGATGACTCTGGGTTACCCAACGATGCAGATAAGCAAGGTGGGGTTCTGGACAGAAGAAGGGCCTCATTCTCCACCATGTGTGGCGTTTTGGTATTTGGTCTGCCACAGGACCCCTTACGTTCTCTAGTATTTGGCTTTCCCATCTGGTGCTTCTGCAATAGTCAACTGTAGGTACCAAACGAACTGAGTTGGACACATAAAATAATAAACAAAATAAGGTTTATTCAGGAGCATAAGCAGGGATATCTCATCAGCACAAGGTACAGACTAAACTCACAGGCTAGACAGGAAATTGGAGTCCTACCCCGTGCTGGCAAATAATTAGCATAACATGTGACCATGGCTGACTGCCCATTACTGTTCCTAGTTAAAAGAGTGGCAGCTAATCTTAGCCCCAAAGCTTAACTCTGTACTCCATAGTATAATAAGTTCTAAAACCAACATTTTATAAAATTATCAAAACTTTGTCAGAACCTGAAAACGCTTCTGATATGGTTCTTTTATAAACAAGCATTTGTCAATGCCGAACGTTCGCTTGCAGGTATTTGCAGTGGTGTTTGGCATGTATGGTGCTTTACCCTAATGCCCTGTGCGATTGCTGGTATTTGCACAATAAATTGTCAGCATGACCTTTTTGTTACCCCCATTGTGCGCTACATAGGCGGAAACACGTTTTGGGCAGGATGTGAAAATGACAGCTGTACTGCTCTATAAGGAAGTGTGGTAAAATGCCAATGTTGAAAAATCTGAGTGGAAATATTGAAAATCGCAAACCTACGAAATGCGGCGTGGAACTGTGCAATGCACGCCCCCGTAAAACAGTCATTTTAGGAATTTTTTCACCAAATTTTCAACATTGCCATTTTAAAACCTCTGCTAATGAACAGTGTCACTGTGATTTTCTTACTGTGTCCCATACATTGATTTCGCACACCGACTGCGCCATTGTGCACTACATGGGGGGAAGACGTTTTGGGCAGGATGTGAAAAATGACAGCTGTACTGCTCATAAGGAGGTGTGGTAAAATGGAAATGTTGAAAGTCTGGAGTGAAAATATTGGAAATTCGCAAACTTATGAACGTACGTAGGAACTGCACAACGCACGCTCGTAAAACAGTTATTTGTAGGAATTTTTTCACCAAATTTTCAGCACAGCCATTTTAAGACTGCTGCTCATGATCAGTGTCACTGTGATTTTCTTAATGTGTCCCATACATTGAGTTCGCACACCAACTGCGCCATTGTGCGCTACATGGGCAGAAACACATTTTGGGCAGGATGTGAAAAATGACAGCTGTGCTGCTCATGAGGAGGTGTGGTAAAATGGCAATGTTGAAAATCTGAGTGCAAATATTGAAAATTCGCAAACGACGAAATGCATAGAACCGCGAACGCACTGTGAAACAGTCACTTTAGGAATTTTTTCACCAAATTTCAACATAGCCATTTTAAGACCTGTGCTCATGAACAGTGTCACTATGATTTTCTTAATTGTCCCATACACTGAGTTCGCACACCGACTGTGCCATTGTGCGCCACATGGGCGGAAACACGCTTTGGGCAAGATGTGAAAAATGATAGCTGCAGTGCTCATAAGGAGGTGTGGTAAAATGGCAATGTTGAAAATCTAGAGTGAAAATATTGAAAATTTCAAACTTACGAGCGTGCGTAGGAATTGTGCAACGCAGACTCATAAAACAGTAATTTTTAGGAATTTTTTCACCAAATTTTCAGCACAGCCATTTTAAGACCACTGCTCATGATCAGTGTCACTGTGATTTTCTTAATGTGTCCCATACATTGAGTTCACACACCGACTGCGCCATTGTGCGCTACATGGGCAGAAACACATTTTGGGCAGGATGTGAAAAATGACAGCTGTGCTGCTCATGAGGAGGTGTGGTAAAATGGCAATGTTGAAAATCTGGAGTGAAAATATTGAAAATTCACAAACGTACGAGCATGCATAGGAACTGCGCAATGCACGCTCGTAAAACAGTCACTTTTAGGAATTTTTTCACCAAATTTTCAACATAGCCATTTTAAGACCTGTGCTCATGAACAGTGTCACTGTGATTTTCTTAATGTGTTCCATACATTGATTTCACACACCGACTGCTCCATTGTGTGCTACATGGGCGGAAACACGTTTTGGGTGAGATGTGAAAAATGACAGCTATACAGCTCATAAGAAGGTGTGATAAAATGGTAATGTTGAAAATCTGGAGTGAAAATATTGAAAACATCGTGAACTTACGAGCCTGTGTAGGAACTGCGCAACGCACGCTCATAAAACAGTCATTTTTTGGAATTTTTTGCACCAAATTTTCAACATGGGGTTTTTTGGGACTCCTTCTCATGAATGATGTCACTGTCATGGCGTTATTCGAGGCTGAAGGGTGATTTCACGCAGTGCCTATGAAATCACCCTTCGGGCCCGGTAACGCCATGACAGTGACATCATTCATGAGAAGGGGTCCCAAAACCCCATGTTGAAAATTTGTGCAATTCCAAAAATGACTAAGATATGCAAAGTTGAACCCCCCATCTAGCCCATTATACAGCTTACGGCATTTCAGTTCGCGGTCGGCTTTGAAGAGTGCAGACGTGTTCCCGGTCCACCAAGATTGTTGCGCCGGAGTCCGGAGGTAAGTATGAGGTGAGGGGGTGGGAGGCTGGATGCGCAGTGGTGGGTGCGGGTTGTGGAGGGGGCTACAAGACTCGCCGTGGGACCGTTTTTATTTTACAGGTTAAAAAAAAAAGAACGACATGGGACGTTTGCCACGCTGGGTGGGCTCCCAGCATGGCAGAAGATGTGTGGGGGGCCGAAGCCAACTGGGATAGCACCCCGTCGGCAAACCACGCTGGGGTCGAGGAGTCGGACGGGGGATTGGGCACCCCATCGCAAAAACAACAGCATTTGCCACGCTGGGGTGGGCTCCAGCGTGGCAGCAGGATGGCTTTGGGGGCCGTGGAGCCGACGGATTGGGCACCCCATCAGCAACAACGTTTGCCACGCTGGGTGGGCTCCCAGTGTGGCACAAGCTTGAGGGGGCGGACGTCTGGGGAGCACGGATGCAAGGGGATAGCGGCCGGCGCTCAGTATGGCAGCGGTGCTTTCCTTTGAAGCAGAGGAACACCGCTGTCATACTGAGCTCCTGCACCCATTGGTGCAGGACCGCCACACCTGCTCAAGGGAGCAGTGCATTGGATAGGAGAGGCGCACCTCCAAGTGTGCTACTCTCCCAAAACGTTCCTTGCGCATGCACGCAAGAGAACGTAAAAATGGCAAGACTCTGGAAGGTTCTGGATGTAGAAGTTTATGGGTCTGATTGGAGGGCCTCTTATGGACATGAGAGCCACCTCGGGTGTTCTTAAGATGAGAGAACTGTGAACTAAATGACAACTGTTCTGGCATTCTATGGATACAAGAGGCAACACTCATATACAGTTGAAGAACTAGTGCAGAGCTCAGGGTTTTGGCTTCATTGGGGACTGAGGGTCCACCTGGAGGGATGCAGGCCTATACTGGCATGACGGTCTGCATCTGTCAAGGAGGGGAACCATGATCATAGGTGATAAGTTTAAATGCTTCATTGGCAAACATTTAAACTAGCCAAGAAGGGAGGCACTGAAAAAGAGCAGGGAAATACTAGCCCCCGCCCCCGAAAAAAATCAGGGTAGTTAGTGAGGTAAACACCAAGATAGAGAAGTCCATAGGGAGAAGTGCATGGGTAAATGGAGAAAAAGGCAGTAAGGACAGGGATGGGGCAGAAAGGGGTAAGGCCATCAAAAAATGCAGGGTAATGAGTACCAATGCCTGTAGTCTAACTTCCTAAACTGGTGGCCTCGATGGAAGAGGGATGCCTGGATATCATGACAGTCACAGAAACATGGTACACAGAGAACCATGACTAGGATGTTAACATACCAGGGTACACAATCTACAGGAGGGACAGGGAGTGTAGAAGAGGAGGAGGGGTAGCTCTCTATGCAAGGGAAGCAATCAAAGCAATGGAACTAAAAGGTAAACAGGGAGGAGAGGAGGCATTGTGGGTCACTCTAGAGACTGGAAATGGCACCACAATCTGAACGGTGGTTGTATACAGACCCCTCGTATCAGGGAGGAGGAAATGGACAAAGAAATGACAGAAGGCATCCTTAGAATGGCAGAAAAAGGGGAGATATTGTTGATGGGGGACCTGAATATGCCAGATGTTAACTGGATCACCTTTGCTGCAGCCACACTGAAGAGCAAGGTCATTCTCAATGCCCTACAGGTGGCATGCCTCAGACAGCTAGTGTTGGAACCACTCAGGAGGGAGCAATCTTAAACCTGGTACTCTCAAATGGGGATGGAGAGAGGATCTCAGATCTAGAAGTGGGTAGCAATCTGGGAATAAGTGACCACCAAACAGTGTGGTTCATGAGAAACACAGCCGCAGTCAAGCCATACAAAAGTGAGGGTACTGGACTTTAGGAAGGCTGACTTTGTCAAAATGGGAGAGTGCCTCAGAAAAGCACTAACAAACAGACAAGAAGGAGGGGTGGAGGAACAATGGGGAAACATTAAAACTGCCATCACAGAGGCAACAAGCCTTTGTGTGAAGCAAATAAACAAATCAAAAAGAAAGAAAAACCACTATGGTTCTCGAAAGAGGTTTCAGGGAAGGTTAGGGAGAAAAAGATAACATTCAGGAAGTATAAGGAAGCATTGAAGGAGCAGGACAGAGAACTGTACCGGTTAAAGCAGAAGGAAGCAGGGATGGCAGTCAGAATAGCAGAGGCCCAAACTGAGGAAAAGATAGCCAACTCAGTTAAGAAGGGAGATAAAACCTTTTATAGGTACATTAAGGAGCGAAGAAACACCAAGGGAGGAATAGTGAGGCTTAATAAAGGAGAGGGTGGGTGGGTAGAGAGGGACAGTGAAAAAACAGGGATACTGAATGAATACTTCTGCTCAGTATTCACAAAAGAAGAGGAGGGGAGGTACCTAATCCAATCAATAGAAGCAGTCTGGATGAGGGGGGTTGATATCAGTCCTTTCACAGAAGAAAGGGTTCTGAAAGAACTCCTAAAACTGAAGGTGGACAAAGCGATGGGGACTGATGGGATTCATCCTGGAACTCTAAAAGAAATAAGGGGAGAACTAGTGACACCACTGACTACCCTTTTTAACAAATCATGGGAGGATGGTGTGGTACCTAAGGACTGGAGGAGGGTGGATGTGATTCCCCTTCACAAACATGAGAGCAAAGCAGAGGCAGGAAACTACAGACCTGTTAGCTTGACCTCAGTGGTAGAGAAAATGATGGAATCACTTCTGAAAGAAAGAATTGTTGAGTACCTAGAGGCCAGGATGGAGCAGGACCCAAGGCAGCATGTATTCACAGCGGGATGGTCATGTCAGACAAATCTAATAGATTTCTTTGACTGGGTGACCAAAGTAGTAGACCAGGGAGGAGCTGTGGACATGGCCTACCTACACTTTAGCAAGGCATTTGACACAGTCCCACACAAAAGATTAATGAACAAACTAGCCAGCCTGGGTTTGGGTCCAAGGGTGGTAGCCTGGGTAAAAAATTGGCTGGACAACAAGACACAGAGGGTAATAGTAAACGGAGTCCACTCTGAAGAAAGGGGGGTTACTAGTGGAGTACCGCAGGGTTCTGTACTGGGTCTGGTCCTTTTTAATGTCTTTATAAGTGACATTGCAGAGGAAAAGTACGTCTCTTTGCACACGACACAAAGATCTGCAACATGGTTGATACACAAGGTGGGGTAGAAAGATGAGAAGGTACTTGGCAAGGTTGGAGGCATGATCAAAAGTATGGCATCAAGTGCAAAGTAATGCACCTGGAAAACAAAAACTCAGGAAGAGTACATAATGGGGGTTATTAAAACAACAAAAATGGAAAGGGACCTGGGGTAGTCATATCAGATGACCTAAAGGAAAGCAAGCAGTGTGAGGAGGCAGAGCCCCCATCTGGAGTACTGCATGCCATTCTGGAGACCCCATCTCCGCAAGGACATAGACAGGATTGAGGCAGTCCAGAGGAGGGCAACTAAAATGGTTCAGGGTCTGCAACGGAAGCTATATGAAGACAGACTAAAGGACCTTAATATGTATACCCTTGAGGAAAGGAGGGAGAGGGGGGGACATGATAGAAACTTTCAAGTACCTCAAGGGAATCAACAAAGTCCAAGAGGGTAGCATCTTTCAGAAAAAAAGATTTGCAAAAACAAGGGGACACAATCTGAAGATAGAGGGGTGATGGCTCAGGGGCAATGTGAGGAAGTATTTGTTCACAGAGAGGGTGGTGGACACATGGAACGGCCTTCCTGAGGAGATCGTGGGGTCAAAAACTGTGGGGGATTTCAAGAATGCATGTGACAGACATAAGGCAATTCTGGTGGGGGTAGGAAGAAGTAGACTGTTGGTTAACAAGGATCTGCAGCTTATCCAATAGGTAGGGAATGGAGCAGACTAGGTGGGCCAATTGGTCCTTTTCTGCTGTCAAAGTCTATGTTTCTATGTAAACCAGATCCATAAAATTAATATACTTACGCAGCAGCCAACAAGAAGCCCGTTACTGCGGCATAGTGACGGAGATGCTGTTATAGAAATGAATGCCTCATGAGCAACGGCAGAATGTGCTGTGGTTGGTCAGTGGTGTCACTCACATGACACCCCAGTGATCTATAACATCCACACTGGTAACCCTTCAGACCCGCAAAAGCCTTTATTATAATACATACTGTAGCAGTTGATACCTACCATCTGATATCCACTGCCTGTCCCATCATAAGCTGTCTTTGACTTACCCCACTAGGTGGGGCCAGCCAGCAGCAGATCCAGCCAGAGTCAAAACTTTCACATCCCAACCAGAGAGGGAGGAGGGGTAGGGCATCCCAAGGTTGGGCAGAGCAATTGTTTAGGGAGAGCATGTCATTATCCCCAACCTGAGCCCTGCCAAGGTTTCCACTATTTTGCATCTCTTCAGTGTCCCATCATCAACTTCACGGGTGTGGGGACCAAGAAAAAAGGCCCTCCCAACAAGCCAGAAGTAGGATGAAGCACACCCACAACACTGTCATTGGCAAAGACCTGGACATGCCATCTCTTCACATGTCAGCAGCCCCCAGCATCGTGCCAGAGACAGGACGTGACTCACATCTTGCCTGGAGCCACGTATTTTTGCCTACATAACTCCTTCCCCAGGGCTATCGGTTGGCAGTCATGCAGTTGCTGGACCTGGCTACCTTTCTTGAGGCAGAAAGTGCACAAAACAGATGTTCAGCACTGCCTTTGCCAATCGGTGATTGAGAACCCAGAGTCAGGACCATAATTTGGGTCATCAGAATGTTGGGCTGCACCATGGGTCAGGACCCTGGAGTGGTTTATTGCAATTATACAATGCTCCCCTTCACTTTTTGTATAAAAAAATATAGAAAAAATACAGTTTGGGGCATTTTAAATTATTTATAATTTATTTTTAAATACATTTTTTAGCATTTTAAATGATTTTTATTTATTCTTATGCCAGAAAAAATAGTCCAGTTCTCACACTGTCAGCTTTGTCTAGTTGTCATTTTAAATTGCTGTTTTTTTCCACTGCTGAGATTCTTTTGCCCCTTCCCCAGCACACCCCTCGCACACACATAGACAAATGTATTACTATTATTTTTTTGTTACCTTTAACTAAGAGCCTTGTGTGAGTTGTGATCATTTAGTGTGTAAATGAGACAGTGGGGCTGTGAGTGCTGATGGACTGCAGCAGTTTAAAGTGTGGTTCCAGGGTCAGTGCAGCTTTTGCATTCGGGAGGAAGAGACGTTTTTTTTTGGTGTTTAAATCAAATTGGGAGATTATTTAACATGCAGGGCATGGGAACATTTACTTTTATCGTGAAGGACTGCTGCAGGTGAGTGGTACATGATGCAAACAACTGACTGCTGCCATGACTGAGGAAGGGGGTGACTGCCATATGTATTCATTATTTATTTCAAAAGCTTCACCAGGAAAGACATCTGAGTTGATAAGTTCATTTTCATTTGATGTAATGAGTGTCCCAACTGGTTGCAGGACTTTTTTTTTCCCCTTTAATCCATGTGTGCTGTGTTTATCAGGCTGGTATCGGGGTCCCTAGGAGTGGAATATGGGTGGGCAGTTAGCAATACGTTGGGCGGACTAGGGAGAGAGCCATGGTCTAATTATGGCCCGCATTCTCAAGGTCTTAGCACCAATCTCAGGAACAGTGAACACCAGATATTGTGGCATTGTAAAGTGTTTTTTTTTTTTCTGGGAGGTGAGCCATTAGCAGGCAGTATTAATTAAAAACTGCAACCTATTTTATATATTGTACCATAGTCCAGAGGTTGCAGAGATTCAAGATGGCAGGCTTAATATTTTAATTTTGGGGGTGTCGGAGTGATTTCTTTAATGACCGATTGCAGATGCGGCTGACTGACACCTTTTATGTGGGTTATGCTAGGATTTACCATGGCAGAAAGGTGCCAGTCAGCCAATCGGAGTTTCCGATTCCCGGACCCCATTGTATAATTCTGGATACATGTGTGCATACAGACCCAGGATTATGTGAGAGAACTGAACTTGCACCTTTTCTTTTGTTTTTCTATAGACTGTTTTCTGTGCCCCTTCCCCCACTCCAGTGAGGCAGATGTACCTGCCCAACAGTCTGGAGACACCAGACTTCATGGAGCTATGGGTGGACAGATGGATTCCTTTGTATTAGTTTCACCATTTCCATTTTGACTCTTGTAACTCCAGACCCCACAGTGATGCTGGCATTTTGGATGCAGTCCCCAATGTGAGGGTGTGTTAGCATATTCACATGCTACATAGCATAGCTTCCCTCCCTCCCTCACTATGTCATGAGTGCTCTATCACCCGTGTATCTACAGGTTGCAGCAGTGCTGTGGGATGTGACTCCCTCTCCCTGGACAGAGGACATCATCCACTGGGGTGCTTTATCCTCACCCCCCTCCCGGCTGGCTCCTGATGACCCACACTTGTTCCTGATTCCAGGTCACCAGCATTGCAAGTGGTAGCCCTGTCTCTGTGCTGGCATCATTTAGACCTTTTCTGATTAACAGAGTGACTTTCTCATTTTAAATCTAATATTGTTTTTCTTGTAGGTACCAAATGACATGCAATATTTGCACTCCAAACCTATAGTTACTGCATTGATCTTCACTTTTTAGTCTCCGTAATTTGTGATTTTTGTTTATGATGTCATCATGGCAATTTGCATTATTTCTAGATACTGTGTACTGCCACAGTTGTGGGGATACAGCACTTTTACATTACTCTTATGTCTTCTATCCCCACTTCATGTCATTTGAGCATGCTCCAACCCCATTCTTGGAACTCCGTGCACAACTGCATGATTTCTGGATCCTGAGCTCCACCACTTTGACATGGGCACTGCAAGCACTATATCTGTTACATGGCTGCCTTGCTTTCTGATTGATGCAATACACCATTTACATGCATTCTGGGTCTCTCAATGACCACCTGCAGGTTATCATCCTTTCGTATATCTGCCCACTTGTACAAATGCATGTTTTTCTTTTATAAGCTTGCACTATAATAACATGTTGATATCTGCTCACAACATATTACGTACTTGTCATCTTTCACCGTTAGTGCAAGGCACCATTCACATGTATTTTGTAGCCATGCATTTGGTATTTCCTATTTATTATTACAGTACAAAGGCTTTGTCTTGTGCTTAATTTCAAAATTACACGTCCTATTTCTGCTGCTGTAAATAAGAAAATATGCCTTTTAAATGCTCGTTCATACAACATTAATAACTAAGTCTGTACAGTATGCATGCAACAATGCAAATGTTCTTGATGCTTTGTGATGGAATGTACCTTCCAAGCATTGTTAATTAGCTTCAGGGGTATATCTCTTTAATTTGTACTCATTGTTATTTAAACCTAATGATTTGTCATTATGGTCCTCTCCCATTGTGTTTTAAAACAAAATGAGTGTTACACTTTAATTGGTCTGCACCTTTTTATGTTTGCTAGCACGCATGTGCAAGAAACATAGTGCCACCATACAAGTTTTTGTAGGTGTGCCTCCCCCACTTCCAATGCCCTGCTCCCTTTTGCAGGAGCGGCTGCATTGTGCCATTGAATGTCCAAGCTGTCTATGACAGCCGTTCAGATGCAGTGGCGTACAGTTGTAAGGAAAACACCGCCACAGACAATTTGCATACTGCCATCGGCAGGCGCAAATTGCCTACATCGGCACTGCATCTGAACTGTCATAGACAGTTCTCCCCCCCCCACGAACACATACATGCACGCTGGGAGCCCACCCCAGCGTGCTCATGCACGCCCCTACACTGTATGCCCGACAGGGATGCCCAATCCCTGTCAGCCCGCTGCCCCAAACACACTCCTGGTGTCACGCTGGAGCCCACCCCAGCATGGCAAATGTCCATCTGCTGCCCCAAAGACACTTCCAGCTGCCACACTGGGAGCCCACCCCAGCGTGGCAAAAGTCTTGCACTCGCCTTATTAAAAACGTCCTGGTTGACTAGCTTGCCCCCCCAACCCACGCTCACCCTCTGCGCACCCACCTCCCCACACCCTCACCTCACCCCATACTTACCTCCGGAGCCCAGTGCGATGATCTTTAGTGGACCGGGAACATGTCTGCACTCTTCAAAGCCGACCGCGAACTGAAGAAATGCCGATAAGCTGTATAATGGCATAAATGTTTTTGTTTTCAACTTTGGTGAATATCTCAGCCATTTTGGGGAACTGTTTCACCAAATTTTCAGCATGGGGTTTTTGGGTCGCCACCTCATGAACCCAGTCACTGTCATTTTGTTATTTGGTCCCGAAAGGTGATTTTTGCGGTCACTGTGTGGAACCACCTTTTGGGACCAAGTAACAAAACAACAGTGTCTCAGTTCATGAGGTAGGCCCCCCAAAACCCTGTTGCAAATTTGGTGAAACAATTCCCGAAAATGACTGTTTTATGAGCATGCATTGCACAGTTCCTATGCACGCTCGAAACTTCCCATATTTTTAGTATTTTCACTCCAGATTTTCAACATTGCCGTTTTACCACACCTCCTTATGAGCAGTACAGCTGTCATTTTTTACATCTCTCCCAAAATGTGTTTTCACGCATATAGCACACAATGGCACAGTCGGTGCGCGAAATCAATGTTCAGGACAGATTAAGAAGATCACAGTGACACTGTTCATGAGCAGAGGTCTTAAAATGGCTATGTTGAAAATTTGGTGACAAAAGTCCATAAAATGACTGTGTTATAAGCGTGCATTGAGCAATTTCCATGCACCCTAGTAAGTTCACAAATTTGTAATATTTTCAGTCCAGATTTTCAACACTGGCATTTTTCCACACCTCCTTATGAACAGTACAGCTGTCATTTTTCACACCCTGTCCGAAAATGTGTTTTCGCACTTCCGGTGCAGAAATGTGTGGTCGCTGTGGGAAATCAGTGTTCAGGACAGATTAAGAAAATCACAGTGACACTGTTCATGAGTGGAGGTCCCAAAATGACTGTGTTGACAATCTGCTGTAAAAAATCCCCAAACTAATTACATTACAGGTGTGCGTTGTGCAGTTTCTACGCACACTCATGACTTCACCAGTTTTTTATATTTTCACTCCAGATTTTCAACATTGCCATTTTTTACACCTCCCCATGAACAGTAAAGCTGTCATTTTTCACATCCTGTTTGAAATGTGTTTTCGCACCAGTGGTACCAAATGGTGTAGTCACTGTGCAAAATCTGCTTTCCGCTAATGAACTGATATTGCCACTGTTCATGAGGTGGGGGGTCACAAAAAAAACATGTTTAAAATTTGGAGTGAAAATACCAACGAACGCCTAGGATGTTAGGGTTTCCGACCATAACGCCCCACCCTGTAGAGACTGACAGGCATCAGGGGTGTGACTTGGGATTGTCGCCTGTAATACTCCTGCCATTCCACCCCTACCCACACCTTGCAGCCAGTGACAGGCATCAAGGTGTGCCTTGGACTCTTTGGCCCCAAAGTTCATCCCATTCTCCTATTCTGCACCCATCTCACTGTATTTCTTATGGAATGAGGTGAGCATAAGGCCCAAAGACTCCAAGGCACACTGTGACACTTGTCAGTGTCTGCAGGGTAGGGTGAGGTGAAATGGTATGGCTGCTATGCCTGACAACCCAAAGGCACACCCCAATGCCTGTCAGTCTCTGCAGATGGTGGTGGGGTTGGCTTCAGTTCAATACTTCACTGACATTCCTATCATGCATCTCTCTAACTCCTACACTACCAATGCCAATGCCAGCAAGCAAACATTCAGCATTGGCAAATGCTTGTTAAAGATTTGCCACATGCATTTGTCTCTTTAAATGAGGTGTATAAATAAGTTGGGCCAGAAGGTGGTGACATACTGCAATTAAGCGCATGCAGATGTATGAATCATTGGATGTCTAGACCCAAAATGCTTATTTGCCATGATGATTATAAAATTTCTTCAGTAAAGCAATCATTTTACACTTACAATGTGACTTAGCATGTGACTGAATGTAAGTTGCTGGTGAGGGTGTTGAAGCCCGGTTGTTTGTTTTCTCCCACTTTGCACTACAACTATGAAACTTTCTCCCACTGAATATTCAGCATAGCCCCACACATTAGATATGCAACTGCATTATAAGGAAACTTCTTCTCCTGAACTGTTTTGTTCCTGTACCTGATTTGTTATATAGAGATATATGTATGTGAGTATATAGTACTTCTTATTATGTATACTAATTTGTAACATGTCTGACATAATCATGTTACTGTATGTTTATTCTCTCTCTGCTTTATGAAGTCCTTTCCTTACTGTAACCTTCCAGGCTGTACCCAAAAATAGATGATCACTTTATCCAGTGCACAGAACTTACCTAGTCAATAAAAGCTAAATAAATAAATGGTGAGTCCTGGGTTCTGGTGGGATTCAAACTTTTGGACTCCTGGTTCACAGTTTGTGAATCTATCACTGGAACACACCACTTTCCTTAGACCATGATGATCTTGAATGAAGCAATTTAGAAAAAATGGGTTGAGCAGTGGCTACCTGAACAAAAATCTTTTATAGATGTAATTCCCAAAATCTCAGAATCGAATAAAAAATAATTTGGAAAAAGTATCTTTGATGCTGTTATACCACTTTACTTGGAAGGAACAGAAACAGGGAACATGCTTTCCTTTCATTATAGGGACTTGTAGTTGCAAACAGCGTGATGTAAAACTGTTCGGCAAAAAAAAAAACCTGGTATCATGGTAACCAATCAAATAGTCAGGTCGGCAGTGTTTTGTTAACGGGTAGGCATGGCCAATCACCTCATGTGATGCAGTGACATGTCATAATGTAGCCCCCCCCCATGTCTAAGGGTATGGCTGGAAAAGTATCCATGGATAGGGGGTGCCCACAGCAGCAAAAACACTTCCAGTGGCCTAAGTTTACCCAGACCCAATTGGTTTACTGGGATGTCCACTCTTTCACTGATGCTGTCAGAAATCAAACAACAGTTCCAAAAAATGGAATGTCCACACAGAACTTGCTGAAAAAAGGGATCCCAAACTTTTAATAATCTAACAGGTAGAGCTCCAAGAAGAACAAATTTTTCAGTGGGGACAGCAACTTCTTTATGGCCAATATGGTTTTACACAGAAGCTTTTATCCGAGACTGAGGAGGTCGCACAGTCTATTGGCAGCCTTAACCATTGGACCACTATGGTCACACCATCACAAAGGGCAGCAGTAATTCACAAAATGGTTCCCATCCCTGGTAGCCCAAAATCTCCACTGCCACCACAATGTCTCTGCAGCTCCCACCTCTCTTTCCTCTCTCCAGTCTGGCTCATGGTTCACCCTGGAACTGCAATCCTCAACTTGGGGATTTGTGGGCTTCCTCATGACCCCTGCAAAGTATTCTAAACTGGAGGTGACTGTCCCCAAAACTATAAGGGAACACATCCCATAAAGTCCCAAGGCTCTTCCTTCCTTTCCCATCTCTGCAGGCCTCAGGTCCTTGTAGCAGTGACCCGATCACCCGGTTTGAATCCTGGGACTCCTGGCACCTCTATGCCACCTTCTTTGTCCTCCCTTTACGGCTCAAAAACTGGTACAGCCCTCCTCACTATTCTATGGCTAGCAGCTGCAAGATCCCCTTGTCTCCCATCCCTAGAGGTTGTCAGCCAGGGGCCAGAGTGGGAAATCCCCCACCCCAGCCCCAGTACACTCTTCCCTCCCTACACTCTCACAACCAGGAAGGAACTCTCTCTTGATCCCACCAAATCTAGGGGGTTTTATTCCCACACACACCAGCGGCGACATTCTGACCTGCAGGAGGCTCCACCCAAGTGCCAGCAGGATATTAACCCATTTTATAACTGGTCCGAATTAGGCCATCTAGAAAATTTGGGACAAATAAACCTAGTAACCTCCCAAAGTGGGGGTTACACTAGAAAGCCCCGACTTGCCACAGAACCTCTCCCCTGTGTCCAATAAATAACCATTCTCCTTCTCCTTAGATACACAAAAACAGACAAGCAGTTTTTTAGTCATCCAAGTCACAGATAAACTAAGACACAGCACTTCCTGACTCTCCCCATTTTGTCTCTTTTTAATTGTTTATGAAACAGAGAACAGGCTGAGCAGATGGCACCCATTGACTTCTGGGTGAATCCACTATCAAACAGCTCTGTAGTCACTCACTAGTGCTCTGCTCTGAGTTGCTTCCTCAAGGAGAGCAGAAAGCCCAGCAAATCTAGTGAGAAAAGTGGAAAATATTGAATATTTCATGTACTACTGCAGCAAGACTTTTTTAATTGCCAGCTACAGCATGTATATTGTGTGTCTGTTACACAGAAGCTTATATAGCCCAAGTGAAGTGTGCTCATTAAAATAAAGGTTATGATTCATACTCGGGGAGCAGATCGATACTCGTCTCATTTCATATGACAGTGGGAGTGTTCCCAAGCCAGCTGTAATGAAGCCAGTGACAGCATCACTGACAGCCTGATAAAATTAAAAAGTGCTTCCAAGCTCTGTATGCTTGGCAGACAGATTTGGACAACACAGAGGTAGAAATAAAAAAAACAAAAAAACTACCTATTGCAGTTTCTGAGGAAACTTACTGTGCAGTTTTTCTTTTTCATTCTATCATTCCACCTCTTTAGAAAGAGAGGGCAGGCCAACATGCTCGCTGAATCCAGAGAATCAAATGAGTAAAGTTTGCCAGTCATGGGCCAGCACAAAATGTAAATGGCTAGCACGTTCCCTTGCTGCATGAATCTGAAGGACCTGGATTAACATCTCCAGTCTAGGATCCCAGTCAGCATGGCAGGGAGGTGCAGCACATCCAATTAGATGCACATGACCTTGGGGTGGGAGAAGAGAGGACTATGCAGCTAGAGAGACCTTCAGTTCATTTATCATGTTATTCTTTTTCCAGGAAAGATGCTCTGAGCATGATTTTGTGTCCAGGTGCATCTAGGTAGGGAGTGTTTTACAGCAATAAATGGGACTAGGAGCAAGGTAAAAGTTACAGCACAATACTCCTTTTATTCTTTATTTACCCAGGATAGCACAGCTGAGATGCAACCTCTCATTTCCAGCAGTTTCCTACCTCTGTCCATTTCCACAGCATGGCAGAATGGAGACCTAAGAGGTTAGCTGACTTGCCAAAGGTCACATTGTGGCATTTGCCTCTTGTGGGGTTTGAACCTGTTTCTTAATGTAATGTAATGTAACATAACATCACGTCACATCACATAACATCCTTAGCTTATATAACACAAAATATATTCAAAGCAGACTGCCAAGGCACTGCTTGGGGTTCAGTGATGCAGCAGGTGGCACTCTAAGCAATATAAATTATGTGCATGCCCAAGCATCCCTGGGGCACTCATTTCATTGCTGACCGGTGAAGCTGACAGTTTTTCTGTCTACCTCCCCATTCACCTTTACCTGACATTGCTACATGGCTATGGCCTGGGCATCCCTACTTGTTCTCTTTCCTGCCTTAGCAGTAGCACCTTCCTGCTTCTGGCTTCTAGCACTTCTTCCTGGTGTGTTGCTCCCCTGTGTCTGCTGGGCTTATTGGTTCCTCCATCCTGGCAGCTCCACTGCTGTTTCTCTTCTGTGTCGGTGTTGTCCTTCTGGATCGCTTCATCTTCTCTCTCTCCTGTTTCTTCTAGGCTTGGCCCACTGGCCTCCAAGCTTGCCACCATTCCTCACGGCTGGGCTTTACTGGAGTTCTGTCTCTGCCATCATGCTGGGCTGTTTGCTGCCTGGCTTTTCCGTCCACATCATTCGTTTCTCTCTCTTGCGCTATCTATGCTCCCGGACAATTTTAGGTGTTTGATGATCATAGAATGTGATGGCAGATAAAGACCACAGGTCCATCCAGTTTGCCCATTTTTTGTACTACCTATGCCCTGGACCTACCATCCATTAGTGTTTATGTTGATGAGTTCTTTTGCCTAATCCTGCCTATGCTTGAACCCACTCACAGTCTCTGATCCTACCACATCTGCCAGCAGGCTGTTCCAAGGCTCAGCCACCCATTTCCATAAAGAAATTCTTCATGGCTCTCCTGAATCTTATCCCTACTAGTTTTGAGTTGTGTCTTCTAGTAATGGAGGTGGGGTTCCCAGTGAATAGCTCCTTGCAATTCATCCTGTTAATGCCCCTTAGGAATTTGAACATCTCAGTCATATTACTCCACTCTTTTCTTATCTTCAGGGAGTACATGTTCAGGGCCCTGAGTCGTTCTTCATAAGATCTACCTTGCTGACCCTGAATCATTTTGGTTACTCTCCTCAGGACTGTCTCCAGTCTGTTTTTATCCTTACTGAGGTGGGGGTTTCAGAACTGGGCTCAGTACTCCATGTATGCATCTTACCAAGGGTCTGTAGAGGGACAGTATCAACTCCATCCTCCTGCTGTCCTTCGATCTGCTGTTTTATTTCCACTAGCCTGCCCAAGCAGTTATAGGGTCCTCTCCTCAGGGTTCTAGCTGACTTCTGCTTCTTCCCTTATCATTCCCTACCTTCCATTCCTACATAACCCATCACTTTGCTAAACATCTAAACAAAGCCCAATGGCATGTAGGCATATGCACCAATGACCATCTGGTGCCTGCCCCATGACAATCAGGCTCACACCCCAACAACAGTTAGGCATACACCCCAACAAAAGCATTAAGGGCTCTGTATGCATCACCCTTTATGGCACTATACTGAAATTGAGTCCCTCAGGGACTCAGTACACTCACCCACACTGCTCAGTAATGGACCATCTAAACTACGCCATTACCTTTCTTTCTGTCTGAGCTCTGTACTCACCCAGTGCTACCACTCACTCCTCCTGAATTCAGATTTAAGGACTATTTTTTTCTAGGGTTAGATTAAAGGCCTAGATTTTTAGGGATTAGTGGTAGTCAGATTTTCATTCTATGCTGTAGTCCATAGGTCTAGCCTGAGCTGTTCTATAGTCCAAGTGGTAGCCCATCTCTCCTGTAGTTCAAGCATAGTTACAGGAGTGGAACCTCTGGAAGGGTTCCTTTAATCACATGTTTGCAACTCTGCAACACCTTAAAACTTTCAAACCCAGGAGGCAGTTGGACAATTAATTTTTGCTTGACTCTGAACTGTCTTCCATCACTGTCAATGTACGTGCCTGGTCTCCACCTCTTCCCCTTCCTTTAGTGGGACCACATCCCTTAACTATTACTCAGGGTGGGGCCCTCATGCCTAAGGGCTCCTTTGGTCATATGACTGTGCAACCACCCCCTTCAGTCTGTCCTGCCAAGTGTCTCGTCTGCCCAGATGAGGGTGGCATAGCCCAGGGCAACTTCTGGGTCTAGGGGTGTTTGATGTTACGGCTTGCTGGGAGCCTCCTTGAAAACACTTCAGGCATACACAATCTTCCTGCATTACTACAGGTACCAGAAACAGTTATGATGTCACACAAATAATCACACTTCGTGTATGGTCCCATTTATTTAGGGGAACTGGGGTTCAATAGAGGTTTGTATCATGGACATCACCATTCCTTAGAGAATGTTTGGGGTCAGCTCCCCCTTATCATAGTTCGCAAGTAGTTGGGCCATCCTGTATTTCACTCCAGGGCTTTTGGCAAACACAGTGACATATACTTTTTCTTTACATGAGACTCCACCCCATACTGTTCCTTTGGCGCTCATATTGTACCACTCTTAACACTATGGGATAACCTGGTGGTGCTGAGGCCAGAGGCACTGGACACCAGACCTCGCACCATGCCATTGACCCTGGTTCAGATACAGACTCAAATCACCAGGGGTCGGCAAGGGTAGAAGAGTACTCAGCATCTGAAGGCCTGCTCACCACTCCCAGGGAGGAAGGGTTTCAGTGCCCAGCATTTGCCTGACCCCTAGTGTTGGCTGGGGGAGAGGGAGTCTTGTGCTGTCAACACAGGGGAGGCAGTGGCAGCTGCTGATGCTCCATGCATGGAAGCATGCATCAGGACATCTGATCACCATTGCACACTACCACTTGAGGGAAAAAAACAGAAAAAATTATCTGAGCTGCTGCTGGCTTGGCTACCCAGTAGCCCTGCCCCCGTCAAGCACCCAGGCCATGCTGCACTAGGATGAAAGTAAGTCCTGAAGGAAAGAGGGGGAGCAGGGCTGGGGTGACCAGTACCCAGAAGGCAGCTTGAGAACCAGAGAAACATCATTAACTGCAAATAAATCTCTTGCAGTGAAGCCCATCAGGTTGAAGCGCAGTGCTGCAGAATTCTGCAGTAGAGTTGCTGCAGCAAACAATGCAGTTTCAATAGGAGTTTATCTTTTTGTCATGCAGTAAACCTGTGACACTCTGCTTCATCCTGGTGGGCTTCACTGTACCACTATGGGAGCTACAGTTACCCCATATGGATACCCACTTGGATACCATTCTCAGATTTGGCTCTGGTACCCACGTTATGGGCAGTGTCATCCTGAGCAAGCATCAGCCCATT
Source organism: Neoceratodus forsteri (assembly GCA_016271365.2). Taxonomy (NCBI): domain Eukaryota; kingdom Metazoa; phylum Chordata; order Ceratodontiformes; family Ceratodontidae; genus Neoceratodus; species Neoceratodus forsteri. The sequence goes on from CM057455.1 coordinate 958,460,932, forward strand.
CTTTAGAGATAGTATACAGGTTCTTTACCTCAGCCTGGCTGCTACCTCAGGAAATTGCCTCCTCCAATGTCCAGTTTAACAATGGTCCCTCTAGCTCCTCAATGGGTCAAAATGCCATTCGGAACTTCTCCATTGGCATCTTGTTTATTTATTTATTTAAGTATTTATTATTTCAAAAGGTTTACCAGGAAGGACAGACTAAGCTAGTAACAGCTTGTTTCCAGATGCATCTTGGGGGAAAGGGAGGGGAGGGAGGAGGGAAGTACAATAAATACAAAGCACAAAAATACAAAAATGAAACTGAATGATACTGTATGTAAAGCAACAAAAAAATAAACAACTGTGCAAGCAGTGCTTCTGTGTAGTAAATATGCAATACAATAAAGTGTAGAAGGAGAACGCTGTGTGCAGCAATGCAATACTGAGTAAGGGTGGGGGGACTGGCTAAAATTGGGGAGGGTGAATGGGGCTGCACTAGTGAAAGTGTAGGGTAATGGAGAAGCAGGGGTTTGAGGTCAGTGGATAAAAGCCCATGGCCCAGTGTCAGGGGCAACTGCAGGAGTGAGTAGTGAACTCATTTATTTATTTAGATTTTGTTTACCAGGTAAGCCCACTGAGACCAAAGGTCCCTTTTCAGGGGCGACCTGGGGTGAATACACCACCAACTTTACATTAGGTACAGTATACAGCTTCGAAAATATATATACAATTTGTATAAAAGGTACAGCATACAGCTTCAAGAAAAAAATATATATACAGTTTGTACAGGAGGTTGTGTAACTGTAAGGCAGAGACAGAGAGCATGTAGCAAGTAACAGCATGAAAGAGAGATTTCAGTAAGTGAAAGGAAGGGGTAGAGCAGATGGATGGGAAGAGAGAGACCCAGAGTTTATGGAAGTAGAAGGCAGCTTGATGAGCAGAGGATTTTATTCTGGGACAGCAATAAAGCAAGAACAGAGTTATGAAGGGAGTAACTTCAGAGAATCCTCCAGACCCAAAAGCCATCACTGCATAGCTCTTTTTGAGGGGGTACCCACCCTAGTACTTGCTACTGCCTATCTCAGCCATGCCCATTACCTAGCCACCCACAGCCCAAACCACTAACCGCTGCTTACACATACCATTTCCCCGGAGGCCACAGAATCCAGGGATAGTTGCCCAGACATCCCACTTGGCAGACCCAAAAAGGAAACCTGAACTCAGGAGAACACACAACCTGGTCCCCTGATGCCTGGAGAAGGTGCACCTGTGCTCAGCACCTCGGTCTTATACCCTCTCTTCCAATTGGGTTTTCAATTGATCCAATCCTGCAAATGCAAAGCTACTAGATCTCTCTTGGACCCACCAGCAGAACCCCTGGAATACCCAATCTCAAATCCTTCCTTCTCTCCCATTGTTATGGGCAGAAAGAAGCTGACAAAGGGTTCTGTGCCACTCCAACCTTGGCAACATGTCACTGACCCATGACTGGTGGACCTCCTCCAATTCCCAGTGGTGACCTCTGGACCCCAGAAGAAACCCATGGCAATCTGACCCTAGCACCCTGCCACTGAGCCAGGGCTGGTGGGCCTCCTCTCAGCCCTCAGGGCCAGTACCTACATGGTGGCACTGGTACAAACACTACCTCCTCCCTATACATATCTCCTACCCCTCAAGTGCTTCCAACCTCCCTTTATCTGGAAACTCCCTTCCTCTTGCCAAAACTGCTTATTTATCCCTCTGTTCCTAGACTCCACTCCTTCTTACAGACAAAGCTATTAGTGCACTGGCACCACCCAGTGCTTTGATGGACACACCTAGTAACAACTCATACCTTTCTTGGGAAAGAATTGTTACAGCTGCAATTCTGTGACTCCCACCAACATAAAGGTTTTCTATGGACCATAGTTTGGGCATACCTCCATAGCACAGTCTTGCTCTTTACAGGAGGCTAATTATCCTTTATTAAGGGATACAGGCCTCCATTCTCCAAGTCTATCAATCTAAGGTCACTTTAGTCATATGATATCAGCTCTGTGACACCATTGAGGATGATCATCCCATTAGAAGTGTGGAGCAAGTTCGTAACTCCTCTAATGCTTGCCACTTTCCTTTGCACAAAAACTGAAACTATTCAAGATGCCCAATTTTCCTCATCTTCTTCACATCAGGCTTCAGGGGTGTGTCCCACATACAGTTGCTCTGACTGAAATGCTTATCATAGGTTTCACCTTACACTAGGATTTAAAATAAGACTGTGTAGTCTGGAGGGATGGTAATCTAAAGCCATGGATCATCAGAGGAGTCCTCCACAATGGGGTTTTCCTCACCTCCAAGCTGAAGATCATAATAGTAGGAAGTTATAGAAACATAGAAACATAGAATCTGTCAGCAGATAAGGACCTGATGGCCCACCTAGTCTGCCCTATTTTCCCTACTACCTATATTGTCGCCGCAGACCCTACTCGGTCTCTGGTCTCCCCCCACTCCACCCCACCCCACACCGATAAGATCCCTCTGTGTCTATCTCATGCATTCTTGCACCCTGTCACCATTCCTGCCCCAACCACCTCCACTGGTAAGCTGTTCCATGTGTCTAACACTCTCTCCATGAAGAAGTAATTCCTCACATTTCCTCTGAGCCTCCCCCCTTCTAATTTCATAGCATGACACTTTGTCCTTGAGCATCTTTTTCTGTGGAAAATGCTTCCCTCCTATACCTTGTTTTTGTCTGTGAGGTATTTGAGTGTCTCAATCATATTCCCCCTTTTCTTCCTTTCCTCCAGCAAGTACATGTTAAGTTCCTTGAACCTTACTTCATAGGACTTTTGATGCAGGCCATGCACCATTTTGGTTGCCCTCCTTTTTACTGCCTCTACCCTCTCTATGTCTTTACAGAGGTGGGGCCTCCAGAACTGTACACAGTAGTTGAAGTGCAGCCAAACCAGTGATCTGTATGGGGTATTATTACCTCCCTCCTTCTGCTGGTGATTCCCCCTCCTATGCAACCCAGCATCCTTCCAGCCTTCTTCACTGCTTTATCACACTGCTTCACTACCTTCAGGTCATCAGAAATGATCACACCAGGTCCCTTTTCTGCTTTGTAACTGTTAATACCTCTCCTCCCAGTTGGTATATTGCCCTTGGGTTCTTATGCCCCAAGTGCATTATTTTGCACTTGTTTGGTTTAAAGCCCAGCTGCCTAGCCTTTGACAATTCTTGCAATTTCTCTTATTCACTACTCATGTATTCCACTCCTCCCAGTGTGTCTACTCTGTTGCAGAGTTTTGTGTCATCTGCAAATAAGCATACATTCCCTTCCAGCCATTCTGCAATGTCACTGATGAATACATCAAAGAGGACTGGCCCTAGTACTGACCCCCGTGGTATTGCACTAGTCACTTTGCCTACTCCAGAGTGACTGCCGTTTACCACCACCTTCTGACTCCTATTGCCCAGCCAGTTGTTATCCATTAACCAGCACCCCTGATTGGCCTCCTATCTCGCAGACAGTAATACTTAGGGCACACACTTATCGTACAAGCATAGGTGTCAGGATCTGAGTTCTACTGTATTTTCTATTAAGAATCATAATGTATTTGCTATCATAATTGTACCACTTGGGAGACACCTCTGTTTATAGCATTGTATAATTATTAGTTAGACAATACTGCCATCTTCAGTTATAGTGCAGAACAGCACCTATCTATGTAATTATGTGTGTAACCACAAGTGGCCTTCAATGAATACAGGTCCTTTGTTTAGTTATCTTGTCTTTCTGCTAGCTCAGCATGCTTTCCCAGGCTAGTAAGAAGTTAGGTTATTTGTTATTATCCAATGATGAGACTTTTATATATCTTTTTAGTAGTTGCTATGGTTATAATCAGGGGTATAAGACCCTTTGCATTGCACCTTTTTCTCTGAGAAGAAGAAGTAGAAACTTGTTGCTGCCTATAGGTAAGAAAGATTGGAGGAGTTCTCCCCAGTGTTTATCACTCTGATTTGGTTGTAAGCCTGCTATGTGCTGGACACCACTTGTCTGTCATTTCTTCACTTTTGTGCAGTTTCAACAAGAACCTGAGAAAGGTAATTTTACTACTTAGATACATTTGGCAACTGTGTGCAGGTTGGAATGTACAAAGTGAGGATTCCATTTGAGTCCTTTGAACTAAATGTAAAGTAGTGTGGTACATTTTTGCCCACTTTGACCTACTCGAACTTGCTGTGGTTGTTCCTTTACGGAATTGTTCCGTCTCGGTTTTGGGCATGGCAGACCCACACCGAATTGCTGGTACACTCCCTTTGTGAGTAGCAGCGTACCACCTTGGCACCACTGCTTGCCCACAGGGGACTGGAAAGCTGTTGGGTGACAGCGCCAAGGATTTTCTTCCAGTCTTAAGACTGCTTTCTTTGTTTGTCTGTTTACCCCTTTGTTTGTTATGTCTGAATTGTGCACAGAACTGAGACTCGATGTCTCTAACTACCTCACCTCCCATGGAGGATGGACTGATTTCACTCAGGACGCAAGATCAGCTGAAGACCCCTTGCTTGTGATTTCTGAACAATATCTTGAGTCCAAGCAAAAAGCCAAGCAATACCACACCAAATGTCTCTTGGTAGTGGCTCTACATACAGCTGTTGAAAGTTTACCAGCACGATGTGCCTCCCTTGAACTGCAAAATGCTTCTTTAAAAAAGAGATGGGCTTGCAGGTATCAGACTTACTGAAAAGGGAACAGAAACTCATGGAGGAGACACAGTCACTCTGTGATCATAATAACAGACTGTTGCACTGCACTGCTCAAGACTCTAAACGTGAATTGTGTATGTTGAGGGATGACAATGGAAGGTTAAAATGTGTAAGAAACAGCTATCTTATTTGAATGACATTTTGAGTGATATGAATGAGATTTTGAGAGAGTATAATGTTGAATTGAAGGACGAGAATGTGAAATTGATGCACGAGCTAGACAAAGAGCTTAGGGAAAATGTCAACTTTGGTACCACATACAGAGTATTGCAGTATGAGGTTGAGAAGGGTATTGAGCAATGCACTGCTAAAGTCTGTCACAAGAAATGTAGAGACAAGATGGTAAGAATGCACCATTAGTGAGATATTCTCGCTGGTAATGTAAAAGCCATGAATGGTTTTCAGTACACACCCATTGACATTACTTCATCAGGTGATGATGACTCTGATTATGAGGACTTAGGGTGCCTCGTCATGTCTAAGACCCCACCCCACAGGGTGGTGGCCTATGCCAGCCATTCCCAAGATGGAGTCCATTACAGTCCACCCCCATGTCATGTTGGTATGCCTTCTATGCTGCCACATCAAAACAAACAAGGTGACTCCCATGATATGGGAGGCTGACTACCTCCAAGTAGGAGCCCACTTCCACTGGCTCCCCTTTCCTGAGAGGATGGTGAGGAAGTGTGAGGCATTGTACAGGACGTCTTGACTAGACTATCAACCCCTGAGGGAAGCTCCTCCATGCAGGAGCAGATAGGATGCACTTTTAAAAATGCTGTAACCCAGGAAAATACATTCAAAGCAGTCACTGAGCAGTGGCAGAGGCTGCCCTTAGTGGTGCTTTGGGTCATGGGGAACTAAACACTGCTCTCTGCTCCCCCACTTCCAATCCCTACAGGTCGCTCATTCTGTTCAGCAAATTGCCCAAGGCATCGGACAGATGGGCCCAACTGACTACCTTAGCTGTCACTTGGAGAAGGTGTGCTCCCTCTGTGAGAAGCTTTCTCTCCAACCCGAATACCAGGTCCAAGTCCTGAGACAAACCATCATGCGTACCCTCTAGGCCAAACTCCCGGAGGGTCTCTGCAATTGCGAGACACTCGACTACAACAATACCGCAGAGGCACTCCTTGCTGCCAACTCCCCAGGTATCATTGGAGCCCGCTTGGCCTATAAGGTGAAGCAAAATGTGAAGGAAAGCCCAGCAGCTTTCCATCAATGGTTGTGGCTTGCCTACGAGGCTGGTAAAGACCTAGCAGGTGAGAATGCTAACAAAAACCAAATTGAGTACAAGGATTTGTATATCCAGAACATGACTCCGGCTCTTCGGGAGAAAGCTGAACTCAACGTTTACCCACAGACCAGCACCTTGGAGGAGATTCTGACGAAGACATAGTGGGCCTTCCAGGTCTACCTCCGTAACCTAGCTTCCAGCAAAAATACCAACAAGGCCACTGCCATCCAAAATCCAAGGGCCCAGGTCACCCCTGCCAAAGTCACCATGGTAGACTCTGCCGCAACCCACTATGTAGAGGAAGGCAACAACGATAAACAGGATGTCCCTTCTGACAACCGACAGTCGCATGGGAGGGGACAAGAACTACAAGAATAACTGGAACAATAACAACTAAAACAGGAATGGGAAATCAGATTCCCATGACAAGTACCATAATGGGCCTAGCTATGGGGATCTAAAGGACGAAAACGAGACCCTCCGCAAACAGCTGAAGGAGGCCCGTGCTACAAAGGAGGCCATGTCCACACATTCTGTGATGGCCCTGGCACCAGCTGGTAATGGCACAAACCCTTTCTGGTCTTCGGCTACTGAACAACAGAGCAGCTGAGGAAAAAACCCTTTCATGGCATCTGGCATTGGCCAGGCCGATGTGGTGATTCGGGAACCACCCATTGAAAAGTTTGAGATCTCAGCTCTGACATCAGAGATACAGTATTCACGCCCTGTAAAGCACAGAGAGGAGACCCAATGATCCTCCAAAGGCCTCAGGTCACAGGGACAGGAGGATGAGGAAGAAGCCAGGAGTAGTACCGATTGACAATTACAGGCCCCAATCCAGATTGTGAGTGACCTGCTCATCGACACAAATGGATGGCCTTGTGTAAGGCCATGGTCAGGGGCTGCCAACTGAACATGCTTCTGGATACAGAAGCAGCTATGTCTGTTCTCCATGATGAGAACCCAGACACGTCTGCCTGGTCTACCAGCTGGAAGACCAGCTCACAGGGTGTAGATGGCACCCAACTGCAAACTTATCTATCTGTGTCTCTGCCTGTGCAGGTAGGCCATCTCAAAACAAATTTTGTTTTTGACCTCATGGTATTACATCATCACCAGATGCCAGATGCCATGAAAGGGTTTTTTACTAGTAAATGCACTGTTATCTCTTCACAGTATGCCAAACTGGCAGCTGTGGCTTGTGCACTGGAGATCATGCTGCATGATGACAAGGATGCCATCATTTTTGCTGACTTCAGTTGGGTATGCTCATCCCTAACTGAGTTCTTTCCATTCTGGCAAAAGAACAACTTTATCTCATCTGATGGCACTCCTGTCAAGTACAAGGAACTGTTTGTGTATATACACACTCTGACACAAATGTTCACTCACAAGTTATACATTCACAAGATAAAGGCTCAAATCTGACCCTTACCTTGAATTCAATGAATGAGCTGACTCACTTGCCAAAGCAGGCGCTTGGGGGGGCATGGGAAATGACTCACCCACAGTGCATAGTAGCAATTGTGACATCTATAATTGCTGCCACCAAGAAACCAGTACCAGAACCCCCATTCGATCTTTCTGCTGCACAGAAAGCAGATCCAGAGGTCAGAGATGTGTTCAAATTTCTAGAAAAAAGGAACTGAGCAGTCACTGCCTGTTGGCAGTCCCCACAAAAGACACTCAGCCCATCTACATCTGTCCAGTGATCAGAAACTCATCTGGTATCACAAACAGGATACAGGTGACAAATTGTGGGTTGAACCACAATCACTGCAAACTAAATTCATTTATATGGTTCATGACACTCCCATTGGTGAACACCAGGGGACAGAGAATACTCTCCAGAGACATAAGACAGTGGTCTGGTGGCCTGCTATGGCCAAAGATGTGGAACACTATGTAGACAACTGCATAGTGGGTGCTCAGAACAATCTCATTACAGTGAAGAAAAATGCCAAGTTACTGCTCCCAAGGGAGTCTGGACCATGGAACATGATACAGATCAGTTTCATTGGCCCTCTTACTAACTCCAGTATGAACAACAAGTATGCACTTCTTGTCACAGATTTGTTCTCCAAGTGGGTAGAGGCATTTCCCACTAAGAACAACCTGGCAAAGAAAAGCTGCCAAGATCCTGGTGGATCAACTGTTCTCCAGGTGGGGCCTACCTCTAAAGGTAGACTCAGATCAGGGAACTAGCCTTACAGTCGAACTGATGCAACAGACACTCCAACTTCTTGGAGTTGATCAGAAATTCCACATTTCTTACCATCTTCAATCATCAGGTTAGGTAGAAAGAGCTAACAGATGCATAAAACAGATGTTATGCAGATTCATTGATGATGACTCCAGGGATTGGGATTCCCTCTTGCCACTACTACTGATGGCAATTAGGGGTACACCTGTGGCTACCACTCAGTGCACACACTATGAGGTCATGACTGATAGCACCATGAGACTACCTGAGCACCTGTTAATTGATCTCCACACCTCTACTGCAGATAGAGTTTCTGTAGACAAGTATGTGGAAAAGCTTCATGATGACGTCATGAAGACACACCTGTTCGCTGCCAAGCAAATGGGCACAGCTCAACAACAAGCTAAAACTTATTTTGACAAGCATGTCAAAGAAGTCGACTGGCAAGTTGGAGACCAAGTAATGCTTCTCCAATACAGACAACCTACACACTCATTTGCCAGTAAATGGGAAGGTCCCTATCCCATTGTCAGCAAGCTCAGCCCAGCTGTGTATCAGATCGGAGTACACCAGCAGAAAAAGACTGCTGACAAGTGGTTCCATGCTAACCAATTCAAACTATATAAAGGTGACTAAAAACTTACTTTTCCTAACCCCATAGGGTGGAATAGTACTTTCTGCTAACTAATCCTTTTTTATCTCCTTCAGATATTGGCAAGATGGCTATCTTGCACCCTCTTCACCTACTGGTGGGACTACTGCCTCTAACCTCTATAGCACCCTACTCAAACCCCCACAGACTTACAAGGACTGATTGGATCACTTGTTTGACCAAATGGAACATTCATCTCCCATGGGTATTCAGATTAATATTCCAAACAAAAACTTTAAGGTTACTCAAAGCAAATACGCCTTCTGGATGCTGTAGCTGTTGCCCTGGATAAATCTTCACTTTCCATTCAATGGCAAACTGATACAAATGGCTACACAATCCCTGTAGCTTGCCTGGCCAAAGGTACATTCCATGGCTGACCTAACACTGACATATCTCAAAATGGCACTCTCTCTATTAGACAGGCTTCGCCATGACACACTGGTCAGTATACTCTTACTGCACTCATTGATCCTGCCTTTTGTCACAGGAGGCTACTGACTTCTGCCTTCAAAACTATGTTGCATCTTCTTCTCTCTATCTCTTTGTAGTCCCACCCAGTCAGGAAGAACTGCTTGCCTGTCCTCATATGGAGGATGGCCCTCCTAGTGGTTTGACCACCACATCACTCCCAGGAGCTCTGATAAACAATGTGCAATTTATGCATGTCCCAGTTATTTTCAATTTGTCTCATTGGAATAGGGCTGAATTTGGTTTATGTCAACAAACTAACACTTCTAAGTTTCACAGTATGATGCTTACTGATCTGGTAGCTGCTTACCAAACACGCTCAAATGATCCTATTGGTGGGCCTCACACCACCAACCATATTGGTGTTTTTAGACCAGCCCATAAATATGCTAAACCCAGACCAAAATGCATTAAACGGGACACAGCCTCAGATGTCCCTGGTGCAGACGGTTCTGTCTCTGGTATAACTGGACTAATTGTTACTGGCCTTTTTGGGTCAGGAATGGCTATTTGGAATAGAGCAGATATTGCTTCCATTAAGGCACAGACACTTAAGTTCCTACAAACACTTGGCAATGATGTTATGCTCCCTATCTTGCAAGGTGTTAATTCTCTTAGTGAGGAAGAACGTTATACAGTGTATAATATGAAGGAAACTGCTCAAGGGTTCAATGACACCAGACAGAAACTTAATGATCTTATTTTTCAGAATAACCCCAAGGCAGACAAGCAATATATTGGGCATGAAATTCTATGTTCTGCTTATGGTTCTTATGTTATTTCTACTATTAACGCTCTCTTCAGGGACTTGCAATCAGCCAAAATTCCAGATGTTATTCATGATCTCATATTGCGTAAATGGTATTGTCCACATTGTGCTAACACAGGTTGCATTTCTATGTGTTTAAAGAATTCTCTTAACATTTCTATGTCTACAGTGTGTAATATTGGTTACTTTTCCAGGTTTCCTAACAGAGCACCCTGTTACCTAACCAAATCTTGTTCAATTAAGGAAAACATGTTTGTGATGTTTACTGTCTCCTTACCACGCTTTGACCTGGCTACATCTGTCTTCGACAAGCTGGCAAATATCCACTCCATCGGACATCTTGAAAATGACATTTTCCGTGAACGAACTGAACTTCCTTCTATGTTGGTTTACCACCCCGTTCTCCAAGCTTGGATGGCTCCTTACACGAACTGTTGTGCTAAGAAAGGATTCTACTTATGCCGCTATGACATTTTTGACATTGTAAAACTAGTTTGCGGCTACTCGCCAGAACATCTTGACTGGGCTTTGACATTGGGTGAAGATCTGTCGACCAACCTTGCTGACATTCATCCAGATGATGTCCCTCCTGCTGCATCTTCAGCATTTGACACCGAAACAGCACCATCCAAAAGCTATCTTGAAAAGATGCATCACTTCATCACTTGGCTGACAAATCAGACTTTCTCCTGTCCTGTACGCTTACATCACTGGCATGTACTAACACTCAGAGTCACCTATACCTCTGAAGGACAGTTTTGTGTGGTTACTAATTATCCTTCTTTCTCTTATGGAGCTCATACATGCAATGTTGATAAACCTAATTTTTGTTTTACTCCACAGCAGAAAACTGTTATTGATCACACTGTGATCATGCCTGTTCCTCTCCCTGAACCAGACGTTATCGATACTGATCCCCAATACTTGCTTGCCCTGTCTCAATATTTGCCTATTTTTAACATACACATTGATACCTTGACTCTCTCCTTACAATCTCTTTTAGCTAGAAAAGATGCTCACTTGATTTATATCAGCAATACTATATCTATCTAATCTTTCTCAGTAATTATCCTGTAGCATTTGGTTAGATTGTTGCTAGCCTCCCTCCTTTCACTCTCCAATGTCCCCAATCCCCTTACCCTGGTATTAAGACTCTGGGTCCCTCAAGACCCTATGAAACTGTTTTCTATCTTAGCGCTGACCCAGGGCCTCCCGATGTTCCCAGTTAATGTAACCAACAACGTAAACTTAAGCTTGGAATGTCTAACCCTGTATTAATACATTGTTACTGTATGTATATATTTTTTTCTTGAATTTTACTCTGTACTCTTACTTTTATTGTACCTTTACTTTTATCTGATGTAGAGTCTTTGCAAATGAGTCTATGACTCAAAGGATTGTAATTCTGATTCTAGTCAAATAAATAAATAAATAAAGCAAATAATATACTTAATGATCTTATTCATGATGGTGATTTAAGTCTTGCCATTGGCAACTATTGGGTAGAACTTAGCTTAAAGGTTTTTGTTATTATTCAAGCATTCTTGATTGTTTTTCTAATCTTCACTTTATGCTGCTTGCGACATACCCTCAAACAACATTGAGAACAACTAGAATTCCTTTACAAGGCTTGCGCACCTGGTCTGTAAATGACTTTTTACCTCCATCCTTACCAGCTTACTTGGAATTGTTGCCCCTTCTGAGATAACAAGGGGGGGGAATGTTATCCATGGACCAGCACCCCTGATTGGCCCCCTACCTCACAGACAGTAATACTTATGGCACACACACTTATCGTACAAGCATAGGTGTCAGGATCTGAGTTCTACTGTATTTTCTACTAAGAATCATAATGTATTTGCTATCATAATTGTACCACTTGGGAGACACCTCTGTTTATACCATTGTATAATTATTAGTTACACAATACTGCCATCTTTAGTTGTAGTGCAGAACAGCAACTATCTATGTAATTATGTGGGTAACCACAAGTGGCCTTCATGAAAACAGGTCCTTCGTTTAGTTATCTTGTCTTTCTGCTAGCTCAGCATGCTTTCCCAGGCTAGTAAGAAGTTAGGTTATTTGTCATTCTCCAATTATGAGACTTTTAGATATCTTTTTAGTAGTTGCTATGGTTATAATCAGGGGTATGAGACCCTTTGCATTGCACCTTTTTCTCTGAGAAGAAGAAACATGTTGCTACATATAGGTAAGAAAGATTGGAGGTGTTCTCCCTGGTGTTTATCACTCTGATTTGGTTGTAAGTCTGCTTTATATACTAGAAATAAATCACTTTATGTGCTGGACACCACTTGTCTGTCATTTATTCACTTTTGTGCAGTTCCAACAAAAACCTGAGAAAGCTAATTTTATTATTCAGTTATACAGTTGTCCAACCAGTTTACTACCTTAGGACCTACTCTTAGGCTTCCCAGTTTGTTTAACAGCCTTCTATGTGGAACAGTGTCAAAGGTTACTTCAATCCATCAGTTCAATCTGGACCCAGACAGTGACTCTTGTGCTCTATTCAGCACTATGGCCTTCCCTCTTTACAGCCTTATAGTGGAACTGATGTCCTAATCATTTTCTATGCCTTCAGCTCTGACTTTTCAGTGTTTCATATGGTACCATTAGCCAAGACCTCACTTCTCAGGCACCTCAAGGCATGTAACTGTCTTCAAGAGGGATCCATGCCATCATACCCTAAATATAGTAATAGTTCCTCTGAAGCAGACAGCATGAACATTTATTTATTGAAATGTTTCACCAAGAGGGCACACTGAGCTACAAGTAGCTCATCTCACGGTGTGACCTGGGGGGTGGGGGTCACATAGGAATAGAACACAGAGTGATTACAGAAACACAATGTATGCAATTAGAATGGCATACAATTAGGAATCAAGTACAGCATGCTTATACAATAGCATTCAAGCAAAAGGGAATATGAAGGAGCTAGCAGGCAGTGCAAACAGTAGAGTGCAAACAGATTGGTCTTTGTGAACAGGAGACAATAGCACAACAGTACAATAAGCTACAGTTCAACTGAAGTGCAGATTAAAATTAAAACTAAAAATTCAAGTACAATTTAGGTTTGGGGGCTAGCTGGTTTATACAGAGGAGTGCAGTGGTGGAGGAGTGAGGTGGGGTGTAGAAGGGGGAAAGAAGGGAGGAGAAAGGGAGGTGGGAACCATGCCAAGAACTGACCCCTTTAGGATGCTGTGAACCCTGCCAGGGGCAGAAACAAGGTGAAGTTAGTGGAGAGTATGCTGAGAACACACCCCTTCAGGATGCTGTGAATCCTGCTGGGGCAGAAACAAGGTAAATTTAGAGGAGAGCATGCCAAGAACGGTCCCCTGCAGGATGCTGAGAACCCTGCTGGGGGCAGAAACAAGGCAAAGAGAGAGGTGGAGGACAGAAGGAATAGATAGGTGGGGGGCCGGGAGGTAAGTATGAAGTTAGTGCTGGGGGGACGGGAAGGAATGAGATTGGAGGGAGGCATACCAGGGACTGACCCCCACAGGGTGCTGAGAATCCTGCCAGAGGGTGGAGTGAAGGCAAAAGATAAAGGAGAGGGAGAGAAGATAGGTAAGAGGTGGGGGTGCAGGAAGGAAGGAAGGAAGGAGGGAGGGAGAGAAGGTTCGAAGTAGGAAGGGGGAAACAGGCAAAGGGGATAAAATTTGAGGAGTGGGAGATTTGGGGTGAGATAATCAGGACCAGTGCTTTGGGAGGAGGTCAAGGCAGATTATAGCAGGAGCAGCTGGGGAAAGATAGTTATGTAGGGTAGAACTGAGGGAGTAGGAAGAGGAGGAGTGGCATATTTGAGGGGGGAGGGAATACCAGAATTTGGGGAAGTGGTAGGAAAAAGCAGACTGACCAATGATTGTGGAGCAGCACAGGACCACCAAAATATGAGTGTTCCAAGATCTGAGAGAGTGGGAGGGAGGGGGAGGAGGTAGAAAGGGATGCAGTAAGGTAAGAAGGGAGTTTACAGAACCAATACTTAGAGGTGAATTTGGCACAATTGAAGATGCATCTGTTTATGAGTGGGGGGAAGGATAGGGCATGATAAAGATCACAATGATGAGTCCAGGAGGGGGCATCAAGAGCGAAGTGACAGAAAGAGTTAAAGAGAGTGTCCAATCTGGACAGGGAGGACTTGGGAGCGGCACCATAGACTATGTTGCAGCAGTCAAAAATGGGGAGACTCATCTTCTGGACAAGTTCACGCCTGGTTGTAGGAGGTATGCAACTGTGGTTCCTGTATAAGGCACCAAGCATGGGGTGCAGTTTTTTAAGGATGGCGTCAATATGTCCAGAGAAGCTGAGGTGCTGGTCCAACCAAACACCAAGGTATCGAAATGAGGTGGTGTCCTCTAAGATTGTCCGCTACAGGGTGTGGAATGAGAGCAGGTCAGGGAGCCTTGACAGTCTCTGCCTAGTGCCAACGGTCATGGAGACTGTCTTCTTGGCATTTAGGAAGAGCTGATAGGAGGTAAACCAGAGCTGGACCTGATGGAAGTCCTGCTGAAGGGTGCCTGCAACATCAGCTGGGAATTTGTTGGAGGTATACAAGACTGTATCATCAACAGACATGTGGATAGAGGATGAGGGGGAAAAGACTGAAGGTAGGTCATTAAGAAAGATGGAGAAGAGAATGGGACCAAGCGCAGAGCCATGTGAGACTCCTGTGGTGATAGGGAGGGGAGGGGAGATGGAATCCTGGACCTTGACAGAATGGGTTCTATCTGTGAGGTAGGACCTGAACCAGACTGTGGTGGGTGTAGACAGCCCAGCTGCCCAGAGGGAGTCAAGAAGGAGGTCATGGGAGACAGTGTCAAAAGACTTGGTGAGGTCAACAAGGAAGGCTGAGGTGATTAGGCCATTGTCCATCCCGGTAAGGATGGAGTCAGTGAGCCTAAGTAGAGAGGTGGTAGTGAAGTGATTTTTCCTAAATCCAGATTGGAACAGAGTGCAGAAGGAGGAGTCTGTTAGAAAGGAGGTAAGTTGAGCAAGAATTAAGTGTTCTTGGAGCTTAGCGAGTGTGGGGAGGAGAGAGATAGGGCAAATGTTTCCAGAAGAAGTAAGGTCACCACTTTTAGGAAGATGGAGGACCACGGCAGGTTTCCAGGGCAAAGGGACAGATGAAGACAAGAAAGGGAGGTTTAGGATTATTGAGACAGGATAGGCTATAGCTGGGGCTGATAGGGAAAGAAGCTTGGATCCAGATCTTCAGGTGAGGAGCCTTGGAAGGGTTAAGGGAAAGAAGGACATTTAGTGTTTCATCAGGGGTGACTGATGAGAAGGAGAAGGAGAAGGGGGGGAGTAGCAGAAAAGGGATGGGTACCTAAGAAGGGGAAGTGAGAGGTGGGAGGGACTTTAGGAAGGCCAAGGTACACGATGTATAGTAGGAGTTTAATTCCTTGTCCACTAGGCAAGGGTCAGATGCATGGGAATTGTTTATGTTAATTAAGGGGGGATGGGATGGGGGAAGAGGGCATGTACCACTTTCCAGCATTTGGAGGGGGAGCTGAGATTAGTGAGGAAAGCTGATCTGAAGTATTCAAACTTGGCTAGTCTGGTTTCTTTGGTACAAGAATTTCTTAGCATGTGGTACTTAGCAAAATCAGCAGAGAGTTGGGAAGTCTTTTGCTTCCTTCAGGCTTTGTCGCACACCTGGAGGCAGGCCAGCAGTTCTGGGGTGATCCAGGGTAGATGGTTGCTGCAAACTCTAGTTCATTTGAAAGGGGCGAATGTGTTCCAGATTGTAAGGGATTTGTCCTTAAAGTAGGCGAGGGCATGATCGAAAGTGGGGACAATGGTGAGAGGGGCCCAATCAGAGAGTGCAAGATCTTGTAGGAGGGGGTCAACATCTAGGGAGTTAAAGGCACAAAGTTGCAGGAGTTTATGGGGGGATTTAGGCCTGTGGACCTTCCTAACAAGGAAGATGGGGTGATGATCTCTGAGATCATCTGGTAAGAGACAGGATTTAATGACTCTGTGTAGGAGGTGAGTGCCCAGTCTATCAGGGAACGGTTTTGTGTTTTATGATTCAGCCAAGTGGGTTCTTGGATAAGTTGGGCAAGATTTAGGGCTGTTATGTCATTTTGAGTCTTAGATGTAGAGGGAGACAACCAGTTTATATTAAAGTCTCCCAGTAAATATAACTCCTGTTTATGAGAGAGGGAAGTATTGGAGGTAATAAGTTCTGATGCGACAGGGGGCTGGATACCAGGGCGGCAATAGATCCCTGCTATGAAGATCAGGATGGAGAAGGTCAATACAATTCTAATGGTGAGGGCTTCATAAGCAGCAGGGAGGGATGCAGAGAAAATGGTAGGGTATTTAAGTGAGGACAGGATAAACATAGCAACATCACCACCTCTGCCGGCCCTGTCCTGCCTAGAGATAAGAGTAACCAGGGATAGAGATGGAGTGGTCAGGAATCTTGTCATTGAGCCAAGTTTCTGTTAAGATTAAGCAGTCTGGGCTAATCAAGGCAACCAATATCTGCAAAAGGTCAATCTTTGGTATAAGGCTACAGATTTATTATTTCGCTTTTGTTGACCGGGTAAGTGCACTAGACAAATCCTGCCTATTTTCAGGCATGACCCGGGGGAGGGGGATACAGATGAATGCCAACTGACCTTGAACCAGATTAAGCTGTTGGTGGTATTTTTATTGAATGAGGGAAATTTGGCCAGGACACTTGGGAAATTCCCCTACTCTGCTGGTGCATGGCCGCCAGCAGGGGTGCTGGTCAGTCTTCCAAGATGGACGCTGTAGAGGTGCAACAGCAAGATCAGTCTGCAGATGTGGAGGAGACCGTGAAAAATACTGTTTCTCAGGTTGCATTTCCTTCAGCAGATTTGGATGATGCAGAGTTTTATATGGATGCTTCATCTTCCTCAGAAGAGCCCCTGGCATCAACGAGCTTAACTAAGCCGGAAAACGCCACTACGCTTGATTTGCAGCCAGCAAAGTTGCTTGCTTGTTCAGAGAAGCCAGGTTCTGTTGCCCCTTTAAAGAAAACTCTGCCTCAGCATGACGTCTCACTTGAGAATGCGGAAGTGTTTCAGGCAGGAAAGCAGCGTTTCGGCTGCGAGTGAGAGCGCTTCACATCGAAGGGAACGAAGCATTTCCAGCCTAAGTAAAGATACAGGTCAGTCGGGAGTGTCTCTTGCTAAAACTGCGGCTGCGCTTGTTTCAGACTGTTCGGGAGTACTGCGGGGATCGGGGAATGAGGCACCTAGCAACGGAGACCGGGAAAGAACTGCTACAGAGTCCCATAGTATTGTAAAGGCCCCTAAACTCTCTAAATAAGCGGGGTTTGTTTTTTCTCCTGAACATTTTGCTACTCCTGTAATTTATCAATCACAGTCTAACAATCAAAGGAGGTTACAACTTTTCTTCGAGAACGCGAGAGGGTGGGGAAGCAGACATTTCATTACAGCATTCTAATACCGCTTTCTCAGTCCATTAAGTCAGACCCTAATGTTTCAACTCCTTCTTCTAGCCATGATAGTACATGGACTCCTGCATCAGCTTTAATGGCAGCAGGGTGGAAACAGCAACCTTCAGGAGAATGGGCAGCTGATTTAACATGGATTCCTCCTTTGATTTAAATTCTCATTCTCTAGGTGGAACCCAGAAAAGCCTTCACAATCAATTGAAAAAAGGGTTCAGATAATACTGACTTAGTTCACATGATTTCTCATTCTAAAGACAATAATGTTTCTTCTGAAAATAATATTCCTATGTCTGACCAAAGACCTTTATTGTCTGAGTTATTTGCTAAAACTAAACGTGAAGCTGCCCCTAGACGGAATGCTGTTCGCATCAGATATAAAGGGGGAATGGTTGATAGGCCTGATAGGAGCTATGTTGGGAAAAGATTAATTAAAGAATCTTTGCATTTCTCTCCTAGAGATGTATTTGCCATTATTAATATTTCCGGAGAGGATAATTATGATGTTAGCTTTCAATCTGCTGCCTTATTAGAGTTATTCTGGATAAGATATAACCAGGTTAAATTTTCTCCAGTTTGGTCTCCGTTTATGATTATTCCTCTCTCTCAGCCTGCTATCAAATTTGTCACCATTATGTTCCGCAATGAAGGAGTACTAGTTGATGATATTACCTATTGGTTATCTAATAAGTGTGACATCTAGGGAGACCCGGAACCTATATTGGATTCCGAAGGTTTTTGGACAGGGGGGTGGAAATATAAGGTAAAACTGAGGCAAAATGAGAATGGTTTTTTGCATATCCCTAATTCCTTTTTGTTAGGCCGAGATAGGGGTGTTTGCTTTTATAGTGGCCAGCCAAGGGCCTGTTATAGATGTGGCTCACAAACTCATTTGTCTAATGTCTGTGATAGTCCTAGATGTGATAATTGTGGTGAAATTGGTCACACAATTGTTCAATGTACAAACCCTACAAAATGTGACTTATGTGAAGGTAGTACACATGCTTTTAAAACCTGCCCTTGGGCAGCAAGGAACAAATTGTCGGGGAATAATACTAAGAAGTTGATTCAGAGAGCTCAGGAAGGACTACTCCCACACCCTATTACCACACCACTTGAGAACCCTCTCAATTCAGGAAACCCGTCCCTTCCTCAAAACCTGGTTCGCCCCATAGCCTGATCAGTCTAGTAGTCCACACTTGCAAGACTCTTTACTAGGCCAAGGTAAAACCTACTTGTTCTGCTGAGAATTCAGTTCAGTGCACAGACCCACCCCCCCTTCTAAAACAACTTCTTCCTCTTTACCCCCTCGAAGGTCCACAAGGAATTTAAAAACTGTCCCTGACACATCACTTGACTCAGTGGAAACCGTTAACCCCTTCTCTATCCTGACTTCTTGGGGGGATACAGAAATGGATATTGCAGACTCGGATTCCCAAATTTCTACCCAGGATCCCATGGAACCTTCTCAAGGTTCTTATAAGGAAAAGAAAAGAAAAGGAGAAAAATAAAATAATTAACCTTTATTGCATATACGTGGCTTTCTATGGGCTTCTTAAATGTACACAGTATTTTAAATGGAGCTAAACGAAGGCTATTTTCATATGTTACATGATTCTAAAATATCTATCTGTTTTTTACAAGAAACCTGGATGTTCTCTAAAGAACATATTACAGCCTTTAAAAAAGATTGGCCCTGGGGCCCTTCTTTCTGGCCTTTTAGACAAGATAAAGCAGATGGTATTGGCATTCTCTTTGATTCTTTTCAGTTTCAACTGCATAAATTGATTGATTGCATTCCTGCAGGGTTTTGATTGTAGATTGTTTTCTGGAGTCTGTCTTATAAGGATTTATTAATATTTACAATCCGCAAATTAAAACAGCTAGAATTGCTTGCATGAAATCAATACAACCTTTCCTAATTACTACAAGGCCAGTCCTATGGGGTGGAGCTTTTAATTGTGTGCTTGTTGATAAGCGACCAATTGGGAAAAAGATATATTGCGATTCTAATTGTTTACAAACCATCATAAGAGAAGCAGATCTTAGGATTTGTAACCACTTAGAATCAACCCCCCCAAAAAATACATTTTATAAAGGAAGTAATGGTACCTGTATAGACTACCTTTTTTCTTCAAAAAAATATTCATATTTCTCAGTTTCTGAGACAGCCCTTTGAATTTTCGGATCATCTCCTTATACAAATAGCAGTAGAGATTCCTGTTGATTATAAGCCCTTTAAAACTAGATGGAGGCTAAATACTTTATCTTTAAGGGAAGGCTTTGTTCGGAATTCCATAGTTAAAATCCTTATTGCCCGATTGTCTGTACAATGTTTATATTCTGATTTATGGATTTGGTGGGAAGAAACCAAATTGGATTGTATGGAATGGTTTAAAACCTATGGGCAAAAGATGCAGAATGAGAAATTTCTTAACTATCTGACATTAAGATCTAAATTACAGTCGCTATTAACAAAAGCTAATACTTCTTCGGAAGATCTATCTTCTTTAATAAAACACATAAAATTACAGATGAGGAAGTTCCAATATGATCGAGCTAGAACCCTTCAGGCCTTAATAAATAACTATACTTCTAAATTGGTGATAGGAGACCCGTTTAGTCTGTGTAAAACTGTACAGGATAATACTAATTTGGAATTTTTAGTCAGCAACTCAAAAAGTTATTCTGCCCCTTCAGATATTTACTCTATTCTCTTTCGACATTTTCAAAATCTGGGTCCACAGATTGAATTTCAATCTGATGCCTTTCAAGACTTTTTGAAAGAGGTGAAAAGTCCTGTTATTGATGCCTCAATTACAAAACATATTACTGATGCTTTTTCAACACAAGAAATCATTGATGTTATTTCAAACCTAAAGCTAAATGTGTCACCTGGGGTTGATGGGCTATCTAATGCCTTTTACAAAACCTTTGTAATGGAATTAGCTTCATGTTTATGTGGAGTTTTAATTTTTTTCTTTCTGGAGGTAAGATTCATCAAGCATTTACAAAGGGTTACAAATTTATATTTAAAAAAACAGGAGATAAAGGTGATGTTAAAACTGAGACCTATCACTCTGTTGAATTCCGATTATAAGATTTTGCAATGTTGCTTAATAATAGGCTTAAATCATGGGCCAGTTTAGTGATATCTCAGTACAGTATTGTGGAGTTCCTCAAAGGAGGATACAATCAGTTCTTTGTTATATTAGAGATTTGATCAAATCTTAACTTATAGTAAACAGACTGGAATTTTATTATCCTTAGACTTAGAAAAAGCTTTTGATAGGGTTAGTCATCCTTTCCTATTTCAAACTTTAGCCTTTTTAGGAATGCCTTCTAGTATATTAGAAATATTACAAAATCTATACTCCCATTCCATAATCTGCCCAGTTATTAAAGGGAAAATTGGGAAAGGTTGGGCATTGCAAGCTGGTGTAAGACAAGGTTGCCCTCTGAGCCCTTTATTATATATTTGCTCCTTAGAGCCCCTTATTAGGAAACTACGGTCGGTCTATTGTTGGGAGGGTCCCAATATTCCTTTATCTAATTTTTTTATGAATATTCAAGTTTATGCGGATGATATCTGTTTATTTTTTAAACAGCAGAATCAGCTAGAGATATTTTTTCAGTTGTTTTATAGATATGCGACTCTATCCAATGCTAAAATTAATTTTCAAAAGTCTAAAGGGTTGTTAATAGGAGCAAACACGTTATCTCCCTTTGTACACAGAAATATTACCTTTTCCTCGGCACCTATTTCCATTTTGGGAATTCTTTTTGGTTCCCAAAATTTGTCACAACAGAATTGGCTTGCAGTTCTACAAAAAGTTGATGGGAAAGTCCAGAGGTGGAAACATTATAAATTCTCCAAACTGAAGAAAGTTCTGATTTTTAAGCAATTTTTATTACCCTGTCTGCAATATTTGGCATTTTTGTATCCTGTCCCGACTAACTTAGAGGTTAAATTATACAGTATTAGCTTTCAGTTTTTTGGAGGAAATAGGTTAAACCCTATTAAAAGATGTTATACTTATTTGGAGAAAGCTAAAGGAGGGGTAGGGATGATAGATCCAGTGGTTTTCTGCAATTCCCTTTTTCTCTCCTTCTCTTTTAGGAATTGTATCTTAGCCCCTAATGTTCCAGAATCTAGCTGGTTGAAATTTCTGCTAGATAATTATTTATCTAAATGGATTTACACTGCTCCAAAACCTCATGCTTCTTTTTGTACTCCCCTCTTTTTCAAGCCCATAGTTCGGAAATTGTATGGGTGGCAGTTGTCCAAAAACCAAATCATTAACTCCCAAAAAAAACTTTATTCTGCTATTATTTCTCAAATTTACCCTCTTTCCCCTGCATTTAAAAATTGCCCTAGTAATATGAATCACCATGTGCTAGAGCAATTAAACAATCCTCGTTACCCCATACATGTGGGAACGAATGGTTAATCATGTATGGTCGTTCCAGGTTAGAGAACAGCCAAGTATAAGATGAAGGAAGAACGGTTTTGTCCTTATTTAGAGTATAGCTCAGGAAGAAATGATGGAACACTTTTTTTTCCACTGTTCCTTTGCCTCCAGATTATGGGTGTATTTAGCCACTATATGGTATTTCCCATGGTTAAAGTATTTATCTTATGACTTATTAGTTCTGGGGTTTTTCCCCCCATGTTTAGCTAAATTTCATACCTCTACATTACAGATTTTTTTAGCATGTTTAAGGTTTTGTTTATGGCAGGTGAGATGCCAGTATATCAGAAAAAAACGACCTTTATAAGTTTCAGCCAATATGTTATTTGTGAATTGAATAAAGTTTATCAAAAAGATGCTCAGATCCATGATACTAGGAAAGTTCAATTTTGGTGGAAGGGTTTTTCACATTTGATAAAATTTAAATGATGCATAAGTTTTCTTTATTTTGATTTGAAAAACTTGCAGAACCTGATTATCTCCCTTATTTTTGTTTGTTCCAGTGATTGACTGTACTTCATTTCTTGACTACTTGTATATGATTTTGTTTATTATTCTTGATTTCTTTTGTACATGGCTTATTTCAATAAAGAAGCAAATTACCCCTACTCTTTTTCGATAAGTGCAATGGGATCTTTAACATCCACCTGAACTTATCACCAATCCAGGCAGATGGGACCTCGGTTTAACATCTCATCTGAAAGACGGCACCTCAGAAGTGCAGCACCCCTCTCATGCTACACTACAGTGTCAGTACTGGGATATTAACCCAAGTGCCAGATGTAGGAACTGAACCCACAGCCCTCTGATCTCCCGGCCTCAGAGGCGAGTGTGCTACCTACTGAGCCACTGACACAGATGTTCAGGTGTATGATTTTCAGGCCATTAGGCCACAACTATTTAACATTTTACCTTCAGACCCATACTAAAGGGGGTGCACATTCCTGGAAGGTGATGGTTGCAAACTCTAGAAACCTTGCAACCAAGCTACCTGAACTCGCAACCATCATGGCAGTAGAAAGATTGGACTGGGTCGCTATGACAGAAACATGGTTAACGGAAAACCACGGATGGGACAAGGCTATACCTGGATACAATTTGTTCAGAAAGGATAGGCAGGGGTCAAAGAGAGGGAGAAGTAGCCATTTACATTCAAGAAGACATGAAAGCCACAGAGGTACAGAGTCACCCTAGGGACACTGAGTCACTGTGGCTTACTATAGATACAGGAAATGGAAAAGTTTTCAGGATCAGTGTTATTTACAGACCTCCAAATCAAGGACAGAAAGGGGACAAAGACCTGATAGAAGAAATACACAAAGTGACTCAGAGAGGAGAGGTGATACTGGTGGGGGACTTCAACCTTCCAGATAAAAACTGGAGTACACTAACGGTGGCAACAAGAAGAAGCAGGGATTTCTTATTGGCACTACAGGGAGCAGGACTAAGTCTAGTGATCAAAACACCAACAAGAGGAGATGCCATACTTGACCTGGTCCTTACAAACACTGAGAGGGTCAAGGAACTCAATGTGGGATGCCATATGGGTAACAGTGACCATCATGTGGTTAGATTCAAGGTCAACCTAACGGAGGACACTTGCCACTCAAAAATAAAAGTACTAAATTTTAAAAAGGAGGACTTCAACCAAATGAGAACCAACATAAGAAATAACTTAATTGATCTTCAAGTGGACGAGTTCAATGTCATGTGGGGGAAACTTAAGAAAACAATCCAGACAGTCACTGATCAATGCACCAGAAGGGTTACCTATGACAAACACACTCAGCAGGTCAGGCCCTCTGCTCCAACAGTGCCAACCTCAGAGGCAAGAGTGTAAACAGGTAACAGACAGGGTAACCCTTCTGTCTGCTTGTGGGTCTGAATCTCCTTTAGTCTCAAGTTCTTGGGGGGATTCAAACTGTGAACCTTATGCTAGCGTACTCAAATGTACAGGCGCAGATTTGTACCCTCTTTGGGGATTGCGGTACAATCTTATGCCAAGGGGCAGCAAGTCAGGCTTCCAAAATGAACCCTAAAAACTCTATAAAAGACCTTCGGTATATTATTACCAGTTACCAGTTTAGTAACACCATCAAGCTCTTGAACAGTTTTGTCAGTCTTAACCCTCTATACGTCACATGCAAAAGAAAGAACTTGGAAAACTCAAGCAGAATCTTTCAAATGAAAGGTTTACTTAAAAATGGATAAAAATATGTAAAATGTAAACACAGAACAATATATCAAAGAGCATACAATCACATAAAGAAAAACAAGGAAAACTACAGACAAACTCCTACCAACATACAGTTAGATCTTTTCTATCTAATGTATTAACTCTGTACAGTGCTTAAGTTAGATCAGAGATCTTGTTTCTTAAGAGCCCAAAAAGATATGTCACAAAGATCAGACACAAGTCCTAGTTAAACTGTGTCTGTCTCACAAACCCCTTCTATGATGTCATCCAACTCCTCCTTTTAGAATGTAAAAAATATACAAACAATGATCTTCCTGTCAAGAGATATTTTAAATGCTGTGACTTCAACAAAAATTAATTTACCAAATTATGACAGTCTTTAATCAAGCCTTTCCTGTTTGATCTTGAGTGGTTCCTGTTTCCAAGGCATCAAAGGTTTTTTACAACCTTTTAGCACCATGGTGAGATAACATGTTTTTCCTCTAAGACGTCATAAAAGTTTACAAGCCCTATATCCTGGCAGCTGTGTCAGTTCTAATTAAGACAGAAAAACATCCTGGTTTCAGGTTAACATATCCTGTTATTTTCACTAAAACCTTGGGGGGGGGGGAGTCACCCAGGAGCACAGGATCAGTTCACTCCTCATACAGACACGAAAGGCCATCAGCATTCTGATTGGTCACTCCAGCCCTATGTAAGATTGTCTTGTCATACCCTCACAAGGCAAGACTTCATCTTAACAGTCTACCATTAGTTTTTCTGATTTGGGTCAGCCAAACCAGGGGATTGTGGTCCATTTTTACCTCAAAATGCTGCTCATATAAGCATGGCTCTAACTTCTTTAGGGCCCACACTATGGCAAGACACTCTTTTTCCACAGCTGAGTAAGCCTGCTCCCTGGGAAATAACTTTTTACTGAGGTACACTACAGGGTGAACTTTCCCTTGGTTGGATGTCTGACTCAGTACTGCCCCAATGCCCACATCTGAGGTGTCAGTCTGGACTATAAAAGGTCTGTTGTAGTCAGGACTTGTCAATACAGGAGCACTGCACAGTGCCTCCATCAGTCGGATAAAGGCTTTTTCACAGGCTGATTCCCAGGTAATTTTCTTAGGCATCTTTTTGTTTACCAGGTCAA
Source organism: Neoceratodus forsteri (assembly GCA_016271365.2). Classification (NCBI taxonomy): domain Eukaryota; kingdom Metazoa; phylum Chordata; order Ceratodontiformes; family Ceratodontidae; genus Neoceratodus; species Neoceratodus forsteri. The sequence goes on from CM057455.1 coordinate 958,486,264, forward strand.
ATAGGGGAGTAGCCAGGGCACTGTAATTGGGTACAAATTTCCTATAGTACCCTGCTGTCCCTAGAAAACTCCTGACCTGCTTCTGCATTTCTGGTCTGGGCCATGCCTTGATCTCCTCTATTTTCACTTAGGACAGAGCTGTCCTCAGCCTACAACATGCCTGTGGTATGCCACTTTAGCCATGGCCACCTGGCACTTCTCAGCTTTGACTGTGAGCACGGCCCTCTGTATCCTGCCCAGTACTTCTCTAAGGTGGGACAGGTGTTCCTCCCAGCTGGCACTAAAGATGGCAATGTCATCCAGATTCGCCAAGGCATACTCCTCAGCACCATTTATCACCTGGCTCACCAACTTTTGGAAAGTGACCAGGGTGTTATTCATTCCAAAAGGCATTACTTTAAATTCAAATAAGCCTATCGGAGTGATGAAGGCTGACCTCTCCCTAGTTCTGTCAGTTAACGCTACCTGCCAATACCCCTTTGTCAGGTCAGTAGTTGCAAGGTAGGTCGCCCCTCCCAACTTGTCCAGGAGTTCATCCGTCCAGAGCATCAGGTGGGCGTCTGACTTTGTGACTGCATTCAGTCCATGATGGTCCACACAGAAATGAGTGGAGCCATCTGGCTTGGGCACAAGGACTATGGGTGAGGCTCAGGGGCTGTGGGATCTCCGGATTACCCCTAAATCCAGCATTTCCTCCACCTCCCTCCAAATGTCCTTGTGGACAGCCTCTGACACCCAATATGCTGTCTGCCGTATGGGTGTCTGTGTCCCTGTCTCCTCATCGTGCATCGCTAAGGGGGTTAGTCCAGGCTTGGCGCTAAACAGTGGGGCAAAGTCTGCTAAAACCTCCCTTACTTCCTGGATCTGGTCTGGAGCCAGCTGGGGAGACAATTTAACTGCCTCCACAGAGAACTCCTGCTTGCATTCATCCAGCAAGTCCAGAAGGGGGTCTCCTTCATCCGTCCCCTCCCCAGGACTACATACTGCAAACAAAAAGTCAGCCCTATTAGCATATGGCTTCATCATGTTGACATGGTACATTCTTTCTGTCTGTCTTCTGTCAGGTAACTCTATGATATAGTTCACGTCATTTACCTTCTAACTACTTTGTACTGTCCTGCCCACTCAGCCTGCAGCTTGTCTTTCCAGACCGGAATAAGGACCATGACTTCCTGACCCACCTTGTACGAGTGAGCTCTGGCTCTGCGGTCATACCATACTTTTTGTTTCTGTTGGGCAGCTGCCAGGTTGCTCTGGGCTGTCCCCATAAGCTCCTTCAGCCTTTCCCTAAACCTAAGGACATAATCCACTATGGGAGTGCCCTGGGTGGTGTGCTTGCCTTCCCAGTACTCCTGGATCAAGTCTGGGTGCCCACATACCCAGCGTCCATATAAGAGCTCGAAGGGGGGAAAATCCTGTTGAATCTTGGGGCACCTCCCTGTATGCAAACAACAGGTGGGGAAGGTATTTGTCCCAGTCCCTCCCATGCTGTTCAGCAAATGCCTGGAGCATTGTCTTCAGGCCACCATTAAATCTTTCCACAAGCCCATTGGCTTGTGGGTGATCCGGTGTTGTGCACCTCTACACCACCCCACACTTCTCCCACAAACATTTCATCAGGTCCAACATGAAGGAACCCCCTCGATCAGTGATAACCTCCTGTGGAAACCCAACACTGGAGAAAATCCCAAGTAAGGCATCTGCCACTTTGTCCTCAGTGAGGATAGGGCAACTGCCTCTGGATACTAGTAGGCATAATCCACCACAGTCAGGATGAACCTCTTTCCAGAGGGGCTGGGGATATTTAAAGGCCCCACAATATGCATTCCCACCCTCTGGAATGGTTCCTCCACTATGGGAAATGGAATTAGGGAAGTTTGGGTTTTCTTACCTGTCTTCCCTATTTCTTGGCACCAGTGGCAAGACCTGCAATACTCCTTCACCTGCTGGGTGAAGTTGGGCCAATAGAAATTCTAGGCCAACTGCTGCATAGTGCATGCAGTTCCCAGATGACCAGACAAGGGAATATCATGTGCAATCTTGAGCAACTGCTCACGGTACCCCTGGGGAATGACAAGCTGCCTGCCTATCACCCCTCCCTCTGTCTTCACAGCCTGAGTATACATCAATCCATTTTCCCAATAAACCTTATGTTTACCGTCACCTCCCTGTGCTCTGTCAGAGCCTGCCCAAGCTCTCAGCTTCTCTAGACTAGGGTCACTTTTCTGAGCAGCTGCAAACTCCTTACACATTCGCAAGGCATGGGACAGGTCCCTTTCAGTCTGTAAACTAGGGTCCCTAGCACTAGCGTCAGGGCACTCAGGATCAGTGTCATCCCTAACCCTCTGAAAATGGGTCACTCCTCCTCTTTCTTCGGAGTAACCCTCCGTAGCTGTGTGGTTAACTACTACTTGGGAAATTTCTACCCCCTTTTCATTAGTCTCCCTATCAGGAGACACAGGCTGAGGAACCAGCCTCCCAGTGGTTTTCACAATGGCTTCTGTGGGGTCCAGGGAACTACAATTTTCCCTTACTACTTGGCTATGGGTAACTGCACACACCATCCCCTGTGTTTGAGATTGTTGCCAAGGATGACATCAACTGCTAATGTTTTGGCTACAGCCACCTGTTGCACAGTTTTCCCAGTTTCACCCCAGTCCAGGAGAACACTAGCGAGTGGCAATGTTTTCTCCACCCAGTGAAGTTTTGTACAGTTATGAATTCATTGGATATAAGCTGACCAGGCTCTACCAGATCCTCTTTTAACAGCATCAGGGATGCCCCTGTGTCCCTTAACCTTTGTGGCTGTACACCATTCACTGTGACTGGGTGCATGTGTTCCCTCATGTTCGCAGGCATGCTTCCAGGGACACACAAACAACCCACTTATTTCCTATCCCCATTCTGTGTATTGCTCACCCTTTTGGGTCACTGTCTGGCAATATGCCCAGTTTCTTTACAGACCTAACATTCGTTTCTCTTCTCAGAGTAATATTTTCTCTGAAACCTCGGGCTAACTGGTTTCGTTGGAGACAGTGAGGGTTTTAGCTGCTCTGAAGGTGCGCTTTTCCCTTTCTGCACTGCCACACCTGCCCCACTCACTCTGAGAGCAGGTCTGCTCTTGGCATGACGGTCTGAGAGTTCATCAGCCTCTTGCACTGTTTTGGGATCTCGGTTCTCCAGCCAGGTTTTCAGCTCTGCTGGGCATTCCCAAAAAAACTGTTCTAACAAAATAGCATTTTCAATTTTATTAACAGAGTTTGCTTCAGTTCCTTCCCACCAATGTTTTAAACACTGATGCTGTTTTGTGGCTAGCTCTTCGTAGCTCATATCAGGGCTTCTCCTGAGCTTATGGAATTTAGCTCTGTATGCTTCTGCAGTTAAATCAAATGTTTTTAACAGTGCAGCTTTAAGTTTTCTGTAATCATTACTGTCCTCATTGTCCGTTTGACCCAATGCATCCTGAGCTTTCCCAGTAAGTAGCGGGGATAGCTGGAAGCTCCAGGACCCTCTAGAAATTTTTTTCCCTGAATACAAACTTTTTCAAAGGAATTTAAAAAGGCATCCATATTCTTCCCCTCTTTAATTCAGCTATCAATTTGGAATTCAATTTGTAAGCCAGTCCTGTAGTTCCAGTTAAACCCAAGCCACTTACCTGCTCTGGTGCTGGTGATTGGAGTCGTAGCTTCTCCAGTTCATGTCGCCTTTGGTGCTCATTCTCTTTCCGGCCAGCCTCCTGCTGTTCTCACCCTGCCTCTTGCCATTCTCATTCAGCCTCTCTCTCTGGAACTCCAGCTCCATTCTGCACAACTCAATCTGCAGCTTGATTGCTTCTGGCTCCAGAATTATTTATTTTTATTTTTTTATTTATTTAGCTTTTGTTGACCGGGTAAGTGCACTAGACAAATCCTGCCTATTTTCAGGCATGACCCGGGGAAGGGGGATACAGATGAATGCCAACTGACCTTGAACCAGACTAAGTTGTTGGTGTTATTTTTTTAGTGAATGAGGGAAATTTGGCCAGGACACCAGGGAAATTCCCCTACTGCTGCTGAGTCTCAGTAGCCTGTGGGGGGAGTATGGGAGTTGGCGTGCAGTGACAGAGCTAGCCATGGCTCAGTTGATGGAGGAGTCGGAAAGGGCGCTCATAGGCGCTGAGGAGCTAATGCAAGAAGGCAAGATATCGAATAATGCAAGTTTGGAAATTACCTTGGATGTTTCTGAGAGTTCGCGACGAAATGTTAACATGCTGTTATCAGATGGCAACGAACCGTGGAGTTCCTTAAAGGCTGATGAAGCGGAGGATCCCTTTTTGTTAGCAGAGAAGGTAAAGGACGCGGTTCCTTTAAAACCGGCACCAGGGGTGAGTCGGGAAGCCGGCAACATGGAAGTGAAGGCGCACGGAGCGCAGACACGGAGTCTAGCGATGATGGCCCAGGAAAAACTACAGGAGGAACAGCGAGAATCTGAGAAATGGCCTGGCAGTCGGAAGAGCTTGATAGACACAGAGAGAGCGGGACATGCAGCAACTGAGAAGCAGGAGACAGGAGCGAGGGGCATGGGATCTTCTGCTATTTCCTCGCGGCCTGTAAGTACTCTGCATAAGACTTTTACTTTCCCCACTATCCCTATATCTAAAGATTCAGGCTTTGTGTATAACCCTAAGGTGGCCCCAGACTCCAAGCAGTCGCCAGTCATATATCAAAGAGACGCTGGAGTGCAAGACGGAGTGACTGAATTTTGTTTTACACACAGCATGAAAAGAAATCATTAGGGGCCTCTATCAAAGGACTTGGGTTTCCCTAAGACTATTGTCTCTGAGTCTCCTGATTTATTGGGTGAACATGATAACACTTGGTCTCCTCAGGCGGCCTTATCAGCAGCAGGGTGGAAACAGATGGATCATGGGGGTTGGTCACCAGGCTCTGCTTGGAATGATTCCTGGGGTTTGCAATCTGCTATTTTGGACAGGAAACCGGGGAGGGGATGATGGGGCTCAAGCTTCTGTTAATCGAGTCGTTTTGCAGAAAGAAAAGGCTGTGCCTTTAACTGATACTGTGCCTGGTGTTACTGTAGGGAGGCCTGATCCTGATATTTCAGAGCAAGTAGAGGGCATGGAGCCAAGCCCAAAAACCCCTATTGTTCAGCCTATTTAGTCAAAGCAAGAGAGACAGCCCCAAGGAGGAAATGCTGTTAGGATCAGATATAAAGGGGATTGAAGAAAGACCGAATAGGTTCTATGTTGGTAGAACTTTGATTAAAGATTCCTTAAAGTTTTTCCCCAGAGATGTTTTTGCATTTATTAACATTTCTGGGGAGGATAACTATGATATCAGCTTCCGTTCTCCAGCTCTACTGGACCTCTTTTGGGAAAGATATAACCAGGTAAAATTTTCCCCTTTATGGCCCCTTTTTTGTTATTCCGTTATCTAAACCTTTAATTAAATTTGTGACGGTCATGTTTAGGAACGAGGGGGTTCATGTAGATGATATAAAATTTTGGCTTTCCCAGAAATGTGAAGTGTTGAGTGCACCAGATCCAATATTAGATTCAGAATTATTTTGGACAGGGGGTTGGAAGTTTAAGGTTAACTGAGACAATCGCGACAGGGTGGAACACATTCCTAACTCATTTTGTTGGGGAGAGATAGGGGGTCTGTTTCTATAGTGGTCAGCCCAGGGCCTGTTACAGGTGTGGGTCTAGAACACATTTATCTAGTGCATGTGACCGACCTAAGTGTGACAATTGTGGGGAAGTAGGCCATGTCACTATGTTTTGTTCAAACACTTTAAATGTGATTTATGTGAAGAGCTGAATCATGCTTTCAAAGACTGTCCTTGGCGCCAAAATAATCTGTCTTGTGGGATTCTGATTTATTAATTGACAAGCACAAGAGGCTGGTGTGTCTCAGCATGAGGTGACCCCGCAGTTAAAAACCTGGTTATCCCCAGAATGTAATTACAGTGAAGGAAGAGGTAGTAGAGGTGGATAATGTGGTTCATAAGCAGGCTATAGGTACAGGAGTTCCAAACTTACTTCAACCAGTATGCTATGTTGATACTCCAGAGGAAAAGGGTAGGGCAAGTGATAGGATTACATCCCCGTTGCCCTTTAGTATTACGGAGGTCCAGTAGAACATCCAAAATATTTTGCCTCAGGATTCAGATAGTATTGAATCAAAAATCCTTTTGCGGAGCTGTCATGGGTGATTCAGAAATGGATGTGGCTGATACTGATTCCCAAGTTTCTGTACAAGAGGGTGGGGAGTACAGAAGGAGGATTATAAGGAAAAAAAAGAAGAGAAGGAAAAATGACTGTTTAATTATGGTTTTGTTAGGCTAATAGGATGGATTTTATATAGGCTACCTTCAATACCCATAGTCTTCTGAACTTTCAGAAAGATAGCGGTTTTTCAATTGATATTTGATTTACTGATTTCTATTTGTTTTTACAGGAGACTTGGATGTTTGCTAACAGTCAGGTTTTTACTTTTGCTAAAGATTGGCTGGGGACCTTCTTTTGGTCCTTTGGGAAGAAGACAGGGCTGATGGGGTAGGGATCTTTTAACTCTTTTAATTTTACACTTCACAAATTGATCGAGGTATGTCCAGGTAGAATATTGCTTATAGAAGGATGCTGGTATAAGAGCAGAATTAGATTGATTAATATTTATGGGCCTCAATCTAAAGCGGGTAGAGTTAAGTGTTTCACTGATGTTCGCCATTTTTGTAACAACTATCCCGGTTTTCTGGGGGGACTTTAATTGTAATTTAAGGGGAACAATGGTGTAGATAGGCTGATTTCTGGTAAGAAAATTTATTGTGACTCTGTGTGTTTAGCTAATATTATCAAAACAGCAGATTTAGTAAACTGTGTTAATACTAGGAGTGTGGTTTAACCGCAATTTTTCACAAAAGGAAAAGTTTTTGATTGATTATCTATTTACTTCAAAGAAAACCAGATACATAGTCCACAGATTATTCCTATGGAATCTCTGATCACGCTTTTGGTAATTATTAAAGTTGGTGCTTATCAGAGTTTTGTCAAACATAGAACTATGTGGAAATTAAATACCTCAGTTTTACATGAGATTGTGGTTATTAATTCTATTAGATGTATTTTAGAAGCTAGGCTGTCATTGGTCTTTTGTATCAGGATATAGGCATATGGTGGCAAGAAACCAAAATGATTGTATATGTTGGTTTAAAAACATGGGATCCGAAGAGGAATACAGCCTTTTTGACTATCTTAAACTTAGAAATCAACTTCAGAAAGCTTTGACATGGGCTAATTCTTCTAGAAGTAATTTTACTGATCAAATAGCCGAAATCAAAGGTCAAATGAGGTATTTACAGTATGATAGAGCAAGAACGCTTCAAGCTCTAGTCCAAAATCATTTAAAAAAGTCTGTTTTTGGGACCCATTTGAATTGTGTAAAACGACTAAAGATCGGGGAGCATTGGAATTTTTATATCAAGGAGACACTAAAGTGTATTCCACCAGTGCACTAGAAGAAATTATTAAGCAACATTTTAAGGATTTAGAGCCTAAAGATACTCCATCGCTCTTCAGATCAGTCAATTTCTAGGCAGAGTCTTGGGGATAAAAGGGTTACGGTAGGTGGGGGTACATTAGAACAGCCTTTTTCAAAAGCTGAAATCCAGGATGTCATTAAATCCCTGAAATTAAATGTGGCTCCAGGACTGGATGGGTTATCAAATGGTTTTTATAAGGTTTTTCAGTCTGACATAGTGGAATGTCTTGTTTTGGTGTTTAATTTTTTCCTTACTGGAGGGGCACTGTTGAATTCATTTTCAGAAGGACGTCAGATATACATTTTTAAAGCAGGAGATAGAGGGGATTTCAAAAATTGGAGGCCTTTAACTTTGTTAAACACAGATTACAAACTTTTGGCCACTTTGATTAATAATAGGCTGAAAGGGGTGGCAGAGGAGCTTTTCATGCCTATTCAGCATTGTGGGATTCCGAACAGAAGAATTCATTCAGTTTTATGTTTGATCAGGGATGTTATTGAACAAGTACAGATTGAGGGACGATCAGGGGTCATTGTGTCTTTAGACCTGGAGAAGGCATTTGATAGGGTGGATCAGGGTTTTTTATTTTCTACTTTAGACTGGTTTGGTATCCCTCAGCCTATTATAACTCTATTGCAAGGTTTATATAATAATGCAAAAGTCTTTCCGGTCTTAAATGGAGGTTTGGGGGAGGGATTTTACATTAAGTGTGGAGTCCAGCAGGGATGTCCGTTAAGCCCTCTTTTGTATAACTTTTCGTTAGAACCCCTGATAAGGGGGGTCTGCTCCCCCCCTATGTGGCAGGGGATCATGGTGCCAGGTGTACCCAGTCCCTGTGTCATTCAAGCATATGCAGATGATATTTGCCTTTTTTTTTCCAACCATATGGAATTCCCAGTCTTTTTCTCAATTTTTTCTGCTTATGCCAGTGTTGCCAACGCTAAATTGAATATACATAAATCAAAAGGGCTACTATTAGGCAATCAGCAGAGAGAATTATTTTTCTTTAAGTCTGTAGAGTTTTCACTCAAACCTTTAAAAATACTAGGGGTGATGTTTTCAAATCAGAACTGTCCATTGGATAATTGGTCGGGGGTTCTGGACTCTATAGCACAGAAAGTGTTACTTTGGAAAAGGTTTAAGTTTTCGAAATTGAAACGAATCCAGATTTTAAAACAATTTATTTTACCCAAAATTCAGTATATGGCGGTTATTTTCCCGTTACCTCTGCAATTCGAGACAAAACTTTATAGCATATGCTTTCAGTTACTATGGGGAAATAGATTGAACCCGGTAAAGAGAGGTTGTACTTATTTAAATAGACAGCAAGGGGGTTTAGGGATGGTGGATCCAGTGGTATTTTGTTTTACTCTTTTTTTTTTCTTTTAAAACAGGCCTTAGGTTCTTCTACTGAAGTAGATTGTTTAGCTTTCAGAAATCTGTTTAAACTATATCTTAGTAAGTGGGTTCTCAGGCACCTAAATGGTCTCAGAAATTGGGGGTACCGGGTTATTTTAAACCTGCGGCCCAAAAACTATATAAGTGGAAAGTGTCTAAAGATTTGATATTAAGATGCTCGTCCAAAAGTTTGTATAATGAAATTATGGCACAATTTTTCCATTTAGAGCCAAACTTTAAAAATTGTTCAAGTGACAACACAAGACATGTGTTAGAGCAACTTAATAATAAAAGACTTCCCCCTTATATGTGGGAAAATCTATGGCTTATAATGTATGGAAAATTGAATGTGAGGGGTACGGCTAAACATAAAGCTATTGAGGACAGATTTTGCCCTTATCCAGAATGCATAAATATGGAGGAGATGATGGAGCACTTTTTTCTGCAATGCTCTTTTCCCATTAAATTATGGTGTTTTTTAGCTCAGGTTTGGGACTTTCCTTGGTTGGCTAAGATTAGCTATGCTATCCTGGTGATCGGGGACTTTCCCCCTCACCTGAGTAGATTCGAGAATAATACTTTACACTTATTCTTGGCTAGTCTGCGTTTTTGCTTATGGCATACTAGATGCCAATGGGTATTATATCAGAAACGTCCCTCTTGGAGGGGTTTAGAGTTCTGCTACCAATGTACTGAACAGAATTTATACTGAAGAATGTCAATTGTATACCTCTGACAAAGTACGGTTTTGTGGAGGGATTTTGCACTTCATTAAATACAAATGAGGAGGATACACATAATGATATATATATATTGTGAATGTTATATGGTTTTAGAGTGGTGAAGAGTGTGTATAATTAGGTATTAAGGCCTAGTATGGTTTGTGTTTTGTTCTTGTTTTCTTTTTATTGCCTTTGAATTAACCTGTCCTTTTGTGCTCAATTTGTTAACCAGTGGCATAGGATATGTTTATATGTGATGAATCGTTTTTGTTTTTCTAACTTTTCAGGATTGTTGAAGTTTGATGGTTTTTGACTTGTTTTCCTATATTAATGTGTATTGTTTGAATGTGTTTATTCTAATAAAGTTACCCCTACTCTTTTCGATAAGTGGCATGGGATCTTTAACATCCACCTGAACTACCACCAATCCAGGCAGATGGGACCTCGGTTTAACGTCTCATCCGAAAGACGGCACCTCAGAAATGCAGTACCCCTCTCATGCTGCATTACAGTGTCAGTACTAGGATATTAATCCAAGTGCCAGATGTGGGAACTGAACCCACAGCCCTCTGATCTCCCGGCCTCAGAGGCGAGTGTGCTACCTACTGAGCCACTGACACTGAGAATGCTGGTGAACCTTCCCCTGCTGCTGTGGCCCTTTGCTGGCACTGGCCCTGCTGTCATCCTCACTGGATCCAGACACTGCACTGGCCGCTGGCCCCTCCATGCTCAAGGTTTGGTCCTTTAGGCCCTGGACACACTGTGGAACTTAAAATGGTTTAAGTGCCTTAAAATGGTTTAAATCCCCCAGCACTGTTTGCAGACAGACTACAAGCCCCTTAAAATGTTTTAACAAAAGTGTTTTTAAACCCTGCTAGATACCTAGTCTTAAAACCATTTTTAAAAATGTTTTGGAGCTAGCATGGTTTTACTCACATGTCTGTCCAGGAGTAAAAGTGTTTTAAGCTGTAATGGTTTAACTAAAACAGTTCTAGCTGCAGTGTGCCCAGGCAAGCACAGTCATATGTGTTGGACTTAACACAAAATAGTTACAAGGAGAACAGGTTTAACACTAGCAGTGTGGCCACACTAAACCATTATCAAAAATGGTTACTGAGTAGTGTGGCTGCACTGAAATGGTTTAGCTAAACTGGTTTTAAAAACGGTTTTCAAAAACAATTCTGTAGTGTGTCCAGGGCCTTACAGTCACAGCCTGTGACGTAATGCTCTGGTCATCTGCTGCCATCAGGACATCCATGAGGTTCTGCTTGGTGGCTCTCCTCTCATACAGGACTCCTCTGTCCTGGCACAGCTGCTTCAAGTAGTCTACAGTGTGCCCACTGTAGTTGGAAGCTATCTTCTTTCTTAACTATGGCTACTCTAACTTGCAATTTAGAAAAAAAATAAAACAAGTAGGAACTTTACTGTAAGCAAAATGATATAGTTCTGTTTCCTCTTTAAAAATAAATCACTGCCTTATTTTGCAAGTGAGCTGTACAGTATTAAGCTGACAAACTGAACAGTTAAAGCTTATGTTACCAATTTTATCCACACAGCTGGCAACCAAATCTGTCACAAATGAACTCTGCAGGTCAGGCCCTCTGCTTCCACAGTACCAACCTCAGAGTGCAACAGTGTGAACAGGTAACAGACAGGGTAACCCTCCTGTCTGCTTGTGAGTCCAAATCACCTTTAGTGTCAAGTTCTGGGGTTGGGGATTCAAACTGTAAACCTTATGCTAGCATACCCAAATGTACAGACATAGATTTGTACCCTCTTTGGGGACTGTGATACAATCTTATGCCAGGGGGCTCCAAGTCAGGCTTCCAAAATGAACCCTAAAAACTCTATAAAAGACCTTAGGTATATTCTTACCTTTTCCCAGTTTAGTAACACCATCAAGCTCTTGAACAGTTTTGTCAGTCTTAACCCTCTATATGTCACATGCAAAAGAAAGAACTTGGAAGACCCAGGAAGTACCTTTCAAATGAAAGGTTTACTTAAAATTGGATAAAAATATGTTAAATGTAAACACAGAACAATGTATCAAAGCGCATACAATCACATAAAAAAAATTAAGGAAAACTACAGACAAACTCCTACCAACATACAGTTAGATATTTTCTATCTAATGTATTACCTCTGTACAGTGCTTAAGTTAGATCAGAGATTTTGTTTCTTAAGAGCCCAAAAAGATATATCACAAAGATTAGACACAAGTCCTAGTTAAACTGTGTCTCTCTCACACACCCCTTCTATGATGTCCTCTAGCTCCTCCTTTCAGAACTAATTTCCCAAATTTTGACAGTCTTTAATCAAGCCTTTCCTCTTTGATCTTGAGCAGTTCCTGTTTCCAAGGCATGAAAGGTTTTTTATAACCTTTTAGCATGCACCAGAAGGGTTACCAAAGTGAAAAGAAAATGAAACCCCTCATGGTTTTCAAAGGAAGTGGCTAAAATAGTGAAAGAAAAACAGAAGGCATTCAAGATATACCAGGGAACGAACAAGGAAGAAGACTGGGTGTCGTACAAGGAGAAAATGAAAGAGGACAGCAAAAAAATAAGAAAGGCAAAAGCGCAGACAGAAGCAAGTATAGCAGAGAGGGCAAAGAGAGGACACAAATCCTTCTTTAGATACATCCAGGAAAGAAGGAAGGCAAAAGGGGGTATAGTCAAGATTACAATTCAGGAAGGGAAAACAACAGAAGACGACCCAGAAAAAGCAGAAATCCTGAACAAGTACTTCTGCTCGGTATTTATTGAAGAGGACCCAGGTGATGGCCCAGAAATGGCAAAACACAACATCACTGGACAAGGGGTTGATACTAGCCCCTTCACAGAGACTGAAGTACTGGAGGCACTAAATAAACTGCAAGCTGACAAAGCCATGAGGCCAGATGAAATGCACCCCAGGATCTTAGAAGAACTGAGATTAGAGTTCAATTGTGCTTACGCAACTAGATGAGATGAGATGATGCTTGTGTGACTTGATTTACTTTGTGGCTTTCCGCCTCTCTGTCGGTGGGATGTACCACCCTGTAGGGGTACGATGCAAGGAACCCTAGAGGAGGGTCCCCCCCCCCTTACAAGTGCCATGGGAATAATTGTGTCGGCTAAAGGTAGGTTAGGAAGAAGCCCACGGGTAAGAGAGATGAGCCGCTGGAGGAGGAGAGGTGGATGGTGGGCAATGGGAAATGAATCCTGAAGAACTTTAGGATGAGTGACCTTATAAGCTTAATGGGGGAGTGACATAGTTGCTCCACCCATTGAACCTTGGGCTTAAAGCCCTCCCATTTAATTGTGCTTACTCAACTAGATGAGATGAGATGATGCTTGTGTGACCTGATTTACTTTGTGGCGTTCCACCTCTCTATCCATGGGATATATCACCCTGTAGGGGTACGATGCAAGGAACCCTAGTGGAGGGTTCTTCCCCTACAGGTGCCATGGGAATGATTGCATTGGCTAAAGATAGGTTAGGAAGAAAACCAAAAAGAATACCCAGTCGGGTGTTGAGCATCGAAGAGGCAAGGATGATGAATGAATGAATTCTGAGAAGATGATAAGGGCAGACTTCCTAAGGAGAGAGGGGAAAGCCTGGGCCACCATCTGTTTCCATCCAACTGCAGAACCTAACTAATTAATCTAAGAAAGCACTAACTCTAACTAATTTGATGACCATTGGCATGGAGGAGAGGAAAAAAACCCTTTCAGGAAGAAACCTCTTGGGATCCAAGGCATAGGTCGCCTTCCCTCCAGGCTGACATTTGATTTGAGGATGTATGTCTTTAAAAAGAAGGATTTGTTAAAGAGAAGGATATGAGTAGGGAGGATGATGATGGGTTAGGGGAAAAAAAAAAAAAAATAAAGCACAGATTGAAGAAGGAATATGAGGCAGCAGGAACCCAAGAGGGGTATGCTTGAGTAGTCGAGGGAAAGGAGTAGATCCATGTAGTAGTCAGAGAAGCAAGGGGTATCCAGATGCACTCATGAGAAGACTGAGGATGATGCAGACTGATGATGATGATCACCGCAGGAGTGCAGCAGTTCGATACGAGAAGACTGAGGAAGAGGAGACAGGAAATTAACTTGAACAGTGGTGGAGAGCAGCCATCCAAGGAGCAGTTTGATGAGGCAAGTAAGCGATGAACAGGCTGATGAGTTCAATTGATCGATGTGAGTAAGCAGACTCTGAAGCCAATAAGGCATGGCGATTCGATGAGGAGCTTGATTATACGACAGGAATAAGTAGACCCTAATGTTGGATGTGATGAAAGTAGAGAAACCATGAGGTAAGGGAACCAGAGGGAATCAGGAACCTGAATATCTGTGGCAGGAGGGCCACTGTTCGATGAGGTGGCATAGGATGCATGATAGGTATGCCCAAAAGAAATATCGATTGCAGGTCTGGATTGTAGTGAAGCCTTGATGGCCGGTGTGGGATGAGAACTTCAGGGCCAGACGGAATCAGCCAGAGACAGCCAAATTACGAGGAAGGCAGAGCAAATGGGCAATGGCTGCAGAGGAGAGAGAGCAGAACGAACACACGCCGAAGCATTTCGAAAGGAGTGCTCCAAAAGGAGACGAAGTGCCAAGGTAGAACTGGCGCAACAAATGTAGAGGTTCTTCAAGAAGAAACTGGAAAAGCAAAATAGTCAACCTTCAGAGGGAGAGAAGCGAGGAATAGGGGAGAGCTCAGGAGCGACCCCTGTGGGAATCAGATTTAACTGCAAGGAAGGTAGCATTGCATTTTTTTGTTTGTTTGTTTTGTTTTTACCATGACACAAGGACTGCTGCATTTCTTCAGAAAACCCTCTGAGAGGAAGTCTGGAAATATTAGCACTCACTGGGACGTCAGTCAAAACCCAGACCAAAATGAAGTCCGTTGGTTTCTGTTCTGACAACTGTTGTCGTACCGTATAAGGAATTAGGGTGTTTTCCAGATTGTTTTGCCAATTAAAAGGACAGGGCAATGACAGACACATGCCAGAACTATTCATTTTCATTGCTTGAGTGTGTGTGTGCACGAGTTTGTGTTGGGGCGGTTACAAAGCATGGTGCTTCATGGTATTCCATTGGTTTGCATCAAGTGAAACAGTACTGATGGAGTGCAAAAACCGGCTTACCCATTCAAGAAATAAAATGATGAGCTCATAGATACAGTAAATTATACCGATTGTCAAGAATGACTCAAGTCACCTGTAATAGTACTTACACGCTGCATGCCCTTCCGTAAGTCATCGAACAGTGATGCAGTCCACTCAGCTGTATATAAAAAATGAAATGGTAAGGGCAGAACCCCACAGAAAATAAGATACTGCATTTGAGCAGGGCTATCTGGAATAAACTGTGCTTCAAGCATGCTTACTCAATGCATAGAGTGAGAGACTGCAAGCAGAGGATGCAGATGCACAGGAAGAATGACCCAGCAGAACACGGTATGGATCCGGGAGGCCAGGAGGGAGAACGGCAGAAATGAGGGCAGCATGGAACTGGAGCCGTTCGGCAGGAGCGGGTTGGGAGAAGCACCAAACAAAGAGGCGAGGCAGATGCTCCATGCAAGGCAGGGGAATGAAGGGGCATGGGGGCAAGAGAACAATGAGGAAACCAATCGAGGGAGGCAGAAGCGAAGCCTCAGTAGTGGTGGAAGGGCAAAGGATGGGAAGAGAAAACGGGAGATGAGAATGAGCGGCCGGAGGTGCCAAGGAAACGGACAGGCTCAGAACGAAGGAAGGCAGCGCCTCTGGCCACAATGAGAAACGAATCCTGGAGAACCCCAGGATGAGTGACCTTATAAGCCTAATGGGGTAGTGACATAGTTGCTCCACCCACTGACCCTCGGGCTTAAAGCCCTCCCATCAGCTGCCCATTGGCTAAACTATTCACTAAATCTCTAAAGAGTGTGGAGGTACCCGAAGATTGGAAAAGGGCAATCGTGGTCCCGCTCCACAAATCGGGCAGCAGGGAGGACTCTGGAAATTACAGGCCAGTAAGCCTCACATACATAGTGGGGAACTTAATGGAGACACTTCCCAAACAGAGGATTATGGCATTCCTGGAGGCCAGCAGCCATCAGGACCCCAAGCAGCATGGTTTCACAGTGGGTAGGTCATGCCAAACAAACCTGATTGAGTTTTTTAACTGTGTTACAAAGGTTATAGATGACGATGGGGCGGTAGGTGTGGTCTACTTAGATTTTAGCAAGGCCTTCGACTCAGTTCTACACAGAAGGCTGATAAAGAAGCTAAACTTCACAGGAGTTGGAGCAGAAGTAATTAGATGGGTTAAAAACTGGTTACAAGGCAGAACCCAGAAAGTGCAGGTAAATGGAGTACTGTCATCAGAAGGTAGGGTAACCAGCGGTGTGCCCCAGGGTTCAGTACTGGGGCCACTGCTCTTCAATATTTTCATATTGGACATAGATACATAGATACATAGACAGTGTCGGCAGATAAGGGCCTATGGCCCACCTAGTCTGCCCATTTGAGCTTGTAAGTTCAGTTTGTTTTCCTAGAAGTCTATTTCCCCTTACCCCTGACCTCTAGAATTCCTTTATGTCTATCCCATGCATTCTTAAATCCCGTGATTGTTTCAGCCCCCACCACTTCCTCTGGCAGGGTGTTCCACTTGTCCACCACCCGTTCTGTGAAGAAATTCTTTCCTCATGTTTCCTCTGAATCGTCCTCCTCCAACTTCATCCCATGCCCTCTAGTCCTGAAACATCTTTTCGCTTAAAATAGTGTTTTCCTGCACCCTGTTCCTCCCTGTAAGATACTTGTATGTCTCTATCATATCCTCTCTCCCTCCTCTCCTCCAGGGAGTACATGTTCAGTTCCTTCAACCTGTCTTCATAGGATTTGTGATGCAACCCATGCACCATCTTTGTTGCCCTCCTCTGAACCTTCTCTACCCTGACATAGCTAACGGACTACAGGGAAAGGTGTGTCTGTTTGCAGACAACACCAAAATATGCAACAGGGTCGACACCCAGCAGGGAGTAGACAAGATGGAAGCTGACCTCAAGAAACTGGAAGAATGGTCTGGAGCAAGGCAGTTGAGATTCAACGCCAAAAAGTGCAAAGTTATGCACATAGGAAAAAGAAATTCAAATAAGGCCTATTACCTTGGATGGGAAAGACTAGCTGCCTCCACCCAAGAGCACAATTTGGGAATCATTATCTCAGACAACTTGAAGGTAGGAAAACAGTGCGAGAAGGTAGCATTAAAGGCCAGCAGTATGCTGGGATGCATTGGGAGGGGAATCAGAAGCAGGAAGAGGGAAGTGATCTTGCCGCTGTACAGATCACTGTTTAGGCCTCAGCGGCAGTACAGCATCCATTTCTGGAGGCCCCACCTCAAAAAGGACATTGACCGAGTGGAGACAGTGCAGAGAAGGGCAACAAAAATGATTCAGGGAATGCATGAGAAGTCCTACGGGGATAGACTGAAAGAACTTAACATGTATTCCCTGGAACAGAGAAGAGAGAGGGATGATATGATCGAAACATTCAAGTGCATAAAAGGTATAAACCAGGTGCAGATAGATGATCTCTTCCAATTTAAGAAGGGCAGCAGAGCCAGGGTACATGATCTAAGGCTGCAAGGAGGGCAGTTCTCCACCAACTCCAGGAAGTGGTGGATTCCTGTAACAGCCTGCCTGCAGAGGTGGTGGGGGCAAGCACAGTGGTAAGTTTCAAGAATGTTTAGGACAGATACAAGGGAGCCCTCAAAGCCAAGGGCAGTTAGAAGGCTAGGCTAAAAGACTATGGGCAGACTAGATTGACCTGGTCAACGTCTGCCGTCAACTTCTGTGTTTCTACCAACTACACTACCTAGCTACCAACCGTACTTCATTACCTCATTCATTCCAGTAACACAAGCACAATAATGTTGCAAGCAGTCCTACTTACTTAGTCATCTGCTGGACCAGTAAATTGCCAAGTGGTGCATGGAGTTTGAAGCTATAAATAGTGTGCATACCCTAAGTGTCCCACGGACTCTCACTCCTTTACTCCCACCATCTGCATCCTTCCCTTCTGGCAGCCCACCTCTTTCCATCTGGGCATCTTCTACAATGTTCCTTAAGCCAAGGGACCTCACTCCTGCAACATTTCTGGGTTGGAACCCTCGTCAAGAGGGTTCCTTCCTATCATACCCCAAAAAGAGTGATAACAGGGCAGAACTGTGACATGTGGAGGTAAGGGGCTTGATATGTTCTTGCCCTGCTGCTGCTCCTACAGCTTTGTTCCCTGGTGCCCAATTCCTTCAATCAGGTGATGTCTGTGCTGGTGGGTGGGGCTTTAGCGATACCAGGAACTGTATTGAATTTGCCGATCGTGACTTCTTGTCATTCCTGATTCATTTTGCTGTCTGGATTCTGTGGCAGAACTGTGTGGTGTTGAACTGAGCCAGTCAGGCTCTGAGATGTGTGGAGGTACAGGCCTAGATATCTGTTTGCCCTGCTGCTGCTCCTACAGCTTTAGCCCCGGTGCCCAATTCCTCCAATTAAGAGGTGTCTCTGTTGGTTGGCGGGACTTCCTGAACTATTTCTGTGGTCTTGGCATAGCAGTCCTCCACTGCAGTCCATAGCCAAAGGGCAGAGCACAAGAGCATCATTCTGTGGGTGTCAGCGTGGGACAGCAGTTTGCGGGAGACTGCACCAACCTTGTGTCTGTTTCTCTATATTACATGCTGTGTTTCATCCTTGTAAAGTTACCTTATTGTTTGATGTATTGTTTAGTTCATTTGTGCATTTAATATGTACTGTAGTTTAGATTAGTTCCTGCTACGTATTGCAAGCTATTTATGTTTCAGTGTCTTGTTTCAAACAGCTCAGTGTACTTATATTACTTATATTCCTCAATAGCATGTATTAGCTGTTCCTATGCTTAGCTGCTGTGGTTTACCCTTATGATGCTTCATTTGGAGAGAGTGATTATATATTATCTATGTTAATTTGTTTGTACTAGAGTTTTAGAGTGCATTGTGTTTATTTTCTCTGTTCTGTTGGATAATGTGCTTATTCTAACACCGTGGCTGCTTAGCACAATTGTCCTACATTACTTGCAGCTGCTACAGCTCGGTACATATTGACCTTGCTGTTTAATTCATTTTTCCAGCTGTGACCTTAGTTTCTTAAAAGTTACCTTTGCTATTTAATCCTGAAGGTGCATCTATTCTGCTTAATTTAAAATGTATTTTTTATTACTGTAGTTTGCTACTGGTTGCATCTCATTATATCATTGCTGTCAGTCTGAAAACTGCTTTATCTGAACTGCCACAGTTTAGTTTCATATGTTGCTACTTATTAGATATTATAACTTTATATCTATATGCTTCTCCCACTCCTAATCCTTACTCCTCCCTTCTGATCTCAACTCTCCCTTCCCCTCCACCATCTCCTTAATTTCTGTCTAAGTGCCACTACTCCCTCTCCAAGGTCCCCTATCCTTGTATATCTGCATCTTTCCCCCTTACCTCACTACCTAGTCCCTATTTAAGGTCCCCTTCCCCCGTTTCACTGTACTGCTCACCATCTGTCTCCCATCCCCTGCCTGGCTGGTTCTCTCCTCCCATTTTCTCCTCCTTACCCCTTCTGCAATTGTTTCCTTCCCCAGCTCTTCTCTCAGCTTAACCCTACTCCTCTTCTCCTTGTTCCCCTCCATTCCCAGCTAAGTCTTCTCCCTCATATTGCTCCATCTCTACTAAAAGTCATGTTTATTTATATAAAGCGCTTTTCAAAATATCAAAGCACTTGTACATAGAATAAAACAAACTAGAATCATGATAAAAGCAGTAATCAAGTAAAACCAACAGCAATCCAATTAAAAAGCATCTAAGAAGGCTGAATCAAATAAATAAGTTTTTAGGGAAGCCTTAAAGGTCTCGGTGGACAGGCACTCTCTAATCTGATGAGGTAGAGAGTTCCACAGGGTCAGGGCCATAAATGCAAAAGACCTCGCCCCTGAGGTCTTTAAACGGACCTTGGAAACCTCTAGCAATCCCTCATCAGTGGAACAGAGCAGTCGTAGAGGGTGGTAGGGATGCAGGAGGTCTTGCAAATAACACAGCGCCTGTCCATGTAGGGCCTTGTAGGTCAGCAAACCAACCTTGAAGGTGATCCTCCACTGCACTGGCAGCCAGTGCAGTTCGCGGAGCACAGCCATGATGTGGCTAGATTGAGATAAGCCCATCAGCAGCCTGGTTGCTGCATTATGCACCAGCTGCAGGCGGCAGATGTCCACCCCAGGAAGCCCTAGGTAGAGAGCATTGCAGTAGTATAGGCAGGAGGTCACAAAGGCATGGACCAGAGTAGGAAGGTCATCAGATGGAAGAAGGTGTTTTATCTGGGCGATATTCCTCAGATGCTAAAAAGAGGACTACTTCTTTAGAGCTACATGCTCTCATGGCAGAAGAGGAGGTGGACATGGCAGCCATCACTGAAACATGGGCCATCCATTACCAGGACTAGGAGCTGGTGGTACCAGGGTGTAAGATATTCTGCAGAGATAGGGTAAATGGGAAGGGTGGGGGGTGGCACTGTATGTGAAAGAAGGACTGAAGTGTGTTCGTGAGGAGGGCGAGGAGGGTAGTACAGAGTCTTTATGGATGCAAATCCAGGATTCCAAAAATAGGACTCTCAGGATGGGGGTAGTGTACAGGCCACCATCTCAGACAGAGGAGTTAGACAAGGAACTAGAGGGACAGATCAGAAGGGCCTGTGGAAAGGGTAGCATGGTGACTGTGGGGGACTTCAACCTGCTGGGAGTGGATTGCAGTACCCCAGCCACTGTGAATAGAAGGGAGAAGATACTTCTGAACATGTCCCAGGATAGCTTCCTAATGCAAATGGTCAATGAGCCAACCAGGTTAGGGAACACCCTAGACCTTGTACTAGCAAATGGGGAATTTGTGAGGGAGCTGAGGGTGGAAGAATTGCTGGCAGGGAGCGAACACCACTCAGTGTGGTTCACGTTGAAAATGGGTAAGGAGGAAGTAGAAACAGGTACAAGACTGTTGGACTTCAGGAGGGCCAACTTCGGGAGGATGAGGGAGGTAGTTAAATGGTACCTAGCCAGAATCCAAACTAATATGGACACTAACCAGAGGTGGGAGGTCATAAAACTGGAGATTGAGGAGGCAACCAAAACCTGCATCAGGGTCTAGAGTAAAAGAGCTAGGGCCAAGAACCCTAGCTGGTTGAGCAAGTGGGTCATGGAGAAAGTAAGAAATAAAAGAGTTGCATTTAGGAGGGTCAAAAAAACAGGGAGCGGGGAGGACAGAGAGGATTACCTGAAGGAACTGAAGGAGGTGACGAAGGCAGTAAGGGCAGCCAAGGCATCTAGGGAGCTCAGGCTGGCGCAAGGCATCAAGATGGGTGAGAAGCGATTCTTCAGGTACATCAGGGAGAAAAGGAGTTGTAGGGACAAAATAGTAAGGATTAAGAGGGATGGGGGTGGGTGGAAACATGGGCAGAGCAGGCAGAAGTGCTTAATGAATACTTCTGCTTGGTGTTTACTAAGGAGAAAAGAGGGGAACTACATGGGGGGGTGGGAGGTCAGGCTTATGGGGGAGCAGGTGACAGATGGGGGAATCACAGATTGCAGAGTACTGGAGGGTCTGAGGACACTGAGGGTGGACAAGGCACTAGGGCCGGATGGCATTCACCCCAGGGTACTGAGAGAGCAGGCAGAAATCCTGTCTGGGCCCTTGGCAGACCTGTTCAATGCCTCCCTGGTATCAGGAAGTGAACCTCAGGTCTGGAGAATGGCTCACATGGTACTCTTCCATAAGAGCGGTCCCAGAGATGAACTGGGAAACTACAGGCCAGTAAGCCTCACATCCACTGTGGGAAAACCAGTAGAGACAATCCTGAAGGAGAGGCTGGTGTCCCTTCTGGACCAGGACGTTAGGCAGCATGGGTTTGTCAAGGGCAAATCCTGTCAGACCAACCTGGTGGATTACTATGACTGGGTAATTAGACAGTTGGACATTGGCCATGCAGTGGATATCCTGTTTCTGGACTTCAGTAAGGAATTTGACTCAGTGCCACATGGGAGGCTGGGTAGTAAGCTCGCAGGTACAAGTACAGGGGAGAAAATGGTGGGATGGTTAGTAAACTGGTTACAGGGAAGGCAGCAGAGGGTGGTGGTGGAGGGAGCGCTAATCTCCGAGGACAGTGATAAGCGGAATACCACAGGGCTCAGTGCTGGGACTGGTGTTGTTTGGGTTGTTCATATCAGACATCTCAATGGGCCTCAAGAGCAAGATCAGTTTGTTTGCAGATGACACCAAGACTGGAGCAGTAGTGGATGACCTAGAAGAGTGGCATGGGTTGCAGGATGATTTGTCAAATTGGAGACCTGGTCAGACACCTGGCAATTGGGGTTCAATGCCAAAAAGTGCAAGGTGCTACATTTCGGGGCAAAAAACCCAAGAAGGAGCTATCAGCTGGGGGGGTTCAGCTAGTTGTGACAGAGGAGGAGAAGGATCTGGGAGTGATTATACTGGGCTCAATGAACAACTCAGCACAATGCAGGAAGGCAGCTGCAAAGGCCTACAAAATGCTGGGTTGTATTGCCAGGCGTATATCTTCAAGGAGAGGGGAGGTGATCCTGCAATTGCATAGGTCACTGGTTAGGCCACACCTGGAGTACTGCATGCAGTATTGGCGACCATACCTGAAGAGGGACATTAAGTTACTGGAGTGGGTGCAGCGCAGGGCAACAAAGATGATCTAGGGACATGGGGACATACCGTACATGAGCAGACTGAGGGAGTTGAACATGTACTCACTGGAGGAGAGGGAGGAGAGACGGGTGATATGATTGAAACCTTCAAGTACATGAAGGGAATAAACAAGACAGGCACGAGGGACTATTCAAGTTAAGGGGAGGTAGGGACACTTGAGGTCATGATCTTAGATTGGAGGGGGGAAGGTTCAGAAGGGAAATGAAAAGACACTTTTTTACGGAGAGAGTGGTGCCTGGGTTTAATGCGTTGCCTGCAGAAGTGGTATCCTGTAGAACGGTGGACTGCTTCAAAAGGGAATGGGATAGGGTAAGAGGGAGGGGCAGGAGAGGGAAGGGGGGGCAGCTGCAGTATAAGGGTTGCAAGCTGCACACTCGAGCAGACTCGATAGACCATAAGGCCTTTATCTGCTGGCAGTTTCATATGTTCATAAGTTTGTAGTGCATACCCCCCTCCATTGCGTATGCTCAATCCCCTCCCTCCATCTACTAATTTCCCCTGTCCTCTCTACTTATTGTCTATCAATTATGTTCTGTACTGTATATCCCTCTATCTCATGTCCCTCCTGTTTACCTAAGCTTCCCTCCCTTCTACATGCTTTCCTTCCTCACCCCCTCTTTCTCCATCCTTCCTTCCCCTTCTCCAATCCTCCCCTTCTCCAACCTTCCCCTCCTCCTGCCTTCCCTCTTTCCTCCATTGCCCCTCGCTCCCTGGGCCCCTCTCTCCTCCCTTCATCCTGCCTTCATCTTGTATCTCTTAAATCCATGCTTTACACCCACCCCCTCCACCCTCTCACCCCTATTCTACCTCCCAGCTGCCATGTAGAAGCCCCTCTGTCCCAGTTAAGCTCCTTGTCTAGCTGCTTCTATTGATTGCAGGAGACATTGAGCCCAATCCTGACCCTGTTCTCTCTTCTTCCTTCAGCCTCCCCAAAGGGTTAAGAGTGGCACACCTCAATGTCAGAAGCCTCCTACCCTAAGGTGGACCTAACTCTGATCCTATCAATAATTATCTGGATTGTTATTTATACATAGTGGGCCAGATTCTAGAAGAGATACATCTGGCATAACTTGATGAGCCAAAAGGAACAGTGCAAGTAGCAAGTTACGCCAGCAGTTGCAACATATGGTATTCTACAAAGTGGCCTTCGACATGCCACAGGCTACTTGCTACAAAGTGGACATATGCCAGCACTTATGCCCTAAACCTCCTGTGACTTGGCACTAGGGGGTTTATGGCAGCAGTTGTGCCCTATTCTGGAAGGGCAGCAACAAAGTTCCCAATGTCGGGATTCTACAACACCCACAGAGGAGAACCATCAACATAAGTTACACCAGCATTTAGCTGGTGTAACTATACATACGCCCTCTGGGGGCTGTGTAGACCTGCCAGCAGACCGGCACTGATCCATGTGCCTTCCCCCCATGCCCTGAACACCACAGTAGGTGCCCCACAGGGCATCTCTCACCCCCCCAGCCCCCGATCCCCCACACAGTATGTGCCCAGCAGGACATCTTGCACCCCCCAGTCCGCCAATTCCCAACCTGTCCATGCCCTTCTGCAGGGCTCCACACACCCCATACCCTTGAATACCATTACCCATGGTACCAGTGGAACAGGTTATCTCCAGGACCAGCTCAACCTCGATCCAGGACCTGAGTGCCAATATTGTGCAACTCCGGTGATTCTGGTAGTTCAGGTGGCTCCCCACCAGTTGTGCCAGTCCACCTCCCACACCCCGACCTCATCCCTGGCAGGTGACTGGCACAGTCCACCTCTCACCTCCACGGGCAGCCACAGACTGAGCTCCGTAGGAGTGCTTACCGTATCATCACACTCAGTGCATGAATGTACATTCATTAATTGGGTGCGATTATAGGAAGCACTCCTAAGGAGCCTCGGTCCAGCGGCTGGCTGTGGAGGTGAGAGGTGGCTGTGCCAGTCGCCAGCTGGGATGGGTTGGGGTGTGGTGGACTGAACAGCTTGCAAGGGGCCACTAGACTACCAGGGAACAGCATAGGTTGAACATGCGGCACTGCAGGGTCCTGAGATCAGGTTTGGGAAATGGGTCCTGGGTGGTAATGCCAGCTGCCCTGGGGGTATATCCTGTTTGGGGATAGGCTGGGGACACAGCTGCCTCTTCAGGGCTTTGGGTGGCACATGCACTCACCAGACAGGGGATGTGACTTGCAACATGCCCCTCAGTTAAGCCCTTTGTTTGGTGTAACCATCCGGCGTGTCTGGTTGCAGGCCTTGTCATGGGACCCTGCCTTCTAGAATTGGGTGTAGGGTCCATGTCGCGAACTGAGTTTGGTGTAAGTCGCCTTTTGGCGGCGACTTGCGCCATTCTTCTGAGAATCACACCCAGAATCTGTATTTTGTATTGTTTGTAATTTTGTAAGTATTTGTTCTTATGCAACCAGACCTCTTTGAAAATGAGCTCTGCTCAATGGAGTGTTATCCTTATTCACTGCTTTGAATAAAAAAATCTACTACTACTACTGCTGCTGCTACTGCTACAACTGTTCATGGTTAATCTTCACTCTGACATGCTAATTATCTCCAAATCTTAGCTTTCTCCCAAGATTCCTGATACTTCAGTTGCTATACCTGGTTATTTCATTACTGGCCAGAATCGTGCCCATAGGGCTGGTGGTGTTGCCATTAACCTATCCTCTAGCATCCAGTTCACCTCTGTACTCTCTGTCTCTTCCCCATCTGCCTATGAACATTTACTCCTCAAACTCTCCCTCCATTTCTCTATTTCCATCTTTGTGGCTAACGTCTACTGCTGCCCAGGCCACTCCCCCTCTTCCATCATTGACCTCCTCACTTCTATCTCTATCCATGCCTCGACTGATGAATTACTCATCCTTGGGGACTTCAATTTCCTCTCCCCATTTCATTCCAAATTTTGCCAAAACATTAAGTCCCTTAATCTTTTTCAACTGATCACTGACCCCTACCCACCACAACCATAAATCTTTCAACCACACCCTGTTGGACTGGGTTCTTGCCTCCAATGCTTCCTGGATTATTGATGCCAGAACCCTTCCAGACACCCCCAGTGACCACCACCTGGTCTACTGTTTTCACAAATTACACTGCCCCAAAGCCTCTCCCAAGCTCCTGCAGATCTGGTCCTTCCAATCACTGGATTTATCCTCCTTCCATGCAGACTTGGCAGCTACTGACTGATCGCCCATCTCTTCTGCCAACTCCATTGATTCTGCCTTGCATTATTTTTAAGTCCAAATTCCAGTCCATCTGGGACAAGCACGCTCCTCTCAGAAAAGCCAGGGTCTGTGATTCCCACCTTCCCTGGATCTCTGCTAAATTACTGACCTGCCACAATGCCTGAGATCGTGCCTGGAAGGCCCACAAGCCCTCTTGCTCCCCAGCTGATTTTTTTTTTCAGTTTCTGAGGAGTCTTTTTTATTAAGATAAATCCAGAAACATTCCTAGAGGTGTGTACATACAGCCATCTGCTCTTTTAAAATAAATGTTCATATTTCATTAAAAACATGTTTTACATGATCTTTTTTAAGTGACAAAAAGGAACAAAATCACATTTTGGAAAATTCAGACTTTCAGGTCATGAGACTTGAGCAAAACTTTTACCTGGTTCACAAAACCAACCCACAGCACCACTGGAATGTTTCAACATGGTTTTGTTTTTAGACCTCCCCACTTTATGAAACCATACAGCACATAGAAGGGTAAATTAAAATATGTAAGCATGACTTACACAAGGAAAGGGACACACTGACATAAAAGTCAAAAGCTACCACCAGTTATTCTTTCCATGTACCATACAAACTACTGCAATCACAAAATGTAACAATGATTTCTTTCTTTTAGGGTTTCGTTCCAGAGTAACCAAGATGAAGGTGTTCCATAATTAAATTCATGCTAAAAAAACCTGCATTTATAAAATAGTTGATAAAAATATTCCTCTCTGTTAACAATACAGCATGGAGGTACAGAGACCAAATGATGGAAATAAGAGGGCAGAGGCGATATTACTCAGACTTGGCTTCTTTATCGTCGGCATCAGCTGCAGCCTCATTAGTTTTTGAATCTCCATTTTCAGAGTGGTTCTCTTCTTTTGCATCATCCTGCTTAGCTCCCTTTTTTCCTTTTGCTGGTGCCTTCTTGTCCTCCTTCTTATCATTTGCAGCCTTCTCTTTCTTTGCTGGTGCCTTTTTGGGCTTTGCCTCTGGTTTTGGTGGAGCAGGTTTAGCAGACAGTCTTGCAGACCTCCTCTTCGGCTCATCCTTTGCATCACCATCAGCTGCAGTCTTTCTCTTGGGCATGGTTGTGTGCGGATTGATCAGCTAAAAATAAAACCAAAATATCTGGTTATAAAAAAACCTATTGCAATGAGTTAATTACAGACAAACTGCAAAAAAACCTTTATTGCAAACAGTAAAATACACCAACACGCAACCTAACTGCATGAATGGAAAGCAAGTGAGTCAGCCCCAGCTCCCGAGTGACTGGCTGCCGCACCAACCAGGACAGACATCAGTACCAACTGGGCTCCATTGACAATGCCCCAGACACCTTGCGCCCAATCAGAGTGATGCACAGGAGGAGACTGGATTTAGCGCGATCCATTCCCAGCTGATTTACTAAAGTATCTTGCCCTTTGCAATGCCTGTAGCAAAGCCCCCTAGGCTTGCCAAGGCAGAGTACTTTGTCTTCACCTTCCAGACCAACATTAACCACCCCTCCAAGTTCTGGAAGGTCATCCATGCCCTCTCCGCCCCACACACAGTCCTCTGCCCCAGTCCTCAAGACAAGTGATGTCTCCATTTCTGACCCTCTCTCTGTCACCACTGAATTAAACAGTTTATTTACCACGTGTGCCTCCTCCCTTCTCTCCTCAATCTCTCCCTCCTCACCCAATCCCCCCTCCCCCACCTTCCTTCCCTGACTCCCCCTTTCTCCTTCTCTTCTATATCTCCTGCTGTCACTCTCAAGTCCCTTCTAGACATAAATCCTCTCAAGGGTAAGAGTCCTGACTGCCTTGACCCTAAACTCCTCCATCTCTCTGCCCCTGCTATTGCTCTACCATTCTCCTCCCTTCTAAACCTCTCCTTCTCCTTTACCTCCGTCCCTGAAGCATGGAAAAATGCTACTGTTGCACCCCTTCCTAAAGGAGGTGACCCTTCCTATCCTGGCAATTATCATCCTCTCTCCCTGCTCCCAATGCTTGCTAAACTCCAAGTGCACCTAGTTCTTTCTCAGCTCTCCATTGTCCTTGATTTATCCTCCTTCTTCACCCCTTTCCAGTCTGGTTTCCATAAATCCCACTTCACTTCCTTCTCCCACCTATGGCTTAGTGACTCCATTCTCTCAGGCATGGATCACGGCCTTACTTTGTCTGCCGTCTTTGTTGACTTGGCCAGAGCCTTTCAACACTGTAGCCCACCACCTTCTTATTGACAAACTTACAGCAGCGGGGCTTTCCACATCTGCTACTAACTGGTTCCGCTCCTACATTGGTGGTAGGACTCAATCAATTAGAACTGGTGATTTCTTACCCCCCCCCCACTCCCTATCCCCACTGGTGTCCCCCAAGGTTTTGACCTTGGCCCAATACTCTTTTCAGTTTTCCTAAACAACCTTCCCACTGCATGCTTCACTGCATCCATCCATATGTACGTAGATGTTACAGTTCATTACACCTCCAGTTCCTCCCCCCAATCTGATGGTCAAACTCTAGCTGGACTTCAACAACATCCAGCACTGGTTTGGTTCAAATCAGCTATCCTTCAATGGTAAAAAATGGTCTCCATGACCTTTGGCACTAGGCAGAAGCCCTCAAGGCTTACTGACCTCCCGTCCTTCCACACCCTTGATGGGACCACGATCAATGATGTTCCCACGTTTAAGTACCTTGTGTTCTGACTGAGTCGACACCTTGATTTTCTGGACATGTAGATGCTGTCCACAAAAAACTACACCCTAAGCTAGGTGCATTATACAGGAACCGTGGTTGTATCCCCCTGCTCGCTCGTAGAGCCACTGTCCAGCAAATGATTCTCCCCATTTTTGACTGTGGAGACGTTGTCTACATCATTGATCCCAAGCCCACCCTCTCCATAGTGAATTTCCTCTTCCACTCCTTCTGTCACTTTGATTTGGACTGCCCATTCCACATTCACCATTGCTCCCTTTATACCTCTCTCTCCTCCCTTCTTTCCCTTGAAGCAAGGCACCTCTCTCATTGTTCCTCCTTTATCAATAAATTCTGTCTGGGCTCTCTCCCCAGTACCTCACTTCACTCCTCTCCCCACCCCCCTTCCCACTACCTCCTTGTAACTCTGGTTTCCACTCCCTATTAAGACATCCTCAGAAGGTCAGGCTACCTTCTCTTACCGCTTCCCAAGATTACGGAATTCTTTCCCCCTCTTCATTCACTCTGCCTCTTTCCTACACTCTCTCTCTCCTCTCTTCTCCTCAAGTTCTCTTCTCACACCTGCAACTGCCCCAACCCTCCTCTGTACCTCTCTTCCCATCATTCCTCTCTCCCCTCCTCTCCCTTGCCTTGTCTCCTACCATCTCTCCTCTAACTCCTCACCCTATCTCCTGCTGCCTGCCAATTCCCGTTTCCCCACCTCCAAACAGACTCTTCTAATATTTATCGGTTAGCTTAGCTACCATCTGCATGCATTTGTGCACTGGGCACTTAACCACATCTTTCTGTTTGTTTTCAAGATGTATCCTGCTATATCTATCTATGCTAAAATAAATAATTTGTTTTAATGTCTCAATGATGCTAGTTATAGGATGTGTATGTGATGGTTAGTATGTTTTTTACTTGCTATGTAATTCAGTTGTCATTGTTTTTCATGTCCCTCCCTTACCCCCAGGATGCATCTGGAAATGAGCTGCTACCAGCTCAGTATGTCTTTCCTTGTAAAACTTTTGAAATAAATGAATAAATTCCTCCAGATCTGACAGTATGAAAGGCCACACATATCCAATGTTTTACTTCCTTCAAACCACGGTATGGAGCTACCAATTGTACTCAGTAGCCTTAAATCAGTAAGTACAATATATACGTGATTAATATGCATGTAACCCCTGCTCATAAGGATGGTCTAACCCTGCACATCAAAGCAATATACAGGGGGTATGTTGTGATGGAATAATGGCTTGCCTCGGGTGGGTTGAAACATAAGGCATATCTGAGCTGATGGTCAGTTTTATCCTACCTTTTAGCCATTTTCTTTTTCATAAAGTTGGATTCACTCAGTGAGGAGGACACAGCAATGGGTAATTCATCTCCCATGGGCATCAGCAAGGGTGGTGGCTACTGATGTTCCAGCAGGCTCAATGGATTTCTCTTTTATTTCCCCCACAATCACTTCACGCTCCTCTTCAGCGTCTCACTTTGTTTCAGGTGGCTTATCTGGTTTTGGGGATATTGCTGGTGTTGTCAACTGTGGGAAGAGAACAACAGAGGGCTCAGGAGCTGCCACCTGGAGGATTCCACTCCAGGCCAGCCGCTCCTCCAGTGAGATCAGTCCCAAAAATCTCTTGTTGATCTATCTGAGATTGAGGGAGATCCCAACCCAGGGCCATGTATTCAATATTTCCTTTGGGGCCTATGACCCCTGTGTTACATCCACAAGCCATTCAGCAGGGACAACTGGCCCAGGCCTCAACTTGTCAGGGCTAGAAATGTGATTCTGCTATGACTCCTGAGTCCCTGTCACAATCCCAACCCCACTTGCTGGTTCCTCATGGTCTCTGAAGCCCCACCACCAATCTAACTGGGTTGTAACAAGTCCTACATTTGTTCATTCTTTAATCTTTATCTTTTAATTAGTTAGGCTTTGTTTGTAATTGTTTTGGGGTCTTTTTTAAATCAGGCTCCCATAGGGGATCTGACACATCAGCAGCAGCAGCAGCAGCACAGCCACTGCTGTCCTCCTCCTCCTCCACAGGTCAGTCCTCCTAAACCTCATTATCACCAGGCTCTCTCACCCTCTCATCATGATGAGTCTGACCCACATTTTGTAGATCTCCCGCCTCAACCACTGGCTCCATACTATCAGGGCCCATGGGGACACCAACAACCTCTTCCTCAACCATTGTTTCTTGTTTGCTGGTGCTGCTGCTTCCCTTTTCACCCGACACATCCTCCACCAGCATTGCTGCCACAGATGGGGCAGAGAAAAATTCGGATACACTAATGCCACCACTGCAAAGTACTCCTTCACTACTACCAGCACTGGACCACTAAAACACACTGCCGCTGCTCCCACAGACATTGTTTTTTTAACTGCACTATTATTTGGCCCCACAGAGTTGGAACTCTTCTTTGCTACCTCCCTGGCACCTCTCCATTTACTTGAGCTTCTCTTGCTGGTCATTCTTCTCTGCTATAGTATGTAATGTGTGTTTTTCTGAAAAAATGGAATTGCAGTGACAGGGGTATGGTACCAACAGTGACAGAACCCTTTTGTTTTTTTTTATGTGCCACAGGGATTACAACGGCAGGGTTCCCAATAGTGACAGAACCCTTGTTTTCTAATACACAGCACAGGGACTGCAATGACAAAAGAACCGTACCAACAGTGACAGAACCCTTTTGTTTTGTTACATAGCATAAGGATTACAATGGCAGGTGTGATAGGGACTGTATGCCTCTTGGTTCTTAGATGCTGACCCCCCCTTTTTTTCTTATTAATTGTTTAGTAGCTTTAATATAGAGGTTATTGAAATAAAAAAGGGCTGCTGGTTCTTTGGGCTGGGAATGACTCTTTCTTTCTTCTTCTGCTTTTAAAAATGTGTTGCAACAGTACTTAGTTTGTTCTCTCATTTTTATTTGCTATTCTTCCTCTCTGTGCCTTCTTTACCTACAATTTGGCCACTTGTAGGTAGTCTTTTTATCCCCTATTCTTTATTTCCATGGTCACTCCATCAACTCGAATTACTACAATGTGCCCATTTTTGCTGTAGAAACAAACACTAGCGGACCTTCTCTCGATAATGCGCACATTCGCACAGCATGAATGTGCATAAGGAGCTCCAGGATATTGCGAATGAAAGTGAGTGAACAAGCTGGGCGGCTTGTATAGAGAAAACCCAGAAGGTAAAAGAATTAAAAGCCCATATGTGGAACGAGGACTTCTTTAGTTACCAAAAAGCCCCAACTTATGTAGGAGATAAAAGAAAACTGCCTTTAGTGCAGTGCACAGTTTTAAAAATGGCCTGTTAATTAAAATATTGGGGCTTGCCTTGTGAAACATTGTTTTGTTTTGTAGCTCCATTGCAGAATATGCTAAGCTTGCATGCAGTAGGCATAATGACTGAG
The DNA here is from genome assembly GCA_016271365.2 of Neoceratodus forsteri. Lineage (NCBI taxonomy): Eukaryota > Metazoa > Chordata > Ceratodontiformes > Ceratodontidae > Neoceratodus > Neoceratodus forsteri. The sequence continues at coordinate 958,518,003 of CM057455.1, forward strand.
CTGAATCTCCTGTTTTGTTGCTAAGATAAATGGCACATACATAGAAAAGAGATATTTACCTGAACATTTGTTTGTTTGTAGTTAATGAGACGTTGGAGGTAATGGAGAACTCAGTACCTCTTTTCAGCAATACTGTCTCTCTTTAGAGCCGGACGGCACTTGCTCCACCCTATTTATGACAGTAGCTGATGGGAGGAGTCTGGTTCTCCATGAAAGTCAGTAAAGTGTGTAAAATTCAATAAATTAATAGCTTTAAGGAAATAAAAAGCAGTTTACCCTTTAAAAAATCGTGTGTATTTGTATAGTTAGTTAAAAATTAAAGCCTCTATCTGCTGATTCTAAGAAATGGTATCCTTATGGGAGGGACTTAATTTATCATGTGACCTTAAAGAAGTATAAAAGGTGTTCTGAAAATGTCCTAAGTCAGTTGGTGGTGGGGAGTTGAACCTACCAGTTACCTAGCCTGCTTCTGGGTGAACCTCTGTTCCATCAGTGAAGTTAACTATGGAATAATTGCTGACCTTCTTTGGTTTTGTTTTCTTTATTTTATCATTGCCAGTCCATTTATTTTATCCTGCTGTACAAATACATTTTGGATTTAAAGTTTGCATCCTGACCTTGTTACTGGACTCCATTTGTTCCCACATTTACAACAGGGGCCCCAACAGTGACAGAACTCTTGATTTCTAATACACAGCACAGCGATTACAATGAAAGCAGTACCGTATCAACAGTGACAGAACCCTTTTGTTTCGTAACACAGCACAGGGATTACAATGACAGGGTCCCAACAGTGACTGAACCCATATTTTCTAATACACAGCACAGGAATTGCAACAACAGGGGTATCGTACCAACAGTGACAGAACCCTTTTGTTTTGTTGCACAGCAGAGGGTTAACAATGATTGGGGTTCCAACAGTGACAGAACCCTTTTTTGCTAATAAACAGCACCAGGGTCCCAACAGTGACAGAACCCTTTTTTGCAAATAAAAGCACAGGGATTATAATGACAGGGGTCCCAAAAGTGTCTTTCATGCTAATAAACATCACAGGGATTACACTGACAGGGGTCCTAACAGTGACAGAACCCTTTTTTGCTAACAAACAGCACAGAGATTACAATGACAGGGGTTCCAACAGTGACTTTTTTGCTAATAAACAGCACATGGATTACAACAATGGGGGTCCGAACAGTAACAGAACCCTTTTCAGCTAATAAACAGCATGGGGCTTACAATGACAGGGGTCCCAACAATTACTTTTTAGCTAACAAACAGCACAGGGATTGCAATGACAGGGGTCCCAACAGTGACAGAATCCTTATTTTCTAATAAACAGCACAGGGACGGCACGACAGGGGTACTGTACTAACAGTGACAGAATGCTTTTGATGTTTTTACACAGCACAGGGATTATGACAGGGGTCCCAACAGTGACAGAACTTTTTTTTGCTAATAAACAGCATAGGGATTACAATGACAGGTGTCCCAACAGTGACTTTTTTGCTACTAAACAGCACAGGGAATACAACGGCAGGGTCCCAACAGTGACAGAATCCGTATTTTATAATAAACAGCACAGGGATTGCATCGACAGGGGTACTGTATCAACAGTGACAGAACCCATTAGTTTTTTTTTTATATAGCACAGGAATTACAATGACAGGGGTCCCAAGACTCCCAACAGTGACAGAACCCTTATTTTAAAATAAACAGCACAGGGATTGCAAAGACAGAGGCACTCTACCAACAGTGACAGAACCCTTTTGTTGTTTTTATACAGCACAGGGATTACAATGACAGGGGTCCCAAGATTCCCAACAGTGACAGAATCCTTATTTTATAATAACCAGCACAGGTATTGCATTGACAGGGGTGCTGTACCAACAGTGACAGAACCCTTTTGTATTTTTACAGAGCACAGGGATTACAATGACAGGGGTCCCAAGACTTCCAACAGTGACAGCACCCTTATTTTATAATAAACAGCACAGGGATTAGAACAACATTGGTCACAAAGAGTATTAGTACTTAATAATTTGGTATGATGCACATAAAAGGAACAGTGCAAACTTCAGCTTTGGCCTAACTTAGCCGGCTAAGTAGCAACTTCATGGATCTGTGAGACTTTGTGCCTAACTACACTGGCAACATTTTTGACTTCATGTTTCCATGAAGTTGTCACTTTATCATGAAGTTCTGACTTCACATGGTGGAATATTTCAGAAAATTTGGCGAATTCGCAAAATATTCCACAAAGTGAATTTTTCCATCTTCGCACATCTCTAATCCCATAAAGTGCTGTACTTGCAGCAATTATTTACACTTGTGCAAATTTCATTGCCTATTCAGGGGAAGTAGAGTCAAGCACAAACAACATTTATTATGGTTGAGAGAGGGTTCTGTTAGTACACAGCAAGTGCCAGAGGGGACTACTGCCTGCTGTTTTGTATTAATATTTGTATATCTAACCTAACACTTGTCTACTCTCGCTCCCATGTTCCTCTTCACATAAATTCTAGTGTATTTGTACTGCATTATGGAATCCTTGCATTTACTATTGTTTCAAGTAGGATTGCATAGGATAAGCCGAACAGAATCAGAATTGGCAGATTCCAATCTGATTTTCATATTTAGGATTTTCAGAATTGTAGCCCGAAAATCCAGTTTCCTAAACTGAATCCTAAAATCTATTTTTCCATAGTAATTTAGGATTTCAAATCCAAATCCAATTCCAATTTTAATGTCCTTTTAGGATTTAAATCAGAATCAGATTAGGATTTGGAAGTACCTAAATTCCTAAATCCTAAAATCAGAATTGGCCAATATCAAGCATCCCTGTGATCAGTATTATTGCTTATTGGGACCTGCACAGTGTGTGCATTGGCCGAGGTGAACCTTTGGCATCACCGTGGGATAGTGTTGTTTCTTGGGTGCTGTTGTCAAGGTATAAGTCAGGAAGCCTAGGCAAAACAGGACAAGTAAAATTCACAATTAGTGTTTTATTATTATCAATAACAATAAAATATAAAATTGTACAGGATAACTAGTGCTTCACAAAGGCAGTACAAACAAAAAAGTCCTTCATCTGAGAGTCTTTTGTCAATGTAAATCTCAGTCCCTTTCTTTAACACCAAACAAATGCACTGTTTTTTTTATAAGATGTTTTTCCCTGGCAATTAAATTCTGCATTCAGTTCTTGTTAAGCTGTATCTTCTGTTTTCACACAATGTAACAAAACTTTGTTATTGCCCTTCCTGTGACCAGCCTTAAGAGTTCAGCTAGACTTCTTAACAGGTGTCACCAATTAATACATTCTGTCTTAAGCTGGCTTCCTGCTGACAGCTCTGCCAGCAAGCATGTGAAGTCCAAATGATTTCTCAAGGTCAACTCCCTGCATTCCAAATTGCTAACTTTTCTAACAAACTTTAGTAGCTGTCTGCATTCATTTCAACAATATAATTATATGCATTTGGAAACTAGGGGCTCCCAGTTTCACATAAAGATTCACATATAGTTTTTTTTTTTTAACTATAGAGAAGCAAGGGAAGAAAGATAGAATAGAAACAGCAAGTGTAGGAATGGAGATAATGGGAAAATTGTAGGACCATTGGAGTAGTCAGTTCCTAGACACCACAAGGAAAATTTAATTGTGCAATCAGACAGGCAAGAGAAAAGTGACATAACAGATCCTTACTTTTAACTTTCTCTGCATAACAAATGGGGCAGGGTCTTATCCCAACCCCGCCACTGGGGCAACACAAGTCTTGTCAGCTAGCCAACTTGAATTCCCTGGGAGGAAACACCACAGTATTTATTATTCTACTTGGAACACAACCCAGGCCCCTCAAACATATCAAGTCCATATGGTAGGGGTAGTGATAAGAGAGGTCATGCTGCTACAGAAATCCCTGGAGAGGTCACATTTATCATGAACTCCCCCAAAGTACCCCCCAAGACAGACACATCTTGTGTACTGTATATTAAGAGGCTGCAGCTTAATTTATAACATACAAGAAGCAATAAGCTTCACTAGCAGAGTTTGTGATCTCACCAACAAACTAGTCCACTTAGAAACATAGCTCTTACTCCTTGTTCCTTTCTAGGATCTCTCATACTTATATACAGCATGTGCAGGGTGCAGTACATGCAGAGTGAGTGTTTCTGCCAATAACTAGTATTCCAGATTGGCTTGCAGGGTAACACAAGGAGTAAGTACTTGATGGCAGCACTGGTGGGATTCCAACCTGGGTCTCTTGAGGTTCACTGCTCTGCACTCTCTAGGTACAATACTGCACTGCCTCCCCAACATTGACAGTCAGCTGGCACCTACAACATATTAACCATAGCCCTACACTGCCAGTATTGAAGGGTGCTGCTTTAAAGAGGCACACTTACTGTACAATTTCCTGGCCTTTTTTGTTGTGATGTAGAAGGCAAGATAAAGGGAGGCAACATTTCTAGGCACCATTTCCCAAAGGGTCAGGATGCCATACCAGGAAAACAGAGAGTAAATATAAGAAATTCAATTATTAAATACCTAACTAAAGCAGTAGGCCATTCCAAAGACATGGGCTTTAAAGCCCTTAAGGCCTCCACCAAGTTGGACAAGTAAATACTGGGGGTTACAGAATTCCATAGGACCATGCAGCAACCTCAAACATTCTGTTCCCTGACCTCATTAGATGAGATTAGGGAAACACTAACACACCTGCATCGTTGGAGCAGCAAGACAGACTGGCATGTAAGAAGACAGGCTCTGCTTTAGGTAGTCAGGACCCAGATCATGGGGTGCCTTGTATGTAATGCAAGCAAATCTTGTGGCTGATGTGCAACCAAATCAGCAGATAAAAGAAAGTGGGACAGAACTAGTGTGATATATTCATTCTGAGATGCTCCAGCCACCAGCCGGGCTGCTGCATTCTTGAATAGTTGCTAGTGGCACATCAGACCTCCAGATAACCCTAAGCGAAGAGCATTGCAGTAATCCAGCCTCATGGTGACAAAGGCAGTGACTATTGCCACCAGGTCCCTGGGTGCAAGATGTGGTTTGAGCTGGGTGATATTATGCAGATGGCTCCTGAATATAGCTGAGATCTGATGTTCAAGTGTAAACTTGCAATCTTGAGTGACACCCAGATTCCTCACCCCATTCACAGCTTGAAGTGTACTGCTATTTAAATATTGCAGCACAACATCTACACTTCTTATTGCTGATCCGCGGGGATCAGGTTCAAGAATCACAGTCTCTGTCTTACCAGGATTAAGGCTAAATTAGTTGGAGGCCATCCAATCATTTACCAAATGGCACCACTTCAGCACTGAGGCCATATTGTTCCATCAGTACACAAGATAGGTATAGCTGAGTATCACTTGCATAGCTTCCAAGCTAGTTCCATACTGCCTTATGATCTCATCCAGCAGCATCCATCACTTCACCCAAGTACAGCTACCCTAGCTGCTTTTATTTTGCTGCAGTTTTATCTTGTTGTTTATTTGATTTGTTTACTGTTTGCTGATACTGTCACTACCTGTGTTTGTATAGCATCTTGAACCCCAAGGATAGGATGCTTCATAAATAAAATGTTACTTACTTACTTAGTTTGTACACAACTAACAACATGGAAGCCAGGACTGAGCCTTGAGACACTCCACAGTTGAGTATACTGGTTCTAGATATGAAATTACCATGATCCACCCTGCTGTGCTCTCCCGGTCAAGCTGGACTCAAATCAGCTTAAAACCATGCTGGTGAGCCCTGCATAATGTTGTAGGTAATCCAACAGCACCCCATGGTCCACCATGTCAAATGCCAGCAAGAGATCTAAAAGGACCAAGATATACTGTTGCCCATTGTGTCTCACAGTGAGGAGCTCACAGAGTACCTTGACAACAGTGGTCTCAGAACTGTGTCAGGGTCTGAATCCCAGCTGGAGAGGACTGTAGGTAGATATAAACTTGTTCCACATGTGTCTCAATCTGTGCTGTCACCACCTTCCAGATAACCTTCCTCAAAAAGGGAAGGTTCAAGACAGGTCTGTAATCCATGAGACTGTCAGTATCCAAAGATAGCTTCTTCAGGAGGTGCTTTTCAAAGCTGCAGGGAATCTCCCCTCCTTCAGACCCAGAAGCAAATGGTTTGATACCTTTTATTGGACCAACACAGATGTTACAGAAATAATAAAGTGTTTAAGCTTTTGGTCTAACAAAGTCCTTCCTACAGGCAAAACCTGGCAGTCTCAGTGAAAACGGGCCCCAGAGGTTCTGGGCTGCTAATAAGCAACCAAGAATTTCCAGGTTCCAAGATTCAGCAGGTTGAATACAGCCCTGAGACCTTCCAGACCACATCTTCATCTGCAGCTGGGTGAAATTCTACCTAGGATGTCAAGTTGTCTAACACAGAAACACAGAAACATTGAAGTTGTTGGCAGATAAGGACCCATTGGCCCACCTAGTCTGCCTTATTTTCCCTACCTACAGTGCCACCACAGACCTTACTTGGTCTCCAGTCTGCATCCCCCTTGTCTTACTTTTAAGATCCCCTTGTGTCTATCCCATGCTTTCTTAAATCCTGTAACCATTTCAGCCCCCACCACCTCCACTTGGAGGCTGTTCCAAGCATCCACCACCCTTCCTGTGAATAAGTACTCCCTCACATTTGTTCAGACCTTCCCCCTTCCAGCTTCATAGTGTGTACCCTTGTCCTGGAGCATCTTTTTCTCAGGAGAAATGCTCCCTTCCTGTACCTTGTTTATACCTGTGAGGCATTTGAAAGTTTCTATCACATCCTCCCTTTTCCCTCCTTTCCTCTAGGGAGTACATATTTAATTCCTTAATCCGTACTTATAAGGGCCCCTGATATAGTCCCTGCACCATTTTGGTTGCCTTCCCTTGTACCACCTCTACCGTATCTACTGCTTTTCAGAGGTGGGGCCTCTAGAACCGAACACAGTACTCGAGGTGTAATATTACCTCTCTCTTTCTGCTGGTGATACCCCTGCCTATGCATCTGAGCATCCTGCTAGCTTTTCCTACTGCCTTGTCACACTGTTTAGCTACCTTCAGGTCATCAGAAACGATTACCCCCCGGTCCCTTTCCTGTTTTGTGACTGCTAATACTTCTCCTCCCAGTTGATACATTGCCTCCGGGGTTCTGTGGCCCAAGTGCATGATTTTGCACTTTTTTGTGTTGAAACCCAGCTGCCTAACCCATGACGATGCATTCTTTCTAAGCCCTGCAACAGCTGGGTACTGCTAGGCCATGACAGGCCAGTTTAGTAGATCCCAGTCCAAACTGAGGACACCTAGACAAGAAAGAATTGGTTGAACTATTTTCTGCAGAAAAATACTCATTCAGACCATAGACTGTGAAGTTAATTAACCTTTCCTGGAGCAGGAGAGTTCAACCACCTGAATCTTTTCTGCCTCAATCACCTTTGACAGGAACTCTGTCTTAACTGCCCACTGGCAGTCACCACCACAGTAGGACTTAAGTGTCAGTTTGTCCTCCTCAAAGCAGGACCTCCACCAGGAATGCTCCAGCTTTTATTCCTTGTTCCTGAACTGCCTCAGCTCATCACAATAGCACGGTGAGCTGTGGTGGAATGTCAAGGGATAGATGCAGAAGGGCACATATGGGCACCAGGGAGTCCAAGGCAACTGTGAGAAACGTGTTATAACACTTCATGGCCTTCTCAGCTCCCTAAAAACAAGGTGTCATCATTGCAGAGCTGTCCAATAATGCCAGGAGTTTGCTAGGCAGTTTTCTAGGAGCTTAGGCACCCACAGGTTGCTAAAGCATGAAGAAAGCTAAGTATAGTACTTACCTGATGTGCTATATGGCAAGCTATTTACTTTTTTTTAATGGTGGTCATTTATTTGGTTCACCAATGAAGTCCTGACAGATAGCCATCTTGCAGTCCATCAAAGTGTGAGCTGTGCATGTTGCCATGAGAATACCCTTATAGGGCAATGCCTTATCATAAAAACAATGTGCACGCCAGGACTGTTGGACCACTAACAGTATTCCTGTAGGTGTGTATTGGATGTGCACCAAGATCAATCTTGCCCTGACTCATGAGAGTACTTTGGTGCATCCAATTAAATGGGCACCATAAAAATATAAATAAATATCTTTAAAAAGTATTGCCAACAGAGGGCAGGTAAGTGTTTAGCTTTCTTTATACTTATTTTTTTAGGGCTGTGGGTAGAGCCTACAGCCATTTTGCGATTGCTCAGTAGCTCTAAAAATGGCCAATAGTGGAACCTTCCATTGGACTTTTGGAACTATCCTTCTGAAAGTCCAACGGAGCTTGAAACCCTCCGCCATGGTCGGCCACTACGGAATAACAGCTGCACTATTTCAGTTGTTACTTCTGCATTCTGGGGCATGAACTGGGCATGCGTGACTTGTGCACATGCATAGTTCTGCTGGTGCCATCATGTTGTGACTGGCAAAATGCCATTCACCGTAACTGTGCATGCACAAGTGCCACGCATGTGCAGATGCGTCGCCGCCCCCAGCACCAGCAACAAAGAAAACGTGCCAACATCAGGGTCCCCAATCCCCGTGTTGGCATTATTTAGCCCCCTCACTCATGTGGCACACTGGGAGCCCACCCCAGTGTGCCCAAATGTATTTTTTCCCCTGCCAACATCTGGTGGTCTCCTGTGATGCATCACCTCTTGGCACACACCTGCTGTTCTCCCCCTCACAAGGGAGTTGGCAGCCTGGCAAGCTACAAGGGGTCATTATATCACTGGAAACTAATATCTCTCCCTCCCTGTCCAGTGCAGGTTGTGATGAGCTCAACAGCACTTACCAGTCCTGTCTGCCTTCTCCCAGCTCCCTAAGTCTGCTCCTGAATCGGGTCACCAGCATGGAATCACAACATGATTCTGCAGGGCTATTGGGTAGCTCTACTTTCTATGTCACATTTCCAGCCAAAAAAGTCAAAAAAGCTGTGCCAGAGCCCCTTCAATTTTTTCCAATATGTGACAAACCTATTCTTATTAAATTCTCATCTGAAATGTGGCATTAGGGTTCCATTAGGTAACGGCTTATTAATTATGGTGTTGCTATACAGAGGCACTCCTCTCATTGCTCCAGCACTGTGGTGCATTCTCTTCTTCAGAGGACCGGTTTATCACAACCTGCTGTCATCAGAAGAAACTGTCATGAATACTGTATGAGGCTATTTGAAATAAAAGAGTTATTGTCCACTTCTGCAGTCAAATATCCAGAGACAATGTAATTGGAGACATCTGGCTTTAAAGTACCTGAACTGCCACTCTGCTCTGTAAAGCCAGGACTGCCATCAGAGACAGATAAGTCATTTATTTTGAATTATTTATATGGAAGCTTCAGCCATACAGGGATGGTAGGGGGCAACTAATCTACTGAGATGCAACATCAAATATTCCTGTTGATAGCAGCAGTACCAGAGCACAGCAGCCGTATATCCACCCGAACTCTGAGCATAAAATAACTCAGTGATGATAATACAGAAAAGTGCACTGAAGTCTGAAACAGCTGTCTCCCAGAGCTGTCCAGAATACAGAATAAGATGTAGTCATTGTAACACCATATGTGGCCTGCTCTTATCAGTACTGCAAGTTGGGTGTAGAGAAGGAAGTTGATATGATAAAGTTAATAATTAGAGCACAGAACTGCAAAACAGGTTTGAATCCCACTATTGCACCTGACTGGCCAAAGGTACTGTATTTGTGGTCAAAACGTTTGTAACAGTGGCCATTTAATGCAATTGTATAGGGTAGGTACCTGAAGCCTTAGTGGCTAGGAGACCACGCAAGCATAAATTGTATTGGCCACTTTGTATATTTCAGTGACTATTGGCCACTGGATTTTTGCAGCCTGTCTTGGGTAAATATCCAACCCTTACCCCAGCCAAGAGTGGCATCTTGCAACTGGGCCCCCCCCCCAACTTGTACCCAGACAAGGCATCAAACCACAAGTTGAGATAACAAAGGTACCACCCTGGCTCTGGGGTGAATACTTGGCTTGGCATCTAAAAGGTTGGGGGTTAGGGTGCAAAATAAACATCTATATTTACTCTGAGTTCTAGAGAGAGTTGCTAGGGCTATGCTACAGAAGGTCTAACTTTCTGAGGGGGCCCATAAACAAGTTCACACTAAGAAGCACAGATGCAATGTCCAATACTGGAAATGGGATTGTACAGTATGGCTTTATTCTGTCACAGATGGAAAACAGTTTCATACCAGGTTTCATACTGTGCATACAGGGTTCACTCCAGTACTCTTTTCCTTTCCAGAACCACACAGTTTGGCATCTCTTAAATTTTCTCACACAGAAACATCAAACTGTCCATACCTCTGTACCAGGGACCTCAAAACAGTAGTTTTCCTATAAGCGTCATTTCGTGGGGGTTGTCACACACTTAAAAATTACATCCTCCTGACCTGATGGGCTTAGTTAACATCCACAGGGTAACCTTGTACCCTTCCATGAACCATTTAGCCCTGACTGAAGTTTTAGACGAGGTTCTGCCCACCCAGGCCCTAGCCAGCCTCTGCCTTTCCATCCGGGTTACACAAAACAGATCCTTCAGTCTCACTGGAGATTGTAAAGGCATCCACACATTAAACTTTAAATTGAGCAGATTGTTGTGGTGATACAGGGGCCCTGAATGGTGCACTCTAGCCTTATCTCTGCGCACATACACCATTAGACGACTCCCTAAGAAACATTCCCATGTAGCTGTATTCACGGTTTTGGTTGTCCTTTATGTTACAGATATGGATCGTAGAAGAAACACCTCTTCCCTTGGCTGGTAGCTTTCATAGTTTCACACTGAGACACACTCTGGATCTTGTCTGGGCAGCTGAACACTCTTCTGGTCCCTCAGGGGATTACCACTTGGACCCACAGAAACTATAGTCCCATTTCACTCTCTCTAGAATGACCCACTGGGGTCCTGAAATTACAGGTCTCCACCACTTGCTGTGACACTGCTGTTGTCTCACTCTATGGGGTGAGAAAAATGACCAGCGGTCCTTCACCCAGCCTCTGGGCAGGCTGGCAGGCACCTCTCCCTCAGAGCATTGCTGCTCACTCTGAATCCTACTGCACAACTATCATCTGAACATTCTAAACTGTCCCCAAGCAGCTGATTCCACTGTGGCTCAGGCTGCTGCGAGAGTTCTAAATGATCTTTCATTTCTCACTCAGCATAGCTAGGTAAACAATAAGAGATCTTCTGTAGAGAGCTTCTAATAAACTCTCAAGCTGCACACTACCTTCCTATGTCTAACACTGATGGGATTCTAGTAACCCCAGGGGACTGGGTGGTTACAAATAATATGTAAAATAAGGGAGAGGTAAAATTACAATACAGGGTACAATTTATAGTTAAGGATACATTTGACAGCACTGTTTATGAGCGCACTCTAGAATGCTGTACTGTAGTTATAATCAAATACTGTACACATATGAAACATCAAGAGCAGAAGAAAGCCTTATGGTGTATCGACTCTGCTCAATTTCAGTGCCCCTGATCCAGAGGTTACAGTGGGCCCTGCCCCCTCCCCTCCAACCCTCACCCTCCCCTTCACCCTATCCCACCCTCTTTTGACCCCCCAACTGTCTTCTGAGTGATGACCTCAGATGAGAGTTCATTCCAACTTGTCACTACCCCCGTAAAGAAATGTCTTCTAACCGCCTTCTTGAATCTTCCTCCAGCATGGTTAAGATAGTGCACCTTAGTGGTCTTGTTATCAGTGAAACAGAAAAGTTTCCCAGTATCTACCTTGTAAATACCTTTCAGGTACTTGAAGGTTTCAGTCAAGTCCCCTCCTCTCTCCCTCCTTTCCTCTATTGAGTACCTGTTGCATTCTCTCAGCCTGTCCTCATTTGGCCTGCTCTTCTGTCCCTGAACCATCTTTGTCACCCTCCTCTGAACTACCTCAAGCTAACTGATACCCTTTTTTCAGGTAGGGCTCCAGTATTGCATGTCATGCTCCAGGTGTAGATGCACTAAGGATCCATACAGCAGCATTATAACAACCTCCCTTTTGCTCATGAACCCTCTAGCAATGCAACCTAGCATTCTGTTTGCTTCTGGTCACTGCCTTCCTACACTGTGTGGCCTGTGTAAGGTTGCTTGTGATCACTATCCCCAAGTCTCTCTCCTCCTCCTCTGTTTCATGCCTAACCCTCTCTCTAGCCTAGCCAGGCTCTCTTTCAGGTCATGCACTACTTCATCTGAGTCCACCCTCCCACAGAGCTTGGTGTCATCTGCAAAGAGGCAAATCTTGCCTTTCACTTTGCCCCCAGTGTCATTAATGAACAACTTAAGCAACATTTCACAGGGCTCTATTCTCAAAATATGTTTTCCATGGGTAGAAAAAAGGGGGAGAATTTCTTCTGGGAATATGGCCCTAAGAGTTGAAGTTTTAAAGGCCTGCTCAAGAAGATGGCTCTTTGATTTAGACTTGAAAGCAGTAAATGAATTGTACTCCGTGATATCTGAGAGTGGATTCCATAGATAAGCCCTTATAGAGCTGCTTGAATCATGGTCCCAAACCAGGACAGACTCATACTCTAAATGGTGAGACTGCTGTGCAGTGCTAGAGAGTCGTGTTTATGTGAGTGCCTTCGCATGGATACTCAGCAAGTATTCATACTTGGGGACCCAAAATATTTGGTATTTATTTTTTGTTGTTATCCAGTCAGAAAACCTCTAGCCCTCCAGGTGGCATGAGTTAATCCCATGCAACCCCTACCGAAATCATCTCCCTCCCATGTTATTATATATTGATAAAGCCCCATTGAGCATGCCTGAAGCATGGGCATAGTTTGCCTTTGACATTTGGGTGGGCAGGTGTGGACAGGGGGTGGACTGTGGGGCAGGGCTGAACAGGTTGCACGTGATTGTATTAATCTCTCATTGGTGGTTTAACAAATACTTTTACATTGTCTTAATACAGAAATACTTTAATGTAATTGCATTCTTCTCTCCCTTCGGTTAGCATAAATGTCTACAATGTTCTCTGGAATCAGTTTTGCAGTCAAATCAGATTCTGTGTGAAGGAGAGCCAATAAAAACAATTTTTCTTCTCCCATGGTTGAACGTAACCAATTTCTAATCTGTCTCATTGCAGAAAAGCTTTGTTCAGATGTGGCTGTCCTGACAGGCAAAGTGAGAGCAAACTGAATGAGTTTGTAATAGTTTGGGGAGAGGGTTTGAGATACTTCTTCTTGAAGCCTCTGCAAAGTAGTAGGAAATTCACTACCGGCAAAAACTTCAATTTCTGCAGCTGCAAGATGAGGATTTATGTTTAGTGGGACCACATACTGCCGCAAGAGTGACTGAATGCCATTTTTGTTGAACTTTAACACTGAATCACAGGCTCCAGCAATTTCCATGGATTCTTTCGAGAATCATCTCCCTAACTCTACAATCATGGCATCTAAAACAGGTAAATATAACTGCTGATGCCACCTAGATTTTTCAGGTGCGCTGGCAGGTGTACTTGCAGATACAGTCTCTTCTAGTTCTACACCTTCTCTTTGACCTAAAGTGGTTAACACAAGGATGTTTTTAAGATGTGCTGAGGTTTTTAGAACCCTTTTCCTTTTTGGAGTTGCTGCTTGTTCACCTTGCTGTGTATCTTCATGATCATCTGGCACTGCAATAGTATGCACTTTGCAGAATTCTGTAATTCATTTCCACATTTCATTCCAGCCTTCTGCAGTTTTGCATTTTGTTAAGAACAAACACGTTCATGTTTTCTATTATGCAAGAAGCTTTTGCAAGTCTGATATCGTTACCTTGAAGTCCTTTGTGAGCGATATGAACTACTTTAAGAATATCTTGGAAGATAATTAAGCAAGCAATGAACTGCACACTACTCAAATGCTGATAGAGGCCAGTTGCTTCCACAGACCACATTTCTCCTACTTCACTGAGTTGTTTAAGGCACTGCATGATGACAGTGTATTGCATTTGTACTGCAAACACACTTTTCCACTTGCATGCCCACCATGTATCATTCAACTGCACTATCTCTCATTGCTTGAGACCCAAAGCTTTCTGCATATCGAGAAACACTTGATGACTGGTTGGCTCAGCAAATACTGAGTACAGTTTCTCAATTACATTAAAAAACCCCACAGCAGTACAATTCACTTTACAGCATTCTATAAGGGTAAGGTTGAGCTTATGGGCCATACAATGTACATACATTGCTAATGGATAGTCTTCTTTCAGCCGCTGCTGAATTCTTGTAAGATGCTCTAACATTAGGGATGCACTGCCATAAGACTGTGCAGCTATTGGCAGATTCTGCAATCTGGTTGTCTCTAAAGCTTTCTTTATGACATTATAAATGCCATTTGCATTTCTGGAAGCTGAGCAATTGATGAAGCACAAGAACCTCTCTTTAACTTTTAGGTTTTCTGCATATCTGATGCAAAAAGAAAGCTGCTCTGTCTTTAATGACCTGGCCTCATCTGCAAGTACAGTAAAAAAAAACAGGCTTACTCACTGCCCTTACAATTTCTTTGCAAACCAAATCTGCACAAATCTGCAGCACTTCATTTTGAAAGTCAGGGCTTGTGTAGTTAAAATTACTGTCCTGCATTTTCTTGAAAGAATCGTCATATTTTGAAAAGAAATCACAAAACTCAAGGAAATTTCCTTTCAGTTTAGATTCTTTCCCCTCATCGTGCCCACGGAACAGTAATCCAAGTTTCGAAAGTAACTTGATGATGTCACAAACCTTTGCAAGATAATCACGGTTTCCTTCAACAAGAGTTTTATGGCTTGCTGAAAGCTTCATAGCCACTGAACCAGTTTCTTGACTAAGTTTGAAGCATTGCCACTTTTCCATAAATTTCCAATGAACTTGGGAAACAGCTTGTTTACACAACTTTTCTAAGAGTTGTTTCCAATCTCTCACACCTTTTTTGATAAATGCATCTGTTACATAACCTGTCTTAGTATGAAAGTGACGGCATAGAAAGCAGAATACAGCATCTTGTTTAACCGAATATTCAATCCAATGAAATTTCATGTAATGGAAAACAGAAAATGACCGGTTGTGTTTCCCAAACATTCTCTTTGGAAGATCAGGCAAATGTGGTTGATTAGGTCCATTGCATTTTTCTCCAAGATCCATAGGGACAGTTGGCCTAATTATCTCTTTCTGCAGCGTCTGTGGTGATAGAAGAAGACCTGCTCATACTCACTACCTCTGAAGATATGATATAATACTCTTGATGTGTTCGCACTGCAAGTAAGGGCTCACCAGAAGTTGATGCTGATGCTGCTGCTGCTGCTGGGCCAGGAGGTGTTGTAACATCCTGCTGCTGCTGCTGTGGATCAGGCGCTGGCAGTTCAGAATCAGAACAATTTGTTCTTTTGCAAAAACTTGTGAATGTCCATGATCAGTTTTAGCTGACTCAGTCGAGTTACAGCTTGCAATAATAGGCTGAATGAACTTCAACTGTTTAAGTAGTGTTTCAACGTTAGCTCACTCACTTAGGCTAAGTGCGCATGACTGCTCCTAGCTCAGTAGTAGCTTTGACATAACAGATGTGTTACAAAAAGATATACGAGACATGGACTATGAGGGGTTTTCTGTCATTTTTTTAATGTACCTAGATGATCTGGGGTTATTAGCTGTTTGATAAATAAATAATCTGAGTGAAGGCCCTACCTCCACATTCAATTAAGCCTCTTGTTTTCCTCTCAGCCTGTGAAGTGGAGTGGACTTGACTGGTTAGATGATTAAATAAATGTGAGTTATACTGAAGCAAACTTTTTTTAAACTAGGTCCAGAAAAATATATGATCTGATGCTAAAGGAAGCAGCAAGCTGTGTCTGCCAGCCCCTTCCCAAAGAGATAGATTTCATCTTAGACAGACTGTGAAGTAAACTTGACTGTTTAGATTAATTATAAAAATCAAAGTTATACAAAAGCAAATATTTTCTTAAAACCAGGTCCAGGATAATATATGTTAGCTGCAAAATCTGCTAAATAAAGCAGCAAGCTAAGGCTGAGTTCCAACTTCCAGCCCCTTCCTCCAGACACACTGCCTCTGCACGCTGTGCTTTGATTTGTAAAATATATAATAGTAATATAAAGACTTAAGACTAACTAGAGAGACACAGTATATAGCTGCTAGTTGCATTTGCAAAAATAAAGCTGCAACCTGCAAGCTGTGAGGCTGATGAGTCCTCCTCAGTTCACTTCCAACTTAACTTCCAGCCCCTTCCCTTCCCCACAACTCAGAGGGCTTGATTTATTTTTATTTATTCTGATTAGT
Source organism: Neoceratodus forsteri (assembly GCA_016271365.2). Lineage (NCBI taxonomy): Eukaryota > Metazoa > Chordata > Ceratodontiformes > Ceratodontidae > Neoceratodus > Neoceratodus forsteri. Next base: position 958,534,313 of record CM057455.1, read on the forward strand.
AAACACTACAGTCACTAAGTATAACCAGTAGTAAAATAGTGTTTCTTTTTTGTTTTTTTTTTATTCAAGAGGTGATTTGGGGTTTGGCATGTCAGGTTTCTGTGGCACTGTAACAGTTCTCATTCACGTCACTGCCTTCATAAAGTTCATTTCTACTTTCTTTTGATTTATTTTGAACCAAACAAGAACAACGTGTTGAACCTCAGAAAAAAAAATCACTCCAAGCAGATTGCAAAAAGACAGCTGCAATAATAAAGCTGTAACTCAAGCAGCAAGCTGTGTGTGTGGCTAATGAGTTCTCCTCAGTTCCCTTCCAAGTTCTAACTTAGCTTCCAGACCCTTCCCAATCTCACAAGTCAGTGGGCTTGTTTCATTCTGATTTATAAACAGTCACTCAGCTAGTATAACCAGTATAAAATGTTTTTTTTTATTCAAGGTGGTTTTTGGTTTGGTAGGTTTTTAGGTTAAGGTTATGGTTAAGATTATGGTAGCAGTTTGATAATCTCACACACCTCTACTTTCTACTTTCTTAATTTGAAGTAACTTGTTGAACCTCAGTCAAAAAAAAATCATTAGAGACAGAGAATGACAACTTCAAGATTTAAATCTTTTGTTAGGTGGCAGCTACTAGCTGAAAACTTGCAAAGCTTAGCCTGCAAAGCTGTGCCTGTGTGTGAGAGGCTGATGAGTTCAAACTTCCAGCCTCTTACCCCCCACACACAATGTCTGCAGAGGCTGGGCTGCTGCTGCTGCCTTGATTTATTATACCTTTACTGTCTGGATTGATTTCTGAGATTTATTTTTAAAACAATATATTTGTGAGTAGGCTACTATAGCTGCAAAACAAAAGCAGCACAGCCAGCAGCAAGAGTCAAGACCTGGGCCCTGCTTTCAGACCCTCCTCCCCCACAACCACAACCATATGGCCACACCAGGTCTGACGTCTCTCCACACGGACTCAGAGCTGCTACGAGTAATTTAGTCTTTTTTTTTAATATTCAAAATATGAGTGACAACACATACAGTCCTGTCTCACACACAGTCAAAAGGACACCCCCCCCAAGTCCCACTACACACACACACACACACACACACACACACACACACACACACACGAAGAAGCTGAGCCACCAGGTGCCACTGCACCAGAGAACACAACCTCTCCAAATCAATGCCAGGACAAAGTAAACTGAACAATGCGATGAGTCATGAGAACTGCTGTGCCAAGTACAGAAGTGGGACAGTATTTACAGAGGCAATGATTGATCAGATTGGCTGTCCCATTCTATAGAATCTGCCTGTCAATTGTGCCCTGAAATCATTGTCTCTCACTCTCTCCTTGCTGGAATCACGCCACTGTCGAACTTGTCAATCCCACTATCCCAGGAGGTGGAGCCTGGAGGTCAGAGGAGGTCAGGAATAAAAAATGTAGCGTGAGCCGTCCAGACTTCGGACTGCCGTGCCTGTGCCCATGACAACATGTGATGATGTGTGTATGTGAGCCCTGAACTGATCATGTGATCAGATCATCATGATTTACAACTGGGCTCCTACTTACAAACGTGCGGTGGCATGGCCATGTACTGGAGTCAGTGTGTCTCCTTCCAGTTTGTTCATTCCCCCGCCCCCGGCCACTCCCGGCCTGGCCCCTGCCTGAAGTGCTGCAAACCAACCACCCTGCCCCTGTAGCACTTTTGTTCTGTGCAGTGTGTCTGCACAGAGCGGACCATTCTGTGTGCATGCGTATGCATGCGAGTGGCGCATGTGACTCATCTCAAGCACTCAGGTCACTACTTAAAGGCACAGGGGACGAACAAACTTGATAAACTTAAAAAAAACACACAAAAATGGCAAAACAAAACAGTGACCTAATATATTTGGGGAGCAACGCCCCCCCATGCCTCCCAATCTCCGCCCATGGCCTGAAGGTGCCAGCAGAGTACACTACACTGACATGTGGGACAAGCAGGTTCACACTGTGATCCAACTCCTTACCTGCCCACTCATTGAGTACCTCCAGACAGAGGCCTTGATATCAAGGGTGACCAGACATCATAGTGCCACCACCCCCACACAAGCTGACAATAGGAAGCATGCGGGCTGACACAATTGTATCAAGGTTGAAGTCTGGCCTTCAAGATGAAAAATCAGCCTGGCTGCAGAATGATGTCTCGACCTCACCCTCCATGTCATCAGAGCCTGGAACTGGCTGTGTCTCCCCTGCCAGTAATAAATATGAAGGTCTCCTGGGCCCTGACTCTGAAGGGGTTTAGCAATGGGGTGTTACTATAGGGGTAGAAGTCTTATGGGCAGTAATCTAAGTAAAGCAGGGGCAAGGGGCATCAGCAGGATTCTAAAAGTGGGAGGGAACATGCCCCTATCAGTGACTTCAGGCAAAAAGGGGGGTCTGAGGGGAGTTGCCCCAGGAGAAATTTGGAAGAATTTGATGCAAAATGGTGTATTTTAGAAGCATTTTCTATTAAATCTGCAGCAAGACAAATACAAGGATTTTGCAACTGAAATCCTGAAATACACAGCAGGTAACTTGAACTAGGGAACCAGAATATACCTGGTTTATTGCCTTAGTCTGAGAACCAAGTGCTCACAATCTTTTTTTTTTTCTTCAGACAAAGGTGGCTAAGTGTAGGAAGGCTGGCTCCCTCCTACGCTGCCTGTCTCCTTTCTCCCCAAGTCCCCAAATCAAATTTGTTTTTATGCAGTTGCAGTGAGCTTCTACTGCTGTTGCTGCAGTCCATTTGAGCTCCCCTCTGTTTCTTTCTCTCAATATGAATTTTTTTTTTGCAGCCTATCTCTCTCTACAGCCAGACTACAAGTATAATCTGGTCTGACTTGAACAGATGTTATTGTTATTACAGTTATATCACTCAGTTCAAGAAGTCAACAACAAAATCTCCAAAGTCCACTCCCAAGACTCAACCAACACAAACCAGTAATCACACACACTTCAGAAATGTAGCACAGTAGCAGGCAGCCAGGCAGGCTCAGCTCCTGCTGTCTGATTTCTGTCCTATTCTTCTCTCCCCCCTCCTCAAAAGAGCTCCTTCCCACTCAATGGACTTTTTTTATAAATTCAGCTTTTTTTTCTTTTATGAAAAGTGCCGTGCACTGTGTTGTGGTGCAGTGCTGATGAATGAACTCAAATGTAGAACTGTGTCTGAATGAAACCTCTCGAGTCCTAGATTCATAACTCTCTCTCTAGATGTGACCGTATATGCTATCCGTTCACATTTATCACTCCTAACCTAATGATGACCCGACCACGGTAAGCAGAGTAAAGAAGATAGTCAGCAGTACTGCCCAGCCCTACCACTGTCCAATTGGAGGAGGCACAATGGATCATCTGATGATACAGACTATTGCTCAGATGACCCATGGGACAGGCTGAGATGGACTGCAGTGGGCTGGGAGGGAAGGGGAGGCATGGAGCATGCATGATCACAGGCACGAGCAGGCATGATCAGGATCTGCATTCACTGGCACCTGCCTGACCATGACCTCACATGCACAAACTGTAACAGCAAAGGGCATCGGCAGCAGAGAGAAGCAGGCACCATCGGGAGTGATGATGGAGGGGTGGAGCCAAGGAGCCACACGGCAGCCTGTCAATCACATAGTAAGTGACAACTTTGTTTTGCAGTTGAGGACGGGCCCATGCATGTGGAATGGATCCTCCCCCCAACTCTGCTCAGCAGTTGGCAGATGCAGTTCGTTCTCCTCTAGTCAGCGCTCTGCTCCTCCTCCTATTTTGCAAGCGCCACCCATACTGCACACCACAGGTAAATATTATATTTGGCGTTGCTGCCTGTGGTGTTTGGTATGGGTGGTGCTTGAAAAATAGGAAGAGGAGCGGAGCACTGCCAGGAGGAGAATGGACTGTATGCTCTGCTCATCAGTCTTTATTATTGTGTGACTCAATGTGGCTAAAATTGAATGTTTCACTGTGGGAAAAGACTGGGGGGGGGGCACCAGAATGAACTGAGGAGAGGCACATGTCCTGGGGCCAGTGCTGTTTGGAACATTCATAGCTGACATCTTATATGGCATCAGGAATAAGATCAGTCTAGTCACTGACGATACCAAATTGGGGGCAGTGGTGGACAATATAGCAGGTTGGAAGGGGCTGCAGGATGACCTGACCAAACTGGTGGATGTGGTCAGAAGCGTGGCAGTTGGGGCTCAATGTGAAAAAGTGCAAAGTCCTACATTTTGGAGCAAAGAACCCAGGGAGGGGTTACCAGCTGGGAGGGTGCAGCTAGGTTCCACCGAGGAGAAGAAGGATCTAGAGGTGGTTGTAATTGGGAAGATGAAAAATACAGAGTAGTGTAGAAGGTGGTAGTGAAAGTCAACAGGATTCTGGGTTGTTCTGCTAGAGGGAACTCCTCTAGGAGCAGGGAGGTGATCTTGCCTCTCTACAGGACACTGGTCAGGCTGCACATGGAGTACTGTGTGTAGTTCTGGTGCCCATATCCAAAGAAGGATGTGAAATTACTGGAAAGGGTACAATGCAGGGCAACAAGGATGACCCAGAAATTGGAGGACAGACCATACTAGTAGAGGCTGAGAGAGCTGAACATGTACTCCTTGGAGGAGAGAAGGGACCAGGGATATGATTGAGACCTTTAAGTACATAAAGGGATAAACAAGGCAGACACTGAAGGGGATACTCAGGCTGAGAAGGGGAAGGGACATGAGACGGCATGGCCTTAGATTGGAGGGGGAAAGATTTAGGATGGAAATGAGGAGACACTTTTTCCGGGAGAGGGTTGTAGCAGGATGGAATGCTCTACGGAGGAGGTGGTACCCTGTAAGACATTGGGTAGTTTCAAAAGGGGATGGGACAAGGTGAGGGGGTAATTGAGAACGGGAGGGGGTGGGGCAGCTGCAAGGTGAGAGTGCTAGCTGCACACTTGAGCAGACTTGATAGACCAGGTGGCCTATTTCTGCTGGCAAATTCGCATGTTTGTATGCCCTCATTTTTGAGGCTAAAAAATGCCTCTGAAGTAAAGACTGTGACCCCTAATTTAATGTGGGGAAATAGTGTAGTCAGTTTATCCAGGCTACTCGGCAGTTCACCTCACACAGCCAAACCTGAAGCAAGCAGCTGTCTCTATCAGAATCTGTCACCTGACAGCCTTCAGCATGCGTGGAGGTGCAACATCTGTAAATCATTGAGTGATGCTAAGCAACCTGACCAATTTGTCTGCCTGGCATTCCTTAGTAATATGCAAAGTGCTCTCCCTGGAACATTGAAGGCTGTCAACTCTCAACTTCTAAGAAGAGATGGCAGCATGCTGCAGGTTTGGAAGAATGGATCACTGAGCAGCTGGGATAAGTTTACTGTACTCTTGCACCCTTCCCCCCACCCACACATACACCAATAAATCAGGGGTTGATAGTCTTCACTTTACTAAAATTGCTGATGACCCTTTGGGGCAGGAGGAGGAGTTGGGGTGGGGAGAAGGGGGTCTTGTAGAAGATGTTATTTGGAAGAGGGAAGTGGCTGGCAAGATGCCAGCAGTAGCTTCACTATATATGGTAATTGTATGGAAAGATAGGGTGGGTGGAAGGCAGAAAATGACTGGTGATTGCTCTAACCACCAGGGCAGGGCTGGAGGGCATTATTTTTTTTCCATTTTGTTCATTCTGACTATCAATACCTCAAATAGAGGATGCTGCTATTATTAGGTCCCAAATAATGAATAGCCCATCTTTTGTTGTGTTGAGAATAAATGCATTTTTGCAATGCTGTTCACATTTATACCTTACTGTCTTTTTTTTCCTGCAGCCTTCCTTCAGGTCATCTAGAAATGAGGTGTGGCTCAGTGTGCCTATCCTGGTCAAAGATCATAAGTAACTAAATAAATAAACTTGCAAAGCCCTGCTAGGGAGTTGCTGCTGTGGAATGCTACTGCGCGTGTGTGTGTGCGTGCGTGCGTGCGTGCATGTGTGTGTTGTGTGTGTGTGTGTGTGTGTGTGTGTGCATGATCCTTTAGATATTAAACTGATGTTCTTGCGTCCATCTCAGGGGCTGTGCAGGTGGGTGTCCAGATGGACATCAAAGAACCCATGATACTTTTCACTGGAGTAGGAGATTTTTCTTAGTCTCATGACCATCCTCCAAATGACACCAGTTCTAGTGACTTTTCATAGCTTTGTGTGGGTGCTGATGAGCAGTATGCCTGCTGCTACACATTTACAGCTGTACTACCAGTCTATTCAACTATTTGTAAATCACTTTGGAATATGGCGTGCATTAAAAGCAGGAGTCACTGAGTTCCTTCTTTCAAATACTCTGTATTATGCAAGGATTTTATGAGTTTGGTGGTGGGAAGGACCCCAACCAAAGGTGTCCAACCTGGAAATTTCCAGCCTCCAGATGGGACTTTCCATCATTGGGTATGGGTGTCCACCTTGTGGGTCAGAATGCTGCAAATGGTGGTCAAACACACAGGAACCCATATGGATCAACAAGAAAATGACTGAGATTTGGCTGTTTATGAAGGAGAGAATTAACTGCATAAAAAAGTTGCATAAGTAAAATGTTTTGAAAGCAATTTCCAGCATGAGGAGTGGCATGGAGACAATTCAGGCTGCAGTCATCCATGTGTCTGGGCAGGGAGCCATGTGCAGTGAACATGCAACTGGGAAATAACATATTGTACCCTATTGGTCAGAATCCAGGTGACATAGAAGCCTTCTAAATTGTCTGCCCCTAGGGAGTATGTGCACTAGGGGAGAGCATCTGGCTGCAGAGAGAATAACAGCAGAAGAGTCTGGTCAACTAAGAGTGTTTTAAAGTGCAAAATTACACTTTTCCATTTCCATCTGTAGTGTGCAGCAGGGGACAAAGTTAACACGATCATGAGTACCTGATAGAACTAGCACTAAGCAGCATGCACCTCCCATGAAACAGTAGCCGACAAATGAGTAGCATTAGCTAAGGAAAGACTGTATTTTTGAAAGAAAATCCTGTAAAGAGCAAGCATTTGTCAATGCTGAATGTTCACTTGCATGTTGTGTAGGTAGGTTTTGGTTGTGTTGTAGAGAATAATGAAGGCAGAGTAGTACTGCAGTAAGAGAGATAGTTTGCAGTGGAGTCAGTGAGTAGTAATGTTTGTATTATGTGTTTTTATTTCTGAAGCAAAATACAAGATTTTTAATTTTTAAAAAGTCCCCAGTCTTGTGCCATGGGCACTACATAAATATGAAATATATTGGTACAGTGCTGTGGTAGTTGCCATTACAAATATGTGATAACATCATCCTATGACATCCAGAGTATCAATCTAGCACGTACAGTGAACAGGTAAGCTCAAGGGAAGAATTTTTTAGAAACTGCAAGTGGTGGTCATGTTTAATGACATGAGTAATTAATTACAAAATACAAGCCATGAGGTGCATGGCAACACCTTGTGAGAGAAGGCTCCCTGACCCATCGCAAGGTGCTGCCTGTGCAACAGAACACTGCACAAAATTCTCCCAGACTTGGAGTGGTAGCATATGACAGTGCGAGCCCATCCTTGTGCTGCACAGCTGGCTCTCTGAGCTCATCCCTAAACTCAAATCACCAGTACAGGAACACAACATGCTACCTGTTGGGCCAACAGCTGGCCCTGCATATGTTTCTTCATAACTTTTTTTTGACATTTTGACCTCAAATTTTTAACATAGTCTTTCATGAACCCCCTTCTGAACATGACAGGTGTCATTTATAAAATAGTGATTGAAATGTAATTTTGTACCACAAGTGCAAAATACATTTTAGGCAGGACTTGAAAAGCAATACCTGTCACGTTCATGAGGTGGTGTGAAAAAATGGCTACACTGAAAATGTGGGATCAAAATAATAACAAGCATTTGTCAATGCTGAATGTTGGCTTGCTGACATTGGCACTGGTAGTGCAGGAGTTAGAGAGATGCATAATAGGAATGGCAGTGAAGTATTGAACTATGTCAACCCCCAACCCCCTGCAGAGACTGAAAGGCATTGGGAGTGTGGCTTTGGGTTGTCAGCCATAACACTTACACCATTCCACCTCACCCCACCCTGAAGACACCGACAGGTGTTGTGGTGTGCTTTGGGGCCTTTGGCCCTTATGCTCACCCCATTCCATAAGGAAATAAGCTGAGATGGGTGCAGTATAGAAGAATGGCGTGAATGTTAGGGCAACAGACCCCAAGGCACACTTCGATGCCTGTCAGTGGCTGTAGGGTGGGAGGGTAAGGGTAGAATGCCACAACCTTTACAGCCGACAAACCCAAGTTACGCCCCCGACACCTATCAGTCTCTACAGGGTGGGTGTATGCTTAGAAACCTTAATGCCCCAGGTGTTTGTTGGTATTTTCGCTCCAAATTTTCAACATGGGCTTTTTGGGACCCCACCTCATGAACAGTGGCACTATCATTTCATTACTGAATCTTGAAAGGTGATTTTGCACAGCAACAGTGCCATTTGAAGCCACAAGTATGCAAACACATTTCAGACAGGATGCAAAAAATGACAGCTGTATTGTTCATGAGGAGGTGTGAAAAAATGGCAATGTTGAAAATCTGGAGAGAAAATATAAAAAATGCACAAACTTACAAGCGTGCATAGGAACTGCGCAATGCACGCCCATAATGCGGTCATTTTTTGGAATTTTTTCACTGAATTTTCAACATGGGCTTTTTGAGACCTCTGTTCATGAACAGTGGCACTGTGATTTTGTTATTCTGTCCCAAAAGTTGAGCTTGCACAGTGACTGCGCTCATTGTGCGCCACAGGTGCGAATACACATTTCAGGCAGCATGTGAAAAATGACAGCTGTAGTGTCCATGAGCAGGTGTGAAAAAATGACAATGTTGAAAATCTGGAGTGAAAACATTAAAAATTGATGAAGTTACAAGTGTGCATAGAGGGAGGTGGGATGGGAGAGGGGTGGGGAGACGGATGGGGGAGATGGATAGATACTTTTTGGGCTACTATATAATTTACCCTGCATGTGCAGGGAAGGTGGTCATGATGGGCCCAGAGCCTCCTTCCCCTTCCAAATACTGAGTAATGCTGAGTAATACCAAGATATCGGTGGACCGTTTTCTTGTTTGCAGGGAAAACATTTTAAAAAAACGGTGAGAGAAGGTTTTATTCATTTACAGGTTAAGAAAGAAAAAAAAAATTAGGCACACTAGGGTTGAGTCCCAGTGTGCTACAATTCTGAGGGGGTTAATGGAGGGAACAGGAGGGCAACAGCAGTGGGTGGTTTGGGGAGGGTTTTATTGTCTGTCGGGGGACAGGAGGGAGTGGGGAGGGCAGCAGCAGTGGGAGGTTGCGGTGTGACAGGAGCTGTGAACATGCCGACATGGGGATTGGGTACCCTAATGTCGGCTTTCTGCGGATTGTGTGGTGGACGGCAGGAGCTGCCAATTTTACTGAAATGTTTCACCAGGAAAGGCACGTAACGGAGGCGTGCCATCTGCCACTGCAATGACGAGCTTGTCTCTGATTGCAGAGGAACATTTGTTTCATCTACATGGCTCTCTTTGAAACAGCTGTCATCGGTAGCATGCTCATTGGGGGCTGAGGGATGCACCCACTAAAGCATCCCCTGCATTCACCAACACTGACACACCTCTGCATTTCTGCTACCACCACAAGATGTTGCTTGCACGTGCACACAAGCCAACATAAAAATTATCAATGTTGTTAGTGAATGTTGATTAATTTCAGTGTACCTTAATGACTTTGGTGTTCTTTTTAAGATATTGACCCTACATTTTCAACCTAGCCTTTTTATGACCCCACTTCATGAACCTGGTGGTGAAATTTTTCAAACACTGCCCAAATGGTTGTTTCGCAAAGCGACTGCAAAATCACTTTTTTGGCCAGATTTGAATAATTTCACCTACCTTGTTCATGAGGTGGGGTCCCAAAAAGGTCATGTTAAAGTCTGGTGGAAAAATATTGAAAAATAGTGAAGTTATGAGTGAACATTGAAATATTTCTATGCCTGCTCATAATTTGGTCTTTACCATATTTTTCACCAAATGTTCAACATAGTCTTCTTATAACCCCACCTCATGAAGCTGGTATGTGAACATTTTTAACCCCCCTCCCGAAAGCAATTTTGCAGAGTGACTGCGAAATAACCTAAATAATTTCACCAACCTTGTTCATGAGATGGGGTCCAAAAAAGGCCATGTTGAAAATTGGGTAAAAGCATATTAATAAATGACAATGTTATGAATAACAATTCAAACTGCATGAAAAGGCCATTAACAAAACTTACCTTGTTGTCGGTCATTTGTGGTCAGCATTTGGAGAAGCAGAACATGTCAGTGGAAGCAGCAGGATGTGCTAGTGGACCGGATAGGTAAGTGAGGGGTGAGGGGGTAGGGTGGTGTATGGATGGTGGGTGCTAAGAGAAGGGCTGGGGTGGGGGGCCAGAAGTCATTGTTGGAAGGTTTCCTTGGGTTACAGGCATGGGGTACCAGGGAAAATGATTGGAAGGAGGGTGGGAAAATTGACAGTGGGTGGAAGTTTATTGTTACAAATGAGGCACGGGGGAAGCAACTGGCAGACAGATGGGATAATTGGCAGTGGGTGGTGTCACAAACCCACTCAGCAGGTCAGGAGTTTTCTAGGGACAGCAGAGTACTACAGGAAATTTGTACCCAATTACAGTGCCCTGGCTGCTCCCCTATCTGACCTGACAAAGAAAAGGATGCCAAAGAAAATTACCTGGGGCCCAGCCTGTGAGGAAGCCTTTACCAAACTAAAGGAGGCACTGTGCAGTGCTCCTGTTTTGACAAGTCCTGACTATAGCAAAACCTTTATAGTTCAGACTGACGCCTCAGACATGGGTATTGGGGCAGTACTGAGTCAGACATCCAGCCAAGTGAGGGATCACCCAATAGCCTGCTTGAGCAAAAAGTTACTTCCCAGGGAGCAGGCATACTCCACGATTGAAAAAGAATGTCTTGCCATAGTGTGGGCCCTAAAGAAGCTGGAGCCATACTTATATAGGCAGCATTTTGTGATGCAGACTGACCACAACCCCCTGGTTTGGCTGACGCAGATGGGGAAAAACAATGGTAGATTGCTAAGATGGAGTCTTGCTTTGCAAGGGTATGATCTGAAAATTGTACATAGGGCTGGAAAACAAAATCAGAACTCAGATGGTCTGTCTAGGGTCTATGAGGAGCGAACTGATTTGGGAAGCTCCTCTCTTGGAGTGACCTCACCACCCCCCCCCCAGGTTTCAGCTGAAAGATGAAAGTCATGAGAAAATGCTGAAACAGCATGTGAGATCACACACACACACACACACACACACACACACACACACAGGTTTTAGATACAAGGTGTGATGTGGAAGGCCAGAAACTAATTACAGGCTGGAAGAGGCTTGAGTTGAGCCTATCCATTTTATGACATTTCAAGAGGAGGAAACCAGGTTTAGTAAACTTGTGTGAAATCATAAAGATGCTTTCATGTCCTGGAAGGGGGAAGCTTATCATGAGATCAAAGAAATGTCATTTGAAGGACACGAGTCATGCTGAGGATTGCAGAATTTAATACTTGGAAAAGACATCCTGTTTTTTATATAGATTTTTTACATATATATTCTGACAGGGAGGAGCTAGGTGACCTCATACAAAACAGGTGGGGAAAACCAGCTTTTAAACATTATTTCTGTTTTCCTTCTGAACACTTCTATCTAGACTGTGACAAAGAAACATCTTTGGAGCACTTTAAGCAGGTATTTAGAGAGACAAATCTAATTACTGTAGTAGGAGTTGCACTGTTTAAAACCTTGTTCTTTTATAAGATTTGTATGTCTTGTGATATAATAGTTCTGTATTTTGTGTTTTACATATTTTTATCTACTTTAGTAAAACTCTTTTTAGAGCATGCTTGGTCTGTCTTTGATTTTCTTTCCTTTGCAAGAAAAGTATATATATGGTTATAGCAGACACTAGGCATAAGCTTGAATGGTGATACCAAACTGGAAAGAGAAGCATTTTAAATCTGAGGTCTTTATTAAAGTTTTTAAGGGTTCATTTCGTACACCTGGTTAGGTGCCCATAGGCAAAGATATCTGGCCCCCCCGAAGACAGAAATATCTGAGCCTGTGCATGGGGTACACTAGCAAGAGGTTCACAGTTTGAATCCCTCCAAGACTGGAGACCAAAGGTTGATCCAAACTCACAAAACAGACAAGAGGGTTACCTTGTTCTGTTAAACTGTTCACAAGACTGTGTTCAGAGGTTGGCACTTTGGGAGTAGAGGGCTGACCTGCTGAGTGGGTTTGTGACAGGTGGGACTATTTTTTTTACAAATGGGGCACAGAGGAAGCAACTGGGAGGTGGGTGGGATACTTAGCAGTGGGTGGCAGTTTATTTTTACAATTGAGGCATGGGGAAAGTGATCAGGAGGTGGGCAGGGTACTTAGCAGTGGGTTGGAGTTTATTTTTATAAATGGGGCACGGGGAAGTGATCAGGAAGTGGGAAGATACTTGGCAGTGGATAAGAGTATATTGTCTCAAACAGGGCACAGGGGAAGCAATCAGGAGGTGGTTAGGGTAACTGGCAGTGGGTTGCAGTTTAATTTTACAAACAGGGCATGGGGAACCATCAGGAGTCAGGCAGGATAATTGGCAGTGGGTAGGAGTTTATTTTCACAAACAGGACATGGGGGAAGAGATCTGGAGATGGGGGGATAGTTGGCAGTGAGTGGGAATTTATTTTTATAGAAAGGGACACTGGTGAAGCGATTGGGAAGTGGACAGGCTAAACTGCAGAGGGTGGGATTGTTTTACAGAGGGGGCTCTGAGGAAACCATCGGGTTTGGGGGAAGGATGAGTAGCAGGGAAAGGACAAGCAGCAGGCAGATTATGACAGTGCTCAGCTGACTGCTAAGCATGTGTTGCAGATGAAAGCATGCAGCCATGGCTGTCTGCTGTCAACTACACAGTCTTTCCACATTTATGATCATTGGCTATTTACTGTCAAACCTCCTGCACCCTGAACTGCATTCTATATGATAGTGATACACCTCTAAAGCCCGCTATGGTAACAACATGTTTGCTGTGCATGTGCAAGCAAACATAAAAAACATCAGCTCAGAGTGAGGAGGTTAGGAACTTACCATGGGTAAAGGGCAGGGTCTACCAGTACAGTGAGGCAGTGTGTGAAAGGGTCCGCTGGCTGAGAAGACTTGAGGCAAAAAGAGAAAGGGGAGCTATGATAAAAGCATTTAGTGTTCTTCTTCCCACAACAGGTAGCAACATATTGGACCTAGTGTTGCATAATGACATCCTTAATGTTAAGGATGTACAGATAGAAGCACCACTTGGTAATAGTGATCACAATTCTATTACTTTTACCTTACAGTGTATGTGATCAATAGACACTGAATCAGTCGTGATATACATGTATGATAGAGCTAATATAGTGGCGATGGAACAAGCTTTAGGACAAATTAGAATAAAGCACATGAGGATCTATCAATTCAGGAATACTGGGAATTACTTTATAACACCTTATTACAAATAAAAGATAGGTTCATACCTACCAGAGAGAAATATAAGAAACAGAAACGTAATCCAAAATGGCTTAATAAATCCATTAGAAGACATATTAAGTTAAAAAATAATAAATATGCAAACTATTTAAAATCTAAAACCATACAAAACTGGGCAATTTATCTCTCAACTCAAAAACAATGTAAAACTAGCATCAAAAAAGCAAAAAGAAAATAGGAACTTAACTTAGCCAAGAATGCAAATAAATCCAATAGTAATCATTTTTCTCATACATCAATTCTTTAAGAAAACACAATGCAAGGTTGGACCAATTCAAGTTAATAATGTAGTAATTCAAGATCCCAGAGATATGGCTAACATCTTTAATGAAGAATTCTGCAAAATTTACATGGGTACTATTCCTACTGGGTTCTGTCCCCCATATACTAGTGAAATCCCTATTGTATTTGAGGTTGATGCAATATTTGACAAATTACCATTACAAAAAGGTAAAACATGTAAGGGGCCAGATATCACCGGACACTTTCTATACCTGCTTACCAAGAGTTTGGTGGTTCCCCTAAAACTTTTATTCGAATCATGTCTTATAAAGAATTTTGTCCCTAAAGAATGGAAAACTGCTAATGTTATACCTATTCATAAAAAGGGAGTAAACTCTGACTGGTCAAACTATTGACCTATCAGCCTTACCTCACCACAATGCAAAATATTTGAAAGCTTGGTTAAAGATATTTTAGCTCCCATTCTAAATAAATCAGACTTCGAACAACATGGTTTCATGAAAGGCGGAGACTGCTTGACCAATCTAATGTACTTTTATGAAAAAATTAGTCAGCTAGTAGATAATAAAACACCATGTAATATTATCTTTATAGATTTTAGCAAGGCTTTCGATGTGATGCCTCACTGGGCCTTAAGGATTAAACTACAAAACTTACATATTAACAAATATATCATTGCATGGATCTGCAATTGGCTGACTAATCGCACACAGTGAGTCATTATTAATGGACAATTATCCGATGTGGGCTATGTCAGCAATGGGGTCCCCAGGGCTCGGTTGCTCAGCCCATGTTTGTTGCAGGCCTTCATTTCCGATCTTACGACGAACTGTTTGTCCACATCTATTAAATATGCGGATGATATAAAATTTGGAGGCCCTAGTGCCAATAATGACAACACTGATATCATTCAACGTGATCTGGATATAATCTCTGCATGGGTTACTAAATGGAGCATAAAGTTAAAAAATAAATGCAAGGTCATGCACTTAGGCCCTCAGAATCCTATGACAACATATGTCTTGGAAAATTGCACTTTAGTGACCACTACCGATGAGAAAGATCTGGGTGTGACAGTCCCTAATAACCTGGAATATGCCCATCATAATAATGAAGCAGTTAATAGGACAAATAAACTTATTTGTTCTATTAAATGTAACATCACAACGAGAGATCCTAGGGTGATGATGCCTCTGTTTAGGTCTACGCCAGGCCACATCTGGAGTATGTGCCATAGCTCTGGTGACCATATAAGAAGTCCCATATTAATCAGTTAGAGAAAGTCCACTGAAAATACACCAAACACATAAAAGGAATGTATAAACAGTCTTATAAAAATAGATTAAATAGCCTCAACCTGCTGTCATTAGAGACTCATCATCTACGTGGTGATTTATTATTTCTATACGATATTATACATGACCTTGTTTTAATGACAGACTTAGGACTACAATTTAAGGACACTATATATGATACCAGAGGCCACCCTCTCCAATTAATTGGTAAAACCTTTAATTACATAAGGAGAACATTTTTCTTCACTTTAAGGGTTATTAACCCCTGGAACAAACTTCCACTCCTAACGGGTCATAATGTCATACGCTTAATAGCATATGACATTATAGCTAACCCAAAACAGCGCTGTCTATGACAGTGAATGGTGCAATACCACGTATACTGCTGTACATGGTATTGCACCATTCACAGAATCCCAGGCAGAGGATAAGAACTCTGCTGGGATCATGTTCCACCAAGCAGCTGCCATGGCTCACTGGACTGAGCCACAGCAGCAGGAACCCTACCGCTGCGTCTGGGACTGGGTTTGATACCCAGACCCAGACATTTAATTTTTTTCCTGAAATTGTGAAAAAAGCCTTATGCTGCATGACGAAATCGCACTGTATTGGCAGCATGATTTTGCCATGCGGCATAATGTCTTGCAACATTATGAACCTGTGCCACTTCCACTTAACATCATTAGTAACAAAAACAAAGCAGAATTTAAAGCATGGGTGGATGCTTATTTATTATCAGATACACTTCCAACATATTATGACTTTTGATTAGTATGGGAACTCTCATGGGCCTTTGGCTCTTTTTGCTCTCACAAAACCTTAGTACTGTATGAACCTTAGTATGAAGTATCAAAAGGGAATTAACAGGCGAACTGACAACAGTTCTTCACATGCAGAGAAGGGACTTACAGTATGTTATGAGACTTGGATACAAAATGGCCAGGGGGCAAGTTACATAGATACATAGATACATAGATGTTTTCGGCAGATAAGGGCCTTGTGGCCCATCCAGTCTGCCCTATCTCTCTTTCTAATGCTTAAGGCAATCTAGATGCTACACGTCCCCCCCATCCTAGCTTGATAATTCCCATGTGGGTATCCCACGCATTCTTGAATCTCTGAACCATGGCTGCCCCCACCACTTCCTGGGGGAGACTGTTCCATCTCTCCACCACCCTTTCAGTGAAGTAGAATTTCCTCAAGTTCCCTCTAAGTTTTCCCCCTTTTAGTATCATGCTGGGCCCCCTTGTTCTGCTATTTCTCTTCATGTGAAAGATGCTCCCCTCTGGTACCCTGTTGATCCCCTTTAGATACTTGAAGGTCTCTACAGTATCATGTCCCCCCCTCTCTCCTTTCCTCCAGGGAGTACATATTGAGAGCTCCGAGTCTCTCCTCATACAACTTATGCTGCATCCCAGACACCATTTTTGTCCCTCTCCTCTGTATCATCTCCATTCTGTCTATGTCTTTTTGGAGATGGGGCCACAAGAACTGAATACAGTACTCCAGATGAGGCCTTACTAGGGAGTTGTACAATGCTACCACCACTTCCCTCCTTCTATTTGTTATACCCCTCCCTATGCACCTTAGTATTCTGTTAGCCTTTCAGACTGCTTTGTCGCACTGTTTAGTCACTTTGAGGTTGTCTTCTATGACTACCCCTCGATCCCCTTCCTCTGTGGTGGCCTCCAGTGTTACCCTATCAAGCTCATACTCAGCCTTAGGATTCCCTCTCCCTAGGTGCATAATCTTGTACTTTTTTGCATTGAAACCCAACTGCCATTCCTTTTATCAGTTTTCTGGCCTCTTCAGATCTCTCCTCATTTTTTCTATACCTTCCTGTGGATAAGTTCAGAAGAGATCTGAGGAAATATGTCTTCACAGAGAGTGTAGTGGACAAGTGGGATAGCTTGCCAATGGAAGTGATTGAGGCAGAGGTTGCAAGGCAGGGTGGGATAGGTATAAGTGGTTGATAGCAGTGGGAGCAAGGGATATGGGAGGGGTTAAAGCTGCTAAATCAACTGGGCTGCTATTAGGGGGTTCAGGCTAAGCCATCCCAGTGTAGGCTAGAGCAGAAGTAGGTAGGACCAGACCAGACTGAATGGATCCCTGGTCTTTTTCTGCTAAGAATTGCTTCTATGTTTCTAGGTACTGTATTCATGCAGCAGTGTAAATGAATCCATTGTGGTACCAGAACTCTTGTAGCATTCTGTTAACCCTGGTGAATGGAGTTCTGGCCCACAAGGAAGATCTGGAACACTGTGTCTGACTGTCTGCCAGTGTAATAACAGTTTCCTCTGATTGGAGGTTACTTGTTTTTGTTTTTCAGACTCTAGAAGGTCCAGGAAGCAGACAAAATGCCTGAAGTAAGGCACATGCCAAGCAGTAGGGTTTGTAGGAGGCAGATCCCAAATATGAGCCTCGTCCAAAGGGTGAAGGGATTTTTGTTCTCATGGACAATATAAAATGCAAGACTGAAGCTGGATTCTTACCCATATGGAGAGAAAGCTAGAAAAAAATACTAAACATTTCAAAATCTGACAAAAATAATATCATGTTTTCTGACAACATTGTTGAGGGTATTTGACTGCCATTATGTGTTTGTGACATGCTCCTTGATGTTTTCAGTCTTTCTTGGTTTCTTTCAGCCTTTCTTGACTTGTACTGCAACTATTTAAATTAAAGTATATATTGGCATTCTCTTGCAGGAGAAATGTGCTTAAATGTATCCCAGATGGGCTGAGTTACCACCATTGAGAAGCTTCAGAGTGTGATATCTGAGTGGGTAATGGGGGTTATTCCCCAGCTGGGATCCTGTTCAGTAATTGTTTTGGTTAGTGGGTATAACATTTGAGTCCCTCATCCAGGTGCTCCCATCCTGGGTTCCATTTTTCTAATCTCATCTCCAGGGATTAGTCCATCATAGGTGTGTTGGCTTGATGGGGTCTGGGTCACTGTTTATGCTGGTCATGGATGGAAGTGGTGACCCACCTAAGATTTAGTACACCCATGGGTCAGTTTTCATACCCTATACACACCCACTTGCTGGGGGAAACACGCATTTAAACTGGATGAATATGTAACACCCTCCACAAATGTGGTTGTTTACCGCATAGATTGTGCCACTAGAGAATTCATCCCTATGAGTATGGGCTCCTGTGATTGGTGCTGCATTATAAAAAGGAACCATTTCAGATTTATAATTGGAGAGGACTCAAAGGGTCTTCAGGAAAAAAGCAGGCCGGTGCCTTCCCTTAGTGTTAGGCTGCCTGTGTGAGGCCTGGAAAGTGATCAAATTCAGGATGCTGGTTAGGGATCCATTCATAATGACCATTGAGGAGAATGCACCTCTCAGAGCTTGTGGACTTAACTCCTTGTACTAAGAGGAAGGAAAGAAAGGCTTTGTGGGGTGCTCTCCAAGAAAGGATAGCGTTGTTGAACCATGATCAACCATGGTTTAGCTGCAGGTTAACCATAGTCAAAATCCATTTTCAATCATGTTTTTGACCATGCAGTTATGATTGATTGTTGCTGTGAAATATCACCACAGGCAACCATGGTTATCTATGACCAGAACAGGTCTTTGACAAAAACCACGGTCTACCATTGTCAACAACAGTCAAGACAAGACCTTAAAGGGTTGTATATTGTTAAACCATACATATACATGGCCAGCAGCCATGGTCATCCATGCTTGTTAGACATTTCATGTGTAACCCCTAGATGGCGCTATCCCAGGGGCTACTACCCCTGCCTGATTTGCCACTAACAGGTTGAGGGGCCTGGATCCAATGGCGGGTGCCTCCACCCAGAGGTCAGGGTTTGCAATAGTTAAACTTACTTGGTCACAGCCCTCTGGGACACTGCAACCCCCCTTTCTTCCCACTAGTGGCCCACACAATATATCAGAATTACCTTCACAGTATACACTTACCCCCAGGGCTGGTTCAGGCACTGGGACCTCCTGTAAAATAAGATACAGTGCAACAATCACAGTACAATACTTTAACATAGACAAATACCTCAGGCAGTATAACTTTGCTGAAACAAGCAGCTCTGATTTATTTGGGGAATATAACAAGGACAGGGGAAATCAGGTTAATTAGCTTATACTTTACTCATCTACCTATGGCTCTGTGCACAGGCCTATCCTACCAGTTACTGTCCTGGGTACCCAAGCCCTAGTGGCTAGTACAAACCGTGGCAGCTGGTAGGGCCCTTTCACACAGAGAAAAGAAAAATTAGTTAAACAGTCAGCAGTACAGTGATTCCATTTGGATTCAATGTGGCAATTCAACAGGAGCGACCCTGAATTAGTACTCACGACCTCCAAACAAGATAGGGTCCTTCAATGTCAGCAGGGCTACTCTTGAGCTCCACGAGACTCTCACACATTTATATGGCAAACTGCAACAGGCAAAAGTCCTTTAATGGCAGCAGGATTCACTTGAGCTAACCAAGCCTCCTCACACATTTATATGGTGAACAGTAACAGGCAAAAGTCCTTTAATGGCAGCAGGATTCACTTGAGGTACACAAGCCTCTTCACACATTTATATGGTAAAACAGAAAGTACTATACCAGGCAGGCTGCTTCTCTATCCCGATCGCAATTACTGCACAATACCTGGAGAACACACAGCAGATTCAGTTCCTGACAGACCGAGTGCAATTCAGCAATTTCTCCAGTCTTCTACAGGGTGAGCCTGGTTTCTACTCTTCAGATATCCTTTGATTCTCTTCACAGGACGGATTCAGTCCTAACAAGCAGTTACACAAGCTGCAGACCGGAACTCTGGGCCTTACACACGTTTCCCGACTAAAACTACACACTGAAAAAGCACAGGGCTCCTTCCTTCTTCACTGCCAGAGCTCAACTGAAACTCCAACAGACAAAACCGGGCACTTCCTTTGAGTTCCTCCCAGTTCTTGACTGGATTGGCTGTCACTCACAATAGACTGCTCCTGTTGGTCCAAAAGGCCAAGTCTAAACTACATCTCCCAGAGTCACTGCCCATACAATCCTCTTGTGGCTGGCTCAGATTATGAGTCCAAGTTCTGATTCGTCCAAGGCACCATTTTAGAGCTAGCTTACCCCACACTGATTGGTCCAGTTCAGCAGTTCAAAACCAGAATGGGGAACTAGGCAGACACAGTTCTGACTGCAAAGAAAGCAGGTTAGACAAACTGTAATTTCATTATTACTCTAAATGATTTCTGGCAAACAGTTACATCCCTCAGATAGGTTCCTTTGCACTCCTAGTGACTGCCAAAATGGAGTGAATTGGCAGCAGCTCGAGTGGTACTCAATCAAAAAAACACAGTCCCCCATACAAACTAATTATGTCTGCAAGCAGACAGCTCTTAAAGAGACAGTACCAGAGGTTCTAAAAACACTCACTGATAAATGGCTTAAACGCCAAACACCATTCAGGCTTGGAGCATTCAAGCAAGCTCCTGGAAGTCTTTTGGGAACCCCCATTTGCAGGGGGGTTACACCCTTCCTGGCCTGGGAAAGCTTGACATCCGCGTCAAGCAAGTACCCCCATAAGTTTCAACTGCAACCATATACATTTGCATTAGGCTCGCACATGTAATCATCAGTCAATATATCATTTTACCAAGAACACATTTCTGAAACATTGCAGTACATCACTCTTTACACAGTATTACATACACATTGTACCATAACTCAAGTTATTACCTCTTGTACATGAAACCTGAAGAGAGGGGGCCCTTCCCTATCAGTTACCTTGGGGCTGGATGGGGCAAGGGCACCATACTTAGAGGGCAACACAAGTAACTTGGAGTTAGCACTGATGCTCAGTTTGGGCAATGAGCTCGGGACACATGCACTCCTTTATGGACAACATTGAGAGGCAGATCCACTGGCGGCCCAGGGAATCATAACTGAGGTGCACCACAGGCTTTACAGCTCGACCAGTCTTTCTAGGGGAACTGTTACAGTCTCTGCACTCTGAGCCTCATTTTCAGCATTGTTCTCACTTGTCAGGGAGTCTCCATGGGGTAGAGAGGCTAGAACTTGGGGCACTTTCAGCTCCAGGAGTTACAGTTTCTGAGTCCACAACATTTGGCTCGCATGGAGAGCTTTCGGACACTGGCAGTGGACTGTCAGGGCACTCAAAATACTCTTCTTGTTCTGGTGTATCACCAGTCTGACCCAATCCATCATTTTCCTCCCCTGAAAGCTCAAACAGTTCAACCATGCACAATGATTCCATTTCATCTGATCTTATGCTTTGCACTTCACTTTCTGGGAGCATTGGCTCCAGGGACGAAGCTGGGGGCTTGGACAGTCCAGAAGGCCCAGCTTCATCTCCAGTACTGACTAGGGGATTGCCCCGAAACAATTGACTCAGTTCATAAGAAGGATAGTATTCAAAGTCACTCTCACTTTCTTCCGATATGGACTGACAGTCATGCTCAACTGGGACTTGTGGAGGGGAACACTTTAACTTTGCTTCTGTAGGTGCAGACTTTCTTGATCTTTCTTAGCAGCAGCTCTAGTCACTGGTCCAGAGGGGCATCTTCTAGGGGCTCAGACTCAATTAAGATTTGTCCAATGGGCAGTAAATGATTTCTATGCATTGTTTTTACATCTTTTGAATTATTCTCAGGCCTTACTTTGTACACTGGCAGATCATCTAGTTTGCCCACTACAATGTGAGGAGATGGTGCCATCTGTCAGCAATCTTGTGCTTGCCATGCAGTCCCAGATTTCTTAGCAATACCCAATCTCCCTCCTGGAGTTCCTGTGCTTTCACCTTTTTATCATACCTTTCTTTGTTGGCCAGATTTCTTTTGGCAGCCATGGTTTGAGCCAGTTGATGCGCATGGAGTTAGCTGGGCCTTTAACTTTGCACATACTGTAAATAGTTGTCAGCTTGAACCCCATCAGAGAGACCCCAAAACACACATCTACGGTAGTCAAGCTTCTCTTCCAAACATCAGGCGGTAGGGGAGAACCCAGTGGCATCACTTTTGGTGCAGTTATAAGCATGTACCAGGGTGCTAATTTGTTGGCTCCATCTAGTCTTGTCCTTTGGGTGCAGGGTGCCTAGCATATCTAGCAAAGTGCGGTTGAAACGTTCAGGCTGTAGGTCCCCTTGGGGGTGGTAAGGAGTGGTTCTGGACTTTCTCACTCCCCACAGAGAAAGCATCTCTTTGATCAGACAACTCTCAAAGTCTCTCCCTTGATCAGAATGGATTCTTTGTGGAGCCCCATAGTGAACAAAAAAGTTTTCTACAAGTACTTTGGCTACAGTGGATGTTTTCTGGTCTTTGGTGGGGAAAGCTTGGGCATATCTCGTGAAATGGTCAGTGACCACCAGCACATTACTGATATTTCTTTGATCTGACTCCAAACTCAGAAAATCAATACAGACCAGCTCCATGGGTGCACTGGTGGTTATGTTAACAAGGGGGGCAGCCTTCTGGGGCAAAGCTTTCCTCTGTAAGCAGCGACTACAAGTTCGAATGTGTTGCTCCACATCAGCCCCCATCTTAGGCCAATAGAATCTGGATCTCACCAAGTCAAGTGTTCTGTCTATACCAAGGTGCCCCATGTGGCTGTGCAAGGACCTCAATACTGAGTCTCGAAGGCAGTGGGCAGCACCAGTTGTTGTTTGTCTACTTGTCCCCTCTGTCTACTGTTTCTCTGTATAACAGTTTATTGATCAGTTTCAACTTAGGACCTTCTTTGTATAACAGTGCAGTTCTCAAATCAGTGGGCGTAATTTGGACACATCTTTTCCTGCATAGAGGGCTTCTAAAGCTGATTTGATCATAGGATCGCAGGATTGAGCCGCGAATACTGTCACTGTCCAGCTGAGGCAATGCACCAATGTCTATTGCAGAAAAGTGGCAATAAGCAGCAGGTATGCAATTCTCAGAGGGTCCCAAGCAATCCACCATACAGTCCACTGCGTCCGTGGACATTTGTTCTCCCTCAAACTTCCGGCAGAGTGCCGAATGTCAGGTTCTGCCAATCGGACCCAATCATTCTGGGGAACAGGCCTCCGGAGAGAGCATCAGCATCTATGTGGTTCAGACCTGCTCGGTATTCGAGAGCATAGTCATATGTAGATAATGCAGAAAGCCACCTGTGGCCAGTGGCATCCAACTAGCTGAGGTCTGCACATAGGTCAAAGGATTATTGTCAGTTTTTACTAGTATTTTAACCCCATACAAGTACTCATGGAATTGGTCAACAATAGCCCACTTCAAAGCTAGGAACTCTAACTTATGTACAGGATAGTTCTTTTCGGATGGGGTCAGGCTTCTACTGGCAAAGGCCACTGGTCTCAAGCCATTCTCGTGCTCTTGGTACAACACAGCCCCCAACCCTTGCAAGCTAGCATCAGTGTGCAGGACGTAAGGTTTTCTTGGATCGGCATAGGCCAGCACTGGAGCATGGGTAAGTTGATATATGATCTCATGAAAAACAGTCTCACAATCAAAGAGTCCAGACTCAAATACTCTTCTCGGATGAAAATACACTCTTTCAGTCTTGAGGGCGCTGACTTTTGGTATTTTTGTGGGTTGGGGATACCCTTGAGTAAGGTTAAGTAAAGGGCGGATCACTCTTGAACAGTCCTTGATGAGCGTGATAATAACCACAGAATCCAGGAATCTTTGCAGTTCTTTTAGATTTTGGGCTGTGGCCAGGTGGTCAAGGCCTCAACTTTACTTGGGTCGGTCTCTATTCCCTCGGTGGATACTATGTGTCCCACATACTTTACTGATGTTTGAAAGAATTGACACTTATCAATGGACAGTTTAAGGCCAAAGTCCTCCAGTCAGTCCAACCTTAAATAATCTGCTCTCATGTTCCTCCAGTGAGCTGCCAAACACAATAACATCATCTAGGTATACAGGCACTCTAGTAAGTTCATGTCCCCCACTGCACGCTCCATCAATCGTTGAAAAGTGGCTGGGGTACCTGAAATCCTTGAGGCATCCTCATGAATTCATAGAAATAGCGGACAGATAAAGGCTGTCTTCTCATGGTCCTCTGGGGCCATCGGGGTCCTGGTAGTACCCACTGCGGAGATCCACAGAGAGAACCACTTGCTCCCGTTTAGGCAGTCCAAAGCATCCTGAATGCGGGCATTGTGTACTGATCAGGGATAGTCCAGCGGTTTAAGGTGCAATAATCCACACACATCCTTACTGTCCCATTCTTTTTCCTCACTACCACAATGGGGAAGCATAAGGCTTCTGGATTCTTGTATTACACAGCAGCTAACATCTCTTGCAGATGCCGTCTCACATCATCTATGTCAGCAGGTGCCAGGCGTCGAGACCTCTCACAAAATGGTCTTTCGTCCATGCAGCCGGATATTGTAGCTCAGCTCCTTGCATGCATCCTCACGTCCCATTCCTTTAAAGAAAACATCTGGTCTCTCTGGGCAAGCTTCTCACTGATCCTCACTTTCCATTCAGCTGGCAATGGGGAGTCACCGAAATCAAACAAGTCAGGCGTTACTCTGTCATTCTTCCTTGAACTCTTGCTGCTGGGTAGCACTGCAGTGTCTGCACAATGCACATTAGCCAGGATGCAACCTCTATTTACTCGAATGTCTCTTTCAGACACGTTATGAACTTGGACCATTACCCTTCTGGCATAAGCATGGGCTCTAGCGGGCAAAATACTAGGCTTGGCCAGCAGTCCCTCTGGCAATTTTCCATCGCCTGGTGCATCCAACATTAATATTTTATTCTTAACATCCTTTCTGATACGGACCTCTCCCTGTAAGGTACACTGGGCATTTGGCGCCAGGATCAGAGACTTAGGATCCTTCTTCCATACAATTCTGACCGTTCCTCTGGTTCTATTTTTCAGCATCTCTCTGTGCCTCATAGGCCTTCTTAATTAAAGCCGGAACTCTTAAAGCTCTACTAGTCTTTGACCCCTGTTTTCATAACATAACTGGCCAGCCTTCCGAACATATGAGCATTTGTTCCAATCAACAAGGGACACCATCATATAGTCCAGTGGGGGACACACTAAGGCTAGGTCTCTACTTGTTCGGCCACTCCAGCCACAGAGGTGGGGAAAGACAGCCAAATTCGGATGTACCCGGAATAGGGGTAGGCCTTCTCACTTAACTCCCATACATGCAGTCCTTCTAATGGCTGTAAGGGTACGTATGACAAATGCTTCTGACACCAATCTTGGAACATAATTGTCACTTGGGAGCCACTGTCTAATACAGCTCTTGTAGACACTCCATTCACATTTACAGTGGTCTCCATGGAGGGACCCACTATTCTGGACCAGTCTGGAAAGGCGGTTGTGGGGGCCTGGGCAACTGACCTTGCCACAAAAGGACGTGAGTTAGCATTTTTGGTGCACTCACTGGGATCATTTCGTGCACCTCTTAACCACTGATTTGTTCTCCGAAGCTCTCCTTGTAGCCTATATGCAACTTTGTCAGTGTCTTTTGGGGACCGGCATTCCCTTTTCATGTGCCCATCTTTCCCACAATTATAGCAAAACATACTTTCTGGAGTTTGAGCTGGCTGAGGCGCCTACACTGGGAGCCAGGGCGGGGTATTACTAACTGGAACCTTGGTGCCATCTCTGTCTGCGGCGTGATAAGCATTTGGAGATATCTCGTCAGTTTCTCCACTTCCATGGTCAAGGAATCGAGTTCGGAGCTGTTATCAGCAGGAGATACATGGGTGGGTACCCCCACCCCCATAGCAGATACAGTCGGATATAGGTCAGGGCCCGTACTTGCAGGCGTGGCCTTCATAAAGGGACTGTTTTTGAATTCCCGGATCTCTCTCAACAGTTTGCCCCATTGTGGCATATCTTTTTCCTTGTCAGAGCACTCATTTACTGCCAACCTCTGCCCCTGAACTTCACTTGATGGGTCACCCTCAGTCACTCAGGTCGTAGCCACAGCTGTTGGTGCAGGTCCCTCCTGAGGTCGCCTTTTCTCAACTCCTCGAATTTCTCTCATTAACTCATCATAGGAGGGTGGGGATTCCAGTCGATTTGCCAGGCGTAACTGAAGCAACAGCAGTTCTGAGAAGGGGGCAGACTTAAGGATTCTGTCCAGTCTGGTTCGGTCCAGTTCAATCGCTGGCAAACTACCCTTTCTGAGGCATTCTTGCAACAATTTTTCCAGCCGAGATACATACACAGACAACAACTCCCCTTGGTACTGTTGTGCATTTCTTACTCTCCACCATAGGTCCTCATCAGAATCTGGGATCCCATACACATTCTTCAAGGCCTCAAGATAGGCCTGTGCAGTTGCTTCAGGGTTACTGGCCCATTTAGCATGGATGGTAGCCAGAGCAGGACCTCGGAGGCTCTCACTAACCCTCTTTCGCTTTTCAGCTTCCGAGCATTGCCATTCTAGCACTTGGGGGGCAACATAGTCTATCCAGGTCTCCCAGTCATCCTCCCCTTGGGGGCTGGGGAGGGTGCCAGAGAAGATCCTCAACCTTCGGTAAGAGTCGTGACTAATGGCAGGTGCAGAAATAGGAGTCTGCATTGGTTCAGCCACCATTACGGGCACTGGAGCGGGAGAGGGTGTTGGGGGAGGAACACCCCCAGGTGGCAAGAATAGTTTCTTCAAGTCCTCCACAGTTTTCCCTTCTCCCAGCAACCATTTAGCAAATTTCTCCTCAAAAGTTTCAGATAGTGGTGGTGGCTCATTCCCCACCGGGTCTTTACTGTCCTTAGTTATCACTCTCCAAGCAGTGAGGGGCTCCTCTGGGGTAATGGTCTGTGGCACTTTGGAGCTATCTATGGGATCCTTAAACTCTACTAGGGCCAGAAAAGTGTGGGTGAGCAGATTAGCATGCCGACCCACCACCACAGGGTTTTGTAAACCTTCCACCTTGGAAAGTACTCCCTGTACAATGTCCGTATTGATACCCAAGGGGATGTCCAGTATAAGCATAGCATTTTGGGGGTCAATCTCCTCCCCAGTACACCACTCCACCAGCCGGTGCACAGCCACTTCTGTCGGGGTACCCATTTTTTCTTAACAGTGGTTCGTAAATATGGCCACTAGAGGACACACAATCCCAGCGGTGAGCCTCCAAGATGTAACCCCTAGATGGCTATCCCAGGGCTACTACCCTGCCTGATTTGCCACCTAACAGGTTGAGGGGCCTGGATCCAATGGGGGTGCCTCCACCCAGAGGTCAGGGTTTGCAATAGTTAAACTTACTTGGTCACAGCCCTCTTGGACACTGCAACCCCCCTTTCTTCCCACTAGTGGCCCACACAATATATCAGAATTACCTTCACAGTATACACTTACCCCCAGGGCTGGTTCAGGCACTGGGACCTCCTGTAAAATAAGATACAGTGCAACAATCACAGTACAATACTTTAACATAGACAAATACCTCAGGCAGTATAACTTTGCTGAAACAAGCAGCTCTGATGTATTTAGGGGGAATATAACAAGGACAGGGGAAAATCAGGTTAATTAGCTTATACTTTACTCATCTACCTATGGCTCTGTGCACAGGCCTATCCCTACCAGTTACTGTCCCTGGGTACCCAAGCCCTAGTGGCTAGTACAAACCGTGGCAGCTGGTAGGGGCCCTTTCACACAGAGAAAAGAAAAATTAGTTAAACAGTCAGCAGTACAGTGATTCCATTAGGATTCAATGTGGCAATTCAACAGGGAGCGACCCTGAATTAGTACTCACGACCTCCAAACAAGATAAGGTCCTTCAATGTCAGCAGGGCTACTCTTGAGCTCCACGAGACTCCTCACACATTTATATGGCAAACTGCAACAGGCAAAAGTCCTTTAATGGCAGCAGGATTCACTTGAGCTAACCAAGCCTCCTCACACATTTATATGGTGAACAGTAACAGGCAAAAGTCCTTTAATGGCAGCAGGATTCACTTGAGGTACACAAGCCTCTTCACACATTTATATGGTAAAACAGAAAGTACTATACCAGGCAGGCTGCTTCTCTATCCGATCGCAATTACTGCACAACAATCCGGGAGAACACACAGCAGATTCAGTTCCTGACAGACCGAGTGCAATTCAGCAATTTCTCCAGTCTTCTACAGGGTGAGCCTGGTTTCTACTCTTCAGATATCCTTTGATTCTCTTCACAGGACGGATTCAGTCCTAACAAGCAGTTACACAAGCTGCAGACCAGAACTCTGGGCCTTACACACAATTCCCGACTAAAACTGCACACTGAAAAAGCACAGGGCTCCTTCCTTCTTCACTGCCAGAGCTCAACTGAAACTCCAACAGACAAAACCGGGCACTTCCTTTGAGTTCCTCCCAGTTCTTGACTGGATTGGCTGTCACTCACAATAGACTGCTCCTGTTGGTCCAAAAGGCGCCAAGTCTAAACTACATCTCCCAGAGTCACTGCCCATACAATCCTCTTGTGGCTGGCTCAGATTATGAGTCAAGTTCTGATTCGTCCAAGGCACCATTTTAGAGCTAGTTTACCCCACACTGATTGGTCCAGTTCAGCAGTTCAAAACCAGAATGGGGAACTAGGCAGACACAGTTCTGACTGCAAAGAAAGCAGGTTAGACAAACTGTAATTTCATTATTACTCTAAATGATTTCTGGCAAACAGTTACATCCCTCAGATAGGTTCCTTTGCACTCCTAGTGACTGCCAAAATGGAGTGAATTGGCAGCAGCTCGAGTGGTACTCAATCAAAAAAACACACAGTCCCCCATACAAACTAATTATGTCTGCAAGCAGACAGCTCTTAAAGAGACAGTACCAGAGGTTCTAAAAACACTCACTGATAAATGGCTTAAACGCCAAACACCATTCAGGCTTGGAGCATTCAAGCAAGCTCCTGGAAATCTTTTGGGAACCCCCATTTGCAGGGGGGTTACACATGCACTATAAAACATATTTCTACACAGCTCAGATTGCTTCATTTTTTTTCCCCAAAACTTTGATATTCTGTTATGAATACATATTTTAGATGCATTTGAAATAGTTTTCATTAATTTACACACTGCTACAGCATACTGTCAGCACAACAAATCCAGGAGAGTGAATCCAACACAGCCACAACAACCCATTCGATATCCACAGTGTTGAACCGGTTGTCAGAGTGCTGTATCAATACAGCAACTTGGGTGTTGGCTGCTCTCCCAAGTAATCTGCCCTCCCCAGAGTTGATTATAATTAAGTCTGGGGGGTGCAGGAGCAGAGATCCCCATGTGAGGGGTGCGGGGGCTGAAACCCCCCACAAACAGTCTTCAGTATCCTGTCACCATGGTGGTTTGTCAACACATTTGCCAGGTGATGTGATCACGGTCGGCAAAATGTTGCCGCTGTAAAGTCGGTCGACAACTTTGTTGTTGATGTGACTTAGTGGAACCCATTGCTACTGTTGTTTGTCTGCCTAATGGAGTCTCTCCTCATTCATACCTCCTTGATTGAGCTACTTTAATTGCTATTTATACCACCATCAAACTAACGTTTTTTTAAGATGTGGCGAATTCTCATAATAATGTATGCTCAGGTATTTAATGTCTTTGTATAAACCTAATTTTTTGTTAATAAATTGTAAAAAAAAAGTTATATTGTGATTATTTCAATGAATTAAGAGTGTCAAATTCTGAATTCTGATCTGCAAATAGATTATGCAGATTGGTTTGCTATCCCATGCTCTTATGTCCAATGACAAGCCATGGTCAAACATGAATGCATCATGGGTAACCATGACTGACCATGATGTGTCCAGAACATTCACAGAACATACTGGGAAAGGCCACAATATATGGAGATCATGCTTGAAGAAGAGCAGTAGCCAAATGGAGTCAGATAATTTATTAATTAACATGGTCTATTGATCAAAAGTAGTTTTAGAATGCAACTACAACTTGGAATATATTTTGATAATTTATTTTTTTACTTTGAAAAACAAAAGCAGATATGCTAGGAAGCTGCAGTATATATTTATGGTAAGAGGGGAGATTATTTAGTTTCAGAATTAAACTGATCCTGGCAAGGGTTTGGATGGATAACGATTAGCTCAAATCAAAGAAGGCATGCACTTGAAAAAGAGGCTAACTAGAAATAAAATAAATTAGGAGGGTCATATCTTTCAGTATAATCTTTACACCTGGGGTTTATACCTGTAAATCCATTTCCAGTTGTCTTGACTCCTGCAAAAGGCTTAAGTGGACTCATCTGTAAATGAAGCTAAACTGACAACTGGAAATATGTTATACAGTTTTGCTGAGGAATCTGTACCATAAGTAGTTTAAATAATGGAACTACTAATGTGATAAAAAAACAACATTTATAATTTATTTATTTACTGAAATTGTTTCAGCAGGTAAACATACAGAGACGCTATAATAAGCATTCATGAACTAATCTTAGGATATAAAGAGAATAAATTTGACTATCATAATTAATATCCATACCATAAAAAAACATTAGTTATCATGCATGGACACTAAAATCCATATTTAGACCATGAACAACAAAACCCCATTACTGGCAATTAGGATTCAAGTAATCAAAATCAATAGATGACTAATGTTAAAAACCTTTTTTATTTTATTACTGCCCATAATTTTATGGGTAGGCAAGGTAAGCACTTATCTTCATGGTTGAAAATACACTGCCACAATATAATGGCAAAAAAGTCTCTCCCAAAACATAAAAATTCCTATTGAAATTAATGTCTTTACCTGGATGAAATACGGTTCAGAATGTCCTTAGTCAATTTTATGTATATTCGGAAGCTCAGCAGATTAAATTATTTGAATACCTGGGAAGAACAAACAAAAAGACAGCACTTACATTTCCCACCAAGCTTGCTATAGTCTGTTGCCACTCTTGACTAATCAATCAGATGACAGAATACCAAAGCCATTTATAAAGTTTCTTTTTAAACATCCATTTAAAGTAAAAATTATAAGGTGCTGTGACCAAAAGTGCTAATATCAGTGCAAACCAGCAAATTTGGTCCCAGGAAGACAAGGACCCCATGTAACACTTTATTCATTAACCCATGTCCTTCATCAGAGGTATTTAAAAGTGACAACAGGAGAAATTGCTAACTGATACAATTATAGATATATGTAAGATTTTTTCTGACTGAAAATTATTTCTATAAGCTACAGATGCCTTTGACATGTTATTTTAGCTTATAGATTAGATAAATCAAATATTTATAGGCAATTATCTTCATTCTAACTTTAGTAAAAGATTAAAATGAATGTTTTCAGTTAGTTAAATCAATGGATACAGAATGACCATGGCCAGCATGGTTAAAACTGATCACAGTCGAGTATGCCCTGACCATGCTAGATTGGCCGTGATATTTAACCTTGGCCATCTTCCACTGTTACAGCATGGTAAGAGCATGGTTAGCCATTTCCAACCATGGTTGAACATGGTACACTGGTCAAATCCTCAGCAGGTCAGGTCATGTGGGGGGGGAGTAGAAATTTTCTGTTTGTTGCCGGTGTCCTTGTTTTTAAAAGCAAGATATGCAAGGTGTAAGGCTCCTGTACTTCGGGATAATACATATGATGAAGAGGGATCATCTGAGAGATGTACTGCTCTGCTGCAGGCATCACCTTGTTAGGCCAGTGATTCTCCAAGAAAGTGTGTCTGTACAGGGAGCTGGGGAAGAGAGAATAATGTTGTTAGATTGGATGCCGAAATGTGCTTTGTGTCATCAGAAACTCCAGGTCTGGAGATTCCCTGATCAGCCAGCCTGGCTAGTGTAAATGCTAAAGCTGAGCGAATGCTCAGGCAAAGGGACTCGGGTATGGATGTGTGTATTCAATGGGTGTGGGGACATTGCCACTAGAGGAGGAAAGCTTCTGTACTGAGTTGCCATAGTCAGTATGCAACTTCTGCTTTATATGCTCAGATAAGGTTGAGAAGCCTGGGTTGATAACTCCTGGGGGGGATTCGTTACCCAAAGTTGTTACGGGTGGTGAAGTTTAATTGTTAAGTTATGTGGTGCCTCCACCCAAGGAAATTAAGTGGGCTAGATTTCAAGCTAATACTACACACTGGGAAACAATACCAACCCACTAGGTCTCCAAATGTATAACCCTCTATCCTCCCACACAGTTCAATCAACAGTTCAGTAAAAATAAACAGGTGGCAAATTACAAATAATATGCTCACTCTTAAAGAACAAATAGAAGTCAGAAACTTCAAGCACTAAAACAAAGGATTTTATTAGGTGGAAGGAGCAAGGCTCTAGGGAAGAAAAAGAGTTTAACAAACATAAACATGTAGGCATGCCACTGGCTGTCTAGTTGCCTTTCTCCACCCATACCAGCACAGTGCCTGTCTCAGCTACAGTGTTGGGCATTAACCCACTTCCAAGCTGGTACCATTAAACTACCCCTCATCACAGGGAACTTCCAGAGAATCTTGGGTACCTAGGTGCTTGATCATCAGAGGCCTAATGACGTTATACATGACTGGCAAGCACTGGCATGCTTAAGTCAACCCACAATATTTGTAATACTGGCCTAGTCCATTAAACGACAGTAGACCCAGTATAAGTTTAGCAAGTTGGAGTTGCAGAACCCATAGGTCCTGTTGCATTAGTTAAGGGTACTCTCAGGCTGGAAGGCCTACATATCACTCTGCAGTACTGCCCAGGTGTAATGGCTCCAGCCCTACAGTCCTTCTGCTCTGCCAGTGACTCCCTTATCTCTTTTCTGCAAGTCACTCTGGTCAGGTGCCTTTCACAGATCAGCTGGCTCACTTTTCATTGGTCTCTCAGGGTGTTTAGGTGAATCCCAGTCTGAGTAGCTCACCTTCTACAATGCTTCCCCTAGGCAGCTCCCATTGGTATTTAAAGCAGTAGCTCCTAGGCCCTTTCTCACTTTGGTGTAGTTGCAGACCCTTCAGGTCTGATTAGAAAATAGTCTCTCTGCCTGCACTGAAGTTCAGCTACAGGGCAGCCTACTCTGACAGCCAGTTGCCTTCAGCTGCAGTTAGCAGTGTACCTCCTGCACTTTGCAGTCTTCTCCTCCTTCTTGGCTATAAAAGCACAATCTTTTGTAAGGTAAAGACTGAGGTTCAGAAGGGCAGCAGCTGACACTGCAATGTCCCCACTACCAAGCACTATTATTTAACTGCATTTGGACATTAATTTTTTTGCAGCTGCGTGGCTGCCTTCCTCCTCCTGACTACTCACCTCTTAACTGTAACACAACTGTAACTCAGTTTGTCCCTGCTTATTGCTTCTTTATGGCTTATCCTGCTAGTCCCTTGTCTAGTGCTCACTGGCCAGTTGCCCTCCTTAGCGGCCTCATTGTGTGGTCCTTCCCTTCCCTTCTATTCCTCTCTGGGTCCTTATTTCTGTGGGGCCTTCTCATCTCTCCATCCTGCCTGTTTCTATTCTTGCACGTCCCTCCCACTCCTGTTCTGTTTGAGGTGGGAGCATGCCTCTTGCTCTGTGTGTTTTGTTTTGCGGTGTCCCCCCACCCTCACCCCAGGTGAGGATGGAGTCTCTGGATCCTGTGAGCTTGAGATTTCCTTTAATTTCTGTGAACCTTGCCTGATGGCTGCTCCTTCCTGTTGTGGAAGCTCATGGAGTGCTAGTCTCTCTCACCTACTCCTGCTCCTTTGTTTCTGACTGGCTGCACTGTGGCTCTGCTGCTGTTTGTTTCCTCCTTCCGTCATCTTGCTATGCTGCCCCAATCCTTGTCCATGCTGCCACATAACCCTGCTGGGGGGGGGGGGGGGCATTCATTTT
Source organism: Neoceratodus forsteri (assembly GCA_016271365.2). Lineage (NCBI taxonomy): Eukaryota > Metazoa > Chordata > Ceratodontiformes > Ceratodontidae > Neoceratodus > Neoceratodus forsteri. The sequence goes on from CM057455.1 coordinate 958,568,178, forward strand.
TTTCCTGCTGCCTGAATCCTCTGGTGCTTGCTACTTGTCATGCTTCCAGTTGGTTGGCCTCCCTCTCACCTGCTCTGTCTTAAGAGAGGGCTGCCTGCTGGGGATGGATGGCTCTCCCCTCTCTCCTGTCTTAATCTGGAATTCTCCTGGTTGTGGCTCTGACCATACTCTGCTCACTGCATTTTGGGGCATTCATCTCAGTAGCACTCTGTGGGCCCCTTTCTGCTTTTTTCCCCACAGCTTCATACTGCTTCTCACTGCTAAGTTTCTCCATAGCCAGCTTCTCTCCAAGCATTCCATTGGGCCTGCACCACTAAGACTCAGTTACCCAAAAGCCTGCCCAGACAGTTGTCCGGTCCTCCTGTCAGGGCTCTTCTTTAACCCTTTCAGTCTCACCATACCTACAATTCCTACTCTACCTACTGCTGTCAGACAAATGCCTCATCAACAATGGACACATGCTCCACCATCAACTAATGGGCATATATCCCTCCAACAACCTGACATACACCTACTCTTTGTCCCACAAGGGATGGCTTAGTTTGCTTTCACCTTCTATGGCTTTGTATGGCAACGAGTCCCTCAAGCAATCAGCTTCTTCTATCTACCAGCCTTGTAAGTAGGAGAATAGAGTATTAGGGCTGCTGGGCCTGAAGCAGCTATTCTCCAGTCTTCTCCTTTTCCTTGAGGAGTTCATATCCCAACATTCCTTAGCACAGCAGCAGCTATTCTCCCAGAGGACAGCCTTGTTCATACTGTATGCAGGTGAAAGTCCTTTTGGTCAGAAAGAGAAACTCATTTATTCCTGACTTTGCAACAGAGAGTCGTAGATCAAACTTCATGCTTAGGTTAATAGTATCACAGTTTGCCTTGTTGGGAAGGGTGACCTGAAGCCTTGGATAGCCACAGGTTTCCTCTGCAAGGGTTTTTATCCTCCCCTACATGCTGATGGTCACAACACTAATTTATTTTATGTTAGTTAGTTGTATCCACCAGATAGATTGGGACAAGAATGGGTTCTCTTTCTTTTTCTTCACTGGTTGTTCCATATCATGACCTTCCCTTTCTCCTTAGTAGAAGTTGATGTTCAGACAGTTCTGTTTATGCTCTCAGCTTCAACTTTTTTTTTTAAACTCATTTTTATTGAATGACCAAAACATAAAAGTCACTTTACAAGTAATTTCAGGTTTAGACACTTCAGGACAGGCAATGCATGGGTGCACTCGATACCTTCAAACAAAGAAACAATACATATAAATATATGTTTCCTATCTAAGTTTCCCATGTTGACTAGCAGTGCCAAGTGCCCCTATCTGTTCTGACCTGTGATATAAAACTTTGGCCTGCAAAATAACAGCGTTTGCTGGTCTTCTTCTATTGCCCCCTGTATTCAGGTCAGGCCCATAGTTCTTGGGTAATACCCATTTTTCTTTACAACAAATCCTTAACCAAAACAACATGGGATTTTTTCCAACTGTGTTTGGTGACTCAATTGGAGTCAACCTGTAGGAGTTGAGGAGACCACGCTGCACACTTATGCTACAATCACTGTGCTGTGTGTGGTGGTGGGGGGTGCTTAAGATCTGAGTTGCTACAGTATCTCACCCTTATCCGGCTTCTGGACCCATCTGAACCCGCCACCTGGGTCTTGCTCCAGGGTTAGGTTTATGTTCTGACCTGATGTACTATTCAGTGCTTCTAAGGACCTCCCACTGTGTCCATTGCTCTTTATGCTTGTCTGTGGTGAGTCTAGGTTTTGCAGACAGTTCTTCCATCTGCATAATTTTGTCCACCATGTGTTTCCAGGAGTCTAGGGAGGGAGGGGAGGCCTGTAACCAATTTATCATTATCTCCTTTTGGGCGGCCAGGCATAGCATTCGAGGAAGGCTCTGCTGTCTGGCATCTTCCACTGTTGGGACCTTACATCCTAACATCATGTTGTTAAATGTCAATGGGAACTGAGTTCCCCACAGTCTATTCAGTACCCACTGGATTTTTGTCCAGAACTCCACTGCCATGGGACAAGCAGAGAAAATGTAAAAGTGTGTCCCTACCTGCCTACTTCCCCTCCGACATAGATCAGTGTTCTCCCCAGAGAAGTGTTTTGTTATTGAGGGTGTGTAGAAGAATTGTGTAAGGCTCTTTCAATGGAATTCCCTCCGCCCTGGGGATGATGTGGTTCTCCAGCCCCTCTCCTAAGTTGAATTCCACTGGTCCTCGGGGATCAGGACCCCCCCTTCATCCTCCCATTTTTGTCTCAGGACCTCAAATTGTGCACACTGGTCACCTTGAAGAGCTCTGTAGGCCCCCAAGATTAACTTACTGTACCTCTGCCTGCCAGCCAGACCGATCAGTACAGGAAAGTCTCCAGTCCAATTAGTTCCCTCTTCATCTTGGGGATTAGATTGTTAGCCACCAGGTAGTGCCTGACCTGCAAGTATCTGTGGAAGTCTGCCCTGTTTAGGGCATATTTGCCCTGAAGAGTAACAAATGAGACTAGGGATTCTCCCTGCACCAAGTTCTGGAAGCGCACCAGGGACTGTGAGTTCCAGCTTTGGTATTGGACATCTGATCAGGGGGGTGAAGTGGGGGTCCTCTACAATTGCTGTCAGCGGACCTATTCCTTCTGGGGTTTGTGATAGCTTTCTGGCTTTCACTAATACCCTGAGTGTGTGCTTGGTCTAAGGATTTTATAGGCACCTCCATAACTCTGAAGTGAGAGGGGCGTGTGGCAGTGAGGAAAGGGAGACCAGCCACATCTCGTAAGCCTCTATCTCCCTCCAGCCTGTATCCCCACTCTGTTTAACCCAAGCAACCATGTGAACCAGCTGGGCCGCTATGTAATAGAGCCTGAGGTCAGGTGGTGCCAGTCCCCCCAGCACCCCAGGTTGGGAAAGGAGCCTCTGACTGACCCACCTCCTGCCCTTCTGCCAAATGAATGTTAAGAGAGCTGAGTTAATTGTTTTAAAGAAAGATTCTGTGACAATAATAGGAAGTGCCTGAAACAGGAATAGAAATCAGGGGAGGATGTTCATCATAATGGTGTCAATCTGTCCTCCTCGAGAGAGCGGGAGCAGATCCCACCTGGATAGGTCCGCCGGATCTCACCCCACAATTTTCCATAGTTGAGCTTGAAGAGATTGGAGGACTGTGGGGAGATTTTTACCCCTAAATACCGTACTCCCAACTCCATCTAACTCAGAGTCCTGTGTAAGATTCTCCAGTCCACCTGGCCAAAGACCTTCTCTGCGCCCATGAAGACTGCCAATGTCGGCTCTCTGGAGGCCTGTTGGCAGACCATCAGGTTAAACAGACGCCTGATATTGTCATGAATTAGCCTTCCGTTTATGAAGCCGGTCTGATCCGGGTGGACCATGCTCCCCACACAACCCTGCAATCTGCATGCCAGGATCATGGTATACAGTTTCTGGTCAATGTTCAAATGAGAGATAGACCTGTTCGAGCTGCAGACCTCCAGGTTATTTCCCCTCCTTGGGAATTACCGAAATCTGGGCATACTGTCAACTCGGGGGGCTCCCTCTCCCTCCTGAATGTCTCGACATACCCTCCCCCGGGGGCGCTTTTCCACACTGTGTCCTTCAAAAGGTCCTTGTACTCCTCCCTATTTAGGAGGGAGACATTCAATCTCCATGTGGAATTGTTTGCCTTAGGATGTGGCCATAAATGCATGGTTACCATCCCATGATCTGATATAGTCCTGGGATGTATTTTAGACTCTTCTACCCTGTGGAGCCATTCCACAGACACCCATATCATGTACAGCCTTGAGTAGGCCTGGTGTGGTGCTGACCAGCAGGTATAATCGTTGACCTTTCGGTGCACCTGCCACCAGACTTCCACCAAACCCAGGTCTTTACTCAGCCATCTCAACATTGTGATGGCTCAGGAAGGATGGCCCTGGGCAGTTCCTGACCTGTCCAGGGTGGGATTCAGGATGGTGTTAATGTCCCCGCCCACAACAAGGGGTGCCACCCTGAGTAGTACCTCTCTGGGAAACTCAGTTTTTTACGTCTTGGTTAGGTGCATGTGTATTTAGGATTGTGCATGCTGTCTTCCTGTATATCCCCCTGATCAACAGAAATCTCCCCTTTAGGTCCCTTTGCTTATCTGTGAGCTCAAACAGACAATTTTTGTGAATCAGGGTCTCTACCCCTTGTCTATATGGATGTGCATTATATGGGGCATAGTATGCCTGGCTCAGCAATGCTCTTTTGAGTTTTGCACTTTCCCCTTGGTCCAGGTGTGTCTCTTGTAGGAGGGCGATCTCTATCTTAGCTTTCTGAAGCTCATTTAGTACTCTCTTTCTCTTAACTGGACTTCCCATGCCCCTCACATTGTATGTGGCTATGGTACCTTCGGCCATGGCTCTGTATCCCCCCTCCCTCCATCTTAGTCAAAATGCTGCATGGTCTCGTACAACCAACAAAAAACAGAATAACAGGTAACTTCTTAACTTTATAACTCATAACTATACTTCCACAATAAAGAACATGCCCAGTCAGTCTTCTGGCTGGCTCTAGACCAACTGGGTGGGGCACCCTAGCCAAGAGCCCTGTGAGACACCTGCACTTTCAGGTGACTAGGCAACCTGCACCCATGTTAGTCATACCCTCTGTACACCGCACCTCCAAGTCAACTTCAGTAAGGTGTGCCTAGACTTAAATCTCACTGAACTTCTAGTTTCCTTACAGTTATAACAATAACCCCACCCCCAAGTAATGTTATGTGGATGGGGGTGTTGGTGCTGGGTCATAGGTGAACTTTCCCATTTCCCCACTCTTCATGGCCCTCTAGGTGCCAGGTCCTTGGACCCTCAGCTGGTATGACTACTGCCCCCCTCACCCCAGGTGTCCGTCTATTCACTATCTCCCTGGCCCCCCGCCTTCCGTTCAACTTGTATGGGTTTGTATAACTCTTTCTGCTCCCTTGATATCATAACACCTGCCTCTTAGGCCTAATCCCCTGGTGTACCCCTGCTATGACTCTCAAAGCCAGCCAACCCTCAAAACAGTCAACCTAGGGTGCCCCTAAGGAGATCTCCTGGTATCATTACCGTCCTTGTGAGGGAGCTACCTCTCCCCTCTAAGGTTGTTGAACTACCCTTGTGCCCTGTGGCCATGTGTTTAATACTCTTGCCAGGAAGCCCTAGTTTGGTCCTCCCTTGTTGGTTGCTATGCAGCCCAACCAACTCAGGAGCTATGGTACCCCCAGCCAGCTATAGAGGTTGGGAGTAAACTATGGATCTTATCGCATGCCTGCCCCATAAAAAGCAACAGTCTGAGAATAAGACCCCCCACAGGCGACACGTTCCTGTTAATTCATATGAAAATCTGCACACCATTTTAGTTGTAATACATTGCAAACTGTGTTTCAATGTAACCTATTTATAACTTAATAACATTGTGGGGAATGAGCTCCCCTACCATGAACTACAAGACACCATTGGACAGTTCGATCAAGTCAGTTGAGATCACAAGATAATTTAACAAATGACAGTATCGAAACTTTCAATGTCTGGCTTTCAACCAAGGAAGAGGGAGCCCCAGAAAGTCAGCCCCCTGCCATTCCCTCTCCAGCCATTTAACAGTGGGGAATGCCTACCCCCCCACACTTCCTCTCCCCCCGGACCTCATAGCCTCCACCCCCTTGGAGCAGGACCATCCGTCTGCCTTTCAGACTTCCTACCCCATACTCAGGAGCCCCCCTCCCTCCATTGTCTCACGCTCCTTATGTTTAGGACTGCCCCATGCCCTGACTTTTTGCCTCTCATTGCCTTTGTTGCCCTCTCCAAGCCCAACACTGCCGGACCTCTTTATCCCTACTTACCCAGTCCCCACAGTCATTTTTTACCCTTTGTAAAAAGAAATTCTTGGCCCTGCTTTGGCCCTTATCTCTGGTGGTGTTTCCACTAACAGGCCTGTAGTGTGCAGTTGGTCCACTGGTATCCTGGGGAATCTGACCTAGGGGGGCTTCTGCACCTGCCAGCGGAGGGAAGAGAGAAATCACAATCGGGTTCAGACTTTTCTGCTGTGATTGCTTTCATAGGTTTCTGGCCTGCTCTTCTCAATGCATCTCCGCTGGAGGGGCCGCCATTCCAGACCCGGTGCCCAGGAAATCTGTGGAGAGGGGGAGCAAAAGGGAGGAGACATTAGCACTCAATGGCCCCTTCTTTGTAAGTCTGCCTGCCCTTCCCTGCCCCAGCCACCCCCCCGCCCTTTCCAGCTTGGTATTTACCCCAGCCCCCTCAACCAGCTCCCAAACCTCCCATAAATATATGAACTTGCAAAGGTAGCTCATGTAGTCCACATGTACTGGTGGTCTGCGAAATAGGCCGCCATGAGGCGCCCCTATGAAGTCCCATCGCAGACCATGTAATCTCAGCAAAAGTTCCAGGATTAGACCACCAAAGAGGCCCAACGGTCCATACAAGTTAAGGATCACTGAAGCTGACAAACTTTTCAGGTGGAGGGGATCGACTGCAGGCAACTGGGGATCTATCAAATCTGATCCTGTATTTTCCCTTCCCTTCTGAAGTCCCGATGGGCTCGGGAAAGATGGATGGCCATGTTTTCTGGAGCCAGGAACCCAGGACCAGGGTTCCCTTTGTTTCAGGTACTCTTGCTCTGGTGGGTTGGGTCTGGACAACAGGGACTGGGGAACCCCCAATTTCAGCAGGGTAGTTTTCTCTTTCCCCAGCAAGCAGAAGAATTGCAGGCCTTCCAGAAGAAAGATTTTATGCTGGGCAGGCATAATCAGGTGCAATCTGATGCTTTTTGAGGCAAAACATTTCTTAATCTCTAGGAGCCCCCACCTTTTCTGCTGAGTGATGGGGGTGAAGTCATGATCAAAATACAGGCGTCTGTCCCCGAATGGGATCTCCTTTTTGTCACAGGCTGTCTGCATCACTTTATTTTTGATCCGGTTGTCCAGAAGTTTCAATACAATAGACAGGAGTGTGGCATTCGGTCCTGTTGGTTTTTTCAGCCAGGGCCCTGTGAGCCCAAACAATGTTCAGTGGGAGATTGGTGGGGAGGTTCAATATTTCTTTAAGTAAGGAATCAAGAAACTCCTCCATCCTTCCCTGCTCTGTTACTTCCGGTACCCTGTAAATTCGGAGGTTGTCCCTCCTGGAGCAGAGCTCCAGATCGTCCAGCTTATCTGACAGCACCCTTTCTCTCAGCATGAGGTGTCTGAGAATTTCCTTGTGCTTGCCAACTACCATATCATTCTCTGTGAGGCCTGCCTCAAGATCCACAGTGCACAGTGAGACCTCCGCTAGGCCTTTTGTTGTATTGGCTGTTCTTTTTTTCTATTTTCTGCATCATGTCATTTATTCTACTAAGCTCAAGGAACAGCCTGCGAGAGATGATGGTAAATTCCTCCTACGATGGTTCCTCAGTGGTCTCAGCTGCTAGCGGTAGAGCGGCTGCAGCTCTGCCCTTGCCCAGGGCCCTGGGGTCATAAGGTTCGGCCATCACAGTCAGTTTGAGAAATTCCATTAAAGTTTCTTTTGCTCTGGATTTTATTTATTTATTTATTTTATTTATTTAACAGACTTTAGGATTACAACTTTGAGTCAGGGACTCATTTACAAAGGCTCCGCGTCAGAAAAACAAACATAAACACTTAATACATATAGACATAGAATGGCAGCTAAAGGTTACAGTTCTTTTAGTTATACAATATTGCAGAATCAAGATCAGCTATACATTGCATTGAATGTGCTACTGAGAGCTGTACTTTACAGTTTTCAAGAGAACAATAAGTTTGCTGATGGAGGGAGGGAATAACAGGTTTGATATTTACAGCGAAGTAGAGAATTAGACAGATATCTTGTGGGTGCAGCCAAAGGAGGCATTGTTAATAGGTAATGTTTGGTAGCCCTATCGGTAGGAGCTCAGTGGCAGGGTGGTCCCATAAGATGATAGATAGATGACACAGCATTAGCTGGTACATTGGCAGCGCCGTGAAGTGAGAATGTGCTCTTTGAGGGCTGACTTGAAAGGTCCTAATTTGGAGATGGAGGAGACGTCAGAGGGGAGCTCATTGTACCAGGCTGGGATCCTGTGTGGGAATGACCTTTGGGCTAAGGAGGTTCTAACCCTCGGGATGAACCACACCTGTCAGTTGGCAGTGCGGGTGTTCACCGAGGCGTGGGAGGATAGGAGAGAGGCAGAAACCCCCAAGGGGGTAAGCCACAGGTGTATTTTCTTTGTGAGGAGGCATGTTTGATAAAATAGCCTTTCATCCAGGGTAAAGAGATTTGTCAGGGCATATAGGGTACAGGTATGGGTACGCTTGTCTGCCCCAGTGAGGAGTCTGCATGCTTTGTTTACGGCAAGGTGGATTTTGTTAAGGGCTGTGTGGCAGCATAGTGTACCTCTACAGTCCCTCTGCCCTTACCAATAGTTTTTAGGATCAATCTGAGAGCTAGATGAGGTGATTATGAGCAATGTGATGTTCCTGGGGGTCAAAGCTCAGACGATCAGTGGCTTCTCAGCATGGAGGCGGAACCAGAAGTCTACCAGTTTCAACTTTTTAAGCTTCTTCCCTAAGGTACCTTTAGCCAATGGACTTGCAATCCTTCAGCACCTGTAGATGTGAAGTATCCATCAGAAGGGTTTCTGTGCCTCTGATTCCCTGAAAGACATTCCTAAGGAACAGAGAGCATAAAAGGCTACAGAGACTTCACAAGCAATCATGCTACTAACAGCACCAAACTATCATCAGCTCTCAGCAATCTCATTCATACAGTTGCTCAAGCACCATATTATGTTGAACACGCATGCACCACAACAAACCAGGCATTCAGATGCACTAGTTACTCTATACTTAGTTGCCACTGATCCAGTGAATCATACAATGAAGCCTGGGATTCAGTCGGGCAGAGGAACACACACCCATGCTCCCCCCACTGAGTGCTATCTAATAGCAAATTCCCCAAGCACTGTTTGGACACTCGTTTCTTTGCTCCCACAGTCTTCCCCATCTCCTCTGGTGGCTCATCTCTCTCTCCTTATGAGCTTCTTTTTTAATGTACCTTTAGCCAAATGGCTTGCCATCTTGTGGTACCTTTACTGGTGGAACCCTCCTCAAAAAGGGTCCTGTTTCTTGGGTACTAAGAAATGGTGCTAGGTCCTCAGGAATGGACAGCGGGAAAAGCCACAGAGACTTCACATCCAATCATGCTGCTAACAGTTTCAAACTATCATCACCTGTCAGCAACATTTTTCATTCATTTGCACAAGCACCATATTGCACTGCACAAGTATGCATTGCCACAATTTAAGCAACCAAGTGCACTAGTTATTCCATACTTAGTTGCCTGCTAAACCAATGAATGCTCCAACACACTGCTGTACAGTGCTGACTCACTCTCACGGACAGTGAAACTATTCTTCTGCTCTGTCTCTGGCAGACTGCAACAGACTGAGCTGTTGCTGTAAATTTCCTTACACTTGCCAAGAGCAGTCTCCTGATTGGTAGAATCCCTGTGTCAGTCTCAAGGCTGTCTCAACACTGAACTGGACATATTACTCCTGAGTGAACAAATGATGTCCTCCTTTGTCCCAGGAAACCACCTGGCTCCCTGGCAGGCGTCTGAAACCTGACAGAATGAACTACCACCCTCTGATCCTGGTTGTCATGTCCCTGGGGTCAAGATGACTAAGAAGCTGCTCCCCTTACAGTTCACAAGAAAATGTTCCTCAGAGTCCCTTTTCTGAAGGTCTTCTGCCCAAAAGACATTAATCTGCCCCCAGACCTGCAGTGAATGGTCACACTAGTGTTCCAGTTGGGATGGGGCATCAGCTAGTGTAAATACCTACTTGTCATGTGCACTAGTAGTGCTACTCCATCAGTGGCTTTGAAAATCTCAACAAGAATGGCCCAGGAGATGCCAAAGAAATCCTTCACTTTACTCCCTCTGACCCTGCAGCAGTCCAGATGTTATGGGGTTAAACATGAGCACTAAGGTAAAAGGTTGACTTTGACTGGGTTCCATGCAGCCAAGGTACCAAATGAGAAGTTGTTGTCCAGGGAAAGGCAACTGGAAGAGAGATTAGCTGATGAAATTGACAATGTGCTGAACAGGGCAACAAACCATGAATACACAGTACAACAGATAAACTTGTGAACCTGTCTCTGATAAGGCAGTGCCAATAAAATGGCACAGAGATTAGATAGTAAGCTCACCATCTGATTATTAGTTCTGCTACAAATAGCTCCAATATTCACCATGCTGTAATACAACAATCAAAAAGTTGTGCAACTCTCTGGTAAACCTAACACACTACCCCAGCACTTCACTCACTAATGAGCTTCATTTGGGAACACACCATTCCCCCTGAGGTGCAAAGAGGCAAGGACATATTGCCCAAGAAGGTTTGGTGTAGCAGGCCAGGTTACAAGTCTATGATTTATCTGTTTCCTTTTTGTTTTGCAATAAGAACCAAAGAATAAAAAATGGCTTAATAATAAATCTGTTGATATTTAAATCTTGCTAGGTTGTTGTAACTGAGAACAGAATGTTAAGATAGGACTTGTAACAGCATGTGTGTACTGCACTGTGTTAAGAAGTGATTATATAGATCAATATGTATTAGCACAGGGCCCAGAGCAATGTGTTCATTTGTTGAAAGTATTTTTGTTTTTGTATATTTATCTACCTCATGTGCCCACTCCAGAGACCTCAGTCCATTTATTTCAAGTCCACTGTCTGTGAACCATGCCATTCAGGAGCCTGGGTGACCCATGTGGGGTTGAGGCACCACTTGGACTGGCTAGGGTGGGTGGAGTGGCCATTCATTTGATTCATACACCTGTGGGACAGTCTGTGTGCCCCCAAGCTGAGAACCAGCTGAAAGCAAGTAACTACTTTCAGGCATGCAAGCATGCAACCCACCTACCACCAGGATGCACTGTGCCGTTTGTTCAATAAGTCCCTTTTGTCCACCCAGGGGTTAATGTCTGGGCTGGAGCCTGCACCCTGCCATATAATCTTGCACACAGCTCAAGAAGGAGGAGTTTGGTAACAAGGAGGAACGAAATACGTGGTGACGTGCACACCCCATTCACTAAAGATATTGCTGACTGCACATACTGCTCAGATGGAAAACCCACACACACACACTATGGCTGAGGCATTAAAATACTTTATGTACCATGTAGGACTACATTCCAGGTTTGCAGAGCTGGAACACTTTTTGTTTTCTGTCAGAGAAATAAGGGGGAGTAAAAAGAAAGGAAGGTTGGGGGAAGAAAGTTTTTCTTGTACTTTGGCAAAAGTACAAAAAAAGAAGAGCGGGTAGTAGTTCCCTGGGGAGGTGATTTTAGCCCCTTTATGAAGTGGTAGGACTTTGGCATGCATCCAGGACCCAGAAACTCTACACAGATAAAAACAAAAGTTAAGAAGAGAGGAGACTGGGCAGCAGTGGTGGGGGCAGTGGTGCAGAAGTTTAGAGTCCAGGCCATCAGAGCTTTTACCTTCATAGGACTTGAAAGAAAGAAAGGCAGTTAGGGCATCAGCAGGGGAGAGAGGTGCAAACAAGACTGAGAGAAAGAAGGGCAGGTAGGGCATCAGCAGGAGAGAAAGGTGCAAAAAAGAAAGGGGAGGGACAGACAGAGAAAGAAGGGAAGGCAGGAAGATGGAGGGTAGCAGGGAAGAGAGGTGAGGGGCTGGAAGAAAGTGATAGGAGGGAGTAGAAGGAGAAGGGAGAGGGAAGAAGTGGGCGAGCACAAGAAATAAAATAGTTATTGAACAAGGAAATGACCCCTGAAAGGTTAATAATCAGAGAGCTACCCTATTTGAGGTCCAGAGTGGTCAACTGGTGAGGGGATAAAATGCAGAGTGGGTTACCTTCCAGAATTTTGTAGGCCATTTTCCATTGCTTTTTCCCTACCTCTGGGACATTTGCTGCATGTGGTTCATGGTGGAGGTGCACATGTCTGCCTGTCTGTTGTGATCCTGGCAGATGTTCCACCTCCATCCATACCTCTACAGCCCTTCACCTGTGGTCTACCGGGTGGCAGCATTGCAACAGGAAGAGAGACTTTCCCTGAAGGAGCATCCTATGAAACGCTTAATCTTCCACCCTCTGACCTTCCCCCAATAACCCTGACTCATTCCCAAACCTGAGTTGCCAGCATTGCAAGGGGTAGGTCTACCACTGCACCAGTGATGGGCCAGCAACAGACATGGTTTTAAGTCATAGTGTTAAGCCAATAGAGGGTAAGATCACCAAGAACTAGAAGCTTCCCCGGTGAAGATAGCGTGGTTGGAATATGGTCAACCATCAATCAATCAATCAAGTCTTTATTTATCCAGGTAAACACCATTGAGCAAGCTCATCTACAAGGTGGACCTGCATCACACAGGGTCAAAGAAAAATACATACAATTGTATACATGCAATAAATAGGCATTATCATACAAGGCAATGAAAGGGAAAAATATATACAATCAAGGTAATATGATCATGGGATATCTTGGCTGTAGGAAAACTAGAAAAGGTGAGAGGAAGGGAAGCAGTAACAGGAGCAACAGAAGTAGGCCAGTTGTATTATCAGAACTTTGATGGATGCAAGCCAGGCTTTAGAAGGTGTGTATACGGAGCAACCATGGTTCAGCCACAGGTTGATCATGGTCAAAACCATGGTTAACCATGCTTTTGACCATGATTTGACTAGGCCTGTTTATGATTAGCCATGGTTGAGAAACGGTACCACAGGCAACCATGGCCATCTATGGCCAGAACATGCCATTGGCAAAGACCATGGTCAGCCATTGTCAACAACAGCCAAAACAATGCCTCAAAGGGTTAAATAACAATCATCTTCCATGGTCAGTAAAAGTCAGTGCAAGTCCTTACACTGCTGAATAACCGTAGTTATCCATGGTTGTTATATTCAGAGGTTCTCTGCATAAGACAAATTTCTACAAAGCTCAGGTTATTTAGTTGTGTTCAACAACATTAAAATTTTGGAATGAATGTATATCATCCACACATACTTTTGAAATAGCTTTTATTTGCTTACCCATTTCTGCTGTAGTTCCTCTTTGTTAAGTCTCTCTTCATCTAAAACTCATAAGAATGGCTAATAGGCTTCTCCTGAACACTAGTAAAACTCACTCTATGCTTTTTGAATCTGTACGTAGAGTTAGGTCTAACTCCTCTGCCCTAGCTATTTATTGTTCAGATGCCCCCCCCCCCCACTGCTGTTCACTCTATCAAATACCTTGGTATCACCTTGGACTCCTCCCTTAATTTTAGTCTACATATATATATATATATATATATATATATATATATACAGTATACAGTCTGTAAGACTGTAAACTCAAAGCTAGGACATGCTTACAAAATTATGCATGCTCTGACTCCTGCTACTAGGTTGGTTATAACCCAAGGTATCTTGTGGCCTAGTCTCGCGTATGATCTGGTGTCCTTTTCGGAGGCTAACAAATGTATAATGAATAAATGGAACACCTGCTGTAACAATATCTGTTACTTTGGCCTATCTGTGCCCCTGCTGACCCATTATCCCTACCTTTACTCAAACCAAGGTTGGCTCTCTCCATCCTCATGCCATCTCTTCACCATTGGCTGTATTATTGACAAAATCATCAGACTAGGTACACCTGTTACTCTTGCTAGCATGTTCAATCGAATAGAGCAGGCTTACCCCTTACGGTCAAAAGATATGTCATTACCGGTTGTACCGAAATGCATTTTAAAAATAGGACAGGAGGCTTTTTAGGTCTTTGCCCCTAAATTCTGGAATTCACTTTCACTGAATCTCAGGTTTTCACAGACTTGCCTAGTTTTTAAAAATGAGCTTTGCAAGTGTCTCCTATCATTAGATAAGTGTTTCTGTAATTGACCCCTATTTCTGCCAAATTTCTTTGTGCACCATGTTTGCCTCTTTGTAATCTGTTACTCCAACTCCAACTCTGTGTTGCCCAAATTGTTGACAAAGGTCTAGCCATTTCTGCACTGTTTTTGTTCATTGCACTTATGAGTACATGTAGCATTGTTTTACTTAATGTTTGTACTTCTACCGTGTCATGCCTGAAAATAGGCATTGTATTTGTCTAGTGCACCTACCCGGTAAATAAATAAATTAATTAATAATCACTCTTTGTAACCTCATATAACTAAACTCCTTTAAGATGTGGTGACTTCTCATGGCAATTTTTTTCTGCTTCTGTAATTAGTTTATTTGTGGAAACCTTATTTTTTCTTTACATATTGCAAAAAAATGTTAGATTGTGATTATTTATATGAGTTTAAAGTATCAAATTCTGCATCTTGTTATGCAAAAATTGTATGAAAATGTGGTTGGTATTCCATCCTCTTAGGGCCATGGACAAACCATAGTCAAACATGGATGGACCTGGATAACCATGTTTGACCACGGTGTGTCCACAACAATCAGAAAACATACTGGGAATGGTTAGAATATAGTCTTTAGATAAAATAAACAAATCAGAAATGAACAGGCCATTGTTTTTATTTTAGATTGAGTAAAATAATAAAATGAATAGTTCAGTTAATTGGAGCAGCTGATGAAGAGTGAGCATGGTCAAGCATGGTTAAAAATTATCATGGTTGACTATACTCTGACCATGCTCAACTGACAATAATGTACTTTTAAACCATGGTTATCAACCACAGTCATAGCATGGTCAGAGCATGGTTAACCATTTTACCCATGGCTGAACATGGTGCCATGATCAAATCTTCACTGGGGTCACTGGGGGTAGAAAGGAAGGAGACACAAGAGGTCAAGGATCAGACATTTGTTAAAGGCCTATGAATACTGGGAGGGAGGAGGGAAAAGATAGCTTGCAAAGGAGGTATTCATGTGAGGAAGGAATGCAGACCTAATGTATGATATAAACATTGAGGTTGATACTGGTCATGCATGGCCCCTCCCCCTTCTGCTTACCACAGTCTGGAATGTGAACTGCATAACTAACAACAGAGAGGTCCATTTTACTTGTTTTGGATGAGAGACAGGATTCAGAGATGACAATGGCAGCTGGATGGTACTGCAGGACCCAGAGCCTTTGGTTATCCATCTTAAGAGCTCAAACTGCAGGTATACTGTACTGTAGTTGTTCTTGGTTCCATTGATAGTTTGTTGCATGCCCTTGTTTCTTGTCTCTCATGCAGCCTTTCTCCCTCCTGCTATGCATTTGCTTCAGTTTTTTACAACCAAGCGAGATATTTGAGAGATCTTTCATGCGAATGCTGTCATTAAATTCACTATCTAGCAATCCATAAAAATCTAGTATACCAGCACATTATAGTACTTGCCACCTTGCTTTTTCTGCTGGAATAGTCCAACATAGAAATATGCTGAAGCTAGGGATTTGTTATCACCCCATCTAATTACGTTGCACTCACTTGTAGCTCCAGCTACCAATTACATTTTACAAGAATGGCAACAATGACTTCTGGGTCTTATGATAAAGACATCCATCAAAGCTGTATTAGTGTTGCATACATATTGACAGAGAATACTATAACATCAGCTGAATTCATGTCTTAAATTTTACTATATAAATAAAACAGGCATATTTGTGACCACTATAAACCAGCCACTTTAAATGCATTGATCACATTATGAAACTCCAAGTCACAAGTTCTAAATTACCTGTGTTAAATTGCAATATTTACCATAAATGGCAATTAAAATTACAACGTAAGTTACAATTAAAGGCATTTTACAACAGTGGTAGCATTACAATACACTTTCGCTTTTCTTTCTGAAGCATTGATTTACTGATTGCACTAAAGTTGTAATTGGTAACCAGGATTCTAATTCTGTAAAAAGACTTTATAGTGAAAAGTGTATTATACTGAACATGCTGACTGCTTGACTGCCAGTATAATTTAACTTTTTTTTTTGTAATTTGCTTTTGTTTTCATAAACGGAAGAGCACAAGCTAAGTGGCTAGCATTTTGGGGTCCAAACCCAAGATCCACAGCTCACAGATCACATAAATTCTTATGTGAACAGGACTCAATAGGTTTATGTAGAGGTAGGGAGGAACACATGATTGAACCAGTGGTATGCAGATCATTAAGGACTGTTGGTTCTGCTAGTTGAAGAATGTCTTCCCTTAAATCTTCCTTGCTCTGAAAGAGGCAGTTCTTACTCTTTCATTGTTAGAGATGTTGTGAGGTTTTACTTTGCCGGTGAAGTTCTGGTGAAATTTAAGAAGTTCTCACTTTGGCACTTTGCAAAGAGTTTTCCTGGTGAAGTGGCACATTTTCAGGTGAAGTCTTGGCAACGTTGCAGCGTAGAGAATTTGTGTGACTTCACTTGAAAAAGTGCCACTTCCTCAGCCCAGTGGTGCAGAGGGCTGAGGTGCTACAGGTACCTTAACTCTTCAACTCTGGCAACCCGTGTTCGGGAACAAGCTCAGGCTGCTAGTGGTCAGCTGGGAAGGGGGGGAGAATGGGAGAGGACTGAGCGACCGCTTGGCAACTCTTCTGTTTCAGACTGGGTAGATGAGTATTCCCAGCTCTTGGCTGCCACTGAATGGAGGCTCTGTGGTAGCATCAAGTAAATGAGAGGCTGGTTCTAGGCCAGGTGGGTAGAGTGGGGCTGCTGGTATAGAGTGCGTGCATGCCTCCATGCACATGTGTGACCATGTCACTGAGGATCCAGGGAGTAAAGGGAGAAAATTAGGAAAAAAATACCATGCCCCCCATTGTCATGTATGATGGCCTTTGGGGCTCCTTGTTTCCGCACTGCATGTACCCCTGCTGATACAATGGCAGGGAGAGTGGCAGACAAGACTGGGCAAGAAGATAGCTTATAAAGGTCAAAAAGATCCATTTCAAAAAGAAAAAGTGCCACTTCACCTGCCGAAAACGTTGTGACGTTAGCATGTTGCACCTTAGGAAACTGGCAAACTTCTCAAATTAAGTTGCAAAAAAGAAGTTTGCCAGCTTCATAAATCTCTATTATTCTTTCTAAATATGGCTCTGTGGTGGAGATATATTAATTGTTATGAAAGAAGAACTAGAACACTGCTTCATGTAAAAACAAATGACAACAAAGGAGGAATCTGTCCTTTGTGATAATTTAGAGTCAATAGGAAGGACAGGTTACACTCACTCACCACATCTATTGTGCATCAATAATAAGAAATTCAATTAAAGATTATTTTTATTTATTTTCAAATATATGCCTCTCAAAACAATCCACCAACATTTTATGTCCTTACACAACTTCATCAGGATCTTGGCTAAATCTTCTTTCTGATTAATAAAATTCATGCTCTCTACTTTTAGGAGATACCATGTCTCCTCCAGTCTCATTGCAGAGATCAAAATGGACTCTGTGAGTCTGTGTGTCCTGGCAGGGATCCCTTTCTGTCTTTTTTTTCTGTCATGCGTGGATCACCGGGATAGATATGGTGAGTGAATATAACTTATCCTTCCTAATGGTGCAGATATATCATCCATGTTTCGGATAATCTAGCTAGTGTGAACTATCTGTGGATCTAGTACAGATAGTACATACTGTGTGAACATATCAATTCAGAAATAATAATAATAATACATTTTATTTCACACACGTGCCTTTCAATTATCAAGGCACTTTACAAAAAGACTCCACGGCCCCGGAAAAGCCCCTGACAGATCCTACTTGGCAGTCCTGCTGGTAGGAGACCACCCGCCACTACATTTAATTCTGAAAAGGACTCCCCACCCGCTCGGGCAAAACGCAGACCCTCCACCGGCCCCAGACTCTCCACGACCCTGGAAAAGCCCCAGACAGATCCTACTTGGCAGTCTTGCTTGCAGGAGACTGCCCACCACTACATTTCATTCTGAAAAGGTAACTGGAAGGGAGCACAAGCCACCAGCCCGGCTGCTTGTTGGTGCAACTGAACCACTGAGGACTTTAAATTTTATTTGGCACCTTTTCTGCGTAGCCGTTTGGATTGCTGAGCTCCATCTACTACTAAACAAGTAGCAGGGTTAATCTGTACTTCTTGAGCACTATTATTCTATTACCTACAAGTGTGGTAAAATTCTAAAGTAGTTTTAAAGTAGTGCAGTGATTTATTTTTACTGGATGAAAGCAAGCTGCAGACTTTCTGCATAGCTGGGGCACAGTGTTAAACGTACTTCTGGGCTCCATCTTTGACCTCCTGCTTTTGATTAGTGTGAGCCCAGAGTGCCATGTAAATCATAGTTGGGAAATACTGGGGAACTGAAACTGTGGGGAAGTAGACATATCCATGAAGGATAGGCTTTTGGGGACAGCTTCTCCTAACTAATTAATTATTTGCCAGCATCTCAGTAGCTCCGAAATAGAAATTCATTGCTGTCCTGCTTGTACCAGCCCTATTTTCATTTCTTTTGTTAATGCTAGCCCTGCCTCTATCCCTCCCTGCTTAAAATCTGCTCCTTTTTCCTTTCTCCCTCAGGACTCCCTGCCCACTCGGGCGTGACGTGGACCCTCCACCAGCCCTGGCCTCGCCACGGCTCTGGAAAAGCTCCAGACAGATCCTACTTGACGGTCCTGCTTGGAGGAGACCACCTGCCACTACATTTAATTCTGAAAAGGTAATTGGAAGGGAACACAAACCACCAGCCCGGCTGCTTGTCGGTGCTACTGAACCGCTGAGACACCGCTGGCGCTGCATGCCATCTCCCCACCAACCCCCCACCTGCCAGCCCAAACTCAGCGTTTACTTATATAGGGTTCATGTGTCAATTTCAACTGTAGTCTAACAGGCCACTTTTCCATTTGCTCCTTATCAGATCTTAACACCAGGGGTGTTTTTTGGCTTATCTCCTGTGCACATTTCTAACACTAGGGGCCTGGACTCATCTTCAGAGCTCCCTTCTAACCTGTTAACTTGCTATCTGGCTCTTCACAAGTGCTGGCTGTGCTCTCCTTTTATTTAGGGCCACTATTACTGGTGTCTATCCTCTATTTATTGATAAAGGGCTTCTGCTGGAAGTGGCAGGTGACCCCAGAAAATTCTGGGCACATGTTAAATCATTCCTAGGCACAAAGAAAGTTCAACTGGCTGATGAAATGAACATTAAAGGAGTCAACTGCAACAACCCTGAGACTATTGCTGAAGCGTTCAATAAGCAATTCTCTGACCTATCCAGCTATACATCTGTCTTCCTCCAGGGGCCGTCTATTACTCCACCCCCTCCACCCTACCCTACACCATCTTACCCTCTTTTCTACTTTAAGGCAATATCCAAATCAGATGTTCTGGGTCTGCTAAATACCATTTTGGACAACACTAGCATAGGGTCGGATGGTATTGAACTCAAACTTCTCAAACTGGCTGCACCATTTATTGCCCAGCCTTTAGCAAGGATCTTCACCCTCTCTCTTTGCAATGGAGTTGTCCCGAATATCTGGAAGATGGCTAGAATCACACCAGTGTATAAGACAGGTGATAACAGGGAAATAATGAATTATCGACCGATAGCCATATTATCAGTACTGTGAAAAATAATGGAAAATCTAGTTTCAGTCCAGGTCACCGAGTACATGACTAAGTATAACCTTCTCTCACCTATTCAATATGGCTTTCGCAAAGGTCATAGTACCTCCATGGCATTGCTCCACCTCGTAAATGACACTGTCACTGCTATTGACAATGGCTACCTCATGGGGGCAGTCTTTATCAATCTCACAAAGGCTTTTGACCTTGTTGATCATCCTTTTCTTCTAGATAGTCTCCTAGTCCTTGGTCTCTCTCCAACCGTGGTGGACTGGCTCCGTTGCTATCTGTGTAACAGAGCTCAGTTTGTTAGATTCAACTCTGCTGTGTCCAGCCTGACAACCACTAACCAAGGTGTTCTCCAGGGATCAATACTAGGACCCCATCTCTTCTCTATTTTTATTACTCACATTGCGTCAGCTATCCCCAATTGCTCTGCTGTCCTATACACAGATGACCTGGTCTTATACTCTAGCAACAAAAATATACACCAAATTAACCTGACCCTTACTACTGTTTTTAAATCTATTCAATCATGGCTTTTCAAAACACAAATTAATCCTCAATACTGATAAAACGCTTTCAATGCTGTTTGGCTCTACATTCAAAATAAGTAACAACAGGGACCATTTTAAAGTCTCAGGTCAGGGTGGGAAAATTCTTGAATCAGTTCAATCATTTAAGTATCTAGGAGTACTCCTTGATGAGAATCTTAACTTTGATAAGCATATAATGACTACCTGTAAATCAGTCAATGCAAAAATTGGTGTAGCCTACAAAACCAACTACATCCTTACGCAGGCAGCCAGACTAGCCATAGCCCGTGGGATCCTACTCACGGCGTTATCTTATGAGGTAGTCTCCTACCTCAATGCATCCTCCACTCTCCTAAGGAAGTGGAATACAACTTATAACAGCATATATAGGTATGCCTCGGCCTCTCCCAGGTCAAAACACCATTGTCTGCTCTATACGGATCTGGACTGGCTGCACCCATCATATACTCATGCTCTTGGCTCACTGACTGATAATGTCATTAGGACTGGCAACCCAGTTTCGCTGGCCTCCCTGCTAACTCCGCTGCCCTCCTCTCATGGTCTCTGCTCATCTGATAAAGCGCTGCTGACAATACCAAGATGTAAAACTAACAAAAGTACCCAGGCCTTTTCTCACTCAGCAGCCAAACTCTGGAACTCCCTGCCTCTTGATGTTCATCTAGCCCCACATCATGCCCAGTTTAAAATAAAATATCATTCCTTCATCCTTAGCCAGGTCTCCTGTACCTGTTCCAAACCCCCCTGAACCTGTCTATCGGACGCCCTCTCTCTCACCTCCCAAAAACTACTCTCTAGTTAGCCCACCTGGACAGCTTAATATGCACTTATAATTTGTCTTCTTGTACCTGTTTCATCCTCAGTTGTCTGCTGAAAGAGTGAGTAACAGGCACAAGATATCTGCTGTCATGTTTGCCTATTCTGTCACGTGTTTGCCTACAATTTGTGAAATTTCTGTGTCACTGTTGATTTCAAAAGTATGTATTTATGCTATCCTTACCTATTATCAATCATGCCTGCTAACGTGTAATTCTTGAGCTTGTTCTTTTGTGTTTCATGGTTGATGTTCCCTGAACTGCATGTGTGTATTTGCAAAATGTATGTATTCTCATTTTTCCCTGAATTGCAAAGTGTCTGTAATTTGAGAAATGTATATATTTCCCCAACTATTCCTGCCCACTGTAACCTCCCGGGTTGTGCCTGAAAATAGCCATGTCACGGCTATGGCGCTTACCTGGTTAACAAAAATGAAATAAATAAATAAAGGTGATCCGCTACCTAATCGGCAGACAGTGCAGATCGCGTAGCACAGGGGTAATATGAGATGCTCGGGAAACCCCAGTCAGCAATCATGCTGCTGCATTCTGCACGAGCTGCAGGCAGTAGATATCAATCCCAGAAAGCCCTAAGTACAGGAAGTTGCAATAATCAAGGTGTGAGGTCACAAAAGCATGGACCAATGTAAGCAAGTCCCCAGCTGGAACCAGGTGCTTAATCCTGGAGATATTCCTAAGATGATAAAAGGAGGTCTTGCCGACGGCCAACACCTGAGCTCATAAGGTCAGCCCATCATCAAGCACAACCCCCAGGTTACGCTCCCATTCAGAGGATAGGATCTGAGAGCCCCCAAGAAAAAGTCCAGAGTGCTGATCAGCCCACAACCCCTCTATCTGGTGACCTGAGTCCACAACCATCACCTACGTCTTTCCTGCATTCAACTTTAACCAGCTCAAGTTCATCCAGACCTGGATTTCAGCAAGGCAGGTATTAAATACCGAGATGGCTCTATCCTGGTCGGGGGCAAAAGACAGGTAGAGCTGGGTATCATCAGCATAGCAGTGAAACCTCCACCCTTATTGTCTTACAATGTCTCTGAGGGGCAGCATATACACTGCAAACAACATGGGGGACAGTATTGAACCCTGGGATACCCCACATGGCAGGGAGAATGGGTCTGAGGAAAAAATCCCAGACACCACTCTCTGACTCCTGCCTGTGAGGAATGATGTAAACCATTGAAGGACTGTACCTGACAGTCCACAGATGGATCCCAGATGTCCAAGCAGCACCCCATGGTCTACAGTGTCAAAGCCTGAGGAGAGATCGAGGAGCACCAAGATAGAACAGCTTCTCCAATCTCTCGCCATCAGGAGATCATTGAGCACCCGAACCAGCACCGTCTCAGTACTATGCCTTTTTCGAAAACCGGACTGGAGAGGTTCGTAGATGTTATGGATGGTCAGGTGGTCATCCAGCTGTACTGCTACTACTTTCTCAATCACCTTCCCTATAGAGGGAAGGTTTGAGATTGGTTTGTAGTTTGCAAGAGACTCTGGTTCCAAAGAAGCTTTCTTTAGGAAAGGGATTACCACCACTTCCTTCAGGGAGCTTGGAAACTCAACAGATTCCAGGGAGCGCTAGACTATCTGTGCCAGGGCCTGGCCGATTATATCCCAACAACCCATAGTTAAGGAAGTTGGGCCCAGATTCAAACTATAGCAAATAGGGTGCATACCTTGGACAATCTGCATGACATCCACAAGTTTGGGCATGGCAAAGGTACTCCAAGAAGCCCAAGGTGAGGTGACCAAGCACCGATCATCAGCAACCCCCATAGAGTGAGTCAAGAGAACTTCTGACCGGATGTCGGCCACCTTATCCGCTAAGAACCGAGCACGTTCATT
Source organism: Neoceratodus forsteri (assembly GCA_016271365.2). Taxonomy (NCBI): domain Eukaryota; kingdom Metazoa; phylum Chordata; order Ceratodontiformes; family Ceratodontidae; genus Neoceratodus; species Neoceratodus forsteri. The sequence continues at coordinate 958,590,934 of CM057455.1, forward strand.
GCACTCCACTTGCGAAAAAGGTCTTTGGAGCTGCAGACAGGTTGGGTTGCACAACCTGTCGACAGTTTGGAAGAGCTGAACTGGTCGGTTCTGAGTGGCAGTGATCTCCCCGGACAGGAATTCTGCCTTCTTATGGGAGATCACTGATTGGTAAGTCTGATAGTGCTCAACCAATCAAAGGTGGTCAGCCTCCAGGGCAGATTTCTGCCAATGCTGCTGTAACCTACATCCTACTTGCCTCAACTCCCTCAGAGACCCATTAAACCAAGGGGTCCAAGGGCGAAGGGGGAGAGGACGAACATGGATGGGAGCAATCGAGTCCAGGACTACAGAAATGGCACTATTATAGGCCACAACTAAAGTCTCTGGACTCAAGCTAGCCTAAGGAAACTCCAAGAGATCAATCACCGCTGCTAGGCCTCCGGGGCTCACCTCCCATAAAGGGCGGTAACTGATCATCTCCACAGGGGCAGGCCTTCAAAGGGAGGTACAAAAATTGAACCTCACAGTGTAATGATCGAACCAACTGACAGGTTCCACCACCAAATCAGAGGCCTCAATTCCCAGGAGAAAAAAAACAAATCAACAGAGTGATTGTGCTTATGGGTGGCAGAGGTAACAACCTGTGTAAGGCCCAGAGATGTCATGAGCTAGAGGAAGTGCTGTCCAAACTGCGAGAGCTCATCATTGACCCAGGCATTGAAGACACCCAGCACCATCAATCTGGGCAACTCCAATGCCATATCGGCGATGAAATCTGCCACTTCCTGCAGGAATCACGACTCGTCCCTAGATGGACAGTAGATGAGAGCTAACCTGAAACCTACACCAGCCACCACGGTACATAAGAATGATTTGGCCTCCTCAACTGGTACACTAGTGAGGCCCAACTCAGTCTTAAAACAGACCGCTCCCCTGTGATCCAATCTTGAGTGGTGTATCATTGAGTACCCAGCCAAAATTTCAGCATCCAAAATGAGGCCAGTATTTTCATCCAGCTAGGTCTCGGTGATGCAAGTCAGATCTGTTGTACAAACAAGATCTGCAATAATTGCAGTCTTGTTTTTAATAGATCTGGCATTGCATAACACCACTCGAGTTGGATGGGCTTCAAAAGCTGCCACGGCTACTTGCATGCCGCAAAAGGCAGTTCCCTTGAGTATGGAGACTAGACATGGAGCATCCCATTCCAGGCTCCATTTCACCCCAGGGCATCTTCTAGGCCTAACCACCCCAATGTGAGAGGTGCGTTCATTCATCCTCCAATGTCCACCCCAACCCCCCCCATGATTGATACCCAGCGCATGACAGTGCTGGTAAGTTGACAACAACAAAGGGGAGGGGAAGGGGTGGAGGGCACGGAGAGTGGAGGACGCATGACTGGGGGAGAAAATTTACACATTTCACAATTGAAACCAGTATCAGAGTACACAGCATTCAGGTACCCACCTCAAAAGGACCCCCTAAACAACAATAATAAAATTAAACAATAATACCCACCCAGTTAAAAAATATAAATAAATGCCACTCTATCCCACATTATATCTAATCAAATAAATAAATCAAACTAAGCCCACACCCCACCCAACAAACTATCCAACAATACATTATAATAAATTTAAATTATAAAACATCAATCCAAGCTTCGAGGTCTGTAAATATAAGATGAGAATCCAGAGAAGAAAGATGTTATATTACCATAAAAGTCCACTTAGGGAAGTCCAAAGAAGTCCAGAAAACAAAAATCTAATGAAAACTTGAAACCAAAAACAAAATAAAACTTGAGTACCTCTCCTCTCACTGAGGAATACAAATTAAATTGACATAAGAAAGCGAACAGTATTTAATGCAGTTTCGGCTCCCAAGCACTCTCACTACCTGGGAGTGAAAAATTAAATAAAACAAACTAACAATGATTAATACAGTTTAGACCCCCAAAGTACTCTCACTACTTAGGAGTCAAATAAGTAAATTAAACGGGCACTCTCACTGCTCAATAAAGTTTGCAGAAAGTAAAATAAGTTCTGACTGCAGGTCTGGAACTTTAGCACCTCAAGTTCCTGTGGATAATTCCTTTATGGCACAAAACCTCATGATATAATTCAGATCTTCCTTAAAGTAGACACCCAAAAACAATCCAGTTATTTCATTGAGACTGAGCCGAAAACCAAGCCAGATACCCTGAAACCCTATCTGTAGGGGTTGCTGCTAGAAATAACTGCCCCACCAGCTCAGCACCCCGCTTGCACCAGCCTTCTGGCTGGCCAACAAGGGGCCTTGGAAGAGCCACAAACCCACCGGCTAGCTCCCAGGTCAATCTAGGACTGGTTTTCCTGGGTTGAAGCAGCCTCCCGCAGCTAGCCACCCACAATTACGGGTAATGCTGTCCTAGTCTGGCAAACTCCATGACGATCTCAAAATCTCTTGACCGAAACAAACTCCCCAGCAAAAAATCCAAAAAGCTGTCATCCAAAGCAGTACCACAGTCTGAGTCTCCAATCCACGTTCTTGACCAACAAACACCAAGAAAGACCCTCTGCTGCTTGGGTTACCTCACTCAGCATCAGGTTCATGGTCAGAAAGTCACTATATGCCAACACGCAGGACCTAGAGAGCACCTCACCCTAGACGAACAATACTCCCCCCATGTTCGTACCGTACTCTCAGCCAAGCAATCCAAGGGCCATGACACAATCAAAGGACCTTCTTCTCTAACAGCCCACACACTTTCCTTCCATCTTCAAGAAGAAGACTATCAGCTCATCAAGTTTCTCCCACACCAGCTCAGTTAAAATACAGTGCTACCCCCCGTTTTCTTCAAGGAACTTATCAGGTTTAAGCTTGGAGGTAGAAGCAGTGTTGACTTGTGTCCACTTCTTCTGGAAGACAGGTTAGAGGAGTGGTTTCTAGTGTTGCTTGGATAAGGCTTTTGAGGATCGAACAACCATTCATTGGATAGTATTGATATCCACCTGCAAATCTGACTATGATCCAACCAAAGTCAGACTTCAGACCCATAGATGGATAGTTGGATCCAATGGTTGAATATCTGGCTCTCTGATGGTTGTACTGATCAGATCCTAGCAAGATCCAGAGATAACCTTGAACAATTACTGTGGCTTTTAGGAGGTCTGATCCTTGGTCTGATGTCTAAACCATCAGAAGCCTTCCAAAATCCATTCAAAATGATGGTATCTGATCTGGTGGGATACTATCTGAGCAACACTAGCAGTTTCACAATGTTTTTTTTATAGCAAGAGACAACCCAGAGGATTACAATTGCAGAACAAAGTACTGAACTGTGAAAAAAGACATCGCAAATATGGGGAAACATTGTGGAGTAATGACCACAACTGTGGAAATTCTCACTGTAATGCAGAAATTCAGTTGATTAACAGCTGTTGCTTATCAAGGCTGTATTTGATTTTTAAATAATGTTCTTGTGACATAGATTGTAGCATGAACCTGATCTTTATATGCCTTGAAATGGTGATAGTGAGTTAAAAAGGGGGGCAATGGGCCAAATAGTTCACGACTTGTGTTCTCTTCACAGAATGGACAGTGAACATTTCTCAAATTCATTGCTTTTATTTTTTTATCATGTTTTTCTGGTACTGAAAATATACTGAAAATGTATCTAATGATGGCTTAACTATTACTAAAAGAGGGTAAAATGGGATAAATTTTTTGTTAAGAATTCTCTAAAAAATGACATTCTTCCTCAATTTTCCTATATAGTTTAACAAATGTTTTAAAAGACAAAGAACCTCTGTGTGCAAACACTGAGGCAAGGGTTACCCCCAAAGGACATTTGGCTGGGAAGCCAAGTTTCAAGAAAATACAAAATCACACATGCCCACACAATGCAAAGCATCATGGGCTGCATATGCAAATCACCACAGAATGTTATGCTGGTTCAACTTTAAGCAGAATTGCATGGTGCCGAAAGGCCTCTCACACAGTTTGCAAAGGGTGCTAACAGATGACATAGATACGTGTTTCATCCTACCAGGACTCATCAGTATGCCTCGTCTGTTTGACACCCCAGTGGAATGAACCAGCTACCCTAAGATGGTCTGTCTGGGTTATGTTGTGGTGAACACATTAAAATAAAAAACTATTTAAAAGACAAAAAAACTCTGTGCCCAAACACTGAGGCAAGGGTTACCCCAAAGGGCATTTGGCTGGGAAGCCAAGTTTCAACAAAATACAAAATCACACATGCCCACACAATGCAAAGCATCATGGGCTGCATATGCAAATCACCACAGAATGTTATGCTGGTTCAACTTTAAGCAGAATTGCATGGTGCCAAAAGCCCTCTCACACAGTTTGCAAAGGGTGCTAACAGATGACATAGACACATGTTTCATCCTACCAGGACTCATCAGTATGCCTCATCTGTTTGACACCCCAGTGGAATAAACCAGCTACCCTAAGATGGTCTGTCTGGGTTATGTTGTGGTGAACCCATTAAAATAAAAAACTATTTAAAAGACAAAGAACCTCTGTGCGCAAACACTGAGGCAAGGTTTACCCCAAAGGGCATTTGGCTGGGAAGCCAAGTTTCAACAAAATACAAAATCACACATGCCCACACAATGCAAAGCATCATGGGCTGCATATGCAAATCACCACAGAATGTTATGCTGGTTCAACTTTAAGCAGAATTGCATGGTGAGAGGCCTTTCGGCACCATGCAGTTCTGCTTAAAGTCGGTGAGCCCAATCGAGATGGCGCAATGCAGGACCTGGTACTCACATCAGGGACAGTGTTGGAGACATCAAGGTGGTAGGACACTTGTGGACCAGTGATAACCTTATACTGTGGTTCAATATAAGGACAGGCTGTGGAATCAAACCACACAAGGGTGAGGGTCTTTTGCTTCTGGAGGTTAGATTTTATAAAGATGGGCGAATGCCTCAGGAATGATCTGGCAGGTGGGAGGATGGTCTGAGTAGGGTGGAGAAAAAGTGGGCTAAGATAAAAGGGAGCACAGTGAAGGCAACAAACCTCTGTGTCAAACAAGTGAGCAAAAGCAAGAGGAAAAAGAAGTGGCTGAAAAGGTAAAGGCTAAAGGTTAAAAGGGAAGCATTCAGAAGGTATAAGGAGATGCAGAGGAAGGAGGATAGGGCATTGGGGAAACATAGGAAAGCAGGGAAAGCAATAGGGAGTGCAAAGGTGCAAATCAAAGAGAAAACAGTCCAGGAGGTAATGAAAGGGGACATGATATTTTTTAGGTATGTAAGTGAAAAGAGGAAGCCAGGGGTGGGATTGTAAGGTTAAAAAGGGAAGGAGGAGACTGTGTAGAGGGTGACCAGAAAAAGACAGACATCCAGAACAAATACTTTTGTCCAGTTTTCACAGAGGAAGGAAAAGGGGAGGGGCCACAAAGAAGTAATAGAAGCCTTGGGGGGGAACACTAGTCCTTTTTTGGAGGCAACAGTCCTGAAGGCACTTGCTAACCTGAAGGTAGACAAAGCAATGGGGCCAGATGGGATACATCCAAGGCTATTGAAGGAGCTCAGCGAAATACTGGTTGTACCTCTGACAGCTCACTGGAAACAAGAGTAGTTCTGGAGGACTGGAGATGGATGGATGGAGTTAAACTACACAAAAGTGCTAGAGGGGAGGAGGCAAGCAGTTATAGACCAGTCAGCCTGACACTGGTGCTGGGAAAGTTAATGGAATCACTGCTGAAAGAAAGGATTGTGGAATAACTTGAATCCAGTGGATTCCAAGACACGAGGCAGCATGGTTTCACAGGGTGAGGTCATGTCAAATGAATCTGATAGATTTCTTTGACTAGATGACAAATTATTTAGATCAAGGAGAAGTAGTGGATGTAACCTACCTAGATTTCAGTAGGACTTTCAACACTGTTCTACATAGGAGGCTAATAAACAAGCCTGGTAGCTTAGGAGTGGGTCCAAAAGTGATAAACGGGATAAAAAATTGGTTCGGATATAGGTTACAGAGGGTGGTGGTAAACTGAGTTCACTCCAAGGAATGCAGAGTGATCAGCGGGTACCTCAGGGATCAGTGCTGGAAACAGTTCTCTTTGATGTCTTTATAAGTGACACTGCAGAGCAGCTGGAAGGGAAGGTCTGGCTCTTTGCAGCTGACACCAAAATATGCAGCAGGATGGACATTCTGGGTGGTGGGTGAAAAGGATGAGCAGAGATCTGAGAAACCTAGTGGAGTAGTCAAGAGTATGGCAGCTGGTTTTCAATGCAATAGTGCAAAATAATGGACTTATCGTACAGAAACTCGGACAGAATGCAAAATGGGTGGAGTAGTATTGACAATGAAGCAGGAAAGAGACCTGGTGGTAATCATATTGGGTGGCCTAAAAGTGGCCAGGCAGTGTGACAAGGCAATAGGGAAGGTTTGTGGGATGCTGGGGTGCATAGGGAGGAGTATCACCAGCAGAAAGAGGAAGGTTGTGTTGCCTCTGTATTGAGTGCTGGTTAAGATCCCATCTACAGTATTGTGTCCAGTTCTGGTGACCACATCTCCAGAAGGACATAGATAGAGTGGAGGCAGTCCAGAGGAGGGTAACTAAAATGGTCCAGGGTCTGCATCAAAAGCTTTACAAGGAGACACTCAAATACCTTAATATGTTCACCCTGGAAGAGGGAAGGGAGAGAGGATATGATAGAGACCTTTAAATATATCACAAAGGGAAATAAGGTACTGGAGAGCAGTATTTTTCAGATGAAAAGGTGCTCAAGAAAAATGGGACATGCTATGAAGCTCGACAGGAGTTGATTCACGAGAGATATGAGGAAGTATTTCTTCATAGAAAGAGTGGTGGATTCCTGGGATAGCCTCCCAGTGGAGGTGGTGCGGATGACAATAGTGGTGGGGTTCAAGACTGCATGGGATAAGCATAAGGGAATCATAGTGGAAAGGAAGAGGGGGAGGGAAAAAGAGCTGTAGATTGGGCATGGTCTGTGGTAATAGTGTAGGTAGGGAGAAATGGGCAGACTGGATGGACCAAGCGGTCCTTATCAGCTGTCAAATTCTAGGTTTCTATGGCTCCCCAATCTACATAAGATCAGGAGCCTGGTATTCAAAACTGCATGTCTTCATTGCTTTAAACATAACACCTCACATCAGAAATCACATGGCTATCAGGGTGCCATATTCATACAGGTAGCACACCCTGTCTTGTCTGTATGAATATTGGTGTTAACACTGCACAGAGTGCATATGCATGGCACTACCACAACCTCCTGCTGGCAACAGGCAAGCAGGAGTAAAGGGTGATAGCACTTCCAACGAGATAGCACCTTTTCTCCCGGGAGCCACATTCAGCAAGTGGCTTCCTTATGACCATGTATGGCATGTGTGGTGATAAGAGATCATTTGCATGTCACTGTGTAGCCATTATCAGCTGTGCAGAATGCCTTCACACACTAATATGTAGGTAGGTTCCTCCACTCTTCTATGATCCCTATCTAAGCAGTCCCTGGCAATCTAGCAGTACCCTCCTCAACCCTGTCCTCCAGATAATGTAAGTATTTCCCTGGTATTCTAGTGATAACCCCTGCCCAGTCCCCAAGACAATGTTAGACAATTCCCAGGTAGTCTAATGGTATCTCTGCCCGATCCCAAGATAATGTTAGAAAATTCCCTGGTAGGTCAGTGGTATCTCCTTCCTGCCCAATAACCTACTGAATAAAAAACATCCCTGATAGTCCAGTGGTACCCCATCTATCCAATTCCTGACTGATTAAAAACATCTCTGGTAGTCCAGTGGTACCATCCTCCTTCCCAATCCCAGAATAAATATAAAACTTCCCCGGCACTCCTGTGTGTACACATTTCTATGATGTGCAATGGTCAGACACTAGGAACCTAAAATTCATGGGATTAGAGCATATTCCAATACAAAGGAATGAAGAAGATAGAAAAAATATGCTCTGAAGAAAAGAAAGCTACTGCATCTTCTCGCCTAAGACAGTAAGTCCAGAAGATCTAAATGAAAGTTGGGATTATAACCCATATTAGTGTTTTCTGCACCATTTCTTATGTACTGTGGTTCAGATATTCAGACTACGCTGGGCAGTGGCACAAACCTGAGCTCAGCGCAACTGGGATGCACTGGGGCCAGGACCAAGTGATATTCAATGGAGATGTGGCATGGCGCAGCACCGTTGAATATGGCATGAACCGCGCATAGCACAGTTGCACTGCACTGGTGTAAGCCACAGATAGGGAACACGGGGATACGCAAGCACAAGTGCAGTTGCGCTAGGCACATCATCTGCGATATTCAGTGGGGGGGGCATGCAAATAAGGCCATAATATATGCAATTTGCAAATGGGGCCATTTGCATGTCATTATGTCCCATTTGCATGCCTTGTGCAGGGCAGCCCAGCGACTTGCGCCTGGTGCCCTGCACAGCATGTCATGTGCACAGTGGAGGTCCTGAGGCATCCCACACTCCATAGCCGTGATCATGGTAAATGTTAAGTAAAACATTCCCTGGTAGTCTAATGGAATCCCCACCCACCCGATTCCCTGAGTAATGTATAAGACATCAGTCCCTGGTGGTCTAGTGGACACCCCACCCACCAGATTCCCCCCTCACCAGTATGTGTTCAATATGACATTCCCTGGTAGTCTAGTGGATCCCCTTCCCACCCAATTCCCCAATCACTGATATATCACTGAAGTGTAAGTTTCTGGTGATCCATTGGCACCCCCCATCTCTTCCACCCATTCAGGACCTCTTGCCCACTCAGCTCCCTTCCCCCCCGTCATCGGCAGGCGGCTGCAACCCAACTGCATACTGCCCGGCCACCTGCCGAATGACAGGTACAGTAAAGTATGGGCTTGCAGACCACACTGTACTAGTCAATCCCAAAAATGTGAATGATTCATTCAAATATTCAGGACTGTCTAGTACAGTATGCTCTGCAAGCCCATACTGTACTCATCATTTGGCGAGTGGCTGGGCGGTATGCAGGCAGGTTGCAGCCGCCCACCAATGACAGGGGGAGCGGGGTGGGCAAGAGGTCCTGTGTGGGCGGGAGAGGTGGGGGTGCCACTGGATCACCAGGGACTTACACTTCAGCAATATACTGCTGTTCGGACAATCAGGCAGGAGGGGGGTCCACTAGACTAACAAGGAATCTCATATTGAACACATACCAGCGATTGGGGAATCGGGCAGGTGGGGGGTCCACTAGACTACCAGGGACTGTTTAACTTAACTTGTACTGTGATCATGGCTATGGGGCAGGGGGGTGCCACTAGACTACCAGGGACCGTATTATCATACATCTACCGTGATTGGGGTAACTGGAGGAAGGGGGGTCCCACTAGACTGCTAGGGTTTTGTGGGTGCTTCTTGACAATGTTCTGGGTGGGCAGGTGGCCACACACAGCTGGAGGCTGCTGTGTTGCGCCATGCAATACAGCAGCCCGCCTGTGGGTGGCCAAGAGTTGTTCCCACTTTTCACGGGCTCAACTTTGAGCCCCCCTATGTGGCGCAATGCAGGGTTGCACCAGCATATGCACCGCACATCCTGGGTTGAATACTGGGATGCGCCGCATATGCATGGGCAAGCTCCCTGCATCTGCGCAGCATATGATTACATTGCATCCGAGTGCATTGGGATTTGCGCTGCACTGGGCAGCCTTTCCAATATCCCACTGGGGCACAATGCAGGGTTGTGCCAGCACAACTCAGTTGCACCATGCGCAACCCCTTTGAATATCCGGGCCTGTATATACAGTAATATATTTCCCCCTGCCCACTTGTTTGACCTCCCATTAGTCATATATTTATGATTATAGATCATATTTGATTAGGTAACGTGCATTTTTAATTTACTGTCTTGTTTCTCTGTTCCAGATTGCTGGCTATTTGTAACTCATCAAGAGATATCACTTTGATCCACCTTACTAATGCATTGCACTAGTGCTGATCGACCTATATTTAATTTTTTAGTTTTAAATGTTACATTTTAGTTCTACTTTCTCATTCACTTTTATCTTGGTTTTCTTCCTTTTCCTTTTAACCCTTCCCCTTCCCCGGTCTCATGCTTTTTCAACTTGACTTTTTTCTTTGTGTTTTGACCTCCTGGTCATTTCTTTACATTTCTACTTTACTGTTATTCTTGGTTCCCCCCTCCCCCGAGTAGCTTATTCATACTTTGCTATCTCAGTACTTCTTGGTAGTTTCTGTTTCTTATTTTTCTTCAATTTGACCTTTTGGGGGGGGGGCGGCTCAGAGGTAATTTAAGGAAGTATTTTTTCACAGAGAGATTTGTGGATGCATGGAACGGCTTTCCAGAGGAGGTTGTGGAGTCAAAAACAGTGGTGCAATTCAAGCATTCATGGGACACTTATAAGGCAATTCTAGGGGGTGGGGATAGGAAGAAGTAGGCTGTTGGTTAACTAGGATCTGCAGCTTATCCATTAGGTAGGGAAATGGGCAGACTGGGTGGGCCAAGTGGTCCTTATCTGCCGTCAAATTCTATGTTTCTATATTTCTATGTTTTGCTTATTCCTTGACTTTCTGGTCATCACCTTTGTAGTTTAACTCTTTGACATTAGAATAACTGTTTAAATGAAATGTATTATTATTATTACTGATTCCATATATATTGTAGTAAATTTGTTACATCAATTCAATGTTTGAATTAATAAGAAGAATAAACTTTAAAGGTGTTATACATTATTGGCAACAACATTAAACATCCATTTTTATGCTGTCTTGTGCACTCGCAAGCAACATTTTGTGGCAGTGGGAGATTAATAAGAGAAATGCAGAAGTGTGTCAGTTTTGGCGAATGCAGGGCACGCTTTAGAAGGTGCATCCCCTCATTCGCCAACTAGCGAGCGTGCTAGCGGTGGCACAAGTGTTTTGCAGTACCACTAACTTGAAACAATTTTGCCGTTGCAATCAGAGCCAAGCTCATCATGTAGCAGCACTGATGACATGCCTCCACTACATGCCTTGCCTGGTGTAACATTTCAATAAACATGGCAGCCGCTCCTGCTGTCCACCTCTTGCAATCTTGGAATGTGCTTTGCTGCTAATGTATGCCAATGTTTACAGACTGAAATCCTCTATCTAATGACCACACATGAGAAATGATGTAGAACACTACATTAGTAACTATTTGATCTGTGCACAGAACAATTCTATACCAGCTAGGAAAAATGAATTGTTACCCCAGAGGCAATCAGGCCCCCTGGAGCAACATCCAGATTGACTACACTGGCCCTATGCCAACCACTAAGAACAGCCAAAGTGACTGCAGTTATTTACCAGGTGAGAGTTACCCCTAAAGGTAAATTCTGATTACAGGGATCCAGCTTTATAGCCAAAGTAATGCAGAAAATTCTGGATTTGTTATGGGTAAGACACAAGTTTGATATCCCTTACCACACACAGTCATCAGGACAGGTGGAATGGGCTAACAGGCAGATCAAAAGTTATGTTATCCTAACTTGTTCAGAAAAAACCAAAAGGACTGGGATTCATTATTGCCTTTACTCCATATAGCAATAAGAGGGACACCCTCTGCAGGTACACAGTGTACCCCATTTTTGAAATCATGACCGGACAGTCCATGAGACTCCAAAACATTTACTTCTGGACCAGTGTACTGCCACTGGTGATGGAGCATCAGTAGATAAATATGTTAACTCAAACAAGACATCCAAAAGGTATGCTTGTTTGCTGTACAATGTATGGACAAGGCCCAACAACAGGCTCTATTCCATTGCAAACAAACTCAGTCCAGCAGTCTACCAAGTTAAACTGTCTCACAATAACAGTCATTGATAAATGGCTACATGCCAATCAAATGAACCTGTTTAAAGGAGATTAAATTTATTTTCCATACCACAATGGGCGGAATAATACTAAACTATGTTTTTCTTTTTCTCTTTCCTTTTAGGTTCCAGAGAGAGATGCTTGCTTTTATGTTTAGTATTCTTTTTATAAGTATGGGTCTTCTTACAAGCCCAAACTGCATATCTTATTGCAGATAAGAACCAGTGACCTAATCCTAAACAGCTTGTTGAGCCAGAGTAACTCACAAGCCCACATGATTTAATTGCATCCTGTGGAATTCACACTAAAGTCCTAAAAGACATGTTCTTCATCCAGGAGGGTAGTGAGGCCCTACTGAATGTTATAATCATTGCTTTGGTTCAGTCCTAGAAGCTAGACTTGATCTGGACTCCTGTTTGCATTTTATTGATAATCAGTAATTTTGCATCCAAAATTTATATGGCAATAAAAGTCATTTAGACCTTAAGGTTTCACCCTATGATGCCTCATAATTTTTGACACTTAATACTGAGTGCCCAAAACAAAACCCTGGTCGACCCAGTGGTCTAATAGCCATTTCCAAACCAGGTACCATAGTTAATAATGTGCAGCTCATGCGCAACCCAGTGATTTTTAAATCTCACCCTTTAGAACGTGGAATGATTTGTTATATGTTTCACAACAAGCATTTCCCATATTTTTTTTTATTAATAATGATTTGATTGGATGCCCTGGCAGCATACCAGGTACTCATTAATGACCCCCTATGCAGGGACTCAGCACGCATGCACCACACACACACACACACACACACACTCTCAGGATTTTCACATCCTGACAGTTAGTGGTACATCTTATGACTGTAAACCTACCCAAACGCATTAGGCATTTTTTTTCTTCATTTGTTTTATAAAAACAACAACACAGGTTTAAACTCAGGCCTACTTGGCTATGACATATCTATTTGAAATAGGGCTGACAGCTATTATTCAAACACATATGTTAAAGGTTCTTGATAGTATGAAATATCATACCCCTGCCGCCCATTGCATGGTATACATGATTTTGCTCATGAAAAGTGATTTACATTTACAATATTAAGGATGTTGTAAGGGGGTTTGACCTGATAAATGTTAATGTTAATTAATCAATTTCATTACATTAAGTAAACAGAAGAGCATCACATAGCTAGGGAAGTCCTTTACACTGCCTACAGCTATTGTGTTCTTACAACCCTTTGGTTATCAGTTCCGGGATCTGGAATTAGGACATATCCTTGATCTCATACGTGACAGACATATGGGTCAGTGGCATTGCTACATTTTGCACTTCTATTGCATGTGTTAACAAATGTTTATTTGAATCTAGCACTTCCCTTGTCAATGGCAAGGAACCTTGGATATGTGACCGCACACACCAGTATTGCTCCATGTTTTGAAACTTCCTCCTGCACAATCCAGGAAGCCATGTTTGTGACTCTCACAATGTCATTGCTGGCAACATCCATCTCTGATCATCTGGCAACCATCCATTCCATTGGTCATCTTGGTGGGAACTTTTATCGTGAAAAGGTTGAAACTACCTCCTTTGTTTGCTTACCATGAGGTCTTGGAATTGTGACTGGCTCTGAAAATTGAATGTCATACCTGAAAGGAACATCACCTTTTATGCAGATGTGACTTCTTCCAACTTGTCTTAACAACTTGTGAATACTGACCTAATAACTGAAATTAGGCTTCCACTTATGAACTTTCAATTAAACTATATTCGGTCCAGCCTAATTAAGATTCTGCAATCAAGCTCATTGTTATACATACTGTGAAGCAAGTCAGGCGTGGGGGAAATCCCCTAATTTCAGCAAGAAGACTCTTCTTCATTTGATCTACAATCAAGAAATCCATTTTCTTCACTGCTTGTTTTTCCAAGCCTGGCTGGCACCTCATACAAACTGAGTACTGACATAAACTTTTACACATTGTGCAGCCGTGTGATAATTTTCCACTGAACACTGTTGTTATGCCATTATAAAACTCAATATGCAATGTAATGCACCCCCTGCTGAGGCCTCTGAAAATACTGCAGTCTCCTGAACATTTGGATCTACCTTTGGAAACTCTAAATGCATTGAATCTGAACTATGAATCTTCATCTGACACTTGAAGAAATCCTGGATTTATCCCTGGAACTGTTTGTAGTTTATGTCTTGTAGACATTGGCATTTCGTGTCCTGTTCAACTTACCAACTGAAAATGCCATCATTCAAGGTGGTATATTCTGCTGATGTGGAACATTGTGTGGTGACTAACTATACATTCTTCTGATATGGACTAAAAGTTATGCAAAGTGAACTTTTCTAACTTCTGTTTTTACTCCCTAAACAGGTAATAGGTCACACAGTAATCACACCTGTTCCCATCCCGGAACCAGATACCATTAAATCTAGTCCTAACTATCTTGATGCTCTATCTTGACTTTTACTTATTTTTAATACATACAGGCAGTTTAAGTTTGTCTCTTCAATTTCTTCCCAATAGGACAGATACACAACCGATACATATCAGTAGTAACATTGTTTTGATACTGGAAAACCCCATTGTGAAGTTTTATTCCAAATGTTTATAGTAATATAAGGTTTACTAACATTTTCCCTTAAAATTACATTTTGTAATTGAAGGAAAACGCTGAAACACCACCGTGACCAGTTAAAATTCCTCTATCAGGCTTGTGCCTCGGGCCTCTAGACAAATGGTGCCTAACCATCGTCTTTTTATTGTGTTGACACTTTTGCAATTAGGGCAACAAAGAGGGGACTGTTGCACCTGGGTTATGCCCCCTATCATCCCACATACACCTTATACTGTATGCCTGGTCTGTTATACTGTGATACTGCTATTTTGTACTAACATGTAGTTCAGGCACCCATCATATAAGCATGAGTGCCAGGAATGTGCTTTGCTGCTAATATATGTCAATGTTTACATCCTTTTATATGATTAGATCATGCATGACTATTATACCTCACTATAATGCATTATGTTTGTCTTTTACATATATTCTATATATATATTCTCATTTAATCATATGTAGTAGTGGCCAGTCAGCACTTTCCTTTGTCTAAGCTGACAGAGAGAGAAAACCTTTGCTATGTCTTATACACAGGCAAGAAATGCCACATGTAGTTTGAACCCGTCAGCATTTCTTTTGTCCAAAGCTATAATGCAAACAGAAGCATATTATTTGTCTCATATGATACTCATCAGTAATTATGTCTCCTAAGTCATCATCCAATGGAGAATGACTTAGGACCAATACATATTGTTTCTCATATCTGTAACTATGAGGTAATCTCTGTTGCTATGCTGTTATCTGTAGTATTTAGCCTTCTGCAACCCAGTTCCATGAGGAGAGAGAGAACAAGATCTTGGAGAATCTAAGATCATAGAAATACTGGAGATTATGTACATTCTTCAGGAGAGTGGTGAGAAACCCATCTCCATTGTGATTTTCTATGTCACATGCTTGGCGTAAGTAGTATAATAAACATTTCTTGCTTGTTTATGAATGTTTCTTGGCAGACTCTGAAGACATAAGAATCTGTATTATTAGTATTATTATTATTATTTACCCTACACACTAAGAGTGTTTAGGCAACAGCACACTGGGAGCCCACCCCAGTGTGCCTCCCTGTGTTTGGAAGCTGACTGCATCTGCATTTTCCTGCCCCTGCCCACCCCCATTGTGGGCCACACTAGGAGACCACCCCAGTGTGGCAAACATTGCACCCACAAAGTAATGGGGCACACTGGGAGCCCACGCCAGTGCCCCCAACATTGTTTCATACACCTGTAAAGAAAGAAAATGGTCTGTGCTATTCGTTTTTTTTTTTGGAACCTAAAACAAAGAAAACAGTCCCTAGCTGTCGGCTGGCCCCCCTCCCCCAACCTATATCCACCCTCTGTGCACCCCACCTCCCCCACCCACCTTACCCCATACTTACCTCAGAAGGTCCAGCGCTACGATCTTCAGTGGAGCGGGAACATGTCTGCATTCTTCAAAGCCAACCGCAAACTGAAGAAATGATGGTAAGCTGTATGATGGCATCAAAGGGGGATGTTTCAACTTAGGTGGATATCTCAGCCATTTATTTGACTTTTGACTCCAAATTTTCAACACGGGGTTCTTGGGACCCCACCTCATGAAATCAGTCACTGCCATTTTGTTATTCAGCCCTGAAAGGTGCTTTTGTGGTCACTGCATGGAATCACCTTTAAGGACTGATTAAAGAAATTACAACCACTGTTCATGAGGTGAGCTCCCAAAAAGCCTATGTTGCAAGTTTGGTGAACAAATTCCAAAAAATAACTGTGTTAAGAGCGTACGTTGCGCAGTTTCCATACATGCTCATAACTTCGAGAATTTTTTATATTTCACTCCAGATTTTCAATATTGCCTTTTTTCACACCTTTTTATGGACAGTACAACTAACATTTTTCACATCCTGATCGAAATGTGTTTTCGCACATTTGGTGCACAATAGTGCGGTCACTGGGGGAAATCAAAGTTTGGAACAGATTAAGAAAATTACAGTGTCACTGTACATGAGCAGAGGTCCCAAAATGCCTATATTGAAAATGTGGTGAAAAAATGTCAAAAAATGACTGTGTTACAAGTGTGCGTTGCGCAGTTTCCACGCACGCTAGTAACTTTGAGAATTTTTAATATTTTTACTCCAGATTTTCAACATTGCCATTTTTTCATACCTCCTTATAAACAGTACAGCTGTCATTGTTCATATCCTGCTCAAAATGTGTTTTCACACATGTGGCGCACAATGGCGTGGTCTTTGTGGGAAATCAAAATTTGGGACAGATTAAGAAAATCACAGTGACACTGCTTATCAGCTGAGGTCCCCAAATGCTTATGTTGAAAATGTGGTTAAAAAAATCACCCCAAATAATTGCGTTATGGACGTCTGTTGCCAGGTTTCTATGCACACTCGTGACTTCACCAATTTTCCATATTTTCACTCAAGATTTTCAACATTACCATTTTTTTACACCGCCTCATGAACAGCACAGCTGTAATTTTTCACATCCTGCTCAAAATGTGTTTTTGCACCAGTGTCGCCAAATGGCTCAGTTGCTGTGCAAAATCAACTTTTGGCTAATGCACTGATAGTGCCACTGTTCATGAGGTGGGGTCACAAAAAGTCCATGTTAATAATTTGGAGTGAAAATAACCAACAAACATCTGAGGCATTAGTGTTTCCAACTGTAACCCCCACCCTGTAGAGCCTGACAAGCGTCGCGGGTGTGACTTGTTGATTTTCGGTTGTAATGCTCACGCCATTCCACCCCCAGCCTGCAGCTACTGACAGGCATCAAGGTGTGCCTTGGACTCTTTTGCCCCAAAGTTCACCCCATTCTCCTATAGTGCACCCATCTCAGTGTATTTCCTTATGGAATGGGGTGAGCATAAGGCCTGAAGACTCCAAGCCACACCGCCACACTTGTCAGTGTCTGCAGGGTAGGGTGAGGTGAAATGGTGTGTGCGTTATGGCCGATGACCCAAAGGCACACCCCAGTGCCTGTCAGTCTCTGCAAGGTGGGGGTGGGGTTGGCATCAGTTTAATACTTTACTGTCATTCCTATTATGCATCTCTCTAACTTCAGCACTACCAGTGCCAATGCCAGCAAAACAACATTCGGCATTGACAAATGCTTGTTAGATAATGCTGCTATAAGTATTTTGGCAGTCTTATTAGAAATAGCTTGCCATATGTAGTCCTTATTAAAAATATGTTTTTAACTTCACTTTTTTTATTAATACTTTGCACCTATTGAATGTTGTATCTTCTTGTTGGTGACTGGGGCTTCTAAATTTAGATAATGAATATTAATTCTATACTCAGTATTTAAGATGATCAAGTTTCTACTTGACCACACCCCCTGAGGAAGGGTTTCCATAACTCAAAGCTCCGGGGATAGTGTGGTTTTTGACTGTGCTGTTGGTTTACTCACTTCATATGTTTGTTATTTTTTCAATAAAAGCATTACATATTGCAATCTTGACTGTAGTCAAGTTATTTATGTGAGTACTGGCATACCAGGAAGCCAGACAGCCTTAAGAAGCTTTAATAACATTCCACAAGAGTGCACAACTTTGATGGTGTTGGTGACTTGGAGTAGGGGTAGCCCCCCCATTGGTCTGTGCACCCACCCTTGTGCAGATTCGCAGTTCTGCCTTGTGGAACTTTGTAGTCCAGTGGTACCCCCTTCCTGCCAAATACCTTACTGAATAAAAAACATCCCTGGTAGTCCAGTGGTACTCCATCTACCCAATTCCTGACTGAATTAAAACATCCCTGGTAGTCCAGTGCTACCATTCTCCTGCCCAATCCCTGACTCAGTGTAAAACATCCCTGATAGTCCAGTGGTACTCCCTTCCTGTCCAATACCCTATTGAATAAGAAACATCCCTAGTAGTCCAATGATACCCCATCTACCTGATTTCTGACTGAATTAAAATATCCCAGGTAGTCCAGTGATACCGTCCTCCTGCCCAATCCCTGAATGAATAAAAAGCATCGCTGGCTGTACTGGATTTTTTTTTATGTCCCCACCATAACACAACACTTTCAGAGACAAAACTCCTCTTTATGTTGGAGGAACGGTTGTCAGGTGAGAAAATACTTACATGTTTTTTGGCTATGCCCAAAACTGGATGTTTTCTGGAAAGGGGTTCAGGCAGAATTAGATTTCATATTGTGCAAACAATTGCCTCATAATTTTAAGTATATTATACTGGGATTCCCTATAAAAGAAGTGGGCCCCCATGAAGATTGACAATTATATACTTTATACATATGGCAGCATGTAACTGCATTACCTCCCACTGGCTTTCTGCTAACCCTCTAGATGTGGGAGAATGGCGCACTACAGTGCAGGAGCTACAGACAAAGGAACACATAACAGCAGAACTAAGCATGACTGTGGACAAATATACCTCTTTATGGACTAACTGGGATATCTGTTACATGACTGCATTGGCACCAACTGCAGAACAGTCTGAAGTTGTGACCTTCAGATCAGAAACCCTTTACAAGATTGAATAGCCAGATCCATCCCCCCATTCAGTAATCATAAATGAAATAAATTATCAGTAGGCAGAGAACAGCAAGAGGAAGGAGGTGCTGTTAGAACTTTACTCTCTACTGGGACTAAAGAACTACAGTAGAAATCTACTACTGGGACCTTCAATTTAGGGTAAAAACAACCAAAAAAACAAAAAAAAGAGTCAGTGTGTTTGTCTGAGTTGGGTGAAGGGAATTGTTATCTGTGCAGTTAGCTAGGTAAAGAAGGAAACTGTGAATTAGGGGGAGTGGCTTAGGCAGCAGGAAGCCAGGTTTTAAAAACTGCCTTAGGTAGCTTTTGGCAGAGAACAGCAAGAGGAAGGAGGTGCTGTTAGAACTTTACTATCTACTGGGACTATATTGCCTTCCCTCCCTCCCCTCCACCTTTAGCCAGTTCTACTTTTATAGGCGCAGGATTTGACTGACAACAGGAACTTCCTGTTTGGGAGCAGGAAGGGAGTGATCACAGAGGCACAAAAGACTCACCATCCTAGAAGGAAAAAAGTAGCTCTCCATCCCCTCCAGCTGCTGGAGGTCTGACTCTGAGCAAGTAAGAAGGAGACTACTGAGGAATATATAGGAACTTCCTGACCCAGGACAGGAAGATCGGGAGCTTTAAGGGCACAGAGCCAGTAGGAAAGTAGGGAGAAAAAAATGTATATAGAATAAAAAAAAATAAACAGATAGAGAAAAGAGTAAGCATACAAAACAAAAGTTAAGAGGCCACAAAGAAGACATGATGGGAGTGGTGCAATGCAGTGGCTATGGAGCAGCAGTCTTCTGGAAGATGTTCTAGAGGATGCAGTGTTGTCCCATCTGCAGGCACCTCTCTGGGCTGAAAGAGGAGGCTGCTCATCTCCAGGCTGAGTTGGCCAGGATTTGGAGGACTTCCTCTTCCACCCAGGGACCACCAGGGCCACTGCCGCTGCCTCTGAGGTTGCCAAGAAAGAGAAGTGGTTGGACCACAGTGGGCACAGGGAGTGTGACGGTGGTGGAACAGAGGTGCATCCCTCCAGTTGTACCTCTCCACAATTCATACACCATTCTGGCAGAGTGTGGTTCCTTTATGGAGGCACCCGCAGTGGAGACCAAGAAGGATGCTGGGAACCTCCATAAAGGAGACCCACAGAAGGGTGGCATGGGATCCCACAGGAGAAGGAAACAACTTCTGGTGGGGGACTACATTAGTAGGAAGGTAGAACTGGGGGAGGGTGGGGAAAGGGAGGTAAGGTGCCTGCCTGGTGCCATGGCTTGGAAGGACAGGGAACAAATCCTCAGGATCATGGGAGCAGCTGCATGGGGGAGGGAGCTAGATGTCATTGTCCACCTAGGGACAAATGTCTTGGCTGGTAAAGGGATCAGAGCAGTGCAGGAGGAGTTTGTGGGGTTGGGAAGGGGCCTTAGACAAGTAGCACACAAGGTAACCTTCTAAGAGGTGCTGCCTGTCTATGGCATGGGTGAGATTAAGGTGCTCCGCACCATGGGATTCAATCAGTGGTTGAAAAACTGGTGCAGAACTCATGGCTTTGGCTTCTCTGGGGACTGGGGGTTCACCTGGGGGAATGCAGGCCTATACTGGAGCGATGGTCTGCATCTATCCAGGAGGGGAACCAGGATCCTAGGTGATAGGTTTAAGTGCTTCATTGGCAAGCATTTAAACTAGCCAAGAGGGGGGCACTGAAAAGGAGCAGGGAAATCCTAGCCCCCCCCAAAAAAAAATCAGGGTAGTTAGTAAGGTAAACACCAAGATAGAGCAGTAGATAGGAAGAAGGGCTGGGGTAAATGGAGGAAAAGGCAAAGGCTGTAATGATAGGGATGAGGCAAAAAGGGGTAAGGCCATCAAAAAATAGAGGGTAATGTGTACCAATGCCTGTAGTCTAGGTAATAAGCTCCCTGAAGTGGTGGCCTTGATGGAAGAGGGATGCCTGGATATCGTGGTAGTCACAGAAATATGGTACACAGAGAACCATGATTGGGATGTCAACATACCAGGGTACTCAATCTACAGGAGGGACAGGGAGGGTAAAAGAGGAGGAGGAGGAGGAGGAGGAGTAGCTGTCTGTGTAAGGGAAGGGATAAAAGCAATGGAACAAAAGGGTAAACAGGGAGGAGAGGAGGCAATGTGGGTCACCCTGGAGACTGGAAATGGCAACACAATCCACACAGGGGGAGGGAATGGATGAGAAATGATAGAAGGCATCCTTAGGATGGCAGTGAAAGGGGAGGTATTGTTGATGGGGAACCTGAATATGGCAGATGTTAACTGGAGCACCTTTGTTGCAGCCACATCCAAGAGCAGGGTCATTCTCGATGTCCTACAGGGGGCATGGCTCAGAAAGCTAGTGTTGGAACCCACTAGGGAGGGAACAATCTTAGACCTGATACTCTCAAATGGGGATGGAGAGAGGATCTCAGATCTAGAAATGAGTAGCCATCTGGGAACATGTTACCACCTATCAGTGTGGTTCATGATAAACTCAGCCACAGAGTCAAGCCATACAAAAGTGAGGGTACTGGACTTTAGGAGGGCTGACTTTGTCAAAATGGGAGAGTGCCTCATAAAAGCACTAGCAAAAAGGCAAGAAGGAGGGGTGGAGCAACAATGGGAAAACATCAAAACTGCCATCACAGAGGCAACAAGCCTTTGCGTGAAGCAAATAAACAAATAATTTGGGCTGGCAGTATAGTCTAAAGGTTAGAGGAACGAGATATGAACAAGCTTGATACATCCAGCAGACCACAACTGAGTTTGATTCTCACAACCTCCACTTGCATACTGTGTGACTCTGAGCAAGTCACTTAACCGCTCAGTGCTCCCAGGTTACCCCTGAAAGCAGGTACTTATGCCTAGTGGGCCTTACCTGGTTACCAAAGACTGAAATAAAATCAAAATGAAAGAAAAAAACACTATGGTTTTCAAAAGAGGTGACGGGGAAGGTTAGGGAGAAAAAGATAGCATTCAGGAAGTATAAGGAAACACAGAAGTAGCAGAACAGAGAACTGTACCAGTTAAAGCAGAAGGAAGTGGGGAAGGTAGTCAGAATAGCAAAGGCCTAAACAGAGGAAAAGATAGCCAACTCGATTAAGAAGGGGGATAAAACCTTTTATAGGTACATTAGGGAGCAAAGAAATACAAAGGAAGGGATAGTGAGGCTTAATAAAGGGGTGGTTGGGTGGGCAGAGAGGGATAGTGAAAAGTAGGGATACTGAACGAATACTTCTGCTCAGTATTTACAAAAGAAGAGGAAGGGGAGGTACCTAATCCAATCAATAGAAGCACTCTGGATAGGGCGGTCGATACCAGTCCTTTCGCAGAACAAAGGGTTCTGAAAGAACTCCTAAAACTGAAGGTGGACAGAGCAATGGGGCCTGATGTGATTCGCCCCAGATTTCTAAAAGAACTAAGGGAAGAACTAGTAACACCACTGACTACTCTTTTTAATAAATCATGGGAGGATGGTGTGGTACATGAGGACTGGAGGAGGGCAGATGTGATTCCCCTTCACAAAAGTGAGAGCAAGACAGAGACAGGAAACTACAGACCTTTCAGTTTGACCTCCGTGGTAGAGAAAATGATGGAATCACTTCTGAAAGAAAGAATTGTTGAGTACCTAGAGGCCAGTGGGGCACAGGACCCAAGGCAGCATGGATTCACAGCAGAAAGATCATGGCAGATGAATCTAATTGATTTCTTTGACTGGGTGACCTAAGTAGTAGACCAGGGAGGGGCTGTGGACAGGGCCTACCTAGACTTTAGCAAGGCATTTGACACAGTCCCACACAAAAGATTAATAAACAAATTAGCCAGCCTGGGATTGGGTCCTAGGGTGGTAGCCTGGGTAAAACATTGGCTGGACAACAGGACACAGAGGGTAATAATAAACAGAGTCCACTCTGAAGAAAGGAGGGTTACTAGTGGGATACCGCAGGGTTCAGTACTGGGTCCGGTCCTTTATAATGTCTTTATAAGTGACATTGCAGAGGGAATGGAAGGAAAAGTATGCCTCTTTGCAGATGACATAAAGATCTGCAACAGGGTTGATACACAAGGTGGGGTAGAAAGGATGAGAAGGGACTTGGCAAGGTTGGAGGAATGGTCAGAAGTATGGCAGCTTAGATTCACTACAAAGAAATGCAAAGTAATGCACCTGGGAAACAAAAACCCAGGGAGAGAGTACACAATGTGGTGGGGTAGTAACAACAACAAAAATGGAAAGGAACCTGGGAGTAGTCATATCAGATGACCTGAAGGTTAGTAAGCAATGTAAGATGGCAGTAAGGATGGATGGAGGGATACTGGGATGTATAGGGAGAGGCATATACATCCCTGGAAAGATGGTCTAGAAAGTGGAAGTTGAGGTTCAATGCAGGGAAATGCAAGGTAGTGCACCTGGAGGCCAGAAACCCAGGCCAAGTGTACACCCTGGGGGGGGGGGATGCTACAAGTCTCGATGGCTGAGAGGGACCTGAGGGTGGTTGTGGATGTCAAGATGAACAACTCGGAGACTTGTAGGAGGGCAGCAGCCATGGCCAACACGATGCTGGGATGCGTCGTTAGGGGGATCACCTCCAGAAGGAGGGAAGTGATACTCCCTCTGTATAACTGCTTGGTGAGGCCGCACCTCAAGTACTGCATGCAGTTTTGGAGGCCACACTTAAAGAGGGACATTAAACTCCTGGAGAGGGTCCAGAGGAGGGCAACCAAAATGATTTGGGGCTTGGGGGACAGAACCTATGAGGAGAGGTTCGAAGAGCTAAATATGTACACATTGGAAAAGAGAAGGGATCGAGGGGATATGATAGAGGTCTTCAGGTACATGAAGGGGGTAAATAAGGGAGGAGCAGTCAGGATGCTTCGAAGGAAGGAGGAGGGGGCCACAAGAGGGCATGGGTGGAAGCTGGAGGGTGGAAGATTCAGGAGAGAAAGGAGGAAGTGCTACTTCACTGAGAGGGTAGTGGAGCCATGGAATGCACTGCCTGGGGGCTGGTGGATGCAGAGACAGTGGAGGGGTTCAAGATGGGGTGGGACAAGTACTGGGGAAGGGTTCTGGAAGCAAAATCCAATGCAGCGAGAATATCCAGAACTGGGAAGGGAGAAGCCAGAGAAGGCGAGGGGGGCAGCAAGGTCAACTCCCAGGGTGGGGGCTGACCAAACGAGCAAACGCGAAAGACCATTAGGCCTATTCTGCTGGCATTTTAGTATGTTAGTACGTTAGTAGAAAACAGGAAGTTGTTACCCCTCTGTACAGACAGTTGGTGAGACCCCATCTGGAGTACTGCGTGCCGTTCTGGAGACCCCATATCTGCAAGGACATAGACAGGATGGAGGCAGTCCAGAGGAGGGCAACTAAAATGGTACAGGGTCTGCAAAAGAAGCCATACAAAGAGACTAAAGGAGCTTAACATGTATACCCTTGAGGAAAGGAGGTAGAGGGGCACATGATAGAAACTTCAAGTACCTCAAGGAATCAACAAAGTCCAAGAGGGTAGCATCTTTCAGAAGAAGAGATGTGCAAGAACAAGGGACGTAATTTGAAGATAGAAGGGGATGGCTCAGGAGCAATGTGAGAAGCATTTGTTCAGAGAGGGTGGTGGACACATGGAATGGCCTTTCTGAGGAGGTCGTGGGGTCAAAAACGTGGGAGAAATTCAAGAATGCATGGGACAGACATAAGGCAATTCTTGGGGGGGTAGGAAGAAGTAGGCTGTTGGTTAACTAGGATCTGCAACTTATCCAACAGGCAGGGAAATGGGCAGACTAGGAGGGCCAAGCAAACCTTATCTGCCATCAAAGTCTATGTTTCTATGTTTCTGTGTAAGGCATAACAAGAACACTGCACAGTTCTTGTTTTGTTTGGGTTGCTGTAGCAAGTTTACTGAAAACGTATTGTCTCCCAAGACATACCAGCATAAAGAACTCATACTACATAATAATAACCGAGAAAACATATGTGTGTTAATTGATCCTCATGTATGCTTTATATTGCATACTTTCAGTTAGGTGGTGATGTTATGTATGACACACAGTGCCTATGAACTATCTTGTTGGATACAATTGCTGTATTTGCTGTCATATTTTCTTCATTTGCTTTTAAATAGAACTGAGTTACAAAACAATTAAAACATCTCTGGTAGTCCAGTGGTACCCCCTCCCACCTGATCCCTATTAAAATATGTCTAACCCCAACCCCCAGACTCACCCACTCTGCATCCACCATCCCCTAATCTCCTACCCCCACTGACTCACCCATCAAGATCAATTCCAGGTCCAGCAACAGATTTTAAACTAACAAACAATGCCACCAGTCAGTACTCCACTATGACATGATATTGTGCATAAAGGCTTTATTTTGTGCCAAAATACAGTGCAAAATATGTTATAACAGCTGCGGCATTTTAGTTAAAAGCCCCAAATGACTGATTTTTTCCGCATGCCATGAGTACTTTTTCTAGGTATTTAGCTGTTTCTACGTACAGTGATGCTGAATGCTTCAGGGCATGGTTTACCATGCCTGACACTTTCCCACAGAGTTCAGGAATGGCACATTTTGAAAAGTATGTTCTTGACCTATAAAGCCCTGCACTGGCAGGGACCATATTATCTGCAAGATCTTCTTTGTCCTTATTGCCTCCAATGTTCACTCCAGTCCTCCGATAAGGGATTGCTAGAGGTTACCAGTGTCCGTTTGAAGACTTCTAGTGCTCGTTCTTTTGCATTTGTTGCACCAACCCTGTGGAATTCTCTGCGTCATCGGATTAGAGAGTGCATGACTGCCGAGGGTTTTAAATCTGCCCTAAAAATGTATTTATTTACTCTGGCTTTCCTCAATTGGTTGAATCAGACTTATAGTTGTTATCCTATTTTAAGATTATTGTTTTATTACTCTTAATATGTTTTAATTGGTTTTATATATATGTACAATGCTCTGATCTTGTTTGGAATAGCATTTAATAAATACAAATTGCTTGCTTGCTTTATGGGATCTGCCATTTGGGCCATCAATCTTCAAAATCCAACATTCTCAACAATTGAGAATGGCAATAGATTAATAGAGAGCATTTCAGCATCTGTTGCATTTAGCTCACATGCAATAGCATGATTTGGAGGGAATTTGTAGTCCTGCTCAAACATGCTATGCAGTGTAGGCTGGACCTTTCTTGGGGTTGGGCTACCAAACAGCTGGACTCAACATTTATTTATTTATTTAGTTTTTTTTTGACCAGGTAAGTGCACTAGACAAATCCTGCCTATTTTTAGGCACCATCTGGGGAAGGGGGGATACAGATGAATGCCAGCTGACCTTGAATCAGATTAAGCTGTTGGTGGTATTTTTTTTTTGTTGTTGTTTTTGTTTGACTCCTGGGGAGTCATATGTGCTGCTGCTCAAGTGATACCAGTGACTTTGAGGAGGTTTCTGCAATGACTCCAGTGTAATAGATGCCTGTTTTTCAGGTGTGTGTGTTGCCCACCAGTGGCTAGGTGGCTGCCCTATTTACCCCTACTGACTCATTCTTGACACAGATGACAGATAACGACTGTCTCATCAGCTGGGTCAAGCATATAGAAATCTCAAAGTAGGGATTTTGTTACCGCTGTTTTACCATGGTGCTGGGAATAGGACAGCTGAGGGGAAGGGGTGAAAAGTTGTGAGTTTTGGGATGATTTGAGAACCTCAAGAATATTGGAAGGGGGAACCTTGGTAGTTGGATCAGATACCGGGTCAATACCGTGCATGTAAGACAGCGTAGTATTAACTGCTCTGTATAGACAGCACCTGTATGTACAGCAACAGGGGTAAAACAGCAGTAGGGGAATATTGCTACCCCTGTCACTATGCTGCACTGAAGAGTGGAGAAGTTGCACTAGCACACAGCACATTCAAAAGACCTGGGACCATGGTTTGGTTCCCCCCGCAGGTCTCCCCTGCTGCAACTTTTTTTAGCGATTTAAAAAATAAAAATACTTTCCCCCACTCGAGTTCCTCCCCATCCCTGAAGTCCCCCCTCCAGAGTTAGTTATTTAAGTTCCTGGGGGTGGGGGTGAAATCCCAAGCAAAAGACGTAAACACCCATGGGTGCACTGTTCCCGACACGTCAGTGTTTTGCCCGACTTGGTTTGTGGTCGGCATTGAATGGCTGCAGCATTTTCAGCCATGCTGTTTTTTTCCTGCAGCAGAATGACCCTGTGCTGTTGGATCACTAGTACACACACCATCTGCATCACCACCCTTATATGTTTTCTTTTCAGGCTCCCAAAGGGGATTCAACACATCAGCAGCCGCACAACTACTGTTGTCCTCTGCCTCCATAGGTCTGTTCTCCTGAACCTCACCATCTCCAGACTCTCTGACCCTCTTACCATCAGGACTCTGACCCACATTTTCCAGATCTCACATCTCAACCACTCACTCCACACTATCAGGCTCAGCACCACCACCACCACCACCACCAGCCACTGGGACACCAACAACATCCTCCTCAATCACTGTTTCTTATTTGCTGGTGCTGCTACTTCCCTTGTCACCTGCCACATCCCCCACCAACATTGCTGCCACAGATGTGGCTGAGAAAAATGTGGCTACACTAATGCCACTGCTGTGAATTACTCCTTCACTACTACTAGCCCCAGAACCCATAGAACATGCTGCCATTGCGCCCACAGACATTTTTTTAACTCAACACTCTTTTGCCCCATAGATTTGGAATTCTTCTTTGCTGCCTCCCCAGCACCTCTCCCATTACTTGAGCATCTCTTCCCAGTCATTCTTCTGTGCTATCTAACTTGATTTTTTTTTAAACAGAACAGGGATTATAACAACAGTGGTAATGGGGAAAGTAGCTAACAAACAATGACAGAATATTTTTTTCTTAAACAGCACAGAGATTACAAGGAGTAACAGGGGTAATTAGTATCACACTCTGATACAGAACATTTTTTTAAACAGCATAGGGATTGCAATGACAGGGGTAACAGGTAATTAGTATGACTTACAGTGACAAAAACAGTGTCACTTTAAGAAAAATATAACTACAAAATCATTAAATCTGCTACAGAAACTCAGTGACAAAATGGCTTACTTAAATACAACATTATCAAATGATAGAAGTAAAAATGAGAAATTACAGATAAAAAAAAATTAATAAGAAAGACAGAAAATAAAAATATAACACAGATCTCCTGCTTACAAAACAAGTTCTGGCAGAGCCACTAAGACTGTAAATGCATTACCTAAATAAGGGTGTTTCATGGGCTTAAACATAACCATGAATTGCTGTTGCATACACTAACTGACTCAAAGTACATTACATAGAGAAAGGAAAGATATGAAAATAATGCCACTGTCTGTATTACAGTTACCTATATGTTTCACATTTTATTCTATGCACTGTTATAGCAATCAATGCAACAGAACCGGGGCCATCATATACATGAATGTACTGTACTGACTGCAACTTGCACAAATACTGCTGGTCCGGTCACTCTGGTTGCACTGTTCAGCCTGACCTTTACGTATCTGGTCCACTCCCAGAAGTCTGTTTTTCAATTCTTCCTTGACATGATTGAAAATGGAACTGCCAGGACCGGACCAGATAGGTAAAAGCCAGACCAGATCATCTGGAGTGAGTGGATCAGCAATATTTGCACAAGCTGTGCCCAATCCAGATTTTACACCTCTGGTCCTGGTCTGGTGAACTGGTTTTTACCCATACCTCACTGCATGTGGTTTAGTGGCATACTGTACAGATGGATGCAGAGTCTAACCCATTGAAGGCTGAAGTTTCAGAAAACCATTATGCTAAAAATATCAAGACTCACTCCCCCACCTCCAAGTCACACTTAGTCCTCTACCAAAGTCATGCTTAAATATCAATGCCTGTACATTCACACCATTAAACTTTTAATGCCATCATGCCTCTTCCGCTGCCATGAGCTCCCCCATCTATGAAGTCCCAGTCTGCTTGTGGCAGCCCCTCCAACCAGATAATTTTCCAGGGAGCAGCTCTTTACACTACATCAACTAAATTACTGCTAAACTCCTTATTTTTAAACATTTTGTTGAGAAATTTTTGTTTTAGTATGTCTATGGTCAGGAAAAATGAATTTGTAAAATTAACCAAAGCCCCCATTTATCAGTTCATTTAATCATAATACAACATGTTATAAACTGATTATATTGTATGTGTAACCCAAGTCAGACAAAAAATAGACACACATACCTACCTATTTGCAGGTGAAGCCAAATGTGGTTACTATTATTCAGTTGTAAACATCTATAATCACAAATTGCAGGTTAAGAACATTAGTAGAATATAAACAGTAGCCCAGAACTGCCTGCCTGAGAAAATGAAGTTGGTGTATTATTTGGAAACAGGCAACACTGGGAATCTTCCTATGGAATGTCCTGCAAAGTTGCAGAATGACTGCTCTTAAGATGTTGGTGTCAGATGGCTTAATGTGGTGTTCATAAGGGCTTAGGGAAACTGCAGAGCTTATTTTTTGTGCAGAAAGCTCCAGGAGCTGTTTAACCCATTCAATTCCAATAGCTTTTTATGATGTATGTACTATCCATTGGTAATCTGACACAGAACTACTTCCAGGAGATATTGAGTTAACTTTCTATGGGCTCCATTAACTCCTCAAGCCAGAGGAAAATAGTGCTCTACAGCTTCCTGTATACACACAGGCAATGTAGTAATGAGGCTTCAGTGGAGGAATCTATTTTTAACACTCTGTCATGTTGTTTGGTATCAAAAATGACATCAGCCTTTTTCTGAATACAAAACGTCTGATGGGGTATGCCCACTGTCATAAAAATATCTGGATCTTTCTGGGATGGCTTGCTATGTTGCTGCTTGCAGTACTACCTTCCCCCACACCACTGCTTCACAGACTGCCAAAACAGAAACCAATACTTTAAAGTAAACAATCACAGATAAAATGAACAAAAACATACAACTCTAGGAGCACAAGGCCCTCCAAAACAATTTGGGAGCAATTTGGATTCCAAAAAGCTTGTTTTTTTTAAATGAATTTAAAGCTTTTTCTTGCTCTGACAAGCACACAAACTTCTTTCTACTCTCTCTTAGTCTTCACAACACTGCACTGAGACAGCCTCCTTCACGTGATATACAGGCTGTTTCAGCATCATGTGACCTCCAATCCCATAGTACATTGCAAACTTTGCATCTGTATCAAACTTTGCTGGCGAAGTGGCAACTTCATGGGCTGAGACTTTGCCTCTGTGCCTGACTCCACCTGCGAAGTTGCAACATCACATTCTGCAGAGCCATCGCTTTTCCACAAAGCTGCAACTTTGCATGGTGGATTAATTTGTGAAATGAGGTGAATACACAAATTAATCTGTGACTCAAAGTTTTCCAGCTTCTCTCATCAGTAGTCAGGAATACCTATTTAAAGCAACAAAAATAACCCACTCTGATGTAGTGCAACCAAACCCAACTAATGCAGCATACCTACTGCAACCTAATTCCTGCCTCATATCTAATTATGCTAATGCCCTAAAGGAAACCTTTTAAAGATACAGCACCAAATTTGGTATGGGTCTTAATAGCAAAAGCAATAACCGCGTGGTGAAATACTGTGCAGCAATAACCACTGAATCAAATGTAGCACTTCCTAAAAACAATGAGTGCCAACACCACTAAATCCAAAAAAACACAAAACTTACTATTTGCAGGTGGCTCTGTCCCCCCACACCCTGTTACAGGGGGCTTTGCCCACCCCAGCCCCCACAACTTTATACAACTACCTCCAGGGGGAGGCAACTCGGGGATGGGGAGAAACCTTGGGGTGGAGATTTATTCTTGAGGGGATGGGGAACCAGCAGGACAACTGGAGGGGGGGAAAAGGTGCAGGGTGGGAGACAGACAAACAGAGGGCAAGTCAGGAGGGGAGAAACAGCACCCAAAACCACAAAAAAAATAGGTGGTCCAGAACTCAAACCCCAGTTCACCAATGCTCTACTACCGTCCACTGCCTGTGGCCTTATCCTCTGAGCCACAGCAGCTGCTTGACAAACCACCACCCAGCAGAACCTTTGTCCTCTCCTTCCCTGCATCCCTACAGTTACAGGGATAGCACTTACCATACACATACTATATTTTTCCTGTAGTTGTTTTCTCCCTTTAGCTGTTTTGCCCCACACTATTTTTGTTTTACTTCTTTTCCTTAGCTATTTTTTCCACACTATTTTAACTCGGTATCCACCAAATTACAACACTACTACACTGCTGAAAAACTAACATTACTAAACATTTTATAAGTGAACTAAGGCAATTCCATCAGGAGATTTTTCTATGTTAATGTACCTCATATTGGTTGAATGCCCAAGCCTGACTCCAACCCACCACCTGCTACATTAACATAGCATAACCCCCCCCCCCATCATGCTTAATTTCATACATACATATTCTATGTTACCATTTGGTGTATATGTTTGTGTGGGGAGGAGTGAGCATTCTACTGGTGGAATTCTGCAGAATTTTGAATTCTGGTATTTCATGGTAAACAAACACAACATGTATTGAATTGTAGAAAGACCATCCATGTATGGACTATTTTGCAATATTTTACTATATTTTTGTCTCTTCTTAAACAGTAAAAAGTATTTGTTTTTTTTAAATGTGCCCACAGAGATCTGTATAGGTGATGATACAGGCCATGTGTTGGAAACAGCAAACCCAGTTGAATTCTCCTTGCTTCATTACCCAAGGCAGGATCATGGGGGGGGGCATCTCTTTTACATCTGAGCTAAACTTGGTGGTGCACCCAATGGAGAGGCTTGTTTGAATGCATAGCTGTGCAAGGGGTCCAGGTGCAGGTTGTTGGATCCTCTTTGTTTATTGACCACCAGGTCACAAGAGGGTATTTCATTAGGAAATCAATGATTTCATCACTGACAGTGTATTGGAATCACCCAGATGGTTAATTTTGGGTGATTTCAATGCCTGGATCGATGATGAACCTTTGCATTTTTGACAAGGTTTCCTCCAGGTGATGAATTCACTGGGCCTTTCCCAAGGTATTACTTCTATGACTTACCAACATGGTCATGACTTGGACTTGGTCATTTTCCTGGGGCTCGAGGTTGAGGATCTGGAGACTGATCTGATCATTTGGTCAGATCACTGCATTATTAATTTCTTCTTCGGGGCCCTCTCTGTCGTCTACCACCGAATGGAGATGGTCCAGTGCTGCCCTTTAAGAGGGCTTCAGCCAGAGGGACTTATGTTGGTACTAGACATCTCAGGTGTGATGGCAGCATGTGGCATGGGATTAGATGAGGTGGTGGCAGCATATAACTCTGCTGTCTTGACAGCCTTTGATTCTGTGGCAGCTAACCACATACGTTCTCCTGTTCCATGCCATGGCTCACTGTGGTTTGATGGTGAGCTCTGGTTAATGAAGGCCAGGGGGCGGAGCCCAGGGGCATGGGAACAGTTTTTATAGTGGGGGTGCTGAAAACCATTTCAACTGGGGCACATGAATCAATCAATACCTTTATTTAGTCGGGAGGAACACCATTGAGCAGGGCTCATTCACAAGATGGACCTGGTATAAATAATCAACAAGTCACAAATCAACAGAGGTATGGCCATAAGAACATTGGCAGTCAGTATACAATAAATACAATTACAGATAACATGGCATGGCTTGGCATGGTAGAGTACAGTAATTACAAATAACATAGCAGGGCTTGGCATGGTAGAATCATAGTAGCCATTAAAAGAGAACAAAGGCAGCATAATTTACAGGCAAGGTGCAAAGGCAGGCAGTATACAACTATGTGCAAATTCTATACAAGGCAAGTACATGAAGGGCAATGATGTACAACTTTCATATTGATCAATAGGTTTGATCAAGTAAAGCATTGTGTAGCCTTGGTGAAGTCTATAGAGCAAGGACAGTGTAAGCACAGGCAGTGCAAAGGTTAGAGGAGGTAGTAAGGTTAGAAAGGGAATTGATTCTCGGGGTTGGGTTGGAGGGGTAGATGAGGTACCTGCAGGTATGGCATGGATACACCAGTTAGGTGCAATAAGTCTAAGAGGTATGGAGGGAGAATATAGAAGCAAAGAGGAGCAAATAGGCAGGGGGACAGGCAGGTATGAGGAAGAATCAGAGTTTCAATGCTGAAAACAGCTGCAGGTCTCCCGAAAGGATCGTTGAACAAGATTTTTTAAAAGCAGCCAATGGTACTAGTACAATGAGTTGTAGTACATTTTGAGTAGTATTCCAGATGACAGGTAGGGCATGGCTAATTGCTACACGACCAAAGCGCATCCTAACTTTGGGGATGTAGAGGGTGGTCTGAGACTGACTTCTCAGCAGGTAGCTGCCGGGATTACAAAAGGGTAGACAATCCTTGATATATTGAGGCAGCTTATTAGAGATGGCCCTGTAGATCCAGAGCACAGCATTCTTATGTCATCTAAGGCTAAGTGAGCACCAACCTACACTCTTGTAGAGGGTACAGTGTTGTGTTGAGTAGGGGGCGCCAGTGTTAAACCTAAGCATCCGATGATACAAGGTGTCAAGTTTGGTGAGGGCTGCACTGGAACAATGCCCGTAAAGAAAGTCTGTGTAGTCAATGAGGGGCAGGAACATTGATTGTACCAACCTAATTTTCCCCTCATACGTTAACAGATGCCTGATTCTGAAGAAAATCCTAAGCCTCTGTTTAAGCATTTTAGAGAGTTCTTCACTATGGATTTTGAAAGAAAGTTTTCGGTCTAACCACACCTCCAGGTATTTGAAGGAATAAACGTATTCCAGCGATTCGTCAAGCAAGGTGCGGATTTGTGGGGCTGTCCCCACAGTAATGGGGTAAGGGGAGTTCACTAATGGAGAGAAGATCATGGCCTTCATTTTCTTAGCATTTAACAGAAGCTTAGAGTAAGGAAGATTGTTCTGTAGGTGGTTAAATTCTGTTTAAAGGTCATTACAAGCAAGTTCCAGAGTAGGTCTGGCTACATGCAACATAGTGTCGTCTGCAAAGAGGTTGATATCAGCTGACTTGACTCCGGCATCAAGCTCATTTATGTAGATGGCAAACAAGAGAGGGCCCAGGATGGACCCTTGTGGTACCCCTCTTGAAAGAGTTTTGAGGGGGGAAATCCCCCCCCACGACTTAATCTGTTGATGTCGATCAGATAGGTAGTTGGAGAACCACTCGAGGGCCATGTCATGAATGTCAATTTTCTGTAGGGCAACCAGGAGCAGGGAGTGGTCCACTGTGTCGAAAGCTTTGCTAAGGTCAAGAAACAGAGCGCACATGTAACTTATGGCATCCAGGGCTCTCAACCAGTTGTTCATGACCTTAGCAAGCATTGAGGTTGTGCTATGACAAGGCCGAAAGCCAGACTGAGCAGGGTTTAGGAGGTCTGAGTCATTGATGTGCTGTCTAAGCTGGTTATCAACAACTTTTTCAAAGAGCTTAGAGAGGGTAGGGAGATAGGGCGGTAGATATTTAGGTCACTAGCACTGCCAGATTTGAAGAGTGGAATGACATGGGCAGTTTTCCAGGTGGCTGGGAGTGAGCCCAGGGCAAGGGACATATTAAAGAGATAGGTAATTGGGGGCAACAGGACATGGAAGCCAAGCTTGAGGAAGAAGGGCTCTATCACGTCTGCTCCAGCATTTTTCCTGCTATCCAGATGGAGCAGAAGGTCTTCAACTTCCTTTGCTGTGACGGGAGAAGGAGAATGTAATGCATGGTGTTGGTGAGGTTGGGGCAGGGTCTGGGCAGGTGGAGCTTGGTGCAAATAGTTGTGCACGGAGGCTTTGGGCAGGGGAATCCTGAAACTCTAGGCCCGCAGTGGCAAAGTGGCTATTAAAGAGTTCAAGGATTTCTTGCTTGTCAGTAACATCGAAGTTGCCGGAGGAAATTTTTGGTGGGTATGGACTAGTAGAACTGTGGCCTTGGATTTCCCTTAAGGTTTTCCTAAATTTAGTTGTACTGTTAGAGGAAGTGTTAAGTTCAGACTGATAGTAGCTAGATTTTGCATCTCTAACCAATCTGGTGCAACAGTTTCTGGCAGCTCTGAAGACTGCCCAATTGTTATGCTGTTTGGACTTCCTAGACTTCTTCCAAAATGAGTCTCTATAGAGCAGCTCTGCTTTCAAGCTGGCTGAGAACCAAGGGCATGTTTTCTTATTAGTTCAGATTTCTATGAGAGGTGCATGTTTATTGATGGATCTGAGGACAATGTTTTGGAAGACTTCATACGCTTTGTCAACCGAAGAAGCCAGGTAGAAGTCCTGCCAATCTGTGTTTTGCAGGTCAAAGAGGTAGGCATTAGGGTTGAAGTGTCATTTTTGATCTTTTAAAGACATAGCTAGAGGAGGAAATAAACCTGGGGTAGGTCCTCACACAGGGTTTAACACAATGATCACTAAGGTTGTTGAAGAAAATGCCAGGGTGGGAGTATAGGTGGGGTTTGTTGACCAGAATAACATCAAGTAGGGTGCTGTTCTTTGGGTGTTTTCTGTTGGGACTGGCGGACTCCATTATGAGCTGTAACAGGCCAAAGTTGTGGCATAATTCCTTTAGTGGTTGTGAGGAAGTTGTAAGCCAGTCCATGTTAAGGTCCCCTGCAATAATCACTTCAGAGGATAAGGAGGCCAGAATACTGGATAAGTGATGTAACACCATGTGCCTGGCAGAAGGAGGCCTGTAGCAACCTAGTATATAAATAGGTGTTGAAGAGGGAAGCTGTAATTTTGGTGTGGTACTTTCAAATTCCAGGGGCATGGTAGTAGAGTTAACAACGGAGGCTGAGAATTTGTCCCGAACATAAATGGACATGCCCTCTCCCCTTGTTAACCTATCAGTCCTGTAGACGATGTAAGAGGGGAAGTTTATTTCATAGTCCAGAGTAGATGGCCTCAGCCAGGTTTCTGTTACCACAACAATATCTGGGAGGCAATATTAAGACAAGACTGAATAATGTCTAGCTTCTTTAACAAGCTACAGGCATTAATGTGGATCAGACTTAGCCCCTTTAGACCGGCAGCTCTGAGGGAGCCTGGAAAGGTAGTGAGGGGCCAGAGTTGAGTTTGATGTTACCTGAGCAAATTAGTGTCAGCAACAGGAGTTTTGTAAAAGGCACTTAACAGCAGCCTATGCAGGCAAGACCTTGAACTTTTATGAGGGCTGGGGCAAGTGGGCATTGGTGGAGAGAAGTAGGTGTGGCAAGGACACAGGGATGCATAAATAAAAATCATAATAGATGTTACATAAATAAAGGGTGGGAAGGGGACGGAACAGGAGTGCCTACCACAAGAAGTGCAGTATGAGATGGTAGCTGAGCTAGGTCCATAGGTAGCTGGATGTAAGGTCGGAAGAGGCTAATTGACTCATGAGTGCAATGGTGAGGTGCAGTGTGTGCATAGTGCAGCCCAACCATAGGAGTAAGGGGATCATTATGTTGCCTCATCTATAGCTCAAGGTACCCAAAAGCCAAAAGGAAGGATGCACAAGGGGGGCAAGAACCACAACAGATGGCCAGGTATGTGGTTACAGGAGAAGGGGCAGGAACTGATCAGAGGCAGGGGATAGAGCAGGGAGCACTGTAAAGACAGGGAGGTACACCAAGGAGCTGCAGGCTACAGATGCACCCAGACACCCAGAACGTGGGCTGAAGTGAATAAGTACTGCAGCCCATGATAAGATTCCTACGATATGTAGTGATGAGGGCTAATACATAGATAGGATAAGACAATGTGTAAGTTATTTATCTATGTACTAGTGCCACAAATAATGTGTTGTCGCATGGAGGGAGAATAGGGTTGGGAAGGAATGTGTAGTTAGAGCCTACAGCAGCCAATGACAATGAAGAAGGCTGAACGGGGAGGGGCAAAGGCATATTTAATAGAAGTCGGGGCAGGGAGGTGGGTGGAATATAGAAATACAGGCAACAAGTAAGCTAAACTACTAGAATTTGGCCCAGCGCTATGGCTTTTTGAAAGCCGCGGGGATCGACCTGAAGAGTAGAGCCTGGTTCTACACGGTAACAAGTGGCAGCCCCAGGACTCACAGGTTGACCAGTCAGAGTCCTGTACAGTCATGGTAGCAGCCAATGGGAAGAAAAGCCATAACAGGAGAGAACCAGCTCAGGGAGCAGGTGTACCTTGTTGGAGGAGCCGAAGTGTAGAGCGAGGGTGGCGGCTAAGGCAGGAGCTGTGGCCTGGGAGGGAAGGGCAGAGCCACTTCTGACTACAGCGCAAAGCTGAGGATCCTCCTGTAGAAGAATAGAGGGAGAGAGTTAGGTTCTGGTACTTAAGAGTCGAAGCAAGGGATGGGGGTCAGAAGGCAGAAAGGAGAGCAGGAGGTGGGAAGTTAAGTCATTAAGGAGTTGTTAAGGAGAGAGAAAATAAAAGCTGGTGCATAACAATGCTTCCAAGAAAATTGTACAAACTGAATAGGCAGTAATTGGGTGGGAGGGTGGAGGTGAGGCATGAAAGGTAGACAGCTTGGTGGCAGGGCTTCAAGAGACAGAAAGATAGCAAAAACTCTGGGTGGGGGGGAAGTGAGGGCACTAGAGAAAACAAAGGACTTTAGCTATATGAAAGCAGTCACGCCCCCCAGAAACTCTGGGTGTTTAGATGCTCTCTGGTGAGTTTTGGGGCTTTTATTAAAGATAAAACACACTTTTTGTTACATCTTCCCTACCCCTGACTCCAGGGGAAAATACTGTATTACATAAATTTAACTGGCACAAGTGTCCACAATGTTCAGCGCTTGTATCTCTGACCCTTCTGCAGTTGAATACTCCACCCCCCAAATCTGCAGCTGGCCCCCCCTCCAACCATGTAAATAAATTGAAGACAACAGCATCAAGCTGTGTTTAAGTAAAAATGCTTTAAGCACAGCCCTTGCTACACTGTTTACAACATGCTTACCATAAAACGTTTAGAGCAAACAAATCAAAAAGTAGCGTATCATTTTATTTTTCACTTAGATATTGCAATTTAGAAATATCTTTTTTAAACTTTATTTTTATAAAATGTCACAATTGTAACTACAACTGATGCATTTACATATGGTAAACAGTCCAAAAACATTGCTGTACCTCTGGAAGCACAAAGGCTTATTAATCAAAGGTTAAAATGCATTCACCATATCTTCGTACAGCATTGTGGAGAAAGCTAATTTAAACACACTCTAAAGTAATGGGTTTTCACTGATATGGTGCCCAAGAGCAGCATGACTATGACCAAGATGTGAAAAAGTCCATATTAGGATAGTCCAACAGAGTACTTATCCCAGAGGGACAAAAAGTAATGTCATGCATTCAGCATAAAGCTAAAAAAAAACAAAAAAAAAAACAGCATGACTAAACAAATAGGCAACACTTAAAAACCCCAATTGTCCCAAAGCTATTATACAGGGAAAATGGATAACCCTAGAGAACCCAAAAGTAAAACAGTTTACATGGCTGATAACACTGATCTATGAACATACTTTAGGAAGCGTAATGAAAGTTATGTTAATACCACAGAGGTCTTAGTTTCAAAAAGGACTTGACACATAGTCAATCGTTAGTTGCAGCGTAAGGCACACTGAGGACAAAAGTCTATTTGCGTGGGACTGGAACCAAACAGTAGAAACAAAATGTCCCAAGGTGTTACTCTGAGTCCCATAAAAAACAGAGAAGTGTTCAATACATGTTCCAAAGCTGTAAGACAGTTTTTCTTTGAGCCAGTCCTTCCCAGACATAAGGGGGTGATCCTCCTCAATGTCCTCAGGCATCCCCCACAATCCAGAAATTCGCGGCCCTGGCTTGGGTTTCCAGTGTTTCTTAACAGGGTCAAAAGTGCTGTGTTTCCTTCACAACCATGGCTGTCACACTTGTGAATGCTGAGGTTTGTTTTTGGACATCCAACTGTCTTTTTCTAATACAATCCACTGTGGTTTCAATCACTGTTACCCTCATATTAAAAGAATCTGCTTTTTTATTTAGATCCATAACAGACTGGATGAGTCACTGAAGTTTCAGCACCAGGGATTGCAACATTTCCGCATCTGAGCTGTGCCCAGCCATGGAGTTTGTCTCAGCTGATGACCGCAAGGGCTGAACTGCCACTGCAGTTTTACCTCTCCCAGACTCTGACGCCATTTTATCTTTTCGAGGAATTCCAATTTGGTGCATAAGTAGTCCAGGTTTCAATCTGTAATCAGTTTGCCAAGTAAAAGTTAAAACAGAT
This sequence comes from Neoceratodus forsteri, assembly GCA_016271365.2. NCBI lineage: Eukaryota > Metazoa > Chordata > Ceratodontiformes > Ceratodontidae > Neoceratodus > Neoceratodus forsteri. The sequence goes on from CM057455.1 coordinate 958,630,094, forward strand.
AGAGTTTTCATTTGTTTTTCCTTTGAAGATACATAGATACATAGACAGTGTCGGCAGATAAGGGCCTATGGCCCACCCAGTCTGCCCATTTGAGCATGTAAATTCAGTTTCTGTTTTCCTAGAAGTCTGTTGCCCCTTACCCCTGACCTCCAGAATTCCTTTATGTCTATCCCATGCATTCTTAAATCCCATGATTGTCACAGCCCCCACCACTTCCTCTGGCAGGGTGTTCCACTTTTCCACCACCCGTTCTGTGAAGAAATTCTTCCTCATGTTTCCTCTGAATCGTCCTCCCTCCAGCTTCATCCCATGCCCTCTAGTCCTGGAACATCTTTTTCACTTAAAAATAGTGTATTCCTGCACCCTGTTCCTCCCTGTGAGATACTTGTATGTCTCTATCATATCCCCTCTCTCCATTCTCTCCTCTAGGGAGTACATGTTCAGTTCCTTCAACCTGTCTTCATAGGACTTGTGATGCAATCCATGCACCATCTTTGTTGCCCTCCTCTGAACCTTCTCTACCCTGTCTATGTCCTTACGTAGGTATGGTCTCCAGAACTGTATACTGTACTCCAGGTGGGGCCTCACTAGTGTCTTGTATAGCTGAGTTATGACCTCCCTTTTCCTGCTGGTGATGCCCCTGCCTATACATCCCAGCATCCTATTTGCTTTACCTGCTGCCTTGTCACACTGTTTCCCTGCCTTGAGGTCATCAGCGATGATAACCCCAAGATCCCTTTCCTGCTTGGTGCATGCTATATCCTCACCCCCCCAACTGATATATTGTGCCAGGGTTTTTGTGCCCCATATGCATTATCTTGCACTTCTTTGCATTGAATTTCAGCTGCCAAATCCTGACCATTCTTCAAGTTTCTGCAGGTCCCTTCTCATTCTGTCTACACCCTCTGGTGTGTCTACTCTGTTACAGAGCTTTGTGTCATCAGCGAACAGTGAAATTCTGCCTTCTAGGTCCTGTGCAATGTCACTGATGATGATGTTGAATAGACGGTCCTAGCACTGATCCCTGTGGTACCCACTGGTCACTCTTCCCTCTGTGGAGTGACAGCCATTTACCAGCACCTCTGTGTCCTGCCACCCAGCCAGTTACCTACCCACCACACTACTGTCCTGCCCACACCATATTCCCCAGTTTGTGTACTAGTCTTCTATGTGGCACAGTGTCAAGGCCTTGCTGAAGTCAGGTAGGCCATGTCTGCTGCCACTCTCCTGATCCACCTCTCTAGTCACCCAGTCAAAAAATTCAATGAGGTTGGTCTGCACGTGACCTCCCCTGGTGAAACCATGCTGCCTTGGGTCCTGTAGTCCATTGACAGCCAGATGTTCCACCAATCTCTCCTTCAGTAGTGCTTCCATGATCTTCCCCACTACCGAGGTGAGGCTGACTGGTCTGTAGTTCCCTGCTTCCTCTTTGTTCCCCCTTTTGTATAAGGGGACTACATCTGCAGTCCTCCAGTCTTTGGGTACCTCCCCTGTTTCCAGTGATCAGCTAAACAGGATAGCCAGAGGTTCAGCCACCACCTCTCTTAGTTCTTTAAGGACCCTGGGGTGCACCCCATCTGGCCCCATTGCTTTGTCAAGATTACAGGAGCTATTAAGAATTGTTGCCTCCTAGCTTGGGCTCCACCAGAAATGTCTTTTGTACTTGTAAAAACAGGTTGAACAGTTGTATTTTACTTACAGTAGTCATTGTAGTTCGTTGGCAGGGACTGTCAGAAAGCTACAAAGGTTGACTTACGCTCCAGTGTCATGCAGAAGTTTTACATGAGAGAATGGACATCTAGTACATCCAGAATGTCACTGTGTACTTGCATAAGAGCAAGGTGAGTTAATCTCTTCTGGCTCATTGTGCTGACCCTGCAACTGACACTGGTAAACACAAAGTTTAATGAAGTTTTCAACTTCTTTAAATAGTCCTCTTGTCTGCAGCTAAAGAGTTCCAAAAATTCTGTTATCTCTGGAACACTTTAACTCCTTTTCTTTGGCTAGATCACCCAGCATGGTTAACTGCATATAAAGCTTGGGTTTATCAAATTGTTGAGGAAGGTTAAGTTCCTCGAAATCTGCAGAGATGATCCTGGCAGATGCTGAATTAATAAGAATTTTCTCCCTCTGTGCGGCAGTCTTCATGCCATCTTGGTTGAAATGTCACTGTAGTTCAGCATTTACCAGATCTAGGTCTTCTTAAAATTCCTGCTTCCACTGTGCTACTGTAAATGTATTTCAGATACTACTACTTCTGGCTCTGTGGTTTGTCTGAAGCAGACTGGTGTTTTACTGGCCCATTAGGCTGTGGAATCTTCAGATTTTTCTTGGCAGCACAGTAATTTATTCTGTTAATAATTTCTTGAACACTTGCATCCTCTCTTAGCATATTTATTCATTCTGTTATTAATTTTACAGATTCCAGTACTCCAAGTGTACTTGCATTAACACTCTTGAGGCCTTTGGCTACCATTTCACAAGGTCCAAATATAACTTCACAACACAACAAACCAAAGTATGTCCTTGCACTTTCAATGCATTTAAAAAGCCCAGTTGTCTTTGATCTTGTTTCACCTCTGACAGTGCTGTCATGTTGAAGTGTTCATAGCGCCTCCAGGAGTATACTGTAAGCAGAACATACTGGGGAGATTGAGTCTGTACGAAAGCAACATCTTGTAGAGCACAGACTTAAAATGTTGCACACAGCTTCCCCGCAGCCAAAGACAGATTTGTATATGTTGTTACACTTGGTAGATTTTCAAATAAGAACTGAAACGTCCTGAACAAAGTTTAATGTGTCTGCAATAAGACGTACTTCCCGGGCCATCTCTTGTAGAACAAGATCCAGTGAATAGTTACTACATCGAACAGTGAATCCAGCCACTGTATATATCTCTAAGTAGAGCTTGCACACCTGAGAACTTATCAGCCATGTTGCTAGCAACATCAAAGCAATAACCCTGTAGATGTTCAAGAAGCAGATTAAATAGCAAAAATATATCTTTAGTACACATAAGTAAAGTTTCTGCAATAGTGTCATATGCATTGTAAAATCCCAGGAAATGATTTTGCACTTTAAGATTTCTGTCCACAAACCGCAGGTTACGTGAAAACTGCTTGCATGTACTTATATCAGTTGTTCCATCTGCAGTTAGTGTGAAGCATAGACTGTCTAGGGCTTTTGAAACTATCTGTCGCTAAATGGTAGCCTTCTCCATTGCCCTCCCGGCTATCTGGAATCGGCTACAATCGTCACTGAAACTATCTAGTCTAGTCTCTGTTAGTCTCTTCAAAAAGTTAATTTCAGAAAAAATAAAAGATGTCTGTAGTTGTCATTAAAATTGTTTTTTCTATGATTGTATAAACCTACTGTTAGTCATAAGGTCCATATGGACTGAATCTGCACTTCACGTATGAATGTGATGACCTACTCCGCGAGATATAAAGTAATGCCTGTACACCTGCTACTCATGTACCTTATCAGCACTTGTAATCTTGTTGTGTGCATTTACTGTATGTTTCTGTTTGTTGTTTAGTATATGTATTATCGGACCTCCTTGTGAATGAGCTTGCTCCATGGAGTTTTTTAACCTGCAATAAACTTGAACTTGAAACTTGAACTTGAACTAAATTGCATGAGCAAATATTTCAATCATCTCATTTTGGATGGTGTCTGATATCCAGTTGTCTTTTCAGTGCAGCCATTCCCTTACACTGAGTTCAGTTTCTATTTGCTCTAACATTAGTTACCTTAGTATTCCAGCACGATTTTGATGGCCTCTAAAAGGCAGTCCTTGACAGCCAAGGAACTTAATCAATCCAAACAGCATTCATAACAGAGATCTTGCAGTGTTTTTTTCTTTGGCAACACGTTAGGACAGCACCGCATTAATGGGTATACAACTCAGCCCAGAGATCTTCTTCATGGCTTCTCTGTGGAAGTGTGATCTTTCATGCTCCTTAAACTTTTCAGATGTCTTGTGCCAGTTTGCAAAGTCATCCCTAACAAAAGTAGATTTGTGCTTTACACCTGCACTTATCAGTTTTTTTTTCTGTTGTTTTTAAACATGTAAAACAAAGAACAGAATCAGTTTCCTTAACATAGTGGAGCCATGGCCATTTTTTAAACCAACCAGACTGACAGATCGGGTGAATTCTTCTACCCAAAGCACCTAGTAGGAAAGTCGTTGCCCTTTGGTTGAAAGGGCTGATCCAGCAACTCTTGAGGCTGTATGGCTGCGATCACTGATTGAGATGGACCGCCGGCCACAGCAGGAACCTCCTTCACAGGAATAGCCAGGTGACTTAGACTGCTTGTTGTAGTTTTTAGTATTGACCCACACAGGACCCCCAGATAGTGGCATTTGTCAGTCTGATGCGCTTACTTTAGCAGATGGTACCACTGAAGAATTTCCAAACAAATCTGATACTCTTTTTTGTGACATTTTCAAGATAACTGTTCAACTACAGATCCTGTGGCCCAGGCTTAATAACTAAACCTGTATTATATCTAAAAAGAAAAACTCAGTATGGACAAGAAAATTAGAAACTAACCATTATACTATTGGGCTAGAGAACTGTCAATTAATAGGAACGAAGTCCTGTTGGAGACTTAGAGCCAACGACCCACTATGTAAGTGCAGAAACCTTGTAAGAAAAAAGCTCCATAGCCTAAAACATATGAACATACAAAGAAGCCAGCAGAAGAAGGCCATTTGATCTATCTATTCTGCTCATATTGCAGGGTCCACAGCTTGAGCTACTGACCCTGTCCCCCCCTCCCCACTCCTCCCATCCTTTCTATCCTCCATACACATGATCCTTAACCTTCCCCCGATGCCCAACCCAGCCTCTCTTGAAGCTGCCCACCATCTTCACTGAGACCACCTTTTCTGGCAGTGCATTCTTAGTGTCCACCACCGTCTCTGTGAAGAAGTGCTTCCTGACTTCCCTCATAAACCTCTCCCCTTCCAGCTTAAGACTGTGCCTTCTTCTCGTGTTATGGTTGCCACTTAGCTTAAAGAGACCCTGCTTATCCATCTTACTTATCCCTTTCAAGTACTTGAAGGTCTTAGTCATGTCCTCTCTCTCTCTCTCTCTCTCTCTCCTGTCCTCCAGGGAGTACATGTTCAGAGCCCTCAACCTCTCCTCATTTGCCTTACCCTGCTGATCCACCATCATCTTTGTAGCCTTCTTCTGGACCTTCTCCAGCAGGTTGATGTCCTTTTTGAGGTGTGGGCACCAGTACTGAACTCCATACTCTAGATGTGACCTCACCAGTCACTCGTACAAGAGCAGTACAACCTCCTCTCTCCCACTACTGATCCCCCTAGTTATGCATCCCAGCATCTTGTTTGACCTTGCTGCTGCTTTCTTGCACTACATAGAGTGCTTCAAGTCACTAGTGATCATCATTCCTAGGTCCTTCTCCTCTGATGCAGATACCTGGACTCCACCCAGGTAGTACTCTGTCCTGGGTTTGTTGGCTCCAAAGTGTACAATGTTTTGTATTTGTTGGCATTAAAGCTAAGCTGCCAGATCTTGGACCCACCTCCCCAGCTTTTCTAGATCATCCTGTAGGTCCTGTATCCCTTCAGCTGTGTCTACTCTCCCGCAGAGCTTGGTGTTTGTGAATAGGCACATTTTGCCCTTATTGCCATCCCCAATGTCACTGATGAAGACATTGAACAACAGCAGCCCCAGCACCAAGCCCTCTGGGGCTCCACTGGTGCCCTCTCTGGTGCCAGATAACTCACCCCCCACAACCACTCTCTGGGTTCTGTCCCTCAGCCAGTTTTCCACCCATCTGGTCATCTTCTCCTCAACCCTGAGATCAGCCAATTTCCTGATCAACCTTTTGTGGGGCACAGAGTCAAAGGCTGTGCTAAAATCTATATAGAGAATGTCTACCGCTTGGCCCCTGTCTACCTGTTTTAATGACCCAGTCAAAGAAGTCTATCAGATTCATTTGAAATGATCCCCCACATGAACCTATGCTGCCTTGCATCCTGGAGACCTGCTCCTCTAGATATTCTATCAACCTTTCCTTAAGTATGGTCTCCATGAGCTTGCACATGATAGAGGTCTGACTGGCTGGTCTGTAATTCCCTGAGTCATACTTGGGACCACTTTTGTGGAGGGGCACCGCATGTGCTGTTCTCCAGTCCTGTGGTACAGCGCCCTTCAGTGAACTATTAAATAGATCTGCCAGCATGTCACCCCATTTTCTTAGTACCCTTGGATGTACTCTGCCTGGGCCTGGAGATTTGTCCATCTTCAAAGCTAGCTGCCCTTCCCTTCCTTTTTTTTTTTCTGCAATTAACTTTATTTTACACTTACATATAATACAAAACAAACAGAAAAAGGGAAAATACAAAAGGAGGAGTAACCTCTAAAACACAAAGAAACCCTCCCTCAAAAATTGATTACCCTCCTGAAAACATTTAACAAAATTACAAAAACCCCACCCTCCCCCCCCACCCCTCCACGAGCAGCTACCATATATAGAGGCAATTGATATTCCCTATTATATAGCAAAAACTAAACAGACAAACACGACAGTATTGATCATACAGCATGAAGTATGTGGAGGAACCAAGTCGCCGTCCCACTCCCTCAGCCAAATAGGGGGGAGAGACAATAGAGAAAAGGGGATACAAATTAGAAATAGGCCACCTGCCATCATTTCGCTAGAAACCTCTGAAATAAATAAAACCAGGGGAGGCTCACAAAAGGAGGATACTTATCAACCATATTTATTTTTTAACCCTGATAATAACCCCCCCCCAGCACTTTTGAAATTTCCCAACCGAATTAAAAAGGCACGCAACCGACCTTTCAGCATTTAATGAGTTTAAAAATTCGTCCCACCATTCCTTAAATGAGGGTTCCCAACCTCCCTGCCAATGTCTGAGAATAAGAAGTTTGGTAACAAGAGCTACCAAAGCCATTTGCCATTTCTGGATCCAGGTTGGGATTTGAGTATACATCCCTAGTAGACAAACATCCTCATTAAAAAAGGCTGAGATTTTACAGTAAGGTCTTGTCCAGCACTTAACTGAGTCCCAGAGTTTCACCACCTTAGGGCACGCCCAAAGTTTGTGATATGTTGTGGCCAGAGGGTCCCCACAATCCACGCATTTCGACGACAGAGAACTATGGATCCGGGAGAGCTTAGCAGGAGACAAATATAAATCATGTAATATATTAAATTGAATGTTCCTAAGTCTATCCTGTTTACTAAAAGTATAGACTTCTCCCCAGATCTTTTCCCAGACCTCAGCCGGCCAACCTTTAGCTAAATAGGATTCCCAGTAGTAGGCTTTGGGTGAAGCCTTCTGCATCATCTCCGAGAGAATAAACTTATAGGTCTTAGAGATGGCATTACGGGATGCTGCCACATCCTTTAAGTTTCTCATAAATGCCCCAACCTTGTCATACCAAGGACCATCTCCTAAAAAGGAGCTAACACAACATCGAATCTGGCAAAGTCGAAATATCCTCTTCCGCTCCACCCCAAACTTTTTTGCCAACTCACCCAGTGGGAGTACCGACCCCCCTGACACAAAGTCTGCTAGACATGGTCTCAACACTTGGAGACTAATAAATCTCCTAATGGGCCGTCCTCCTATCTGCATATTGGGATTACCCAGCAACGGTTGTGACAAATCTTTCCTAGTGGGGATCTGCAGTAACGAGTAGAGTTGGTGCAAAGCCATAACATCCCACCCAAGAGGAGTATTCCTAACTTTGTGGGGGAGCTTGGACCCGGAAATATACCAGAGGGATTCTATATCTAGCCTAAGGTCTCTAACCATCAAGCAGTCCAAACCAAGGCCATAGGAAGGATTCAAAACCGTTGCTGCTCCTGCCCATTGAACTTCTAGCACATGGATAGCCAAATATGCATATAAAAATTGGGCAATTGCAGTCCCCTAGTTTCTTAGAGTGGGTAAGTTTGCATATGCTCGTGGTGGTTTGCCTTCCATAAAAAATTTGAACAGCTGCTATAAAGAGGCTTAAAAAGGATTTAGGTAAGTACAGATTCAAATTAATTAGAGGATAGAGTATTTTAGGTAACACCATCATTTTTAATGTGTTGGCTCTGCCCCAAAATGACAAGGGGAGTTTAGACCATCTTTCCAGATCCTCCCTTATAGTCTTTAACATAGGTTTGATGTTAAGATTGGCCAAACTAGAAAGATCCTTTGAGATTTTTATACTCAAATAATCTAGAGAGGAGCACTGCCATTGTAGGCCTAAAGAGATACACCAGTCTTTCTGCAAAAGGGGAGATAATGAATAAACCTTTGTTTTATTTTTATTTAACTTATACCCCGAGAGAGCACTAAAATCAGAAATTACTTGAAGCAAACGAGGGAGCGAGATCTTGCTATTTCTCACATGTAAAAGCAAGTCATCTCAAGAAGCTGATGGTTTATACTGAAGTTCCCAATGCAGATCCCTTGTATCTGATGATCCATCTTCAATGCCCTTATTAAAGGTTCAATATAAAAATTGAATAGAAAGCAGCGAGTGGGCAACCCTGGTGAGTACCACGAGTAAGAGGGAAAGGTTTTGAGATAAGATTGTTACATTGAATCCTTGCAGAAGGGCAAGTATAGAGAACCCGAATATAGTCTATGAACTGTTGGGGAATACCAAATTTATTTAGAACTGCAAACATAAATTTCCATTCCACTCTGTCAAACGCTTTTTCGGCGTCAAGAGACACCAGCGTTGCTTCCAAATCTGGAGCCTCTGACACCGAAATAAGGTAAAACAGCTTTCTAAAATGGTCCGCCGAAGAGCGTCCGACCACAAAACCGGCTTGCTCTGGGCTAAGGAGCTTCTCCCAAGACATTTTGAGCCTATCAGCCAGAATCTTGGCATATATTTTAACGTCAACGTTGAGAAGAGATATGGGTCTGTAACTACCCACCTCCTCCAGAGGCTTGTCAGGTTTGGGCAAAAGAATTATTCTAGCCTCAAACAAAGAATGCTCCTTAATCCCGCAGGTTTGCCAGTATGCATATACCTGAAGCAGCAAAGGGATTAACCACTTTTTAAAGGTTTTATAGAATGCCCCTGTAAACCCGTCTGGGCCCGGTGCTTTATCTGGCCTCAAAGAATCTATAACCTTAGATATTTCCTCCTTAGTAATGGGGGCCTCAAGCGTTGATTTATATTCTTCAGGCATTTTTGGAAAGGGGATCCTGTCTAGAAACTCCCTCAAATCAACATCATAGTTCAAGCTGCCTACTTCACTAGAATATAGGTTCTGGTAGAGCTCTTGGAACAGGCCTAGTATGACCTTCGGATCTATAATAGGGGCATTCATTTGAGGATGCCTGAGGGTAGTCACCCACTTAGCTGCTGACCTCTGCCTAAGTTGCCAGGCTAAAAGCTTACCTGCTTTACTACCTAGCCCAATATACGAAGCCCTCAATACAGAAGCTGACTTTTCAACCGTCTCCCTGATAGTACTAGAATAAAGGGCCCTGAGTGTAGCAAGCTCATGCTCTTCCGATTGTGAGAGAGTCCCCTCGCCTTTACTATCCAAGGCTCTAATTTTGTCTAAGCAGTTCGTTAAAAAACAGCTCCTTCTCTTTTTGCGCACCGATGCTACCCGAATTAACTCACCTCTCCAGACGGCTTTCATCGCAGCCCAAAGTTGATCTGTCGCCTCGATAGATCCCCAGTTATAGGCTATCGAATTGGATAGAAATTCCTGAAAACCCCCAACTATATGGTTATCCAATAGAAGAGTATTGTTAAGGGTCCAAGTGTAAAATCTTAGCGGGGCTGATGGCAACCTACACTTCAGAGCGATGGGGGAGTGATCTGAAATTACCCTCGCTAAGATGTCCACCTCTATCACAGAAGGTAGGATCTGCTGGCTAACCAAAAAAAAATCAATACGGGAGTAGCTTTTATGGACAGGAGAAAAAAAGGAAAATTCTTTTTTTTGAGGGTTGAGAGTTCTCCAGGGGTCAACCAGGCCTAACGACGATACGAATTCAATAAAAGCTCTCTGCGAAGGGGAACTTTGTAAGCTTTTACAATAGGTACGATCTAACCTATTCAATTGAACCAAATTCCAGTCCCCTCCTATAATTATAGGGAGGCTTGAAAAGGGGGCTATAACTGTTGCCAGGTTTGTAAAAAAGGAGGGCGTGTCCAAATTAGGACCATAAATGGAGCCCAAAACCAGCTTTAAGTCCCAAATTCTAGCCACCACTAAAATATATCTGCCTTCTGGATCTACAACCGTTTCCATCATGGAAAAGGGGATCCCTCTGGCCACCAAAATAGCCACCCCCCGCTTGCTGGGAGAAAGCCCTGTGCCAAATACCTGGCCGACCCACCTTTTTTGCAGATATCCCAACTATCCGGGGAGCAAATGGGTTTCCTGGAGAAACACAAGCGATGGGTTATATCTCGCTAGGTGGTTTAATATGACATATTTCTTCTTATTGTCTCTCGCCCCTTTAACATTCCAAGACAAAATATTCAGATCATTTAACATGTACAAATCCTGGTAAAACTCTAAGACCATAGTCTGGGTAGCTGCCCCCCTCTCCCTTGTAACATCCTTTTAATCTTATAGTCTGGTGTTTAAATAGCTGCCCCCTCCCAACCCGAAAAAAACAGTAAAGTAAACTTCTAACCTCCCCATCCCTCCCACTAACTCCCAAGCCCCCTTCCTCCTACCCCAACCACTAATCTCACGGCTCTATGCCTACTCCAACTCATTGGCCCGTGATGCCCGCTAATGGGCTCACCCTCTCCCCAAAGTCTTACTGTACAATCCATTGCCTCTAGCTCACTCGAAAGTTGAATCAGCCCCGGTGTCGCTACTTAGAGGCCTACTAAGCCAAATAGCATCTTCCTTAGCTTATCACTCCCAGCAAACCCTGGCTCAGTAGGAACGAGACTATTGGCTCTGAGCCCCAATACGGCTCATCTACCGAGAGCCACCTTATTAGCAACATAATTTAGCACCCTTCCTTGAGTGCAGGCTATAACAACCAAAAATAAAGCGTCTCCTAATCGTGGAAACCAAAAATAAATCGTCTCCTGGTTGTGGACAACAGGGGTCAGCTATGTAAGTTAGCCAGGGCCGTTAAGTCCTGCGAATACTAAAAACTTAATCTTATATATTCCTCCTTCGGATACTCCCACCCCTCGCTAGAGGATAAAAAGAAAAATCTGAAGGCTATCGGAACTGAAGAAGAAAAACTAACAGGAAAAGGAAAAAAAAAAAAAATGTCAAGATGCCTTCGGTCATAATAACCACATATCCAGGGTTATCCGAAGCAACAAGATGCTCCATGCCTTAGAGTACCAGCCCTTGTGAATAAATCTGGCATCCACAGAATTAAAGAATCATAGTCGAGCATTCCAATAAATCCACTCTGCAACAAATTAAAAGAGGTCCCCAGAACCCAGGGCTGGTAAGATAAGATACAAAAAAAAAAAAAAAAAGGGGGGGGGGGAGAGTTCGGGGACAAAAGGTTATTTTATCTTTAAACCTTAGAAACAGTTGGCTGGAGCTTATAAATTAACAAGCATACTGTGCCCCCATTCATAGGTACCAGACTCCCTCTAGTGGATGTATGCCAAAATTGCTCATTGCATACTTATAAAATCAGAGGGAGACAGGGGAAGAAGAAAAAAAAAAAAGGGGGAGGGAGAATACCCCACATTGATAATCCCAGTCCACGGAGACCCCATTCAAACCTAGGGTTCACACATAAAGTCATTCCAGCTCAAACAAAATCCAGGCCACATCGTGTATCGAGGACAAACAACTTCACTCAGTTCTATAACCGGCCTTTCCCCTTCTCGGAATCACAGTTCCAACACGAACTGAAAGAGTCATCAGAAAGAAAACACTCATGTACGAAAGTCATCACGTCGACCCCCGATTGCTCTTCTCTTCAGCCCTTCGGGAACAGGTCCGGATAGCAGCTTCTTAATACTTGTAGAGCTTCCTCCACAGAATCAAACCTTTTAGCACCTTCCCGAAGGTTACCTCCAGTTTTGCAGGGTAGAGCATCCGGTGTTTGATTCCAGCCGCTCAAAGCTTAGAGGTAATAGGGCGAAAACTTGCCCTGAGCTGACGAGTCTTTAAAGTCAGATCTGGCACCAGTCTAAGTTTCTTCCCCTCCCATAATATCACCGACAACTTCCTAGCTTCCTTCAGAATAAATTCATGATCCAGATAGTTTAGAAGCTTAAAAATAACTGGTCTGGGAGGATTTGCAGCTGAAGGCCTTGCTCGCAAGGACTGGTGACCCCTCTCGATCACATATTCAGGGCCTTTTGGGGAAGGCCCTACCGTAGCTTTTAAGAACTTCTGCAGAAACACGATCGTGTTTGGACCCTCATCCCCTTCGGGGAGGCCGAGCAAAACTAGATTGTTTTGCCTATTCCTTCCTTCCAGGTCTTCCAGGCGGTCTTCTAGCTTCCCAATAGCTCTTTTACATTCCACCAAAGCAGGGCCGTCTCTGTCCAATTTCCTCTCGACCGAAGAGATCCTAGCCTCCGTGTCTGTGACTCTCCTCGCCAATTGTGTCAGGGCAGGCTTAAACTCTGCAACCTCTTCGATAAGTTTGAAGAGGGCATCTTTAATTGTGGAGAGTTCTGAATACACCCGCGCGGGTGTTAATTCTTCCTCCAGGCTTGCGGGGGATGAGCTGCGGCGAGGCTGCTTGGCCTCCAGTTCCTGGGCTGGCTCCTCCATTTTCGGCCAAATAACCCACTTAGAAATCTCCCGAATTGCAGAAGACGTCTTCCCCCAAATGCTTTCACCAAAAGAAGCGCGTTTGTCACCGACAAAATGACCAAATCGTGAGCTTATTCTAGTGGGAGGGAGAGAGCCCACAACGAGCTGCTACTCTCTTGGCTGCATCACGTGACTCCCCTGCCCCTCCCTTCCTCTCTCTGTCCTCCTCTGTCACTACATCTGTGTTCCCCTTCTCCCCTGCTCCTGTTCTCCCTCCTGAAGGCACTGGTCTGTCCTTCTCCCTGGTGAAGACAGAACAGAAGTATTCATTTAGTATCTCTGATTTTACTCCCATTATCCTCCATCCACTCCTATCCTTTCTTAAGCCTAACAATCCTGACATTCGTGTCCCTTTTCTCATTTATATAGCGAAAGGAGGCTTTCTCCCCTTCTTAGTTCTTTTAGATGTCTGCAGCTCCTTTTGTGCCTTAGCTTGCTGGCTGAAATACAGAGACTTAACCATATAAAAACTGAGACTAATTGTGGGATTATTCAGTGCCCCTCTACCATAGCCTTTTTACCTAAACATATACAGAGTATCATGTGAAAAGGGCAAAGTTATTTGAGCGAAGTCATTTCGGTGACTCATTAAGGGTGACAGTATTCACAATGACTATTCGAGAACAGTGAATGGACAACAAGAGCGACAGCACTGGAACAGCGATCCCCACTATCCAGTTGTGGCGTGGAGTTAGAATATTAGAAATAGGGGGCTGGGGCACAGCCCCCCATGGGTGCCCTCCCGCATATTACCAGGTGCACCTCTGATGCAGAACCAGCTGCAGGAGAAACAATGTGGAGAAACAAGGAGGTACAGTATGTGTAATTCAAGGAAAGGGGGTGGGAGAGAGAGCAGGAGTCGGTGGGGTGAGTGAGAGATGGAGACATGGGTGTGTGAGACAGAGGTATGGGGTGGGACGCATGTACTGGGGAAGCAGAACAGCAAGGGGTTAGTATGATTCTTTTGGGGGTCGCCATTATGTTCATCGCCCAAACTGGTCTGTGCTGTTATTGTGCTCACTGTAATTGCTTGGCTCTAATGACTTTTGCCTTCATAACTTTGTTATTACATGGAGCCCATATACAGTACTGTACCTCCGGTACATATGTTCTAGCTTTTTCCCCAGTACACCACACATATACTTTCCAGGTACATATGTGCATCAATTATGCAACAGCACAAGATAATAATCTCGTGCTTACAGTTAAGGTTAAAAAATATGATCCTCCATATAATTGTTTTGGGGGGGGGGGGAGAAGGGGCATAGCCAACCAGTTATCAGCACTGGTAGCAAGTGCTGTCATTGGCAGGGTATAGCTGCACTTAAATTCACAGACTGACTTATGCTTATGCTAGCTAATTAGAAATACTGCTGACTCAATTTTAGTTAGCACCTGGAACAGACTTTGCTTTACATTAAAGTAGCAATAACTCAGCTGCTATGTAGAAAATGCTTCATTGGGGACCTCCAGCTTTCTGTCTTAAAAACAAGTTGCCATTAACTGCCTTTCATCTAAAGCTGTGTTCCTGCATGGGTCTAGTCAGCTCCTCTCCTGGTCATACAGGATCATTCAGAATCACAGAAATTAGTGTGCGCCCTGGGTCTTTGGGGGTGGAGGGGATTGTCTTCAAGCTATGGGGTGCTGCAGCGCCCCAGCACCCCTAGTTCCAGCACCTATGCATGCACTAGTATTCCAGGTTTTGCTAAATGTATTTCTTCTCTAATCATGTATCCTGACTTTGTCAGTTTGATTGTTCTATGTTATTAATTTAGGGTTACCCCGAAAAAGGGACTCCTGTGACTCAGTGGGCCCACCCATTTAACAAACTTAATAAATAAAACTAAATAAACAACTAAATAAATAAATCTTCTATTTCTAAATCTAATCTGCTGTGTAATAATATTGTTAAATGTGAGCAGGTCTTATGCTAACAGTTCTATTTTGAATCTGGACGTTGCCTCTTCACACAAAGTTCCAACTCCTTCCTTCTTCCTTCTTTCACAACCAGTAACTCCATTGTTCAAAAAATAGTGGTGAAAGTCTTTTCTTCACCCCTTTTCTAAAGTGAGAGTGGTAGTCTTTTTCATCATCTTTAATTTAGCATAAGGAACACAGCTGTCAAGTTCCATAGTTCCATGCATTACTGTCTGATCCCCATTAAATATGTAAGCCATAGACACAGTAGTAATTAAATGTTGCTGACTATTGTGGTATCCACACTTACAGTAATATTTTTGTCTTTCAGTCTTCTCATATAATAACCCTCAGTATTGTATATGCAATCCATTGTTCATCTCATATGAAAACTAAACCTTCATTCTTAATCAGATCTTGGTTAGAACTATGCAGCAACAGGAATTAATCACCCTGGTGATAAAATACCTGAAAAAACAAGAAAGAATAAGAGCAAAAAAATGATTAGACATAGGTTGTTTGATGAGACTTATGCCCCCCCCCAAAAAAAAACACACACAAAAAAATTAGAAACTGAATAATTTACTTACCTTTGCTGGTAGGACACATGGTGTTACTCAAAGATCACAGACATTCAGATCTGGTTGCATCAACCCATGTAGTAATTATTTGTTGTTGACTGTCGCCCATATTGATAATTTTCCCCCTGTTATGTTATATATTGATCCTCATTTATGGATATGCAATCCATTTTTCCTCTCATAAGAAAAACAAACCCTTTGTTCTTGACCAGATTTGGGCTAGAACTATGCAGCAATAGGAATTAATCACTCTCATGATAAAATACATGAAAAGACAAGAAAAAAATGGAGCAAAACATGATTATAGACAGAGACCCAGATATTCAAAGGGGTTGTGCCTGGCACAACGGAGTTGCACCTGCACAACCCCGCATTGTACCCCAGCAGGATATTGAGAAGGCTGCCTGGTGCAGGGCAAATCCCGATGTGCTGGGGTGCAATGATAATGTATGCGGCACAGATGCAGGGGAGTGTCCATGCATATGCAGCACATCCGATATTCAGCCTGGGATGTGTAGGCATATGCTGGTGCACCCTGCACGTCGCACAGGGGAGGGCCTAAAAGTTGAGCCCCCTGCAGAGTAGGAGCAACTCCCTGGCCACCTGACAGGTGGGCTGCTGTATTGCAGAGTGCAACACAGCAGCCCAGTTGCAGTGGCCACCCGCTACCCAAAACACCGCTCCACAAGCACTACATCCCTGGCGGTCTAGTGGCCCCCAGTCCCGATGCCCGATGTGAATGCAACTGGACCATACCTGGTGGCTAGTGGTCCCCACCCAAGTCCTTGATGCCCCAATAAATGACAAGATAACCTTCCTGGTGGTCAAGTGGAAGCCTCCCCATTGCCGTGATCATGGTAACATCCTATATAGAACACCTTGGTGATCCAGTGGTACCCCACCCACCACCACCACAGGACCCTTGCCCACCTCACTCCCATAATTGGTGGGTGGCCGCATCCACCCGCACACTGCTTGACCACCATCGAATGACAGGTACAGTATGAACTGTCAGTCCATTGGTCCCCAGTGTGGACCAATGGGCTTCAAGGGCATACTATACTGAACAGTCCCAATCTGTGAATGACTCCATTCACATATTTGTGACCATCTAGTACAGTATGCCTGCAAGCCCATTCGTCCACAAAGGGGCCAAATTGGGGCTGACAGCTCACACTGTACTGGAATATCTGGTGGGCGGATGGGCAGAATATGGGCATGATGCAGCCGCCGCCGATGAGAGAGGGGGGAGCGGGTGGGCAAGGGTTCTGTGGGGCAGGTGGGGTGCCACTGGATCTCCAGGGCATTGCTATAGAGGATGCTACCATGAATGTGGCAATGAGCAGGGGGGGCTTCCACTAGACCACCAGGGAGGTCATCCTGTCATTTATCAAGGCATCAGGGACTCGGGTGGGGGGGACCACTGGACCACCAGGGTTGGTCTAGTTGCATACACAATCAGGGCATCAGGGACTGGGGGGCCACTAGACCACCAGGGCTATCTATAGATACATTTACCGTACAATCATGGCTATGGGCAGGGGATGCCCCAGGATCCCCACAGCACACATCATGCTGTGCAGGGCACCAGGTGCAAGTCATCAGCCTGCCCTGAACAAGGCATGCAAATGGGGCCATAATGACATGCAAATGACCCCATTTGTGCCTTGCATATATTATGGCCTCATTTGCATGTCCCCTGCTGAATATCGTGGGTGATGCGCTAGTGCAACTGCACTTGTGCTGGCACAACCCCATGCTCCCTATCAGTGGCTTGTGCCAGCACAGTGCCACTGTGCCACTGTGCTGTGCGCAGTTTGTGTGCTGACCATGCCATGTTCAATGGTGCTGCGCCATGGCACAGCACCGTTGAATATTACCTGGACCTGGCCCCAGCACATCACAGTTGCATTGTGCCCAGGCTTGCGCCACTGCCTGGCACAGTCTGAATATCCCGGCCAGAATGTATGAAGAGACTTAGCACCCCCCCTCAAAAAAAATAGAAATAAAAACAATTACAGAATCGGATACTTTACTTACCTTTGTTGGTAGGACACACTGTGTTACTGGAAAATCACTAACATCCAGATCTAGAAGGAGTGGTCATCATTAATAACCAGAACGCTTCCTCATAATTCTGTGCTGATTGGACATGGTAAATGGTAATGGTACTGGTCTAGAGAAGAGTGAGTCATCATCATCATCAACTTATTGCAGGAGTGTACTTGAAACGCTTATAAAGATTGGTGGCAGGTCCACTAGCTCTTATTTCAGGAGTGGAAATACTTGGAGACTCTTGGTGCCTCATGGTAACTGGCATATTTCAGGAGTGAAAATATTTGGAGACTGGTGGTGCCTCATGGTATCTGGCATATTTTAGGAGTGGGAATATTTGGAGACTGGTGGTGCCTCATGGTATCTGGCATATTTTAGGAGTGGAAATACTTGGAAACTGGTGGTGCCACAGTGGTAACTGGCATATTTTAGGAGTGGAAATACTTGGAGACTGGTGGTGCTACAGTGGTAACTGGCATATTTCAGGTGTGGAAATACTTGGAGACTGGTGGTGCCACAGTGGTAACTGGGATATTTCAAGACTGGAAATACTTGGAGACTGGTGGTACCACAGTGGTAACTGCTGTATTTCAAGAGTAGAAATACTTAGAAACTGATAGTACCACAGTGGTAACTGATATATTTCAGGAGTGGAAATACTTGGAGACTGGTGGTTCAAGAATGGTAACTGGCATATTTCAGGAGTGGAAATACTTAAAGAGTAACAGTGCCATTGTTCTATCAGACATATTTCAGAACTGGAAACACTTAGAAACTAGGGGTGCTGCTGCGGTAACAAGCATATTTCAGGAGTAGAAATATTTGGAGACTGGTGGTGCCTCATGGTAACAGGCATATTTCAGGAGTGGGAATATTTGGCGACTGGTGGTGCCTCATGGTATCTGGCATATTTCAGGAGTGGAAATACTTGGAGATTGGTGGTACCACAATGGTAACTGGTGTATTTCAGAAGTGGAAATACATGGAAACTGATGGCACCACAGTGGTAACTGGTGTATTTCAGGGGTGGAAATACTTGGAGACTGGTGGTGCAAAAGTGGTAACTGGCATATTTCAGGACTGTAAATACTCCGAGACTAGGGGTGCCATGGCAGTAACAAGCATATTTCAGGAGTGGAAATACTTGGAGAGTGGTTGTGCAAGAGTGATAACTTGCATATTTCAGGAGTGGAAATATTTGGAGACAGGTGGTGCCACAGTGATAACTAGCATATTTCAGGAGTGGAAATACTTGGAGAGTGGTGTTGCCATAGCGGTAACTGGAATATTTCCTTTTTTTTTTATTAATATTTTATTAATGTAATTTTTACAAGGTTTAAAAAATTAGAACATATCATGAAAATACATTTCCCATACAATTAGAATGACCTGCTTGGAGTGAAACTAATGCTTGGATATACAATCTGAGAGTAACTGGAATATTTCAGGAGTGGAAATACTTGGAGACTGGTGGTACCACAGTGGTAACTGCCATATTTCATGGAAACACTTGGATACTGGTATACTGGTTGGGCATGTTTGTAGTTCATAGTGAGGTTCAAATTTATGTTTCAAAAGTAGGAATAAGACAATGAGGTAGGATTGGGGCACCAACAGTCCAGGGGAGAGGAGAAACAGTAACACCAGTCTCAGTTTCTTTTTTTTGGGGTGGGGGCTGTAGTCTACTAGTAGCAGCAGCTGAAAGCTGCTACCATGATGGGTGGAGATTGAACCATAACCAGTCCAGTGGAGAGGAGATGCAGCAACACCAGTCTCAGTTGATAGGGTGAAGTCTACTGGCAACAGCAGTTGGAAAGCTCTGCCATCATGGCTGGAATTAGGGCACCACTAGTCCAGTGGAAAGGAGAAGCAGCAACACAAGTCTTTGCTGGGGGGGAGGGTAGTCTACTAGCAACAGCAGCTGGAAAGCTTTTACCATGATGGATGGATTTGGAGCACCACCAGCACAGGGGAGAGGAGAAGAAGCAACACCAGTCAGGGGTTGGGGAGTTTATTTGCAATAGCAGTCACTGGGTGCTGGTGGTGGGCTTCACTGGTACTAATGAAATCACAGAATATAATATACACTTTCAAAAGAATACTTCATGTCGGATATACTATGATATCTTGAGACTCAGTATGCTGACGCTCGGCATACTGAGTAAACCCACCTGAAAGACACAGTCCCGAATCACTGAAATGCCTGACATAGAAATTATGGGCATTTCAGTGAAAGAAAGTGCAAAATGCAAGGGGCTTTGCCCCCTGTGGCACCCATATGGGGGCTCAGCCCTCACCCCCCACCTCGTAACTAAAATATCCAACTCCGAGGGGGAGCAGACCCCGGAGTAAAATGTTAACAGTTACGGAGGTTGCAGTGTGTAAAATGATGTGACCCAGACCAGAACCCTGGTCACACACAGTATGCCAGCCTAGCAACCAGTGGTATTTCCCCTCCGCACCACTGGGGCAACTCAGCCAGCATCCTCATCCAGCAGTCCTTTCCTGCAGCTCACATGGGGTAAGGTAGCATACCGGTCACATCCACTACATTACCCCGTCAGGAGCAATACGGTCGGTGTAGTAGCGTCAAGATAAATCCTCTATCAGGCAAAGCTGATCAGGGTAATGTGTGTTGGGATCATCAGTTTCTAGATATCGTAAGTATACCTTCATGTCACTGCAGATAATAGAGAAAAGGTTGCCCCCCACAGATCTGTATTAGTATTAACATGTTTGAGTGTAGCCCAGGCACCATGTGCCAGTGGGCTACTACCCCTGCCTGTTGATTACCACACAGGTTATGGGGCCTGGGTTCTGTTATGGTGATTATTGGGGGTGCTATCCCAGAATAGTAAGAAAGTAGCACAGTGCCTCCACCCAGAGTAAAGTAACAGTGGGCCAGGTGTTTGATGTGTACAACCCCCCTGGGATGCTATATCTACCCACCTCCACTTCCAGTTACCCTGCACACTGGATACCACATCATGTACTAATACTGTAAAACACATATAGTTAGCAGCTAAATGAGCTAATACCAAAGAAAATACCCACTATGCAGAAAATGCAACAAACAAATCACAGCTTTATTTTAGGGGGGAGGGCTAGGACGGAGACACTGGGAACCAGATTGCTGTGGAAGAGAAAATTAGGCTAGTGTGGTTAACAGGGCCCATAGGCCAAAACACACACAATGTCCACCCCTACTGGTACCAATGCAAACCCCCTATGTCCTGATAGTTCTAGCTGGGTACCCAGACTTAACGCAGGCCTGCTAAATGCCATGGGTTGGCCGGCACTGGGGCCCATGGAGTAGCTTTTCTAGGATGCTAACACTTTAAAATTTGACTCCCCTTTTGACAGGGCAAGCCCTGGGTTACTCACGGTCCTGCAGAACTAGGACTCGGCTCCTGGCACAGTATATTCTGGCAGTCCAGGGATCGGCCAGTCAGTCACACCAAGGGGCAGCAAGCAGATGGGGCAATGGAATACTGGTTGACCTGGGACTTTCTTGAAGACTCTTGCAGCTTATCACCTTCGGACTTGCTTGAAGATTCTTGCAGCTTGTCACCTTCAGCCTGCCCAATGGGCCAGATTACAGAGAACACATGCAAAGTCTACCAGGCTATAGGGAACCCAAACCCAGGAGTGACCCCACAGTCCAGCTCCCCCCAATGGGTCCAGAATGTCCTAGCATGCAGGCAAGTGCCCATCGCCCCCTGCAGCCCAGCTGGGCTCACTCGATATGGGTTGTCAGTTTCCCTACCTGGCTCCAAATTGCAGCTGCAATGATTTTCAGTTTTCACCTTTTCCCTGTGCAGGAACAAACAGCTCCGGCGTGAGCAACAAGTTCTCAGAATTCCACCTCTGTAGTGAATTTTTGGCTAGTGACTTGCAATCTCTGATTTTGACCTTCACCTTTTACAGCTGGCGTTCAGCAAAATAACAGCCTCCTGACCTCTGGATACCTGCAAACCATTTCTGTCCAAGGTCCTCAGGTTCAAGCAGACATGCCCACTTCAACTCTGGCACTCACAGTTCCAATTTTCTCGTTCCACAGCTCAGGATCACTCACAGTTTCAATTGACGCAGGCTCACTACAACACCGAATCTACAAAACACCAGGAGCTTTCACCAGATTTCTTAAATGTTCAGCTGGAACACCACAGTTCTGTTCATCAGAAAACATATTTTATTCCAATCCTCAGACTCAGTTCCTTCAACCAGAAAAATCCGTTTGACCCTATGAGTTATGTAAAAGGCCTCCTGTCTTTGCAATACACAGCACTTGGTCCCTTTTGACTTGATTAGAGCCCAGATCAGACTGTTCAAACTGTCCAAAGTCCCTGTGGATTCACCCAAAAATCCTGGCTTCTGATTGGCTGATTCCTGCTGACAATCACTAATATTAATAGTCATTAGCCTAGTTTGATTGTTGATTGGCAAAAGTCTTTGTGCCTAGAATTAGTTCACACCTCTTCCCATAAGTCATTTCAACAAGGTTTTGGGCGCCCAACACAATGATTGGCTGTCCACAGGGGTCAAAGTCTGCTAACGTGGCTGCTGAGAAAACAGTCTAAATGCAGTCCCACAACAGTTCCCAGCTTTCAAGTCCCAGTGCAGCCAAAGTATATATTTTCATTAAACAAATGCCCCCACAGTACAAAAGCAGCTTCTTTCACCTATCACCTGGCTACAGAGTTCAATAAATCTGTTTAGCCCACTGCCCATCGCTGCTGCTGATCTGTAGTGTCCCTGGTGCTTAACAGGCTTGCAACATTAATATTTATATCACCTCATTAATTTATTTCATAGAATCATAGAAATCTGACAGATGAAAAGGATCCTTCTGGCCCATCTAGTCTGCCCAACCTTCCCCTTTCACATAAACCCCTCCCTACTTGACCCCACCCTCCCCCAATACTCAGTGCCATAGGCCTGTCCCATGCCCTGTTAAATTCCCCCACTGTCTCAGCCCCACCACTTCATTTGGCAGTCTGTTTCAGGGTTCCACCACCCTCTCTGTGAAGAAGTGCCCCCTCACATTGCCCCTGAATGTATTTCCTTGCAATCTGATGCTGTGCCTTCTACTTCTGGCTCCCTCCTTCAGCAGACTCCCATCACCTACTTTATTGAGTCCCTTTACATATTTAAAGGTTTCAATCAAGTCCCCCCTTTCCCTCCTTGTTTCCAGCGTGTACAGATTTAGCTCCTTACACCTCTACTCGTATGTCTTCCCCTGCATACCCTGCACCGTCTTTGTTGCCCTTCTCTGAACCCTCTCCAATGCATCTATATCCTTGTGGAGGTGTGGTCTCCAGAACTGAACCCTGTACTCTAACTGCGGCCTCATCATGGCTTTGTAGAGGGGCATTATAACCTCCCTCCTAGTGCTAGCAATGCCCCTGCCTATGCATGCCAGCATTCCATTGGTCCTTCCTGCCACCCTTCTACATTGGAAGCCTACCTAAAGGTTTGAGGAGACTATGATCCCCAGATCCCTTTCCTGTTCTAATTCTTAGATCCCCCCCAGCGTGTGCCCCGCTTTTTGGTTTTTTCTCCCTAAACGAAAAGGATATGGCAAATGTACAGAATAAATATTTTGGTTCGGTGTTCAGTCACAAAGATAAGCTAACTAGAGAAAATAAATACATAAATTAAAAAACAAATACTAATAGACATAAAGGAAGTAACAACTAGACTGAAGAAAAGGGAAGCCCATGTTGTACCTTTATATAAACACATTCTGGTCAGATCCACCAGGGCTGCATAATGAAGTTAGTGAAGTTGTGTGGAATTGTTAAGGAGGTATGGAGAAACAACACAATGATTTGTAAGTAGTAAGATTTGTTTTAGTTTCTGTTCTAAGGATGGCATATACATTATTAAGAAAGTATATGGAGGTGTACACTGTGCTACAAGGACATTTTTTTAATTGATTTTCTTTTGCATGTAAGATTTAACTGCAGCTTCAAATGCATTTTTCTCTGGCTAGCCCACTGAGATGGATTACCTAACTCTGCTTGAAGGCACAATATTGGCACAGGTCATTATCAAGCAAAATGAATTATAAAAGTATATAAAATATACTGTAAATGTATCAAACAGACACAGTGCACCACAGCAGCTACAGAAACAGAGAGAGAAGACTTTTAGAACATTAACAAGTTTATCAACATCCTCGCAAAGAGCTTCAGGTCTGTTTCACAGAATGGATTTATAGGCAAAGCAGTAGAAATGGGAACAGCACTGACTCTTACTCTGCTGCAGACAAAAACATGCATTTGAGGCTGTAGTTAAATAAATACAAAAGAAATATAAAATTGTAACCCTGACAGTATGTGTTCTGCTCAGTCAGAAATTGGAACAGCACTGGCTTACTCTGCTGCAGACACAAATATGCAAAATGAAATAGAAAATCATTCTTGGCACTCCAAGGAGAACTTTCAATTGTCACTCTGACAGTATGTGTTCTGCTATGAAGACTGACCTCATGTAGATGAATTGGTGTAAGATGCCTTTTGTGAAGAACAAGTCAGTAATTTTAATGTTTGACATTATGTTGTGCTTACAATCCCCGCTGTTAAGTCACAAAAAACACAATTTATATGAGGGGCAGAGGAAAATTCTGAGGGAAAAAAAATCAGTGAGATCCCTAGCAATCAGGAGCAGCTGACAAGAATGACAGGGCTTACATTACCTGCTCTGACACAGTCCACAGACAAACAGGTTCTGAATACGAAACTCAGTTAACAGCGAAGAAGTGACAGTATGCCTGCAGTCACACACACACACCACACACACACACACCATACAAATGTTAAGAAAGCAGGGTGCACTGGTAGCCTTGCAGCAGGTGCCTTCTCCTGCATCTCTAATAAATGCAAGACTGCAGTAAAATGTCCTGTGTTGCCACACGTTTGCATCTTGAAGAGCGTATAACAACATCACTCAGCCATCCGACCAACACAGAACCTAATTAAAGTTCCAAAAAAGAGTATAACTCAACAAAAGAGGCTTCATTTATATGGGGAAAAAGTCTCATACAAGTATATACTTGTATACTGTATAAAGAAATACACTAGTATATCTCCCTGTGATGTTCACTTCATAGAAGGATACAATACACTCCTATTAAACTTTCCAGTCCTTGGCGATTAACATATAGCAGGCAAAATACAGTTCTACAAAAGTCAGGGGGCAAAGTATGCAGTTCATTAGTTCCACAGTGTCTAGCTCATGGCTAAGCCCCCCACCCTCCCATACCTGTGTGTCAGCTGCTTTAGTGACACAATATTTCTGTTAAAGAATGGATGATAAGGTTTGGAGCTAAAGTACATTTTTAGGGGGTTTTCCTTCGTTCTAAATGGTCTCTTTCGGACGATGTGGCGTTCTTTTGTAAGGCAACCTCTGCTCTGCAGGAATGAGCTCATTTGAATGCATGCTTCAGCTTCACTGAGAGTAAAGAGATATAGGCAAGAGGAAGAGGAAGTGGAGCCAAGCCTCAGAGCTCCAGCTGATGTCTGCATGTGGAAATAACTGCACCTGCCTTCAAAAGCAAAGCATAAATTACACAGTCAGATGGCCCAAGCTTCCCAGAAAGGATGTTTGTTGATCTTCTCGGTGGTTTCTAATCGGAGGATATGTGTTTATCCTTCAAGGATCTGTGTTGCTGCATGCTGCTTGCTGGCTGAGAGCTATCTGCGTCTAACACTTCCTGATGGTATCCAGTTCCAAGACTGTCTCTGTATCTATGACCGCTCCATGAAGGAATCCCACAAATGTTTCCCACATTGCTAGCGCACCTATTTTCCAGTTTCTCTCCTGCCCATCCTGCCTTCTGCCTCTGCCCCTGCCTCTCTCTCCCTACCAAAATACTAACTTCTCTGCCTCTCTTTAGCCATGGCCAAGTTCCACCCCCTTCTCTGAAGTATGCCAGTTAACTATTCCAACTCTGCCATTTCTTCCTAAGCTGGTATCCCTCTTCTTGCCTTTTTCTCTCCTTTTAAGTGACCATTCTGGCTGTACCCAGTTATGAGCCTATCTGTTGAAAAGGCCCTCTCACTCAAATGTTGATGTACATACAGTATGTATATTTTTCTTCTTTGTATGGTATTGCATTATGTTTTACCATGTTACTGTACTATGATTTTTGTATTACCAGGTCCATCTTGCAAACGAGCCCTGCTCAATGGTGCCTGCCTGGATAAATAAAGATTTTGATTGATTGATTGTATCTCTTGCTTTCTGTCTCTGTAGATGTGTGTTTGCACATTCCTCCTTTGGTAAACTTGAACTGCACCCTGTTTGTACTAGATTAAAGTAATTTGAGGGCCTCAGAATGAGAGATATGCTTAAACTTGTGCTGAATCGGAAACAACCCCACTGGACATTAGCAGTTACCGGCCATTAATAATAAAATGAGGGCAGGCACTGCGGGGACTTGGATTTCTCTTAACAGCCAGCAGAGGAACTATACTGAAAATATCAGACCCTGGTCTGAGATTAAAAAAAATGCACACAAATCTTGAAGAAAGCCTGTGGGGGATTTTTTTCGAGCACTATGAGATTTGGCTGAGTGCGATGCTCAGAATAAAAGGGACGGGAACAGAGGGGTGGGGGTGGTACAGTGCACAGTGGGTGATAGTGCCAGGGTTTCGAGAGCTTGGTGGGGAGGAGCTGTAGTAAAAGAGCATGGGCACCAGAGAGGGGGTGGAGTTGTGATGGTCGGAGAGAATCTGTTTTTTTTTAATTAAGGGAAAAATGCAGAGTCCTCACTCTGTACGTTAAAGGACTGCAGGCTCCACTCATGCAGCCCTAAAAAGGAAAGAAGGATTCACCAGAAAATTATAGACCAGTGAGCCTGACATTGGTTCTGGGAAAGATACTGGAGGGAATAATCAAAGAACATATTCTCCAAAAACAAGCAGAACATCAAAATGTTGACCCTAACCAACATGGCTTTACAAAGGCAAGATCTTGCCAAACAAATATTCTCCAATACCATGAAAAAGTAAGCAAGGCCTTGGATGAGGGAAACTGTGGTCATAATACAATTGAATTTTTCTAAAGCTTTTGATAAGCTTCCACATCCTGAGTTAATTGAGTCACTCTATGAACATAACATCCAAAATAATATTATCAACTGGATTAGATCATGGTTGGAAAATAGAAGGCAGAGGGTCATGGTAAATGGAGTATTATCAGATTGGATATCAGTGTCAAGCGGGGTGCCACAGGGATCAGTACTGGGTCCCTGTTTGTTCAACTTGTACATATCCACCCTACAGTGTAAGATAGACAATATCTGGGTCACGAAATTTGCTGACGATTGCCAAATGGATTGTATTATAAAATCAAAGCAAGATCAAAACGAGCTGCAAAATGTCCTAAATTACATCGAACAATGGACAGAAAAGTATAAACTTACATTAAATGGGGAAAAGTGTATAGTTCTTCACATGGGCGAAAAGAATCCCGAGTTCAGGTACGGTATAAGAAAGGAACTATTGAAAACATTCGTAGCAGAAAGAGATTTGAGTGTAATTATTAAAATGATCTCACCTTTGGTACACATTGCAAGCAAATGGTAAACAAAGCAAATAAGACACTAAACTGTATTCTAAGGCATATTGCGAGTAGATATAGGGAGGTCCTGATGCCACTCTATGGGTCTTTGGTGAGAACACAACTTGAGTATTGTTCTCAAGTTTGGGCTCCGTATAAAAGGGGGGAGATTGAAAGAGTGGAGAAAGTGCAGAGAAGAGCAACTAGAGCAATAAAGGGTTTGGAATAGATGACATATGAGGAGAAGATGAGGAAACAAAATCTTTATACACTCTCATATAGATGTTGGAGAGGTGATATGATCTTGGTATACAAATCATTTCAGGACCATAAGCTTACAGAAGATCTGAGGCTGGTAGTTAAACAAAACAAATATAGCACTAGAACACATAACTTACAGATAGATCAGCAAAGATGGAGACTACTAAAATATAAATAATGGTTTAGCCAGAGGGTAGTTCCCCACTGGAATGCACTTCCAAAAGTAGTCATAGAGAGTTCTTCATTAGAAATATTCAAAGATAGATTGGACACTTACAGTCAAAATAAAATACATAAGTTTTCATTTGCTAACGTCCTACTAAAAGTAGGGTATACAGCAAGCAAAATGGGTGAAAGTCCGAATGATGCTTTGTATTGACTATGATACTATGATACTATGCATTACTGTGCACTTCTTGGCTATTTCCTGGCCCACTCCTCAAGCCTCTTGAGGTCTCTCCTCATGTCTTCCACCCTATTGCAGATTTTTGTATCATCTGCAATAGGCAAACCCTCCCTCTCACACCCTCCGCAATATAACTGATGTAGATGTTGAAGAGAAGCAGACCCAAAACTGACCCCTGTGGCACTCCACTCCTCACCTTTGCCATCTCTGAGTGCACCCCATTAAGCACTACCCTCTGAGTTCTCCCTCCTAGCCAGACCTCCACCCAGCCTGCTATTTTCCCTCCCAACCCCATGTTTTCCATCTTGCTCACCAACCTCCTATGAGGGACGTTGTCGAAGGCCTTGCTGAAGTACAGATAGGCCAAGTCCACCGCCTCTCCCTAGTCAATTACCTGAGTCACACAATCAAAGAACTCAATTAGGTTGGTCTGGCATGATTTCCCCTTGGTGAAGCCATGCCGTCTGCTGTCCTGCAAGCCACAATCCTCCAGGTAATTCACTACTTTCTCCTTGATTAATGCCTCCATTACCTTCCCCACTATGGACGTGAGGCTAACTGGGCAGTAGTTCTCCTTCAGCTCCCTGCTACCCCTCTTGTGCAAGGGCACTACATCAGCCCTCCTCCAGTCCTCTGGCACCCTCCCCATATCCAGAGACAGGTTGAAGAGCCTTGTCAAGGATGCGGCCAGCTCCTTCCCCAATACCTTGATCACTCTGGGGTGCAACCCGTCAGGCCCCATTGCCTTGTCCACCCTTAGACTATCCAGCTCAGCTCTGACCCTATCCACAGTGAATGGGCTCTGATCCACCCATTTGCTCTCCTGTCCCTTAGGTGCTAGTACCGAACCCCTACCTTCCAACACCTCCTTGAATACCAAGCTAAAATACTCATTTAGTGCCGCTGTCTTTTTGTGGCCCTGCTCCAAGTTTATTCCTCCTTCCCCCCTCAGTATAGTAATCTCCTGCCCTGCTTTTTTCCTCTCCCTCATATATCTAAAAAATGTTTTATCCCCCTCCTGGCCCTTTTGGCTATTTTTCTCCTCAGTGGCTGCTTTTGCCCTTCTGATCTCCCTCCCTGCCAGACACCTCTTCTCCCTATATTCCTCCCTATTTTTTATTTATTTATTTATTTATTTATTATGGTCTTGGATTAATACCTTTGAGCTGAAAGCTCGTTACATAGGTTCCATGTCAGAGAAATACAAAAAAACAAACATTAATTAGGACAAACATCAAGTGAATACAGAGCTTAAACACAAGATAAGTAAAGTTAACAAAATGAGCTGAAAAGTGCAGTTGTACTAGGCATTGTACAATGTATGCCAAGTTACTAAGTGCTGGAGGAAATACAGGAGAACAGGTGGTGACAGGGTCCAGAGTGGATAGAATAGAAAAGCAGCTTAGGGGCCTAGCCGGGAGGGTATACAACAGAGACAGTATCTAATAAGCAGGAAAATCAACAACGGCAGGACAATAGTTAAAGAAAAAACAGAGGATCTAGTCAGCCATGGGGGGGAGGTGGGGGTGAGGGTAAAAGAAATATTTTGGGGAAAAGGGGACTAGTATGTGGTGCATTGGGAGGGGCAAGGGGGTTCTTCAAAGCACCAGGGGAGAAACTGCAGAAAGAGGGAACAATGAAGCAGAAGTGGAGGAATGGAGAAGTTTAGAGGAAGCAATCACAGGTGGAACTAGACACTAATTGCTGTTTGAGTTTCTGTTTAAATGCACCCAAGGTGGGTGTGATAGATATATTTTCATGAAGGGAGTTGAATCAGTGAGGGGCTCGGTATGTGAAGGACCTTTGACCATGGGAGGTGCGGCAACGGGGAATCATGAAGAACTGGTTATTAGAGCTCCGGGTATGGCAAGGATTGATGCAAGGGATGAGAAGCTACAAGACCCCAGGGGGCAACATACCTAAGCTTATTTTTTTTGCCATCAGACAGGTTTGGTATTTAAGTCTTCCACTGAGCTGGAGCCAATTTGCCTGAGCATACAGGTTGCAGGTATGAGTCAGGCATGATGCTCCTGTGATGAGCCGACAAGCTTTGTTTAGAGCCATTTTAATGCATTGAAGGGATGTGTCAGTCACTGACCCATAGATAACCAGCCCATAGTCTACTAGGGAGCCCACTGAGCTGTGAACGGCTAAACAAAGGGCTTCAGGGGTCAGGCTAAGTCTGTGCCTATGAAGCAGACCAACGTGCATATTGACAGCTTTGGCAATATTATCAGTGTGGAGGGCATAGGAAAGGGTGCTGTCAATCGTGATCCCCAGGTATTTAAAATGTAGAACAATTTCCAGTGAGGAGCCCACGTCATTAAAAATTGAGAGAGGGTAGAGTCTATGTTTGTTTGGGGACAGGACAACATAGATTTTGTCTTTTTATAGTTCATAATCAATTTGTGGTCACCGAACCATCTTTCAATGCTAGCAAAGTCCCTTTGAAGCTGGTTCTCCAGAACCATGTAGTCTGGGCCACTGGAAAAGAGTACAGCATCATCTGCAGAGAAGAATGTGTCCCTGGCAGGCGAGAGGGAGATTATTCAGGAAGATACTGAATAGGAGGGGACACAGGATTGACCCTTGTGGGACTGCAGAGCAGACAGGTCTACTGTCGGAGAGGACATAGAAACATAGAAACATAGAAGTTGACGGCAGATAAGGACCTCAAGGCCCATCCAGTCTGCCCATTTCTTTTTCTACCTTATAAATGTGCCATCGGCCTTTGCTCTGTCAGTGACCTATCTATTCATAGTCATTTGTATTGCTCCCTTATGCCTATCCCATGCCTGTTTGAAGCCCTGCACTGTATTCATAGCCACCACTTCTTGTGGTAAGCTATTCCATGCATCTACCACCCTTTCTGTGAAAAGAATTTCCTCACATTCCCCTAATCGGCCTCCTCTATTCTCATGCTGTGTCCTCTTGTCCTGTTATTTTTCTTATATTTAAACATGTTAGACTCTTTCACCTTGTTTATGCCCTTAAGGTGTTTAAATGTCTAGATCATATCACCTCTCTCCCTCCTTTGCTCAAGGGTTACATATTGAGCTCCGTTAATCTGTCCTCATATGCTTCTGATGCAGTCCCTGCACCATTTGGTTGCCCTTCTCTGGACTGCCTCAATTTGGTTAATGTCCTTGTGAAGGTGTGGCCTCCAATACTGCCGCAGTACTCCAGATGGGGCCTAACCAATGTCTTGTACAGAGGAATTATTACCTCTTACGACCTGTGATAATCCCCTACTAATACACCCTAACACCCCCCTAGCCTTACCTACTGCTTTAGAGGTCTCTTGGATGATTTTAGGTCATCAGTGATGATGATGCCCAAGTCTCTTTCTTCCTTTGTGACTGCTAGCAACTCCCTCCCAGCCTATAAGTGGCTTCAGGTTTCTCTTCCCTATGTGCATGATTTTGCACTTCTTTGCATTAAATCCCAGTTGCCACTCTTCTGACCATTTTGCTAGTTTATCAGATCTCTTCTCATTCTGCCCACCCCATCTGGATCATCTACTCTGTTGCAGATCTTGGTTTCATCTGCAAACAGACAAGCCTTACCCTCTAGTCCATCTCATGAGGTCACTAATGAAGATGTTGAATAGGACTGACCCCAGGACTGATCCCTGAGGTACCCACTTGTGACTTGCATCTCTTCTGACTGTATACCATTTACCACCACTCTCTGTTTTCTGCCAGTCAACCAGTTTGCCACCCAGTTGACCAACTTCTGACCCACCCAGAGCCTACCTAGCTTATTTATCAATCTTCTATGGAACAGTGTCAAAAGCTTTGCTGAAGTCAAGGTAGAGCGACATCAACTGCTCCCCTTGGTCCACCACTCTGGTTACCCAGTCAAAGAAATCTATGAGATTAGTTTGACAGGACCTTCCTTTGTAAACCCATGCTGTCTTGGATCCTGTAGCCCTATGGATTCCAGGTGTTGCACTATCCTTTCCTTAAGAAGTGCCTCCATAATCTTGCCCACTACTGAGGTAAGACTGACCGGTCTGTAGTTCCCCACCTCCTCCCTGCTACCACTCTTGTGGGCGGGATCACATAAACCCTTCTCCAGTCTTCTGGGACCTCTCCTGTGCTCAGAGACTCACTAAACAATTCTGCTAATGGCTCTGCTAGTTCCTCCTTTAGCTCCTTAAGTACCCTGGGATGTATGCCATCAGGTCCCATTGCCTTATCCACCCTGAGCTTACAAGCTCTTGTAGGACCCTTTCTTTTGTGAAGGAGTAGTGCTCACCTCCCTCCCCTGTGTCCCATGATGCTGAGCTGTGGGCCCTGCCCTACCTTCTCTTCAGTAAATACTGAGCAAAGTATCTATTTAGGATAGATGCCTTTACAGGGTCCTCCTCCTCCTCACATGCTCCCTTTTCTCCATTAAGCTTAGCAATACCCCCTCTGGACTTTCTCCTTTCACTAATGTATCTATAGAAAGTCTTGTCACCTTCTTTTACTGTTCGTGCTAGTGTTTCCTCAGTTTGGGACTTTGCCTGCCTTACTGCCTTACCTGCTTCCCTTAGGGCAGTTTGGTATGCCTCTCTATCTTCATCCCGCTGTTTTCCCTTATATTTCCTGAAGGCCAGCCTTTTGGCTCTGACCTTTTCTGCTACTGTATTTGAGAACCAAAGTGGTTTCCTTCTTCTTTGACTTCCTTTTCTGTCTAACACAATGGGATGTTGCTTCAAGTATTGTATCCTTAATGCTTGCCCACTTTGCCTGTACCTCCTCACCTGTGTTTCTTTTTGCCAGGGCTAGCTTAACTCTGTTGGCCATCTTATCAAAGTCAGCTCCTCTGAAGTCCCATATTTTGCCTTGGAATGGGATGATTTAGATGTAGTAGCCAAATTGAACCATACCATGTGATGGTCACTGGCCCCCAGGTGACCTTCTACCTGGAGATCTGTGTTCCTTCTTTGTTAGTCAGTACTAGATCTAGATAGCCCTGTCTCTTGTGGGTTGCTGTACCAGTTGTTTGAGGCCCTCCTGCAGGGAATCCATTATGAGTCTAGTTCTGGCAGATGTTCCTGCTGGTATTGACCAATCTGTATCTGGCATGTTGAAGTCTCCCATTATCAGAACCTCCCTTTAGCTGTCATGTTTTGTATATCTTCTAACAGTAATGTGTCTATGTCCTCCCTCTGGTCTGGGGCCTGTAGACAACCCCAGTTCTTATGGCTGTCCCATTTCCTGTTTCCAGGGTGACCCACAGTTCTTCTGGCTCCTTATGTGTATTCTGAATTTCTGTAGCTTTGATATTTTCATTAACATACAGGGCCCTCCTCCCCCCTTTTGCACCTCGGTCTCTTCTGAACAATACATAGCCAGGTACTGAAGTCTCCCAGTGTGGTTACTGGTAAACCACGTCACTAATTGCTACTATGTCCAGTTTAGCCTCTGACATTATTGCCTGCAGGTCTGGGATCTTATTTCCCAGGCTGTGAGCATTTGTGTACATGATTTTCCATTGGCCAGATTTTGGTGTGTTAGTTGTTGGGTGAAGTTTGGCATTACCCTGTGCATCGTGTGGGGAGACAAACCTTTTTTCTTACCTGGTGATGCAAATGAGCAGCAAACATGCTGAATTCCTGTTTGACCACTAGCTGAGGGGAGGGTGTTCTTCCCATTAACGTATGGGGTGCTGCACCCTCTCCCATTGCTAGTTTAAATATTCTGCAAAGACGTCAAACTTCTGCCCCAATGCACTGACTCCCTCTTTAGTCAGATGCAGTCCATCAAATTTAAAGAACTTTCGCTCCCAGAACTGTTGCCAGTTCCTTACAAATCTGTGTCCTTTTTCCTGGCACCAGTCCTTGAGCCACGTGTTTAGCTCATTTCCTATCATCACCCACTGTAAGCGGTTTTGTAGGTAGCTTTGAAACCAGGTGACGGTGTCAGTGGTGAGACCAGTGGCTGTAAGCTGGTCAGCCAGGAGTACATGATTTACTGTATAGAAAGCTTTTGTTAAATCAATGTACACCACCCCAACAAGATGACTTTGATCCAAGAATTTGTGGATAAAGCCATGAATTCGAGCAGTGCTGTTGTGGTACAGTGTCCAGTCCTGAACCTGTGTTGTCCTGGGCATTGTAACTGGTATTTTTCCATATATTTTACTAGCTGGTCGGCAACAATTCTCTCTAGTGCGTTCAAGAATGGCAGGAGAATGGAAATAGGTCTGTAGTTCTCAGGTATGGCTCAATCACCACTCTTATGTACAGGTGTCACTACAGCAGATTTCCACCTTTGTGAGAATTGGGAGTGCCTAAGAGATAAGTTAATAATGTGGGTAAGGGAAGTCAGGATTTCGTCCAGAAAGAGGGTGACAAATTTGAGATCTAGGGTATCTCTGCTATATCTCGCTTTTCCTAGCACCTTATGAAGATATTTCCTGGCTTTATTTAATGTGAGCTAGGTGCAGGAGGGTTGCTGATGCTAAAGGACCCCATGGAAGAAAGAAGATTACTGCGGTGGCTAATTATTTCTTAGATACATCAGTGAGAGGATGAAAACTAGGCAAGGAATACTCTAACTGAGAGCAAGTGATGGAGAACTGATACAAGGGGTATAGGGAGAAGGCAGAACTGCTAAATTGCTATTTCTGCTACAGTATGTGTTTACTAGGGAAAACAAAGGGGAGGGTAGTGGGGCAAGAGAAGCCAGGGCAGTGGGGGCAGGAGTGGATAAGAGTCTGTTACTCTGGAAGAACTACACTGCCTAAAGGTGGGCAAGGTGATGTGGCCGGATGGGGTGCAGCCCAGGGCACTGAGGGAACTAAAGGATATACTGGCAGCACCCTTGGCTGCACTCTTCAACAGGTCCCTGGAGTCCAGAGTGGTACCTGATGACTGTAAAAGGGTGGATATAGTCACCCTGTACATGGTGGGAAACTACAGGCCTGTGAACTTGACATCTGCGGTGGGCAAGCTCATGGAGAAGCTACTGAAAAACAGAGTTACCAGTTGCCTGGAGGCAAGCGGCCTGATGGATCAAAGTCAACATGGCTTTATAAGGGGTAGATCCTGTCAAACGAACTTGATTGAGTTTTTTGACTGGGTCACCAAGGTAGTGGTTCTGGGGGGGGGTGGCATGGTGGATGTCATGTATCTGGATTTCAGGAAGCCATTTGACTCTGTGCCATGCAGGACACTCCTGTACAAGCTGACATGCCTGGGTCTTGGGCAGACGGTGATTCAATGGGTGAGAAACTGGCTGGGGAGCAGGAGAAAGTCATTGTAAGCAGGGTGGCATCAGGAGAGGGCATGATCACCAGTGGGGTTCCTTAGGGGTTGGTATTGGGGCCACTACTGTTCAGTCTATTCATAGGGGACATTGCAGAGGGCCTTGAAGAGGGTGTGTGTCTGTTTGTGGATGATACTAAGATCTGCAATAGGGTGGACACTCAGGGAAGGGGTGGAAAGAATGCAAAGGGATCTAAGAAGGCTTGAGGCATGGTCAAAAGAGTGGTAGCTTTCATTTAACACAGACAAGTGTAAGATCGTGCATCTTGGCAACAAAAAACAGATGGTGGCATACTGTATGGGTGGCCATGACCTGGCAGTAACAGAACAAGAAAAGGACCTAGGCATCACCATATTGAGAGACCTGAAGGTGGCAAAGCACTGCAAGAAGGGCAGTGAATAGAGGCAGCAGAATGCTGGGCTGCATCGGGAGGGGGATTAGGAGGAAGGAGGTCATAGTACTCTTATACACCCATCTGATTAGGCCGCATCTGGAATATGGGGTCTAGTTCTTGAGGTCATATCTCAGAAAGGATGTGGGGAGGCTGGAGCGTGTTTAAAGGAGGGCAACAAAGATGGTAAAGGGGCTCAGTCACCTATCCTACGAGGAAAGGTTAAGGGAATTGAACATGTACTCCCTGGAGCAGAGGAGGGAAAAGGGAGATATGATTGAGACTTTCAGGTACCTAAAAGGTATAAACCAAGTGCCAATGGAGAGCATCTTCCATCTGAAAATAAATCTGAGGACTAGGGGCCATGGATTGCAGATTGTGGGGGGACGGTTTAAGGGGAACATTAGAAAGTACTATTTCACAGAGAGGGTGGTGGATAATTGGAATAGGCTCCCCGAAGTGTTGGTTGGAGAAATAACAGTGGGAGGGTTCAAAGAGCATGGTACAGACACAAGGGACTGTTGAAGGTGGGGGGCGGGAGGACATGTCCTAGCTGATAACTAGGCAAGTGGGCAGACTGGGTGGGCCTGGCGGTCCTTTTCTGCCGTCACATTTCTGTGTATCTATGATGATCCTGAAGTAGAAAGGGGGGTGCATGGGGGGCTGTTTAGGTTCACCTGGGGTGGTATGGGAGAAGAAATCAGAGGGGAGGACACCACTGAGATCAGTGAAAGCATTATTAAATGTGTTTGCAATGGTTTTAGGGTCAAAGGCAGGGGAACCATCAATATTAAGCATGATGGGGGCAGATTTGGGCTCCTTACCTGTGACCTCTTTTAGATTACTCCAGAACTGTCTGTTGTTGTTCCAGGTCTGGGCAAGGGCTTCTTTATAATATTATTTTTTTGCTGCATGGATAGTCCTGGTGCAGGTATTTCTGGCATTTTTATAGTTCTGGATGTCGGATTAATTACCTGAGGCCCTAGCTACATGCCAGAGATGGTCCCTATAATTCAGGAGCTCAATAATGTCAGGAGATAGCCAGATTTAAAATTACCTTTGATTTTGCATTTTTTGAAAGGATTGTGTTTGTCACATACTGTGTTGAAAAGGCGGATGAAATGCTCAAGTGCAAAGTCGACATCACTGGAAGCAAGACCTACTGATCAGTCAGTGTTAAGATCTGATTCCAGTAGGATGAGATGATCACGAGTAGGCAAGGTAAGGAAAGGCAAGGCAAAATTTATTTAAAAACGCCCAATCCCGGAGGCTCTGGGCATTGTACAAACAAATAAAACACATCTTCAGAAATAGAATCATTGTATACGAAGTAATTAAAAACACAGAAATAGTAATGCAACATGTAAAAATTTTTGAACAAATCAGATCAATAAATTAACCACTCAATCTAGAAATGCCTGAGCAAATAGGAGGGCCTTGAGGCGGGCCTCGAATACCTCTAAAGTAGGGGCCCCCTTAACCCCAAGGGGCAGCGAATTCCACAGGAGGGGAGTGGCGACACTAAAAGCCCTGTTGCCAGCAGATCTGAACTTCATCCTTGGAATAGCTAGGGAACCTCCACAAGAGGAGTGGAGGGGGCAGACAGAGAAAGCAGGTACAAGAAAGTCATTCAGATAACCAGGGCCCTGACCGTCTAGGGTCTTTTAGGTGAGAAGACCTACCTTAAAGAGGATCCTCCACCTGACCAGCAGCCAGTGCAGCTCACTCAACACCGATGTAATATGGCAAAATTTTGGTTGCCCAGTAAGTAACCAGACAGCTGCAGTCTGCAGAGAGATCCTCCCGTGACCCCGAGGTACAGCACATTACAGTAGTCAAGCCTTGATGTAACTAAGGCATGTATCAAAGTGGAGAGGTCCAGAGGAGGAACAAGGGGCTTTATCCTGGCGACATTTCTGAGATAGAAAAAACAGGAGCGGACAGTAGAGGATATTTGCACCTCTATAGTCAAACTCCTATCCAGAATGACACCAAGATTTCGCACCCTAGAGGAGGTCTTCAATGAAACAGATCGCAGAACAAGTCCAGTCTCTGATCCAGAGGCGGCCCTATCACACACTCTGTTCAACTCCACCATCAATACCTCCGTCTCATCGGGGTTTAGTCGCAACCAGCTGGAGGCCATCCAGTCATTAATCTCAGTAAGGCAGTTGTTTAGCACATCTACCGCATTGGAAGTTCCTGAGGCAAAGGAAAAGTATAGCTGGGTATCACCAGCATAGCAATGAAAACCCAAGCTATACTTCCTAATAAGCCCTCCCAAGGGTAGCATGTTCACTGTGAACAACATTGGAGTTAATACTGATCCCTGAGGAACTCCGCAAGATAGAAGGCTAGGTGTGGAGGGAAAATTCCCCATCACAACCCGTTGCCACCTGTTGGTTAAAAAAGACTCAGACCAGCTGATGACAGTGCCATTGAGTCTGCAGTGATCCCTAAGGTGGTCAAGCAACACACAATGGTCCACAGTGTTACGTGCGGAGGAGAGATCCAGGAGAACAAAAATTGTCTTATCTCCTCGATCTCTCGCCCTGAGAACATCATTCAGCACCCAAACAAGTATGGTTTCTGTGCTATGTCTCACCCAAAATCCTGACTGGAAGGGTTTGTATAACTCGTGGGTCACGAGGTGCTCTTCCAACTGAAGTGCCACTACCTTCTCCACTACCTTCGCCAAAAAAGGAAGATTAGAGACAGGTCGTTAATTTTCCCTGATCTCTGAATCCAAAGATGGTTTCTTTAAGAGTGGTCTCACCAATGCCTCCTTCAAGGAATCAGGGAAAAAACCCTCAGATAAGGAACACCGGACAATCAGGGCAAACACCGGGCCAACGGTGTTG
This sequence comes from Neoceratodus forsteri, assembly GCA_016271365.2. Lineage (NCBI taxonomy): Eukaryota > Metazoa > Chordata > Ceratodontiformes > Ceratodontidae > Neoceratodus > Neoceratodus forsteri. The sequence goes on from CM057455.1 coordinate 958,668,185, forward strand.
ATGCATCTCATCAAGAAATGTGTCAGCACCAGATCCAGTTTGCAAAAGGTGTGCTTCAGATTGGTCACCACCCCAATGACCTCACTTACCTCCACTGGTCTAAACTCCCCCCAACCAGGCGCAGTGCACTCAGAACACTTCAGGTGACCACTGCCAGCTATGACATTGCTGACTGAAGAAATGCCCTGCTGGATACTGGACACTGTCCGAGAAGAATCGAGCAAACTCTTCGCATTCAGCATCAGAAAAAATCTTCTTCAGCTGTAGACAGGCAGGACGAAGTAGCCTGTCCACAGTCCAAAAAAGTATAGCTGGTCAGTTCTTCCCAGCAGCAATCTCCCTGGACAGGAACACTGCCTTCTTATGGTTGATTGCCCCCTGGTATGCATTATAGTGCACATGCAGGGCCAGTTTGTCCTCCTCCAGGCCAGACTTTCTCCAGCAGCACTCTAACCTCTGGCCCTTTCTCTTCGTTTCCATGAGAACCCCATCATACCATGGGGACCTCAGGATGGAAGATTTGGGTCATACATGGACAGGTGCAAGGGAGTCAATGGTGTTGGATAGCACCTTATTATAAGCACCCACCCCAGCACCAATGCCTCTGACACATGCATCACCCACTCTAGATAGATCGGCTGCTGCCAAAAAACCCTTTGGGGTCAGTCCCCACAAAGGGCGACAGCTCATCATCTCTGTAGGGGAAGGGCATCTGGTCGGAGCCCCAAACATGAACTGCACTGTGCAGGGATCGGACTATACCACCAGATCAATCCTGAGATTATCTATCTCAAGCCCCAGTGAGAACGCCACGTCCAACATGTGGCCACCCTGGTGTGTCGTGGCAGAAACAACTTGTGACAGGCCTAGTAATGACATAATCTGCAGGAGGTTATGACCAAGCCGAGATGATTCGTCATCAGCCCAAACATTGTAAAGACCCTATTGGTTATTGTTCTGGCAGGAGGTTTGGAGAACTTATTCGACCAACAGAACCAGTCAGGGGCGTGGTTGCTGATAGCATCCGGGAGTACAGTAGTGTCAGATATGTGCTTGGGCAGTTTGAGAGTACCCAATCAAGTAAGGTACTTGTGCCAGTCCTATAGTTCATTCTTGTGGGGGTCTCAATGAGTTGTGTAAAGTGAGCTGCTAAGATTGCATCCTTAAAGGGGCTAGCCTCAAGGGGGGAGCCAGTTGACATTGAAGTCACCAAGCAGAATGACTTCAGCATTAAGACCCAGACTACCTAAGCAACCCAGTAAAGAGTCAAGGCCATGGACAGCTTGCCCAGGTAGGATGTAAACTGACAGGACTGTAATGGATTTGTTATGTGCTCCAAGGAGCACCATAAGCAATTACCTATATGTTGTCCCCAGTGCTAGGCAGCGACAGAACAAAACCCTGTATGTTGTCCCTCAGGTAGATCGCACACCCTCTTCCTCATTTGGTCAGCCTACCCTGTCTGAAAATAGCATAGCCAGGAATGAGAGTGGATGCATCGGTGATTTTGGATGACAGCCATGTTTCGACTATTGACAGAACATCTGGGTTGTGTTGAGAAACCCAGGCCTCTAGGTTATCTAACTTAGCAACGAGGCTGAAGATGTTGAGTGAGGCAAAAGTAAGCACGCCAGATTTCTTTTGACAAGCGTCCATTTTTTGGGGGGGTTGGGGTGTATGTTGCTTAAAAGGAGCAGCAGTAGCAGATTTTCCTTGAAATCCCTGTAACCAATTTTGTGCAACCTTTTTGACGTACTCTGGCACATTACATAGGCCCAGCTGAATAATAAATCTAAGAAGGAAAGGTAGTGGGGGTTGCCAGGTGGGCAGCTCACAAGCAAAAACCAGGAAGGCAGAGCCATCTCACCGTGAGTGTTAGGAACTGTGATGTTAATGCCGAAAGGTGAGGTAATGGTGTGGTAGGCATAGAGGGGGTCGCTATCACATGTGGGTTGGACAGAGATTTGTGGCTCATCATTCGCCTTCCAGACAGGGTTGATAGTGAAAGTAGCACTAAGTCTAAATATAGCATGTTAAGCAATGGAGGCATTGCTATGAAATGAGTGGTGAACAAGAGGCTGAGTGCAGTGTCATGGTGAAATCTGGGTGCAGTGATAGAGCTAAGCCGATGCAGGAGGAAAGCAATAGACTCCTTTGTCTAAGGGACAAATCTGGGGAGGATGCAGAGTCCAGTAAGTGACAGCCCTCTTAAGGAGTGGGCCTTCCAGGGGCAAGCACCAGTCAGGAGAGAGGAGGGGAAAGTAGATGGAATAGCTGTGGGTGAGGAGGAGTATTTAATAGAGGCTGGGGATGGCGTGGGCGGGAGGGACAAAATAAAAGGGTAAGAGAATGCACCGTAAATAGCGCTACACTAGCATGGATTCAAAGATTCAGGAAGAGATAGAGAAAACTATAGCTGGTGGCCTGAGGCTGTAAAGTGGCCAGTGGAGACCAGCTATGGGAATAAGGAACCAATCAGAAAAGCAACACTCAAGCTACAGCTTCCTACGGCTGAGAGTGTACACTGCGGAGCTACCGAGTGGGCAGGAGGTTGCAGGCGGCTGGCTTGGGTTCCTGGCTGGGTCTGCTAGCCCGTTCAGGGATGGAGAAGCCCTGGAGCAGCTGAAAGAGTAGGGGAGAAGGGAAAGATCAGTCAGGGATATAGGCCTGAGTCGGCACCTCAACACAAATCGGTGGGCGGGTCAGGAGGCTGAAACAAAAGCTGAAGGAGTGAGACTAGACCCCCACAAGAGCACTCATTGGCACTTCTTAAATAGAAACAGTTTCAGCTTCCCTAGTGCCTACTCTGGGTCTCCAGTCCCCGATTAGCTGAATGTTGAGACCGGGACCACCGGGGGTGCACGCGTGCGGCTGCAGGAATGGCCAAAAAATGACAAGGCGCTAGTGCATATGCACGGGCTGCCTGACTGCATCGAAGTGAAAAGCCAGGTTTGCAGCTATGCAGTTCAGCTCCTCTGGCCTGGTTTGGAACCAAACTGCTGCAAGGGCCATAAGTAGGCTTTTAGAGGAAAATGAGGACTGGGCAGAAGGCAGAGAGCAGATTGGGGGAAATGGGAGAACGGAGGCTCAGAACAACCCACCGAGGGGCAAATTGCAGATATGTTCTAGCTGGGTTATACCCTCCCTTAAACACTTGGCATCCGTGCAAAGTCCATAGCAGGGACCTGTAAACATTAAGCATTCAAGCCTTAACATGTAACACATTTTATACATTTCTATCTAGACACCTGAATCCTTTCTGCCTCAAACAGTCAGATACCTTTGCAATAAACAGCATATTATATACAAACAGTGGTCACAGTATTCGGTTTGCCATTTAATGTGTATACCCTTTTCCATTTTATCCTCATTCAATGTTTAAAGATACCTGTACCTTAAATACATACTTTTCACCCTTCTTTTCCCATAGGTACTATCTTTCACCTTCCCTTTTTTTCATTTTGCCAACTTCCCTCTGGACCTGGGGGATTTAACATTAACATGGCACATAAATATTTTGGGCAGTGACCTGGGGGTAACATAAACATCTTTATGGACCACAAATAGGGATAAATCAGTGGGCACCCCAGGAGAGTCATATGTCAGTTTGAGCAGAGGCTTAACAGTCTTCCCCAAACATCTTAAGGGTATGTGCTCTTCTGCCCTGGTAGTCACCTCCTGTGCAGAGGAGAGATCAATATCAGTTGCTTCTGGTTCTTTGCCTGCCTCTGATTCCTCTGCGGTACAGTGCTCAGTCACCAAGTCTGCATCCTCTCTCTGGCCAGGGGAACTGTCTTTTGGCCACTCAAAAAGCTCAGTCAGACCAGTGTTCAGGTTCAAAGTGAGCTTTTCAAGAGGCATTGTTTCAGGGGAACTGCTCTGGAACCACTCAAAAGGATCTGCCAAACTAGTGTTCAAGTTCAGGGTGGTTCCTTCAAGGGGCATAATCAGAGCAGCTTCCCTTTCAGCGCCCTGTTCAGCAAACACAATTTGGTCCATTTCCACAGGCTCATCACTGCCTTGAGCATCATTCACTCCATAGGTAGGCCCCTCCAAAACAAATGCAGTATCTATCTCTCCAGGTCGACTGGGACCAGGTGGTTCTGCTGAGGATGCGCTGGCCACAGTTTCTGATGTCAGTGGAGCTCCCTGAAACAACCTGACCAGCTCAGGAGTGGGATAAAAACATGCAGGATTAAAATTGAGCTCTTCCTCTGATTCACCATCTGAATCCTCCCCCCTTGGGGGCCTCATCTGTCTGAACAGGATCAGCCACTGGGTGATCACTATTTTGTTTGCTCTGTCGCCTGTGTGCAGCAGCTCGAGTAACTGGAGGTGTGGGAGGGTCTGACATGTCTGGTGCTGGGCCAATCAACTTATCTCCAATGGGCAGGAGATGATTTCTGTGAATGACCTTGTGTCCACTGGAGTCCCCTTCAGGCTGAATCTTGTAAACTGGCAGTCCATTCAATTTCTCCAACACCAAATAGGGTGTACTACCCCACCTGTCAATAATCTTGTGTTTCCCAGGGATGCCCAAACTCCTTAGCAACACTCTGTCCCCTGGCATTAATTCTTGCACCTGGACCTTCTTGTCGTACCTTTCTTTGTTGGCTCGATTCTTTGTGGTGGCCACTTCAGCCACTAAGCGGTAGGCATCATTTAGCTGTTGAATCAGCTTTTGTACATATTGCAAACAGTTTCCCTCTTTAGTTCCATCAGCGGATACCCCAAAGCATAAATCAACGTGAAATCGGGCCTCCCTCCCAACATGAGGCTTCATGGGGAGAACCCGGTTGCTTCATTTCTGGTGCAGTTATAGACATGGACGAATGTGCTGACCCACTGGCTCCAGGTGCATTTATCTCTGGGGTTCAATGTTCCCAATATGTCTAGCAGGGTTCTATTAAACCTTTCAGGTTAGGGGTCGCTTTGGGGATGGTAAGGTTTTGTTCTTGATTTTTGGATTACCCACAGAGATAGCATTTCTTTTATCAGCCTACTTTCAAAGTCACAACCTTGGTCCAAGTGGATCCACTGTGGCACCTCATAATGCATGAAAAACTTTTCAACTAACACCTTTGCCACAATGGAAGCCTTCTGATCTTTAATGAGGTATGGATGTACATACCTGGTGAAATGATCCATGACCACCAGAATGCTTGAGATGTTCTTGGAGTCTGGTTCCAAGCTGAAAAATCAATACAAACCAGCTCCATAGGTGCACTCATGGTAATGTTTACCAGGGTTGGCCTTTTGCGGGAGGACTTTCCTCTGAATACTCCTGTGACAAGTCTTGCAACACTGTTTCATGGCTTGCCCCATTTTGGGCCAATAGAACCTGTAGTGAGCCAGGCCTGACGTGCATTCACTGCCCAGGTGGCCCATATCATTGTGGAGAGATTTGAATACTGTCTCTTGGAACCTCTCTGGTAGCACCAACTGTATGCAAAGCACCAGCTGCTGGTCTTGCACTTTTCAATACAGTAAGCCATTCTTTATCTTTAACTTTGACCTTTCCCATAACATCAGCCGGGCATTGGAGTGTCTAGTGGTCACTTGTTGAATCACCCCCTCTCTGTAGAATCCACAGCACCTCACCAATAGCTGCGTTGGACCTTTGCTCTCTTATTAGATCATGGCTTGTTAACTGAGGTAAGGACTTCAAATCCAAAGTGGTCCGGTGGCAGTACACTACAGGAAGGCAATTTTCCAGGGCTTCCAGGATGTCCACTCGACAGGGAACAGCCTCTGATGCTGAAGATTCTTCAGTGTAAAATTTCTTGCACAAGGCATTTACCATCTGCTCAGATATCATTACCCAGTTCCAATTTTCACCAGGACAGGCCGAGGGGCATTGGGGCAAAGCATCAGTATCTACATGATTTAAACCAGGGCAGTACTCAATGCAGTAATCATAGGTGGATAAGGCTGACAGCCACCTATGACCAGCCGCATCAAGCTTGGCTGCTTTTTGAATGTAAGGCAGTGGATTGTTATCAGTCATCACGGTAATTTTGACCCCATATAGGTATTCTTGGAACTGGTCTACAGTGGCCCACTTGAGTGCAAGGAACTCCAGTTTGAGCACCGGGTATTTCCTCTCTGCTGGATTCAAACTCCAACTATCATAAGCAACTGGATGCAGGCCCTCTGGGTAGTTTTGATACAGGACAGCTCTCAGGCCACTGAAACCAGCACTGGTGTGTAACATGTAAAGTTTTTGTGGGTCGGCATAGGCCAGGACTGGAGCATGGGTTAAACAATAAATGATGTCTTCAAAAGCTCTCTCACAGTCCTCAGTCCACCTTGGGCTGAACGGCTCAGATGGTTTGAAGTAATGCTGCTGCTCAGCAGGAGCCCCAGGATGTTTGGGTCCGTTGCTTTTATTGACTGGAGGGTAGCCTTGTAACAGATTCAGAAGCCATCTAACCACCCAGGTATAATCTTTGATGAATCTCCGGTAATACCCACAGAAACCTAACAGGCACTGTAACTCTTTTAGGTTCTGGGGCCTGGGCCAATTGGTGAGCAGCTCAACCTTGCTGGGGTCTGTTTGGATTCCTTGGGCTGACATTATGTGCCCAACTTACTTGACAGAGGCTTGAAAAAGCTGGCACTTGTCGATAGAAAGCTTGAGACCAGACTCTTCCAAATGATCCAGTACCTTCAGTAACCTCACCTCATTTTCTGTCAGGGTTTTTCCAAAGGCTATTATAACATCTAGATACACTAGGCACTCCAGCAGATTCATATCCCTGAAAGCCCTCACCATAAGGTGCTGGAATGTAGCAGGGGCACCAGAAATGCTTTAGGGCATCCGCAGGAACTCATAAAATCTGATGAGGCATATGAAAGCAGTCTTTTCCCGGTCCTGTGAGGCCATGGGGATCTGGTAGTACCCACTCATCAGGTCCAACACTGAGAAACATTTGCTGCCGTTGAAGCAGTCCAGGGCATCCTGAAGCCATGGTGTTGTATATTGGTCAGGTATGGTCTGCTTGTTCAGGATTTGATAATCGACTCACATTCGAATAGCCCCACTTTTCTTTATCACCACCACTGTGGGTGAGGCATACAGGCTCCTAGACTCCTGAATGATGCCCGCAGCCAACTGTTCTGGGGGAAGCCACCTTACATCATCAATATCTGCTGGGGCTAAGCGCTGAGACCTCTCCCTAAATGGGCACTGATCAGTTAGCCATATATGGTGCTTCTCTCCTGTCACACAGTCTACATCCCACTCGTGCAGGGAAAACACCTTAGTCCTTCTTGGCAGCTTTTGTTGAATCCAAGTCTTCCACTCCTCTGGGAGGGGGAGGAGTTACTAAGATCAAATAAATTAGGATCGATACCAGGCAGGGCACCTCCTCTGGAGGAAGCTGGCTGCACTGCTGTGTCCCCACAATATACTTGGGCTAAGGTGTATTGCTTCCTGACAACCACTTCCCAGTCACTTGCACTGTGACTCTTCTGACATAGGCATGTGCCCTGGCAGGTAAGACACTGAGCTTTACAAGTAGGCCAGCTGGAAATCCATGTTCCTCGGGGGCATCCAACATGACGATCTGGATCTTGTTCTTCACTTCCTTCTTCAGCCGCACCATGCCATCAATATTACACATGGTGTTAGGGGATAGTACTAGTTCCTCCGCATTCTGCCTCTAAACTATGCCTACTGAATCATCTGAATCTTCGGCCGAAGTCGGTGTACTTGCTTCCTGTATGCCTCCCCTATTACTGGGTGAATGGGCAGGACCTTTGCCTTCTGCTCAGCTACTGAGCCCAGCAGAGCTGTGCCAGCCATCCAAACATGTGGGCATTTGTACCCACCAGCACTGGCACCCCATCATATAATTCAGCTTCAGGGCAAAATAGAACCAGAGTCTCGACCATGTCTCCCACTCTGGTCACCTTAGACAGGAAAGCCATCCACACTTTAACATAGCTGAGGTAGGGATAGGCTTTGTCACTAAGACCCCACACATTTAACCCTTCCAGTGGCTGCAGCTGAAGGTGTGACAGGTGTTGGTCATATTAGGTTTTAAAGATGATTGTTACCTGGAAGCCACTGTCTAGGATGACACGAGTGGACACCCCATTTATGGTGACAGTAGTCTCGGTAGATGGTCCCGCTAATGTGTCTATATTTGGTAGGGAAGTCTCTTCAGCTTTTGCAATGGATATTTTTATGTACACTGTGGAGCTGGGCTTGGCAGGGGGCTCTGGTATGCTCCCTTACTGGGCCCTGTTGACGTTTCCCTGTTTCTGGCGTAGTGCTTCAAGCAGTCTGTCTCGTACTCTTGTGGGGTCCTCCAGTGACCTGCATTCCCTTTTCATGTGGCCATCCTTTCCACAGTTATAACAAACTATACCCTCTCTATACTGCCACCTACTGGGTGTAACATGGATTGCATTCAAAATTCCAATAGGGGTGCTGCTAACTACTGGTCTCCACTCAAGAGTTCATTGGCTTGTCTGAGCCACAACTTGCATTTTACACCCTTATAACTCAGTTACTCTCTTCAGCAGTTCGTCCATCTTAACAATAAACTTAGATTCAGCAGGGGGCACCTGTGTCTGCACCCAAGCACCAAACACATTAGAATTTAGGCTGGCAACTGCCACAAGTTGACTTTGAGATTCAGACCGTCCATGGCACGCAATCATTTTGTCAGAGTTAACTACATCTTTACACTCTTTCAACAGGACTTTTCATTCTTGAATCTCACTTGCTGGCATATCTCTATCAACTTGTGTAACAACCACAGAACCATGATGGGTTTCCCGATTGCCCCTGTTCATCTTCAACCTCCCTAACCTCTCGCACCTGGGCCCAGTGGGGAGAGGGGTCATCCTTTCTTTCAGCCAGACTCAGCTTAAGAATTAGCAGAGTGGAGTGACAAGCAGCCTTAAGTACATGGTCTAGTCTCATATGTTTCAAATCTTGGGAGGCTACACCCTCTTTGAGGAATACTTCTTGCAGTGACCTCTCCACAGGAGTCAAAAATGTGGACAAGGGCTCCTCCTCCCACTGCCGGGTAGTCTTCCACATGAGATCCTCACAAGACTCTGGGCTCCCAAAACACTTTCCAGGGCTGTCAAGTACATCTGGGCAGGTGCATCAGGATTAGTGACCCTTAGTGAGTGAATAACCTCTAAAGCAGGCCCATTGAGGCTTTCTCCCAGCCGCTTTCTTTTTTCAGCCTCTGAATACTGCCAGTCCATCCATGCATCCAAATCATCCTCACTTGCTGGGGTGGACTTGACTCAAGAAAACATTCTTACTTTATGATAGGAGTCTAAAGATGGGGGCATATGTCTAGGCTCAACCCCTTCATTCGGTGAGAATGTCTTTGGGGGCTCAGGCACAGCCTTTCCTTGGGGGACAACACTGGTCATAGTTACAATTGGCCATGTTTCAGTTGACCCCTCCAGAACTAAAGCATCAGGGGCCCAGGAGGCTTCTGTTGCCTTTTTACATTCAACCACCACAGTCAAAGTTCCTGTAGCAGTGTCTAACATTCGGCCTTGGACTGCCACTTGACTCAACCCATTTATGGCAGAAAAATGTCCCTCTATAGTCCCTGTAGCTAACTCAGGGGGTACCTCCAGGAGCAGGAGGGATTTCAGGAGATTCATTTCCTGACCCCCACTGCACTCAACCAATCATAATTTATCTGCCTCCTTGACCATAATTTTGGGTTTGGGGAGGTTAGAACTGGGGTTGGGGGAAACAATAGTGGCCATTTTACCAGTGGTATCCAGGGTGGGCATGGTTGGTGAAAAGGATATCCCAGCAGTGCCTCTAGAGATATAGCCCAGGCACTGTGTGCCAGTGGACTACTACCCCTGCCTGTTGACTATCACACAGGTTAAGGGACCTAGGTTCTGTTACAGTGGTGATTGGGGGTTCTATCTCTTTTTCTGAAAGATGCTACCCTCTTGGACTTTGTTGATTCCACTGAGGTACTTAAAAGTTTCTATCATGTCCCCCCTCTCCCTTCCACGTGCACCTGTGATCCCCTGCAGCCCAGGATTCCTCACTCAGTAGAGGTTGGCAGTTTCCCTACCTCGCACCAAGTTGCAGCTGTGATGATTTTCAGTTTTCACCTTTCTCCTGGGCAACAACAAACAGCTCTGGCATGAGCAAGAAGTTCTTCAAATTCCACTTCTGCAGTGGCTTTTTGGCTAGTGACTTGCAATCTCTGATTTCGACCTCCACCTTTCACAGCTGATTTTCAGCAAAACAACAGGCTCCCGATCTCTGGATACCTGCAAACCATTTCTGTCCAAGGTCCTCAGGTTAGAGCCGATGTGCCCACTTCAACTCTGGCACTCACAGTTCCAATTCTCCCTTTCCACAGCTCAGGGTCACTCACAGTTCCAATTGATGCACACTCACTGCAACACTGAATCTGCAAAACAGCAGGAGCTTTCACCAGATATTTTAAATGTTCAGCTGGAACACCACAGTTCTTTTCATCAGAAAAAATCTGTAATTCCAATCCTGAGACACAGTTCCTCCAACCAGGGAAATCCGTTTGACCATCTGAGTTCTGTAAAAGGTTTCTTTCTTTGCAACACAGAGCACTGGTTCCTTCTTGACTCCATCAGAGCCCAGATTGGACTTCTCAAACTGCCCAAAGTCCTAGGGGTTTCACCCAAAAACCCAGTTTCTGATTGGCTGGTTCCTGCTGACAATCACCAATATAAATAGTCATTAGCCCAGTTTGATTATTGATTGGGAAAAGTCTTTGGCACATTGAATTAGTTCACACCTCTTCCCATGAGTAATTTCAACAAGGTTTTGGGTGCCCAGCACAGTGATTGGCTGTCCACAGGGGTCAAAGGCTGCTAACATGGCTGCTGATAAAACAGTCTATATGCAGTCCCACAACAGTTCCCAGCTTTCAAGTCCCAGTGCAGCCAAAGTATATATTTTCATTAAAAAAATGCCCCCCAGTACAAAAGCAGCTTCTTTCACCTATCACCTGGCTACAGAGTTTAATAAATCTGTTTATTCCCCTGCTCATCACTGCTGCCAATATATAATGTCCCCAGGTGCTAGCTAGGCTTGCAACATTAATATTTATATCTCCTCATTAATATTCATGAGGCTAGACTCCCACAGGAGCACTCATTGGTGCTTCTTAAATAAAAACAGTTTCAGCTTCTGTAGCATCTCCTCTGGGTCTCAGGTCCCTCACTGATTACCTGAACTTTGGGATCAGGACCACCAGGGAGGCACTCGTGCAGCCACAGGAATGGCAAAAAAATGACAAGACGCTAGTGTGCATGTGCAGCCTGCCCAACCGCATTGAAGTGAAAAACCAGGTCAGTGGCTCTGCAGTTCAGTTCCTATGGCCTCGTTTTGAACCAAAATGTTGCAGGGACTGGACAAAGGCTTTAGGGAGAAAATGGGGACTGGCCAGGAGTCAGGGAGCAGTTTGGGAGGTACAGGATGGCCCCCTAAGGAGCAAAATGCAGGTATGCCCCTGCATGGGGTTTACATGAGTAAATGATAACATGTGGTGCTTCACAGAACAATGATGGATAACACAGCATGGATTGGGTACACGCTACAACACACATATGGTGGATCCAGTAAAAACAACAGGATTATTTAATGCATTTTAAGAGTGGTCATAATTGTTCCCAAGGTGAGGTAGGTTTAGTTTCATAAACACAAATCATACAACTTGTGCTGGGTCCAGTGAGGATCGGTGAGATTCTGACACATCCCCAGCAGTGCTGAACATTCATTCAGGTGGCATACTGGTAGAGGGGGTTACTAACATACTAAAATGCCAGCAGAATAGGCCTAACGGTCTTTCGTGTCTGCTCGTTTGGTCAGCCCCCACCCTGGGTGCTGACCTTGCTGTCCCCCTCGCCTTCTCTGGCTTCTCCCTTCCCAGTTCTGGATATTCTTGCTGCACTGGATTTTGCTTCCAGAACCCTTCCCTGTACCTGTCCCACCCCTCTTGAACCCCTCCACTGTCTCTGCCTCCACCAGCCCTCTAGGCAGTGCATTCCATGGCTCCACCACCCTCTCAGTGGTAGCACCTCCTCCTTTCTCCCTGAATCTTCCCCTCCAGCTTCCACCCATGCCTCTAGTGGCCCCTTCCTCCTTCCTTAAGCACCTGACTGTTCCTCCCTATTTACCCTCTTCATGTTCCTGAAGACCTCTATCATGTCCCCCAGTCCTTCTCTCTTCCAATGTGTACATATTTAGCTCTTCGAGCCTCTCCTCATAGGTCCTGTCCCCAAGCCCCAAATCATTTTGGTTGCCCTCCTCTGGACCCTCTCCAGGAGGTTAATGTCCCTCTTTAAGTGTGGCCTCCAAAACTGCATGCAGTACTCAAGGTGCGGCCTCACCAAGCAGTTATACAGAGGAGTATCACTTCCTACTTCTGGAGGTGATCCCCTAGCGATGCATCCCAGCATCCTGTTGGCCTTGGCTGCTGCCCTCCTACAAGTCTCAGAGTTGTTCATCTTGACATCCACCACCACCCCCAGGTCCCTCTCAGCCATCGAGACTTGTAGCATTTCCCCCCAGGGTGTACACTTGGCCTGGGTTTCTGGCCCCCAGGTGGAGTACCTTGCATTTTCCTGCATTGAACCTCAGCTTCCACTTTCTAGACCATCTTTCCAGAGCCTCCAGGTCCCCCTGTAGGGCCACCCTCCCCTCCTCCCCATCCACCACCGCCCCCAGTTCGAGTCATCTGCAAAGAGACTCATCTCACTCCTGATTCCTGTCCTTATGTCAGATCGTAGGCGTTGAACAGAAGGGCCCAGGACTGATCCCTGTGGGACCCCACTAATGACCCTCCTGGGGATGAGACTATCCCACCAACTACGACCCTCTGGGTCCAGTCCTGGAGCCAATTGCCTATCCATCTGATCATCTGGTTCCCCACCCCATTTCTTCCAGCTTATCCAACAGGCCCACATGAGGAACAGAGTCAAATGCCTTGCTGAAGTCTAGAAAGAGGACATCCACTGGTCTACCCAGGTCCAAGGCACTTGTCACCCAGTCATAGAACTCCACCAGGTTTGTCTGACATGATTTCCCCGGGATGAATCCATGCTGTCTATCGTCCAGGCACCCTGACTTATCCAGGTCCCCCCCCAGCCACTCCTTGACAATGCCCTCCATCACCTTGCCCACCACCGATGTCAGGCTGACAGGCCTGTAGTTCCCTGCCACCTCCCTTGATCCCTCCTTGTGGATAGGCACTATATGCACCACCTTCCAGTCTTGGGGCACCAATCCTGTCCTCAGAGAGATGGTGAAAAGCTCTGCCAGGGGTTTCGCCAGGACATCTGCAAGTTCCTTCAGCACTCTGGGATGTAATTTATCCGGCCCCGGTGTTTTCTCCGTCTTAAGGGAGCTGAGGGCTTCCCTCACTCTCTCTGCTGTGATTTCCACTTCTGGTACCTCTTCTCCCTGCTTAGCCCTCCCCCACCTGCCAGTGATGCCTCCCCTCTCCCCAGACCTGCCCGATCGGTGGGGTCCCCCTCCTCAGTATCTCTTTCTCCCTCCATGTATGATGCACTGCCCCATTTTCCCTGGTGAAAACTGAGGTGAAGTACTCATTTAGTACCTCAGCCTGCTCCCCGGGTCTTGTGCCCATCTCTCCCCTGATTTAATCCTGCTAATCTGCCCTTCACCCTTCGTTTTTCCCCAATGTATCTAAAGAACCCTTGTTCCCTCTCCTAATTTCCCTGGTCAGGTTCTGCTCCTTCCTTGCCTTAGCCGCCCTCACCACTCTAGTGGCCCTTCTAGCCATCAGCTCGTACTCCCCTCGATCCCTTTCACTCCTTGAGCACTTGAATTGCTTATAGGCTGCTTTTCCCGCACCACCTCCTGGACCTCCCTGGATCCACCAACAGGGTTTTTGGGCCCTACCGCATTTTTGTCTTTACTCTTGCACAGGTGCTGGTAGCATCCTGCACCCTCTCCTGATGATTTCCACCTACTATCAGCGTCCATGTCTGACCCAATCCCATCCAAATGCTCCTTAAGGATCCTTCCCATTTCCTTAAAATCCGCCCCCCTGAAGTCGGTTACTTCCATCTTTGTGCAGCCTTCTACCCCTCCTAGGTCCAGGCAGAACCAGACCGTGGCATGACAGATATATTTAAGGGCCAACTGAGCCAAGTGAGGAGATACTTTTATCCTTTTGATCTAGTACTCCACTGGATTTATGGAGATTGCCTCTGGAACCTCAGTGAAATAACAGCTCAGTAGATTGATGGATGACAGTGGCTGCTGTTCTGTTCTCTTCTGTTGTTCAGCCTGCAAAGATAAGCTGAGCTCATTTCAACAATTACCCTCCTCCTCAAGGGTTTCAGGATTGGATTTACTTTGTGAAGTCTGACACCAACTCGGCAATAGGGTTATCTGCTGGTCCCACCAACCCAAGCATGCAGAAGCTGAGTTCAGAGCACGGCTGCTTCTGAAACTCAGTAACCCTGTGTGAGGGCATTATAAGGTGTAGTACCCCACACTTGAATCACGGTTCCAACATAGTAGCAAAGTTGTACATTTTATTGCCACACAGATCTGAGAAGTGAATGTCCCAATTTGTAGTGAGGTGTTCCACAAGGGCGGTCACTGTGCATGTGATTGGGTTTGGATCCTTCTTAGCATTTTCACTGAATCTTATCGTAGCTTTTTTTGTCAGAATCTGTACTCTTGGGATGACCTGACTTAGCAGTGCCAACTCAGACTAAGGTCACAAGCACTCCTTTCAAATTGGCCTAACACTTCTACCAAGCCTCCAACTACAGCCCAGTCTTGCTGTCCAAGGACTCCCCGTATCACTTTCCATGCTTAGCTTATGAAGGGCCTGCTTTTGCTCCAGACACCTTTGCAACATACAGTATATGTAGTAGATGGGATTCCTCCAGGTCTGTACATCCTGAATGAGATGATGCTCAGACATTTGGAGATGATCTTGCAGGTGATGGAGATGGTTTGTGGCTTTCACTGAGTGATGGAAGTGGTCACATATGATTCTGGTGACTCTGACTGTCTGATTTCCCTCAGTTGTGTTTGATAAAGTCTTTGTCACTACCAAACTGAGTATATGAGCGAAGCAGTGTATCCCCTCAAAATTTCCATCTCTCAGTGCCTTTAGCATATTTGTGGCATTGTCTGTGACCACAAACTCTACTTGCAATTGCTGCCCTCACTCCATGAGCTTAGCATCTCTTGCAGGAAAGCAGCTCGGTGATCCTTTTCCATAACATATATACAAAAATGACTGGCCCCCTTAGAGGTTATGATTTTTAAGGACAGGTTGCAACACTTGGGTCTCTTCTCCTTAGAACAAAGGAGAATGAGATGAGACCTATTGACAATGTGCAAAATAATGAGTGATCCTGAGATGATGGAGGAAATGGGTATAGCCATCCAGGATAAACCAAAAAGCCTAAGGAGACATAAATGTCAAATAAAAATGGATACAACCAAAAAAAACAGTAGATGCAATTTCTTTCTTAACAGAACAGGCAGGTTATGGAATAGCTTACCTAATAATAGTGTAGACAGCAGTTCTGCAGATTTTTTGGAAAAGGAAATAGACGATCTCCTACTAAACAAGGGACTGACCTGGACTTGCTAATGCGGGGAACAGTAATAATGGGCAGCATGCCTTCTTCCGTTCTATATCCAGTATAAGCACCCAGTGTAAACAGCCACATTTAGCAAAGCAGACTTGCAGGGAGAGGGGAAAGAGACAGAACCAAATCCAATGCCACCATCACCACCAGTACTACTATGTCTGCCACACCCAGTGTGCCGTCAGTGACACATATATATGATTTGAATTCATTCTGGTCCATATGTCGGTTATGCAGTGGAACACCAGACTCACAACCTGTATTAGTAGTCTGTCAACTGCCTTTCTCAAATCACAGCAAATGTTGTGGACAACATCCTGTGAAAATGTGGTCTGTGAAGGTATATTATACCTGGGGTGCAAATGCTGCAGCAGCTAATGGACACCTGTGTTTTCCACAATGGAGAATGGCTGCAGATCCAAGGCCATCATTTCATTCATTCATTCATTCATTCATTCATTCAATTTTGGTGACTGGGTAGGTCCACTGGGCCCTGAAGGCCCCTTTTTCAGGGGCGACCCAGAATTAGTTACATACAGTAAGAAACATATTGCTTATACAGTACATGAAAGAGCAGGCCACATTTGAATCCAATCAAGACATTTCACAACAATGTGACAGACAGTTCTTAGTTGGTGAGTCCAATGTATTATCACTTTGGGTCAGCTCCCTGTAGGCAAGTCCGATGTGCAAACTCATTAGGACTAGACCTCTCGGCTGGGACGGGGTTAGTATAGAACAAGAACAGGTGGTAGCAAGCTTACAGCTTAGGGTTGATGAGAGGATTCAGCAAGACAGTTGTGAATACAGGAAGACTAGATTTTAGGTTTGCAGTGCCACTAGTAACTTTGTTGTACTAAGCTCAGGTGCAGAAGCAAGTGCTCTTGTCTAGCAGGTGCTCATGGAGCCCTTTGCAAAAGGTGCCCAGGGAGATAGCTCTCTGATGGTGGTCAGGGAGCTTGTTCCACAGTGCAGGAGCTGCATGAGTAAAGGATTTGCTACCAGCTGCAGTCCTTACCCTGGGAATTTCCAAGAGACATCGTCCAGAGGTGCAGAGCTGACTACCAGAGCACTTTGGGGCTAGTAGGCCAGCTAGGCTTGCTGGGGGTGGTCAGTGACAAGTTTGAATGCATTGCATATTAGGGAGTATTGTAGCTGGAGGCAGAAAGATGGCCAGTTCAGGGAGGTCAACACTTTGCAGTGATGTCGCCTTGGGTGGGACATTGTGGCAAAGCATGCTATTTTATTGTAAAGTGTTTGCGTCCTGTTTTGCTTCTGTTTTGTGATTCCCTGAATTACTGATGCAGCATAAGTCAGGGTTGGGAGAAGGATGCTTTTTGCTACGGTGATCCTGGTTTCCTGGATCAATTGGGCATTCAGGCAATAGAGCAATCCATGTTTTTGGTGTATATTTCTAGTTGCCTGGTCTACATGTGGTTTCAGTGTGAAGCCTTGGTCAATCTTCAAGCCCAGGTATTTAAAGGACTTCACTACTTCTATTGGAGTGCCCAATGAGGAGACCGGGGAGGGGCTCCTGTCATGGCCTAGGGTTCTTGGCCCAATCAGCATGGCTTAGGTTCTTTTGGCATTTAGGAACAGCCTGTTATCTATGAGCCATCTTTCCAGTGATGTGAAGTCCAACTGAAGTTGAGGACCCAGGTCAGCAGGGTTAGATGAGGTTCTGTATATAAGAGCATCGTCAGCACACTGGACCACTGAGCCGCCTCTGCGGTGACTGTTCATGTCATTCACAAACAAAGAGAACAAGTAGTGGGCGAGTATTAATCCTTGTGGTACCCCTCCTTGAGGGGAAGTGCTTCTGAGGTAGTCCCTCTCCATTTGACCTGTTGGGACCGGTTGGTCAGGTAGCTATGGAACCAGGTTAAGGAGTGGTGATCCAAGCCGAGATTACTCAGCTTGTTTAGCAGGAGGCTGTGTTCTACTAAATCAAAGGCCTTGGTCAGGTCTATGAAGATTGCCCCAGTAGGGGTGTTGTCATCCAAGGCCATAAGGACATCAGTGGAGAATCGGATGAGTGCCGTGTCAGTCCCGTGTTTACATCTGAACCCATTCTGAGTATCCACTAGCAGCTAGTTTGTCTCCAAATAGTCTCAGAATTGGCAGTAGACCAGCCTTTCCTGTATTAAATTGGTGATCTGCTGTGCTGTTGGATGTGATGCTTAGTATTTGGTGCAGACATGGAAGGCTTGCATGATGGGTGTGTCAAAGATGTAGTGGATCATGTGGATTCTGACTTTGAGCCCATGGGGGAGGATGTTGAAATAACCTACTCACCAGAGGAAGGTCCACTGGGTGATGCTCCTGTATGAGGATGAACTCTAAGTGGTATAGGAGTGAATGACACATTGTCTGTTTCAGTAACAGAACCACTTTCAATACTTTGTGCTACTGGACCAGTACCAGGAGAAAGACAGACAGACACATGTTGTGGAAGGGGAGGAGCCACTATGGATCTCTGCAGAACATGGGGATGTTTCATTCAGTGGTGGTTCATCATTGCTGTTGAGAGATTTGAAAGTTTTTTTCGGTATACCAATGCTACCTCGACAACTTTACCATGACTGACACTACAGCGAAAACAGCGCCAGGTCACTGTAGTGTCAACGCGGGACCCCGGCACTGCTTTCTGGGGATATTGTACACCCTCCCTGAAGCAACTTTGCCGCGGAGTTGATTATCTAAGTAGTGAGGGAGCGGGAGGCAAAGTCCCCTATGGAGGGGTTCAGAGGGTAAATTCCCCTGAAGAAAACAATGTTTGTTGTGACTCCCTTTATGCCAACCACAAATGCAGTCAACATAAAGGAGTTGCTGTAACATCGGTCGACCAACTGTCATAGATCCATTTTTTTCCATGGCTTATAGTAGACTGGCACGCAGAACATACTGCCTTTCTTGCATCATCTTTCTCAATAGTAATGTGCAGCCACACTGCACTTTTTCCCCTGCAGACAGTAAAAGTGTTGGCCCCAGTAGGGTGACCATGACCACATTTTGCCACTTTCCCCTCATCAGACCTGAGTACAGTGGGTGTTATGCATGTTCGTTTTCTACAACTGGTGTAATTGTAGAACTACTTTGTGTTTTTTTTTTCTTCTGCTGGAGTCAGTAAAATGCTAAAAAGACAGGGTGGATTGCTTGTTTTTTTTTAGGAAGAGGAGGAGGGTGACCAGTGTGTTTGGCAACTTCACGTTCCCACATTTCACTAAGATACTGTATGCCTCATATTTTGCCTCATCACCAAATTAGCTTAGGTGGGTATCATTGCTAGATGATGTATTAAGCATCTCTTGTGACTCTGGGAGATATTCAAACCCAGAAGAATGCTTCTCTGACTCCTCAACATCTACAAAAAAAAATGTAGCAAGAGAAAACTTACAAGGCTGAGCAGCACTACATTTTGGCAACACAGTTGTGGTCATTGCCACAGTCTCAGGGTCAGTGGCACTGTACCTGTGCTCATGAGCACAGTTGAAAAGGTGGTAACAGTGGTGACAATAGTCCTGGTGACAGCATTACAAGCAGGACCCGCAGTGGAGACAATAGCCATTATGGAATAGCTTATGATAACAGTTTTAGTAGGCCTGGTGACAGCAGTAAAAGCAGGACTCACAATAGAGGCAAATCCTGTGGTGACAGTGGTTGTGCAGGCAGCACAAACTACATTGCAGACTGTTGTGGCAATGGTGGTGATCACAGTCAGTATTGTGACAGTGGTGATGTCACTAGTATATAAAGGATTTGCTGTGGCTGCTGAAATCACGGCACTAGTGGTGGTGGGGAGGAGCATACTAGTGGGGCATGTAGTTGCCATGGTGGCAGGTGTGGGAGCAGCACTACAACTGCTAGCAGGGGTGACTTCTTCTGTGACAGGTTATGTCAGCTGTAAAGCCCTCCTACTTTTATAAAATGATGGTTCTGCAAATGCATTGTCAGTAGTAATACTAGAAGTTGTGCTTATAATAGTACTAGTACTACTCCTAGTCCTAGTTACACCAGAACGTGAAGGCTTCTCAGGGGAGAACAATATTTTTGAGTGATGAATACGCCCAGACCTTCTCTCACTCTATTTCCTCATGACTTGGGGGTGGTGACGTAGATGGCTTGCTGAAGCAGGACCAACCATGTTTATGGACTGCTGAGTCATGGTCTGTATGTCTGTAACAGTGTGTATTTGTCATTAGTGTTTATGCTGGTGCTTCTTGCAAAATATAATAATACCCACACCACTCAAGTAGCAGCTAATAAAAACAGGCTGATACCAGAGAGAGCTGGAGTCAGCCATCAACTTCTCAGTCGCACAATAAAATAAGCATGGAACGGTACTCCACACAGCACACACACAACTCAGTGAATCAAGCTGGACACAGACAGAAATACTGCAGCAGTTTAGAAAAGAATTATGCGTACACAGCCGTGCACATGCAGGAGCACAGACTCACAAAATGGAAAAAACATGCGTGCACAGGTTGTTCATGCACAGTGGGCTGGGGGAAGGAGGAGTCAGTTGACACCCACCTCAGTCATATGGGGAACTAAGCCTGTAACCAGATGACAATCAACAATAATTCAATGTGTCAAGACTGACCCAAGGAAAAAAACTCTTAACAGGTTTCAAAACACAAAAAAAAGTGTGCAGACAGTCATGCATATGCAGGATGCAGCTTCCCAAAACAAAAGTACAACGTGCACACAGGCAACATGTGTACAGTGAGCTGTGAGAGGAGGAGAGTCAGCCAACAACCTTTTCAGTTGTGCAGTGAACTGAGTCCAAAATCAGACAACAGCATAAAAAGCAAGAATTTGTCACTGTCGAATGTCTGCCGCTGGTATTGCTGTTGTACCAGGTCTTGCTTGTACACATTTTTACTATATATTTCCCCAGGATACAGCAGATGAGATGCAATATCTTATTTTCAATGGTGCCCTGATCTGACACATTGTTAGATTGTAATTACCCAGGATAGGGCACCTGAGAGGCAGTATTCTACTTTTAAGTGGGCTCCCACATTTTAACCCCAAATGTCCTACAGTCTTTTCATGACCTGATGTTATGATCAAGATAGGAGGAATTTTTTAAATCTCATCTGAAAAGTGATTTCACTGTGCGACTGTGGAAACAAGTTCTGGAGGGGATTTGAAAAATGGCACCTGCAATGTTGATGAGATGGGGTAAAACAAGGGATATGCTGAACATTAGGGGGCCAAAATCTGCAAAAAAGAAAGTTATGGGTAAATGTTGGAACAATGTGTTTCCTCGTTACATAGTTGTTTTTTCACTTTTTATTCCAGATTTTTATGACCACTTCTAAGCATGTCTCGTGTCATTTACAAAACAATGGCTGAAACATAATTTTGCACCACAAGTGTTAAACACATTTGGGGTAGGATTTGAGAAATGACAGCTGTCACTTGCACGAGGTGGTGTGAAAAAATGGCTATGTTGAAACGTCGGGGTCAAAATATTGAAAATTACCACAGTTACAAGTGTGCATTGAAAAATTGCAATGTAAACTCCTAACTTTGTTGTTTTCTCATATTTTAACCCCAAATTTTCAACTTAGCCTTCTTATGACCCCACATAGCCTTCTTTAGTTTAGTTTATTGGTCTAGGAATTAATATCTTTGAGCCAGGGCTCTTTTACAAAGGTTCCACGTCACAGAGAACATCAGCAAATACAATAGACATTACAGGTAATACTAAAATGGAAAAGTTACATAATAAGTTTGCTATATACAGGTTAAGGCAGGAAGTTATAATAAACATGCTTTTAACAGTTTCATGGGAGTAGACAATTTCGAAAAGTAAAGAAACTTCCAGTGAGATGGAGATCATTAGGATCAAAGGGAGGCAAGACAGGAGGGAAAAGCGGTGAGCAGTCGAATGAGTGAGAGGGGACAGAAAAAAGGAAGAAGGAGGGGAGAGTGAGTTGGGTGGCAGACAGGGATAGTAGCGGTATGTGCGGGCTCATTAGACAAGGAGAGTAGGCCTTGGATGTGAGGATGGCCACTGAGGAGGAGGAGGAGTAGACTTTATCGAATGCAATCACAGTTGCTAGTGTTGGTGAGGTGAGCGTACAGCATGGTTTTGAAAGCTCCGAGAGCGAGGTTGAGGATAGAACAGGTGGCCTTAGAGCATTGAACCATGTTGGGGCCCTGAATGTGAATGATCTTTGTCCCTGTGTCGTCCGACATCTGGGAACCAGGAGAGGTTGGTGTACAGATCTTGTGGAGGATCGTATGCCAGGATTTGGACGGAGTTGGTTTTGGATACAGAGTGGGGTCAGACCCAAGATAGATTTTTTTTTGCCATTATGCAGGTCAGATATATAAAGCAATTTGATAGTTGCAGCCAGCCTGCTTCTTGGTAGAGCTTGCACGTGTGAGTCAGTCTTTGAGCCCCCGTGAGGAGCCGGCAAGCATTATTTAGAGTGATTGAGACACGCCTTAGTGCCATGGTGGTAGCTGAGCCATATATAATAAGGCCATAGTCAATGATAGAGATTATGGAACTCTGAATAGCTATCCTCAGTGCCGCTTGGTTTAGAAATTGACGGTTTCCGAAATAGGATTCCAAGACATTGGTTCACTGTTTTTGCCGTGTTGTCAATGTGGGTTGCAAAGGTGAGCCCTTGGTCAAAAGTGATGCCAAGGTATTTGAAAGTATTTACTTGGTCCAGTGTATTTCCAGCAGAGGTTAGTATGGTGAGTGGAGTATTTCTATTTTTGTTTTGATGATTGGTAAAAAGCATGGCTTTTGTTTTTTTGTGGTTAAGCACAAGTGTACTATCCAGGAACCACTTTTCAACACTAGAGAGAAGGCAATTTGCAGGCTTTTACGTAGGGAGTTTGGGTCTTTGTGAGAGGAGAGAATCACAGCATCATCAGTGTATAAGATTATTTTTTCCAGGCAGAAATCTGGGAGGGAGTTTAGGAACAGGCTAAAGAGGAGCGGGCCAAGAATAGATCCCTGTGGTACACCCGAGAGGACTGGTTTGAAGTCGGAGAGTTTATTAGAGAGTTTTACAGCCTGTGATCGATTTGACAGGTAACTTTTTATCCAAGCACTTGGACCTTCAGCCAGGCCTTGGCTGGTCAGTAAGGAGGTAAGTAGGCCATGATGGACTGTGTCAAAAGCTTTAGTGAGGTCAATAAAGACTGCACCGGTTTGGCACCCTTTGTCCAGGGCTGAGTGGACTTCTCCAGAGAAGTCAAGTAAGGCTGTTGTAGTACTTTGTCCTTTCCTAAAGCCATGCTGTTGATTACAGAGTAGATTGTACTTGTCCAGGTAGTCAGAGAGTTGATCTGCCAATATACGTTCAAGTGCTTTGGAGAGGGGTGGGAGTATTGAGATCGGTCGATAGTTACCTGTTGAGATTTTGTCCCCCCCTTTGTGCACTGGCGTTCTTAAGAACCCACCTCGTGAACAAAGACAGAGAACATTTTCAAATCCTGCCCAAAAGGTGATTTCGTGCCACAAGTGTGAAAACACATTTTGGCCAGGATTTGAAAAATGATAGCTGTTAGTTTTTTTATTATATTTTTACCCCAAATTTTCAACATAGCCTTCTTATGACCCCATCTCATGAACAAGGGCAGAGAAAATTTTCAACTCCTGCCCAAAAGGTGATTTTGCACTGTGACCTTGAAATCACCTTTCGGTACACAAAAACACATTTTGGACAGGATTTGAAAAATGACAGCTGTCACATTTCATGAGGTGCTGTGAAGAAATGGCTATGTTCAAAATCTGGGTGAAAATATTGAAAATTATCAAAGTTATGAGCCTGCCTTCGCAAATTTCAATGTAGGCTCATAACTTTGTTGTTTTTTTATATTTTTACACCAAATTTTCAACATAGCCTTCTTATGACCCCACCTCATGAACAAGAGTGGATAACATTTTCAGCTCCTGCCCAAATGGTGATTTCACGCAGCAACCGCAAAATCACCTTTCAGGACAGATTTGACTTATTTCTTTGCCATTGTTCATAAGATGGGTTCCCCAAAATGCATGTTGAAAATCAGAGGCAAAAAGATTCAAAAATGGCCAAGTTATGCCACTAAGTTCAAAACCCCATTTAAATACATTGAACCACATACCTGATTTCTTCAGTTTATGGTCAGTCTCAAGATGTGTCTGCAATCCAGAGAGGATTATGGCATTGTACCCCCAAATTGGGTATGTAAGATCTTGGGGGGGTGAGGTGATGGTACTGAGTGGGAGGGTTGGGTGGGGGGACAGTAACAGCAGCAACAGACATTGATGGGTGGTCTTCTTTTTTCATGGGTTAAAAAAAAAATTATGAAGGACAGTTTTCTTTATTTCAGGTGGTGACACTGGAGGATTGGGCACCCCCATTGTCTGCGTTATGTTTTTTGGGGGGGTGCTGAGTTGGAGGGTTGGGTGGGTGGACATTAAAGGCTGTGGCAGACATAGACATCGATGGATGGTTTTCTTTTTTACAGGGTATATATATAAAAAATGATGAGGGATAGTTTTCTTTATTTCAGGTGGTGACACCAGGGGATTGGGCACCCCCAGCATCAGTGTTATGTTTGTTGGGGGTGTGGGGTGTGGGTGCTGAGTGGGAGGGTCGGTTGGGTAGACAATAAGGGCAGAGGAGGCAGCAGACATCAATGGGACAATTTTCTTATTTGCAGGGTGTAATTTAACCACAGCAGGCTGATCATAATAGCTCATTTGTGCTTGCTGGGTGGCATAGATCAAAGGAAAGAGCCGACCTATGATTGGATCAGCTTCTCTTTGAAATACACAATGTTTCTGCCCAGCAAGCTGCAACAATGTCATGATCAGCCTGGCTAATGATTGGCGTGACACTGATGAGCTCCTTGCAGACCACTCTGCATTGAACTGACACTGTCACACCCCTCATAAGCCACTCTCCTAACAAAATGTTTGCCATGCGTGCATTCATGGCAAACATAAACATACAAATTTGCTTCACAAAACAAAAATCCTGGAGGGGCTGTGTGGAAGACAAAGCTAAACACAACAGTGGGGACGGGGCACTCAGCAAAAACTTTAAACCCATACTGTTACTGAGCCCTGTAACAGTTGCTCACTAAATGAAAAGCCAAGCCTGACTTTTCTAACAAAACAATCCTGATAAGAACAAAATGTGCTTCAGTGAAAAAAATCCCACTGCTGGGGGCAGTACTGTGAAACTGAAAGCAGTCAGAAAGGGGTGTCATTGCATGTGTGTACATACGCGCGCACACACACACACACACACACACACACACACACACTCCTTTTCCTTGCAACTGAGCTCAGTTCTTTATTTATGCTTTTTCCTGTCCTCTTGGTGATACCTCACCTTTGCCCCCCCAGCTCTGGACACACCTCCCTGAAGGACTTCCAGCCTCATGGCAGGGCCACCCCTGGAGCACAGACCACCTGGGTACCCCCGCAGGGCCACGCCCAGGCTGGGAGATGACCGGAGAATCACAAAACACGGAGGAGGGTTTTCTTGTTTACCCCTGAACCCCCCAAGGACAATGACATGTGATGAGGCCAAGGAAGTGGGGCACACAAAAATACACCTCCACTCCAGACTCCTGCTACCACCCTTCCCATCCATGTAGCGCCCAACTGCACTGCCATCCAGTAGCTCCAGATGGCAGAAAACTATAGATGTAAATCCACCCTAGGAGAGGAGAGCTTGCCATATGGCCACTCAATCCAGCTCCCACCCCCAACCAACCCCTGATGACCCAGACACATTACTGAACCTGGGTTACCAGCATAGCACAAGGTGTGATGTCCAGCACCTCAATCCTCAGCACCACCAGGCTGGCCTGAGCTCAGTTTCAATTATTAAAACTGAAAATGCAGTCAGAAATGGTTGATACTGACCAAAATAAAACCTATAGCTAACCAAAAAAATTTTTTTGGAAAGTTATAGGATACAGAAGTAGCTAAGCTAAATGACTGTTTCCTGTTCTCTACCAACTCAGAGAGCGGTGGCCCATTGTAGCATGACACCCCAACAGCGAAACCCGAAAACAGACTATTACAGCCACAGTCACTGTAATGGTCTATTTTCACTGATGTGGCTTCTCCCAGTGTTCCTCCCTTCCCTGGAACAACTCCAACCTTGAGTGATTATAATTAAATGCAGAGGGTGTGGGGGGCAGAGCCCTGCAAAAAATATTGTCTTTTGGGATGGCACAATACTGGTGTTGGTATTGTGCCATCGCTGTGTGGGACATCGGGGAATTTTGTGTCGAGCATTAGTGGTGCTTCCCTCAGAGAGAGGAGATCACATGGTGTTCCTGCTGTGAGCTCCTAAAACAATCTCTGATTAGCCAGTGAAGTTCTGTGAGATTTTGAAATCTTACACACCGAATAGTGCTTTCTGAATAGTGGACTATTCAGGAGGTCCATCCGAATATTTGTGAATCATACTGTTTGTGGTATTCAGGAAGTACTATTCAGCCCATACACAGCCCTACTTTGCAAATTTGCCTTTCCTCCAGACTTAGAGTAACTTGAACTGGACAGAGCAAAGAGTGACTCTGGCCATGGAGATGGTAGTAGTAAAAGTAGTAAAATCTTTATTTTGACAAGATAAAACCTTTAGGACCAGATGGCCCTATTTTCAAAGTTGTCTTGTATACATAGTTAAGTTTCCATACTTAATATCACATTTCTGTATTTCTATGGTTCTAATTTAATTCAAAAATAGATATTTGTTCACATAAAACAAATGTAACATATATTGTATACAATAGACACAGCATTTTCCTAAGCTTATGTACCATGAGTTCTGTAGCCTATATTAAATCGATTGACAGTCTTTACTGTCACCAACCAGACCAGATTTGTAATTTCACCTATATACAGTATGTGTGAAGATACTATTCATGAATCCTTAAGTTTAGTAGTGAAGCTGGAATTGACTGGGGAATACAAAGGGAAACATTTATACTCTACAAGATGACTGGGTACAGGCAGTGGCAAGGAGGTGGTGTAAGACAGGGAGAAGCAGGAATCTTGTTTGGGTTGCTCTTGCAGTTTCTTTAGTGATGCACATGCTGTGAGGAAAGATGGACTGTGCACAGGCAGTGGCACAGAGGAGGCAGAGAAGGGTATCTTGTTCGAGCAGCTCTTGCAGCACCTTTAGGAACTGTAGACTTAGTCCAACTTGGGTCCTGTGAAGATAAAATGTGTAAAATCATTAAAAAAACTTCATTATCTGTATACATGATGTTTTGATTTGTTTCAATTTTTGGTAATAGTCATTATATTGTATTTGCTGTATATGATTTTTTCCACATCCCTTGTCCCCAGGACACATCTGGAAATGAACTGTTAGCAGCTCAGCATGTCTTTCCCAGTGAAGCTTTTGAAATAAATAGATAAATTAATTAAAAAAATGTTTTTTATATTTGCGTGTGCATGCATTAACAGCAATTTGTTACAATGAACTGCATTTCAAAGATGTGTCACTGTTGGGTCCAGTGCAGCTTAAGTTGCAGCGGGCTTGACAGTGACAAGTCAACGGTCAGCCAGGCTGATCGTTATACTGCTCACTGCTTGCTGTACAAAAACATCTTGCAGTTGAAGGGACCAAAGTGCTCTGCTCCTGTGACAGAGCACTATGATGCTTTCATCTGCATGAAGTCGCCAAGCAATCAGTTCAGTTAGCTCATGATCAGCTCTGATCCCCCTGCCATAGATGGGGATGTGGAAAACAGCTCCCTCCCACTGCCAAGTATCTCACCCACCTCCCAATTCTATCCCATGCACCATCCATAGAAAAGCAAATGCCTCCCACTGTCAAGTATCTCACCTACCTTCAGTTGTCCCCTGGTCCTCTGTCTGTGAAAAGTAACTCTCCCACTGCCAAGTATCCCACACACATCAACTTTACTCCCTGTGCCCCTTTCAAACAACTGAAATAAAAAAAGTCCCTTGTGGTATCTTCCTTTTTTTATACCCTGTAAAAAGAAAAATGGTCCATCAATGTCTATTGCTTCTGCCCCCTGCCACCATTACTCTCCCCCACCTGACCCCCAACTCAGCACCCACCACCCCACCCCCTACCTTTACTTTCCTACCAGGGGTCCAAAGACATATTCATCTCTGGACTGGAGACAATTCTTCACTCTTCAATGTCAGACCGGTAACAGAGGAAATCTGGTATTTTGTGGTCAATGTACAGTATTTCAAAGCATTCTGAATTTGTCCTAATAACTTAGTAATTTTTCAATATTTTCCTCCAAAATTTTCAACATGGCCTTTTTGGGACCCCCACCTCATGAATAAAGTATCTGAAACTTTTCAAATCCAGCCTATCAGGCGATTTCCCAGTCACTCCGCGAAATCACCTTTTGGGCGGGATTTGAACATTTTCACATATCAGGTTCATAAGCTGGTGTCATAAGAAGACTACGTTGAAAATTCGGAGTCAAAATATAAAAAAAAACAACAAAGTTCCAAAGGTACACTGAACTTTTTTAATGCTCACTCATAACTTTGGTCATTTTCAATATTTTGACCCCAAATGACTATTTTCCTTACCTGCTCATGAACGTGACAGGTATAATTTTTTCAAATCCTGGCTAAAATGTGTTTTCACACTTGTGGCATGAAATGATGTTTCAGCCATTGTTTTATAAATGACACCTGTCATGTTCAGAAGGAGGGGTCATAAAAATACTATGCTGAAAATGTGGGATCAAAATGTCACAAAACAATGAAGTTATGAAGAAATGTTGAATTTTTTCAATATTTGTTCATAACATTATGTGTGCATATTTTGGCCCCCAATAATCAACATAGTTCTATAGTTACCCCACCTCATGAAGAAGATAGGAGTCATTATTCAAATCTCCTCTGAAATGTTTTCGCATTTGCTCTGTGAAGTCACCTTTCAAAGGGGATTTTACCCACTGTGATAATAAAGCGGGGGTCATAAAAATACACTGCTGAATATTCTGAATCAAAATTTCAAAAACTAATGAAGTTGTGAGGAAATGTAACATTTTTTCAATGTTTATTCATAACTTTGTGACTTTTGGCTCCAAATGTTTGTTATACTACATCACTACTAGGAGTCGCCCCTGAACATATTGCTCTGCTCCTGCTCCTGAATACTCTGACTCATCCTCTAGCCTCTTCTTGCTTCTTGTATGGCCATTTCACCTTCCTGGCTACCCCATTTTCTGGTACTTTCTCCCTTGATAGTTCCACATTCTGTCCTGCCGGATCTGAGACTGCAACTCTCTGCATCGGAGGTGAGTACTCTAACCGCTACACTATCTTGGGGTACAATTGATTGCTATGTTCCTGCAGTCCTTATCCTAATTCTGGCAACATATAACCCCTTTGCTGCCTTCTGACATAGCCATCCCCCCACATGGTAAGATACATAGTTGTGCCTACCCCCATCTTGAACAGACCATGGACAAATTATAGCACTTTATCGCTACTTTCTCCTTAGTGCTCTCCAAACACTAATTTTGCCACTCTCCTCAGACAACACATCTATACCCGCTATACACCTGTCTCCAACATTCTCAGTTTCTGCAGCATCTGGCACCGTGACCAGTCTACCAGGTTATCCAGTGAACAAGGTGACCGCAATTTAGTGCTTACAAAAATGGCAACTCAGTTATGACACCTGTGTTCAGGGGTACCTGTCAGGGAAGTGACTGGATACCTGGGAGGGCGAGGTAGGGTGTCGGGAAGCATATGCGTGGGCACACCTGCGTGGGAGGGAGAGGAAGGGAAGGGGAGGTCTGTGGGAGGGAGTGTGGCTGCTGAGCTGGTTGGCTTGCATGGTGGGGAGGGTGGTCAGCTGGGCTGTGCAGGGTTTGGATTCCAGAGCAGTGCAGTGTTTTTTTCTCAGCAGGTGTCTTGTCATTTTTTAAAGAATTTCACCCCCCCCCCGACAAGTGCCCTCCTGGAGTTGAGAATCCTTAAGTAGTGTGGTGTGGGGGGTGAAGCCTCCCACAGGGGGCATAGCCCCCTGCATACATTTAAAATTGGTCACCGCCTTGCAGTTTGCCATGAGTGAACATCACCATAATTCATTTTCAGTGATGTACACTCAGCCAAACAGCGATCGCTATTCCGTGATCACCATTATGACATAGAACTGTCTACCTGTCTTGTCCCTCAAGCCAGCAAAGTTTATTTCTCACTTCAATTGCTGGTTGTTCAACCAGGCATACTATCTGTCCCTCCCTCGCTCCTCTCTAACGACCACTACAATCGTCCCCAAACCCACCAAACACCCACCCAAGCCCAAATGTAAACTCCTCAAATACATCCTGGTTAGACAGCTCCTGCTACTACTGCTGTTGTCGGGTAACATGCACCCTAACCCAGGGCCCCTGCAACAACCATTTGGTAGCAACAATAGCCCCAGGGGTCTTAAACTCACCTCCATTAACATTTGAAGCCTCCTGACCAAGCTAGATCAACTGCAAGTCTGGATGCTACAGCACAGGACTGACATCCTCTCCATAGTCAAAACCTGGCTCTCCCCTGAGGCACCAGACTCAGCTGTCTTCCTTGATGGTTGCACATTATACAAGACTGATAGGATTGGTAAATATGGTGGTTGCTGCGCCCTGTACCTCTTTGACTCCCTACACAGCCAGGGTCTACCTACACTGATCCCCAGGGATGGGCTCAATCACTAGGGGTTAAAATTACATTAGGCAAATAAGGGAAGTCAATTAATATCCTCTCAGTCTACATTCCCCCTAAGGAGAATCGCAAAGGCGTCCACTCGTTCCTTGACTTCATTGCCATTCTACCTAAATGTATGGAGGTCATTGCACTAGGGGATTTTAACATCAACTGGTTTTCTCCTGACTCTAACCCTTGTAAGGATGCAGCCACAGCCATCAACCTCTCCCAATTGGTCTCTACTTTTACTAGAATAAACTATAGGACTGGTACTAGCACACTGATCGATCTTATACTTTCTAACCTCCCTTAGAGGATCACAGATACCACAGTGTTACCTGACATCCTAAGTGACCATTCCCCAATCACATGTCTCTGGACTAATAAGGCCCCTAAACATCCATGCAAAACATCTTACTAGTGGTTTCTGAGGAAAGGGTATCAGGAACAGTTCCAAGAATATCTATTTAATTGTGATTGGTCCCCAGTCTTCCTCGATGAAAGTGTTGAAGAGGCACTAAACCTCTTCATCATCCTATTCAACGCAGCCTGTGACTTATTTGCCCCTTTCAGGAAAAGGAATGTTAAAGGCGTCTGTAACCCATGGATTACACCCTCTCTTCTGCACCTTATGGCAACTGGTGACCGCCTTTGGCAAGTGGAGCAAACCACTGGCAAACCTAGAGACTGGCAGTGCTAAAAGGTTACAAATCTCCCAAAGTCCAGCACCACTCACCACAAACCGAGACCATACCAATCTATGTTTCACAAAGCCATTTTATTGGAGGCAACAATAGAAGTGCTTTCACCCAAATGCAAATGCACAAGTTGGAAGGACAAGTGACACTTCCTGTTGTTGCCTTGGCGAAACTGGTCAAAGTTCTGTGGGGTTCTACCCTACAGCTTGTGCATTAGCATTTGGGTGAGAGCACTTCTATTGTTTGCCTCCAATAAAATGGCTTTGTGAAACATAGATTGGTGTGGTCTCATTTTGTGGTGAGTGGTGCCGGACTTTGGGAGATTTGTGCATATTATTTGTCCTGTTAGCACACTCTGCTGTGGGGCTACTATTTTTTGAATGGAATGCTATAAGGTTGCCAGGAATAATTGCACCTGGGCCATCTGGCAGGCAAAGGCCACATACTACCAAGGCATATTTGCTAACTCCTGGGATAATATAAAACATTTTGGGACAATATTAAAAATCTCATGGGTAAGCCCAGTCAGTCTCCTCCCACCCCTCCCACCTTAATCAACTCTAATGGGGTCACCGTTCAAGACCCAAGTGAAATTGCTAACATTTTCAATACTTCATTCACTGACCTGAGTAGAGTCCCCCCCCCCAATTTCTTTGATGAGCCATTTGCTGAGGATATTGCCCATAATAGTACCTCCCCTCCAAATGCTCCCCCGTTCTACTTCAGGTCGGTCTCCCCTTCTGCTGCAGGAAACCCCTGGTGAAGGTGCTTGATAAGTCAAGGCGCAGCTCCGACACCCTGGACCTCAAACCGCTTCTCCTCTCCGTTGATGCAGTCCTGGCCCCGCTCACCTGGATCCTTAATCTGTCCCTACGCCT
The DNA here is from genome assembly GCA_016271365.2 of Neoceratodus forsteri. Lineage (NCBI taxonomy): Eukaryota > Metazoa > Chordata > Ceratodontiformes > Ceratodontidae > Neoceratodus > Neoceratodus forsteri. The sequence goes on from CM057455.1 coordinate 958,700,077, forward strand.
TGGTCAGTTTCCCTCTGTCTGGAAAGCTGCAGTTGTGACTCCAATACACAAGAGTGGTGACAGAGCAAACCATGCCAACTACCACCCCATTTCAATTTTACCACCCCTCTCAAAAGCCCTTGAATGCTTAGTGGCCGAACAGCTAACTGAATATCTATCCACCCATGGCATTCAGTGCCCTCAGCAACATGGGTTTAGCAAAGATCATAGCACTGCCAGTGCTCTCCTCACCTACGCAGACTGTATCCATAAAGCACATGACGGTGGTCACCTTGTAGGGTCTATGTATACATAGATCTTACAGAGGCTTTTGATATGGTCAGTCACTCCTTTCTGCTCTGGACCCTACCCTCCCTAGGACTTTCCAGTGACATTATCCCCTGGTTCAGAAGTTATCTAGGTAGCAGAATCCAATGCGTAAAAATCTTAGACTCACTCTCAAGTAGCTGCCCCAAGCAATCCAGTGATCCACAGGGATCAATCCTTGATTCCCTACTATTTAGCCTCTACCTCAATACCCGTCCCCTAGCTTGCCCTCGTAACCTTCTCCTGTACGCGGACAACACTGTGATTTACATCAGCCAGCTTGATCCTATCACACCTGTCTTACTGCCAAAAAAAATCTCTTTAGGGTTAGCCCCCTTCTACCCAGCAGCTCCTCAGCAGGGCCCACACTAACACGCACTGCATGAGAAGTGCGCCCAAACTAATTTTTCAGGTACCTTTATGCCAGACATCTCCAGGACAAACAGCATTTATGTACAGAGCACCTAGCTTGTTTAACAACCTCCCGCACACCTTCAATCTACTCCCAAAACTGGTCCTTTCAAAAACCGTCTTCAATAGCACCTAGCCAACCACAGCAGCTGTGACTGCCCCCACTTAATCCTGGTGGCCCTCTGCTTATACCTATCCTGCAATTTTAATGACAATGCCCTCTTGGGCTGCTATTCTGTGTCACCACTGAGTCTATGGTCATCTGCAACATTTCCCACACTATAACCTGGAAAATCACCACTATTATCCCCTGTCTAAAGTCAACCTCCTTGACATCTCTTTCTTCTTCTTTTCTTCCTCCACCTATTGGCCTGTTATGCCTAATAGCTCATCACTATTCCAGTTTGCCTCTAACTGGGTTTCTGTGCCTGTACACCTGCCCTTCACCAACTTCTGGCTACCTTTTTAACCCTAGCACTTAATATCAGTATTATGATGTATTTTTAACCCTAGCACTTATTATCAGTATTATTATGTATTGTATGTACTATGTTTATTTTCAAATGTCTCCTGGGTTTATTGTACATCACCCAGCCTACGTATTTGTACACAATGTACTCATGCCTGTTACTCCCTCCTCTGTATAATTCCTTGTTGATGTGGAGCCTTTGTAAAAGGGCCCCTGGCTCAAAGGTCTTAATTCCGAGATTCAATCAATAAATAAATAAAAATGTGTGCATAGTCTTTTTATTGCCCCACCTCATAAACATGACAAGTGGTATTTGTCAAATCCCCTTTGAAACATGTTTTCACAGACTCTGTGTGAAGTCAACTTTTGAACAGGATTTGAAAAATCCACCTGTCTTGATCAGAACATGGGGTCATGAAAAGACTATGTTGAAAATTTGTGGTCAAAATGTGAAAAAATGACTAAGTTATAAAGAAACACTGAATTTTTCCCATGTTTAATCATAACAATTTTTGCAGATTTTGGCTCCTAATGTTCAACCTTTGGCAAGGTTGGAGGAATGGTCAAAAGTATTGCAGCTTAGATTCAATGCAAAGAGGTGCAAAGTAATGCACCCGGTAAACAAAAACACAGGGGAAGAGTACACAATGGGGGGAGGTACTAACAACAACAAAAATGGAAAGGTACCTGGGGGTAGTCATATCAGATGGCCTAAAGGTAAGCAAGCAATGTGAGAAGGCAGTAAGGAGGGCTGGGGGGATACTGGGATGCACAGGGAGAGACATCACCAGTAGAAAACAGGAAGTTGCCATCCCACTGTACAGACAGTTGGTGAGACCCCATCTGGAGTACTATGTGCAGTTCTGGAGACCCCATCTCCACAAGGACATAGACAGGATGGAGGCAGTTCAGACGAGGGCAACTAAAATGGTGCAGGGTCTGCACCAGAAGCCATATGAAGAGAGATTAAGGGAGCTTAATATGTATAACCTCGAGGAGAGGAGGGAGAGGGGGGACATGATAGGAACTTTCAAGTACCTCAAGGGAATCAACAAAGTCCAAGAGGGTAGCATCTTTCAGAAAATGAGATGTGCAAGAACAAGGGGTATAATTTGAAGATGGAAGCGGCTTGGGCAACGTGAGGAAGTATTTTTTAATGGAGAGGGTGGTGGATGCATAGAACGGCCTTCCTGAGGAGATTGTGGGGTCAAAAACAGTGGGGGAACTCAAGAATGCATGGGACAAACATAAGGCAGTTCTGGTGGGAGGTAGGAAGAAGTAGGCTGTTTGTTAACTAGGATCTGCAACTTATCCAATATGTAGGGAATGGGCAGACTGGTGGGCCAAGCAGTCCTTATCTGCTGTCAAAGTCTATGTTTCTATGTTTCTATATCCTTTGTGTTACCCACCTCATGAACATGATAGGTGTCATTTTTCAAATCCCTTCCAAAACATGTTTTCGCTCTCGTACTACAAAATCACCATTCAGATGGGATTTAAAGAATTCTACCTTTCTTGATCATAGCATCAGATCATAAAAAGATTAGAAATTTGTGGGCAAAAGATGGAAGCTCAGTTCAATCGAAAAAATGTGTAAAAGCAAGACACCTCTGAAAACAAGATATTGCATCTCATCTGGTCTATCCTGAGTAAATATATAGTAATGGTGTGTAAAAGCAGGACCCCAGTATTGCAGAGCATCCACTAACCTATGCCCCTATGCTGCCCTGTCCTGGGAAAAACACTTTGTAAAAGATGAACCCTGCTGAAAATGTAACTTGCCTCTCAACTGGGCTAGCCTCAGTTAGTACATTATAAAAATGGGTAAAAGCAGAGCCCTATCAAAAATGAGAAACTGCATCAGGGCTATGCTATGCTGGATAAATACAGTGTAAAAATTGGCAGAAGCAGGATCCCAGTGAAAACCAACTAACATCTGAGCTGTTCTATCCTGTGCAAATACAGTACAAACATGTGTCAAAGCAGGACCCCATTAAAAGCAATCATTTGTCAATGCCAAATGTTTGCTTGCTGGTATTAGCATTAGAAATGCAGGAGTTAGACAGATGCAGAATAGGAATGGCAGTGAAAAACTGAACTTCACATGAACCCCACCTCCATCCTGTAGAGACGGACAGGAATGGGGTAAGTTTTTGGGTCGTCACCCATGACGGTCAAGCCATGTCACCTCATCCTATTCTGCAGACACCGACACGTGTTGAGCTGTGCCTTAGGGTGTTTGGCTTTACAGTCACCCCATTCCATAAGGACATACATTGAAATGGGTGCAGCATAAGAGAACGTGGTGAAGTCTTGGGGCCGAAGAGTTGAAGGTACACCTCAATGCTATCAGTGGCTAGGGGGTGGGGGTGGGATGGCATGAGCAGTACAGTTTGCAATCCAAAGAGGCACACCCCGATGCCTGTCTGTCTGTACAGGGTAGGACATTATGGTTAGAAACCATAATGACTCAGGCATTTGTTGGTATTCACAGTATAAATTTTGAACATGGCCTTTTTGTGACCCCACCTCATGAAAGCATTTGGGACCTCTTGTCATGAACAGTGGCGATGTGATTTTGTCAATGTGCCCTAAAAACTGACTTCCAACACTGACAGTGCTGACTGTGATAAAATGGCAATGTTGAAAATCTGGAGTGCAAATGCTACAAATTCGCGAACTTACAAGTGGGCGTAGGAACTGCGCAATGCACAATCGTAAAACTGTCATTTTTAGGAATTTTTTCACCAAATTTGCAACATAGGCTTTTTGAGAGCCCACCTCATGAACAATGGCACTGTCATTTCATTAATCAGTCCTGAAAGGTGATTTTGCACAATGACCTCAAAATCACCCTTCGGGCCTGATTAATGCCATGACAGTGACAGAATTCATTAGGAGGGGTCTCAAAAAACCCATGTTGAAAATTTGGTGCCAAAATTCCCAAACATTCCTGAGATATGCAGCAAAGTTGAAAAAACTCTATTTATTTCATTATACAACTTAACGGCATTTTCTCAGTTCGCGGTTGGCTTTGAAGAGTGCAGACATGTTCCCGGTCCTCCAAAGATTGTCGCGCCGGACTCCAGAGTTAAGTATGGGGTGAAGGGGTGTGGGGAGGCAGGGTGCGCAGTGAGTGGGTGCGGAGTTGCGGGAGGGGTCTGGGAGACCGTGAGGACCATTTTTCTTTACAGGAAAAAAAAAAGAACAACAGGGCGGTTTCCATTTACAGGGGCATTTGGCATGGGGTGGGCTCCCAGCATGCCAATGGACTCTTTGGAGGACAGCTGCAGCCGACAGGGATTGGGCACCCCATCGAGGTACACAAGAAAACAGGGGGACATCATGCCGAAGATGGGCTGCCCTATCGGCAAAATAAACATTGCCACTGAAGCGGCGAGATTGGGGCCCCCATCGGCAAACAAAGACTGTTTGGGGGACACATGCTGCTGAAGGGGATTGGGTACCCCCTCGGCATGGGAGGCTGCATAATATTGTTTGTGAACATGGCGGCAAGCCACTTGCCATGTTCACAAACAGTATTAGGCTAGCTAACATTCCGCCCTGCAATGACGGGTCGCTCCCTCATTGCAGCACAATGACTGATGCTGCAATGACGAGGTGGCCCCTGATTGCTGCGGCAAAAACATTACAACTTGGTGCACATTTGGAGGCCAGTGTCATCAGCACACTATGCCTCCATTGGTCCACCAGTGCCAAGCCCCCAAATGCAGTGCCTCCCTAGGCTGTAACACTGCCACACCTCCACAACACGCTTCTCTCCTAAGATGTCACATCATGTTTCTTGCACATGCATGCAAGCAAACATAATGAGATATTACATCTCAGCTGGGATATCCTGGGTAAATGCAGTATATTGCAAAACTGTGTAAAAACAGGACCTGACAGCAGAAATCCACTGAAAAGGAAATGTCGCATCTAAGAGGAGCAGTGCTGGAAAAATACATTATAAAAGCAGGACCATACTAAAAATGAAATATTGCATCTCACCTCTACTATCCTGGGTAAATGCAGTGTAAAAATGTGTAAAATCAGGACCACATTGAAAATGACATATTGCATCTCATGTGGTGTATCTTGAGTAAATATACAGTCAAACAGGACCAAATACAACAGCATGTAAGCAAATATTCAGCACTTACAAATGCTTGTTTATTCTTCCTACAATCTGTCTGTTCCTGTTGATTGATATCAGCTAAGGCTCCACATTCTAACTAGGTCTGAACAGAGCACAAGGAGCCACAGGGGACACAGTTTCAGGAACCATATGACCTGTAGCTCTGCATCAGTCTACAATCCCATGGTACAACCTCGTTTTGGTCCTCTCTCACTAAACTTTGCCTAACTTCGCTGACGAAGTTGCCACTTTGTGAAATGTGAAGTGAAGAACTTCACCAGTGAAGTTTCTGCAGTGTTCTTCACTTCATGCTTCACAAAGTGTCACTTTGCATGGTGGAGCACTTGTTAAGTGTGACAGCTTCATGAAGCAGTTCACCCACCTCTACTCCAGACTGATTCAGGAGTCCCCTGATCACTGCCCTCACCAAGCTGCACACTTACAGTGGTAGTCATGCAAAAGTTGACCAGTAGTGTGGTATACCGAGTGGTGCACTAGTGCAGTAGCCATTGAATAACGTGTATAGCAGTAACGCACAATGATGTGCACCGTGCACAATCAGTCAACTCTTGCGCGAATACCACTATAAATGCAACCGGGCCTTCCCCCTTTCCTTCATGACTTAGAATTATCTACTGCTGCATACAAAACAGCAGTGAAGCAGGAGTTAAGCTTTAGATGTCAATGTAATAGGTGAACACCACGAATGTAAACGTTAACTGTCTGTGGCTTTTACGTAAGTGTTTTATTATGTGTATTTAAACTGTAATTACTTGTCGATACATTTTATTTTTTGTACTTTGTTATTATAGAAATAATTATACTTTATACAAACAGGTACCCAACTAAGGATCTAGGTTCGAGCAGACTTGATAGACCATAAGGCCTAATCTGCTGGCAAATAGTATGTTAGTATGTTAGTATGCCTTGTAAATAGGGATTCTTTGAACCCTAATCGTATAAATAACATTTTACTTACCTACAATGTGTCAGGGGAACAGAACATTTAAGGTCAGGAGCTGTGTAAATGTGTGACAAACTATTACTCTAATACCGTACTATATTAAGGGAATGTTCTAGTGACAAGGGGTTTGCATATAGTTGGTACCAATGAGGATAGTGGGGCCTGGAGAATACAGTCAGGCGCATGGGATTTGAGTGTGTAGTGTGGGGGCAGGCCACTTAAAACACAGCAAATGGTTTACATCGGCCATTATTTATTTGGCTGTGCCTGGCAGGGCAACCAAAGACCAGCCATACCCAAGTCGAGTATCACCACTGCATTATTATTTGCATTGCCTAACCTTTATCCCCTAGGACCTGTTCTCAATACCCTTAATAAAGCCCTTGTTATTGGTATATACAGTATATTTACTATCCATGAGCATATTGGTGCCTATGCACAAATGTGTGGAAAGTATGTGCCTGTGGCATGTACCCCGTCTGCGTAGCTCTATCTTCGTTGACAGGTGCACTCATGCCAGTATGCACAATCTTCAGCCACATGTCTGCAGCCCCCCCCCCACATGCATAGGTGCGTGGAGGGTGGACAGGGGTGGAGTTGTAGATCCAGGTGGGTCAGCCAATGAGATGCTTGTCCTGGGTCTCAGAGTGGATCCCCTGCATGGGAGGGTGTGGGTTCAGGTGCGTACACAGCACATGCAGGCACCCGGGCAATGTGCAAATGGTAACCCCTTGGCTAGTGGATCCTGTTGCCCAATACCTGCCCCCCATATCACCACCCCTTGCTCGGCACACAGCAGTCCCTCACCCACATTACAGCCACTGCCCCAGTCCCATATGGCAGCCCACCCCCAACATATGACCAAGACCTAGCCCCAGTTGGTTATGTGAGAACCACCCCCTCACCCACACATGGCAGTGCCCCAGCACTGGTCCAGTAAGAGATAACACCTTACACACACACACACACACACACATGCACTCACACACACACACACACACACACACACACGCACATATATCATTGCCCTGGCCTGGTCCGGTAAGAGATAACACCCACTCCACCCACACATCATTGCCCTGGCCCACATATCACTGCCCCACCAACCAGGGACTCAACCAGGTGGACCCTGCCCAGTACCTCACATGCCAACCACCCCCTGACCCACATTCTGTGTCCCTGCCCCTCACTGGTGGTCAGTGCCCCCCCCCCCACAGTACCAACATCACCCCTCCCAATCATAGGTGGATGGAGAAGACACGGGTTGGTTCTTAATAAAAAAAAAAAAAAAAATCAAGTCTATGGTGTTTGCCAACTCAAGAAAAAGATTGAATTCAGAACTCTCTTTATCGATTAGTACCATCACAGGCACGGACATTGAACAAGTTAAACAATTTAAATATTTAGACCTCCTAATTGATGAGGGTCTAACTTACGAGCCACAGATAATTAATATGACAAAGGTAATACATCAGAGACTTGGGGCATTATATAGATTATCACCCCTTTTAACTATTTCTACCTAACAGTTACTAGCTCAAAGTTTCTTATTGCCTTTAATTGATTATGGATTGCTGTTTTATTTTTCTGCAGGGGGGGTTTAAAATCTAAAGTTAAAGTGCTCCTTAATTTAATTGCTAGGTTCGCTGTTCAGTTGCCACATAGTACGCATCACTGCAACCTGCTTGAACAAGCAGGCTGGCTTTCTTTAGATAGCAGCTATAAATTTTAGTTAGGTTTATTAGCTAAAAAGTGACACTCAGTAAGGTGCCTGTCTCCCTATTATCAATTTTCAACAAGCAGAATACTTCCGCCATGACTCAATTATCAGTCTTATATTCTTTTTCTATTCCAAGAATGCATATTTCAATGGGTCAAAAGGCAATACTTTACTCTCTTCCACTCTTTTTTAACTCACTGCAATCCGCATTTGACTGTATTAATGTTTCATTTTCCTCTTTTAGACACACGCTGAAAGAGTATCTTTTTGCTGAATGTAAATGTGTATAACTGGCCTATGAATGATAGTTCATGTTTGTAATGTATTTATAGAGTTTTGCATTTTTTTATTTTATATTGTATTGTTGTTATTTGTGTAATGGTCACCCATGAAAACGAGTCATCTGGCCAATGGTTTTATCACTATAAATAAATAAAGCGAACAAACAGAAGTTATGAGACACAGTACAAGAACATACCCAGCTGTCAGCTATTATACAGCTAAGAGGAGAGTGTTGAGGGGTTATGCAGCTGAAAAGAGGGTGTTGTGGAGGGGGTAGAATGTAAATACTGTAAAAGCAATCTATAGGGAAATTCCATTGATTATTGACAGTTATAGATGGGTCACACGGAACAACTTGGGAACAAATCCATGCTGAAGTACAAGGGTTTAGGATTTGCTCTTGTGGTTTATCCCCCAAATTCATGGACAGAATATCATATCCCCAGAACCCTTCCATGAAATATCACATCTGCAGAACACCTGGATGATATATATCCCTAGAACACCTCAACTGATATGACATGGGGAAATATAAATAGTAACAAGACTAGTACGCTAGGCAAGCAAATATTCTCAGGTATGATGCCACATTAATAAGCAGGTTCTTACCTGTTTCTTTCCTGTAACTCAGCTGGATGGCAGGCAGCAGCAGTGGTGTGCAGCGGGATGTGCCACTCGCCATCCAGTGCCGCAGCACTGACTTGCATGTTTGGGGGACGGGGGATGGTGATGTCAGTGCCGTGGGGGATGAGGGACATTGACCACCAATGCGGGGGCAGGGGACACAGAACGTGGTTTGGGGGTGTTTGGCATGTGAGGTGCTGGGCAGGGTCCACCTGGTTGGGTTTCTGTTGGGGGGGGCACTGGCATGTGGACCAGAGCTGGGGTGATGATGTGTGGTGGAGTGGGTGTTATCTCTTACCAGACTGAGGCTGGGGCACTGCCATGTGTAGGTGGTGGGTGGGTCTCACATAACCGACTGGGGCCAGGTGTCGGCTGTGTGTTGGGGGGTGGGCTGCCATACTGGACTGGGGCCGGGGTTCAGTTGTGGGTGGATTTACACCCTGCTGCCTAGACCAGGCAGAGGTCCTATATGCACGGGGCTTGGCGCATACAGTGGTTATGGAAGGGTCCCCCTGCCATAGCCTGTGCCCTCCCACACACCCCCCCATGTGCAGCATTATGCACCTTTGTGAATGGAGCATAGTGTGAGCATGCCCCTATCCCTCTCCCCAGACCACCCTGGCATGAAGCTGCATAAATGGTCAGGGAATCAGGTGCACACATGGCCTGTGCACATTTGGTGAATACCACCAGGGACCCATGGGACCCCCACTATGCAGCATTCCCACATATGTGTGCCTACACACCCAGTTTATGCAGTCCATTGGCATAGTGCCTAGGGCCCATTATCAGTAGAGTAGCAGGCACTGCAGTTAGGGAAGAGATGTTGTGCCTGGTGGAAGTCCTCAGGTGTATTTTGTATTTATATTTTTTTCACCAGGAAAAGGTTCAGTTGAGCTGATTCATTTACAAGGAGTTCCTGAGTAGGGCAACATACGGAGTTAGAAATGATGAATTCAGAGCAGAGAGGTATAAAGACATAGTTCAATTCACAAAAGAGTACAGTACATTCAACAAATGTATATCATATCCATTTTGGGTGAACAATGAGGAAACAGAACATAAAAGATTATATACTAGATTATATAGCTATTTTGATATCACAGCTTGTGTAAACTCTAAGGGTGAGTGCCAATACATAGAATATGAGTACCACATCATAGGACCACAGATATCTTAGGTAAAGACAAGCTACACAAGTAGGCTTCTGTGTATAATTTTCCAATGAACATCTTGAATGTGTTAGGCTTATCACTGCTGAAAGTCTTAGAATGGTGTGCAGTGAATTCCATACGCTGGGAATGAAACAACTAACTACAGACTTCCCTATCTGTGAGGTACTGTATATGCAGGAATGTCTAGGAATATATAATTGTTTTTTCTAAGAGTGTAGCTGCTGTTGGATATCCAGTACAGTTCCATGATATATCCAGGCAGGTCATTCAGGAAAATCTTGTATGTCCATGTGTACAAATTTAGTAGACTCCTGGTAGTTAATGAGGGCCATCCTAGGGCTTCGTACAACTTGCAGCGGTGAGTCCTAGGTCCTAAGACCATTATAAACCTAAGTGCCCTATGGTAAAATACATCTAGCTTTGCAAGATAAGTGACTGAGCAATGGCAATAAATTAGATCAGCATAGTCAAGAACCGGTTAAACAGTGGCCTAGACCAAACACTTGTGATTGTCATCTGGAAAACAGCATCTGTTTCTAGAAGTTATGTCAGGAAGGATGGTGACCTAAAGCATTGGATTCCAATAGGTTTCTTCCACAATGCTGCATTTACTCTGCTTCATGTCAAAGGTCACAATATAAATATATATAGTAACTGGGTCACCATGGATATTGATGGTTACTACCCTTGACTTGTGGACTCAAACAAGGTTGAGAGGCCAGGGTTATTAAACTTTTAGGTGGTCGGGGTTCACATTCAAGATTTAGAATAATTGAATTGTGCCTCTGTGGGTGATCATGTGGGGAAGCAGCTAGGTATTGCATCCCAGGGGTTGTACCATACTTACTCCAGGCCCACTTAAATTTTCTCTGAACGGAGGCACCACTCAATTATTTTAAAACTTGAATATAAACCCCTACCTCCTAAAACTTTAATAACCCCTGCCTCTCTACCTTTTTTGAGTCCACAAGACAGGCGTCATAACCAGCAAGATCCATGGTGACCCAGTTATATATTTGTATTGTGACCTTTGACATAAAGCAGAATAAGTACAACCTTGTGGATGAAACCTTTTGAGGTCCAAGGCTTTGGTTCACCATCCCTCCTGACATAACTTTGATTTAAGTACATTGTTACTGAAAATGCTAACTCCAGATGGAAGGAGCTAATGATTCTCTTAAACCTGTCTCATTGAGACTTCCACCCTCAAAAAAGTGCTGCACAGTATTGACCTGAAATTGAAAGAACTTGTTCTCTGGAGGCTCTGCCCTTGAGGAATGCATGAAGGCTGTGCCTGAATTATGGAACATCAAGATTCCTAATTATCCCACAGAGAAGGAGAGGACATTTAAAGCAGTTGCTTCAAGCGAAGCATGGCAGCCCTGAAATTCTTGTCTGTATAAAAGGCTCATAGATGTAGGAAAAAAGTCAAGCCCTTGAAGGTGAAAGTGATGTGCAGTGCTGGATCAGGGCCCTTGAAGAGCCTGACCTGGGCCTAGCCCAGGACCCGGACAGTTTTGATGTTGGAGAATAGCCCCTGAGGGGTAGCGGCTGGCCTTTGAGAGGCTAGGCATTTCAGTTCAATTTAATTCAGTTTTATGGCTGATAAATAACATTCACCAGAGCTCATTTAAAACAGTTTTCTGTTAAGACAGACTTCAGATGACATAAGTACACATTTTTAACACAGACTGCCAATTACATAAGTACACATTTGTAACATAGAATATGCTAGGTACAAGGTACAAAGGCATTGTTTAGCAATTGGCCTAGTGCTAAGGAGTGTACTTGGAAACATTTGACTGTAGCATATAGACCTCGAGGCATTTACATAATAGAAGATGGAGTATTAGATAAATTAGGAGTGATAGGATGATTGAGTTGGTAATAGCTGTATAAATTTAAATGTTGAGCCCCAGGGAGAAGATGGAACAACCGCCTGGAAGACTGGTGAGCCTGCTTGTGAGTCGTGTGATGCGGGCCCAAAGAATGGAAGGGTGAGGATCCTGTAGTCATATGAACAAGTGAAGTTTGTTATATGACTAAGTGTAGCCTTGTGTAAAGGTTCAGAAAGTCCCAAATGTAAAATGCTGGACATGAAGGAGTGCAGTGAAAAGTAAAAGTAACTGTAGCAACCGGGTGCAAAGAATCCATCTTGATGAAACACTGTAGGGAATCCATTCCAAAATGTACTTAGAAAGATAAGGATCAGAAGCACCTAAAGCAAGTTAGTCTGCAAAGAATCTAGCTTTGCAACTGACTGGAAATGCTGTACACAAAAAGTCAGACATTCTTTAACAGATACTGGATATGTATAAACAAATTGTGCAGTGCCAAGTTTCTTACATAAGCAGGTGGCTGCAAGAGCCACCTAAGAGGAAGATAATGACAAACCATGAAATATTTATACAAGAAACAAGAGAACTGGTTAAAGCTGAGCTATGAGTATGCTGAAACACAGTCAGTAATATAAGTGCATTTACAGTACGTGGAGCATTGCTGCAGAGCTATCCAACCTGCTGGATATCGACTGGGACATTCCAGCAGCCAGGCACACCAGAAGTTGAGCACTATTAGATACATTTCAGGACAGCCTGCTAGTGCAGCTGGTTAAGAAACCCACTTAACAGGTGGCCATTCTTGATTTGGTGCTCACCAACCCGGATATGGTAGGTGGAGTGAGGGTAGTGGAGCAACTGGGGTCCAGCAACCATAACTCCATTTGGTTCTGGTTAGCCGTAGTGACCAGAATGCCCCTATCCAGAATTGAAGTACTAGGTTTCTGAAGAGCAGACTTCAGTCAGATAAAGGAGCTGGTCTTAGACAAATTGACCAGGCTGGACAGCATCAGAGGTGTAGAGGAAAGATGAAGGGCAACCAAAGGGACCATTCTTGAGGCAAAAAAATCATGCACAAGAATTGTTACAAAATGAAATAGATAAAAAAGACTACATTACCTCAGAAAGTGTCAGAGAAGAATTGAGGGCCAGGAATAAGGCTTTCACCAGGTACAAGGAAAAGCAGGGGAGGAGGAACTGAGAGTCTACCAGATAAAAACTAAGGAATCAAAGAGGACAGACAGGGAGGCAAAGGCAGATACGAAGCTGAATATTGCAGAGGGGGTCAAAGGTTTGGAAAAACAAGTCTTCAGATATATTAAGGAAATAAAAAGGAAGAAGGGAGGGGGTATTATTAGTCTACAAGAGGAGGGGTACTAGAGGAAGATAAACAAAAAGTAGCCAACCTTAAAGATTACTTTTGCTCTGTCTTCACGAAAGAAGACAGTGGGCCCCTGCTTGAAAGTAGTATCAAGGCAGCTGTCAGGGGCATTCCTGAAATGAGGCAGCCAATATTTACCAGAGAAAGGGTCCAGAAGGGGCTTGAAGCCCTAAAGGTAGATAAAGACTCTGGGCCAGATGGAATGTACCCAAGAGTGTTCAAGGCATTGGCTGCATAACTAGCTGAACCCATAGCAGTGCTACTCAGTAGCTCAGTTGAAATAGGAGTAGTTCTGAAAGACTGGAGGGTAGAAAATGTAATCCCGCTACACAAAAGGGTGGAGACAAGGAACAACTGGGGAAATACAGACCTGTCAGCCTTACCTCTGTAGTAGGTAAACTGATGTAGTCTCTGATCAAAGAAGACCTTGTGGACTGTCTAGAAAGCAATGGTCCACAGGACAGTAAACAGCATGAGTTTGTGGCAGGAAGGTTATGTCAGACCCACCTGATAGTTTTCTTTGACAGGGTGACAAAGGAAGTAGGTAAGGTTCATGTTGTGGATTTACTCTTTGATTTCAGCAAGGCTTTTGATGCGATACCACACAGAAGACTGTTTAAGAAGCTGGAGGATCTAGGTGCAGCTAGGGACATAGTTACATGGACAAAAACTTTGAAGGAGAGACAGCAATGGGGGGGTGGTAAATGGGGTAAAATTGGAAGAGACGGAGGTCACAAGTGGGGAGCCACAGAGATCTGCCATGGGTTCTGTCTTCCTCAATATGTTCATCTGTGACATTGTTGAGGGCATCCAGGGCAAGTTGGGTCTCTTCACAGATGACACAAAGCTTTGAGGTAGAGTAGATAGTAATGAAGGGATCAGGGAGATGCAGAGGGATCTACAAAGTCTAGAGAGGCGGTCTGAGGTTTAGCAGTTGAAATTCAATGCCACAAAGTTCAAGGTTATGCACCTAGGGAGTAAAAACCTAGCACAGAGTACTGTATGGGAGGGCTTAAACTGAGTTACTATGGCAGAGGAAAGGGACCTGAGAGTCATCACTAGTGATTGGCTCAAATGATCAAACCACTGTAACAATGCCTATAATGGTAGGATGATGGGGTGTATCAGAAGGCATATTGACAGCAGGAAGAAGGTGTTACTACTACCTCTCTATAGGTCACTGGTGAGGCCACACCTGAAATACTGTGCTCAGTTGTGGATTTCACCTAAGGAAGGACAGGGACATGCTGGAGATGGTGCAACATAGAGTGACCAAGATGATTCAGGGCCAAAAGAGAAGATCTTATGAATATCCTCTCAAGACACCGAACATGTATTCACTGGAGACAAAGTGAGAGGAGGAGATATGACACAGACTTTCAAGTTCCTGTAGAGAATAAGCAATATAACCTTATCTGCTGGGAACTATTTAGCATGAGTACAGAGTCAAGAACCCTAGGTCATGAGTGAAAACTGGCAGAGGGGAAGGTTTAAAAGGAATGTGAAGAAATTATATTTACTGAAAGTGTGATGGAGCCATGGACCAGTCTGCCAGAGGAGTTAGTGGGTGCCAAGACCATAAATGGTTTCATGCATGGCTGGGACAGAGTGAAGGGTTTTATGGTTGCTCAGGTTGGTAGCAGCAGGGGGGTTGCAGGGTGGTGGATGGGGAGGTATAAAACCCTGTATGGACAATAGGTCCTAAGGCAGATAGGGAACACCAGGTAGACTAGATGGACCTGTGGCCTTTTTCTGCCATCATTGTTTAAGTTTCTCCTTTCCAGAACAGCATGAGGAATTCACAGGAAGAAGAGCCTGAAATGAACAAGACTGTTACAGTAAATACACAGTAAAAGCAAAATGTATTGCAAAATAGGGGTGAGAGAAATAAATAGATCATGCTAATGCAGCTGCAAAATCACACATACTCCTATAATGCAAAGCATCATGTGATATACAGTATGTGTAAATCACCATGAACATTTGGGCTAGTTCTGCTTTAAGCAGGAGTGCATGGTGCCAAAAGGCCTCTCAGCCTCTCACATGGTCTGCAAAGGCTGAGAACAGAAGACAGAGACATGTGTCTCGTCCTACACAAGATTTATCAGTGTGCCTCAGCTACTGTATATCTACCCTGCGGAAAACAAACCAACCCTAATGTGGTTTTATGGGGTTGGGTCAAGTGTGCCCAAAATAAGAAAGCAAGCTAAAAAGATAAAGAACCTCAGTGCAAAAGCACTGAGGCAAAGGATACCAAAAAAGCCAAGGTATACCCAAAAGGGCAAATGGATAATGGCCTTTTTTGGGTATCCCTTGCCTCAGTGCTTTTGTGTTGAGGTTCTTTGTCTTTTTTGCTCTCTTTCTTATTTTGAGCCCACCATGACCTGAACCCATAAGACCACATTAGGGCTGGTTCATTTTCCCCTGGGGTGAGATACAGACAAGGCACACTCATGAGTCCTGTATAGGATGAAACAAATGTCGGTGTCTTCTGTTCTCGCCCTTTGCAGATTGTGTCAGAAGCACTTTGGCACCATGCATTCCTGCTTAAAGCAGAAGCAGCCTAAATGTTCATGGTGATTTGCATATATCCAAAGATGCTTTGCACTATCAGGATATGTATGACTGTATATTTCTTTAAAACCTTGCTTTGTTGCTAATGTCTTTTTTGGGTAACACTTGTCTCAGTGCTATTGTGCTGAGGTTCTTTGTCTTTTTAGTGCAGCTACTGCTTCAGGTTCAAGTATAAATGAAGGGAAAATAATACTGACAATTCAGCTCCTGAAGGCAGTAGATACAAATTAGAAGTTGCCCAAAACTCAAAGACAAACACTATCAGATACAGCAGAAGCACAGAGTGAAGCAGGTTGGGGGAGCAGGGTGCCCTAACAGCAGAACTGCAGTAACCCCTGCTGCAGGACCACAGTAAATAAAATAAGCTTCCAGCTCTGGGGGAAGCTTAAGCATCGTAAATAGCTTAGTGAGGTGCCTGGTGTGTGTCTCTCACTAACCCACCAAACCCCAGGCTACAACCCTGCAATTACACAAACAGCCTGTTTTACACATGCACTAAGACAAAGGAAAGAGACACAAAACAACCAGCTATATCACCATATATTATAAAAGATATACTTTCCAAACAATTATTTTTCAAACAGAAACAATTTAAAGCCTGCTAGAGGTTAAATCCTTCTTTTTAACAAGTGGCTATGTTTTGCCATTTTCAGACTTTGAAAGTTGTTTGTGAAGCTTACTGTACCTTACCATACAGTTAAGGCTAAGCCACCCAGATTTAACTGATGTGGTTGGATGTATTACGTGCCATATCCGGTAATGTATCCCTTTCTGAAATTTATTTTAATATTATTACTATTTTGTTGTATTATTATTTCTGCTCCTTATCCCAGTATTGTTTTGGATTTGTACCTTTTTTTGCATTGACTTTGCACCTTTTTATTTTGGATTGCACTGATCATCCTGCCTGAATTTTGTGACTACTCAATAGTCATTTTATTTTTATGGCTGTGGGCAGAGCCTGCAGCCATTTTGCTGTAACTGGGAAAATGGGATACCAAAGCACACAATTTTGGAGTTTTCAATATATCCTTCAACAACTGTAAATCACTACGCCAGTTGAATGAAATACTCCCTTCTCGCTGTTGAGTAGAACAGTTACAACACTATTTTTCAAGCTTGTCTTTCTAGTCATGCCTGCTTTAAGTGACCTGACAGCTAATGTCTTGGAGTAGGCACTCATCATTTTAAGGGCATATAAGATAAATAGCTTTGGAACAGCTAGCTAACTTCCATAAACAATGAAACAATGATTTTCTTTCAAGGGCACTTCTCAGCCTGCAAGCTGTCCTGCATTCCACTACTGCCTGCTCTCAGATGGCCTTGAAACACATTTGAGTCTTAACCCTTGATTATCTTGGTAGTTCATCTTTAGCCTTCTTCTGTTAGATACATAGAAGTTAACATTTTATTTTGGCTGCATGTCCATTAATGAATTTCCATGTACAGACCCATAAAAACATTGTGTTTTTACAGTTTTTTAAACTTCGTCACCTATCTCATTTTATTTTGCTGTCCAATGTCCACCTCCACATTTACATTTTTTATTTCTATTTGATCGAGTTTCATAGCATGTGAGGCTACCAAGGAAGAAGGTTCACAGCTGTAGCTATAGCAGTCTGTATATTGAAAGCACAATCCTCAAACAGTATGCTTCCCCTCCATGCATGCAGAGGTCCTGGAAAAGCTTGTAAGGGACTCTTGGTCCATCATGTTCAACCCCTCACTGTAACATAGTAATTTAAAGTTCTAAGGGACTCAGGGTCCATCATGTCCAACCCCTAACTGTAACATAGTAATTTAATGTTGTAAGGGACTTTTGGTCTATTATGTCCAACCCCTCACTGTAACATAGTAATGTGATATTGTAAGGGGCACTAGGTCCATCATGTCCAACCCCTCACTGTAACACAGTAATTTAATGTTGTCAGGGACTCGAGGTCCATCTTCTCCAACCCCACTCTGTAACATAGTAATGTGATATTGTAAGGGACACTAGGTCCGTCATGTCCAACCTCTCATTGTAACATAGTAATTTAATGTTGTAAGGGACTCTAATTCCATCATGTCCAATCCCTCACTGTAATACAGTAATTTAATGTTGTAAAGGACTCTAGGTCCATCATGTTCAATCGTTCACTGCTTAACAGGAATTATTGTAAGTCTTAGGAAGTATCTGCATTCCAAAAGAGACATGTTACTTTATTTTAATTAACTGAATAAAGGTTAATCCCTTCTGATACAGGAAGTGGGTGGATTAAAATTTTATAAAACCAGACCCACATTACACCTGGGATTTGAGCAGTCAGCCTCAGCTTGATGCAGGGGACTGATGACTGTGCTTCAACTTTCCAGGAGTCCAGGGCATGCCACTTTTGCTGAAAGAACTGGGTGTAGGCATAGGAAAGAGTAAGGGGCAAACAGAGAGAATGGTCTGCAGCAGCTAAGAGGGCTGGGTGAAGGCACAGGAAAGGGTGAGGTGAAAACACAGAGAAGGGTCTGCAGCAGCCAGGTGTGAGAGGCATGCTGGTTAAGGCATGCGTGGGGGATTTGTGACACAAACACACTGCACATGTGCAAGTATCATACATATGTAGTCATGTCAGTGCTGCCATGTTGTGCACAGCTGACTCCATGGCAAACTGTGCATGCACGAGTATCATGCATGTGCAATACTATAATCACTGCAGTATTAGTTATGACTGACTCCAGTGTGGCGAGAGCACTGCGTATTCTTTTCAATGCTCATGCTGCTCCTAAAAGCTCTCCACAGCTGTATCAGCTCTGATCAGAGTTTGCTATTAATATTATCACTCTTGCACCTTACAGCATGTTTTTTTATTATCATTATTGGTGACCCCCCTTTATCAAATGGTTAAGAGGCCTCTTTGAAACACCATAATAACCCAAAAACCTATTATTATGGTGTACTCAAAACTTTCTTTCAGCAGCAGTGTCCTCAGTGTGTCACTCAGTTGTAGCACACCACTTCATTGGCTTGTACCCTGTGAGAAGGCAGGCTGAACAGTATGAAAAACAGGGTGACTCTGATTGTCACTTAGTGATGAGCCAGCATTGTTCACTCCCATCTCATTCTTAATTATTTACTTTTTCTTATTCTTTATCTGGTTGATCCAACCTTTACAACATAAAACAAATATCTGGTTTATCCCACTATGCATCCGGATTGGGAAACAGTGAGTGCAATCCAGGATGGGACCATGGCTGACAACCTTTAGTGGTAGCTGTGCGCAGTTCATCAGTGAGTTTAAAAAACAAAACAAAATAAAAATATGTGCGTGTGTGTGTGTGTGTGTGTGTGTGTGTATATGTGTCTGCGTGGAGAAAAACTGTCTCTGTGAGGAGGAGACATACTGACCAAGGAGCAGCAGGAGTCACACTGACTGTCTTGGGAAACTGTTATGGGAACTAACTCCTTACACCATTAATTATAAAAAATAATGGTGTTGTTATTTTTTGGGGTTTTTTTTTTACACACCCTCAGTGTGTGATAACCTCATAAACCTCTTGAGCTTTGCTCTTAAGATTTATGAGTCATCACACATTTTGGGTGTGTAAAAAATCCATAACACACAGTTGCATATCCATTATTCTACTATTTCAAATAAAGACGAGCACACACCACCTCTCATTACACAGACACCGTCAAGTTGATTTAAAAAATTACATATTTACTGTTAAAAAGCACAAAAATGCCTGATGCATTTCAGATCAGGTGCAATCCTTTTTCAAAGGCTAATCACTTGAGTCTGAATCACCATTTAAATAGTGCACCACAATATAACATCACAATGATGTTGATAAATAAGTTTCAAATTCATAGGTGTATAAAACCATGTGAACACACTTCTATACTATCGAATACAATCATAAACTTTAGACCAAAATCCATATAAAAATCCTTAATTTCATGTCCACAACTTCAATATTGTACAAATACATATATAACAATTACATATTATTAGAAATTTTGAAAAAAAAAACACATACGCATGTAACAACAAAAATGTACAAGGAGGGGGTAAGTGGGTTGTTGTGCGGGGAAGAGAGGAGGAGGGAGGGGAAAGATTGGGAAGGGAAAAAGGGAGGGGTAGGTAAAAATAAAAAACAAAGATGTGAGAAAATGATGAAGGAGAAACAGACAAGGGAAGAGTGAGGGGGAAGAGGGAGGGAAAAGAGTGGGGGTTGAAGGGGAAGGAGAGGGGAAAGAAAAGAAAAAATATCTCAGCAGAAATGTTTATATTGATTTTAATGCTGCCATATCTTGGTATTAATTTATCAATCCATATTATTTTCTTTTTCTAATATATGGTCCAAGCTCCAAACCTAGGTTTAGACCAGGGGTTTTATTTGCTCCCAAAGTTACAATCCAGAAGTTTTCTTTATTTAATCCTTGCTGTGCCGCAGACTGATGTATCAGTCCCAAATTCCTATACATTCTAATTCTTTCAGCAGCCTAAGGGTTAATACTATATAATTAAAATTACCACTTCTGGTGGGGCAAAAAATTTTTTCTATACCCTGGAATTTAAAGAAATGTTGCTGGCCATCCAAGGTCTGTGCAATATGTTTTGTTGTTGTATAAGTTATATCTCCTCACTGTATGGCATGACAATGTTCACCTACTTTAGTTTTAGGGTACCTACAGTAGTTGTCTTCCTCATGTAAAAACTTGGCAAGAACAGCTTGCCAGACATATTACCCCCATGGTGTCACAAGTAATTAGTTATCTTATGTTATACTCTTTTGTAGCATTGCAGTTTGTGAATTTGTTCCCACTTGTGATGTTTTTACAATTAATTCATATTTTGCATTGTACACAGCCATTTATTCCTTGGTTTAACCATGTTTGGTTTTGTTTTGGTTCAGAATAATGGCTGTGCACTAAGATATCTTTGAGTGTTTTGGCCTTCTTGAAGGCCATTCTTGGGGGGGTTGTGCTGCCAATTCTTCTAAACCTAGATCACTGGACAAAACTGGCCAGTGTTGTTCGATTATACGTTCAAAATCACAAGCCTGATTTGAAAAAGTAGTTAAAAAATTGCAACGTTTAGATGTCATTCCATCATGTATTTTATCCTGTAAAAGATGGTCCACATCTTGTGTGTTTGCAAGTTCTCTGGCTTCCTGTAACTTTCTTTGACTATACCCCCTTTCTTTGAAACTCGGAGTCATTTTATTCATGCTGGCAACCATAGCTGAAGGGGGACCAAAGACAGAGCTGATAATGGTTGGAGACTTTAATCTCAACTGGTCCTCTGCTAAAGCTGTACACTACAAGGACTCATTAGCCACTCTCAACCTTGTGCAATTGGTAGACTTCCCCACTCAGTATAACAGTAGAACAGGCATGGGGTCAATAATCAACTGGGTGGTCACAAATTGGCCAGAAAGAATATCCTCCATCGTGGTTCTCCCTGACTCCCTCAGTGACCACGCCCCAGTAATCTGTAAATGGTCAAATAAGGCCCCAAAAACACCAGCCAGGACTATTACTGCTAGACTTCTGAAGAAAGGCAAGTTGGGAGCTCTAAGAGCACACCTTAGCCTCCAAGATTGGAGCTCTATTGACCACAAAACAGACATCTACACTGCCCTAAAATGCTTTATAATCAAATTCAATGAAGTGTGCAATGTCTACACCCCCTACACTAAAAGAAGGATCCGCAATTATGACAGCCCCTGGATCATGCCACAGCTACTAGCCCTCATGAAAAATAAAGACGAGTTGTGGTACAAAGCAAGGAACTCTGGTACCCAGACAGACTACCAGAACTATAGAGCTGCACAGAATAAATGCACCTGGGCTATTTGCTAGGCCAAAAACACTCACTTTAAAAATGAGCTGACAAACTCATGGGGTGACAGTAGACGGTTCTGGGAGAACATCAAGTCCCTAACCGGTAAACCTAATAAAACTCCTCCCACCTTCCTGAACATTGAGGGCCAACCTACGCAGGATCACAGTTGCATGGCAAATGTCTTCAACAAAACTTTTACTGACCTCAGTGGAGTGTTGCCCCCTAGCTTCCTTTAACACCAATCAGATACTTGCACCGAATAAAACCCGGGAACCCAATCAAACTCCCATCTGCCTTTCTACTTCAAAGCTATCACCTTTATTGCAGCAAAAAGTACATCCTAAAAGTGCTAGGTAATTCCAGAACTAGCTCTGATCAACTTGACCTAAAACTAGTTAGGCTCACCCTGGACATAACTCTCAAACCCCTCACCAAAATCTTAAATCTCTCCTTGGTATCAGGAGAATGCCCACGGATTTGGAAGGCAGCAGTGGTTACCCCATTTACGAAAGTGGTGACAGGGCCGACTCTACAAATTAATCCCCAATATCTATCTTTCCTCCACTCTCCAAGGCCCTGGAGCAAATTGTAACCGACCAACTGACGGAATATCTAGACAAGTATCATTTACAATGTCAGCAACAACATGGATTTTGAAAACAACAAAGTACCACAACCGCTCTAGTGGAGTTTACCAGCTTTATCCATAATGTGCTAGACAGAGGGCTCTTGGTGGGGGCAATATATATTGATCTCACCAAGGCCTTTGACACCGTTAATCACAATCTGCTCCTGGATCAGCTCTCCAATACCAGCCTCTCTCCTGCAACAGTAGCATGGTTCAGAAGCTACCTCTCTGGGAGGATCCAAAAAGTGAAAATCCTAGACACCTTCTCCGACAACCTTAGTGTTAACACAGGCATTCCTCAAGGCTCTATCCTTGGCCCTCTACTGTTCAGCCTGTTCTTAAACATCTTCCCTCAATCAGTAAATGACCATCTACTTCTATATGTAGATGATGCGGTCCTGTATCCACATAATGCTGACCCCTACATACTGGAAAAGCAAATGTAGGCTAATTTCACTGCAGCTGAGCACTGGTTCCTTTAATCAAAACTGCTCCTCAATTATAAAAAACAAGACTATGTTATTCGCATCATAACGTAACAAACACCACACCCACCAACTTTGCATTCATAACAATCAGAACACTTCTCTGGAGATGGTTCAAACATTTAAATACCTAGGATTAACACTGGACCACACCCTCTCATTTAACCAACACATAGATGCAGTCGCAAAGTCGTCAAATGCAAAACTTGGATTATTGTACAGACACTGAAAAGGCCTGACTTCTGAGCACTAAAAACTGTTGTAAATAGCTCAGTCCTCTCATAGAAACATAGAAACATAGAAGTTGACGGCAGATAAGGACCGCAAGGCCCATCCAGTCTGCCCATTTCTTTTTCTACCTTATAAATGTGCCATCGGCCTTTGCTATGTCAGTGACCTATCTATTCATAGTCATTTGTATTGCTCCCTTATGCCTATCCCATGCCTATTTGAAGCCCTGCACTGTATTCATAGCTACTACTTCTTGTGTAGCCATTCCATGCATCTACCACCCTTCTGTGAAAAAGAATTTCCTCACATTCCCCTTAATCGGCCTCCCTCTAATCTCATGCTGTGTCCTCTTGTCCTGCTATTTTTCTTATATTTAAACATGTTAGACTCTTTCACCTTGTTTATGCCTTAAGGTGTTTAAATGTCTCGATCATATCACCTCTCTCCCTCCTTTGCTCAAGGGTATACATATTGAGCTCCGCTAATCTGTCCTCATATGTCTTCTGATGCAGTCCCTGCACCATTTTGCTGCCTTCTCTGGACTGCCTCAATTTGGTTAATGTCCTGTGAAGGTGTGGCCTCCAATACTGCACGCAGTACTCCAGATGGGGCCTAACCAATGTCTTGTACAGAGGGATTATTACCTCCTCTACGACTTGTGATACCCCTACTAATACACCCTAACACCCCCTAGCCTTACCTACTGCTTTAGAGGTCTGCTTGATGATTTCAGGTCATCAGTGATGATGATGCCCAAGTCTCTTTCTTCCTTTGTGACTGCTAGCAACTCCTCCCAGCCTATAAGAGTGGCTTCAGGGTTTCCTCCTATGTGCATGATTTTGCACTTTGCTTAAATCCCAGTTGCCACTCTTCTGACCATTCTGCTAGTTTATCCAGATCTCTTCTCATTCTGCCCACCCCATCTGGATCATCTACTCTGTTGCAGATCTTGGTGTCATCTGCAAACAGACAAGCCTTACCCTCTAGTCCATCTGCTAGGTCACTAATGAAGATGTTGAATAGGACTGGCTCCAGGACTGATCCCTGAGGTACCCACTTGTGACTTGCATCTCTTCTGACTGTATACCATTTACCACCACTCTCTGTTTTCTGCCAGTCAACCAGTTTGCCACCCAGTTGACCAACTTCTGACCCACCCCGAGCCTACCTAGCTTATTTATCAATCTTCTATGTGGAACAGTGTCAAAAGCTTTGCTGGAAGTCAAGGTAGGCGACATCAACTGCTCCCCTTGGTCCACCACTCTGGTTACCCAGTCAAAGAAATCTATGAGATTAGTTTGACAGGACCTTCCTTTGTAAACCCATGCTGTCTTGGATCCTGTGCCCCTATGGATTCCAGGTGTTGCACTATCCTTTCCTTAAGTAGCTTCCATAATCTTGCCCACTACTGAGGTAAGACTGACCGGTCTGTAGTTCCCCGCCTCCTCCCTGCTACCACTCTTGTGGGTGGGATCACATGAGCCCTTCTCCAGTCTTCTGGGACCTCTCCTGTGCTCAGAGACTCACTAAACAATTCTGCTAATGGCTCTGCTAGTTCCTCCTTTAGCTCCTTAAGTACCCTGGGATGTATGCCATCAGGTCCCATTGCCTTATCCACCTGAGCTTAGCAAGCTCTTGTAGGACCCTCTTTTGTGAAGGGAGTAGTGCTCACCTCCCTCCCCTGTGTCCATGATGCTGAGCTGTGTGCCCTGCCCCACCTTCTCTTCAGTGAATACTGAGCAAAAGTATCTATTTGGATAGATGCCTTTACAGGGTCCTCCTCCTCACATGCTCCCTTTCTCCATTAAGCTTAGCAATACCCCTCTGGACTTTCTCTTTCACTAATGTATCTATAGAAGTCTTGTCACCTTCTTTTACTGTTTGTGCTAGTGTTTCCTCAGTTTGGGACTTTGCCTGCCTTACTGCCTTACCTGCTTCCCCTTAGGCAGTTTGGTATGCCCCCTATCTTCATCCCGCTGTGTTTCCTTATATTTTCTGAAGGCCAGCCTTTGGCTCTGACCTTTCTGCTACTGTATTTGAGAACCAAAGTGGTTTCCTTCTTTTTTGCACTTCCTTTTCTGTCTAACACAATGGGATGTTGCTTCAAGTATTGTATCCTTAATGCTTGCCCACTTTGCCTGTACCTCCTCACCTGTGTTTCTTTTGCCAGGGCTAGCTTAACTCTGTTGGCCATCTTATCAAAGTCAGCTCCTCTGAAGTCCCATATTTTTGCCTTGGAATGGGATGATTTAGATGTAGTAGCCAAATTGAACCAAACCATGTGATGGTCACTGGCCCCAGGTGACCTTCTACCTGGAGATCTGTGATCCCTTCTTTGTTAGTCAGTACTAGATCTAGGATAGCCCTGTCTCTGTGGGTTGCTGTACCAGTTGTTTGAGGCCCTCCCCTGCAGGGAATCCACTATGAGTCTAGTTCTGGCAGATGTTCCTGCTGGTATTGACCAATCTGTATCTGGCATGTTGAAGTCTCCCATTATCAGAACCTCCCTTTAGCTGTCATGTTTTGTATATCTTCTAACAGTAATGTGTCTATGTCCTCCCTCTGGTCTGGGGGCCTGTAGACAACCCCAGTTCTTATGGCTGTCCCATTTCCTGTTTCCAGGGTGACCCTACAGTTCTTCTGGCTCCTTATGTGTATTCTGAATTTCTGTAGCTTTGAATATTTTCATTAACATACAGGGCCCTCCTCCCCTTTCACCCTCGGTCTCTTCTGAACAATACATAGCCAGGTACTGAAGTCTCCCAAGTGTGGTTACTGGTAAACCACGTCTCACTAATTGCTACTATGTCCAGTTTAGCCTCTGACATTATTGCCTGCAGGTCTGGGATCTTATTTCCAGGCTGTGAGCATTTGTACATGATTTTCCATTGGCCAGATTTTGGTGTGTTAGTTGTTGGGTGAGGTTTGGCATTACCCTGTGCATCATATGGGAGACAAACCTTTTTTCTTACCTGGTGATGCAAATGAACAGCAAACACACTGAATTCCAGTTTGACCACTAGCTGAGGGGGGAGGGGTGTTCTTCCCATTCAACGTATGGGGTGCTGCACCCCTCCCATTTGCTAGTTTAAATATTCTGCAAAGACGTCAAACTTCTGCCCCAATGCACTGACTCCTCTTTAGTCAGATGCAGTCCATCAAATTTAAAGAACTTCGCTCCCAGAACTGTTGCCAGTTCCTACAAATCTGTGTCCTTTTCCTGGCACCAGTCCTTGAGCCATGTGTTTAGCTCCCCTATCTCCCTTCTCTGACCTTCCTCCATCTGCTCCCTTCTCCCAGACTGGCAGGATCTCAGAGAAGGAGATCGGACGAAATAGATGATAGTTTGTCACCCAGCCTAGTCAGGTGTTCCTTGGTCTCCACAACTGACCGGCTGGGAGATCATTAGTCCCTATGTGTACTAGGACATCAATGTTTTCTCCTGCTTTGTGAACAATTTAGCAATGCGGTCAGTGTCTCTCCATGCTGATGTACCTGGGAGACATCTGACCATCACCCTGGCTGGAGATGGGTATCAACTCCCGAATCATGGAGTCTCCTATGATCAGAAGTTTTTGATTTCTTTGTGCTTGTTTAGTTTGGTTCCTGATTTGGGTGAGTATTGTTGTGCTAGCTCCTGTGCCACAGTGTCCTGCTCTGCAGTGTCTTCTGCCTCTTTATTTGATTTCAGAGATAGAGGCAGATACCTGTTTGTAGTGTTTATATGGTTTTGGAGTAATGTGTTGGAGAGCAGAGTGATGGGGCACCTGATTTGCTTCCTCCTAACCACCTGCCAACCTCCTGGACCAACCACCTCTGCGGTTGAGGTTTTCTGTTGGATGCTGGGGAAATGGCGGGTGGTTCTTATAATGTATTTCCTCTTTAATATGAAATTTGGGCGTGCAATCTCTGCCCATGCTGCCCGGAGCTGAGACCTAAGATCTCCAAAGGCCCAGCATGTAGGACAGTGTCCTAAATCCTGTAAGAATGTCCTTCTGAAAATTGTTCCACAGTACCTGCAGTTAATGAAATCCATTCCAAATAAGTTGCTGGGTTTGTAACCTAGTCAGAGTAATTAGAAGGAAAAAAATGCAAGTAATGGTTTAATTGTGCTTTGTTTAACTTGTTATAACAAGTTAAATTACTAGTGCCCTGTAAATGAGATCACCTTGTGGAGGCCCACTGATCCGCCCCTTCCTGCTCTGCCACAGGAAATGTCACAACTGTGGTACCCTATAAAAGGAGTGTGGCGTGGGGTGGTTGGGGATGGGGTGGGTGGCTGGGCCCTTCCCCTGCCTAAAAGAAGAACCACGGACGAAAGAACAAGGAGGTAAGAGCAGAAACAATCAGTCAACAACAAATGCAGTAACCCTGAAAGCTTAACCTAATGTTAGATAAAAGTGTAAAACCTGTAAAGCACCACCTGTAATAATTTCAGAGAAGATATACCTGTAAAAACACTTTGCTCCAGAGAAAAATAAAGCAGTAACAGAAGATATACCTTGCAAAAGACAATTTGAATCAGAAGATTACAGCAGTAATCTGTTAGCACACACCTGTAGGCACACCTTGTAATAATGCAGAAGAAGGTATACCAGCAACAACAATTTGAATCAGAGAAAAAAATAAAGCAATGAAATGTTAGCAACAAACAGTAGCAATCCCTGTGAGTAAAAAATAAAAACACCACCACACAGTAAATCTGCTTAGCCAAACTAAGTCTTTATCCTTCTCCCTTGCTCTGGTAAGTTTCTCTACTCTGCCTTTCAAGCAGTCTTAGAAGGAAAGAGCTCAGGTGAAGCTAGGTGCCTTGGCCAGCAAACCAAGTCTTCTACCTCAGTGATAGACTATGGTCTAGAAGTATATGGGGCTGCCTCCCAAACTGCTTTGAAACATATCAAAACAACACTAAACAAAGCGTGTCATTTAGTCCTAGGTGTAAGCCATCTCACTCACACCTGCGAGGTGTACACTCAGACGAACTGGCTCAACCTTAACAGTCACCTCCAGTATCAAGTATACATGCTTGCCAAGAAGTCTATGCCAGGACTTACCACCCCAGGCCTGCAAAGCCTTCTTAGCTGACCTAATTCCATCAGATGCACTAGGGGTATAAACAACTCAGCCCTCTGCATCCCTTTCCATAGAACCACACAAGGCCAACAGTCCTATGAATACCGGGTGCCACTTTGGCTTAATGCACTTGACCTAGACATCACAAAAGAGGACAAAATAGGCCCCTTTAAAAATAAACTCTGAGTGGCCCATGCCACAAACAGTAACTGTGACTGTGGGACCTGAACCCGTCCCCCACACACTCTTCCCTCCTCTTTCCTGCTACCATCATTCTAACCTGCACCCTTGCCTTCTCCTCTCTTCTTGCTAACACTCCCCTAGTAGGCTCCAGGTCCCCACCTCAGCACTCCCCCCCAATGAGTCTAGCCCTCCTTTATGACTACACTCTTTAGCACTTAAGACAAAAGAACTGCTGCCCATCAAGTGCTTGCCTCCTTGCATATAGTATTAGTTCATTATTTCACAGACTATATCATCCTCTGTTCCTTACCTGATTTGTTCTATATCCTGTAGATTCTCAAGTTGTTCACTTAAACTTCTTGTCAACCTAGCCTGCTATAAATTATGTAATTGTATATTTTTACTTATTTAATCCCTGTTATTGTAATTATGTAACCTGATATACTTGTGTTTTTCTAGGCATGGAACCTTCTTGTATCTGCTTATGTACTTGTAACCATTATAAATGATGTTATGCTCATGTATTTCTATGATATGGAACCTCTGTAAAAGAGCCTTTGGCTCAAAGGTACTTCCTAGAAATAAATAAATAAAATAAATAGTTGATTTTGTGCTACAGTTCCTTTTGACCCTCAATACTGTCCTTTTGGTATGCTATATACAGTATGTTTAGGATGACAGCTTGATGCCAAAAGAATTGGGTTGCCATATGTTGTTTTTTTGTACATACTTGTATGAATACCCCATCTACTGCTTTGATTATGTTAAGATCAAGAAAGTTAACCCTTTCTTTATCTACTGTATAAGTAAACCTTAAATACCCATTTGTTCCATGTAAATAATCAATGAATTGCTGCAGTTGAATTTCATCTCCCTGCCAGACTAGGAATATATCATTAATAAAGCATTTAAAATACAACACTTTTGAAAAAAATGTTTTTTTGTATCTGATTCAACTCATGATGATTTTCCCAGGACCCAACATATAAACAGGCTATGGTAGGTGCACAGGTCGCCCCATTGCCATTCCTTTTGTTTGTAAAAATATACTTTTGTCAAACACAAATGCATTACATTTTAGAACAAATTCCAAAAGCTTTAAAACAAGCTCAGTTGGTGGATTCACTGTATCGGGTATTAAGTTAAGAAATTGTGCTGCTGAGTCCAAGGCACCCTCATGTGGGATATGTGTATATAGTACCTCAATATCAAGCGTTACCAAGAAGGCATCTTCTTGCACGGTCACATCTTTTAACATATTAAGTGCATTTTTTGTATCTTTTAAATACATGGATAGGTTTTGAACAAAATGTCATAGATGATAATCAATGAACTGTGACAGTGGTTCAGTTAGGGAGCTCAGTCCACTGACTATTGGTCACCCTGGTGGATGACAGAGGGTCTTGTGTATTTTCGGCAAGATGTAAAATGTAGTCTATACTGGATGGTCTGTAGTCAAAAAGTTATTTTCTCTTTTGTCAATAAAGCCCTTTTCATACACCAACTCTAGAGTCTTATCAATTGAAGTTTTAAACTCAAAGGTTGGATCAGATGTTAATTTAGAGTAAAATTCTACAATATCAAGTTCACTTTTCACTTCCGTAGTGTAGTCAGTCCGATTCTCCAGTCTCCTGTAAAAAAGCTTTCAGCTTAGCGTGCTAATCCTGGTTAAACAACTAAAAAAAAAAAAAAAAAAAAAGATTAAGCATCACTACACATCTCACTTTATCTGCTTCTTTAATTATGATATCAGGGTTTTCACTCAAAGTTTCCAGGGCCATTCTTTCCATATTAGATAAATTATTAAATGTTGATTTTCTACTGCTATTAACCAGAAGTTCTAAATTTCCCCCCACGAGGCTTTTGAAGACTGAGACAGCGGCAAAGGAAGGGGGGCAAAAATCAGATTTCACTTGGAACTTTCTATTACTAGTCTCAGTGGTAGAAACTCACTGCATCATTTTTGTTGAAAAAAATTAAGTCAAATTTAGATTTCCACAGACGACATTGATATCCATTAAAGTCTTGAATTTATTTAAAGATGCATTTGGTACAGAGCCTAACCCTTTGCTCAGCAGCCTTTCTTCATCACTAGTTAAATTATGCTGAGATAAATTAATTACCTTGAGTAGTTATGAAAATGCCCCTTCCCTCTGAACCTGTTGTTAGTTCTCCTGTTGCGATAGCCATAATTGTTTCTCCGGTTGTTTTTTAATTCTGTCTTGCACCTTGTATATTGCTACTCTCCATTCCCCCCTTTCCCAGGATGCATTTGAAAATGAGCTGTTACTGGCTTTTCATTGGTGAAAAGTGGGGTTTAAACTTGTGAAGGGGGAGGGATGGGAGAAAAGGCTGTCAAGGGGGGTCCGATAAAGGAGGGACTCTGTCTCTCCCCCCCTGGGGAGCTGGAGGAATGCAGGAAAAGGCCGACTGGTAAAGTGCAGACCAAGGGAAAACGGAATCCCCATGGGAACACAAGCAGGGGAAATGGAAGTATAGGGAAAGGGTGGAAGGTGGTCCTGCTAAATGCCAGGAGCTTGGGCAATAAAATGCCTGAGCTCCAGGCGATGCTAACTGAGGGAGCGGTGGATGTGGCAGAGGTCACTGAGACCTGGGCCACTGCAGGACACGACTGGGACCTGAACCTGGAGAGCTGCACTATGTTCAGGAAGGACGGGGGGAGGGAAGAGGAGGAGGGGTAGCAATGATAGTCAAAAACTGCATTGGCATAGGGGGAGTAGAGGAGGCAGGGGGAACTGTCGAGGCGATTGTGGTCACCTTGATAACAATGGGGGGCAAGAGAGTAAAAATAGGAGTGGCGTATAGATACCCTGTACTGGTGGAGGAGCTGGAGGAGAGTCTGGTGGCAGATGTTGGGAGACACTGCAGATTGGGCAGGGGAAGGGTGGTGGTGTTGGGGGATTTAAACATGCCAGGAACAGTCTGGGAGACTATGACATCCTCGGTGGCCAGGGAACAGAGGTTGTTGGATGTCTTTCAAGACACGTTCCTAACTCAGCAGGTGGGGGAACTGACCAGGGAGGCGTGGGTACTGGATGTGGTCCTGGTAGACAGTGACCAGATTGGCAGCCTGGAGGTAAGGGACCCATTGGCGGGGAGTGACCATGCCATGATCTGGTTCTTTCTGGATCTAGGAGGGGTAGAAGGTTGCACAAAGATGGAGGTAACTGACTTCAGGGGAGCAGATTTTAAGGAAATGGGAAGGATCCTTAAGGAGCATTTGGATGCGATTGGGTCAGACATGGACGCTGATAGTAGGTGGGAAATCATCAGGAGAGGGGTGCAGAATGCTACCAGCACCTGTGCAAGAGTAAGACGAAAATGCGGTAGGGCCCAAAACCTGCTGGTGGACCAGGGAGGTCCAGGAGGTGGTGTGGGGAAAGAAGGAAGCCTATAGGCAATTCAAGTGTTCAAGGAGTGAAAGGGATCGAGGGGAGTACAAGCTGATGGCTAGAAGGGCCACTAGGGTGGTGAGGGTGGCTAAGGCAAGGAAGGAGCAGAACCTGGCCAGGGAAATTAGGAGAGGGAACAAGGGATTCTTTAGATACATTGGGGAAAAACAAAGGGTGAAGGGGCAGATTAGCAGGATTAAAATAGGAGAGAGATGGGCACAAGACCCGGGTGAGCAGGCTGAGGTACTAAATGAATACTTCACCTCAGTTTTCACCAAGGAAAATGGGGGTGCTGCATCATACATGGGAGGAGACAGTGATACTGAGGAGGGGGGAACCCTTACCGATTGGTGGGTTTGGGGAGAGGGGGAGGCATCACTGGCAGGAGGGGGGAAGGCTAAGTAGGAAGAAGAGGTAGCGGAAGTGGAAATCACAGCAGAGAGTGTGAGGGAAGCCCTCAGGTCCCTTAAGATGGAGAAAGCACCGGGGGCCAGATAAATTACATCCCAGAGTGCTGAAGGAACTTGCAGATGTCCTGGCAAAACCCCTGGCGGAGCTTTTCACCATCTTTCTGAGGACAGGGTGGGTGCCCCAGGACTGGAAGGTGGTGCATATAGTGCCTATCCACAAGGGGGGATCAAGGGAGGTGGCATGGAACTACAGGTCTGTCAGCCTGACATCGGTGGTGGACAAGGTGATGGAGGGCATTGTCAAGGAGAGGCTAAGGGGGGATCTGGAAAAGTCAGGGTGCCTGGATGATAGACAGCATGGATTCGTCCTGGGGAAATTGTGTCAGACAAACCTTGTGGAGTTCTATGACCGGGTGACGAGTGCCTTGGACCTGGGTAGACCAGTGGACATTCTCTTTCTAGACTTCAGCAAGGCATCTGACTCTGTTCCTCATGAGGGCCTGTTGGATAAGCTGGGAGAAATGGGGGGTGGGAACCAGATGATCAGATGGATAGGCAATTGGCTCCAGGTCATGGTTGGCGGGATAGTCTCATCTCCAAGGGGGGTCATTAGTGGGGTCCCACAGGGATCAGTCCTTGGGCCCCTCCTGTTCAACGCCTACATCTCTGACATAAGGACAGGTATCAGGAGTGAGATGAGTCTCTTTGCAGATGACTCAAAACTGGGGGCGGTGGTGGATGGGGAGGAGGGGAGGGTGGCCCTACAGGGGGACCTGGAGGCTCTGGAAAGATGGTCTAGAAAGTGGAAGCTGAGGTTCAATGCAGGGAAATGCAAGGTACTGCACCTAGGGTTACCACCTTTTAAGAAGCCCAAAGTGGGACATTTCTTACTGAAACAAGATTTTTCACAGGACAGTACGTAATCTCGACCTATACAACAGGCATGTTTTCTCTTTATAATCAGAATTAAGGCTAAGTATTGTAGTTTCTTAGTTGCTTCTATTGTTTCTCATCATTTTAAGGTATTTTAGTTAAGATACAATAGTTTTCTGCAACATTTAGTGGAAAATTAGAACATATTTTTACTAATAGAAAGTCAGGACATGTAGTATTTTTCATGATTTTTTGCAGGACACAGCTGCCCAAATCAGGACTGTCCTGCAAAAATAGGGACAGGTGGTAACCCTAACTGCACCTGGGGGCCAGAAACCTGTGCCAAGTGTACACCCTGGGGGGGAATGCTACAAGTCTTGATGGCTGAGAGGGACCTTGGGGTGGTGGTGGATGTCAAGATGAACAACTCGGAGACTTGTAGGAGGGAAGCAGACAAGGCCAACAGGATGCTGGGATGCATCGCTAGGGGGATCACCTCCAGAAGGAGGGAAGTGATACTCCCTCTGTATAACTGCTTGGTGAGGCCGCACCTCGAGTACTGCTTGCAGTTTTGGAGGCCTCACTTAAAAAGGGACATTAAACTCCTGGAGAGGGTCCAGAAGAGGGCAACCAAAATGATTCAGGGGTTGAGGGACAGGACCTATGAGGAGAGGTGCGAAGAGCTAAATATGTACACATTGGAAGAGAGAGAGAAGGGACCAGGGCGACATGATAGAGGTCTTCAGGTACATGAAGGGGTAAATAGGGAGGAGCAGTCAGGGTGCTTCAAAGGAAGAAGGAGGGGCCACTAGAGGGCATGGGTAGAAGCTGGAGGGAGGCAAGATTCAGGGAGAAAGAAGGAGGTGCTACTTCACTGAGAGGGTGGTGGAGCCATGGAATGCACTACCTAGGGGGCTGGTGGAGGCAGAGACAGTGGAGGGGTTCAAGAGGGAGTGGGACAGGTACAGGGGAAGGGTTCTGGAAGGAAAATCCAATGCAGCAAGAATATCCAGAACTGGGAAGGGAGAAGCCAGAGAAGGCGAGGGGAGCAGCAAGATCAGCTCCCAGGGTGGGGGCTGACCAAACGAGCAGACACGAAAGACAGTTAGGCCTATTCTTCTGGCATTTTAGTATGTTAGTATGTCTTTCCTGGTAACATCTTCAAAATAAATAACTGTCTTGCATTAGGACGATATGTATAATTTTGTGCTCCTTTAAAAGATGCTATTAATTCCAGCATGCTTTTAGTATAACTTTTGCCCCAGAGTTTTCCACAGAAGTTATTTTTCTTTACACTCTTGAACTGCTTTTAGCTCTCCATGACCCAAAATTCTGGGCTGAGACAACAGCTAAATCACACTGAAAGGTCCTTAACAGGATGAAACATTAGTGGCATACACCAGGGTCTGATGCCTGATCCTGCAGAATTTTGCAGAATTCAGTAGGAAACCATGCAGTTCAATGGCAACTGTCAGGCCAGAAAACTGTGACACACTGTGACGTCAAGCCTGATGCTGGTGAACACCACCGTATGTCTGGGGTTTCTGTTATGCACATTTGTGGATTCTGTGTGAGGCTCAGTGTTCCTTACAGTCCTACTTAAAGACACAATATACTGCCTGAAATTAATAACTTTCAAAAGTAGTGAACTATTACTTCTTCTAGCCAAAGTATTTTTTCTTTCGGTGTAGAAGACGTGGTACTCACCTTTAGGAAGTACCAGATGGGCAGCCATCTTACAGTACTTATAGTCCTGTAGTGGACAATTAGGAGTCCTAGTACAGTAATTTCCTGTCATGCTCAGTACAAATCCCTACAGCCTTTAAGACCCTATATAGTGCCTTCGTCCTCAGTCTAAATAAAGATGACAACCCATTAGCATCTCCTTGAGTCTGTGTCAGTCTGTCCTTTACCTCAAGAATACTACATTCCAAACAACAACAACAAAAATAAACAAATCTTTATTTAAACATAAAATGTTAGCAAGCTAGTCATCACACAGTGAGACTGGCAATGCTAGCCATTCTTAGCATTGCCAGTTTTAGCTAACACTGTGTGCGGACTCATTATGTTGCTTGCAAGCATGTGCAAGAAATATAGTGCCATCATCTGAGTTATCGGAGGTGTGGCAGCCCTCTTCCAATTCAGTCAGTGTGTTTGCAGGCGCGGCTGCAGTTCTCCAATCACTGCTGGAGCTGTCTATGACAGCAGTCTAAAATGCATTGGCGTACAGTTGAAAGGGGGAGCTACACTTCAGTGAGCAGCTATAAGATATCGCCTGCTCATGTGTGCTCCCCCTACACACACACACACATGCACGGATACAGCATGCTCGGGCCCCCCCACACACACACTGTATAGCCGTCGGGGGGTGCCCAATCTCCCATCGGCTGTGCTGCGCTCTCCTCAAAAACTGAGTTGCACATGCCATGCTGGTTGCCCACCCCAGCGTGGCAACAGATGCTATCACCCGATGGGGGTGCCCAACTCCACACTCCATGGCCCCCAAACAGTGTTCTGTGCCACGCCAGAGCCCACCCCAGCATGGCAAACGTCCCATCATCCTCCTGTTTTAAAAAACAAAACAACCTGCAACACAAAAACAGTCCCTCGCTCTCTGGGCCCCACCAGCGCCAACCCACTGTGCACCCCACCTCCCCACACCCCCCTTCACCCCATACTTACCTCTAGACCTCGGCGCAACAATCTTTGGTGGACCAGGAACATATCTGCACTCTTCAAAGCTGAGTGCAAACTGAGGAAATACCGGTAAGCTGTATAATGTAATAAATGGGTTTTTTTCAACTTTGCTGCATATCTCAGGCATTTTTTGGAATTTTTGCACCAAATTTTCAACATGGGGTTTTTGGGACCCCCTTCTCATGAATGCTCTCACTGTCATGGCGTTAATCGGGCCTGAATGGTGATTTTGCAGTCACTGCGCGAAATCACCTTTCGGCACTGATTAATGAAACAACACTGCCAGTGTTCATAACGTGGGCTCTCAAAAAGCCTATGTTGAAAATTTGGTGGAAAAATTCCTAAATATTACTGTTTTATGAGCCTGTGTTGCGCACTTCCTACGCATGCTCATAAATTCACAAATTTTCAATATTTTCCTCCAGATTTTCAACATTGTCTTTTACCACACTTCATATGAGCAGTATAGCTGTCATTTTTCACATCTCGCCCAAAATGTGTTTCCGCCCATGTAGCGTACAATGGCGCAGTCGGTGTGCAAAATCACTGTATGGGACACATTAAGAAAATCACAGTGACACTGTTCATGAGCAGAGGTCTTAAAATTGCTATGTTGAAAATTTGGTGAAAAATTCCTAACAATTACTGTTTTATGAGCCTGTGTTGCGCACTTCCTACGCACGCTCGTAAGTTCATGAATTTTCAATATTTTCACTCCAGATTTCCAACATTGCCATTTTACCACCTCCTTATAGGCAGTACAGCTGTCATTTTTCACATCTTACCCACAACATGTTTCCATCTAGTGCACAATGGCGCAGTCGGTGTTCGAAATCAATGTAAGGGACACATTAAGAAAATCACAATGACACTGTTCATGAGCAGAGGTCTTAAAATGGCTATGTTGAAAATTTGGTCACAAACTTCCTAAAAATGACTATTTCACGAGACTGCATTGCGCAGTTCCTACGCACGCTCATAAGTTTGCAAATTTTCAATATTTGCACTCCACTGACTTCCCAAATACCTACACAGTACATACAAGCAAGCAACATTCGGCATTGACAAATGCTTGTTTTATTTTACACTTTATATGTAAATAACAACTGTTTTTCCACTAAAAGAACAATGCTTTTGAGTTGCATTATTGTGGTTATTGACATAGGCATGCCTTAATGGATCTACAAAAAGTCAGGGGTGAGTGTCTTGCCTTCTTTATGTATTTTTAAATGAATTACCTTGAGTAATGACACCACTCACCCAGCAGATCAGATGAACTGGTCCATTTTCATTTTTGTGTATCGTTTTCTTTTCCCCTTTTATTAATTGGAAGATTTTCTACCTGACAATAGTTAATGTGGTGTGCAGAACAATGCTGTACACAGAGACTGACATAACTAGTTCCATTCCTTCTCATACATCATCGACTTCACTGTACGTGACATCACAACTGATGAAGTGCCAGTCACCTGCTGCAAGAGTGGTCACTTGTGATGTCACAATAAGTGAGGTCACAATGCTGATGAGGTATGAAGAGGACTAGAACTAGATACTGTATGTCAGCCTGCAGGTAAAGCACTGTTCTTTACATCACACCTAATATTATCTGGTTGAAAAACATCTAATGAGCAAATGGAAAAAGAAATACACTTTGGAAATAAAAAGAAACAACTGCCTACTTATAAAAATTAATACAATTTTTGAATTGCTATTTTTGGTGCTACTAGCTCTTTAGAGCTAAGTTATCCATTACTAATTCATGATTGCTTAAAAAACCCACAAGGCATTCCATTAGGTGTGATGTGTCTCTTTAAGACATAAGACATTTATGAGTTTAACAATGTCTCTCTTTGGATGCCTTTACTGTAAGATCACATTGTATCGCAGGACAATTTATGTGTACTCCATTTACTAAGCAGTAGAAGGTACAGTAGGTAGTAGGTAGCATACCTCTCAATCTCCAAGGCTGCAAATCAGGGACACTACCCTTTAAAATCAGGGACAAATGCTCAAAATCAGGGACACCATTTTTCGCGCCACGTAAAGTGCTGCGTTACAGTGTTCACGTCTTTCAAATGTGTGAAATTCAAAGTTATTGAATACTACATTAAGAAAACAACATAGAGCATGGTAGTTTTACTTTTAAAACTTTATTTTGGGCTATTTATAGGGTAATATTACATACATTTAATTACATATTACAACAAACAAATTAAGTGAAAACTTACATACCTATATACAGTATTATACATGCTATCTAGTCTATGCACTTAACTTAACTAAAATTGAAAGCCTACCTACACACATTTTACTTATCATTTGTACCCTATACTAAAAATGAAAACCATGCTACAATAGTTTATACTAAAAACAAACACGCAATATTTTATCTCATCTGTACTAAAAAAGAAACATCCACACACACAATATTTTACATGATATCTACTCTATATCATATACATGCTGTTGTATACTAAAAATGAAAATCATGCTCTCTACTGTACACTACAAATGTAAACCTATGTACAGTACCTATACACAAAAAGTTGGTTTGGAAGAGTCTCATTTGTCTTTTGCTGCAAGGTGCTCTCGGTTGTAAATCATAGTTGCTTTCCCTGCAGTCTCTTAGACTCCTTTTGTATGAGTTACCTCATAGCAGTGTCTTTCTTCATTCATTATGTTGCTTGCATGCATGTGCAAGAAACATAGTGCCATCATCTGAGTTTTCGGAGGTGTGGTACCCGTCTTCCAATTCAGTCAGTGTGTTTGCAGGTGCGGCCCCAGTTCCCCAATCACTGCTGCAGCTGTCTATGACAGCAGTTGAAAATGCAGTGGTTGTACAGTTAAAGTGAGAGCTCCGCTTCAGTGAGCAGAGCTCCCACCCACACACACACACACACGCATGCACACACACTGCATGCTCATCGCCTCACGCACACACTGTATGGCCAACGGGGGTGCCCAATCCCCCATCGGCTCCACACACCCCCCCCAAAGCTTCCAGTATCCCAGCTGGCCAAGCGTCACAGTCAGTAGCACGCATTTCACTGTCAACAGAGACTGATGTATGCGCAGCTTGCTCGTGATCACTGGCTGCAAATGTTGCAGGAAATAAGCAGCAGTTTGGAGCTGGCTGAGATCTCTGTGGATATAACCTTGCATGCGCCCAACAGCAGCAGCACATCAGAGCCCACACACTGATTCAGCAGCAATCATTAGTTTCCATGATTCGAGATCTCTGTGCCAACTTACTGCCCCGATAACAAACACAGCTCCCAGACCCCCGGTAGTATATAATAAACAGAAGCATCTCAGTTTGTGCTGTAAACATCACATCTCCCCAAACTACCTGCAGCAGAAGAAGGAAGGGAACTCTGTCCCTTCAGGCCACAGATAAGGAAATGTTGTTTTCCCATTCTTGTTTCTTCTTTTGCTGATCGGCATCCCCAAACAGTAAATTGACATGAAACGTCAATTCATCTCCCCTCTTCATCCCATCCACCCCCCCCCCGCATCACCTGTTTGGTACAGATGCAGTTACATCACTTGGTGCAGCTACATCCCCCGGCCGGCCCTTTGGTGCATTTATTGATTTATTCCTTGGGTTGGATTTGGAATTACCTGCGGCCCGGGTCCCAGCTCTCTGCCCGGTGTCCGGCTCCTCCGCCCCGGTCTCGCCAGAGGCAGCAGCTGTAGGCTCAGCAGCAATACCCAGGAGCATCGACATCAGGGAAGTTGAACAGCTGAAAACACAACCTACGGTGCCAGAAACATCAGCACTGAACCAAGCTCGCCCCGCCCGCTCACTGCCGGGAACAGTCAAACATGGTTCTGCCCACTGGTCCTCCTCCTCCTCCTCAGCCAGAAACATCCGAAGGTGGCTGAGTCTACCCAACAGCCGGAAACATCTGAATGGGGCTGGATCCGCCAACAGCAGGAAACCTCTGAACGGGGTGACACACAACTGGAGAAAAATGTAAGTTCTTTGTGTGTTTTTTTAACTTTACCTGTGTGATTGCATTAGGTATCGCCATTCTAGTACTTAGATTTCTATGGCCGGCAACAGCCCAAAGGGGCCCACCGCGGAAGTGCAATAATAAAGCCTTACAGTTCTGTGGGTCTGCTTGGCCACCGACCTCCAGAAACAGCTGAAGTTAGAGCAGCCGGTTTCCATGGAGATGGTTGTAAATGGAGCCATGGCAGCTATACGGATCCAATATGGTGCCCATGCCTCCCGTCTGTTTATACTGGAACTGCTGGAAAGTAGTGGACAGGATTGTCGAACTGGGATTCCCTCAATACAGGGTAACGTGATGAAATGGGAAGTTTAGAATATGCAAAGAACTAACCAAATGGCATGGGCTCATTCTAAAATATAACGCTGGAGATGTGGTCTTGGTTATCTCCTGGTGATACTGAAGCACTAGAGAATACAGAAACCTGTGGTATTTTAACATCAATGTCTACCTCCTCACGGTAGCACGCCAGACTCACTTTGCGCTTCAGTTATTTTATGGTGGTTATTTTTGTCAGTCTGCCCCCTATTTTATTAGTTTATCTGAGTTGGGGGTTTGTCTCCCCCACCTCCGGTAAAAAAGCGGAGGGCGGGGCAGAGCTCTCAACTCAAATAAACTGACGAAGAAAACCCACAGCCCACAAACCATTGCTGTAAAATCAGAAGTGCTGGAGCCCATGGATTGCTTCAGTTATTTCACTGTGGTTATTTTTATGTTGCTTGCACGTACGTGAAAGAAACATAGTGCCATCATCCGAGTTTTCGGAGGTGTGGCACCCGTCTTCCAATTCAGTCAGTGTGTTTGCAGGCGTGGCCCCAGTTCCCCAATCACTGCTGCAGCTGTCTATGACAGCAGTTGAAAATGCAGTGGTCATACAGTTGAAAGGGAGAGCTCCACTTCAGTGAGCAGGCTCCCTTCTCCACACACACACACACACACACACACACACACACACACACACGCCGCATGCGCATACTGCGTGCTCATGGCTTCCCCTCCCCACACACACACTGTACGGCCGACGGGGTACAATCCCATCAGCTCCACCTCCCCAAAGCTTCCAGGTGCCATGCTGGGAGACCACCCCAGCGTGGCAAACTGTGTTGTGCAGGCGGGGTGCCCAATCCCCGTCAGCCCACGCCCCAAAGCATCCAGGTGCCTCGCTGAGAGCCCACCCCTGCGTGGCAAAATGTGTTATGGCCGAGCAGTGCCCAATCTCCCATCGGCTCCAGCCCCCTAAAACAGCTTCTTCCAGCTGCCACGCTGGGAGCCCACCCCAGCATGGCAAATGTCCCTCGCCGTCTTATTAAAAAAAAATAAACCTGCAAATACAAAAACTGTCCCTCAGCATTTCTTCCTGCCCCATCCCACAACCCACCCACTGCACACCCTGCCTCCCCCCACCCCATACTTACCTCCGGACCACAGCACGACGATCTTCGGTGGACCGGGAACATGTCTGCATTCTTCAAAGCCGACCACGAACTGAGGAAATGCCGGTAAGCTGTATAATGGGGTAGATAGGGTTTTTTCAACTTTGCTGCATATCTCAGGCATTTTTTTGAATTTTGGCACCAAATTTTCAACATGGGATTTTTGGGACCCCTCCTCATGAATTCTGTCACTGTCATGGCGTTAGTCGGGCCCAAAGGGTGATTTCACAGTCACTCAGCGAAATCACCTTTTGGGACTGATTAAGAGCAACTGAAAGTGCCAGTGTTCATACTGTGGCTGTCAAAAACCTATGTTGCAAATTTGTGAAAAATTCCTAAAATGACTGTTTTACAGCATTTGTTGCACTGATCCTATGCGCGCCAGAAGTTCACAATTTTCAATATTTTCCTCCAGATTTTCAACATTACCATTTTACCACCTCCTTATGAACAGTACAGCTGTCATTTTCACATCTTGCCCAAAATGTGTTTCCGCGCATGTAGTGCACAATGGCACAGTCGGTGTGTGAAATCAATGTTCGGGACAGATTAAGAAAATCACAGTCACACTGTTCATGAGCATAAGTGTTAAAATGGCTATGTTAAAAATCTGATGAAAAAACTCCCAAAAATGACTGTTTTACGAGCATTTGTTGCGCTGATCCTATGCATGCTCGTAAGTTCGCGAATTTTCAATATTTTCACTCCAGATTTTCAACATTGCCATTTTACCATACCTCCTTTATGAGTAGTACAGCTTTCATTTTACATCTCACCCAAAACATGTTTCTGCCCATGTAGCGCACAATGGCGCATTCAGTGTACGTAATCAATGTTTGGGACAGATTAAGAAAATCACAGTGACACTGTTCATGAGCAGAGGTCTTAAAATGGCTATGTTGAAAATTTGGTGAAAAAATTCTCTTCAGACATTCTGCAATGTTACTAATGAAGACTTTGAACAGGACTGGCCCCAGTACCGATCCCTGCAGCACCCCACTGGTCACCCCCCTCTCCCTAGACTGAACTCCATTTACCACCACTCTCTGCCTTCTGTCTGTTAGCCAGTTTCTAACCCAGTTTACTACCCTTTCCCCCATGCCCAGCCTACCCAGCTAGTTTATCAGCCTCCTATATGGGGTGGTGTCAAAGGCTTTGCTGAAATCAAGGTAAGCATTGTCCACTGCCCAACCCTGATTCACTTCCTTTGTCACTCAGTCAAAGAAATCAACCAGATTTGTCTGACATGATGTCCCCACTGTGAATCCATGCTGTCTATGGTCCTATGGCTTCTAGATGCCCCACTATCCTTTCTTTAAGCAATATCTCCGTGATCTTCCCCACTACTGAGGTGAGGCTGAACGGCCTATTGTTCCCTGCCTCCTCCCTGCTGCCGGACTTGTGTAGAGGGACCAAATGTGCCCTCCTTCGATTCATTCATGTTGAATGACTCAGTGAACATGGCTGCCAGAGGTACTGCTATCTATCTCGCTTCGTAGTTCTCTTAATATCCTTGGGCGTATGCCATCTGGTTCCATCAATTTGTCCACCCTTCAATTTAGTGAACTCCTGCAGGACTCTTTTGCCTTTGAATGGACTATTGTCCACCTCTTCACCCCCTTGGCAACTGCTGTACTGCTGTGGCCCTTGCCCCTCCCACTCTTCTGTGAATACTGAGCGGAAAGACACAGTGGATGTCTTGGGAGGAAGGCATGTGTAACCCCTAGGTGGTGCTATCCCAAGGGCTACTACCCCTGCCTGATTTGCCACTAACAGGTTGAGGGGCCTGGATTCGATGGCAGGTGGCCTCCACCCAGAGGTCAGGGTTTGCAATAGTTAAACTAACTTGGTCACAGCCCTCTGGGACACTGCGACCCCCCTTTCTTCCCACTAGTGGCCCACACAATATATTAGAATTACCTTCACAGTATACACTTACCCCCCGGACTGGTTCGGTCAGCGTGACTCCGGGGACTCCCTGTAAAACAAGATGATACAGTGCAAAACCACAGTACAATACTTTAACGTGAGCGAATACACCTCAGGCAGTGTAACTTTGCTGAAACAAACAGATCTGATTTATTTAGGGGATATAACAAGGACAGGGGGAAATCAGGTTAATTAGTTTAAGTGCATTAATAATCACAGTACTGTGCACATATTTCAGAATCCCAAATGTCCCTAATGTCACTCTTACTGGGTACCCAGGCAATAAGAGGCTAGCCTATTTGGTGCAGCTGGTTGGGGCCCCGAAGATGGAAAATGCATGCACAATACCCAAATTGTAATCCAGAGCCGGTAGACTCAGTTCGTGGAGAAAGAAAGGAAAAGTAATCGGATGGAACACTTGCAGTTAGATGATGGCAGGGAGCTACCCTGATTTGTACTCACAAATTCAATGTTGAAACTGAATAGAAGGCAGACTGTCCTGGATTGCCAGGAGGAGCAGACCATGTGGACCAGGTCCTTGTGACTGGACCCCAGGGCAGTTCAGAGCAAATGGATGTAGTCTGAATTAAGCTGGGGTTTACTTGCAGCTTCATGCACTCAATTCACTGTACAGGGGATTTGAAACACGAGTCCCCACAAGCACTACACACATTTATATGGAAAAAGAAAGTACTATACCAGGCAGGCTGCTTCTCTATCCCGATCGCAATTACTGCACAATACCCGGAAGAACACACAGCAGATTCAGTTCCTGACAGACCAAGCGCGATTCAGCAATTTCTACAGTCCTCTACAGGATGAGCCTAGTTTCTACTCTTCAGATCTCCTTGATTCTC
This sequence comes from Neoceratodus forsteri, assembly GCA_016271365.2. Taxonomy (NCBI): domain Eukaryota; kingdom Metazoa; phylum Chordata; order Ceratodontiformes; family Ceratodontidae; genus Neoceratodus; species Neoceratodus forsteri. The sequence goes on from CM057455.1 coordinate 958,744,012, forward strand.
TACACAGGTCGGTTTCAGTCCGAACAAGCACTTGCAGACGCTGCAGACCGAACTTGGGGCCTTACACGCGTTTCCTGACTAAAACTGCGCACCGAAGAAGCACAGGGCTTCTTCCCTCTTCACTACCAGAGCTCAACTGAAAACTCCAGTAGACAAAACCGGGCACTTCCTTTGAGTTCCTCCCAGTTCTTGGCTGGATTGGCCGTCACTCACAATAGACTCCCCCTGTGGGTGCAAAAAGGTGCCGAAGTCCAAACTACATTTCCCAGAGTCACTGCCCATACAATCCTCATGTGGCTGGCTCAGATTATGAGTCCAAGTTCTAATTCGTCCACAGGCACCATTTTAGAGCTCCCTTAACCCACACTGATTGATCCAGTTCAGCAGTTCAAAACTAGAATGGGGAACTAGGCAAACACAGTTCTGATTGCAAAGAAAAGCATGTTAGACAAACTGTATTTTCATTATTACTCTAAATGATTTCTGGCAAACGGTTACATCTTTCAGATAGGTTCCCTTTGCACTCCTAGCGACTGCAAAAACGGAGTGAATTGGCAGCAGCTCGAGTGGGACTCAAGCAGAGAAACACACAGTTCCCCCTATACAAACTAATTATGTTTGCAAGCAGACAGCTCTTAAAGAGACAGTACCAGAGGCTCTAAAAACACAGATAAATGGCTTAAACGCCAAACACCATTCAGGCTCGGAGCATTCAAGCAAGCGCCTGGAAGTCTTTTGGGAACCCCCATTTTCAGGGGGGTTACAAATGGAACTATCACTTCCAAATACCTAAACAGCACATACAAGCAAGCAACATTCGGCATTGACAAATGCTTGTTTTTATAGCAATAATGGAGTTCAAAGTCTTTACATTCAATGATTGTCATAGCTCAGTCTTCACTTTTCACATCATACTAAAGGTCTGCTCTGACTCCGCATTGGAGTGAGGGAGGCATAAGATTGTCTTCATCAGACGCCTGAATAGGGGCAGATCTTCACCACTGGTGCATAGCTGGGAGAGCATCCTGCCCCAATACTTTAGAGCAGAACTGTTCATTTCAAAAACCTGGGCAGATGCAGTTTCTGCAGACTGGTATGTCCCAAACTCATCCAAAAGCTGATCACACTCAGAGTGTGTACTGCATACACCAAGTTCCTTGGCAAGGTTCACCACAGAGCTTCCACTTACATGTAGCTTTAGTACTGGGTTCAGCAACGTGGAAACCTGCTTCAGGACATTGCATTTCAGTGGGAGCTTTGTTAACATTTTTTGCAGCACAGCACAGTAAAATGATTTGGCCCTTTTATAAATACTTAGTTCCACTGATGTCCCTACCACATCATCATTGCTTGCAATGAATTCTTGCACTTCAGGGCCAACACGTACATCTTTTAGTGGAAGAAAGTTTGCCTTGCTCTTTAGGTCCAAAACACCTTCTTTGTATAAGGCGACTGCAGCCTGAGGTTGCAAAACCCTGCTGACATACAACTGTATGACTTTACTGATGTCACCCTGCAGAGTCATCAGCTGTCTTTCTCTGCTCTGCAGTTTTTTATTAAAATTGCACAGTGGCTCAAGGGTATATTTTAGAAAAAGGAAGGTCATTTGAATTTCTTGGTTGCCCAGGTGGTCACATATTAGTTTGACTTTGGCACCTCTGGGTTCAACAGACCTAAAATAAGACAGCAGAGTGGGCCACATATCAGTTATTCGTTTAACAACTTTACTCAAACTGAGCCATCTTGTGGGTGCATGCTTAATGATTTTTAACGGGTCAATATCAACAAAGAGAGCAAACTCTTTCAGCTGCTGTTGCCATAATGAGCTGGAAGAGAAATGGCAATAAATGTCAGAAATTAGTTCCTCAACAGGGACAAGGCCTTGACCCTGATTTGGAGCACTGGGTCTAGCAGATGGCAAAGCATCCCATATTTATGAGGTTTGGGGTTTTACCTGCTTTAATCGGAAAACACAGAGTTGTGCTTTCCAATCATTGCTGCAGCATTGTCAGATGAAAATGCCACAAGGCTTGTTACAGGGATGTCCAGCTTCTCCAGAGTTTTCATCATGCAGTAGATACTGCTTGTCCAGTCCCTGAAGTGCATGCTGGCATGTCAAGAAACTGTATGATATTTTTCCTGGTCGAATGTCATAGCAACCTGCAAGGATGACCAGAAGTTCTCATCCCCATGTCTGTGCTTTGGTCAACATACAGGCAAATGGCACTTGACAGGCAAAGGGAAGCTGGTCTCCTGGTAGCAGGGACCAAACATATCTCTGGCAATACAGGTGGATTTGGTTGCTCCACAGCTCATCTTCTTGACTACCTCTGGATCTGTGCAGTACTTCATAAATTTCAGGAGGTGGTTGCACAAGAAAATGACAAGTTGTGCTCTGCCAACATGTTCACAAATGCCACCTCTACCTCCAAAACTTTGAGGTACTCTGTGCTTGGAAAGAGTCAGCTTCTTCCCCTTTTGCATGCTTCCTACTCTGGAGATGCTTCTCAAGATTCGTGTCTCTGTATATCATTTCGTCCTCCATGGCTGATGCTGATGTCACATCCACAGGACTTGCAGAACGCATACAGTGGTCCTTTCTTGCTCTGTGCGATCCACTCAAAGGAAGTATTCCAGGAACTTTGGAACACTGAATTCCTCTTCTTCTTGGTTGGTGTGGAGACGGAGTTACCACAGGCACTGCAGTCTTCTTGCATTTGAAGCATCTGTTCACAATCCATCTCCTATTGAGGATGGCAATCAAGAAAAAAATGTAACACTGACTTCAGGCTAGATGGACGGGTGGTCCATGACATTTCTTTGGCAGAGACAGAGAGGTAGAGCAGCATCAGTTCTAGATCACTGGATAACACCTTCAGTGTCCACGGTCCACCTTTGAGATGCATTACCAAGTATACCTAAGCAGCAGTTAATGAGTCCAAATCAAGCTTAAGCTGTCCTCATTATTTATTTATTTATTTTTACATATGTCCTACAAATTCTACCAGATGCACATAATGAGCTGCTAATGTATCCTCATCTGTATGCATGTTTTCCATCTTGCCTGGCTCCAACACATTCTCTCAGGCACACATAAAGAGCTGCTAATGAGTCATTACTTAGCTGAATCACACTTCTGTAAAAATCTTCCTGCCAGATCTAGCTTAATGGTTTGGGTCATGAACCACACTTTTGTAAAAGTCCTCCTGCCAAGTCTGAAACTAGTTTAAGCATGCTATTTTAAAAGCACTCCCACCAGGTCTGAAACCTCTAGACCTTGTCAACCACAGCATAAGGCAGACAAAACAAGCAATATACATTTGTATTTTAACCAGTGCCCACAGGGGCTGTCATACAGCGGCACTGCTTTTAACAACGCCTCCCCCCAGTTCACAATCACAGGGCCTGAGTGAGAGTTCCCTCCTCTACTCTTGGCCTGCCAACATATTATATTTGAAATGAGATGTTGTACTGTGGAGTGAATAGGCATATATATCTATATATATATAGATATATATACTGTATATCTATACACAGTATATATATATATATATATATATATATATATATACACACAGTATATATATAGGTGTGTGTGTACACACACACACACACACACTCTCCCTCTCAGCCTGATGACATCTCTTTTCAGATGTGTATGTGGAAATAGTTAAACATAAGAAAATCAAAGAGTCTGTATTTTGTCTATTGCTACTAAGTAGCTGGATGGTGTTGTGACAACTCCATCCAGACAGTAGCAAATAGCAATAGACAGAAATACAGGCATTTTCCAAGTTTTGTTCTCACTCAGTGTCAGTGGTTCAAGTAGCACACTGGCCTCTGAGGCCAGGAGATTAGAGGGCTGTGGGTTCAGTTCCTACATCTGCAGCATGAGGGTGTGGCGCTGTGCTCCTGAAGTGTCATCTCTCAGATGAGACATTAAACCAAGGTCCCAACTGCCTGGATTGGTGGTAGTTCAGGTGGATGTTAATGATCCCATGGCACTTATCAAAAAGGGTAGGGGAATTTTTTATTAGAAAACAGACCATACATCAGAAAAGAAAATACATATAACCATCAAAACAAACATTTGTCAATGCCGAATGTTTGCTTGCTGGCATTGGCAGTGGTAATGTAGAAGTTACAGAGCTGCGTAATAGGAATGGCAGTGAAGTATTGAACTGGAGCCAACCCCACCACCACCCTGCAGAGAGTGACAGGCATTGGGGTGTGCGTTTGGGTCGTCAGGCATAATGGCCACACCATTTCACCACACCCCACCCTGCAGAGACTGACAAGTGTCACGGTGTCCCTTGTGGTATTTGGCCCTTATGCACACCCCATTTCATTAGAAAATATGGTGAGATGGGTGCAATATAGGAGAATGGGGTGAAGTTTGGGGCCAAAGAGTCCAAGGCATACCTCGATGCCTCTCACTGACTGCAGGGTGTGGAATGGTATGAGCATCACAGGCAAGAATCCCAAGTCATACACCTGATTCCTGTCATTCTCTAAAGGGCTGGGCGTTATAGTTGAAAACCCTAATACCTCAGGCATTCATTGGTATTTTCACTCCAAATTTTCAACATGCTTGTTTTGTGACCCCACCTCATGAACAGGGGGAATATCAGTTTGTTAGCCAAACGCTGCTTATGCACAGTGACTACGGCATTTAGCACCACAGGTGCAAAAATATTCCAAACAGGATGTAAAAAATGACAGCTGTACTCTTTCATGGGGAGGTGTAAAAAATGGCTATGTTGCAAATGTGTAGTAAAAATATTAAAACAATGGTGAAGTCACGAGCGTTCATAGAAACTGTGCAATGCACACCCGTAATATAATTAGGTTGGGGATTTCTTACAGCAGATTGTCAACTCAGGCATTTTGGTGCCTCCGATCATGAACAGTGTCACTGTGATTTTCTTTATCTGTGTCGAACAATGATTTCCCACAGTGACCACGCACCTCTGCACTGAAAGTGTGAAAACACACTTCAGCCATGTTGTGAAAAATGGCAGCTGTACTGTTCATAAGGAAGTGTGGAAAAATGTCACTGGTGAAAATCTGGACTGAAAATATTACAAAGTCATGAACTAACGAGGGTGCGTGGAAACTGCGCAATGCTCACTCATAACACAGTCATTTTATGGACTTTTTGTCACCAAATTTTCAACATAGCATTTTAAGACCTCTGCTCATGAACAGTGTAACTGTGATTTTCTTAATCTGTCTTAAACATTGCTTCGCACACCAACAGCACCATTGTGCGCTACATATGTGAAAACACATTTGGGTGACAGATGAAAATTGCAGCTGTACTGTTCATAAGGAAGTTTAATAAAATGGACATGTTGAAAATCTGGAGTGAAAATATTACATTTGCAAACTTACGAGCATGCATAGGAACTGTGCAACACACGCTCGTAAAAGTCATTTTTAGGAATTTTTTCACCAAATTTTCAACATAGCCATTTTAAGACATCTGCTCATGAACAGTGTCACTGTGATTTTCTTAATTTGTCCCGTACATTGATTTCGCACACTGACTGCACGATTGTGCGCTACGTGGGCAGAAACACATTTTGGGTGAGATGTGAAAAATGACAGCTGTACTGCTCATAAGAAGGTGTGGTAAAATGGCAATGTTGAAAATCTGGAGTGAAAATATTGAAAATTCGCGAACTTACGAGCCTGCATAGGAACTGCACAACGCAAGCTCGTAAAACAGTCATTTTGGGAATTTTGGCACCAAATTTTCAACATGGGATTTTTGGGACCCCTTCTCATGACTGATGTCAATGTCATGGTGTTATTCAGGCCTGAAGAGTGATTTCACAGTCACTCCACAGTCAGTGCACAAAATCACCCTTCGGGCCTGAATAACGCCATAACAGTGATATCATTCATGAGATGGGGTCCCAAAAACCCCATGTTGAAAATGGTGCAAAATTCAAAAATATTGAGATATGCAACAAAGTTGAACCCCCCATCTAGCCCATTATACAGCTTACCGGCATTTCCTCAGTTCGCGGTCGGCTTTGAAGAGTGCAGACGTGTTCCCAGTCCATCGAAGATCATCGCGCCGGAGTCGGAGCTAAGTATGGGAGTGAGGGGGGTGTATGGTGGCTGGAGTGCGCGGTGGGTGGGTGCAGGTTGTGGTAGAGGGCAAGGAGACTCGCCGCGGACCGTTTTTACAGGTAGAAAAAAAATGACGACGTGGGACATTTACCACGTGGGTGGGCTCCAGCATGGCACAAGGATGTGGGGGGCATTCAGCCAGCAGGGGATTATGCACCCCGTCGCCTAACGAATAGATTGCCACACTGGGGTGGGCTCCCAGCGTGGCACCTACTACTCGGGGAAGTGCAGCCAGCGGGACTGGGCACCCCATCGGCTATATATTAGTTGCCACACTGGGGTGGGCATCCAGCGTGGCATTTTGGAGAGCCTTTGGGGAGGCAGGGGGACATAGCACAGGCGACAGGGATTGGGCAACGTCGGCTATACAGTGCATGTGGGGTACGCCATGCCGGGCACGCTGCGATGTGTGTGTGTGGGAGCTGCATGAGCAGGCGATATCTTATCGCTGCTCACTCAAGTGTGGTAGATCCCCTTTCAACTGTATGCCACTGCATTTTGAAGCGTCTCATAGACAAGTTCCAGAATGCACTGGCTTACAGGGGCTGTGCCTGCCAGCACACTGACTGAATTGGAGGAGGAGATGACACACCTCCGAAATCTCCGATGATGGCACTATGTTTCTTGCACATGCGTGCAAGCAAACATAAAAATGAAAAGGATAAGGAAAACATAGTTAATGCAGATAAACAAACAGTTACAAGTTGAGTTTTATAAAATTACCAAACAGCAATTCTAGCATGTGTAATAGTCCACAAAAGAGAAAAAAAAAAAAAACAGTATCACAAAAAGTCAAGTAATCCAGTTAATATGTTTCCAAAAACTTAGGAACACTTGATTATCTAGGGATTTTTGTTCCAAACTCTTTTGTTTAATTAAAGCTTGTTCAATACTTCTGAGCACAACACTGTTAGGAAGGATAGTGTATTGCAAAGAGAACTGACATCGAGCTTGCCATAAGCGATATTTAAAACAACCAAAAATCAAAGTAAGTGTACTGGGATGATACCTCCCTAAAAAAACAGAATAATCCCGCAAAATAAGACTCTGATATGAAATGTGGTGTACAACACCCCAGTGCCACCATGAAGCCATATCTGACCAAAATGTGATAGTATGGGGACATAACAGAAAAAAATGTTCTAAAGTGACTACTTGATCAGTACATTCTGGTTGAATGCATAGTCTATCAGAAATGGGTTTATGCTTTAAATTGCCCAAAATGTCTAATTTACCATGAAACTAAGACATTGGATATCCCACATTTGGGGTGGCACCCTATGATCCATTAAAAGGTGTAAAGCCCGCAAAAGCTTAGTAGGAACACAAAAAGGGAAATCTATTTGAACATAGAAAATATTACCCATAAGTTCAGCATAAAATTCCTTCCTGGGGACCTCATGTAATTGTGCTTTACCCAATTTCCATTCCCTGAGTTTCCGTACTGCAGAGTCTGCATATGAAGGTGCAGCGCCTATCGTGTTTCATTTAGGAATGCCCCCACCCTCCCATTGGAACAAAAATAGATACAATAAAAGCTGGGTCCATGCAGACCATGGATGGTCCTGAGGCAGGATTTTATCCTGAAATGAGGCTATCATAAAAAAAGAGTGAAAAAAAAACAATAGGATTTATCATTCCCAAGCCTCCTTGACAAATCTTTAAATATGTGAAAGCATGTTTAATAGGATTTAACTGACTGCCCCATATCATTTGAAAAAACAACTATATAGTCTGGTTTCCAAAGAAATAGGGACTGGAAAAACTGAACAAACATGTAAAAAGACTGGTAATAAAAATTTCTTTATCACTAACACCCATTTTTTTTTTGAAAACCCCCAGGTTTTCCATTGTTGTACCTTATGTTCACCGACAGTTAGATACTTTTCCCAATTTAAACGAGCCAGGTCCACACTCCCAAAAAGGAGTCCTAAGATATTAAGGGAATCTGAAACTAGAATGCCTCCAATGTCACTAACTGTGGAGGTCCTGCCTATAGCCATGCACCTACATTTATCATAATTCAACCTAGTTCCATTTAAAGCCAAAAAAAGGTCATCCACCCACAACACCTCAATCTCTGAATGGACATCTGCCACCAATAAACATATATCATCTGCATACGCCGAGATTTTTTGGGCCGGTATGGCATAAGACGGAGATAAACCCTGAATAGACCTATTATTTTCAATTTCTCTTAAAAGAGGATCTAACACAAAAGAATATAACAGTGAGCTAATAGGACATCCTTGCCGAACACCCTGTGTTAATTTATTTACCTAAGAGATTATTAATTAATGGACAAGAGTGCGCTTGAGAGTATAATATACCAATATAATGAATAAAGGGTCGAGGAATCCCATACCTTTCTGAAACTTGAAATAGAAAAGAATGAGAAACATTATCAAAAGCTTTTGACTGATCAAGAGCTAAAATAAAACCTGATAATCTTTTTTGAGCACCAAATTCACAAATATCTCTAAGAAACTTTAAATTTTGCTGAATAGAACGATGGGGAATTGAACAAGTCTTTGCCGGGTGGAGCACCCCTTGTGCCACAACCTGAAGCCTTCTACACAGTAAAGTAGAAAGAATCTTATAGTCTGTGTTCAGTAGACTGATTGGTCTCCAATTTCCCAAAACAGTACTATCCCTCTTTTTATGGATAAAGGTTAAAAGTGCGAGGTTAAACTTCGTACTTCTAAAACCAAATTGTAGAATATCGTTATATACTTCAGCTAAAATTACACTCATGTCCTCTTTAAAGGTTTTATAAAATTAGTTCGTGAACCCATCAGTTCCTGGCAAAACCCTCGTACGAAGAGTGCTAATGACTGCCTGTACTTCCACAGGGGAAATAGGCTCTTGCAATATATTTGCTTCCCTCTGTGAAATATGGGGAACTGGGAAATGAAGAACATCTTCCCAAGAACCATTGGAATAAACCTAGTACTAAAAAGTGAGGATACATGTTGTTCCACAATATCTAGCATTTCTGCCAGTGACGTCTTTAGCTGGCCAGCTGAATTACGAAAACCTGTCATAAGTTTCTTCTCCAGTTCTTGTTTACATGCGACATACAGATCTTTGAATGGTTGTTGTTGGGTACCAAATTGTAATTCTGCATGTATAGAGACTGCTCTCTCATATTGATAATGTTTCATTTTTTTCTGTACAATCCCTAATTGTGTCTGGATGTCTAAGTCCGCTATCCTTGGATGAGACTGTAATTTATAATATTGATTCCTATAATCTAAGTATTGCAAATAATCAGATGAACCTTTACTTTTACCATGAGAAATAAAAAAGTCCTTAACAGCAAGCTTAGTATCCGTCCACCAGGATGTCCAATCATTAAAAAATACCTCAACAGATTTTCTAAGGGTTAGAAAAAAATGAAGTTGGTTCAGAAAAGGGGCCTCAAACAATAACCGTGTATTTAATTTCCAACGTCTATTGATAGCAGGGAAAAATGTGGGAGTCTGATGAAGTCCCACCATACAATATAAGAAATTGTGGTCTGAAAAATCACAATGTTGTACAAAACAATCTTGTGTTATTAAATACTGAGAAAGGAAAAGGTAATCAATCCAGTTTGAAAGAAGGCCCTTTTATAGGTAAAACCATCTGACACATGAAACCCTCAATAGGCGTCCTGCATATGTGCCACAGCCACTGTTTGAGAAAGTGCATGAGAAGCACAATATGTTTTCTGCTGCACATTATTCTTTATATGCACATCAAGACTACAATTCATATCCCTTCCCCAAACCACATGCTTGGAGGTAAATAAATAAGGTTTGATCTGTTGAAACAAATCAATCCTAGCTGTTTTTACTTGAGGTGCATAGGTATTAATCAGTCTAAAGCAGAACCAATGAAAAGAACAGTCCAAAAGTAAAGCTCTACCTGGCAGAATATCCACCAGCCTCGTAACTTGTACCAAGGGATGAGAAAAAAAGAATTCCTATCCCATCTGCGGAATCAGAACCAAAGGACCAAAAGGAGGGCCCTCCCCACCATAATTTTTTAACCTGGGTCACCTCAGCTAAGGAGGATAAGTGAGTTTCCTGTATAAAGATGATATCTACCTGTAAATCCCTGCACTGCAGAAAACAAATTAAACGTCTTTTGTAGTTTTTTATACTACAGCAGTTAATAGATATCATCTTTAAGCAGGCCATAAAGAATAAAAGACTGAACTTCAAGGTGTATCTTGTTTTCGTTTTTTCCCTTTCTTTTTTTTTTTTACGTCTAAAAGGTCCATTCCCCCCCTCATCTTCCACCTCCACTTCTGAATTTCCATCTGGTCTTGTCATATCAGAGCCTAAGTCCCCCTCCATGTCTGTTAGTATGTGAAAGGAATTTTGAGTAGGACAAGCCCCTACCACCCCTACATTATGACTACTCACCCGAGTAACCCTCCTAGGGTTTTGAAAGGTAGTGTCTGAAGAAATGACCACGAAGGGGCCCTCAGAGAGAGGTTGCAAAACAGGTAGACTAGAACCCTTACTAAGAGGAGGGTTCTCAGATGCCTGTTTTTGAACAAGGGGTTCTGATTGTCCAGGTATGTCTACTACTGGTTGCTGTGTAGCAGGAAACATATCCTGAACCTTGTCCCGTCCAGGCTGACTGGTGAAGTCTGAGTCCTTGTGCGTGGGAGGGGCTGTTTGGGGCTTGTATCTGCCCTGGGCTTGGTTTATTAATTCCTCCTTATTTGGGCCTCCCTGCCTATTCTGGCCTGCCCACGGGAATTGGTGATACATATGGCAAGCTTCATCACAGAGATTACATTTAAAAACATTCCTACAAACTTCACTATCATGGTCAAATTCCCCACAAAGTGCGCATTTAACCTTATCACACGCACTACTTAAATGGCAGTGGCTACCACAATGATAGCAGGCCTTAGGTTGATCAGGGTAGAAACAAACCCTCCTGTCTTTACCCAAAAAGAAACTATTTGGGACATGCATGACTTCATTATTTACGATATGCAGTTTAACCTTGAAACACCAGGCCCCTGTCCAGATCCCTTCAGTATCTAATATGGGTTCAGGAGGGCCCAAAACAATACATTTATGTTCCAACCAGTATAGAATGTCCCCTACATTCACCCCCTCATTTCTAAACATGATGCTAATAGTTTTGAATAAAGGTTTAGTGATTGGTATGGCCCAAAAAGGCAACCATAAGGGCAAGGACTTACAACCCTCGTATTTCTGCCAAAATTTATCCAATCCCGAGACATGTTTAAAACTTATATCAAACGTGTCTTCCCCCCGAATAATAATTAAAGCATAAATGTCAACAGGCAAAAATTGCATAGAGTCCATCAGTAAGTTTCGTGCCACATATACCCTATCAGGGTGTTCTGGTAATCCTCCTCTATACCTTAGCCGGACCGCATTCCTTCTGGGAGCTTGTTCAAGTTTATTATTTTTAAATAAATCTGAGAAGCATGGACCCCTTCTCGAATCCTGACCCCTAGGTGACTGTAGGGAGAGTGCAATTGTGGACCAGCAGCTGAGGAGGTAGTCTGTAAGGCAGGTTCAGGTTCTACAGAGTCAATAGGAGTCTGCAAAGATTTGGACTGACCTGCAAAAGCAGTGTTACTGCCACCTTGATCTCCTGTCCATGACAGCCCTGGTTCCGCTGAAGAAAACGTAAGCCAAGTTGGGTCTGGGACCCATCGACCATCCGGCTGCTGAATCCATCCTGCCTGTGACAAAGCAGACTCTTTAGACCACTACGTGGTCATTTCAGCCGCCGACCGCTTGTCTCTAGAGCTCCTCGCCGTGTCTGAGGACACTGACACTTCCGCATTTTCAAAGTGAGCTGTAGTGATGATGGGGAACTCGTCATCCGCTTCGTCACTCACCCTCTCGGTTGCTACACTGTGACTTGCAGCTGCCGGCAAAACAGTAGCATAGGCTTCTGAATCCTCAATGTGTTCCATAACCAACGCTCCTTGCAAAGGCTCCATAGATGAAAAATTCCTCCTGGCTGCACGCTCAAGAGCCTGAATACCTCCAGAAAGCTCCGAATTCGATAAAAGTGTTGCAGGCAAAGCCTGCCGATTAACCTCCTGCAAATCTTCCTGCAGAGCCTCCGCCTGCACGTTCTGCTCCTTCCCACTCCACACACTGTCTGCCATCTTCGCAAGACAAACACCCTCTGCTGTTCCCAGCAGAGTAAGGGAATTTCCCCGGTGCCCTGGCCAAATTTTCCTCATTCACTAAAAATACCACCAACATCTTAATCTGGTTCAAGGTCAGTTGCTTATCATCTGTATCCCCCTTCCCCCCAAGTCACCCCTGAAAAAGAGACTTCTAGGCCCAGTGGGCTTACCGGGTCAACACAATTCAACAAACAAATTCCAATTTATAGGAAAGGCAGTAGAAGAAAAATAGGACAGCAGTACCACCTCTCTTTTTTGGTTCTCTTCAGTTATATGTATGTTCTGACCTCTCCCCCCCCCACCCAATTTTAAGTGACTGAACTGTAATTTTAAATTTCACAATACAAAAATTAGCTTTCCCCAGAGTGGAGCAGTACAGAACCTACATATAAATGACTAAGACACTTCTGTTCTGAGTTCTGATTGTCCCACCCAGAGTGTGGACAGAAGAGAACACAGAACCAACTACATACAAAAACTTAAGGAAAACCTTTCTGTATACTGTATTAATATTTTTACAACATAGGCATTCATCAAATCACCACCTCAATTTGTCTTGCCATGCCATCTCTTTTTAGGTTCTCTTACTCAGTTATATGGAGGTTCTGACCTCTTCCCCCCCCCCCCAATTTTAAGTAACTGAAGTTTGAAATATATATTTTAAATTTCACAATACAAAAATTAGCTTTCCCCAGAGCGGAGCAGGACAGAACCTACATATAAATGACTAAGTGATGGCAGTCTAGCTCTCAGGGAAGGAAATATCACAGGTATCTGCACTTTGATACCCTCACATGTGTTGCTACATAAAAAAAGGGGCCCTTTACAGTTATTTATTAACAATTCATCTCCTTAGCATAGCCATACACATAATTATTAGTTAATTCTCCACCCTCCATTTTTGTGTTTAACACTTACTTTACTTAAGTGTCCCAGACAGAAGAGAACACAGACAGAACACAGAAGACTTCTCTAGTCTGGCCAACAGATTACAGACCAATAGTCCTTCTCCTTCTCCTAACCCCCATTCCCCCTGTTTACACACACAGTGACTGGCACTGCACTGGTCTGTGTCTGATACTGTCAGAGTACTAGTTGGCATTTGGCAAGTTGGCATTAATTTTTGTGGCAAGTTTGGCAACCAGACAACGATATGGTGGCAATCATGAGATTACATTATTACTTACCTTGTAAAGGCAGGCACTGGTGTGGTGGACCTGGTAGTCTCTCTTCTGGCAGAGTTTCAGGCACTGGCTGGCACACTGGGTCAGTCTCAGGTTGTCCTCTTCCTGCTGTGCTTCGCTGCTCTGTGATCCAAGCAATGCTCCTGCTGTGCTGGTGCTGGCAGTCAGTATTTTTACTAGCGCCGTAATCGGTCGATCACAATCGGTACCTGTTGCCGCTTAGTTCTTTTATTTAGTGAAATACAACTAAATAGTGATTTATAGCAGCAGGCAGCAGCAGCAGCTAGGCTAGCAGAACTAAAAAACTGGGCTGGCTGGCGATGATTCAATCGGCGGGCGGCGCGGCACACTTCTTCACTTGTCCCTGTCTCCCTGATGCTCTTAGGCAGCTCTGTGTCTCTCTCTCTCTCTTCAGCGGTGATCATGCTAATTCTTCCCCGGCACTCTGGAACTCTTCTTGGGCTCAGCTGGTGTGAGTTCAAAGTGCCAGAGTGGTCCTGTTATACGCTCCTCATTCGGACCTGAGGGGGGGGGACACAAAAATCAGGTCCGTGTGGGCGGGGATGCTAAAACAGCAATGGACAACATGGGAGTCATGCGATTGACTACAAGGGCAGGCTACGTCACTGCTGCAATTCAAATATGGGGATGTGGGGATTTTTTCAGTGAGAAAATGGCGATTCAGCGAGCGTGGCGAAGGTGGCATGGACTGCATGGGCTACAGGGCTAGTACAAAGAAAAATCGTGCAGATGGCCAGTCAGTTTGGGACTGCGGGACAAATGGCAGAAAAATGGGATTTCCCACAAAATCCAGGACAGTTGAGAGGTATGGTAGGTAGGTATCTTATTATAATTACTGGTGACCCTCTTTAATGTACAGTTGATTTGTGTTTCAGATGCCAATATAACCAGGAAAACTGGTTATTACGGAATTTTGTGTTACTCATTTGTAGCGTGCCACCTCATTGGCTCTTACTGTATGTGTGGGTGGGCCAAACACCTCAACAAAGATGGTGGCTCCAATTCTTGGTACCAAGGACCAGCACTGATTGTTTGCCTCTTCCTTCCATCGTAGGCAATTTATTCATTTTTTACAGTATTTATCTGGTTAACCCTGCCTTTTCTACTTAAAAAATCTATCTGGTTGATCCAATCCAGGTGTTGGTACGCTTCAGGTGGGGCTTCAAAAGACAGTGACTGCAATTGGGAACAGGCCATGGCTGACTATGTGTGGTTCCACAGTGTAACTAAAAAAAAAAAACAATGGCCCAGATATTCAAAAGGGTTGCGCCATGCGCAATAGGGTTGTGCCAGCGCAAGTCCGAAAATGCGCCATTCTGCGATATTCAGTGGGAGGCAGTTGTGCCCCCCAAATCACGATGAGCAACAGCGCAATGATAATGAATGTGTGCGCAACTGAAGGGGGAGGAACCATGCATAAATGGGGCAGTGCGATATTTAACAACATGCGCCATGCGTAATAGGGGACCAAGCGGAAGTTGTGCCATAGCGGAAATGAGCCAAAATAAAAAGGAACAAGGGAGAGGTGCAAGAACGCTACAGGGAAGCCTAAAGTTGCTGAACTATAGCCAGCCACACAGGCAACACACACACACACAGGACAGGACAGTGAAAGGGCACCTGGAACCCACAGGCTCAGGGAAGGTGTGGAAACCACAGTGCAGAGGGAAGTGCCACACAGCAGTGAGGCCAGCACAGTCAGGTGTTCGGTGCAGGAAGTAGCAGCCAGGACAGTGGGGAACACAGAAACAGCTACGGGGGCTGAACACAAGCCAGGGACATGTCCAGTGCACACCAGATGGAGGCAGTAATGAAGGGTGAAGGGCGGGCAACGGGGGCATGGCCGTGGAAGGGCCTGTCAGCGGTATGCCCCCAAAAGGCAGTACCGAGCCCACACCAGCTTTGAGCTGTATAGTGATATGGAGATCGTGGGCTGGTACCGCCTGAATCAGGCAATTCTGAGGAGGCTCTGTGAGTTGTGCAGTGATGTGATGCAGGCACCCACATGATGGAGCCATGCTCTGTCAGTGGAGACTAAAGTGACAGCTTGCATGTGCTTGCTCACCATGGGTACCTTCCAGAGACCAACAGGGGACACCACAGGCATAACCCAGTCGGCCTCATCACGCCACCTCACCCAATTCCTCAGTGCACTGCTGCCACATGCTGCGGAGTACATCCATTTCCCCAGCACACTAGCGGAGCACACAGCAAACATACAGGAGTTCCACAGGGTAGCACGTATGCCTGGCATGCTAGGGGCAATAGACTGCACCCATGTGGCCATCTGCACACCACCTGGCCCCGAGGGGACCACATACATGAATCACAAGGGTTATGCTAGCATCAACTGCCAGGTGGTGTGCAATGCCAGGGGGCGCATAATCAATGTCTGTGTCACGCACCCTGGGGGAACACACGATGCCTTCATCTGGCACCAGTCAGCACTGTGCCACAGATTCAAGAGTGGGGACATCCCCACTGGCCACATAGTGGGTGAGTATGCAAACCACATGGAAAAACATAGGGCTTGGGAGGGGCATGGTCAGAGGTGACATGGGTAGTGGCCTACATGGCCCAGGGCAGGGTGATGCTGATCACCAAACTAACCTCCACCCTCTACACACAGGTGACAGTGGATACCCACTCCGTCCCTGGCTGCTCACACCATACCGGCGGCCCACGACCCCATTGCAGCAACGCTACAATGAGGCACACACCACCACACGTAATGTCATTGAGCGGGTGTTCAGGATGCTGAAGGCACATTTCTGTTGCCTGGACACCTCTGGCAGTGCCCTACAGTACAGCCCCTCAAAGGCCTGTGGGTTATTCCTGGCCTGTTGCATCCTGCACAACATGGCCAATGAATGTGGGATAGCCGTACAGGTTGAAGAGGGGGACAGCAATGGGGACGATGAGGACGCCTGTGACAATGGTGATGGGCAGTCCCCCCTTGGGCGACGGGACCCTTGACTGCTCCGGCTGGCACAGCTGCACTGGGACACCATTATGGAGGAGCACTTCAGCCAACACAGGTAAGTCATGGGGCCATGTGCAACTACCAGTGGCAAAGGCACAACCCACAAACATGCATGGACACACACCGGGGTGCATGCCGTCAAGGGAAGTGGCTGGGCATGGAACCACACACACCACCAGGGATGGGTGAGGTCTAACATGGCACACAGACAGACACACACACACACACACACACACACACACAAAATGCACCAGACATGCACAAAGGGTAGGAGGCACACTGACCCACAATGCCACCCCTAGCCACACACATGTCCACAGACCACCACGCCCACTGCCTGTCATTGTGCATGTGTCAGATGCTGGGCACCATTGCACATTGGTGTACAGCACAATGCAGGCATCATCATGCGCACGCAACTGCGGACAGCAGCCGGGAGGGTGTTCAGATGGACTGTGTGTCTGCATGCAGGGCCGGGTTCCCACCCGTGCATTGCCCGCTGAATGACACAATGCACACAGGGCAGCACCAGACAGTAGCCACGTTGGGAGACAGGTCAGTCACGCACCACAGTGCCCCGGCCACCACAGATGTGTGGGTGGCCCCGCTGAGACCCGCCAGCACTGACAGGCTGACCACTGGCCTCATGGGGTGGCACCGATGGTCCCCCAGGGGTTCCACTGCTTGAACACGACCGTGCTCATGCAGGGGTCTGCAGCACACTGAACATGCCTGTGCCAGGTGTGCTCGGAATGCCCACAGCTGAACCCGGTGTCGACAAGGAGGATGTCGCATGACACCGGGACTGGGGGATGGACATTGCACTGCGTGGTGTCTGCGCCGCATGGGCAAATAACTGTGTGCCCCCTGTGGCCATGGCAGCTGTGATTGTATGTGTCAGCCTATCAATGGCAGCAGTCACATCCTCCCATATCCGGTCCATCCCTGCCAGGAGCAGAGCGGTTTCTCTGCTGTGATGCTCCTCTGCCCACTCCAGAGCCACACTCAGTGTATCCACCGCCGTCGCAAGCCACATCTGCTGATTGACTGATGCTTGCAGTATGTGGGTGTGCTCATCCAAGAGGCCATCTGCCTAATCGGCATTCTGTCCCTCAGGGTATGCGTGGCCCTGATGTTCAGCACCCCTTGAGGGTGGGCGATGCACACCAGGACCAGGCCTGGACATGTCCACAGGAGGTGCACTGACGCCACCCCCTGACACTGTACCCTCAAGCCCATTGGCTGACTGCTGATGCTGCCCCTCCAGCTGCCACTCCCCAGGGCTCACTGGTGCCACCGCAGTGGCTGCAACAGTCCCACTGTCCTGTACACACACCAGTGCTGCCCAACCGGTGCTGACAGGCACAGGCTGGGACTGTGATGACACGCAGGCCTCCACGGCGGCACCACCTACAGCCATGGCCACGATGTTACCTGCTGTGTGGCCATCCTGTGGCACACATGTGTCACTGCCCATGACGTTAGCGACATCATCATCAGTGACGGACCCGGCACCAGCCCGAGTCACAGCATGCTGACATCTGTGGATGCTGGCACTCTGGGACATGGGCAGGGCCTCCTCCGCACCTGCTCCAACAACATCAGTCTGGACTTCCAGGCGGGCCTACTGTCGCACTGAGCCGCGTATTCCTGTGGAGGTGGATGGGCCCTCCTCCATCTCCATCTGACTGGCCTCAGTGGAGAGGCCCACCACCGCTGACCCATGCAGATGCTCAGGAGCTATAAGAGAAAACAAAGTTGCATTACTGCATGTGACCTACCCTGTCCCCCCCAAATAGACAGACCATGACCTACCATGCAGTGACATGCTACTACCCATCTGAAATCCACCACCCTGAACACCCTCAATAGCGCAACGCTGCATGCGGCCAGCAACACTCTCCTCCTGTGGGGTCAGGCATAGCACCTCAGGCTGTCCCTCACCTGTCGCAGATCGTGCTGCCCTGATGGCAGCCACCTTCTCCTTAATCCTCCTCCTGTCTGTGCCCATCTTCTTCTTGCACTCCTGCACGGAGCACTGGTGGCTGCCATGCAGGTTCACAGCACGTTCCACCTCCTCCCATGCAGCAGCATGGGCCTGTGGTGTTCCCTGGCATCCGCTGAGAAGCGGCTCCTGGTCCAGGTAGGCCTCGAACAGGGCATCCATCTCAGCCTTTGTGAAATTTGGCCTCCTCCTCCTCCTCCTCCCACAACTCTGTACCTCTTCCTCCACAACTCGCTCTGTCATGATTCAGCCTGTGAGAATGACAGTGTTACCTGTGACTGTGCAGTCCCATGCATGTCCCAAAATCCACAGTCCACACTTCCAAACAGCATGCAACCCACCAATAGACTGCAGTAACTGACTATGGCCAGTGCAGCCCAATGTCACACTTTTGTAGCGCAACCCATGCAAATCAATCAATCAGTCAATCACTTTATTTAACCAGGCATAAACACCATTAAGCAAGCTCATTTTCAAGGTGGTCCTGGGCATAAATACAATACAGTACACTTCATAAGATTACAATTACAGTGGACAACAGTGCAAAAAAAAAAAGGAAAAACATTCTGAAGGTGCCGGTCAATATGGGCCTATACATACCGGTCAACATAATTAACATGCAAAGGTACATAATGATAAGTTTTACTGAAATGAGAAGAGACAACAATCCCATATAGTCTCCACTGAATAAGAGCTCATACCTAAATAATAAAAAATAAGGAGGTATTAAGGAATAGGGTAGAAATTGGGGTGAAAGAGTAGGCAGCCAAAAGGGAGGCCAGAATAGGTAAAAGGTAGAGAATAGGCAGGGTCATCTTGGATTAATGGAAGTAGGCTTGTAGGTCCTAGGTTTCTGTTTTTAGAAATGTGGGGTGGATGAGATACTTAGATGTAGGATTTGAGAGTGGCACCCGAGGCTTAGGGGTCATCAGCATCTGAAACAGTTGCATGATTCCTTCAGATAATCCATTAATAGAGCTTCGAATGTGAAAATGCTTGGAAGTGAGGATAATTTTAATGAGTCTTGCATAGTGTCCCAAAGTGATGGAAGTGAGAAGTTGATTGCTGCTGAGCCAAGGGTAGTTTTCACTCTAGGAATCTGGAAGCTGATTAAGGAGAAGTGTCTCAGGCCATAGGAACCTTTAGCCCGTTTGAAGATGTTCGAGATGTATGCAGGGAGGTTATCAGATAATGCTCTAAAAAACCAGAGGAGAGCATTCCTTTTTCTTCTAGTTAAGAGTGAGGTCCATCCCGAAACCTGGTAAAGATGACAGTGATGTGTACTACAGGGTAGATTAAAGATAAATCTTAAAGCCCGGTGGTAAAGGGTGTCCAGTTTGTTTAGCGTCGTTGATGGGCAATGACTGTAAAGGAAGTCAGCGTAGTCCAATATAGGTAGGAATGTAGCAAATGAGGTGAGGCGCATCTTTAAGTGGATGCAAATGCTGTGACTGCACCATTGAATGGTTGATTAGCTGATTTGCATATGACAGCTGAATAAGAGCTCATACCTAAATGATAAAAAATAAGGAGGTATTAAGGAATAGGGTAGAAATTGGGGTGAAAGAGTAGGCAGCCAAAAGGGAGGCCAGAATAGGTAAAAGGTAGAGAATAGGCAGGGTCATCTTGGATTAAGGGAACTAGGCTTGTAGGTCCTAGGCTTCTGTTGTTAGAAATGTGGGGTGGATGAGATACTAAGACGTAGGATTTGAGAGTGGCACCCGAGGCTTAGGGGTCATCGGCATCTGAAACAGTTGCATGATTCCTTCAGATAATCTGTTACTAGAGCTTTGAATGTGAAAATGCTTGGAAGTGAGGATAATTTTAATGAGTCTTGCATAGCGTTCCAAAGTGATGGAAGTGAGAAGTTGATTGCTGCTGAGCCAAGGGTAGTTTTCACTCTAGGAATCTGGAAGCTGATTAAGGAGAAGTGTCTCAGGCCATAGGAACCTTTAGCCCATTTGAAGATGTTCGAGATGTGTGCAGGGAGGTTATCAGATAATGCTCTAAAAAACCAGAGGAGAGCATTCCTTTTTCTTCTAGTTGAGAGTGAGGTCCATCCTGAAACCTGGTATAGATGACAGTGATGTGTACTACTGGGTAGATTTAAGATAAATCTTAAAGCCCGGTGGTAAAGGGTGTCCAGTTTGTTTAGCATCATTGATGGGCAATGACTGTAAAGGAAGTCAGCGTAGTCCAGTATAGGTAGGAATGTAGAAAATGAGGCGAGGTGCATCTTTAAGTGGATGCAAATGCAGTGACTGTGCCATTGAATGGCTGATTAGCTGATTTGCATATGACGGCTGAATATCACGCTTTTGCACTTTGACAATTGTGTTGAACATGCTGAGCCAAGGGTGCAGTTCTGTGACATGTGCAGTACACACCTAACTGTGTATGCCCGGTTGATGATGCAGGCGCCTGCCGTGCTGCTGACGTGCTGTGCACAGGAGGCAATGCAGGGCACGGCCACCATTGTGCCAGTGGTGCTACAGCGCTGTTCACCTATATGGCACTGTGGCACTGGGGTGTCGTAGGCACAATGAGGCAACAGCATGGTAGGCCACTACAGGAGGTGGCACACAGGCACCCAATCGCACTACACGCATTGGGTTCCAATCGCGCTGTGGCTGTCCATACGCCAGAGACCCTTGACCCTGTGCCCGACCTTTGCCCCCTAGGCACCATGCGTCAGGCATGGGTGCACCACTATCACGCTGTTCGGTGACAACACGATAGGAAATGGCAGCGCTGTACCATGCAGCATCTGCACGTGGCGCAACCACACTGCAGAGCGCCATTTTGACTTTACCGAGCAATAGAGATGGCGCAGAGGAGAGCTGCCCAGTGGAGCCAGGTAGAAATGGAAAACTTGGTTGCCATTGTGGAGCCACTTGTTGGCCCACTGTTTGGTGAGGCACCCCTGGACAGGTCCAGGAGTCAGGTGTGGCAGGAGGTGGCCAATGCTCTGGAGGAGGCCACAGGAATGGGGCGGATGGCAGAGCAGTGCTGCCGTAGATATGAGGACCTGAGGCGGAGGGACCCGGACCTGCTTGCCCGCCTGCGGGCAAGTGCCAGGAGGGGCATGGTGCCACGGCCAGGTAGGTGCAACATCCACACACTTTTATCTTCCATATGGGTATCACGGTTGCATGTGTCCGGAACATGGGGGGGGGACTGTCCGGTGTTGGCTGTGGTGGTGTTATCAGTGTGTGGGGTGGGTGGGTCTGGCTGTGTGGGATTGCACACACATGGGGGCAGGGGGACTTTGCTATAGGATTGTACTGATGTTCCTCTCTCCATGTTTGCACCTTAGGCCCAGACGAGCGACGGCTGACAAGGGAGAGCAGGAGGACCGTCACTCCAAGAGGGGCGAAGGTCCACAGAGGCAGAGAGACCAGCCTGATGATGGTGAGTGCCTTACATCCATGATTACTATTGCATGCTGTGTAACAGGGTGGGCAGTGGGGCACGGCCACCATCCATTGACATCACTGCCATGCATGCAACTTGTTACAGTCAGCACTGTCCAGTGGCACTGCATGTCTGGGAGTGCATCAGTGGTGGTCCATGCGTGCATCGGGTACCTGGCTGTACCACTGCCTTTGAGTCACATAGCCATGTCACTGAACAGCCATGGTGGTGCTGTGCAGGACTTGGCCGGTGGGTGTGTGCAGCGGTCTGCATGGCTGTGTGCACCTGGGTGGGCAAGTCTTGTGGACGCGTTCACTGTGGGTGGTCACACGCCATCACAGAGGCATGTCCCACGGCCGTATGCCATGCACAGTGGGTGGGCTGTATGGGGCTATGCATTCACACCTATTGAACTCTGCTCCCTTGTCCTAGGTGGACAGCAGCTGCAGGAGATCAGGGTGGCACTGAGGGAGATTCTCCAGGTAGCCAGGGCATCCCTGGAGATACTCGAAAGGTTGGACAGGCTCGGTGTCTGAAGAAGTCGTGGCAGGAGGAGAAGATGGAGTGGGGAGCTGGGCTCCGGCTGAGCTTTGAACTGCCCCTGATTTCCCCTACCCCCCTGAACACTCCCTCACACCCTTCCTTCCCTCTACCATTTGTTCACCCCTGCCCCTTACCCACCCCCACCTTGTTTGTGTCCCAACCCACAACCCTTTGTAAATACTTGTACATGGCTTTGTTTGCGTTTTTTAAATACATTTCTTTTGATATGCCTACTGTGGTGGTCTCTGATTTGCAATGGGCTATAGGTGCTCAGCTGCAGTGGTGTGCATGGCGTCAGGGGTGGTGCAGTCATGTGCGTGTGTGAGTGTTAGTGGGGATGTGAGTATGGTGTGGGAGTGGCTATCAGTCACTGTCTGTGGCATGTGTGTTGTTCCCCGTGCACTGGATGACTGTGTGCAGTGGTCCACAGTGCATGCTCTGTGTCCATGGCACACCTGTCAGACCATCCATGGCCTGTGCAGCTGACACCCATGCATGTCTGGGACATGCACGGTCCACTGGCATGTCAGTGGTGGCTGTCCATGCAGAACAGCCACTGTACCCGTCACAATGCCGGGTTGCCTCCTGTCACTGGTGTGGTGCATGTCTGCCTCGGGTGACACTATGGCCTCCACTGTTGTTGTCCCACCTCCATGCTGTGGCTTGCGTGTGTTGCAGGGGATGTGCACCACTGTCTGTCACTTGTGCTCCGGGCAAATGCTGGTGGCGTACAGCTCCACAGTGCCTGTGCAGGGTGACTGGCACTCCTGTGCCATGGAAGAGTGCTAGCCTTGTGTACACAGTTTCTATGGCCACATGCTGGGGGCTTGGTTGCCCCACTACTGTGTCCCTGTGTTGGTGTGTCCTTGGGTATGGGTGGGTGTTTGTCCATGCACTGTATTGCATCCTGTGTGGTGCATACTTCCATGCACCACTGTGGGTGTCTGCGCTGGCTGTTGTGGCCAGTGCTGGGTTGGGGTGTGTCCTTGGGAGGGTGTGCAGGGTGCTGTACCACTGGTGGTGGGATCCGGGGCATGCCCTGTCACGTGTGGGGTACCTTGTGTGCCAACGCATGGTCAGTCTCTCAGCTGTACCTCAGGGGGGATGTGCATGGTGGCACTGTGTATGCAGTCGTTGCATCGCTGTGTGCTGCCACCCACTGATGGGTGCTCGTGGTGGAGCTGCCTCGCATGGTTCTGTGGTGCACAGGGTTGCATTGTCACAGTGGGGGTGGTGGCATGCATGGGGTATCCTGCACTGGTGGACGCTGCTCCTGGGCAGGGAGTCTGGGGGTCATGGTGCAGGGTGTGCTCTGCATTGGTGGGATGGTGTGGCATGGGGTGGTCAGCTCTCCTTGTGTGCCAGTCACAGCTTGCCAGGGGGGGTGTGATGGGGCACTGTGGCCCAGCTGTGGGTTGGTTGCTGGTCTCCATGGGCCAGTGGTTATTCCAGCCCTCCCACAGTTGTGCAGTGCATGGGGTGTGGGGGGACGATGTCTGTTCTGCTGTGTGTTCCTCTGCCCATCTGTGGCATGGGTGGTGGGCCCCTGCATCCCTGGTTGTGCTGTTGCATTGCTGCCTTGCTGCTGGGGGGCATCCCTGGTTGCGCTATGGCACATCTGGACTGCTCAGCTGAACATCCCTTGTTGCGCTATGGCGCATCAGATATGCTCGGCTTCACCTCCCTAGTTGCGCTATGGTGCAGGTGGTGCAATATTCAGTTGTCAGCTGTAGGTGCATCTTGGCCAGCGCAGTTTTTGAATATCACGCCTCTTGCGCATGGGCGCAATGGACTTGCGCTTGCTTCTGCTGTTGCGCACTTTTTGGGCGCAGTTTGAATATCTGGGCCAATATCTGTATTGTAGAGGGAGAGAGAGAAAGAGTGTGTGTGTGTGTGTGTGTGTGTGTGTGTGTGTGTGTGTTTGTGTGTGTGTGTGTCAGTGTGGAGTAGGGGGACTGAGCAGCAGCAGCAGGAATCACAGCATAGCTGCTCTTTGGCATTGACTCCTTGCACCAGTAATTATAAACAAGCATTTGTCAATGCCAAATGTTTGCTTGCTGATATTAGCATTGGATGTGCAGGAGTCAAACAGATGCAGAATAGGAGTGACAGTAAAGTAGTGAAGTATTGAACTCTTGCCAATCCCACCTCCACCCTGTAGAGATGGACAGGCATTAGGGTGTGCCTGTGGGTCATTGCCCATAATGCTCATGGCATTTCACCTCACCCTATCCTGTAGACACTGAAAAGTGTTGAGGTGTGCCTTGGGATGTTTGACTTCACAGTCACCCCATTTCATAAGGACATACACTGAAATGGGTGCAGTACAGAAGAATGGGGTGAAGTCTGGGGCTGAAGAGTGCAAGGCACACCTCGATGCCTGTCACTGGCTTCAGGGTGGGGGTGGGATGGCATGAGCATTATAGCCGGTGATCCAAAGTTACACCTCTGATGTCTGTCAGTCTGTACAGGGTGGGACATTATGGTTAGAAACCCTAATGCCCTGGGAGTGTGTTGGTATATGCAGTACAAATTTTCAACATGGCTTTTTTGTGACCCACACCTCATGAAAGCATTTGGGACCTCTTCTCATGAACAGTGGCACTGTGATTTTGTTAATGTGTCCCGAACTTCGAATTCCCACAGCAACCATACCATTCTGCACCAGATGTGCAAAAACACAGATCAGGCAGGATGTGAAGAATGACAGCTGTGCCATTCATAGGGAGGTGTGAAGAGATGGCAATGTTGAAAATCTGTACTGAAAATATTAAAAATGCTCGAAGTTCTGAGAATACATGGAAACTGCGCAACACATGCTTGTACCGCAGTCATTTAGTGGAATTATTTCACCAAATTTTCAACATAGGCATTTTGTGACCTCTGCTCATGAACACTGTCACTATGATTTTCTTAATCTGTCTGAAACATTAATTTCCCACAACAACTGCGCCATTGTGCACCAGATGTGCAAACGCATATTTTGGCTGGATATGAAAAATGACAGCTGTAATGTTCATAAGGAGGTGCTGCACAATGCCAATGTTGAAAATCTGGAGTGAAAATATTACAAATTTGTGAAGTTACCAGGGTGCGTGGAAACTGCACAACACACACTTGTAATACAGTCATTTTATGGACTTTTGTCACCAAATTTTCAACATAGGCATTTTAGGACCTCTGCTCATGAACAGTGTCACTGTAATTTCCTTAATCTGTCTCAAACTCTGATTTCCCACAAGAGATCACACTATTCTGCACCGGGAGCACAAAAACACATTTCGGCCAGGATGTGAAAAATGACAGCTGTACTGTTCATAAGGAGGTGTGGAAAAATGCCAATGTTGAAAACCTGGAGTGAAAATATTACAAATTCGCGAATTTATGAGCATCTGTAGAAACTGCGCAAAGTACATTTATAATGCAGTAATTGTTTGGAATTTTTTCACCAAATTTGCAACATAGGCTTTTTGAGAGCTCGCCTCATGACCAGTGACACTGTCATTTCGTTGATCAGTCCGAAAAGGTGATTCTGTGCAGTGACCGCAAAATCACCTTTCAGGACTGAATAACAAGATGACAGTGACTGAATTCATGAGGTGGGGTCCCAAGAACCCCATGTTGAAAATTTGGTGGCAAAATTCCAAAAAATGGCTGAGATATGCAACAACATTGGAAAAAAACCCATTTATGCCATTATACAGCTTATCTGCATTTCTTCAGTTCGCGGTCAGCTTTGAAGAGTGCAGACATGTTCCCGGTCCACCGAAGATCATCACACCAGGCTCTGGAGGTAAGTATGGGGTGAGGGGGGTATGGGGAGGTAAAGTACACAGTGGGTGGGTGCAGGTTGGGGGAGGGGCTCAACGAGGGAACATTTTCTTTTTTTACAGCATTTAAAATTAAACAAACACATTGGGGGACACTTTTGGCATGCTGGGGTGGGCTCCTAGTGTGCCACCTGGCCGGGTGTTTGTTGGGGAGGTGGGTACTGGGGCCAAAGGGAATTGGGCACCCCTGTCGGCCATACAGTGTGGTGGGGGAGAATGGCAGTGCATGAGCCGAGGGAGATTGGGCATCCCCTTGGCACATAACAAATGAGGGGGCACATCATGCCAACAGGGATTGAGCTACCCCTTTGGCAAATAAACTGAGGATGGGGACATGCTGACAGGGGCATTGGGAACCCCAAAGTCAGCTTTCATAAGGACTCTGAAGCAGGCGGCAAGAGTCACCGCCCACCGCCATGTTAAAAGGAATTTACACCATGCAAGAGACCACCTTGCAATGACGGGTCGCTCCCTTATTGCAGTGGCAGATTCCTTTCAAGGTAGTGACACGCTGACTGAACTAGTGTCAGCAGCTGTGTGCCACTGCATTGGGGAAAGTGGGCCAAGCCTCAAAAGGCACTGGGGGCATTGGCCCCCACAGTGCCCCACCTCCAAAACCCTGCTTCTCTCCTAAGCTGTGACAAAATGTTTCTTACACATGCGCGCAAGCAAAGATAAAAATAAAACATAGACAACTGTGTGTCTGTGAAGTTTTCTTACACACCCTTGGTGTGTGATGACCTAATAAACCTCTCGAGCTTGCCCTTAAGGTTTATGAGTCATCATACACTGTGGGTGTGTAAAAAAACTTTGTAACACACAGTCGCCTATGCATTATTCTCTGTTTCATAAGTAGCCTTGCAGTGCTCAGAATCCCACATATCCACCATGGCAGACAAAACATAGACAAAAGGGAGACTCCCAATGGCCCAGGGGGTAGTGCATCATGCTCCCATGCTGGAGTCGAAGGCTCAGTAGCGGACTCAGGAGTCAGCTGGGCAGCCAGGAGGGTTCAGCAGGTGCTGGCACTCAGCAGTGCTCCCCGTTGGGGTGAGGAGGGCACCAGGATCTGCCATAGCTGTAGTCCCTACATGGAAACGTAGGCAATGACAACAGAAAAAGACCATCAGTTCATCCAGCCTGCCCTGTTATACCCTATTGTACCCTGGGACCTATTGTCTTAATGGGTATTTGTCTTCACCTCTTCCTCCATCTCAGGTCTTTCTGCTGCCCCTGAGTAATTATTAAGCCCTTAACTCTGTTCTGTCTGTGGTTCAGATCATTTATGTTTTTTGTCCCACCCCTTATGGTGGGCCAAGGAGCTTGCTTCCTCTGCAGAAGCATACTATGTGTGGGCATAACCTGCAGGGGTGCCACCTGGCACTGGGCAGATAGTGTGGGGTAAAGGGTGAAACAAGAAAAATCCTATGAGCACGTGCCACCATATACGATGGTGCAGAACTCTTGGATCCCATCTCTTGTGGATCCTTATTGGTTTGACAGTCAGGGAGTGGTGTATAGAATTGGGATCTGTCCCTTTTGGCTTTATATCGAACTGAATGGAGGAAAGAGAGATTAAAACCTGTTGGTGTCAATGCTAATCTCCTTGCTTTAGTAGGATAGCTAATCATAGTTTTAGCTTTTATGTGCTACATGTATGATGTGTGGATTAGTAGTGTATGTTATTAGTTTTGTTTAATGCTATTGAAATAATGAAACTAAATGCTGAGTCTAAGGATTAAGGATGTTACTGGAAATGAGCTGTTAGCTTATCTGATGTGTAAGCATCCTGTTTAGATTTCAATAAACAAAATTATGATTGATTGGTTGATTGAGTAAGTGTCCTGAGAATGGCTGAAGCAGTGCAACGTGCCACGCCTGAAACAGGAGGAGGAGGAGGAGGAGGAGGCTTGGGCAAAAAAGCTGAATGAAAAAACAGATGCAAAAGTACAGGAAATACTGAACAGAACACAGTACAAATAAAAAGGAATAAAAGTTGCAGCTAAATCCCATCAGGTGAGGAACTCAATGGATGTTATTGTGCTGCTTGATGGGATACTTCTTCACTTATTGCTCACTGCAGGCCCAGTGAGAGACCTCATTTACTGGAAGGAAACATCAATAGGAAACACAAAGCATTGCATGCCTCTGTATGAGCTATAGGCATGCTTTATTTCCAATGCTGGATAAAACCAATACAGTAAACTGCCTCTCTCCTTTTGTAATGCACATTTTAATGAACAGTTGCAAAGATGTCTCATTTTATAGCAGGTTTCATTATTGATGTTATGCTAGTTCCAGATGAGCAGTTAAACTGTGCCCAGTTCACAGAGCACTTTGATGGCAATCTATTTCATAGAAATTGCCATTTAATAATGAAAATCATTGTTCCGAGGGTGGGAAGGGAAGGACGTAGTCACAAAATTCATGCTTTGCCTAAATCAATTGTAGCCATTCATTACGAATATTGATCGTTTTGTTCAAACTAATGTTGTAAACATGATACACAATTCATTCCTTGTATTGCATTTTTTGTCTGCTGCAGGATAATCTATGTCTCTTGGACATAGAAAAAGGACAAGCTTGTTTATTAATATCAGAGTACTTATGTGGCAGCATTCTAGAACCTTCTGG
This sequence comes from Neoceratodus forsteri, assembly GCA_016271365.2. Lineage (NCBI taxonomy): Eukaryota > Metazoa > Chordata > Ceratodontiformes > Ceratodontidae > Neoceratodus > Neoceratodus forsteri. The sequence continues at coordinate 958,772,948 of CM057455.1, forward strand.
GTGGTGCACTGTGTGTTCCTATAGTAGTCCTTGAGTTAGCACCCAAAGCAGACACTGCAGTTCAATAATGTATTTTATTTATTTAAAATATGTTTAACTTGTTAAGGAAACAGATCAACTGTAGACTCTTTTTCATTTGGGGGGGGGGTCTTGCACAGTTTCTGCTATTTATTTACTATCATCTCCATCCCCCTCTTCTCCCCCAAGGGGGATTTCAAAGATAATAACAGAGCTAGTGCAACATGACAATGGTATTAACAGACTGATGCAGAAAGATAGCAGTGGATTACAAAATGCCAACAATCACAAGGTAGTAGAGACAGAATGCCTCATACCTCCAATGATCAGGTATACATATACGAACATACGAACATACGAAATTTGCCAGCAGATAAAGGCCTAGAGGTCTATCAAGTCTGCTCGAATGTGCAGCTAGCACCCCTTATTCTGCAGCTGCCCCTCCCTTCCACATATGAGAAGGTAGTAACCAGAAAATATGGAAGTGCTGTCCAACATGGGGATCAAGCAATAAACCAAGAGTCCTGCTGTCCACTTGATGGTTGCCCAAGTGAAAGAAAAGTATTAGGGGTGAGAGAACCACAAATGGTTCTTAGAAACACAGAAACTGTCAGCAGATAAGGACCACAAGGCCCATCTAGTCTGCATGTTAGCTGTATACTTGACCCTATCTGGTCAGTGGCTTCCCTTCCCTTCTTAGGTTCTAAAAGATTCTGATATGCCATAAGAGGTTCTGATAGTTATCCAAGCCTTATCAGAAAATTGAGAACTATTCAGTTTAAAGTACAAAAACTGTTTTAACCATCAAAATTCCACAATTAAGTAACTGTCAGTGAAGGGAGAGGACACTAAAAACAACCCTGAGATGTATTGCACTACCTCAAGCCTCATTTTGAATCTTTCTTTCACCACCACCAGCCTTCTTACTAGACGCACACTTGCTAGGGGGAATATAATACTCTCCAAAATCAATGTTTAAAATGTATCACAACCTGAATAGAACCTAAAAAAGCTCTGATAAGATTCTTTTACAGAAAATGGTATAGATTCTAGATGGTTCAAAACTTATCCAAACTGGTCGGGTTGCCCAGACATTATCCAAAGAATCAGGGATATCCCTAGTGCACTGATCAGCATTCCATCTGAATGAAAAAAAGTTCTAATGAAATGTTCCATGGCGGTGTTGGGATGTTAGTAAGCAAACAAAGGTTTCTCTAGTTATTCATATTCAAATGCCAGTAACTTCAGAAATTCATTGATCAGTTGGGGGACCACATGAGAGGAACCACTGAAATGTGTCTCTCAGGGCAAACTGTCAATGCAGCATGAGTGCAATCAACATCCAAATCCAACTTGCATCCTGAGCAGAGAATGTCAGAGAGCTAGCAGGAAGATGACTGGAAATCCCAGGGGATGCTTTCTACTTGGGGGGGGGGCCTTGACCACTGCACTATGGCCTCCTGGGTGACCACAGCTGAAGGCTGCTGGATGGCTTTGACTGGGAGGGAGGACACTTGTTGGTGTTGTGGCACACATGTGTGATAGAGCATGATCACACAACAAAGCACCAGCGAGCATGGGCTCTGGAGCCCCAGGCAATGGGGGAGCTCACTCCCTGTCAGCCTAATGCCCCCCCAATTTGTTGTGTGCTGAGGGAGGTGCCCAATCCCCCTTCGTTATCCCTCCACCTGTATGTGCCAATGGGTGTTCCCAATCCCCTGTCAGCTACAGCTCCCCCCAAAAAAAACACTCAGGTGGCATGCTGGGAGCCCACCTCTGCATGCCAAATGCCCCTGTAAAAACAAAAACCATCCCACAATGTTTTTCGTTTTTTTTTGTCAAAAACCTGTAAAACAGAAGACGGTCCCTTGTTGCATTCAGTGGCCCTTCCCCCAGCCTGCGCCCTCCCACTGTGCACCCTGTCTCCTCACCCACCCCCTCACCCCATACTTACCTCCGGAGCCCAGCGCAACGATCTTCGGTGGACCAGGAACACAACTGCGCTCTTCAAAGACGACCACGAACTGAAGAAATGCCAGTAAGCTGTATAATGGCATAAATAGGGATTTTTTCAACTTTGGTGCATATCTCAGGCATTTTGGGGAATTTTGGCACCAAATTTTCAACATAGGGTTATTGGGACCCTTCCTCATGAATTCAGCCACTGTCATGGCTTTATTTGAAACCTAAAAGATTATTTCAAACTCACTGCTTAGAACTGCCTTTCAAGACTGATTAATGAAATGACAGTGCCACTGTTCATGAGGTTGGCTCTCAAAACACTTGTGTTGCAAATTTGGTGGAAAAAATACAAAAAATTACTGTTTTACGAGCGTGCATTGCACAGTTTGCACACACGATCATAACTTCTCAAATTTGTAACATTTTCACTCCAGATATTCAACATTGCCATTTTTCCACACCTACTTATGAAAAGTACAGCTGTCATTTTACTCATCCGGGCCAAAATGTGTTTTCACACGTCCAGCACCAAATAGCGCGGTCACTTTGGGAAATCAGTTTTCGGATAGATTGAGAAAATGACAGTGATACTGTTCATGAGCAGAGGTCCTAAAATGCCTATGTTGAAAATTTGGTGATGAAAGTCTATAAAATGACAGTGTTACAAGTGTGTGTTGCACACTTTCCACGGTCCCTTGTAACTTCACAAATTTGTAATATTTTCACACCAGATTTTCAACACTGGCATTTTCACACCTCCTTATGAACAGTACAGCTGTCATTTTTCACATCCTGACTGAAATGTGTTTTCTCACTTCTGGTGCTGAATAGCGTGATCACTTTGGGAAATCAGTGTTTGGGACAGATTAAGATCTAGCGAGTGAGAGAGGTGGAGTGAGCGAGCTCAATGGAGCTCTGTCAGGACTGCTGCGGATTTCTTTGTGGGCTGAAAAGGCACCAGTCCAGGCAGGAGCCCAGTACAAAAGGGCAGCCTGCAGTGCCAGGAAAAACATAATGAGCAAGTGAAGGAGGGGGAATGAGCAAGCTCAGTAGAGCTCTTTCTGGACTGCTGCAGATTTCTTTGTGGGCTGAAAAAGGCGCCAATGGGGGCGTGGCTTGGACCCAGAGGAGATGGTTGCTTAAACCCTTTTCTCTGCCCCAGCCTGGTGGTGAACTCGATTAAAATGACCTATACGCTGGACTGATTTTGTTCTGAGCTACTCTATGCATCTTCCCTGCCTCTATTAATGCCATTGATATGTAACGTGGGTGAGCCACGCTCTTAATTAGTGCTTGCCGGGCCGTTGTTCCTTTGGAGCTAGCATGCAGTAGTAGGTCGCATAGGCCCGAGCTCGGGTCACCGGGGTTGTAGCCCTCTCTCTCCCCCTCCCTCCTAGTGGGCTTGAAGCAACAGCTACCCTGTCTTTCTCCCTTCCTCCACTGAAGAGATCAGCGAACCTAGATTTGCGAGGAGTCTAGTGCTGGTAGGATCCAGGAGTTGCTCCCTAGCATAGAAAAAGGCACGGACCTAAATAACTGCGAGCTGAAGGGGAGACTGGCAGATTGTGAGCCTGCTGGCGGCACCATGGCGGAAGCTCCTCACCAAGATATCTTAACTCCTAGTAATCAAGTGCAAGTGGGTGAAGCCCTGGCAAATATCACCAAAATGTTGGAGGCTCTGTTAAGTAGAGTGGACACAATTGGCGCTTCTCTCACCACTAATGTGGCAGACGTATGTAGGTTGGAGGATCAGCACAATGTATTAGAACAACAGATGGAGGAGCTGCAGAAACGGCACTTACATGTTCTAAAGAGGATGCGGGACCATGAGTCTAAACTATCTAGGCTGTGGTATAGAGCGGAGGACCAAGAAAACCGAAGTAGACGAAATAATATCCTGATAATAGGGGTACCTGAAGGAGTAGAAGGGCCTAACATGGAGAGATTTTTGAATGATTGGATCCCACAGCTGCTAGGCAATCAATGGAAGGACCCTGTTGGGGTAGAGAGGGCTCACTGTGTCTCTGGCAATACCAAGAATTCTAAGGGTCCCTGCACCATTATTGCCTATCTTTTGCGCTATTCGGTCAAGGAGCGCTTACTGAGAGCTGCTAGAGAGCTGGGAGAGCTGGAATGGAAGGGAAACACCATATCCTTCTACAGGGACTTTACACAGGAGGTCGCTGCAAAGCACAGAGCCTATATCCCCCTCAAGAAAATCTTAGCAGTCAATGCAGTGCAATATCACTTCAAAGGTCTAACAGCTCTGTACCTGAGTAAAAATGGTCAGACTTTCCTTGCAGAGTCTCCAGGCGACACCGAGGCCAGGATTCAGGCCCACTGGCCAGGTATGCTACCACGGACTGCATCTCCCAGATGCCTCTGGGAGCCTAGGAACCATATGCTGCAGGGAACTACAAGGAAAGGAGACACTGCATCAGGGGACAGGAATCTGGGCCGGACGGGATCACCAAGAAAAGCGCCCCCCAGCAGTAAACAGCTCTGGCCTCCACAATCCTCGAGAGATAAGATGCACAAAGCTGGGATTGATACGTATACTGACCAAGGGGCGCCAACTAGCAAGTCGCATAGCGCTTCGTCGGGGGACAATGTTAGTTTGTTGCCAGACAGACAGAGGAAACGCTCCAGAAGCCCCCGCTCCACAGGGACAGCAGGCACAGCAGATTCACCTCCTGCTAAACAGTATCTAGAGCCACTACATCAACCTGGAACAAAAGTGATCTGAAAGAACAGCTAGAATATCAACATTGGAGGACCCCACTCCGCTGGACTGGGCATCCGAAATGGACGACTATGAGGCGGAAGCCGCAGCAGCTAATGGCTTACTAAAACCAGGTGCAAGGACTTTTGCAGAAGCCATTGCTTTGGATGTTAGCCCCACCAGATCTGGACAATTATCTATGCCTGGGGATGCCATGACGCTCTCGGATACCTAGACCATCCCAGCTTTCCTGAGGATGGCTTTCAGATGGGCACAAGCCTCTTGCTGGTCCTTAGCTTTATGAGGCATTGGGAATGCTGTACGCAGTGTGTTTCTTTCACCTCTGCACTGCTTGCCATTATGGCTACCTGCCTCTTACCTGGGCCTTAAGTCTTCCTCCCTTCCCCCCTCCCCATTCTCTTGGGGCAGCAGTGGGATATATGAAGGGCTCCCACCCTCCTCGGAGGAAATGGTGTGGTATGGAAGCATGGGATTTTACTGTCTTAGTTAATCTAATAGAATGGCCAGGGATTAATAAGCTATTTGTGGAAGCCCCCTTCTTCCAAGGGACAGACCTGAGGAGAGAGGAGGTGTAATAGGTTCAGCCTGTGCTCACCCACTACTTAGAAATCTACTACCTGCAAATGGCTAATAGAGGTTTTCTGTCCCCCTTCCCTCCCCTCCCCTCCTTGCTCCCCACCTGGGCGACTTAAGGTCACCCGCTATGCCTAGACTCTCCAGCAGGAATGCTATGGAGTCAGGCTAGGTCAGGTTATCATCTGCTGGGTGTAACCTTTCTCATTGCTCTCTTGTGGTGCCTGAAGCAGTGTGGTCTGGGGTATTTTACCCCGCTCACGCATTCACCTCGACACCACTAACGTAGTTTAAGTTAACGACTTTAAAGATAAATACCACTGTTGTAGTATATTGAAATTTGATAGTTGTCTGGTTTTTACTGTAGCTACTGTTTCGATAGTCATTATTGATCTGTGTCTTTGTTTTTTTTTTTTACTATACTCAGGATCTCAATCTGCTGGAGTCTGGAGACAAAACCACAAGCCACTGTCCTTAGTACTCTCTGCTATACCTCCTGATTGGGAGCTGCCTGGATACCCTGCGGTCACAGGTTATAGGTTACCTCCTTTTCTCTACACATTTGCTGTTATGTGTTTACTGAGGCCCAGTTGAGGGGTGAGTACTCCTTACGTTCTCTCTTCTTGTTAACAGCTGAGGGGGTCACCAATATGGCGGCGGCCAAGGGGATGGAGGTGCATCTCCTGGAATGTCAGGGGGCTCAATCACCCGTCGAAAAGCAACAAAGTGTTACAATTTTTAAATTATATGGGAGCCGACGTGGCCCTGCTCCAGGAGACGCACCTCACCAGCCAAATGGCTCAGTGGCTGAAGAAATTATGGGTAGGCACAGTTCTGTCGAGTTGCGCAACCACAAAATCAAGGGGAGTTGTTATTCTCCTTCGGAAGTCTGGCCCTTGGGTAGTTGAAGCCCAATGTCAAAACACTCAAGGGAGGTGGCTGGTAGCTAGGCTGTCCTACCCAGGAGGCAAAGTTATATTATCCAATGTCTATGGTCTGAATACTGATGTCGGGGACTCGTATTCAGAATTGAACCAAGCCCTAACTGACCTATTAGAAGGAGGAGCAGAGACTCCTATACTACTGGGGGTGATCACTACTTAGTTCTTGACATCTTTCTCGACAAATCCATTCCCACACCACAATCTCATCCCAAAGTGGTAGCTACCCTAAAAACACATTGATGTCGGAATGGGGTCTGGAGGACCCATGGAGGGTCATTCATCCACAGGGATATGATTATACCTTTTATTACAATGTGCACGGTACCCATAGTAGACTAGACTTCTGGTTAGTTAACCATGTTGCCATGCCAGGTGTAAGTAATGCGACCATAGGGAACATTTTGATATCTGATCATGCCCCAGTTGCAATCACCTTTACCCCACCAGGCCAAAGCCCCCCTTCCACTAGATAGAGATGCAATCCCCTCCTGCTGCAAGATGCAGCATTTAAGGAATACATAAAGGAGGAAATGCGTCAGTATTCTGCCCTGAATACCCCTGGAGAGACAAGAGCAACAACTGTATGGGAAGCCTTCAAGGCCGTCCTAAGGGGGAAAGTCATATCCTACGCAGCAGCCAAAAATCAAGAGCGTATGCAACACCTTCGATATCTACAGGACCAATAAGCAAAACTGGAAGCACAATTTAAGGTCTCATTTCAGCATCCATTAAATTCCCCACTGCTAGCCCCTATCACAGGTCTAAAATACCAGATTAATGTGCTGCTAAATAGGAAAGCAGAGTGGCAGGTGACCCGGGTGAAACACAGGGTATGGGAAGGTGGGGACAAAGGTGGGAAACTACTCGCCTGCTACCAGAGGAAGCAGCAGACTTCCTCCAGAATCCTGGCATTAAGAAACAAGAAGGGAGAACTACTCACGGCTCCTAAGACCATCAACATGGAGATGCAGAATTTTTTAGGGAGCTTTACCAATCCCAAAACGTACTCTCGGGTGATGATCTCTGTCTCTGATTAAATAATCTGTGTCAGTGTGCTCAGTTCCCCGACTCTCGGAGGCCCAGCAACATGAGTTAGATGCCCCCATCACGTCGGAGGAACTTCAAGTAGCTCTGTCCCAGATGGCGAAGGGTAAGGCGCCGGGACAGGACGGGGTCTTAGTACAGCTATACCAATTGATCCAAGAGCATATTACTGAGCCACTATTACAAGCATTGCAAGAAGCTTAGAAAGACACCCATCTCCCCCGACCATGCGGGAGGCGTTAATAACTCTCATCCCCAAAAAGTCATCTGACGTGCTCCTTTGTGCAAATTTTCGACCCATCTCTCTTCTCCCTGTGGACACCAAACTGCTAGCTAAAATTTTAGCAAATAGATTGGCCCCAATCCTGCCCACAATAATTCATCTGTCTCAAACAGATTTTATGAAGGAAAAATCAAGGGCAGATAATCTGCGGCTTGTTTTGAACCTTAAATGGCTGGCAATGCAGTCTAAAACTCCTATGGCTGCCTTGGCAATAGACTTCGCTAAAGCTTTCGGCTCCCTAGAATGGGGGTTCCTTCATAGAGTTCTTACGCTGTATGGCTTCGGGGCAGACTTTTGGTCCTGGGTCTCCACCTTGTACCACTCCCTCTCAGCTAGAGTGGTCACTAACAAAGATACCTCCTTCCCTTCCCACTACAAAGAGGCACCCATCAAGGTTTCCCTCTTCCCCCTCTTCTCTTTCTGATCGCCTTGGATCCCCTTATTCGCAGACTTGTCAACTCCCCAAGCATAACAGGTATCCCTATAAAAGGTTTGACGTATTTGGTCAACGCATTTGCAGACGACATGATCCTTACACTCTCTGACCCCCAATCCTCTATTACTCCACTCTTACTAATTCTACAAGAGTTTGCATGTTTATCAGGGCTTACAGTAAATCAGAAGAAAACCATTTTGTCCCCCTTGAATGAAGCCTGTACCAAATCCTGTCTTATAGGTACTGATATCACTTGGGCCCCGCAAGGGTTCCCTTATCTTGGGGTTTTTATTACTAAGGTGTGGAAAGACTTAGAGCCCCCAGACTTTTTCCCCCTGTTGACTTCATTGATGGCAGAGGTCCAGCGGTGGATAAAGCTCCGGCTCACTCTCAAAGGCAAAGTTGAAGCTATTAGAATGTTTTTGTTTTCTAGGGTGTCGTATTTACTGAATAATATTCCTATTCCCTTGACCTCAGAACTGTTCAAGACCATAGGTAACCTAGTTGCTTCTTTTCTATGGGAAGGAAAAGCCCCAAGATGGGGGCAGTTGAAACTCCATGCACATTGGACTAGAGGTGGGCTCGGTCTCCCTTGGTTTGAGGGGTATCACCTGGCCTTCAGAATGGCCCAAGCTACAGCTTGGTTCACCCCTTCTCTCACTCCCCCCCACAGTGGGTAGCATTAGAGGCCTCCTTGTCAGTAGACAATCCCCTGTTCTGCCTGCTCTATGGCAGGAAGAAAGTGGCGAGGGGACTTACCCCAATTATGGAGGAAACATGTAGAGCATGGTGAAGGGTGATGGCAATCACTGGGGTCCCAAAGTCAGATCACCACCCCCCAATTAGATATGCCCCACTATGGAATAACTGCCTTATCATGGTTGATCATAAACTGCTCTTTTGGCCCCACTGGGCAGCAAAGGGCATCCGTGTGCTAGGGGATCTGCTACTACCAAATTCCTTGGTGTTAATGTCCTTTGAGCAGATCAAGGATAGATTCGGGGTAGGATCAGTGGATTTTTGGAGGTTTCTGCAGTTTAGGAGCGCCCTCTCCCCCTCTTCTCAAGGCCTCTCCACTACAGAACTCCTGGGGCTGTCTGTAAGTTCTGCACTTACCCAGGAAGGGTCAGGGACTATCGAATACTATATATAAAACAATCAGAGATGCCCAACTGGATGGCACCCTGGTTAGTAAGGCCGCTTGGGAAAAAGACCTCCTCCACCCAATATCCCCGCAACAGTGGTTGCTTTGCATTAGATCAGCTCACACAGCCTATGAGGACTCTAAGAGTCAATTAATACAATTGAAGATACTTCTGAGGTGGTATAAAACCCCAGCAGTACTGCACGGACTGAAGATTTCACCGCACGACCAGTGTTGGTGGTGCCAGTCCTCTCCTGCTCACTTGCTTCATGTCCTCTGGACCTGTCCAACCTTGGTAACCTTCTGGATGCTAGTCCTAGGGGATTGCTCCAGGATAATTGGTAAGCCAATCCTGATTCAAAAATCACTCCCTCCTACTAGGAGATACCTCGGTGTTAAATCCACTCTCTCCCTCCAGTGCAGCATGGGTCCTAGTGGCTTTGATGGAAGCTAAAAGGGCCATTCTGATGTATTGGAGGCAGCCTACTCCCCCAACAGTTCTACAATGGCACTAAGCCATGTCCAGGCTGGCTAACTTTGAGAAGCTCTCAGTGGCGGCCAAGAGCTGACTAGACAAGTACTACAAGAAATGGGGAGCCTACTTGCACTCTCACATCTGCTCAGTGACACCCCCACCATTCCAAAATCCCCCCGAGTATAGCTGTTGACATAGCTGTTAGCATAACCTGCTTATAGCAAACTTCGGGCATTTGTGGCTGTGTGGTCTTGTCTCTATTAGTATTTCATACTGTTTCAATTTTCATTGTCATGTATTTTTGGACCTATTTATGGTCATATTGATTCTGTCTGTTTCAATTTGATGGGTAACTTTACCTAAACCCATTTAAGGGTCTCAGAGTGTAGCTGCTATTTGGTAGAGGCTTATATTAGTAGATGGCGGAAGATCATGCCTTGAAATCCCGACACCAAACTGCCAAATTTTGTTGGTTTAGGTAGAGGGTTTATGATTACTAGCCTCTTTACTGTGTGAGCCCCAACCCATTTAGTTCGAGAAGGTTTGTACTATGCATCCTATGTTAGGAGAACCTGCTTACAGAATATTATAGGTAGTGTATGTCTAAGTATAGTCTGTTATGTCCTGAAGAAAAGATGTGTTTGTATTGAGCATGTATGGCTATGTTTGTACATATGATGTATTAAGGCCGTCTTGCATGGCTCTGGATAACTGATAAGTTCAATTAAATTTTACATGATAAAAAAAAAAAAGAAAAAGGTGCCAATGCAGGCAGGAGCCCAGTACAAAAGGGCAGCCTGCAGCGCTGGGAAAAACAGAATGAGTGAGTGAGGGAGGGGGGGTGAGCGAGCTCAACGGAGCTCTGTTGGGACTGCTGCGGATTTTTTTGTGGGTAGAAAAAGGCACCAAATGCAGGCAGGAGCCCACTACAAAAGGGCATCCTGCAGTGCCAGGAGAAACAGAATGAGTGAGAGAGAAGGGGAGTGAATGAGCTCAGCGGAGCTCTGTCGGGACTGCTGCGGATTTCTTCATGGGCAGAAAATGCACCAATGCAGGCAAGAGCCCAGTACAAAAGTGCAGCCTGCAGCACCGGGAGAAACAGAATTAGTGAGTGAGAGAGGGGGAGGAGTGAGCAACCGCAATGGAGCTCTGTCAGGACAGCTGTGAACTTCTTTGTGGGCAGAAATAGGCGTCAATGCAGGTAGGAGCCCAGTACAAAGGGCAGGCTGCAGCACCAGGAGAAACAGAATAAGCGAGTGAGAGAGGGTAAGTGAACAAGCTCAACGGAGCTCTGTCAGAACAGCTGTGAACTTCTTTGTGGGCAGAAAAAGGTGCCAATGTAGGCAGGAGCCCAGTATAAAAGGGCTGCCTGCAGCACCGGGAGAAAACAGAATGAGTGAGTAAGACAGGGGGAGTGAGCGAGCTCAATGGAGCTCTGTCGGGACTGCTGCAGATTTCTTTGTGGGCAGAAAAAGGCACCAATGCAGGCAGGAGCCCAGTATAGAGGGACAGCCTGCAGCGCCAGGAGAAACAGAATGAGTGAGTGTGGGGGGGGTGAGCAACCTCAATGGAACTCTGTCGGGACAGCTGTGAACTTCTTAGTGGGCAGAAAAAGGCGCCAATGCAGGTAGGAGCCCAGTACAAAAGGGCAGCTTGCAGTGCCGGGAGAAACAAAACAAGCGAGTGAGAGAGGAGGAGTGAGTGAGTTCAACGGAGCTCTGTTGAGACTTTAGAGTTGCCCACCCTCCTTCCCAGGGTCCTCTGTGGTCCTATATTACAGCAGGGTCTCTGGAGTGAAGACAAAGCAATGATTGGATACTTTTAGGATTGCTGTAATAGTACAGATTTAGTTCTGTTCATTTCTATAACTGTGCTAAGTACTAAGCTATACTGTTATGATTGCTGTAATAATACATATTTATTTGTTCTGTTTATTTCTCTAACTGACCCGAGTAATACTTGGAGTGCAATAGGATTTTGTACTGGGCTAAGTGAAACTATATGAGAGCTGAGAACAAAAAGTATGTTAGCTGAGGGGTGAAAAACAGACAAGGAGGCTTTAGGATTGCTACAGTAATACAATATCTAATGGATAAGATTTGAGACTGAATTAATCTGGTCAGCAAGGGGTCAGTAGGGGGACTAGTGTGGGGGGGGACAGGAATTTGAGTAAATAGAGGCCTAACAATTGTAGTAGGGTACAGAACCTGGGAGGAACATTAGATGGGGGCCAAAATGGGACAGGTGCCACATGTCAATAGGGCGGGCATCTTTGGAAGGGTGGTGGGGTGTACAGGGTGTGGGTCCACCATGATCCTGGACTGAGCTTGGAGGATGGGGGGTGCATGGTCTGTAGACAATTGGCTAGTTTGAGGGAGGAACTGTGGAGGTGAGGGAGGAGTCTAAGTGGCAGGGCAGATGAGTATGGTAGGCATCCTGGCTGGGGGGATAGGGGATGGCAAAGGGGGATGAAGGAAGAACTAGAGAGTGAAACTGACCCCAGTATCAGAGGCACTAACCGAAAAGAGAGGAGAAGGGAGGGGTTGCCCGAGGTGAGGGGGGAGCCTCCTGATGGGGGAGGAAGAGACCACGAGGAGTACCAGGGGAGAGAGCATATGGCTGAGGGTAGGGAGGGATTGGGGTGGCACACAGGGGAACAAGTAGGAGAGGGGAACCGATGGGGGAAGAGATGTAGGAGGGGTATCAACTAGGAATAGATTTGAACCTCTGCTATGCGAGAGAGAGGGAGAGCTGGAACATACTGAAGGGGGGGGAGGACAAGCTTGGCATGAGAGGGATGGCAACAGGTAGGGGAAGAGATAACGAGGATGAAAGGGTAGACAGGGGCTAGTAAGGAAGGAGGAGTGGTGACTGGAGGAGAGAAGGCTACGGGAAGGGGGAAGGATGGGAGGGGCATCACTATCTTGGTAGAAGGGAATGGGGGCTTTAATTTAACAACAGTGGGGATAGGAGAGGGGTTGAAAATCAGCAGGGGAGGAGGGGAAGATAACATGGGAAGCCCAGTAAGAAGTAGTCAGGCGGGGAAGGGGTTCAAGGGGGATGGAGGAATAAGGCAGAGAAAAGGGGTGAGGTGGAAGTAGGGGGTACAGATAAAGAAGTCACAGAGGGTACAGCTGGAGGGGGTAAGATGCAGGGAAGAATGAATACTGGGGTGGTGGAAGAGGCATTAGAAGGGAAAAGGGGTAAGGGATGGGGGTACTCATCCTGGGGGATTCTGTGCTGAAAGGGGTGAGATGGGTCAGAAGGGGGGAAGGCACAGCCATATTTTGGTTGAAGCTATCCTCAGGTTGACTGCTGGAGGGGCAGGGCAGGCACTGCTCAAGTGTACAGTGAGGGGGAGGAAGAAACTTCATTTAGTGTTGCATGTGGGTACAAATGACTTGTTGGAGGAGACTGTGGAAGTAGTGAGGGGGGAATTGAGTTGTTAGTGTTGTCAGAACTAGTTGAGGTTTGAACCCTCCTCAGTTACAATTAGAGTTCTAATTTGAACTCTAACACTGAAGGGTTCATAAAAGTTATAATCATCCATGAATCTTCTTACTTCTGTGTGCTTTTGCTTTGTGTCCCTCCTATTCCTGTTGTTCCCGATTTTGGCACCAGCTAAATAATGCAGCTCAGTTCACTTGCCCTCCCATCTGAGTTATTGTTGGGGGGGGGGCAGCTGTTGTCAGTTTGTCACGCTAGTGTAACTGTACCACCTGACCATCTGCTTTGCAGTCAGGTGGTGGTGGTAGTGTGACTCAAGTCAGTTTCGTGAGTCGAGGGATCCTGCTGAAGTCATCTGCTCAGCTGTGGCTCCACTGCCATTCAGTTTTGTAGTGGAGAAGGAGGAGACGCGGCGTCTGTGTGCTCTCAGTTCAGTTGTACGTATGATGACACGAGTGACTGTTTTTATTTTTAAACTTGGTCCTGTACGAGTGTGTATTTGCCTGAAAATTAAAAAAAAAAGTTAATGGGCAGGTGGGGAAAAGGAAGGGGGAGTCGGGAATCTCGGGATCGGGAACTGAGGAAAGAAACTAGGCGGGAACCGAGAAAGGAGCTAAACGGTTGAGACTCAGTACTGTCGGGAGGACTCAGGTTCGGGAATTAGTTAACTTGCAGACTGCTGCCTGGAGACTGCCTGTGTGCGAGTGCTCAATCACACATACCTCAAGTTGCTTGCTGAATTAAACAGATTTTCTTTGCAAATCACAATTGTGACTCGTGGCCCGTGGCACTCTTGGGAGAGCTCCCTGGCTGGGGAAGGGGTGTTTTATTTTAGGAAAAAAGAGGTTAAATTAAAACACTTTACTGATTCTGTGAAACTTGATGTTCTAAACCACAAAAAGGAAAAAATAATTTGGTCCCAGTCCCACCCAAAAATTGTCTGGAAGGAAGACACGGTTCTCTCAGCCAGGACTGTGCTGGGGGGGGGGCTTCAGTAAACTTTTTCCTTAAAAAAATCTCCATTGCGTCTTCTGTCAGGTGGCCAGCAAGTCACCCTGCTGCTGTCAGTGCCATTTGACTGCACTTACCTGGCTATTACCCAGTGTGTGTTACCGTGTGAAGCCCAGTGGCCAGTTTTGTGGTGGCATCTCTTTCTTCAGTTTGTGTGTATAACTCCGTCTCTTGTGGTCAGCCCATCACCCTGCTGCTGTGCGCCCCTTGACTTCACTGTACCTTGCCCAATGTGCATTACCTTGTGAAGCCCAGTGGCCAGTTGTGTGGTGGCATTATCCTTAAATACATGACAGAAGCCAAAAAATATATTTCACTGTTGGGAGGAGAGACAGAAAAATCTCTTTCCTTGGGTTGTGTATGTAACTCCGTCTCTTGTGGTCAGCACATCACCCTGCTGCTGTGCGCCCCTTGACTGCACTGTACCTTACCGAGTGTGTGTTATCGTGTTACACCCAGTGGCCAGTTGTGTGGTGGCATTATCCTTAAATACACAACAGAAGCCTAAAAATATGTTTCCCTGTTGGGAGGAGAGACAGAAAAATCTCTTTCCTCGGTTTGTGTGTGTAACTCCATCTCTTGTGGTCAGCCCATCACCCTGCTGCTGTGTACCCCTTGACTGCTATGTGTATGCCTATGCCCAGCAGCCCAATCATTCTGTAAGCCTTGAACCTGGGATCCTTTAGTTGCAAACCATTATATTCTTCAATTACTTTCAGTCCACTGCATCACAGTGTCACACAACCAAAATAAAATTTTGGAGTTGTAGCCAGCTATCACAGATCACATTGATTTCTTACACAGGAATTGTGAGGGTGTGGGTTGTGTTCACTGCAGTATACAGGTACTGTTATGGCTGACACCAACATAGATGAGGCATCTAGTGCTGATGTTGGAGCAGGTGTTGGTGGTAGTGGTAATCCTGGTGCTAGCAGAAATAAACAAAATGTTTCACATGATAAAAATTCAACAAACAGCAAAAGAGTAATAGTGAAGTGTGGTAAAGGAGGACCTTTTAAGAAAACCTGTGCAGCTACTGGGGTCACACGGTGAGGCACCATAAGGTATGCTGTTAAAATCCCTGTGACTAGCAGTAATAATGCAAGTGACAGTGAGTCCCTCTCTGACTCAGACTCAGGCAGTAGCTCTTTGTCTCAGTCTGACACTGTTGTGTCTTGTGATGTATCATTACTTCGAACAAAGTGAAATGAGCAAGTCTGCTGACAATAAATCAGGTAGTGCACTTGCAAATACATCCAACACTGTTGGCAATGAAAAGGACATATCCATTGAATCCACCACTTCTGTGTTGGCCAGCAATGAAAATTCATCAGAGTCTTCTGCCCACTCTTCTAGCACCAAGGAGCATGCCCCGGGTTCAGTTAGGACAGGTGAAAAGACGCAAACAGTCTTTGGCTATCTTCCTAGCACTCGAACAAAATCTGTCACATCTGAGGTGTGGAATTATTTCTCTGTCAGTAAAACTGATCCATGCAGAGCAATTTGTTCCCTGTGCAAACAGTGTGTAAGCCGTGGTAAAGTTGTGTCATGCCTTGGCACTACAGCTCTTAAATGCCATCTGAAAAAGCATTCAGTTTTGCTTGATCATCCAAAACCTATGTCCTCTGTCTTCCAGACTGCACATGAGAAGGGTCAGAAAACTGAAATGGATACTGAATTGTCTGAACTTGATGCGGATAGAACCACTGCTAGCCCTAGGATCACTGTTACCACCAATGCCAGCACCATTAGTACCAGTTGCACATCCAGTGATGGCACTGAATGTATAAGTCCTAGTCCACCATCCCAGTGTCCATCTGCCCATCGAAGCACGGTGTATAATAAACCAGCAGGGACATGTTGTAAACAGCTAACACTGTCTCAGGCATTTGAAAGGAAGAATACCTTTACTAAAAATCATCCAAAGACTCTTCATCTTAAACACAGAATTGGTGAACTGTTAGCTGGAGCCCTTCTCCCATACTCTTTGGTAGATCATGAGGATTTTAGGGAGCTCTTGAAACTAGCAGAGCCTCGTTAAAATGTTCCTCATCGAAGATACTTTTCCTGTATTGAAATACCAAACATTTATCAGGCTTTAAAAGCAACAGTGATGCTTTCACTTTAAACTGCAGTGGGTGGGGTTATTCATGTCACAACAGATATGTGGACCAGCACTCAAAACATAGATTACATGTCCCATACCACTCATTGGATCATGTTTTCTTGTGGTTCTTCAAAAACAAAGACACCCCAGAAGATGGTGTTGCTGCATATAAAGAAGTTTGGGCAAAGTCATACAGCTGCAAACATTTTGCAGGAACTAAAGACCTCCTTGACTAATGGGTTTATTCTCCTGGTCTAAAATGTGGCTTCATAGTAAGTGACAATGGAGCCATCTTGAAAGCAGTACAGGATGGAGGATTTATGCATGCTTCTTGCTTTGCACATTGCTTACATTTAATTGTCATGGGATTTCTCAGCAATGAAACACAAGTGGATGGTATGATTGCTGTTTGCAAAAAAATTGTGACTCACTTTTCATATTCAACCAAGACTATATGGACATTGCCCGAACTGCAAAAAAAAAACACAAGCTGCCCCAGTAAAAGCTGATTCAAAATGTTTCCACTCATTGGAACTCAACACTTTATATGCTGCAGCACCTCTTGGAGCAAAAGCAAGCTGTACATGAGTATTGCTCCAGTTACATTATTGGAGATGGCATTGTGCTGTCTGTGCTGCAGTGGAAATTAATGGAGACAGACAGTGTGCTGCATCCTAGCTCCTTTTGAGACAGTCACAAGGGACATGTCTTCTGAAGGCGCATCTGTGAGTCAGGTTATCCCACTCTTAATGCTGATTTCACATCATCTTAGTGTTCTAAATCTACAAATAGAAAAAGACAGATCTGAAGCTCAGACAACATGTCGGGGTATCATGGGAATCTCGTAAAGAGAATGAGCAAGTGCTTCAAAACCAATGACAAATTAGTTGCAATGACGAAATCAAAACACTACATCCTTGCAACTCTCTTAGATTCCAGGTTCAAGGCTACACATCTTCCAAAAAACAGGTGATACAGAGCAGTACAAATGTCTGTTACTAGATGAACTGCAGCACTCGCACAAGTCAAACACAGACACGCACAGTACCCTCAGGTTGTCATCACCACAACATGCAGGTTCATCTTCACAAAGGGATACAGAACTGGAAAAGTCACCAAACATTAACAGTAGTTGTTCCACAACTGCCACTTCTTCAACCCTTAATAGCAAGCTAAATCTGTGGCAAAACCTTTCCCAAATTGCTGCCATACCAGCTTCTGCTGATTCCTTCTGAGCGGTCTCTGTCCATCATGGTAGACAGTTACCTGCAAGAACTGCCTAATCCTATTGATGCATGCCCTTTTGAATACTGGAGATCAAAAAAGTCGATTTGGACAGAGCTGTATGATAAGGCCTGTAAATATCTTGGTTGTCCTGCAACAAGTGTCTCTTCAGAATGCGTGTTTAGTACAGCTGGCAATATTGTAACAGACACCAGAAATAGGTTGCTGCTAGAAAATGTACACTCGTTAACTTTTATTAAAGTTAATAAATCAAGATTTTCGTATCCCTACAAGAGTATACAAACTGATCCTGAAGTGATTGATGTTGTGGATGTTGATGGTGATGACAACTCAGATGGTGGTGGCTGGTAAATATTATGTGGGACAGAGCCTCTCTGCACCATAAAGGAAACTTTTACAGACTGTGATGACTTTGGTTGTCTCTTTCCTTTCTCAATCTATTACTTTGGACTATATACCCCACAAAACTTTTACCATTTCATAGCAAACTGCTTTGTAGCTAGGGTCTAAAGTCAACAAGTTTTATATACAGGGCAATTTTAACATCAGTGGGAACAGGCCCAAATTTGGCAAAAAAAGGGACACTGTCATGTCAATCATTTATGTATCATATTGATTATAGTTAAAGTGCAAATATTTATTTTTGGATTTACCTTCTGTGCCTTTGTGGTGCGTCAGTATGGGCTGGGACTGGGGCGGTCTATTTTTCAATTTTAAAGAGGACAAAACAATGAGTTCTAATTGGTAGCTGTTTATTATTTTTTCAATTACAGAAATGTTAGCCATAAATCAAAATGATCCATATGTAACTTATCTTACTGAATAAAAAATTATGGGAAAAACTGTATTTTGTGTTGTTATGTTTCTATGGGTAGCATTCTGTTACAAGTCTCTTCCGGGAAATAGAGTCATCTGGAGTTTTACCTATGTCATGGCTGAGCACATATTCTGTAAGCATAGGTCTCGTACCACAGTAGCTTGTGTTTAACATTCTGTTGTACACAGACCATGGCATCATAGCAACAACTCTCAAATTACTGGTTCCATGAAGAGGACTGTACAGAATGTTGTCCATAAGAAGAAAGCAATTGAAAAGACAGTTTTTCACATGTTGTTTATTAAGGAACAGTTTAGTATGGCTCATTTGGAGGCAAGAGTTTCATTTTTCTTGAGTAAGCATGTGGTAGGTTTAGCATTTGAGAGGGGGAGAGTAGAATGGGTGCTGGAGGGTGGGAAAGGGCTGGAGGTTGGTTTAACATGGATGCAAGAGGGAGAAAGATGGCATGGATGCTAGTGCATGGGTGAGGGTTGGGGTTGGTTTTAACATGGATGTAGGAGGGAGAAACATGGCATAGTTGTTAGTACATGGGTGATGGTTGGGTGAGTGGGTTTTAACATGGGTGAGGGATGGAGAAGGGTGACATGAATGGTAGTTCATGACTAAGTGTGGGGGTAGTTTAAACATTTGGGTGAGGGAGGAGGGTGGAATACGTGCTTGAGGGGGTGAGGGTTGTGGGTTGGTTTTAACACATGGGTGTAAGGATGGTATGGGTGCTACTGCATAGATGAGGGTGGTGGAAGAAAAGTGGAATGGGCGCTGGGGTGAAAGGTGAGTGCTGTTTTAGTCCTTTTGTTTACAGATTCATGATTGGCTGAGGATGGTGAGGAAAAAGATGATGACAGACCGATGGTATGGAAGGGCTACACCGATTACTCACTGTGGAACCTACTATAAGTATAATATATATATATATATATATATATATATATATATATATATATATATATATGAAAGACAAAGAACCTCTGTGTGCAAACACTGAGGCAAGGGTTACCCCAAAGTTCATTTGGCTGGGAAGCCAAGTTTCAAGAAAATACAAAATCACACATGCCCACACAATGCAAAGCATCCTGGGCTGCATATGCAAATCACCACAGAATATTATGCTGATCCAACTTTAAGCAGAATTTCATGGTGCCGAAAGGCCTCTCACACAGTTTGCAAAGGGTGCTAACAGAAGACATAGACACGTGTTTCGGCCTACCAGGACTCATCAGTATGCCTCGTCTGTTTGACACCCCAGTGGAATGGACCAGCTACCCTAAGACAGTGTGTCTTGGATATGTTGCGGTGAGCCCATTAAAATAAAAAACTATTTAAAAGACAAAGAATCTCTGTGCGCCCTTTAAGTTTATGGCAATCGATAAGGTAAATAGGAACCCGAGAGGTGGAGATTATAATAATCTAGTATTAAGAAGAGAAAATTACTGGATTTTAACCTTAAAAGCTAACAAAAGTCCAGGGCTAAATGGCCCCTTAGAGCTGTATCCATATTTAAAGGATCACAGTTAATTTTGGTCATATCTGATCAGCATGAACCATATGGTCTGACTATCTTGTTAACCCCCTTGTTTAGTGTCCCCTTTTTAGTTTTTGAGTTTTTAGTTTTTTTGTATCTTTATATTTTCACAATTTAGTTCTGGAAGAAGTAGTATAAGACTACATTGTTGTATGCACTTTTGTTTTATTGTATCAGACATGAAGATGTTTAAAATATTTAATTTAATTGAATGAAGGTCTCTCTGGAGGATTACAATTAGTTTGATGGTTTAGCTAAGTATTCATTGTTCTGATGGAATACACCTGAATCAATTGTGTGTTATATATGGTGTTCTCTGACACTTGTTTTTTTATTTCCTTTGATAAAGGACTGGGGGAGCAGTCCGAAACATGTTAGGAGTTTTGTAAAATAAAGCTTTTTATACTACGTGTTTCTCTTATGAGTTGTATGTGCTCGAAGCCTTTCCTACAAGTATTCCATTGTTGGTTTCTGGAGCACTACGTCCCAGTGTGCACTCAGTTGGTTTATAGAAGCAGCTGTACCCCTAGTCAAATGAGCCCTCAGGCCTGAAGGGGGCGTTCTACCCAACTTGTCATAACAGAATTGTATACAAGAAACAATCCACCTGGCAATAGTTCTTTTAGTGGCAGGCTTACCTTTCTCCACTTCACCATAAGTGAGAAACAATTGAAGATAGTCATTTCTATGTGCTTTAGTATGCTCAATGTAGTAGCTAAGGGCCCTCTTAACATCCAGACTGTGTAATCTTCTTTCACCTGAAGAAGAATGATCAGTGAAAAACACAGGGAGAGATATAGACTGGTTCAGATGAAAATCCAGTACTACTTTGGGCAAGAACCTCCTATTGGTTCTTAGGACCACTTTGTCCCTATGGAAGGAGATGAAGTCAGGTTCAACTGACAGAGCCTGTAACTCACTAATCCGCCTGGCAGAAGTAATAGCTACCAGTAACACAGTTTTCCAGGTCAAGTACTTCAATTCGACCGAAACCAGAGGTTAAAAGGGTGGCTGCATAAGCTGAGCTATGCAGACATTAAGATCCCAAGGTGGAGTGGGCTCCCTAAAGGGAGAGTTAATGTGAACCAGACCTTTGAAAACCTTTCTGAAAACAGGATGAGATGCCAGCAAAGAGCCCTTCCCTGCTGAGAAGAATGCAGAGACAGCTGCTAGATTAACCTTCAGAGTGACAGGCCTAAGGTCTAGACCATTAAGATGAACTAGATTGTCTAAGGTTGTGGAAATGTCTGCAGAATCAGGCAGGATGCCTTTCTAAGAGCACCAAATACTGAACCTTTTCCTTTTGGAGTTGTAAGTTTTTCTAGTGGAAGGCTTCCTGGAGACCTTCAGAATATCCAGAACTCCCTGAGAAAGATGTAGTGCTGCATATTCTAACTCTTCAAGAGCCAGGTCTTGAGATTGAGAGACTGGAGATTGTGGTACCAGATCCGCCCTTGGGAGGAAGACAGGAGATTGCATGTCCTGGGCAGACACCGGGAACGTGACACTGACAAGGACAACAGTAGAGGATATCACAGCTATCTGGCCCAATCTGGAGCCATCAGTATCACTGTGCAGAGTTGAGTCCTGATCTTGATCAGAACTCTGAACAGCAGAGGGAAGGGAGGGAAGGCATAGAGAAACCTGCCCTTCCAGTCCAAAAAGAGAGCATTCTGGGGAACCGTCCCCAGGACTGGAGGTCTGCAACAAAACAGAGGAAGTTGATGATTGTCCGGTGCTGCAAAGAGATCTATCTCTGGAGTACCCCACCTGGAGAAGATGACCTTCAGGATGTGAGGATCCAGGGACCATTCGTGATGTCCCTGTGAAATTCCACTCAGAGCATCTGCTAGTACGTTGTCCTTCCCTGGAAGGTGAACTGCTACCAGAGAAGTCTGAAGAGAATAGGCCAGAGACCACAGCTTCATGGCTTCTGTACACAAGGCTGAGGACCAAGTGCCTCCCTGTTTGTTGATGTACTACATTGTGGAGGTGTTGTCTGTCCCGACTTGGACCACCTTGCCATTGACTGAATCCGAGAAGCTCTGCAGGGCTAGGAAAACTGCCCTGAGTTCCAGGAGATTGATATGAAGGAGATACTCTTGTAGGGATCAGACCCCTTGAGCTGTCAGGGCTCCCAGGGGGGCTCCCCACCCTAGGAGAGAAGCATCCATAGTTAGAACTACTCATGGGACTTGAGGGAGAAATTGAGCCCCTTGTCTGAGGTTGTCCTGGTCTAGCCACCACTGGAGAGCTTGGACCAGAGTCTGAGTCACTGGGATCAGTTTGGTAAGTGAATCCTTCTTTTGAGACCAAAAAGACCTTAGATGAAACTGAATGTCCCTCATCTGGAACCTTGCTCCCTGCACCACTGCCGTGGAAGCTGCCATGTGGCCCAGGAGCTGGAGGAACTGTCTTGCTGAGCGGGAGACCTGAGGTTGAAAGGAGGAAGCGAGATCCACTAGGGCCTTCACCCTTGCCAGGGGAAGGAAGGCTTTTGCTTGTACAGTGTACAACTTCATGCCTATAAAGGTGAGAAGTTGAACTGGTTCAAGGACAGACTTTGGAAGATTGAGAAGAAACCCCAAGGAGCTGAGTAGGTCCTGGGTAGTTTGAAGAGCTGACTTAACCTGTAAAGGCGACTGACCCACTAAAAGCCAGTCATCCATGTGAGCTGGTGTGGGATAAAGACAAGGCACTCAGACAAAATTAGCAGTAAATAAGCGAAAATTTATTTTACAGCGAACTTGAAAACGACCAAAAGAAAATATATTTACATCATAGTAGGTTCGAGTACTAGAGCTAGAAATAGCTAACTCAAGGACAGAGTGTTACCAGATCAACACCCATAGTCTTACTGACTGATTTCAGAAGAAAACAGTATTTATAGTCCTTACAGTCATGTGACCCATTAACTCCGCCCCTAATATTAGCATAATAAAACTTTGAGGAAACAAAAGTGTTAATACATTTTATTTATTCATGCTAATATTTTTATAAAGAACTTATAACCTTTCAGCTGCTTGAAAACTATTATGTTCCCCTTTAACAAGTTCCAACACATTTTGAAGGGAAACAGAGGGTCCGCCTCTCCTGGAGCAGTATAAAATCAGAGAGAGAGTCTGGCCAGCCGGCTCTTAATAAACGTTTGTGCAGGAAGAGCAAAGAACCCTCGTTTATTGCGGCGACTAAGGTAAAAGAAAAGGGTTACTAAAATTATATTTTTAGGTCCAGAATCTCACTATAATTGCACCGCATCTTATCCGGATGGTTTATTTCATACAGAGCTCCATTTTCACTATGAATTTCCTTTGCGATAGTGCGAGCATTCGTGCAGTAATTTACCGGCACTCCGCACTATCGCTGATTACTTTTTAACATGCCAACAGTTTAGCGCTTATAAATATGGACTGAAGAAAAAGGAACAGCAAATATTCAATCTTACTAAGCGGACAATATCATCGTAGGTCCGCTATGGAGTTCCTTTTAACAAGAGCAGGTTCAGCGCTAGAGCCCTGCACAGCGGCTCTTAGGCAACAGAAGCCGCGTTTTGTCTTGTACAAATAATTCTACACATCTCTCCATATAAAGCTGCTAGAAATTAAAAAGAAATACAACTAATTCTTTATTAACTTTTAGTAATGCACTGTATATTTATTCTAATGAATTTTTAAAGGTATATTTTACTTAAAGGGGAATCTGGAGTGTGCATAAAAAGGGAAGACAAGACACAGGACAGAGGAACATACAAAATGGGTGGCCAGCCCAACAAACAAGACATTTAACAGCACACTGAACAAGACTACATATGAGAAGGGATGTACATTCCAGATTATCCTTAAATAAAATAAAATAAAATAAAACCTGAGAGGTGAATACTATATTTGCATGGGGGGGGGGGGAGAAGAAAAAAGACAAGACCTCTGTCACAGTCCAGATACGGGAAGATGGTGATACCCTGTCTTCTGAGGTAAGCCACCACTACTGCAAGGCACTTTGTGAACACCCTTGGAGCTGATGTTAGGCGGAATGGCATAGCTCTGAATTCGTAATGGCCTGAAGGCAACTCGAACCTGAGGTATTTTTTGTGGGAGCACCTGATAGGAATATGGAAGTAGGCATCCATCAGGGCCAGAGATGCTAGCCAATCCCCTGGCCTTAGAAAGGTAATGGATTATTCACAGAGTTACCATTCTGAATTTGGGCTTTGAAATGTGTTTGTTCAAATACCTTAGGTCTAGGATGGGTCGCCACTCCCCTGTTTTCTTTGGGGTAAGGAAGTACCTGGAGTACAGTCCTTTTCCCCCTGTGCTGACTAGGAACCTTCTATATAGCTCTGAGAGCTAGAAGAGAGGAAACCTCTGCCTCTAGGGCAATGGTTTCTGATAGTGATGCAGGTGGAAAAGACTTGGCCCTCTTTTTTGAAAATTTTTTGAAGCTGAGGGCCAGTCCATGGCTTACTACTTCCAGGATCCACTTGTCTGAAGTCACAGACTTCCAGACCTGGAAGTAGTAAGCCAGCCTGCCTCCTACTGGAAATGGGGAGTCGACCTGGGCTGACACATCAGGTTGTCTGCTTGGCAGGAGTCTTAGACCGAGAAGAGGAGGGAGCAGCTCTGCTCATCCCCCTCCTGCCCCTCCTTCTGAAGAATACCCTCTGTGAGGAGGGAGAAGAGGCCTGGACTTGGTAAAAAGGCTTTGAAAAGGCCTGCCCCTGCCCCTAGACTGCTGCTTGTGTGGAGTGGCTTGCCTTTCTTTGGCCTGTGCACTCCTGTACATGGTCCTGTATTCATACATTTTCTTCAGGTAAGCCTCTGTCTGCTCCCCAAACAGAGAGTTGCCTACTACAGGAAAATCCATAGCCTTAGTCTTGGTATCCTGTGAAAGGCTAATACATCTGAGCCAAGCATGTCTTTTGAGAGACACAGATGTAGCCATGACTCTAGATGCCACATCACTGGAGTCCACAGCAGCATGAAATTGCATTTTGGATGTCTCAATTCCATCTGCAGCCACCTCCTCCAGCTCCTTGGCTAGCTGGGGAGAGGCCTGTTTAGCTAGTTCCAGAACAGTATCCCATCTGGATTTCTGGTACCTGGCTGTGTAGGCCATATAAGTAGTCTGCCCGAGTCCCAAAAAGGATGCCAAATACTGTTCTTTGGCCATGGCATCCACTTTCCTGGAGTCCTTATCCGGGGTGTGTGAAGCCAAAGGAATGTTAGCCCTGTCACAGGCTGCAGCCTGCACTACCCCAACATGGCTGCAATGACTATAAAGGTACTCTGCAGCTGAGTCTGATAACAAATACCTCCTGTCCATTCTCTTATCCACAGGAGGTATTGAATTAGGGGTTTGTAAAATTTTGTGTGTCTGTTTCATAAATGATTTATGAAGAGGGATAGACAGCCTTTTGGACTCTGGGATGTCCATCATTTCCACAAAATCAGGCTCTTCATTCTCCTCTGCAGCTTCAACCAAGGAAGCTGCAGGGTTTCTGCCACCTTTTTGTAGAATAAAAAATGTGAAGGGGACTCAGAGAGCCTGGGAGGAGAGACACCTGAAGGCTTGTCTGGGGAGATGTCCGGTTCAGTGGGCACATCCAGACCCCCCCTGGTCATCGTCATCATCATCATCATCTTCATCCTCGGGATAGTCTTTGTCTCCTTCCCACTCCTCATAAAAAGCATCTGGATCATAATCCAGAGGAGACGAATCCGATCGAACCGACTGCCTAACCGGTGGTACCGGTTCGGACGGAACCGGTCTAAGCGATTGAACAATGCTAATCGCTTTGGCTCTTTCGTCCGCGGTTGAAAAGTGCGATACCGGATCCAAACCGGCAGACTTGCACTTCTTTTTTGATGGAACCAACCCCTCGGGTCGGCTCTCCTTTGGCCCAAGGAGGTATAGCCTAGGTCAGTAGGCACCTCCTCAGGTTCGACTACAACCGAACCAGGCTGGCCATCCAGATCTACGGATTCTCTGCCTCCCTTTCCTTCAGCCTACTCAGTCTTATGTCTAGAGTGGATTTAGGAAAGTTTTTACAGATTTGGCAGTCTGACTTGAGGTGGTGAAACCCCAGACAATAAACACAGATCAGGTGGGGGTCAGCCTTAGCAAAGGCCTCCCCACACTTAGTACAGTGTTGAAACCCAGTGGGACAGGTTTTCTTCTTGGGTTTCTCAGACATGGCCAACCTAACAAATTACCCTATTGCAGCTTTCAAGCCAGGTAATACCATAACCAATTGGTTACAAACCATGTCACGGGCTTTTTAAAAGAACCAGCAAAAAACCTCAGTTCTTTTGAAACCGATCGGTACTGGAACAGCACTCTAATCCCAGAAACAAATTTAAACAGAATGAGTCGGTTCCAAACCAGACCGACCGGAAAGAAACCAAAGAAAATAATAATTTACAACTTTTTCACAGAATAAAACACAGTCACTACCTATCTACACACTACCTGTACCGTAGACAGAGGCTGGAAATCCGAAAATAACAAAAAATTATACAGTTTAACCAAACGCTTTACTTTTACCGAACCGAGCAGAGGAAATCCGAGCGACTTCACAGTTAGGCGGAGTAAAGAATCTGGCGGTTACACTGGGAAGTACCACAGACAGAGGTTTGAAAACCGAGCTCGAGCTCAACGTTCTATGCTTCTGCATAGAGTTAACTCTTTCCTCTCTGGGGCAGTTAAAATGCTGGGGCTAACTGCATTATGTCTGAATACAGCAAGACTTCATGTTGCTTGAATGAAGAGAGTATCCTGGGAATGCTGCATCTCTTTGCTGACAATGCAAACATATGCAGTAGGGTAGATCATGAAGTAGGGTTGCAGGAGCTCCAGAAGGACCAAAACAAACTAGAGAAATGGTCCAGCAATTAAAGTTCAATGCCAAAAAGGGCAAAGTAATACACTTAAGCAGACAGAACCCCCACATAGAATACTGGATGAGAGAAGTTAAATGACTTTGAGGAGCCAGATCTGGGGTGTCATAATCAGCGACTCCCTTAAGCATACAAGTCAATGCAGCAAAGCATACAGCAAGACATCAAGGATACTGAGTTGTACAGTGAGGGGGTTTGACAGTAAAAACAGTGAGGTAACTGCCACTGTACAGATCTCTGGTAACTAGTGAGGCCTCATCTGGAGTATTTTGCTCAGTTTTGGAGCTCTCATCTGAGGAAGGACTTTAATAGACTACAGTCAGTACAAGAATGGTTCATCAAGGTGATCCAGGGCCAGCGGTGCAGATCCTATGAAAAACATCCAGAGGCCCTAAATATGGGTAGAGGCCAGGTGGTAGTGGAGCTAAAGGTAAACAGTGAGGACCTATTTGAAAGAAGCAGAGATGCAGTCAGTAGGGGTCATGACTGTAGGTTGGTAGGGGGGAAATTCAGAAGAAATTTGAGGAAGTTTTACTTCAGAGAGGGTGGTGGAACTTTGGAACAGACTGTTGGTGGGAGTAGTGGGGCAGCTACCCTTAACAGGTTTAAACAACACTGGGACAGGATAAGGGGACCCATGGTCTCCAAGGGAGGCAGCAAGGGTATGAGGGATGGGGTGGGGGCATACAGCCCACCAGGATAGTAGGTAGGTGGGGTGAGGTAGTGTAGTAAAGGGCAGACTCGATGGCCCTTCAGTCTCTTTCTGCCATGAAATTCTATGGTTCTGCTTCTAACTTCTAATAATAAAGGGTCCAAAATGTAAAATTATATAGTAATATCAACTTTCTTTACAATGAAATGTTTGCTGTTGACACAGTAATCAAAGGAGGTCTTGCTTTTTCATTTCTGCATGTGCCCATCGCAAAGTTTTTCCTTTTGTCAATATAAATTAATGTCTGCAACATTGTTCACCACCCATGGGGAATCACAGTTGAAATTTAGTAATGACCACTTCAGTATTCTGACTGAGACATATTGTTCTCCTCTTCGTCACAGCTGATATCTCTAGGTCAGCACCTTCCTTACCTGCATTTGCCATTGCACTTTGCTGAACCTGAATGCTGTTGGTGTTCTTCCTTTCCAGGACCCAGCCATCAATGGTTCCTCATGACAGTAAATTCATGCCTTTGCCAGCTTCAGTTATTGCTATGTAATTGTTATGTACATTCCCTCAACTTGTTATGTCTTAACCCTGTTGGCAATTGTTTTGCCCCAGGTCCATCTTGTAAATAAGCTTGTCTCAATGATGTTCCACCTGGCAAAATAAAGATTTTGATTGCTTGATTGATTGACTGATAGCTTGATTGATAGATATTGCTCTAACCATCTCTGTGCATCAAGGTCAGTTGTAGGATCTGGCGTAAGTCCAAATATAGGCTTCCTGCTCTTTGGTCATCACCAAGCTTGGCCTCATCAACACTCCTGCTGCAGCTTTGGCTCTTTTCTTTGTTTTACTACAGAGGCTGCTGCCCTCTTGTACCATCGGCATTCTTGCCATTGACTCTGCTCCTACTACTGACTGTCTTTATAACACCAGGGTCAGTTGTAGGCTCTGGCTTGTGTCCTGATACAGATCCATAGCTTCCTGCTCACAGGTCATCATCAAGCTTCACCTCAGCAATGGTTCTGTAGTGGGTTTGGCACTTGTGGAAGTATTGTGGGATATACGACTCTGACACCAGCGTGGATGGAATATACTGCAGCAGTTTTATTCGAAAAACAGAAATAAAAGCAAACGAACTGTTCGATTACAAAAATAAAATAAAGCAAGGAGGAATACTTCTTCCACGTAACAGAATGCAGACATCCAAAAGAATAAGCGAGCAATCAACTTTCCTTAGAATAGGCTTAGGTACTGAGGATAGCGCCCTGCTGACCCCCTGGGTTAGATTAATTTTAGGTAGCTTTTTGCCTGTTTTTATAGTATCAAGAGGACATGTGATCTAGAAAACCACTCCCCTTCTTATATAACTGGGAACAAAAAACTTGTAAACCACATAAATATCATTACAAATCATTTCCAACAATTAAACAGTGAAAATATAAACATATAGAACGGCTGGAATGTAAAATTAAGAGGTTTAAACTCAACTGGTTCACATACATGGGCTGTTCCTATGTTCTCTGAACTCCTCCCCCTTAAACTCTGTATAAATGTAAGGAGGGTTTGGCCGACTGGCTCTTTAATGAACAGGAACTAAGTAGGAGTGGAGTCCTGAGAACAAAGGGCCACAGTAGTGATTTCAGGTAAGAAACAAACTCAACATTTTAACCTGTATCAAGTCAGTTTAGATTGAAAATGACATTTCTATATCTTTTTGCAGAGACAGCAACATACAATAGCAATACAGGGTTAACTATAGGGTTTCTACAGGCTGCAGCTGTGCAATTTCTTGTGTGAAAACCTGTACTACCACAGGCCTTAAAAGTAGTAAGGACTCTTATCACTATCAACATTACTCAGGACTTTTATGTGGGCTGTTTGCAAGAGCCTGCAGTCTACAAGCAGACTGAATCTCAAGACAGTACTTATTTCAGCTTTCTCCACTGAAATGCTAGCTTTTCTAAGTTTCAGTCTGCTTGTTAAAACATTCAGCTTCCTAAACGCGAGGTTTAGGCTGTGCTTAACACTGGTTGCTTAGGGACATTCAGAAGGCTCACTTACAGAAATACCAGGCAATTTCAACATTATTTTATTCAGTACAACTTCCCCTCATTCTTACAAGCCTGAAAATGAAATGAAATAACAGGATTGGGACTGTTCTTAGAGACAGTAGGGGAAACAAAACAAGGATAAGGACAGCAAGAACACTAGGTAGGTGGCCAGACTACCTAATGGGGAACTAGAAAACTAGAAAAGAACACAGCAAGGAGTAGGGGGAGGCAGAAAAAAGAACAGTATGCTGTTGCAACAGACTTAGAAATGGGGGGGGTAGGTCTCCAGAGGACAGTAACACAGACCCTGCCACAGCACTGTTCTTTGTTTTATTCCACAGACTGCTGGCTTTTATTGCCTGTTGATGTTTCATTGGCAGCTCTTCTCATTCCACTCTGTTTATCTTTATGACACAATGATATGTTACAGGCTCTGGTGTGGGTCCTCATACATACTCACAGCTTCCAGCTCATAAGTCTTCATCAGGTTTTGCCTGATCAACACTCTTGTGGCAGTTTGGGCTCTGTTCTTTGCTTTATTTCAGAGACTGCTGCCACCTTTTGCTGTGACTATTCTCATCAGCACTGCTTTTGCCTTCATGCTGGCTGTTTTCTGCTCACCATTTCTCATTTGGCTCCACCTGGTTGATGCTCTTGCTGCAGGTTTGGCCTCTGTTATCTGCATTCATCCACAGACTCCTGCCATTTTTTGCCATTAAAGTTATCATCATCAGCTCCACAGTGCATGCTTCAATTGTCGTTATTACAATATAGTCAGTTGCTGTCTCTTGCTCGGATCCTAATACTGACCTGCTGCTTTCTGTTGCAGCGCCAGTCATCATTGGCATTGTCTTATTGACACTGCATGAAAGAAGGAGGTTCAGCTTTTAACTCACCATTAATAGTTGTATTAATAAATTTATCATGTTCATATTGCTGTATTAATTCTTCAATGCCACCAAAATGGCCAATGGTTTAGTAGCGGATTTGTCTCAAGACAGGTGATCCTAATATTCAAAAAAATATTTTTTGTTTAATACATCATTTTAATTGCACATTTAGCAAAAATGTTTTATAAAATACTTTTTAGACTAATATACTAACATTTATACATGAAAGTTTCTTAATTTAAACAATCCTTTAAGGAGTGTTTATCCCCATGGTCATTTGCATTGCCAGCTGTTCAGCACAACACTCTATGGTAATAAAAACCAAAAGAGATGAAAATAGTTTTAAGATTCAGTTAGGACTGGGATTGGCGCTAAGGCAGATGTCAGCATGCAGCATGTGGGAGCATGTACTGTGGGCCATTGATGTCACTGCACACCCCCAGCATCAGGGGAAAACATGTAGGAAAACTCCTCCTACATCGAGCATAATGACGCCCAGTCCTTGGCTCCACTCTTACTTTCCCACTGCATCACCAGATTAACATATCTCTACACTCTCTCCTCCCTCTAGTGCTCTTGGGTTACTGCAGTCTTCCAGCAAGTGTGAAGGGGGAGCCAACATGCCTGGGGGACCGGGAGCAGAGCCCTGCCAGCTAGGGAGAATAAACTGAATAAAAAAAATGCAATCTGTTATGTTATAATACCTTATAGTTCTCTCAATATCATATAACAGATCTTTGATATATTATTTATCTATTTAGTTTTTGTTGACTGGGAAAGGTGGACTAATGTCAGCTTCTTACCTCAATATTTAAAAGACTGTTTATCTAAGAAACAAAAATAATGTCAACATCCTATCTATTAGAGTCCTAATATAAACAGAGTAATTGTTAGAGGACTGTGTATTACGATGCTATAGTACCATCTAGAGATTCTGATGACATGTGAACCTCGATAGCAAAGCTTGAGAGTTTTCAAAATGTCAACAGAACCTTGAAATGGGATTACAGCCAAGTCACATACAGTCCCAGGTTTTTAATTTTTTGTAATACGGTATATGGATCCAGACAGGAGCTTACCTCCATGCTCCTGCCTGGAACTGCAAACAACAGTATTCCCCCGAGTATTCACCTGATCAGCTTCTTCCATGGCCTGATGCAAAACCGTATGTTTCCTCTGCTTCTGGCTCTTTCCCAGCACAAACTTTTCACCCCTCGAACAAGGTAGCAGTGAAGCAGGAGGGACCAGGCAGAAGACAGCGATTTCTGTGGCACCAATTTTTTTTTTCTCTTTAACTGTATGGCTGGCTGGCTTTTACTGTAAATGAATGGTAACAGTAAAAGTTGACTAGAGCTCAGTTATGTACAGCGTGTGTGGTGAAACTAGGTGTCCAATCTCATAATGCTATCATTGGATGTTCAGTAATAGTATTATGAGATCTCGCAATACTGTCATTGGATGTCCATCTATAGTATTATGAGATCTCATAATATTACAGATGGATTTCAAAAATAATATGAGGAGGGTTTTTTTGTATGTTTTGTGACAGTAATATAGAGTAAATCCATAAATTACAAATAAATATAATGTTGTACTCTAGTACAAATAATAATACTGAGGTGTATTACTCCATTATAGTTTCATACACAATAGATAAATACTAAAATGATTGTGAACTCATAGTCTAAATTATTTAAAATATAAAATGCCTCTTATAGTAAACTGCAATAATGTGTCTCATATACATCACTTTCTCCAAAGCAAACAAAATTCATTTGTTGTATAATGGGCCTTTATCTGATTCATTAATTACATTCCAACCTATACATGCTGATAACAAAATAATTCTTCCTTACTTTTAACTTTTTTAGCATCTCACTCACCAGCTGCTTGTTAGCAGTAATATACAAAGCCCTTATCCTTATGTCAGGCTCCAGCTGTGAAATATAAATATTCCAATGTTTTTCTTACAAAAGATTTACAAGTAAAAAAGGTAAATAAGTAAAGTTCTAAGGATTAAATCCATTACTTAGACTCCTTTTAGACCTACTGCCACCTGTGAGCTTCATTTTCTCTTGTGGACAATGCTTTTTTGTGTGGCTCTCACCTCAGTTCAGAAAGTTTCCATGTTGCAGGTGTATAGATCCTTGGTACCATGCTTTTTACCAGGATTATGTCTCACTTCACACCTACCCTCAGTTTTTTCCCAAGGTGTTGCCTGTGTCGTGAGCTAGCCAAGTGCCAATCATTATTTGCAACATATAGTTCTGCTATATATTGTTTTATGGGATTTCAATGTATGCCCTAGCTAGTGTTAATTCAAGGCATAGGGAAAAACTCAATTTCTTTTTTAAAGGGGTGACCTTTTGACTCAAAGACCACCTGCTTAACAGGAAGGGAGAGTTTCATTCCCTGGTTCTTTTGACAGAGATGTGCCAAAAGCCATTTACCTGCCTTCAACATGCACTACAGAAGCAGATTGCTTGTGCTTTTATGAACTATTATAAGTATATCACATTTTATGTGGGAACAGGATATATTTGCCAGGAAAGACCGTTCTAGCAGCACTATGTGAAATTCTAACACAACACTGTGAATTAGCTTACAGGATGCTATATTGATACATCAACGTTTAACAGTGACTGTCCAGTTACTAGTTAATTATGGAGACAGAATTTATGTTGAAGCTGAGTGACATCACCAGGTGGCCAGGAAATTGTGGGTCACTGGTGGGGAAAATAAACTGGTTTCCATATGACTGGAATATTACTGACACTGCAGTTCAGACAACATAGTTAAACTCTTAGCACAGTCACTCAATGCCATTCTGTTTGGAACTCTCTCTTGACTACCCAACTGCAGCTGCCAGCATGAGACTGCAACATTTACAAACTAGTGATTTTTTTTTTTTGAACTTTTGAAAGTCTTCATAACAGGTAGAGATGTAGTTAAACAGTTTTAATGCATTTATACTGTATTCTTTCCCATTTGTTTCTAATACTGTAACCTAAATGTGTATATGTTCTCTGTTACTGCATTTATTTAATAATTTTAGTAAAGACTTTTGTTTTGCTAAACAATTCTGCCTGTGTGAGATTCCTTATATTGTATGTGTAACTATAAAAGTTTTATTACAAATCTGTGACAACACTTTATGCTTAGAAGGATCACTTAATAGCAACCAAGTTGAAAAGGTTCAGTAGGGGATCTGGCAAGATTAGGGAGGGCACCAGAGTCTCATATGAGTCTGCAGGGACTGTGAACTGGGCTATTGCATGTCCTATAGGGCAAAGGTCAAATCAGGTTTCTGCACTGGTACTCCGAAGAGATCATACTTACCTGGGTCTTCATCCTTTGTGTAATAGCCAGGAAAGGGTTCATATTTGGCCACAGGACTTGAGACTGGTATTGTGCCCTGATCCAAAGTATAGAGGGATACTCTGGGATCTCGTAGCAAGAGTTATGTTGTAAACCCAGCAAACATTCTGGATGGACATGAGATGCTGGAGCCAGAAGGGATCAGGCTGCAGATAGAGTTGAGGAGAATGAAACTGGAATTCGAGCAGAGGAGGTTCAAAGCCCAGCAGCAGAGGGAGTTGAGCAGAGGAAGTTTCAGATGAAGCTGGAGTTGCAGGAAAAAGAAAAGCAACAGCAGCAGCAGCGAGAGGTAGTGGAAAGAGAAAAATAACTTCAGAGAGAAACTGAGAGAGAGGAAAGAGAGTGCCAGAGGGAATTTGAACTACAGAAACTAAAACTCCAATGACTAATGCCAGAGGAGGTAAGTAGCAGGGGTGAATCTGGAACTTCAGGGCTGGGGTATAAGTAAAATTCAAAATGAATAACTGAATTTAAAGAGGGGAGGATTTGGATGCATTTTTGAATTCATTTGAAAAGGTCTGTGTTCATGCAAAAATACCCAGCGGGGTTCTGGAGCTTCCAGCTATCCCTGCTACTTACTGGGAAAGATTGTGAAGTGTTAGGTCAAATGGACAATCAGGACAGCTGTGATTATAAGAAACTTAAAGCCGCATTACTTAAAAAGTAGGAGTTAACTCCTGAAGCATAAAGGGTTAAGTTCCGTAAGCTCTGAAGAAGCCCTGACATGAGCTACAAGAAACTCGCCACAAAGCAACATCAGTTTTTGAAAAGTTAGTGGGAGGACATGGAAGCAAACTCGGTTGAGAAAATTAAGGAGGTTGTACTTCTAGAGCAATTCTTCTGGGCTGCCCAGCAGAGATAAAAACCTGGTTAGAAGACCGAGACCCCAAAACAGTGCAGAAGGTTGCTGAGCAATTGGACTGCTATGCCAGGAGCAGGCTTGCTCTGAAAGGGAGTTGGGTGGGCTTGACAGTGCAGAATGAGAAAAGCACACTTTCAGGGCAGCTAAAAACCATCACTGCCTCCACAGAAAGGGGGAAGCCCCATGTTACAAAAAAGGGATTTCTCAGACAAAAGAAATGATGATTGTTAGTTTTACAGACAGCCAGGGCATCTTGCAAGACAGTGTCCTAAAAAGGCACAGAGTGGACAAAGTGGTGGTCAAACAGAGTCCGGTGCACTAGGTATCCCTGAAAGCATGCCTATAAACATGAGGGAGCACATATACCCGGTTTCTGTAAATGGGATGTACAGCAATGGGTTAAGGGACACAGGGGCATCTCTTACTTTAGTAAAAGGGGATTTGATTGAGCCTGAACAGCTTATACCCAATCAGGTCATAACAGTAAGGGGATTCACTGGGGAGGACAAAACTCTGCCACTTGTTAGTGTTCTCTTGGACTGGGGTGAGACAGGAGAAATGATGTAAAAAGTGGCAGTGGCAGACAATCTCACCCTGAATGTGACAATAGAGAACAATCTCCAGAAGGAGGTAATATGTGTGGTTACCCACAGTCAGACGGCAAAGGCCAATAGTAGTTCCTGGACCCCATAGAAGTCCCTGTGGAAAACAATGGGGGCTAGTTCCCCAGCCTGTCTCTCCTGACATGGAGAATAGTGAAAGGGGGGTAGGACTTCCCCGTGTAGCAGTTCACAAAACAGCTACAGAAGGTTGCTGTAAGAAGGGAGGTGTAACCAATGGTCAAACAGTTAGGGATAGCAGTGACCCTGAATGTCCTGATGCTAGAGCTATGGACCCCAGTTTAGAACTGAAGGGGATATGTCCCAGGCCTTGGGAATATGTACACATTTTGCAGCTGCTCAGAAGAACTGACCCTAGTTTAAAGAGGCTGAGGGTGTATGCAGAATCTGATGGAACACAGGGAGGTGACAGGAGACATAGGGTATTTTGGGACAATGGAATGTTGTATACACAGGATGTGAGGACAGAGAGAGGAGTGATGGGCAGGCAGTGTTTCATTCCCCAGGAGTACTGTGAGTGGTTGCTCAAGATCACTCATGATATGATATCCACATGTCTGGACATCTGGGAATCATGTGTGCCATGCAGCGATTAGCCCAGAATTACTATTGGCCCAACATCACCCAACAGGTGAAGGAATATTGCAGGTCTTGTCACCATTACCAACAAATAGGGAAGGCAGATAGTAAAACTCAAGCCACCCGAATTCCCTTGCCCATTGTGGAGGTACCATACCAGAGGGTAGGAATAGATATTGTGGGACTTTTGAGTACCTCTTACTCCTCCGGGAAGAGGTTTATCCTGATGATAGTCGATTATGCCACCAGATACCCAGAGGCAGTTGCCCTTTCCTCACTTAGGACAGACAAAGTGGCTACCCCCAGCTCCTCCAGGAAGAGGTTTATCCTGACCGTGATCAATTATGCCACCAGATACCCAGAGACAGTTGCCCTTTCCTCACTGATGCCTTGCTAGGGATTTTCTCCCGTGTTGGGTTTCTGCATACGGTTATCACCGATCGAGGGAGTTCCTTCATGTTGGACCTGATGAAGTGTTTGTGGGAGAAGTGTGGGGTGGTGCAGAGACACACATCTCCTTATCACCCACAAGCCAATTTACTGGTAGAAAGGTTTAATGGTACCCTGAAATCAATGCTCCAAGCATTTTCTGAACAGCATGGGAGAGACTGGAAGAAATACCTCCCCCACCTGTTGTTCGCATACAAGGAGTGCCCCAACAGTTGATAGGGTTTTCCCCTTTCAAACTCTTATATGGATGCAGGGTGCATGGGTCCCTAGACTTGGTCTGAGAAGATTGGGAAGGCAAGCACATCACCCAGGGAACACCCATAGTGGAATATATCCTAAAGTTTAGGGAAAAGTTGAACGAGCTTATGGGATCAGCCCAGAGCAACCTCTCAGCTGCCCAGAAGAAGCAAAAGTCTAGTATTACTGCAGAGCCAGAGCTTCCTCTTACAGTGTAGGTCAAGAAGTCATGGTCCTAATCCCAGTCTGGAAGGACAAGCTGTAGGCTGAGTGGGCGGGACCATACAAAGTAGTCAGACAAGTGAATGATGTAAAACTACATTGCAGAACTGCCTGACAGGAGACATACCCATAGAATGCACCATGTCCCTGAATCCTGAAGCCACCTATAGGTTGAGAAGGGAGTTGCTGGCAATCACAAGAGAAGAAAGAGACTTGGACATTGACATCACAGATGACCTAAAATCATCCAAGCAGACCACTAAATCAGTAGATAAGGCTAGGGGGATGTTGGGGTGTGTTAGTAGAGGTATCACAAGTCATAAGAGGGAGGTAATAATCCCCCTTTACAAGACACTGGTTAGGCCCTATCTGGAGTACTACATGCAGTACTGGAGGCCGCACTTTCACAAGGACATTAATAAAATGGAAGCAGTCCAGAGAAGGGAAACCAAAATGGTGCAGGGACTGCATCAGAAAACATATGAGGACAGATTAATGGAGCTCAATATTCAGGGATTTATTTAACTCCAAAAATTGATTAGCGTTTTGCCCATAAAAGTGCTAAAACATTGTGAAAATGAATAGCACTTCCCTCACTGTGTTTAACAAACACAACACTTCTAGAAAACCTATATAAATACTTTCTGTACAGTTAGCATCGTCCCAAGAAAAAACTGCTAATCAATTATTTAAAACCCTGATATGTTTACCCTAGAGCAAAGGAGGGAGAGAGGTGATATGATTGAAACATTCAAACATCTTAAGGGCATTAACAAGGTGAAAGAGTCTAACATGTTTCAATATAAGAAAAATAGCAGGAGAAGAGGACACAGCATGAGATTAGAGGGAGGCCAATTAAGGAGTAATGTGAGGAAGTTCTTTTTCACAGAAAGGGTGGTGGATGCATGGAATGGCCTACCTCAGGAAGTGGTGGATAGGAGTACAGTGCAGGGCTTCAAACAGGCATGGGATAGGCATAAGGGAGCAATACAGATGAGTATGAATAGATAAGCCATTGGCAGAGTAAAGGTCTACGACACATTTATAAGACAGAAAAAATGGGCAGACTGGATGGGCCTTGCAGTCCTTATCTGCCATCAACTTCTATGTTTCTATGTCAACATGATGAAGCCATATGCAAATAGGGCTGACATGGTATTTGCAGTTTGTAGTCCTGGGAAGGGGACAGACAAACCAAACTCCCTACTGGACTTGCTGGAGGAAAGCAAGTGGGAGTCCTTTGTGGAGGCAATCAATTTGTCACCCCAGTTGACCCTAGAACAGTCACAGGAAGTGAGGGAGGTTTTAGAGGACTTTGCCCTTTTGTTTGTAGCCAAGCTGGGATGTATCCCTTTAGTGACACATGATGTAGACACAGGAATACAAGTACCCATCCGACGAGCAGCCTACCAGGTGTCTGAGCCCATCCTAAAGGACTTTAGGAGGAAGGTGGAGGAAATGCTGGATTTGGGGTAATCCAGAAATCCCACAGTCCCTGGGACTCACCCATAGTCCATGTTCCCAAGCCGGATGGCTCTCCTCACTTCTGTGTAGACTATCGTGGACTTGATGAAGTCACGAAGTTTGATGTCCACCTAATGCCATGGATGGGTGAACTACTGGACAAGTTGGGAGGGGTGACATATCTCACCACCATTGACCTGACAAAAGGGTATTGGCAGGTGGAGTTAACTGACAGAGCTAGGGAGAGGTCAGCCTTCATCATGCCAATGGGGTTATTTGAGTTCAGGGTAATGACATTTGGAATGAAGAATGCCCCTTCTACCTTCCAAAGGTTTGTGAACCAGGTGTTACATGGTACTGAAGAATATGCCATGGCGTACCTGGATGATATTGCCATCTTTAGTGCCAGCTGGAAGGAACACCTGTCCCACCCTAGGAAAAACGTTGGGCAGGATACAGAGGGTAGGGTTCACTGTCAAGGCTGAAATGTACCAGGTAGCCATGGCGGAGGTGGCATACCTAGGAAATGTAGTAGGGTGGGGGCAGCTTCACCCTAGTCAAGCCAAGGTTGTGGCAATAGAGGCATGGCCCAGGCTGGAAATCCAGAAGCAGGTTTGGAGTTTCCTATGGACCACTGGGTACTATCATAAGTTTGTACAAAATTACAGTACCCTGGCAGCTCCCCTATCTGGCCTGCTAAAGAAAAGAATGCCTAAAAAGGTGAAATGGAAACCAGCCTGTGAACAAGCCTTTACACAGCTAATAGATGCACTGTGCAGTGCTCCTGTGTTGGCCAGTCTAGACTGCAGTAAGCCGTTTGTACAGTAGCAGCCACAGACATTGCCAGCTATTTCCTGAAATTTCTGCGATATTTCCAGATATATCTCCTGCTTTCTCCATTTCCACAGTAGGGGCAGCAGAGAGAAACTCTTTAGAAATGTTGCAAAATATCTGTAAATATCTGGCAATGTCTGTGGCTACTACTGTAGTCCAGACAGATGCCTCAGACATGGGAATGAGAGCAGTCCTTATTCAGATCTCTAGCAAAGGGAAAGATCACTCAATAGTGTACCTTAGTAAAAAGTTGCTTCCTCAGGAGCAGACCTATTCCAGAGTCGAGAAGGAGTGATTTGCGCTGGTATGGGCCCTGAAGAAGTTAGAGATGTACCTCTACAGGAGGCGCTTTGAGATACAGACTGATCATAACCCACTGGTGTGGCTGACACAGATGATGAAGATGAGTGGTTGTCTTTTGAGATGGAGTATTGCCTTACAGGGCTACGATATGGCCATTACCCATAGGGCCAGATCGGCGAATGCCACCACAGATGGGTTATCTCACCAGTTAGAGCAATGAACAGAATTTGTGAAACTCCCTCTATGTTAGGGATGGATTCCCACAAATTCTGTCTAGGAGGGAGGAGTGTCATGAGCTAGCCAACTGCCAATCATTATTTGCAATATATATTTCATTCACATATTATTTTATGGAATTTCTACTTATGCCCATGCCAGTGTTAATTCAAGGTAGGGGGAAAGACTAGATTTCTTTTTTAAAGGGGTGACCTTTTGACTCAAAAGACCACCTGCTTAACAGGAAGGGAGATTTTCATTCCCAGGTTATTTTGACAGAGATGTGCCAAAAGCCATTTACCTGTCACAAACATGCACTACAGAAGCAGATTGCTTGTGATCTTAGGAACTATTATAAGTATATCACATTTTATGTGGGAACAGGATATATTTGCCAGGAAAGACCATTCTAGCAGTACTATGTGAAATTCTAACACAACACTGAATTAGCTTACAGGATGCTATATTGATACATCAAAGATTTAACAATGACTGTCCTGTTACCAGTTATTTATGGAGGCAGACTTTATGTTGAAGCTGAGTAACATCACCAGGTGGCCAGGAAATTGTGGGTCACTGGTGGGGAAAATAAACTGCTTTTCTTATGGCTGGAATATTACTGACACTGCAGTTCAGACAACATAGTTAAACTCTCAGCACGGTCACTCAGTGCCATTCTGTTTGGGACTCTCTCTTGACTATCAGACTACAGCTGCCAGCACGAGACTGCAACATTTACAAACCAGTGATTTTTTTTTCTGAACTTTTGAAAGTCTTCATAACAGGTACAGAAGTAGCTAAATAGTTTTAAGGCATTTATACTGTATACTTTCCCATTTGTTTCTAATACTGTAACCTAAATTTGTACATGTTCTCTTTTACTGCATTTAATTATTTTAGTAAAGACTTTTGCTTTTCTAAACAATTCTGCCTGTGTGATATTTTTATTTATTTATCTATTTGGAATTTGGAAAATACCTCTGAGTCAGAGACTCATTTACAAAGGTTCCGTGCCACATAGAAGGGTACAACACAGTGATACAGTACAGGAAACTGGACAGGCTAGATAAAAGGTAATGATACAATATAATGCAGTTAAAGGCTCACAAGAAGTACCAATCAAGCTAAGTCCAGAATGAGCCTGCAGGCATTTATATAGAGATGCAAAGCAATTGTCATGAGGGGTATGAGATGGGTGGGGGGAGGGATAGGGTAAGCCAGCCAGAGGCCATTGCTATGGTTGGAGGATCAGCAAGAAAGTAGGAGGGTCAAAGGCAGTCACAGCAGTTTATGGACTGGAGATGCCCCTTAAGGTGTGTTTTGAAGTGGCCGATGGCATTTTTGTGTAAGATGGCACAAGGTAAGCCATTCATCCATGTAGGGGCCTTGTAGCTGAAGGATCTTTGAAACTGGGAGGTTTGACAGTGGGGGACAGCAAGCAGTTTCTTGCTAGAGCTATGGGTTACTTTTTGGGTAGTAGACGGATAGATTAGGGAGGTAAGACCAGGAGGGGATAGGCCAAGGGAGATTTTTTTGGCCATAAGGCAGGTGTGGAACTTGATCCTGTTGTCTAAGTTAAGCCAGTTTGTGGAGTTATATAATGAGCAGGTATGGGTGAGATGGTCACAGTTCAGTACAAGGTGACAGGTTTTATTGAGGGAGATGTGGAGCCTACTTAGGGACGAGGTGGTGGCAGCACTATAAATGAGTATTCCATAGTTGAGGAGGGAGAGGATAGAGGACGAGACAGAAAGATGGAAGGCATCAGGAGTAAGGCAGTGTTTAACCCGGTAGAGCAGACCGAGGTGGACATTAAGGGCAGAGGATCAGTGCTGTATGTGCTGGTGGAAATTGAGTGCCGGGCCAAGGGTGATGCCCAAGTATTTAAAGGAGTCCACTTGCTCAAGAGGGGTTCGGTCCTCTGTTAGGATCTGGGGGCAAAGTTCCTTTCTAGAGTTCTGAGGGTGGGAGAAGATCATGAACTAGGTCTTCTTATAGTTCAGTATTAGGCGTTGCTCAGAGAACCACAGTTCTGCTTCATTAAAGGAGGACTGGAGGGCATGATGCAGATGAAATGGGTCAGGGCTGGATGCATAGAGCACCGCATCATTGGCATACAGTAGAAGGTTGCCAGAGCAGGAGGCGGGTAAGGAGTTAAGGTATAGGCTGAAGAGAAGGGACCAAGGATGGACCCCTGAGGGACTCCAGAGAGAACTGGGAGTTTATCAGATAGAAAAGTGCCAATTTTGACCTGTTGGGACAGATTTGACAAGTAGTCAGTGAACCAGCACAGGGTATCCTGAGAAGCCAATGTTAGAGAGTGTGACTAGCAGAAGGGAGTGATTGACGGTGTCAAATGCCTTGGTGAGGTCAATAAAAACAGCACCAGTGAGGTGGCCTTTGTCTAATGTGGAGTGGAAGTGTAAGGTAAATTCTAGAAGGGCTGTAGTGGTACTGTGCCCTTTGCAGAAGCTGTGTTGCTGTTCACAGAGAAGATCATGTTTGCTAAGGTGGTCAGTAAGCTGATCAT
This sequence comes from Neoceratodus forsteri, assembly GCA_016271365.2. Classification (NCBI taxonomy): domain Eukaryota; kingdom Metazoa; phylum Chordata; order Ceratodontiformes; family Ceratodontidae; genus Neoceratodus; species Neoceratodus forsteri. The sequence goes on from CM057455.1 coordinate 958,814,933, forward strand.
AGACAATGCGTTAGAGGGCTTTAGATAGTGGGGGGAGTATAGAGATGGGCTGGTAGTTATTGGTGTCAGTACTGTCCCTGCCCTTAAATAAGGGGGTAATGGAAGCAGATTTCCAGAGGGAGGGGAATATACCTTGGCAGAGAGAGTGATTAAGATTGTGGGTGAGGGGGTAGAGAACGTTGTGGAGGGTGAGGCGGAGAAGCCTCAGATCCAAGGTGTCACTACTGTAATGGGAGTGGCTTAAAGTGGTTTTAATATAAGGCTCAGCAGTTTTGGGGGAGATACAATGTAGGTGGAAGGGAGGGGGAGCTGGGAAGGGGCAACTGGACAGGGGGTTGATGAAGGTAAGTGGGAGGACATGGCTGAGGTTAGTGGAAGTGCGATTGAAGGCTGAGGCTATACGAGAGGGGCCAGTGGACAAGTGGTCATCCACAACTATCTGGTTGGGGGGCGTTTGTTTTTTTTTTCCACCGATTTCCTTGATATTATTCCAGAATTTGTGCCCAGAGCCCCAGGCAGCAGTAAGAGTGACTTTATAGTGATCAGCCTTGGCTGTGCATAATGCCCACGTGCATTTGTTTCATGTCTCTCTGTATCTCTGCCTGTCAGCTGGAAGGCAGATCTCATTGGAGAGGTGCCAAAGTGAATCTCGAGTATGCATCAGGGCCAGGAGGTGGTCTGTGATCAAGGGGTCAGAGTTGCCTTTGATCATCCTTTTGGTAAGTGGGGCAAACTTGTCACAGATGGTATTAAAGGTGCGGATGAACAGGCTGAGGGATAGATCGGGGTCGAGGGTACTGGTTACTAGGGACCAGTCCATTGACCCGAGTTGGGTCTTTAGAAGAGCAAGTTTTTCAGGTTCGAGTTTACGATGGAAGATTAACATAGGAAGGTATTTGGGCATTTTGCAGGACCAGGTGCAGAGAACTTGGGAGTGGTCGGTAAGTATATTTGGTAACGCATCGGCACTGGTGATTTTATGGGGACGGTTACTGAGGACCAGGTCCAGGAGGGAGGATGATCCAGAGCAGGAATCCAGACGAGTGGGAGAGGAGACTACTTGTATGAGGTCTTGGGCTGTAGCTGCGTCAATGAGTGGGGTGGAGGTCTTGGCCAGCCAGTTTAAGTTGAAGTCTCCAAGGATAATCTTTTCAATTTGTTGAGGGAGGGAGGCGAGATAGGAAAGGACTGAGTAGAAGGCTTCTTTCTGGTCTCTAGGGGGAATGTAAACTGAGGTCATAAGAAGCGGGGTTTGAGAGCAACCCAGTGAAAGTTTGAGGGTAAGGGCCTGTGGACCTGGTACCAACGGAGGGGGAGGGGAGCAGCTGACAGTGTACTGGGTCTTTGACATAGTTTGCATACCCGCCACCGCATTTCCCCTTTCGATCAGCTCAGAACAGGTTGCACCTGGGCAAGGCCACCATTGAGTCAGGAGTGAGATGGGAGAGCCAGGTTTCATTTAAGGCAATGATATCTGGTTGATACTGATGGACCCACCCCTGCAATGAATCCCACTTTTTTTTGTAGGCTACAGACATTGAGATTGGCAATACGCAGACCACTGATGGGGGTGTGATTTAGTGTGGAGGTTGCAGGTGGGCCAGGGTTTGGATGGATATTACAAGATATAAGGAGGAGCAGAAGGAGGAGAGTCCTGTGTACAGAGTTCCAAGCCAATTTTTTGCAACGACGGTCTAAACAGGCCAGGGTCCCAGGTGTAAAGGAGAGGGAGGGAGTGAATGGGGAGAGATAGAGTACAGGGGGCTGACAGGAGGAGAAGGTGGTATATTGTATGTGTGACTGTAAAAGTTTTATTACAAATCTGTCACAACTGATAATACTTAGAAGGGTCACCTAATAGCAACCAAATTGAAAAGCGTCAGTAGGGGATCCAGCAGGATTAGAGACAGTACCAGAGTCTCATATGAGCCTGCAGGGATTGTGAACTGGGCTACTGCATGCCCAGTAGGACAAAGGCCAAATCAGTTTTGTGTTTTTTTTGGTGCTTTTCCTCGAAGGGGTCCTCTGCCGGGTTGCCTCTGATGTCCTCTCCCCATGCCGAGCACCTGGTATCAGACCCCCTGCCCTTTTACCCCCATGACTTACCCTTCATGGCAGGGTGTGGAAGACCTCTCGACCCACCAGACCGGATCCATTTTTTCAGGGTGGCATCTTCCTGGGCGGCACTGCAGGGGGAAAATTCTCATCCTTCTGTGGCAGAGGACCCCCTCATTTTTCCATTTTCTCCTTTCCTCTGGGAGTGGAGCATTCAATGATGCCAGCAGTGGCAGCATGCATGCTCCCATGCGTGCTCCTGCAGGTATCTACTCCATCCCCCACCCACATCTTCAGCATCAGTGAGTTTCCCCCCGACCGCTACTAGGGGGCAAACGTTCACCAACTGCTGGCATTCCCCCCTCCCTAGAGAAGGTGAACAGTGCTTAAGACACTCCATTCTTCTCCTCCCTTGCCGACCCTGGTGGCATGCTCTCATTCCAAACATGGGTCACCGGTGTGGTGCGAGGTGTGGCATCCAGCACCTCAACCCTCGGTGCCACAGGACCAGCTACCAAATCAGGTTTTTGTGCTGTTACCTTGAAGAGAGCGTACTTACCTGGGTCTTCATCCTTTGTGTAATAGCCAGGAAAAGGGTTCATATTTGGCCACAGAACACAAGACTGTTATTGTGCCCTGATCCAAAGTATAGAGGGATACTCTGGGACCTTGTGGCAAGTGTTCTGTTGTAAACCCAGTGAACACTCTGGGCAGACAAAAGGAGGGTATTTCTGTTTCCTCCCTCCCTGTCACAGATTCCATTTAGGGGTGGGCACTGTGAACTCAGTGTTCTCGTGAAGGTTAGATCACTGAGCTCACAGTGCCCACCCCTAAGTGCAATCCATGACAGTCTGTATTTCTCCTGAATCAGACTATTAACCTTAGTGGGCTTTTCTACAAACTTCCCAAAGGAATGCTGGTAAGGTTATCCTACATTCTGTTAATATTCATAGAACCTTTTGCTTTTATTTGGATCACACGAAGGACTACGAGACATCTCACAACTTCCTGTTTCATTTGCCCCCAGGATAGGCTTTTTCGGTAATGTCTTTCCAAGTGGTTGGCATCCTGTGTTTCCTTCTGTTACCAGAAGCATGGAAAAGAGCTTTTTGGTCCTGTCTATGGCCATGAGGTAAGGCCACTTCTGTGGCTGACTTTCAATCCATTTTGGCAGCTGACCAATGCTTCCACATGGAGTAAGAGTTATACTTTCACTAAATGTTTGTGTTAACCTGATCTCCCATAGACAGGTTGGCTTCAGCATCGCCATCCTCCAAGGCCTACTGTCAAAGGGAGCTTAGTGTCCTCTCTGCCTGACCTTCCTTTCGCTCGGCAGTGCTGTACTGCTTGGGAATCATTCAATATGTGGCAGTCTAAGGAGGGAGTGGTCCTCAAAGAAGATAATTTGCTCTTCAGTAACATTAAATCTTGAGAGCATCTCCTCCATAGATCTACAGCTCTCCCACCTACCCACCTTTCCCCTTTTGTATTTTCCAGTGGAATACTTTTGAAAGCCTGTTGGTTGCTGCATATTTGGTCTTATGGTTTCTGTGCCCTTCAGCGGAATCTTTTTGTCCTGGCCTCTGGACTACCTGGTAGGCATTTTGGTCTCCCGTTACTGTCAGATATGTACAACTCTGAGTTTGTCACCAGCAGGAAAATGAGGAGATATGGGGCCACCTACAAAGGGCATGGAGGCATGTCAATAAGGGGCAGCCCCAGCTACACAAAAGCTTCTGAGTGGTTCTGATGCTGATGGCTTGTAGTTCAATATGTGTAGCTCTATGATGTAGATTCTCTCAAAACTATATTGTTACAGGTAAGTAAGAAGAAGAAGAAGAAGAATCAGCATTTATATAGCGCTTTTCATACACAGTATCCCAAAGCGCTTTACAAGCAATGCTAGATTGGTAGTGAAGTGACTGAATGTGTGGTGGCGGCCATATCGCATATCATCACCCACACACAGCCTGGATAATTGCATGAACTGGTTTATGGGAAGGGGGAATGTTGGCCAGGACACCAGGAATGTTCCCTGATCTTTGCAAAGAGTGCCTTGGGTTCTTTTACTTCCACCCGGACACCCACCAGGACAAGACCAGGATGAGCAGAAGGGGTCTCAGTTTAACGTCTCATCCAAAGGATGGCACGCCCCAGCAGTACAGCACCCCCAATACTGCACTCTGATGCCAGCGATTTTTAGGTGCAAGTCCAATCCCGGTGTGGGAGGAGAACCCATGACCTCTGGTCCCAGAGGTGGATGTGCTACCAACTGAGCCATGCTGACATCTTAATTTTCTTCTTTGTACACTGAGCCCCAACATCCTGTCTGCCAACTTCATGGGACTAGTTGCATGGGGATGTCAGTCTGATGTCATGTGCATACACCACCCTACATGTGAGCTACAATTCCTTACGCTGAGTGTGGAGGATGGTAGAACATTACTTGGTCACACATGGCATTTGACATCACTGCAAGCTCAACAAAGGAAAGGCTTTTGCTGTGAGAAATCACCCTTCCTCCTCCCGGAGCCTTAAAAAAAGAATAGTGGCACACTTGGAATCCAACAAGTGCCAGGATCCAAGACAACATGGATTCATAGCAGGAAGGTTGTGTCAGATGAATCTAATAGATTTTTTGACTGGGTGATGAAGAAGTAAATCAGGGAGTGTTGTGGATGTCACCTACCTCCATTTCAGCAAGGCCTTCAAAACTGTCCCATATAAAAGGCTGGTTAACAAGATGGGTAGTCTGGGTATGGGGCACAAGGTGGTAAACTGGGTTAGGAACTGGCTAATGCACAACAAGCAGAGGGTTCTGGTAAATGGGATCCAATCCGGGAAGAGGGGGTGACCAGCGGGGTACCCCAGGGATCAGTTCTTGAGCCAGTCCTGGTAAATGTCTTCATTAGTGACATTGCGGTAGAGATGGAGGGAATAGTCTACCTGTTTGCAGATGACACCAAGATCTGAAAAAAGGTGGATACTCCAGACATGGTGGAGAGAATGAGGGACCTGCGGAAGCTTGAGAAATGGTCTGAGGTATGGCAACTGAGGTTCAATTCAAAGAAATGCAAAACAATGCACCTGGGATGAAGGAACCCTGGGGAGAGCTAGAGGATGGAGGGGAGTTGCTGATGATCACCAAGGAAGAAAGGAACCTGGGGGTTATAATTTCAGATGACTTTAAGGTGTCTAAACAGAGTTCAAAGACTGCAGGGAGGGACAGTGGCATGCTGGGGTGCATAGGCAGAGGTAGTACTAGAGAAGGCTGGAGGTAGTGTTGCCGTTGAATAAAATGCTGGTGAGGCCTCACCTGGACTACTGTGTGCAATTCTGGAGGCCGCACCTTTGAAAGAACATTGATAGGGTGGATGCAGTCCAGAGAAGGGCAACAAGATGATGCAGGGCTTGCACCAGAAGACATATGAAGAGAGATTGAAGGACCTCAATATGTACTTGCTGGAGGAGGGGAGAGATGGGGGAGACATGCTAGAAACATTCAAGTACCTTAAAGGCATAAACAAAGTGCAGGGAGGAGAGTGCTTCCAGTACAGGAGGAGTACAAGAATAAGGGAGCATGTTATGAAATTGGAAGGCGGCAGGTTAAGGGGAAATGTGAGTAAGTTTTTTTCATGTAGATGGTGGTGGACGCAAGGAATGGTCTGCTGCAGAAGGTGGCAGGAGCGAGCACAGTGGAGAGGGTTTAAACATACCTGGGACAGACGTAAGGGAACCTTAGAGGTGTGAAGGAGTGTGAAAAGCCATTGACCAGGTTGGGTCAGAGGCCACAAATTAGGGTAGTGCTAAAGGGCAGACTAGATGGACCTGGTGGTCCTTATCTGCCAACAGTTTCTATATTTCTGTGTGAATAGAGCTGTACACTTCTGCTACAGGAGTTAATCACAGACAGATATTTTTGTATAGCAATGGACAAGTGTGAGGTTAAAACATATTGGATATGCAAATGCTGTTGATTCATATGATTTAATACATCATTGCAATAATAAATTTCATGTATATACAGTACTTGAGCTCTTTGAAGCAAAGTTGGGTAGTATGATCTTAGGTACAGGCATCAGACATACATTAGTCATGTTCCCTATATTGAAGATAGAGTCTCCGCCAAGGCTGAGTAAACTTGAAGTAACTTGCAGAGAACTTGTGGGCAAATGTCATGCTCACTTTATCCAATGTGTGCCCTGTCCCTGCTTTCTTCTCACCCTGGTTCTTGAGGAAGTGATTCTGTTGCTAGTTTACTGGTTGGTTGCATCATATTAATGCACAATAGTGTGTCTTCAATAGATAGCAGTTGATGGGAAACCACCAAGATTTAACCGCAACAAACTTCAAACACATTGGAAAAAAGGGGGATTCAGACTCCCCTGGTTCAAAGGCTAACTCTGGGCTTTCCGAATGGCCCAAACCATTAAATGGTTTCAGAAACCCTCCCCTCACTCACCACCATGGGTTGCAATGGAATCCGCATTCTGCCCTGGAGGAGTTCCTACTTCCTTCATTTTTAATCCCATTTCCTCTAAACTAAAATCTAACCTAACTATATCATCCTCTGTTCTTTATTGAAAACGAACCCACGAATTCCTGAAATCCAATCCAACACCCTAGTTTTATGCCCCCTTATGGGGCAATCCACTGCTCACTCTAGAAGATCACCTAATTTTTCTGTTGTACATGGAGGAACAAAGGCATTTTCTTTCTCTGAGATATCTTGGACCAGAATTCACTCACTCTTAGATCATTCTCAGACTTGCAGGTCACATGGAAACTTCCTAAACAGGACTTCTGGAAGTTTTTACAAATTCGGGCAGCTTATAACTCTCTCTCTAGTTTAGTGTATAGGCATACTCTTCTAAATTACAAAGACATTATTGATAATCTACCTGATCAGTCTACACAGGCCAAAAATAAATGGAGTACTCTTCTTAACTAAAGTATTTCAGATGCACAATGGAGTAATTGCTGGCGTATTGCACATAATACCTTTAAAGATGCCCATAGTTCTTTAATACAAACTAAAATTCTATATCTTTGGTATAGAACCCCCTCTGTGCTTAAACAAATGGACCTATTAAATAATAATAATTGCTGGTGCTGCAATTTGGCCATCGGGGATCTACTTCATATCCTGTGGTCTTGCGCTCCCATTAATAAGCTCTGGCATAAAGTCTGTTTACTTGCCTCCAGAGTAACAGGACAAAAACTACCTTTTGACCCCAAGCTATTCCTTCTAGGCATCCTTATCCCCAATAGATCTTTCCTCTCACATGCACATTTTAGATGGCTAAACATACTTTCTCTTCTGGCCAAACGTCTGATTCTTTTGAAATGGAAATCAATTCTGGTGCCTGCTCTTTCAGATGTTCTTCAAAGCCTCTCTCAGTATGCCTCTCTAGACCGATTTTCTCATGTTACTCATAACTGACTCACTGTATATGACAGATGTTGGCAGGATTACTTCAAGTACATGAACCGAGTTCTTCTAGACCCTATTTCTTAGGGATATTTAGCTCTCCTTCTTATTTTGCTCTCAGATTAGGTTTTCTCGAAACTTTTGTGCACAGATTTTTCCTCTTTTTTCCCTGTTTTCTCCCTCTCTCCTTCCCTTCTTCCTTGCTTTTTTCTCTCTTCTTTCTTTCCTTGCACACTTTTCTCTTATCTTCACCTCTCCATTACTGAACATTGTTCATATTACCACATTTATCACTTTTTGCAATTTACTGAATGCCTTGCCATAGCCTGCTCTAGCATGTATTTCATACACGGTTGCTATTTCTGGTCCTATAATACCCTATTGATTGTAACCCTTCTGCTCTCCATTTACATCCTGTCTAGGTTTGTGTTTTATTATCAATACATGTATATAAGGCTTCTCCAATATGTTTACCCTAAATACTGTGTTTTGTTAAGTGATATTTTATACCTTACTTGGAGGATATTCTTCTATTGTATAAGATGTGTGCTTTCTTATATACTTGAATTTCAATAAAAAGATAGAGTGAGAAAAAATATATAGCAGTTGTCTTGTAGGGAGGGGTTAGTATCATAGTATCATAGTAATGTTTCAGCAGAAAAGGACCATCCTGGCTCATCCAGTCTGCCCATCTCCCCTCTCCCCTACTTGTCATGGTGCACAAGGAGCCTATCCTCTGTCCTCTAACCAACCCCATATGTCAATCCCATGCTCTTTTGAATCCTCCCACTGTTTCAACACCTACCACCTCCTCAGGTAATCTGTTTCAGGATTCAACCACCCTGTCAGTGAAATAACACCCCCTTACATTACCTTTCAGTCTTCCTCCTTCCAGTCTTAAACAATGACCTCTTGTTTTAAATCTGAATTTCCTTTTAAATAGACTTCCTTCCCTCACTTTGTTTATCCCCTTCATGTATTTGAATGTCTCTATGATGTCTCCTCTCTCTCTTATAAACTCCATCGAATACAGATTTAATTCTCTCAATCTTGTCTCATATGGTTTCCCTTGCATACTCTGCACCGTCTTTGTTCCCCTTCTCTGAACCTTTTCTATTACATCTATGTCCTTTCTTAAATGAGGCCTCCAGAACTATACCCCATACTCCAGATGCGGTCTAACCATGGTCTTCTATAATGGCATCAGCACCTCCCTCTTCCTACTAGTTATGCCCCTTCCTATGCATGCCATCATTCTATTAGCTTTGCCAACCCCCTTACTACATTGGTCACTTACCCTAAGGTTGTTTAATATTATAATCCCCAGATCCCTTTCCTGTTCTGTTTGCTTTATCTGCTCTCCCCCCAGTGAGTACTTGGCCAGTCGGTTTTTACACCCTACATGCATCAATGCACACTTCTTTGTATTGAACTTCAGCAGCCATGTTTCTGACCATTTCTCTAGTATACTAAAACACCTCCTCATGGCCTCAACCCCACCTTCAATGTCAACCCTATTCCATAACTTTGCATCATCTTCAAACAGACCCATTTTCCTTCCAATTCCCTCTGATATATCACTAATACATGTGTTAAAAAGGATTGGTCCTAGTACAGACCCTTGAGGAACCCCACTCATAACCTTCCTTACCCCAGAATAGACACCATTTACCACCACCCTCTGACTTCTATCCTTCAGCCAGTTTTCTACCCATCTAGTTATTTTCTGTCCCACCCGCAGGCTCCCTGTCTCATTTACCAGCCTGCACTGAGGCACATAGTCAAAGGCCTTACTGAAGTCTAGGTAGGCAGCATCAACTGTCCCTCCTTGATCAACCACCTTCGTTACCCCATCAAAAAATTCAATCAGATTTGTTTGGCAAGATCTCCCACTAGTGAATCCATGTTGCTTTTCATCTAATAGTTTGTTCAATGGGCTTATGCAACTGGATGAGATGATATGAGATAATTCTTGTGTAACTTGATTTGCTTTGTGTCTTTCTGCCTCTCTATCCATGGGATATACCACCCTGTATAGGTACGACACAAGGAACCCTAGAGGAGGGTTCTCCCCCTTACAGGTGCCGTGGGAATGAATGCGTCAGCTAAAGGTTGGTTAGAAAGAAGCCCATGGGTAAGAGAGACGAGCCACTGGAGGGGGAGGGGAGGATGGTGGGCAGCAAAAAATGAATCCTGTTGAGGCCCAGGATGTGTGACCTTTTAAGCCTGATGGGGGAGTGACGTTGTTGCTCTGCCCATCGAACCTCTGGCTTAAAGCCCTTCCATTCATCGTGCTTATGCAACTAAATAAGATGATGAGATAATGCTTTGTGTAACTTGATTTACTTTGTGGCTTTCCACCTCTCTATCCAATGGATATACCACCCTGCAGGGATACGACACAAGGATCCCTAGAGGAGGGTTCCCCCCTAAAGGTGCCACAGGAATGAATGTATCGGCTAAAGGTAGGTTAGGAAAAAAACCAAAAAGAATACCAAAGATGTCGAGGTTTGAAGAGACGAGGATGATGAACGAATTCTGATAAGATTAGGGCTGACTTCCTAAGGAGAGAGGGGAAAGCCAGGGCCACCATCCGCCTCCATTAAACAGCGGAACCTAACTAACTACCTGAAGAAAGCACTAACTCTTACTAATATTATGATCATTGGCAAGGAGGAGAGGAAAAACCCCCTCTGAGGAGGAAACCTCTGGGGATCCAAGGCCTAGGTCGCCTTTCCTCCAGGCTGACAACATTTGATTTAAGGGCGTATGTCAGTAAAGAGAATAGTCCATTAATGAGGGATAATAGTAGGGAGGATGATGACGGGATAGGAAAAAACTCCAAAGGAGCACAGATTAAAGAAGGAACATGAGGCAGCAGGGACCCTAGAAGGGTATGCTCGAGTAGTCAATGGAAGGGAGTAGATCCATGTAGAAGTCAGAGGAGCAAGGGGTATCCAGATGTGCTCATGAGGAGATTTCAGATGTGCTCACTAGGAGACCAAGGATTGTGCAGATGAGGAAAATGCAGACTGGCCTGATTGAGCGATGCAAGTGAGCAGACACTGAGGCTGATGAGGCATGCTTGATTATGTGATGTGAACGATGAGACCTTGAATGATTAGACCCTGAGATTTTAGTCGATGAGGTAGCACAGGATTCAATGATAGGAATGCTCGAGTAAGTGATGTAAATAGATAAAATCTTGAGGGAAGGATGAGTGAATGATGACTGGAGTTATGAACATGTGGTAGGATGGCCGTGGGTCGATGAGATGGCATAGGAATCATGATAGGTATGCCCAAAAAGAAACATCAATTGCAGGCCTTGATTGGAGTGCATGCTTGATAGCTGGTGTGGAACGTGAAGAGGAGACAGGAATGAACTTGAAAATGAACTTGTACGAAGGTAGTAGAAATAAGTAAGCTGCTTCAAAGAAGGTAGACTCTGAGGCCAAGAAGAGGATATGCGAACCACAGGGCACGCTCAGGAGGAGCATCAGAGGAGCAACTCAGGTTGAGCTATCGAGCAAAAGTGGACGATTTATGATGAGGAGGAAGCTAAGAGTGGAGTGAAGCCATGATGGCTGGTACTAGAAAAGGTGCTAGGACGATGAAGGCAAAATTAGGAAATGAATGAGGTACGATGATGGATTGAAGCCATGGAGGCTGGTAGCTGGTACAGGAAAGTGGGGTATGAAAGGACAAAGGATGGTAGGGAGGTCAATGGGTTAGCATAGGACACAGATGATATAGGATGAGAACTGCAGTAGGACAAGCTGGATGAGGTGGCATGCAGGCCAGATTCGATGGAAAGCCAGATGGAGTCAGCCATAGATGGCCCAATGATGTGAATGGCAGAGCAAGCAAATAGATAAACTGTGGCATGATGAGAGACAGAAGCCATGACTGGACTGAATCCTTGACAGTTGATGATGGATGGAATCAGGAACCTGATACTTGCGGCATGAGGGCCGCGGATCGATGAGGTGGGCATATGAGTAATGATAGATATGCCCAAAAAGAAATATTAGCAGGAGAGCGAGTCAGACGAGGCAGCATAAGAGTCAGGATAGTAGGCGATGGAAGGAGTATGCATGAGAGGAAGCAGACCCCGAGGGCCAAAACTGAGTTGGAAAGGCACCAAGATGCTCAGGAGAATCATAAGTGCATTACTGGATGTCCGAGTCAGATAAGATAGGGATATCAGCTATGGGCAGTAAGTGAGGAGGGATAGAAGTCGATGAGCTGAAAAAGTAGTGGTAGGACAGGGACCCCCAAAAAGAAACCACAGAAAACAATGAAACAAAGCAGGAAATTGACTTGCAGAATGGCTGAAATGGAATGTCAATGCAAGCACACAGGAGATGGTAAGCAAGACATAATAAAATCCAGTGCTTGCAGTATTGCAGTGCCTCCTTGTATGGCTCATTGAGAGAGAGAGAACCATTCGGTATGAAATGCAGATGCTAAACGTCCACCTGAAATACTCCTGGAGGCACAACAGGAAAAAACAATGGGTCGATTTTTGGTTGTTGAGTTTTTTATTTATATGTAGTCTGTTATTGATTGCTCAGCGTGCGGGATAGACGGGATAACGGAATGGAAGTGCGAGAAAAGAGTTGAGAGACAAAGCATTGGAACGGTCCATGAAGCACCCAGAAGAATATAGTGGAGCATGAGGAGCAATGGTCCGCTGCAAAATGAGAGCAGGAAGAAGGGGAAAAGAAAAAAAAAAGAAGGAAACAAAGTCCCAGAGTACACACCCATAGAATGAACTACCACTGACAGGATCAAGCCGTGGCCTGGAAAGAGGCAAGAGTTGAGACAGTCGAGAGCAGCAGAGAAGGGAGGAGCCAACCCAGGTGAGGATGCTCCCACCCTAGTGAAGACAAGACCAAAAGCAGAAGCAAGTCCAGGGACTGTCAGATGAAGGAGGCATGGGGAAGGAGAAAAAGGAGAGGAGGCAGAACGGTCAAGGCAGGATGCATCCAGGAGGAAAATGCAAGGGATCGGGGAGTGGAAACAGCAATGATGCTGCGAAGTCATGGGAGTGAGGCAGAGGAGGGATGAAACGGGTTGGGGAAGACAAACTGTGAGTGACAGCAGAAGCAGAGTGCAGGGAAGGGTGAGGGAGCATCGTGGAGGACAGCCACTAAACAGTGGCAGCAAGGGAGTGGAATAGAAGCGGGTGACTGAAGGCAGCAGCAAATGAAGAACAAGGGAGCAAAAACAAATGGGCATGAGAAAAAGTCGGTGGCTTGGAGTGATAGGAGGACACAGGCGACCGGAGGGTGAGGAAGAGCAGCGCCTCTGGCTGCAATGAAAAATGAATCCTGGTGAGGTCCAGGATGTGTGACCTTTTAAGCCCGAGGGGGGAGTGACATTGTTGCTCTGCCCATCGAACCTCGGGCTTAAAGCCCTCCCATTGTACGTTAAGTATTTTACCACTCTTTCCTTTATTAGCACTTCCATCACCTTGCCCACCACTAATGTGAGGCTAACAGGTCTGTAATTCCCTGCCTCCTCCTTGCAGCCTCCCTTGTGCAGTGGTACTACATCTGCCATCCTCTAGTCACTCAGAACACACCTTGTATCTAGGGACAAGTTGAATAACATTGCTAAATGTATTGCCAACTCATCCCTCAACTCCCTAAGAACCCTTGGATGCAAACCATTCAGCCACATTGCTTTGTCTACCTTTAAGTTTCCAAGTTCTTCCTTAACTCTTTCCTCACTTAATGGTAGTATCTGGTAACCTGGGAATGTTGGAGAGAGCGGTATTGTTCCTTCATATGTGCATGGTATATGGAAGAAAGAAGGGAGAGGGAACCAGAGAGGAGAACAGGGATTAGGATAGAGAGCAGGGGAGAAGGAGGGGATGCCAGAGAGGTGCTCAGTGGCAAGGCTGCTCCATTTCAGGAGGGATAGAGTTGTCTGGGTGAAATTTATCATCCATTAGTTAATGGCTAGTGGGTAAGACCCAAAGGCTAGAAGTATGAGTAACAGGTTTACTTAGCAGAAGAAAGCACATGGTTGCATCTGGCATGAGCCTCTATGTAGAAGCCACAGATATTCAGGTATTGTGAGAGTTTCCCAACTGCCATGTTTGCCACTCTCTCATAATGTGCTTTTAATGCCAAGAGGTTCTTCCACTCTTGTATGGTAGGAGGGTCAGGCTCTCTCTCCAGTGGTAGAGTAAGACTCTTGGCTTACCCAAGGGTAGGGTTTGCCCAGTTAAGTTGTGTGGGGGAGAGTGTTGGGGGGTGGCTTGAAGGTGTAGCATTGCCAGGTATGGGTCTTTTAGGTGCATCTTTGTTCCACATTAAGTGGTTTTTACCCAGCCCTAACACAATATTGGACAGATGTATTGACTTTCTGTAAGACACTAGCACCTCTCCCATGACTGAAAGACCCATACTTGGCTCTACTATGTCTTCAAACCACCAACAACACCTCTTCCCCACTCAGTTTCACTAAAGTTTCCTGTTTGCCACATAGGCCTGTGTCCACACTGTGCCCCAATCTAGGGGAGCTATGGGTGCATCCAGCTTCATGACCCATTTTTCTCTTGAGCCGACAGAACTGGTGGTAGGTGTTTCCTTTCCATAAGCTGTTTCAGTTTACCTGCTAGGTATTGAGGTGTCTTCAGGGCACCAACCCATCTATCAGGTGAGGACTGGGCAGGAAGTGTGTGGTCAGAGGAAACCTTGGTGCATAGCAGGTCTCAAATTTGGTAGTATCTCCAAAAGTGAGATCTCAGCAGGTGGTATGAGACTGGAGGTCTTTAAAGGAGCATAGAACTCTTGTTTGAGGGTGGTATAAATCCCCTAGGGTTTTGATGCCTTGAGCTATCCACAATTTCAGTATACAGAGGATCCCTTCAATGGTGAGTTGTTAGTTAGGGGCCTATGCATGAAAATGCAGAAAATGTGTGCATTTGCAACATAATGCAGCAGTGCAGCTGCATGCCATGCTGGCCAAAACTCCACACGCCATTCACGAACATGCATGCAGTGGGAACCAAGACAGAGGTGTGGCCAATGGATGCACACAAGGCTGCACACAGGAACTGCAGGGTGGGCCAAATATATGCATCCCTGTTCCTTGACCCCATCATATATAGGCATGTGCGCCACCCTGTACGGACACCAGGAAGTGAATACCACAATGGAGGAGTGCACAACAGTAGGAGTTGGAGACAAAGGTGCCACATTGATGCACATGGACCACCACAAGTGACGGTATGCCCAGGCTATGGACAGGCCAAGGGGCATAGAGGGTGCCTGTCATGTGGAAGCACCCAGTCATGGGCAATGAACTTCATGGGTGGCCAGGTGGCAGCCATGATGATGGACATCTGTGAATATTATGGCATGCTCTATGGGTCAGAGTCCCTGAAAACCCTAGTGAAAAGTAATTCTTGTGTAACCCCTAGGTGGCGCTATCCCAAGGGCTACTACCCCTGCCTGCTTGGCTAGTTGCAGGTTAAGGGGCCTGGGTACTGAAACAGGTGCCTCGACCCAGAGGTCAGGGTTGTTAGTGGTCAAGT
Source organism: Neoceratodus forsteri (assembly GCA_016271365.2). Classification (NCBI taxonomy): domain Eukaryota; kingdom Metazoa; phylum Chordata; order Ceratodontiformes; family Ceratodontidae; genus Neoceratodus; species Neoceratodus forsteri. The sequence continues at coordinate 958,829,970 of CM057455.1, forward strand.
TAACCTGGGTACAGCCCTCCAGGACACTGTAACCCCCCTCTTTCCCTTCTAGTGGCCGGAACAATATACAGTAATCACTTTTGCAATGACCCTTATTCACCATGCAATTACCCACACTGTTTTCACTTACCACCAGGGCAGGTTCCACAAGTTCATCCCTAGAGACTCCCTGTAAAACAAGGTTAGGCACAGCAAATGACAACAGTACAGTGTTTTCGATACAAACTGGAACCACAGTCAGGTTGAATGCAAAAAGAGTTAGATCTGATTTATTCAGGGGACTTGAACAATGGAGGGATGTGATCAGGTTGATTGGCTTAGTGGCTAAATCAATCAGACAATCATGCATGCACTTCAGAGTCCCTACACAGTCAAAAACACTCTGGGTACCCAGGTTGGAAAAAAGTGGGCTAGTCAGGAACGTTACCCGGGGTAGGCTGGTGCTGCAGCTGGTTGGGGCCCCGTTATGGAAGAAAGCAACATGCAACACACACTATTTGTAATCTGGATCCAGAGAGCTCAGTTCGTGAAGGGAAAGACAACAAGGCAATCAGATGACAACACTTTAGATTTAGCTGTTGTTGCAGGGAGCTACCCTGATGTTTACTCATGATACCCAATACAGGACACAGGCAGGACGAAATTGAGACTGCAGGTTGTTGAGCTGGAGTGCTAGGAGAAGCAGGGCCCACATGAATCACAGAAGCATCATTCCTGTTCAGTGCTTTTAACGGGGCAGATCCCCAGGCAGGTTTGTCGATGGCTTTCTCTGTGGTGTGAGTAATCTGGCTGGGCCAGTACGGCAAGGCCCAGGCCAAGTGGAGATGAATGCAGATTCTGTCCAGTGGGGCTGGATGCAACCTCCAACAAGCAGAACACAATTCAGCACACTGTGGGGAACAAAATCGCTACCCACTAGCAGCACACAGCACATTTACATGCAAGGAAATTCTACTGTACCAGGCAGATTGCTTTCCGGTTGCAATTACAGAGTCTCTGCACCAAAACCGGGAGTTCAGAGGTGGCTGGAGGTCCTGACAGGCCGATCACATTCAGCAAATCCTTGGTCTTCTTCAGGTTTAGTGCCTGGTCACAGTTCAGTAGCTTTAATCGCTCTCACCATTCGGATTCAGTCCAATAAAGTCACGAGTTCCCTCTCAGGGACAGCAGGCAAGCAAGCAGGCCAAAACTCAGTCCTTCCACAGTTCTCCTGAGCGCAAACTATGCAGGACTGCTGCTTGACTATCTCAAGCTGTTCACTCTTTCACTTCCCAACTCAGACTCACTGTAGCTGCAAGTAGCCTGGGACTTTCCCCAGAATCCAAAAGGTTTGGTTGGCTAGTCTGGCTGTCAGTCAGTTCAACAGCTTCCCCTCCAGGTCCATTTGGGCGCCAGAGTTCCAAAACTACAATCGCTATAGAATTTTGTTCCCACAAGACCCCTGGGGACAGGCACCATTTTAGAGTCCCCAAAGCTATTGAATGGCCCATTCTGGCAGCCCAGGATCAAGATGGTGGTGATAAACAGAACTGTTCATGCTGCAAAGAAGGCAGGTTAGACAAACTACAATATCATTACTTTTCTAATAGATAAGCAGCAAACAAGCACAGCTTCCCACAGAGCTCCCTCTGTGCAAGCAGCGATGGCAGAACGGAGCGATTATCTGGCAGCCCAGGCGGGACTTGAGCATAGAAACACTCAGCCTCCACCCAGATCAATTATAACTGCGATATAGGCAGCTCTTAGAGAGACAATACACAGAAACTATACAGGCACTCGCTGGCAATAACGTTTAAACTTGTTAAAACACAGAACACTAGCCTGGCAGTGAGCATTTAGGCAAGCCCAAGGAAGACTTTTTAGGAACCCCCCTTTGTAGGGGGGTTACGCCTTTCCCTACCTGGAGAAAACTTGGCGTCCATGTCAAGTCTATACCATCACAATACTGAAAATACAATATAAACGAGACATATATAACATTAGCATGCTATGCAAACAACATCTGATGCATCAGTTAATGTAAACTTCTCACTTTACTATACGTGTTCACTACACTTCACAATACTATATCCATAATGACAATACTTATGCATGTTTCATACATGTGATACTGATTCCACTATGATTAACACACTAGTAACATCACAATGCTGATTCATGTTATAACTTCTTTTACATTAAACAATGTAGGAAGGGGCCCTTCCCTGTCAGCTAACTTGGGGCTGGATGGGGCAGGGTCACCATATTGAGAAGGAAGAAAAAGTAACCTGGAGTTGACCATCAAACTCAGTTTGGGCAGTGAGCTCTTGGAAATGTAAACACCTTTATGGACCACATTAAGAGGCAAGTCCAAAGGCCTCCCAGGGGAATCATAGCTAAAACGTAGCACTGGCTTAACAGGTCACCCAGATTTTCTGGGGGAAACAGACACAGGCTCTGAGCAGTCAACACTGGCATCGATTTCTTCTCTTGTAGTGGGGGATGCCTCTGCACTGGTTGAAATGTCCAGATTGGGAAAACTATCATCTCCTGGCTCTGCAGACTGTTTCCACAACAGTTTGCTCATTATTATCTTTGGACAAGGGCCCAGTTTGCTCATTCTGAGGAGACTCTGGCACAGTTAAGCTTTGCGGCACTGAAGGGGTGCTGTCAACACTTTCATATTGTTCTTCAAGTTGTGGTATGTCACCATGGAGACTCAGACCATCGGCCGCTTCTTCAGGCAAGCCTAACAGTTCTACGGGGCACAGAGAGTCTGTAGCCCCAGATGTGATACTTTGCACCTCACTTTCAGGGGGCTCAGGGTACTGAGAAGAAACTGAGGGTTTATGCAGTCCTGAAGACCCAGCTTCATTCCCACAATTAGCCATAGGTTTACCTATAAACAGCTGACTCAGTTCATCAGAGGGGTAATGGGTATTGTCACACTCACTATCATCAGAGGTGGACTGACAGTCACTATCATTCTGGGCCTGCTGTGGGGAAAGCCTTGACTCTGTAATTACTGGGGTCAGGGGACTCTGTCTCTGTTTTGCAGCAGTATGAGTCACTAGCCCAGGGGAGGCAATGTCTGTTGGCTCAGCATCAATAATAACTTGACCGATGGCAGTAAGTGATTATGGTGCATAGTTTTGACAGCTTTGGAGTTATTCTCTGGATGCACTTTGTACACCAGTAGGTCATCCAATTTGCAAACTACTATGTGAGGTAGATGGTGCCATCTGTCAGTGATTTTATGCTTTCCATGTAGTCCCAAATTGTGCAGCAACACATGGTTCCCAGGCAGTAGTTCCTGAGCCTTCACTTTCTTGTCGTGCCTCTTTGTTGGTGAGGTTTCTCTTGGCAGCCATTGTTTGAGCCAGTTGGTACACATGGTTCAATTGAGCTTTCAATTTCTGGATACTGTAAATAGTTCTCAGCTCAGACCCCATCTGGGAAGACCCCAAAGCAAACATCTACTGGCAGTGGGGCTTCCCCCCCGAACATGAGTCGATATGGAGAGTATCCGGTGGCATCACTTTTGGTGCAATTGTAAGCGTGTACCAAGGTGCTAATCTGCTGACTCCACTTGGACTTGCTTTTAGGATGGAGGGTGTCCAGCATGTCTAGAAGGGTGCAGTTATAATGTTCTGGTTGAGGGTCTCCCTGTACATGATAGGGGGTGGTTCTTGACTTCAGCACCCCACAAAGAGAGCATGTCTTTGATTAACCTACTTTCAAAGTCTCTGCCTTGGTCAGAATGGATCCACTGGGGGGCACCATAGTGGACAAAGAATTTTTCCTAGTACCTTGGCCACAGCCTTTTGATCTTTAGTTGGGAAGGCTTGTGCTTATCATGTAAAATGATTGGTAACTACCAACACATTGCCAATGTTCCTTTGGTCCGGTTCTAAGCACAAGAAATCTATACAGGCTAGCTCCATGGGGGCACTGGTGGTGATATTGATGAGGGGGGCAGCCTTTTGAGGCAGAGCTTTCCTTTGGAGGCAATGACTACAAGTCTTGACATGTTGCTCGACATCTGCCCCCGTCTTTGGCCAGTAGAATCGGGATCGCACCAAGCCGAGAGTTGTGTCAATACCGTGGTGACCCATGTGATTGTGGAGGGACCTCATTACCAGCTGTTTAAACGCTGTGGGCAGGACCAATTGTTGTTGTCTAGTTGACCACAATGATCCTCTGTCTCTCTATATAACAACTGATTAGGCAACTTTAACCTGGTGCCATCTTTGAACAATAGAGCAGTCCCCAAGTCAGGACAATGCAACATAGACACATCTTTCCCCACACGCAGGGTGTCAAGTGTTGGTTGAATCATAGGATCTTCGGATTGAGCCCACTGAATACTGTCATTGTCGAATTGAGGTAGTGCACTAATATCTAGAGCAGAAAAATGGCAATAGGCAGCCAGTATGCAGGTATCAGGAGGGCCCAAGCAATCTACTAGACAGTCCACTTGTCCGCAGACATCTGTTCATCTCTGTCAAACTTTTGTCATAGTGCTCAGTTGTTAGGTTCAGACAATCTGATTCAGTTACTCTAGGAAGTTGGCCTTCATGACAGGGCATCAGCCTTAATATGGTTCAGTCCCAGTCTGTATTCAACAGCATTATCATATGTTGATAAGTCGGAAAGCCACCGGTGCCCAGTGGTGTCCAATTTAGCTGAAGTCTGTACTTAGGTCAAAGGGTTATTATCAGTCTTCACCAAGATCTTTGCCCCATATAGATATTCATGAAACTGGTCGACTATGGCCTATTTTAGTGTGAGAAATTCCAGCTTGTGGACAGGGTAGTTCCGTTCTGATGGTGTCAAGCTCCTACTGATGAAAGCTACAGGTCTCAAACCATCCTCATGGTCTTGATACAGCACAGCTCCAAGGCCTTGCAAACTAGCTTCTGTATGCAGCACATAGGGCTTGGTAGGGTCAGCGTAGGTGAGGATGGGGCATGGGTGAGCTGATATATGACTTTGTGGAAGGCTGCTTCACATTCGGGTGTCCAGTGGGGCCCAAAAGGTTCATCTGTTTGGAAATACACTTTCTCTGGTTCTTTGATAGCCCCTTTTTTGTATTTAAGATTGGTAGGGGGGCAACCCTGGGTAAGATTCAAGAGTGGTCAAATCACCTTTGAATAATCTTTGATGAACCTGTGGTAGTAGCTGGAGAACCCCAGAAAACATTGTAGTTCTTTCAAGTCATGGGGCTGGGGCCCCGTAGTCAGCGATTCAACCTTACTGGGATCGGTCTCTATCCCTTCTGCAGATACTATGTGCCCCACATATTTCATGGATGTTTGAAAAAACTGGCACTTGTCAATGGACAGCTTGGGCCAAATTCTTCCAATCAGTCTAGGACTTTAAACAGTCTGGTCTCATGCTCCTCTAACATGCGTCTGAACTCAATGACATCATCTAAGTACTCTAGACATTCCAGCAAGTTCATATCTCCCACCGCACATTCCATCAGTCACTGAAAGGTGGCTGGGGCACCCAAAATTCCCTGTGGCATTCTCAGGAATTCATAGAACCCCAAAGGACAGATGGAGGCTGTTTTCTCATGATCTTCCGGGGCCATCAGAATCTGGTAATATCCGCTACAAAGATCCAATACCAAGAACCATTTGCTCCCATTTAGGCAATCCAGGGCATCTTGTATACAGGGCATGGTGTATTGATCTGGGACGGTCCTCCGGTTCAGAGTTTGATAATCAACACACATTCTCATGGACCCATTCTTTTTATGCACAACCACAATGGGAGAGGCATATGGGCTCCTTGATTCTTTCATAATGCCAGCAGTGAGCATTTCCTGCAGGTGCCTTCTAACATCATCTATGTCCGCTGGGGCGAGGCATCTGGATCTCTCTCGAAAGGGTCGCTCATCATGCAGGCAGATGTAGTGCTTAGCACCACGGACTCATCCTACGTCCCATTCTTCTAACAAAACACTTGGTCTCTCTGGGTGAGTTTCCTGCTAATCCGGGTCTTCCATTCAGCCAACAGAGGAGAATCACTGAAATCAAATAGGCCTGGGGTCACCTTTTACTTCTCGCCAGAATGTTTGTCGTTGGGTAAGACTGCCATGTCTGTGCAGTGTACTGTAGCTAGGGTGCACCCTCTGTTCACTCGGACCTCCCAATCCAACACATTTTTGATCTGGACCATTACTCGTCGTGCATAGGCATGGTCATGGGCAGGCAGGATGCTGGGTTTAACCATTAGCCCCTCTGGTAACTGTCCTTCTCCTGGGGTGTCTAACATTAATATTTTGTTCTTCACATTCTTGTTAAGCTGGACCTCCCCGTGAATGGTATACTGAGCATTAGGTATGCTAGCACCACAGATTCAGGATCCTTCTTCCACACGATCTCCACAGACTCATCTCAGTCCACTTCATCAGATTTCTGCTGTAAATCATACGCCTGTCTGGTTAAGGCTGGAATACTTAGGGCTCGCCCAGTCCATTGCCCTTGCTTCTCATGGCAAAGTTGTGCCAGTCTCCCAAACATGTGGACATTTGTTCCAATAAACAGGGGAACCACATCATACAGTCCAGTGGGGGGACACGCTAAGGCAAGTGTCTCAACTTGTTCATCTACCCTGGCCATGGAAGTAGGGAATGACAGCCAGATCCGAATATACCCCGAGTACGGATAAGACTTCTCACTCAAACCCCACACATGTGAACCTTCCAAGGGTTGTAGGGGAACATTAGGCAGATGCTTCTGGCACTAATTTTGGAATACGATAGTTACTTGAGATCCACTGTCAAGCATGACCTGGATGGACACACTGTTCACAATCACTTTAGTTTCCATTGAAGGACCCACCACCTCGGACAACTCAAGTAACACAGACTTGGATGTCGACTTGGCAGCGGCCTTGGATGAATAACTTTTCCAGGCAGCCCCACCTTGCAGCCAGGTGTTATTCCGGTGAATCAAGGCTAGTAACCTAATAGTAACCTTTCTCAAATTCTTCCGTGAGTGACAGGTGAACCGGGTGTACCCATACTCCCTGCAGTGGTAACAAAAGATGGGTTCTCCAGAGTCTCTGAGTGGTAGCGGGCCTTCTCTCTGCTTGGGTACATTAGGAGCACCTCGGGCCCTTCTTTGACTTGTGATTTGTGTTCTTGGCCCTCTGGACTTCCACCGATGTTAGTGAATTGTGTGGCTCATAGTAGGTCCCCAACCAGGGCCCTCAACTCTCGTACTTCTTCCAGTAGGTTACCCTCAGTCTGGGTTTCAGAGGAGATGACGTGCACCCCCACCCCACTAGCCGGGACCTCGCTCTTTGACTCAGGAGGTGCCTGATAGAGGTTAATATCCCTGGCCGCCTCAGTGGCTTGTTGACTGACTCTCAACTCCATCAATTCTTTAATTAGTTCTCTCATCTACTGCACCTCAGTCTCGTCACTTCTCTCAGGCAGGCACGGGCAACCCCAGCATAGGGCTCCCATTCTTCTTCATCATTCTCTGCTTCACAAATCTCTTTCATGAGGTGACAATACTCAGGGGTTAGTCTTCCTATCTTGCAATTTAAGCTTTAGCAGCATCATACTAGAGTACCTGGCTGATTTAAGAATATGGTTCAACCAGACCTGATTCAGTTCACTAGCAGGCATCCCTCCTTTCCTGTGGGCCCTCTGCAGAGCCATTTCGATCCTGGTAACTAACAAAGACAACTACTCATTCTTCCATTGCTTTGCAGATTTCAATTTCCATTGAAAATCATCCCCAGACTTGGTGCTACCAAACACCCCCTCCAATGCAGAGAGGTATTCAGCCGCAGTAGCCTCTGGGCTAGTGGCTCATAGAAAATGAATGGCCTCCAGTGCAGGGCCCCTCAAACTCTCCATGAGACTTTTTCTTTTTCCCCCTCAGAGCACTGCCACTCCTGGACCAGTGGGATAGCATAGTCCATCCACGTTTCCAGGTCATCCTCCCCTACGGGTACTGGAACTGTGTCCAAAAAAAGTCTAAGTCTATGGTAGGAGTCCAGATGCACAGAGGGAATTACTAGGGGTGAAGTGACCATGGGGGAGACCCTAGGGGAGGCAGGAGATGCTATTGGGGACTGCAGTGGTGTGGGTTCTTCGGAGATGTCCAGCATCCTCACTAACTCTTGTGCTGATCACCCCTCAGATGCTAACAATCTAAGCAGCTTATCCTTAAATCCATCTACACTGGGGGACCCCCAATGGGGTGGCCGGATCACTGTGTAAATGGATGACCCTCCACCCCTTCCGGGACCTTTCTGACAAAATGATTGGAGGTACTTTCTCTGGGTCTATAGGAAAGCTGCAGTAGAGTAGGACCACCATGGTCTGGTCAAACAGGTCTGAATACCTCCCCTTCATGTCAGCCTTCCCTAAACATTTAACATGCTCCACAGCCTCTACAATAACAGCATTAGTGGTCCCTAGTGGGACATCCATCAACAGGAGGGCCTGTCGGGGGTCTACCCCCTCAGTCTCACTCCACCCCATCATTCGGTGCACTAACAGCTTATGGGGGACGATCTTGAGCTTAGGTGTAGCAAGCTCCTCCATTTTGTCACAGGTTCTAAACATAAGGGAGTAATTCCTACCTCTGGCCACCAGAGGATGCTAATCCCAGTGGTGCCTCCAAGATGTAACCCCTAGGTGGTGCCACCCCAAGGGCTACTACCCCTGCCTGCTTGGCTAGTTGCAGGTTAAGGGGCCTGGGTACTGAAACGGGTGCCTCCACCCGGAGGTCAGGGTTGTTAGTGGTCAAGTTAACCTGAGTACTGCCCTCCAGGACACTGTAACCCCTCCGTCCCTTCTAGTGGCTGGAACAATATACAGTAATCACTTTTGCAATGACCCTTATTCACCATGCAATTATCCACACTGTTTGCACTTTTCATCAGGGCAGATTCCACCAGTTCAGCCCTAGAGACCCCCTGTAAAACAAGGTTAGGCACAGCAAACAACAACAGTACAGTGTTTTCAATACAAACTGGAACCAGAGTCAGGTTGAATGCAAAAAGAGTTAGATCTGATTTATTCAGGGGACTTGAACAAGGGAGAGGTGTAATCAGGTTGATTGGCTTACTGGCGAAATCAATCAGACAGTCATGCAAGCACTTCAGAGTCCCTACACAGTCACACACTCTGGGTACCCAGGTTGGAAAAAGGTGGGCTAGCCAGGAATGTTGCCCGGGGTAGGCCAGCTTCGCAGCTGGTTGGGGCCCTGTTATGGAAGAAAGCAACATACACAACACACATTATTTGTAATCTGGAGCCAGAGAGCTCAGTTTGTGAAGGGAAAGACAACAAGGCAATCAGATGACAACACTTTAGATTTAGCTGTTGTTGCAGGGAGCTACCCTGATGTTTACTCACGATACCCAGTACAGAACTCAGGCAGGACGAAATTGAGACTGCAGGTTGTTGAGCTAGAGTGCCAGGAGAAGTAGAGCCCACACGAATCACCAAGGCATTGTTCCTGTTCAATGTGTTGAGCAGGGGGCTGATCCCCAGGCAGGTCTCTCGTCAATGGTTTTCTCTGTGGTGTGAGTAATCTGGCTGGGCCAGTATGGCAAGGCCCAGGCCTAGTGGAGATGAATGCGGATTCAGTCCAGTGGGGCTGGCTGCAGCCTCCAGCAAAAAGAATACAATTCAGCACACTGTGGGGAACCAAATCGTGACCCACTAGCAGCACACAGCTCATTTACATGCAAGGAAATTCTACTGTACCAGGCAGATTGATTTCCAGTTGCAATTACAGAGTCTCTGCACCAAAACTGGGAGTTCAGAGGCGGCTGGAGGTCCTGACAGGCCAATTGCATTCGGCAAATCTTCAGTCTTCTTCAGGTTTAGAGTCTGGTCACAGTTCAGTAGCTTTAATCGCTCTCACCATTCAGATTCAGTCCGATAAAGTCACAAGTTCCCTCTCCGGGACAGCAGGCAAGCAAGCAGGCTAAAACTCAGCTCTTCCACAGTTCTCCCATGTGAAAACTATGCAGGACTGCTGCTGAACTATTTCGAGCTGTTCACTCTTTCACTTCCCAAATCAGACTCACTGTAGCTGCAAGCAGCCTGGGACTTTCCCCAGAATCCAAAAGGTTCAGTTGGCTGGTCTGGCTGTCAGTCAGTTCAAGGGCTCCCCATCCAGGTCCATTTGGATGCCAAAGTTTCAAAACTAAATTTCCTACAGAATTTTGCTCCCACAAAATCCCTGGGGACAGGCTCCATTTTAGAGTCCCCAAAGGTACTGAAAGGCCCATTCTGGCAGGTCAGGACCAAGATGGTGGTGATAAACAGAACTGTCTATGCTGCAAAGAAGGCAGGTTAGACAAACTACAATATCATTACTTTTCTAATAGATAAGCAGCAAACAAGCACAGCTTCCCACAGAACTCCCTCTGTGCAAGTAGCAATGGCAGAATGGAGTGATTATCTGGCAGCCCAGGCGGGACTTGAGCATAGAAACACTCAGCCTCCACCCAGATCAATTATGACTACGATATAGGCAGCACTTAGAGAGACAATACACAGAGGCTATACAGGCACTCTCAGGCAATAACGTTTAAACTTGCTAAAACACAGGACACCAGCCTGGCAGTGAGCATTTAGGCAAGCTCAAGGAAAACTTTTCGGGAACCCCCATTTGTAGGGGGGTTACACTCATACATGAGTGGACATCCAGGCTGTTGTCAACACGGCTGGTCTGGAGGCATGGGCTCTTGCAGTTATAAAGCACAAGTGGCATGATCTCTGGTCAGCCATGAAATGAAAGCTGGCTGCCATACAATGGGCACAGCAAGGCATGGGTGGTGGGCCACCCTCTCCATTGAGAGGATGGTGGCCAACACCCTGTCCAGTGTCACCCAACACAGGAAGGAAGAGGACATTTACACAATGCCAGGTATGTGGCACAGTGCAGGGATGCAGGGTGAGAGGTATGACAGAACAGCAGTACCAGCAACCCTGTCTTGCACCCTGCAGATCAGGAGACGGTGGCCAGCCCCCATGTGCCGCCAGCAACTGCTGTAGAGGAGGACACACAGGGAGACTCAGACACAGATGGTAGAGGTATGTGTACTGTACCATGCCCAGCTGAACACATGCCAACACCTGCTGTTGCACCAGCAATTAACAACAATATGTACTCTCGCCCACAGCATTCAGTGCAGGGGACACTGGACATGGCAGTGGAGATGGGCACCCCCGAGGACACGGGGACCATGCTGGATACACCATAGGTGGTGCAGGACCTGAAACACACACCCCTTAGGCGCCGACACAAGGCCAGCCCCCCCGAACCACCCCCTCAGCTAGTGCACAGCCTGCTGGCCAGTGGTGTCAGACTGTGTGCCAAGGAGCAGGTGACAGAGCCCTACATGCCTGGCCATGCAGTATGCCCTGCCATCACAAATATACTTCCAGGGGACACAGGGGGCCCCATGCCACCCCTCAAGGGCCAAGGGATAGTGGGGATGAGCGACTCTCAGCACGCCCAACCCATTGAACACAAAGAACAACCACATATTCTGTCATGCACACATTTTACCCAGAAGTTTGGCAGCTGGAACGTGAAAGCCTGCAGACACAGTGGAAAAACACTGAGGCCCTGAAGGACACAACTATGGAGATATGTGGTTTGCAGCATGCCAATGACAGAATAGGAAACATCCTGGAGCAGATTGCAGCACATCTGCTCTCCAGAGCCAGCACAGACAGCCAGGCATACCAACAACAAATCAGGATGTGGCATCCCAATCACCTTCAGGTGGTCACACAGGACCCAAGGCACAGCCGTATGCCACCACTGCACCGTCACCTGCAAGCACCCTGGATGCCATGACACGGGGGACCATCATGGACCAGCAGCTACCCACCTATCTCCCAGACACAGAGACACTTGTGCAGGACAAAGACATGCAAGCATCCGCTGGTCCACCAGGGACACAGAAGGTGAAGGCTGGCACAGCAACCCAGGGGTCCAATGCCACCTGTACACTGGTGGACCAGGTAGACACACAGTGACAGCAAGGCCCATAGCTATCTGGTGACCAGCAAATGCCTGAGGGGTGGCAAGGTGAAATCAGTGATGTACCACCTTGGAACATGCTTCTCTGCATGACTGGGATGACAGGCGCCCAGGAAGCTGTTAGGACAACCACAAACACAACACACAGCACAGTGACACAAATGCACCTACACAGTCCCATGACGCAACCTCAGTATTCCACCATTCACATTGTGCCCCAAATACATTCCGGCCCTTCCCCTCACAGGATCACACTGTACACACCTATGACCCTGTCCCCTAGGGTGGAAGGCACATCCATGAACCCCATCCCCTGGGCAGGGGGTGCACCTATGAACCTCATCCCCTGTGGTGGGGGACACATCTATGAACCCTGTCCCCTGGGGGGACACACCTATGACCTCATGCCCCTGCATGGGGAACACACCATCCCCACTATTATCAATGGTTCTCTGCCATATGTCCACCCATACACAGCCTGCAACAGCTGCCTGTATACACAATACATGGTGTACCCTACCAAAACCCCACCCACTGACACAGTAACATGCATCAGACACAGGAAAGGACACTCAAACTCTCCCCATGGGTGGTCAGAACATATGGGCCTCATCACTTTGCCACTATCATGTACACCCTATCTCCTGAATGACCCATGCATGACAGCATGTCATGCCACATGGCCAATATCTCAGGACGATGGTGCTGTAGGTCATCCCCTTCTCCATCACAATTTGGGACAGCACCCTGTTATTCAGGCATGGGTAGCCACTTGTGTACAGCAATGTTATGCAGCATGGTATATGCGGTGTTCACTCTGTGCGCCATTTCAGGGGCTAGCATCATTGTGCCACCGTTGTGATCCAGGCAATGGATCCACATCTTCAGCACCCAGATGGTCCTCTCAACAATGGCATGGGTCTTCCTGTGCGCCTTGTTGTATGCATCTTCCTCTGCACCATTTTCCACTAGGAAGGGTATCATCAGGTGTGGTTGGAATGGATATCTGCTGTCACCTAGGCAGTGGGTACAGAACAGACATGTTAGTGTCCCAAAGCAGTGTGCACAGCTATGTCATGTATGTTACATGTCCATACTCACTCAGAAGCCACCCACTGACACCAACGTATGCCACAAGGTGGTCGCTCAGCCTAGAGCCATCGAATATGAAGGGGTCATGGATTGAACCAAGGTTTTCTTGGACAGGGTGTCCTTGATCCAGCGAAAGTTTCTTCAGCCAGCAATACCATTGCTGACAGTGGTCGCCAGATGTGTTCTGAGTGCACTCCGCCTAGTTGGGGGGAGTTTAGGCCAGTGGAGGTTCATGAAGTTATTGAGGTGGCAGTCAATTTGAAGCATACCTTTTGTGAGCTGGACCCAGTGCCAACGCATTTCTTAATGAGATGCATTGACTCTGTTGGCCCAGTGCTTGCCTCGATTGTACGGTGTTCTTTGCTTCAGGGTGTCTTTCCAGATGCCTTGAAGGAGGCTCTGGTGAGATCCCTTTTAAAGAAATCTTCTTTGGACCTGGAGATCAGGGCAAATTACCGTCCTATCTCCAATCTCCCATTTCTGGGGAAGATTGTTGAGAAGGTGGTATCGCTTCAATTGGAAGAACACCTCGTGACTCACGAGTTGTATGATCCCTTCCAGTTGGCTTTTCAGGATAAACATAGCATGGAAACTGCGCTTGTTCGGGTGTAGAATGATCTCCTCAGGGATAGAGACTGAGGGGATAGGACAATTCTTGTTCTCCTTGATCTCTCTTCAGCATTTGACACTGTGGACCATTGTGTGTTGCTTGTCCGCCTTAGGGAGCTGTGCGGACTCACCGGTACTGTCAGCAACTGGTTTGAGTCCTTTCTTAACAAGAAGGAGGCAACGGTTGTGATGGGAAATTTCTCATCTACACCCTGTCTCCTTTCATGCGAAGTCCCTCAGGGTTTGGTACTGGCTCCAATGTTGTTTGCAGTGTATATGCTGCCCTTGGGGGGATCATTAGGAAGTATGTTCTGAGTTTTCATTGCTATGCTGATGATACTTAGCTATACTTGTCCTTTGCCCCAGGAACATCCAATGCAGTGAATGTGTTAAATATCTGTCTGGCCGAGATTAACGACTGGATGGCCTCCAGCTGGCTGTGACTGAACCCTGACAAGACTGAGGTATTGATTGTGGAGTCGAACAGAGTTCGTGATAGGATGGCCTCTGACTCTGCAACTGGACTTGTGCTCTGGGAGCTGCGTCATTGATGGCCTCCACTTGGGTGCGAAATCTTGGTGTGATTCTGGACAGGAACTTGACCATGGAGGCTCAAATATCTTCTGTGGTGAGTACCTGTTTTTTCCATCTCAGAAACATTGCCAGGATTAAGCCTCTTGTTCCGCCTCTGGACCTCCCTACCTTGATACATGCCTTAGTCACACCTAGGCTTGACTACTGTAATGCCCTCTATCTCAGGGTCTCTGGGGGGGTTCTCTTCATAGACTGCAGCTGGTGCAAAATGCTGTTGCCTGGCTTTTGACTGGGCAAAACAAATTTTGTCATATTACACCTGTATTGCGCGAATTGCACTGGCTGCCTGTCAGGTGGAGAATACTCTTTAAGGTGGGTCTTCTCACCTATAAGGCCCTACACGGGCAGGGCCCTGGTTACCTGTCAGTGCTCCTGGTACCTACTTCCTCTACCCACCATCTCCGTTCTTCCAGCGGTGGCTTCCTGACTGTTCCTAGAGCGAGGTTACAATTAGCAGGCAACCGAGCTTTTAGTGTTGCCGCTACCGCTCTTTGGAACTCATTACCAACTGTAGTCAGGGGAGGCCCCCACCATAGTCATTTTTAAAGTCCACCTGAAGACACTCCTATTTCTGAAAGCATTTGGTGTTTAATGTTCATTATTTATAGGATGTTTTACTTTAATTTTAAATGTCTATGCTGTATGTAGTGTTATAAAAAATTTGTACGGCGCCCAGAGCCTCCGGGATTGGGCTTCTTTTAAGTAAATTTGCCTTTGCCTTACTTGGCACACATATTTGTCATGAGACCATCTGCATCACAAACTAGCAAGCTGTTGATGCTGTAGAAGCCCTTTGTTTCTATACACCTCCTTATCAACGGTAGCTATGATTGCTACATAGGTACAATCTATGCAGAAGTATCCAATACATTTAGCATGCCATGTATGTTATGAAACACCTCCTTAGTTGCACAGATCTTCACAGCGGATGTAGGGAACCTTATGTGGTCATTCATGCACATAATGGAACTTGAATGAAGAAATCTACACTTACTTGCTTATATATAACACAGAGGATAATGCCTGATGTACAGGCGATAACCATGGTGTAATCACCTCGAGTGATTAATAGGGCATCAGTAAACCTCGTGAAAAGAGCTCAAAAGGTTTACCATTGCCCTAGCAACCACAAGAGGTGATTACACCATGGTTATCTCCTGTACATCAGGTATTGTCATTTATGGTGTATGGGACTCAACATGAGAAGTTACACCCTTCCCCCCAACCCGAACGCAAGTAACTTAGCCTCACCGTGTTACTGAATCTGCACTACGGCCACATGATTATGTAGGAAAACTGTTTATTAGGACAACACAGACTGAACAATAGTGGGCCAAAGCAGCACCAGAGTTATAATCTCTATCAGACATAGCGGTTGCTAGACTCAGTAACAGTAAACTGAGACAATTGGAATGTTATTTGAATACTGTACTGAGACTAACAATTGCATTCTGGGTGTGCAGAATACTAAATAACACTGGCATTCCATTTTGTAAACCCACTGCTATGACATAGGTGAGAGAGGTTTATAAGGTTCTGACATCACAACAGTGGGATTACAAGGTTGTAAACAGCGTATTTTCAGTGGGTAATAAGGGCTACCCATACATTATATGTGTGGGTCTCTTTTCATGAAGATAAAAGAGATATCTCACTGACCATATGTGAGATATCATTTATATATTCACAGTTGGGTATGTCACAATGGAGATCTTTGCCAAATGGGTATGTCACAAAAGGTTCAGAATTCATTTAGAATGTTTGTCCTCAGTAACAGTGCTAACCGTATTCAAATACAAATAACTTTAAAATGGAAAAAGATAGCATAGTACTGTAGCACGAAAGCTGTTCAGCACAAAAGTATCTACAAAATGTGTGGCATTTCATTTATTTATTTATTTATTTAGCTTTTGTTGACCGGGTAAGTGCACTAGACAAATCCTGCCTATTTTCAGGCACGACCCGGGGGAGGGGGATACAGATGAATGCCAACTGACCTTGAACCAGATTAAGCTGTTGGTGGTATTTTTAGTGATTGAGGGAAATTTGGCCAGGACACCAGGGAAATTCCCCTACGCTGCTGGCGTGCGGCAGCCAATAGGGGAGTTCGTTGTTGCTGACATGGCCACTATGGCTAAGGTGGAAAAGGAGGAGGTTGTGTCGACTACGGACACGGAGAAGGACTGGAAATGGCAAACGGAGTTTACAACAGGAAATGGAATAGAAGTGGAGGCTTCTGAAGAGTTCCAAGATGCTATGACTACGATGGAGACACTAGAGAAGTACGTGCTGACAGAGGAAACAGGAGTTCTCAGAAGGCTATGTATGCGGAGGATCCCTGGGCAAGTTCACAACTCGTAAAATGCACTGTGCCTTTAAATCCGGTCGGCGAGGCTGAGCTGGTTCATGGGAAGGCGGAAGTGCGGTTGAATCGGAAAGAATTGGTGCGTTTATCGGTGATTTCATGGGTGGTTATGGAGGCATTGGGTGATCAACGGATGGGAAAAGAGTCGGTGGAGGTGAAGAGGAAAGCTGAGGAGGCGGCTAAAAGAGGACGGGCGGCGATTCTATCGCACAGGAAACGGAAAGAAGTGGAGAGTGATGCGGATAAGAGAAGAGCGTCTAAACAAGGGGTTGTGAGTACTGAAAGGTTCAAAGAGAGCTTCCCCACATTTCAGATCAATAAAGAGACTGGTTTTGTATTTAAACCCTCCAATATGGGTGTAGTGGGAGTAGAACCAAAGTCCCCAGGACCTACCAAACAAATGCTGGAATGCAAGATGGGGTTACAGAATTCTTTTTTAACAATAATAAAAAGGAGCAGCAGAGACTAAGAGAATCACTTTTGCCTGGGAATGCTTGTAAGGGGGGTCCTGTAATGTTAAAAGAAAAGTCTGTTTCAAGTTTGCAACAGTTAGAGCATGATGTTAACTGGTCACCACAAGCAGCTCTGTTAGCAGCAGGGTGGAAAAAATTAGGACAGGGGATTTGGACACCGGATTTAGCATGGGATAAATCTTTGGATTTAGATAAAGCTGGGCCAGGTTGGCAACCTGGAGGGGAGAAGTTTAAATTAAAGCCTATAGAAAATAAAGCTGGAAAAGAGAATAGTAATGGGGAAATGGGGGATAATGAAGTTAAACAAGGAGAATGTGCTGCACCAACAAACCTAAGTTCTGTGAACAACATTGAGGGAGTAAGGCCTACTCCTGAGAAACCCCTTATGTCTAGTTTATTTGCACAGAGTAAGAGGAAGCTGCACTCGGAGGAATGCAGTTCGCATTAGATATAAGGGTGGTTTGAAGGAAAGACCTAATAGATATTTTGTAGGCAAAACGTTAATAAAGAAGTCCTTGAAGTTTTCCCCTCGAGATGTTTTTGCCTTCATTAACATATCAGGAGAGGATAATTTTGATATTAGTTTTCGTTCCCCTGCTTTGTTGGAGCTTTTTTGGGAAAGGTATAATCAGGTAAAGTTTTCTCCATTATGGACCCCCTTTTTGGTCATCCCTCTATCAAAGCCTCTAATTAAATACGTGACAGTAATGTTCAGAAATGAAGGGGTACATGTAGAAGATATTGTGTTCTGGTTGTCACAGAAGTGTGAGGTCCAAAGTGACCCAGAGCCAATATTAGATTCTGAGCAGTTTTGGACAGGAGGGTGGAAATTTAAAATTAAATTACGACAAACAGCAATGGGGGTTGAGCATATTCCAAACTCTTTTTTGTTGGGAAGGGATAGGGGGGTCGTTTTTTATAGTGGGCAGCCTAGGGCATGTTATAAGTGTGGAGCTCGAACGCATTTATCTAGTACATGTGATCAGCCTAAGTGTGATAACTGTGGGGAAGTGGAGCATGTTACCATGTTTTGTACAAATGCAATTAAATGTGATCTGTGCGAAGAACAAAACCATGCTTTTAGGGATTGTCCATGGGTGGCACAGAACAAGATCAGTTGTGGAAATCTGGACGTGATTATTCAAAAAGCACAAGAAGCCACAGAATCTCAGGAAGGGGTGGAAAATATTGCAAAGTCCCATTCGGTACCACAGAGCACTGTAGAACCCCTGGTAATAGTAGGGACTAATGGGGATGCAAGTGAGCCAACTAAATTACAGGGAAAGGAATTGGGAGAGGAAGTATCTGAGCTGATGCAGCCAGTATATTACACTGTACCAAATGAGGAGTTAGTAGTTAGTTTGGCTCCACCTTTGCAACCTCCATTGGCCCCTAGAAGGTCAAGTAGGTCTACTAAGACACTTTTACCTCCGGAACCAGAAGTATTGAATCAAAAATTTTATGCTGCCTTATTTTGGGGGATTCGAAATGGACATGGGGATACAGATTCTCAAGTTTCATTACAAGAGGTTCTGCGCCCCTAGAGAGGAGTATAAGGGTAAGAAGAAAAGAAGGAAAAATAATGATCAAGTTTCTAGATGGTTTGATTACTGAAATGGCTTTGGTATGGGCTACATTAAACACTCATAGCCTTTTAAAGGCACAGAAGAGACAAGAGGTGTTTCAATTAATACATGATTTAAAAATGTCGGTGTGCTTCTTACAAGAAACATGGATGTTTTCTAAAAACCAGTGTGCTACCTTTACTAAAGATTGGCCATGGGGGCCTTCCTTTTGGTCATTCGGAGAAGATAGGGCGAATGGTGTAGGGATTCTTTTCAATTCATATAATTTTGTCTTGCATAAATTAATAGATTTGTGCCCGGGCAGAATACTGATTGTAGAGGGGAATTGGTACACTCAAACTCTGCGATTAATTAATATTTATAACCCCCAAACAAAGTCAGGGAGGGTGACTTGTATGAAAGAGATCCAGCCTTTTTGGTAATAACTATCCCCATCCTAATGGGTGGGATTCAACTGCAGTATAGGGGCAGGGAGAGGGTTTGAGAAGGGTAAAAATTTATTGTGATACATCCTGTTTAAGGGAGATTATCAAAACAGCAGACTTAGTATCCTGTAACGATAACAGGACTACTGGGCCAAAGGGTACTTTTTTTAAAGGAGGGAAATGCTATACAATAGATTATCTTTTTATAGCCAAAAAAATTCCGACTGATAGTCCTCGGATAATTCCGGTAGAATTTTCAGATCATGCTGTATTAATGGTTAAAATAGGTAATTTAGAGGGTTATGGGAGACAGAGGACTAGGTGGAAATTAAACATCTCTATTCTACATGAAAAATTTGTTCAGAATTCTATTAGACTGATTTTACAGGCTAGATTATCAGTTAGTTTTTTGTATCAGGATCTAGGGAAATTGTGGCAAGAAACAAAGGAGGATTGTATTTTTTGGTTTAAAAAGTATGGGAAGAAATGTCAGAAAGATAAGTTTTTTGATTATTTAAAATTAAGAAATCAGTTACAATTAGTACTCACAAGGGCAAATTCCTCCGGTGATGATTTTTCGTCACAAATAGCAGAAATTAAAGCAAAAATGAAGGTGTTACAATATGATAGGACAAAAACTTTACAAGCTGTAATGTCTAATCATATGACAAAAACTGTGTTTGGAGACCCTTTTGAGCTGTGTAAATCTTTAAAAGAACATGTTGTATTTGGATTTTTTAAATCATGGAAATGGGAAAGTGTTTTCAGTGCAGGCTATAGGGGAGATAATTACAGAACATTTTAGGAATCTAGATTCCCATTATGCTCCTACCTTAAGTCAGGTCAAGAAGTTTTTAGGCCCTCCTATAGCAAATGAACTTGATCCTGAGATTCTTAAAAGCATTAAGCAACCCTTCACCATGGCGAGATTAAATAGGTGGTTAATTCTCTAAAACCTAATGTAGCCCCAGGTTTAGATGGTCTTTTAATTTATTTTATAAAATGTTTCAGTCAGAAGTAGTGAATTGTTTGGTATTGGTCTTTAATTTCTTTTTGGAGAAGGAGGTGAGCTTAAAGTCCTTTTCTGAGGGGTTACAAATTTATATATTTAAGTCAGGAGATAAGGGGGAGTTTCAGAATTGTAGGCCAATCACATTGCTGAATTCTGATTATAAAATCCTTACGACTTCGATAAATAACAGACTGAAAGTTTTAGCCGAGGGAAGTTTTACGCAGGTGCAGCATTGTGGTATTCCTAATAGGAAAATTCAGTCAGTTCTGTGTCTTATTAGGGACATAATTGAGAAGGTGAATGATTTAGGGGAGAAAGGATACATATTAACGTTGGATTTAGAAAAGGTCTTCGATAGAGTTAGTCATTTTTTTTGTTTGCTACTTTAGATTTTTTTAAGGTCCCGATGGGGTTATTGAATCTAATTAAAGGGTTATATGTTTCTGCTCAGGTGTTCCCACTTATTAAAGGTGAATTGGGGAGAGGTTTCAGATTAAAATGTGGGGTACGACAGGGATGCCCATTAAGCCCTCTTCTTTATAACTTTTCTTTGGAACCATTATTGAGAATAGTAAGTTTGGCCCCAATGTGGCAGGGGGTGAGTATTCCTGGTACAAATTCTTTTATTACCATTCAGGCTTATGCAGATGATGTATGTCTGTTTTTTTCAAAATACTCACAAATAAAGGTGTTCTTTGCCATTTTTGAGACATATGCAAGTTTAGCTAATGCAAAGATTAATTTTAAAAAAACTAAAGGCTTATTATTGGGTATGTCCCATCAAGACTGTTTTCTTTAATTCAATTGTGATATCTTCAGAGCCTTTGACAATTCTTGGGGTAATTTTTGGACCCCAGAATCGTCCAGAGGAGAATTGGAAATTAGTTTTGGACAAAATTGAAGCTAAAGTTAATAGATGGAAAAGGTTTAAATTTGTTAAAATCAAAAGAATACAAGTTTTAAAACAATTTATCTTGCCAAGCTTACAGTATGTAGCTGTAATTTATCCCATACCAGCTCAATACGAGACTAGACTTTATAGTATCTGTTTCCAGTTGTTATGGGGCAACAGATTGAACCCGGTTAAAATAGGTTTTACTTATCTAGATAGGAAATGGGGAGGTTTGGGGATGGTAGATCCTGTGATTTTTTGTTTTTCATTATTTTTTTCCTTTTCATTAAAAGATGGCTTAAGTTTGGCAGGAGGTCAGGAGACCTTTTTTTTTAAAAATTTAATAAAGCGTTATCAAACAACCTGGTTGCATTGTGCACCCAAACTATCCCCACATTTATCTTTGCGAAATATTTTAAGCTCACTGCACAGAAATTATATAAATGGAAGGTAACCAAAATCAAATTACAAGGGTTCCTCGAGGACATTATATAAGGAGTTGATAACCTTGAATTATTGGTGGAGCCATGCTTTAAAAATTGTCCTATAGAGCGGAATGCTGATGTATTGGAACAACTAAATAATCCCAGGTTGCCAGTTTACATGTGGGAGACTCAATGGCTTATGATGTATGGAAAATTAAATGTCAGGGGAATGGCAAAATATAAAGCAAAGGAAGAGAGGTCATGTCCATATTTAGAATGTATTAACCAGGAGGAAACAATGGGACACTTCTTTCTACAGTGCTCAGTTCCGATTAAATTGTGGGAATATTTGGCAAAAGTATGGGATCTACCTTGGTTGGCTAACCTAAATTATGATATTTTGGTGATTGGGACTTTTCCCGCGTTTTTACAACGGTACGAGAAGGGTACTTTGCGAGGTTTTTTTTGCAAGTTTAAGGTATTGTCTATGGCAAACAAGATGCCAATGGGTATTATATCAAAGAGACCCACCGTACAAGGGTTTAGATGGTATGTGACTAATGTCTTGAATAAAGTTTTCATATCAGATTTACAATTGTATAATGTGAACAAAGTTAGGTTTTGGTGGAAGGGTTTTTCACATATTATTAAATATAAATAGTAGAACTGTTTTTTCCATCTAAAGCTTGATCCATTTCCTCTTTTTTAGTAGAGGTGTCAAGGGTGTTTGACGGTGGTGGGAATTAATTTTGTATTAAAGTAGGATTTCAAGAGGAAGGAGAGATTAGTATAGGAAAATTTGTATTTGAAGAATAAGAAGTCGTTGTTTGAATGTTTCTTTATCTTTAGTTTTCTATCTTTTAAGTAATGTGATAAGTTTCATCATGCTTTCCTTTTTTTTCAGGGCATTTATGAAAGGACTTTTTTGGGTTAGAAATGTGTGGTGCCAGGTTTAAGGTTTTTCTTGTTTCCAAAATTTTTGTATTTCAATGAGTTTGGTATTGTGCTATATCATGTATTATTTTTTGATGGAATTGTAATTATATGTTTATTACAATAAAATTGCCCCTACTCTTTTCGATAAGTGCCATGGGATCTTTAACATCCACCTGAACTACCACCAATCCAGGCAGATGGGCCTCGGTTTAATGTCTCATCCGAAAGAAGGCACCTCAGAAGTGCAGCACCCCTCTCATGCTGCACTACAGTGTCAGTACTGGGATATTAACCCAAAGCCAGATGTGGGAACTGAACCCACAGCCCTCCGATCTCCCGGCCTCAGAGGCGAGTGTGCTACCTACTGAGCCACTGACATTTAAAGGTACCTTTCAGTTTTTTTTTTATAATTAACAAAAAAAAAACAGCAGAAAATGTATTTTCTTTTCACTTTTTTGACAAACAAATGCTAATAACTTAAAAACGAAAAGTGATAGCATGGTACTGTGAGCACAAACATTGTTCAGCATAAAAAGATCTACAAATTGAGTGGTGTTTCATTTACAGATACCTTTTAGTTTTTTTATAATTGGCAAAAAATAACACAAAATCCAATTTTTTTTTCATTTTTTGCAACAAACAAATGTAAACAACTTTAAAACTGAAAAAAGAGAGACCCACAATTGTTGTATAAATTGAATATGACATGGCTGGCAGTGAGATAGTAGAAACATCTCCACTCAATGTCATTGAACTCTAGGTATCCCACTCGTGGCTTTGCCACTTGTGGGATATTGAGAATTCAATGGCAGCTCGTGGAGATATTTTTGCTATGCTATCTCACTCTCACCTATGTCATAACCTGTATATATATATATATATATATATATATATGCACAGTCGTGCCCCTATAGTTAGAGTTGAGTGGGTAGTTCAATGTTAAACTCAAAATTTTGTACGTTAATAACTTTGCAACCATTCAATGGATTTGCACAAAATTTGGTATGCCCTGTCCTGTGGGACAGGTCTTTTGATGTGTCAAGTTACGTTCCAGTTGGATGTGTGGACTCTGAGTTATGGAGAGGTGAAAAAAACATGTTTTTGCTCAGTGACTTTGCTGAGATTTTTCTTTGAATTTGTTGTGATAAACTGGCCTATGGTAGATGGAGAGGCAACACGCTGGGTTTAAAGTTCACAGAAGAAAATGTACTTTTATTGCTCCAAATGCAAGTTATTGCTCCAGAAAAACACAATCAGGCAGTTCAACTTCTCCAGCCTGGTCAGGTAACATAAAGGTTAACACAAAACAGTTCTTTCAGGCTGACTTGACAAAAGGAATCTTTGAATCACCTATGTGGGGCAGCAGTTTCTCAATATATAGTCTCAAACAAAACATAAATGGTTTGTGGGCCAGCAGTTTTGAATGCACAGTCTCAAATCAAACACAGACAGTTTTCCCTTTTAGCCTTATTCGTAGGCTGTTATTAGCAGTACATTCCACTCACTGTTTTTGGCCCAGCTGGCTAGGCTGATCCTTCACCTCAGGACTCTCTGCTCTAGAAATGGTCTCTTTCTCAGCAGCAGGTTTCAACTTCTTCCCAAAGGCTCTCTTCAATAATTAACCATTCTCCTTGGCTTTCTTCTCTGGTTCCTGTCTTACATTCCACCCTCCATCTTGCAGGGTTCTCTGCCTAGGAGTATATCCTCCCTGCAGCAGTTTCCAGCTTCTAACTGACTCCTTGCTGGATTCTCTCTGTCTTTTAGCAATCCCTCTAATTAGCAACACCTGGGGAGGTACCCCCCCTTGCTTGTTCATGTTGCATTCCCTACATTTCCTCAGCCTCAAGCAAGATGTTAACCTCTTGTTTCCCAGTGTAGTGTTTACACTGTCACACTTGTATACAGCCCAGAGGGTTTGGTTTTTGGGTTTGACATTTTCAGGACTACCCCACAGATGTGTCTTTTGCTAGTCTGGTGAAAAAATAATAAGCAGTTTTCAAGTTATAGCAATTAATGTTTTTTTTTTTCTGTTTCTGAGCATGTTCAGTAAGGACTTCAAGATAGCTGTATGAAATGAAGTAGGAATCCTGCTTCGTATGGGAAAATTCCTACTTCATATGGCCACCATCTTTTTTTTAGTTTTGCCTGAAAAATTCTAAATTGGGAACCTCACAAAATTATATTCTGGGGAGAAACCAATGCATGTAGCTTGTTTATTGGGACCCCTTATGTGGATTCTGCATTTTACTGCTCAAAAACTCTCCTTAAAATATGTTTTATTTAACATTTCACTTCTTTGTTCATATTGGTGTCATATGAAGTAGGATCCTACTTTATATGCTGAGATATGAAGTAGTATCCTAATTTGTGAGCCATATAAAGTAGAATCCTGCTTTGTATGCTGAGATATGAAGTAGGATCCTACATCGTGAGCCATAGGAAGTAGGCTCTTGCTTTGTATGCCAAGATACGAAGTAGGATCCTACTTTGAGAGCCTAAAGTGTAGAAATGTTAGAACTTATGTTGATATCTTGGCCATTTTCCTTTTTTTTTACCAAATTTTCAACACGGGCCTTTTGGGAGCCTACCTCATGAATACTGGTGCTGTCATTTCGTTACTCAGTCCCAAAAGGTGATTTTGTGGTCACTGCGTGAAATCACCTTTTATAACCAGTTAAATAAATGACAGTGTCAGTGCTCATGGGATGGGGTCCAAAAAATCCCATGTTGAACATTTGGTGCAAAAATACCAAAAAACACCTGAGTTATGTGCGGTCGTTGAAATTTCACTACACACGTGCGTAACTTGCAATTTTTAATATTTTCACTCCAAATTTTCAACATTGCCATTGTTTCACACCACCTCATGAACAGTACAACTGTCATTTTTCATATCCTGCCAGAAACATGTTTTCAATCCTGTGGTGCAGAATTTTATTTTTATTATTTATCTATTTATTTGGAAAAATGTTTCACCAGGAAAGACAACATAAGCTGTAAACAGCTTGTTTCCAGAAGCATCCTTGGGGTGGACAAGAGTAGGAACAACAAGCAAACACATAACAATACAAGTACAGTTACTAAAACAAAACAGTGTAGTACAATTACACAGCAGAAATAACCCAGACCAACCGGCCAGGGTAAACAAAACCATAGGCCCGATTCTGTAAACACACCTACAAATGTCACAACTTGTGACATGAGAGGAGTGCAGTTGCACCAAGGACCCTGTGCTTGATTCTGGAAGGCACAGGGTCCCCGCGGCTATCCTGTAGCTTGTGACATTCACACAGGTACGCCAAAGGAAGGGCGTGCCTGAGGGCATGTAAAACTGCAACCCAGGCGATAAGGCACAAGTGCCCCCAGCCCACATCCCAATGCCAGCTGCCTGTGAATGACAATTCCCATAAGAACAGTAAAATGCCCCATAACCCCTGATAATTCCTGTAATAATAGAGGAAAACCCTGTAATCCCTTGTGGTCCAGTGGCCTCCCAACCCGGTATTGCCAGACCACCCTGCACCCCCCACCCAGCCAATGACTGGCACAGCCCACTTCTCACCACTGCAGCCAGCCACTGAGCTGGGCTCAGTCTGAGATCGTGCTGCATGCGTGCTCAGGCGGGCTCAATCGATGGCTGACCACAGTGATGGAGTGAGCTGTGCCGGGCCGGCTGGGTAGAGAGAGTGCAGAGTAACATGCCTGGTGGTGGGGTGAGGTGCCACTGGACTACAAAGGATTATGGGGCTTTTCTATTATGATGGAATTACCAGGGATTACCAATCATTTATCCATTATTATAGAATTACCATTTACAAGCAGTGGCATGGAAGGATCGAGGGGGGCTGTGAGTACCCTGCAGGGCTATTTATCAACTGGGGATTAGGGGTGCTGTAGCCCTGTGGGGAATTCTGGTATTGGGGGTGCGACAGAAGTATCCACGAGGGCTTTCATGTTTTGGGGTAAGGGTGGTGTTGTGGGGGCCAGGTGGCATACCATGGGAGGGATGGGTGGGCTGCACATGCAGGAAACCTCTGGTGCATAAGTAAAGTTACACCAGCTATATACTGGTGTAACTTACATTGATAATATTCCCCAAGGGTTGTTGTAGAATAGGGCCCTGGGGGATTTTGTTGCTGCACTTCCAGAATAGGGTGCAACTGCTGCAGTAAACCCTCTAGCACAATGTCGCAGGGGATTTAAGGTGTGACTGATGGTGTAAGTCCACTTTGGTGCAAGCAACCTGCGGCATGCCACAGGCTGCTTTGCACAATACCCTATCTCACAACTGTGGTGTAACTTGCTACTTGCACAATTTTTTGTGGTGCAAGTCAAGTTACACTAGATGTAACCTTTTGAGAATCAGGGCCCATATACAGACATAGCATACATTGCAACAACCCAAAAGCAGGTGATCCAGTAGGGTAAAGGTTAGAGGATGGATAACACATTTGAAGTGCTAGAAGTAGTAGGTTGAGCACAAGATTCAAAGTGCGATTATATACCCAAGGAAGGGCAGTTATAAGACAAATGGGGAAGTGGACGGGCGAGGAGTAGAGGGTGGGCGATGGAAGAGGGGGAGAGAGAGGGACAGGTAAGATCTATACCCATTCAGGTTGCTGAGAAACCTACAAGGGGGTTAGGACCAGGCAGAAAGGGAGGGGAGAGAAATGGAGTGGGGTGGTAAAGAAGAGAGGGGCAGGGGAACAGGAGGGGAGGAAGGGGATAAGGAAGAAGGAAGGTGGGTGATTTATTTGAAAGAGATTTGAAAGCACGTATGCTGCGTGAAATCACCTTTTGGGACTAATTAATGAAATGACAGTGCCAGTGTTCATGAGGTGGGGTCTCCACAATGCCATGATGAAAATTTGGTGAAAAAATTCCTAAAAATGCTTGAGTTATGTGTGTCCATTGACTTTATTAAATGCATGCGCATAACTTTCATACTTTTCAATATTCTGACATCAAATTTTCAATATAGCCATTTTTTCACACCATCTCATGAACAGTACAGCTATCATTTTTCACATCCTGCCCAAACTGTGTTTTCACACCCATGGCACAGAATGGCGTTGCAGTTGCGCATTATTAAGTTTTGCCTTGCATTTCACAATTTCACTGTACATGCGGTGGAGTAATAAGATGGCTATGCTGACAATTTGGTCACTGTTTTTGACACATGGAAGTGCAGGGCTCTACATACATACAATATGTGCATCTATAGAGGGGTTGGAGCGCATGGTCTTCCCACAGTAAAACAAAGACACTATTGTACTATCTCAAAAAGTAAGGAAATTCATTGCAAAAAACTCCATTAATGCATCAGTTAGGGTTTCTATTACAGAGACAAAAGTATGGAATTTCAGTGTTAGGATTCCTACCCATACCACCCCAACCCACCCTCCACTCTCCACACACCAACAGGCGGCAGGGTGTGCCTTGGGGTCATCCTCCCTCTCACCCCATTCCATGTGTAAGGAAGCTGAGATGGTACAGTTTAGGAGAATGGGGTGAGAGACAACCCCAAGGCACAACCCTGACACCTGTTGATGTGTGGAGGGTGGGGTGGGTAGTAGGTAAGAACCCTGACACTGAATTTCCATACTTTTTCTCTGTAATAGGAACCCTAACTGATGCATTAATGGAGGTTTTTTTGCAATGAATATAATGAATATATATATATATATATATATATATATATATTTATATATTAGTCATCAATTTGTGATGTACTTACAGAATTGTACACAGGATCATCCTGAGAACAAGTTCTTTGAACCTAATGATGCTGTAAGCCAACTTCCTGTATTAAAATAAACCTTTTACTATTACTACTACTATATA
This sequence comes from Neoceratodus forsteri, assembly GCA_016271365.2. NCBI lineage: Eukaryota > Metazoa > Chordata > Ceratodontiformes > Ceratodontidae > Neoceratodus > Neoceratodus forsteri. Next base: position 958,858,240 of record CM057455.1, read on the forward strand.
TATATATGTATATATGTATATACATACTGCTACAAAGGGCACATTTCTTATGTATATTTTGGAGAATCTACAAAGGAGACCAATTAAGGTGGGGTTAACATCAGCCTTAGGCCTTGAATATAAAGCCCCTTCTTGTGGGCTGGAGGTAGGAAGAACTTCATTATACTATTTGTGTACTGTGTTATGTAATTCTATTCCTCCTGCTTTGAGGCAGGTCAGTAGAACAATTTGCCTGACTTCCATCAATTAGTGGTATGTAAATCAGACAATGCTCTCATTACCCTGCTGCCATAAGCTTGGCATAGGCTAATTAAGAGTGCATGTAAGTTTACAAGGGTTAATAGCAGTACTCTAACCTCTGCAGCACCCCTGGAGCATATATACTTTTATGTACTCTGAACCCTCTCCAATTGTATTTCCTCTATTCATATCGGTGCCCCTTTTGAGTTTAATCCATGCTAAAATTATAGGGTTTAGTAACAGTGGCTTGAGCAATGTTTATACTGTATTATATTTATTATATTGTATGTACCTTTATGTAATCACTATGTTTTGATAACCTGTATCCCTTGTTATATGTATGTCTGTGTAACTTGAAGTGTTATGGGACCTCACTATCTCTGTTCATAATTATGATATGAATAAAAATGTTTTACCACTACTACTGGAGTAAGGTGTCCATGACCTTGCGGAAGGCCCTTGATATAGATAACTGGCTGACACCAGTGACATCCCCAGCAACCCTCTGGAAGAACTCTGTGGCATAGTATGACAGGGAACACTGCACCTTTATTTCAATGGACATGGCACGTGACCTATGTGTTTTAGGTTCCAGCTGTTTCTGGAGCATGTGGCAGAGGTCAGAAATCATGTCATGGTCCAGGCAGAAGTGCTTCATGCTCTGTGTATTATGGAGCTGAGCAACAATGACATGTGACCTAAATATAAGTGGCTTGGGGCATCTCCTCATAGCCCTTTCCAGCTCCAGCTCACTCTCCCAAAGAAGAACATTCATGAGTAGCCCAGGGCACATCCTGTGACCCTGTGTAGACACAGTATTTCTTGTACAGACAGCTACATCTTACTGTACACTGTGTTCTCTACCATATTCAGCAGCTGCTGCCACAGCTGCAGGTCCTCCTCTAACAGGTCTGTGACCCAGCATGCCTGTGGGGTCATGCACGGCGGTGGGCATCAATGCCCTCTGTACCAATCTGAGTTTTGACACAATGACAGCTACCGCTCAGATGCATTCAAGCACAATGGCACAAGTGGTGGGGGCATCATGGGTTATACCCATGTCTGCTGTGGAGGGTGTCCTCCACAGCATACTCCACAACCCTGAGTGGGGACCATATGGCTGGTAACAGAGATGGGGGAGGTAAGTGAATGTGTTCTTACCTTACTGTGTGCCACTGTCATGTCCATGTCCCACAGGTACAGGCCTTATGGTGTATTTGTGGTGCGTGTACCTGTTAGATGTTATACGCCCAACAATGGTGGTATTCATCCACCATGGGTGCCTTTGTGTGGTGTGACCTGTGTGGTGCACCTACTGTTGGTGTCTATGAATATCACAGGTGTTGTGTGCTGTGTTACTAACTCATTCCACAGCCCTTGTGTCTCTGCAGGACTTTCATGGGCAGCCAGACAGTATACTGCAGTGGAGGTGTATGCCCCTGTACCTTCCCTTCGTTCTGTCATGGAGGGTACACTCCTAGGGTGTGCAATATATGGATCAGGTGGGGGAGCCATGAGCCATAGTGGAGCCCTCCAAGGCATGTACAACTGTTGTCCATGTTGCATATGTGTGTGTGCTGTTCACAACTTTGCCCTGTTATATCCCCATCACTCATGGCTGTCCTCTTTGTTTCTCTTCCAGGGATATCATAGACCACTTCATTGTTTGGTGCTAGAGTTGCAGTGGTACCCCACCAAAATGCCAGCTGAAACCAGTGGGGATTCCGTGGACCCTGATGAATGAAGGGGGGTGCCTGTGTTGATGGAGGATGGATCTGGCCTGTGGGGCCCATGATTTGTTTACTGAATAAACATTTATTTTCATAGATACACTGGTGTCCTCCTCATTCCTTATTCCTGGCAGTGGTGTGTGTCCACCATCCAGGTCTGTGGGCTTGGGCTCCCTGCATTACATATGTCTGCTGTCAGCCCTCTTCACCTGGCACTGTCTGTGGGGGATGTACCTGGGTGTGCCACAGTGGGTACAGTGTCCCTGCATCAATCTCTTTGGTCTGTGCAATACCCAGGCCAGTGGCGTGCATTGGTGTTACCCACAGTGGGGCAGCCATTTGGGGCATAGGGTGTCTCAGTGTTCTTCACTGTGCTTGCTATGTGTAGCAGTAGCCTGCTTTGCTTCTGTCCAGTGTCTGCCCATGGTCTGCACACTTGTGTTGGTGGCCATGTCCCTGACTTTGGGGCTGCAGACATGGGTCCCATGGTTTCCATTTTACAGGCCTTCCCTGCATTCAGGGGGCATTGTCTGGGCACATGGGCTTTGGGGGGAACTGACTACACCCTCCTATGGGTCCAGGAATCTCTGTGTGTACATCACACATTTCCCATGACTGCCTCTGTGGTGTTCCTCAGTGTTTTTCGGCAGGTGGTGTGCAATACTATGGATTTCATATTTTGTCTCTGTGTCTGTATGTTGCATTGTTTTACCAGCTGTCCTGCATATTCCCTGTTGCCAGTGTATGCCATGTCCACCACAGGGTGACCTGATGTGTGTTGCCCTGCATCCTGCATGCCATGGGGTGCCCATGCAACAGGTTCTGCATGGTGCTGTGCCCCTAGAGTCATGCACATTGGCAGTTCCATGCTGCACCCTGTGTGACTGTGTTATGTGGCTGTAGTTTACGGCTGCCCTCCACCTCATGAGTGACATAGTGCACATGGCACATTTGTACAGTGCTGCGTGGACAACACTATACTGACAAGCCTTCCCCCAGCATGCATATACTGTGTCCTGTGCATAGCTACGTGTATGCCCTCCCTGCAACAGGTGCATTGTCATTCATGAATGCTGCCTTGGTATGCTGTGAGCAGTATAACACCGTATACTATTGTGCATGTCACTTTTGTGCTGCACATCAGTAAGCTTACTTTCATGCATAAGACCCATTATACCACAAGGGCATAGCCCAGGGTATTTTGGCATTCCAGCTAAGGGGCTTGGAGTATTTCATCAACATGTGTCTGGTGTGTTTACCACATGGGAAAATGTTAGGTTTTAGGTTCTCTCTGGTGAGATAATGGCTATTGTGTCAGGGAGTTCTCCCTGTGCCATCTTCACAGAAATCCAGCATGGAGGGTGTGTGGTTAGGCTTGGTCTATAACAGCAGACTCCCCGACTGAGAAGAACAAAGTACTGCATGGATTTTAAGTTAGGGAGACCGAAGCCCCCCTTTGCTCTAGTGGAGTTGTAAAGTGGACATCTTAATTTTGGGAACCTTTCCCTCTGAGATAAAGGAGGACAGCTTTGATGATTATGTTTTGAAGACTGAACCCATGAATTGCAGTGGCAGATTAGAGAGGACATGGTGACATTTGGGGAGAGTAATTAGTTTAAGTGCGTTCACTCTCCCCCCAGTGGATAGTAAGAGGTTACTCCATCACTGGGTGTCTGCATCTACTTTGTCCAACATGACTCTTGGGTTGGCAACAATTATGACCTGGATTTTGAAACTCCAGTGTCACTCTTATGTTTCGGAGGGTACTGAGAAGGGGGTTGGGTGGGGGTATATATCTAATTTAAAAAAATCAGCAGTCACAGTAGAACCACGGCACAGTCTGCCATGACCAAGATGGCTGCAGCACTGTACTGCGCATGTGCTAGTAGTCGTGCATGCATTGTGGAGTGTGGTGGCCATCTTGGGCATGGCGGAGTGTGCCGTGTTCCGCTGTGACCACAGATTTCCTTTTTTTTTATTAGACAGATCCCTCCACTTAGCCCCCCAGTCCCCCCCAAAACATAAGAATGACACTGGGGGTGCTCAATCCCCCAGTGCTGTGATTAGGAAGCCCCTGATTTTTTTTTTAAGTAAAAAATGGTATAGTACGACTGGTAATGGGAACAATGAGTGGAGTGCTCCATGGACGCAGAGGGGACTGTGGTGCAGCTCCAACAGGTTGTTCAGTCAGAAAGAATAAAAGGAATGTTGTCTTTTTTTGATAGCAAGAGGACTACAGAGCTCCACCCACTGAAGCCCTAAAAAGGGAAAGAAGTTGAGTCCTACTAACTATAGATCAATAAATCTGACCTCATCCCTGGGTGAGATCATGGAGGCCATGATCAAAGAAAGATTGGAAGAAGACATAAAAACAAAAAACTTAATTGACATTAACCAATATGAGTTCAAGAAAAATAGATTGTGTGCAACGAATACTCAGTTTTTTATGAACAGGATGGTCAGTCAGTCATTAAGCAGAAATGAACTATTTGATATCAAATACTTAGACTTGCAAAAAGTCTTTGACAAGGTTCCACACTCTACATTAGTCATGAAGCTTCACAGGATGGGTCTAGATGCTAAACTTGTAACCTGGATTTTGGCTTCGTTAGATGATAGAACACAAATGGTAAGAGTCAGGTGTAATTTATCACAACCCAGCAGGATGACTAGCAGAGTTACATGGGGACCCCATGCTGGGTCTGGTGCTATTTAAGCTAGTTATCTCAGATATGAAAGAACATGTCAAAAATTGGCTGGTGAAGATTGCAGATGACACTAAGCTAGGGGGCCATAGTCAGCACAGAAGATCAAATACACAATCTGGAAAAAGATCTCAAAACCATAGAACAGTGGGCTAAGATAAATGGTATGGCTTTTAACCAGGAGAAATGTATTGTCATGCACTGGGGATTTTACAACAGAAATCATATAATCTAAATGTTTATTTATTAAAAGAAATAGAAAATGAAAATTATTTTGGCATACTGATTCAAAATAAACCAAGGTCCCATTTGTTTGGATTGGTGGTAGTTGAGGTGGATGTAAAAGATCCCATGGCACTTATCGAAAAGAGTAGGGGAAAGTTTTATTACAACACAAAATCGTATGACCCAAAAAAATACAATGCAATACAATACAATACATAGATACATAGACAGTGTCGGCAGATAAGGGCCTATGGCCCACCCAGTCTGCCCATTTGAGCTTGTAAGTTCAGTTTGTTTTCCTAGAAGTCTGTTGCCCCTTACCCCTGACCTCCAGAATTCCTTTATGTCTATCCCATGCATTCTTAAATCCTGTGATTGTTTCAGCCCCCAGCACTTCCTCTGGCAGGGTGTTCCACTTGTCCACCACCCGTTCTGTGAAGAAATTCTTTCTCATGTTTCCTCTGAATCGTCCTCCCTCCAACGTCATCCCATGCCCTCTAGTCCTGGAACATCTTTTTCGCTTAAAAATAGTGTTTTCCTGCACCCTGTTCCTCCCTGTAAGATACTTGTATGTCTCTATCATATCCCCTCTCTCCCTCCTCTCCTCCAGGGAGTACTTGTTCAGTTCCTTCAACCTGTCTTCATAGGACTTGTAATGCAATCCATGCACCATCTTTGTTGCCCTCCTCTGAACCTTCTCTACCCTGTCTATGTCCTTACATAGGCATGGTCTCCAGAACTGTACACTGTACTCCAGGTGGGGCCTCCTAGTGTCTTGTATAGCGGAATTATGACCTCCCTTTTCCTGCTGGTGTTGCCCCTGCCTATACATCCCAGCATCCTATTTTGCTTTACCTGCTGCCTTGTCACACTGTTTCCCTACCTTGAGGTCATCAGAGATGACAACCCCAAGATCCCTTTCCTGCTTGGTGCATGCTATATCCTCACCCCCCAACTGATATATTGTGCCAGGGTTTTTGTGCCCCATATGCATTATCTTGCACTTCTTTGCATTGAATTTCAACTGCCAAACCCCTGACCATTCTTCAAGTTTCTGCAGGTCACTTCTCTTGCTGTCTACACCCTCTGGTGTGTCTACTCTGTTACAGAGCTTTGTGTCATCAGCGAACAGTGAGATTCTGCCTTCTAGGTCCTGCGCAATGTCACTGATGAAGATGTTGAATAGGACCAGTCCCAGCACTGATCCCTGTGGTACCCACTGGTCACTCTTCCCTCTGTGGAGTGACAGCCATTTACCACCACCCTCTGTGTCCTGCCACCCAGACAGTTACCTACCCACCACACTACTGTCCTGCCCACACCCATATTCCCCAGTTTGTGTAGTCTTCTATGTGGCACAGTGTCAAAGGCCTTGCTGAAGTCCAGATAGCCATGTCCACTGCCCTCCCTGATCCACCTCCCTAGTCACCCAGTCAAAAAATTCAATGAGGTTGGTCTGACATGACCTCCCCTGGTGAAACCATGCTGTCTTGGGTCCTGTAGTCCATTGACAACCAGATGTTCCACCAATCTTCCTTCAGTAGTGCTTCCATGAACTTCCCACTACCGAGATGAGGCTGACTGGTCTGTAGTTCCCTGCTTCCTCTTTGTTTCCACTTTTGTATAAGGGGACTACATCTGCTGTCCTCCAGTCTTTGGGTACCTCCCCTGTTTCCAGTGATCGGCTAAACAGGATAGCCAGAGGTTCAGCCACCACCTCTCTTAGTTCTTTAAGGACCCTGGGGTGCACCCCATCTGGCCCCATTGCTTTATCAACTCTTATTACTTCCAGTTCCTTTAGGACCCTTTCTCTTGTAAAAGGACTTGATACAAGACTCAATACAAGAAAAAAATCCATACAAAGTATAATATAAACAATAAAGCAGAGAAAGGAAAAAAAGAAGGTAAAAAAATTGAAATATCACTTAAAGATCATGTAACAGCAGCATCAGAATCAGTGATCCACGGGATAGCAGTCCAAAGTTCTAGTAACACATCCTGATGTAAGGAGGAAGCTTCAGAAATACAAATGGACTGGAGAGCCTTCACTATTTTACGTTCAAGGTCAAAAAATGTATAGTCCTTTTGCTGCAAAGTAAACAAACAATGTGCCATCCAAATATTCCACTTAATCACTATATACATAAGATTCAAAGTATCCCTATACCAGGCATTCCATTGTGAGGAAAATTCACCGTACACAGGGTTAGAGTAGGACACATACTGAAACAATGGAACTTCCCATGTTAGTGCTAAGAAGGACCACCAAGCTTGAATAAAAGAGCAGTCTAGGAATAAATGAGAAATAGTTTCTGGAACCGCAATGCACAAAGGCCTAGAACAAAAATGGTCCTGTAACTGCTTATGTTTATGATTAGCTTTAATATTGATATGTTCATGACATGAGAGCCAATGAAAATCCCATATATGCACCAGAACTCTTTTACATTTCAGAAGGGGCAAAAGCGAAGGGAGATACTGGAGAGGACATTTTTCAAAAGGCTGCTGCACACTACAGACAGCCAAGAGTAAATTTTTATACAACAATTTATGAGAAGGGGGTAACACCATTTGGGTAGTAATTTTCCATTGTTTCAGATGCAAGAACACATGTTTCACATAATGCGGTACTCCAATAGACAGTCCAAGTACAGACAATGAGTTACTCTCCCATAGATGAAACCAAGCATTACAAGAGTCATAAAACCAAGGTTCCCACACCTTTGTGCATTAATCAGTAATGGTCTCAGATTAGCAGTGAAAAAAAATGCTTGCAAAAAACAAAAGAGGATTTACCATAAGTAAACCACCATCAGTGATGGGTAGATACATAACATTCCATCTAATAGGGTTCAATCTGCTCCCCCAAAAAGCCTGAAAAAAGGCCCAAAACACGTGTTTCCAAAACCTTAGGAATAGGAAAAACATAACTTAAATATAAGAAAGTTGGTATCAAATAAGATTTTATCATGAAAACACACTTCTTCTTCCCCATGTGTCCCCTATTCCAGTAAGCTACTTTGTTAGTACCAAGTGCTAATATTTCCTCCCAATTCACAACGTCAGACTCAGGAACCCCGAACACTATACCCAATATTTTAATAGGGCCTACAATTAAAGATAAAGGACCAATATACCCTAAACGTATCTGGGAAAGACCCATACTCCTAATCATACTTTTCTCATAATTTAAAGCCGCACCTGAAAGTTCCCCAAAATCAGTACAAACAGCAAGAGAGTCAATCAATCAAGTCTTTATTTAACCAGGCATTCATCGTTGAGCAGAAGCTCATTTGCAAGATGGTCCTGGGTGGAGCATGAACAATTGTATATACAGGTCAACACAGGTATTTACAAGACAATACAGATAATACTCTTTACAGAGAGGAAGAAAAAGAAGTTCATATGTACATAGAATTATACAGATATTGTACAGATTACACGGTATTTACATACATAGAAGTGTCTATAGGAAGATAAAGCAGGTTACCTAAGGTTGCAGGAGGAAGTAAGAAGAAAAAAAATAAAAATAAAAATATACACCAGGTAGAGGTGAAGGTAGGGGGGAAGGGAGGGAGGTAGGGGGAGAAAGGCAAGGAGGGCACGGTGCACAGTGAGGAGTTGGTAAAACAGGATGTAGAGAAGGTGGATGGAGAAAAGGAGTATGTGTGAGCCCCGGGATTGAATGCTATAAAGTATGGGGCATGGTAGGATGTCACAATCCAGGGTAGAGAGCTCCTATCTGAGGTTGGGAAAGGAAGAATAAGGGGATGGACGGGCCTAGTGTTGATAAGACGGGGGATAAGAGAGAGAACAATTAGGCTGATGAGGAGTAAGCTGGGTGGGGTCAGTACTTTAAATTGGGTCTAGGCATGGCTATATACCAGTGCAGACACCGGTACTGGGTCTGAGTGGGTGAAGCAGTTACATACTTCTCTGATTGTACGGAAATAAAGCATCTTGAAGGCATTTATACCGATTAGAGTGCTTAATTTGAGGGTTTTTAGTAGATCGTTCCATAAGGTAGGTAGCACAAAGCTTATGGCTGCCCTGCCGAAGCGGGATTTTACTTTGTGTACTTTAAGTGTAATAGCTGAGTAACTTCTTAACGCGTATTTCCCAATTATACTCAGGGGACGACAGCAGGAGATATAGTAAGGCAGCTTATTAGAGATGGCGCTATAGGTCCAGAGAGTGGCATTTCTGTGGTGCCTGAACTTTAGTGATGTCCACCCCACTGCTGCATATAGAGTGCAGTGATGCGTGTCGAAGGGGAGTCCCATTATAAACCTCAGTGCTCGATGGTAGAGTGTGTCCAGTTTAGCCATGTAAGAGTTGGGGCATTGGCTGTAGAGGAAATCAGCGTAATCAACCAATGATAGGAAAATGGATTGGACCAGTTGTTTCTTGGTATCTCTGGTGAGAAATTGGTTGATTCTAAAAAACAGTCCAAGTGGGTCACAGAAGCTGCATCTGCCATCAAAAAACACACAACATCAGCATATGCAATAGCTTTATACGGGGCTACAAGGGTTGGACCAGAAATAGCCATAATATGAGGGTGGAAGTTCAAACACCTCAATAAAACATCAAGAAAAAAGTCATAGAGAAGTGGGCTTAAAGGACAGCCTTGACGAATGCCTCTCCCAATTGGTATCAAAGGGCCTACCCAACCATTAACAAGAGGAACAACAATAGCCATCCAATATAGGGCACAGATCCACTGTACCATGCCCAAGGGCACATGTAGAAAACGCAAAGCTTCCCATAGAAAATTATGTCTAACCAAATCAAAAGCCACTCTTTGATCTACAGAAACAATATTGGCAGAAACATTATTAGCAAATCCATAAGAAAATAATTCCCTAAGCAAAATTAAGTGATCTGATGATATTCATCTGTTGGGAATAGAACAGGATTGTGCTGGATGAATCACTACTTCAGCAATTAACAACAATCTTTTAGTTAATATTTTCATAAGTAACTTAAAATCAGTATTCAATATACATAAAGGACCCCAATTTTTGATCAAACTAATATCACCCATATATATATATATATATATATATATATATATATATATATATATATATAATATATCAGAGAATCCTTTGTAACATATAGAGGAATCATTTCCGTAGACAGAAAGGAATTAAAAACAGAAGTGAGTTCTGGCACCAGGTACTCTCCCAGAAACTTATAAAGAGCATTTGGAAGACCATCTGGTCCAGGGGACTTATTAGTCAGCAAAGAATTAATAGCAAGGATTAGTTCTTGTTCAGAAATTTTGGCACAGGCCTGATCTAGACATGCCTGTGAGGTAACTGGCACATCTAGACCAGAAAAAAAAGAGCTAAATCACCAGCAACATCTGGAAGAGGAGGAAAAAGATCTAAGGAATATTCTGTCACAAGCCTGCATATTTCAGGCTGAGTGCTATGAAGGCAGCCCTGCTGATCAGCAAGAACCGACATAGATTTCTGGGCTATCCTGTGAGAATTACTTTCAAATGGACAAATCACAAATTTCTTACCCTGCACCCCAAACTTATGTTGATGATACAATTGACGGAACTGCCAAGAATGATAATGCAACATATCAGCCTGTATATTATGTATCTGCTGAGAGAGATTCTGACCAGTCGTAGCTGTTATAGTCAATAAGGACTGCAACTGCACCAGCAGCTGTAAATATTGAAGATATTCCTGATTACACTTTTTACGACCATAATGTTTCAAAAAGGCCACCATACGGTGTTTTGTATCTGCCCACCACTGAATAGGGTCATCATAGCAAATAAAAACAGACTTACGAACTTGCAAAAAATATCCAAAAAGAGTGTTTAAACTCTAAATTTTGTAACATGGAAGTGTTAAACTTCCAAATCCTTGGTCATTTGCATAAAGGCACATGTAACCCCACACCAACAGAGAGCAATTTGTGGTCAGAAAAAGCTACTGGTTGCACCGTAGCAGAATAAAAGGGAAGTGTTTGGAACAGAAAAGCAAAATCAATTTGAGTCGCTAATTTACCTTTCTGAAAGGTGGGAATATGCTGTTTTGTGAAAGTGAAGTATGCATCACATAGACATGCAGTACGCACCAACTTAACTAATTCTTGAGAATCATGAAACAATTTTTGGGTTGTAGAAAAAAGGCTTCTATCATGAATACTCAAACCACAGTTAAAATCACCAGAACAAATAATTTGGAGAGAAGAGTGTAAATAAGGTCGAACCAAAGTAAGCAACTCAATACAAGCGGTTTTTGTTTGAGGGGCATATATATTAATGACTCTGTATGAAGAGGGCCCTACAACAAAATCTAAAGCCAATACTCGTCCTGGAGAAATATCATGCAATTTAAGCAAATGAAAACCAGGCATATTAATCAAAATACCCAAACCAGAGCACTTGTCCTGGCCTATAGACCAAAATGCAAGCCCTAGAAGCCAATCTTTTTGTGCTTGGTGTATCTCCATAGTCGTATGAAACCTAGCGTCTTGTAATAAAAAAATACCAAAAGGAAGTAAACGTGAAAAAGAGAACACCAACTGATGTTTTTGCAAACACTTAACACTATTCACATTAAGCGTGTGACAGAGGAAATATTGCATCATAAAACAAAAGACGGATATAAAGAACAACAATTTAAGCTTTCTTCTTACCTACTACTGTTTTCCCTTTTAATTTAACTCTGGCCTTACGCTTCTGGGGTACACCAGTACCAATCTACAATTCAGAATCAGAAGTATCTTCAGGATGAGAAGAGGTGATGGACAAGGAGTCAGACTGTCTGTCAACATCATCTGAGATGTCTTGCAGGAGTTCATATTGATTGGATACCGGGATTTGAGAGGATCTCAAAGCTTTAGTGGGGGAGGTAACCTGTGGAAGATTCCTGGAGGACCATCTGCGAGTAGAGACAGCTGGAACTATAGGGGGAGGCATATGCTTAGCAGTTAAACAAGCGTCTGAGACAGAGACAGGCACACTGTCTGACTCAAGATTCAGCTTTGTCTGTTCTGAAGAAATCACAGAGGGGAGGACCACTGAAGGGGAGGCAATATCTACTTCAACCCTTAAAGATTCTACAGACTCAGGCTGAACCGGCTTATTTCTAGTTTGGATTCAAGCCTTCTGTGCCCGAGTAATAATAAAATGTTGATCAACCCCGTCCTCATGATACTCTTAATTATGAGCAGCCCACTGACAATTTTGGAAGGTGTGCCCAACCTCCTCTCAAAGGTTACACTTACATTTATTTAGACAGTGGGCCTCAACGTGCCCAAGGTCACCACAAACATTGCATTTAACTTTGTCACAGACACTGCTAAGATGGGAGGGATCCCCACACCTATATCAGGCCTTAGATTGACCTGGGTAAAAAAGAACCCCCCCCCCAATCACGACCAATAAAAAAAGAGTTAGGTAAATGTATAGTACCAGATTCAGCAGTATGTAACAAAACTTTAACCTTCCACCCCCCAGTCCAAATGTTTTCAGTATCTAAGATAGCATCAGGCTGACCAATGACAGTACAGCATTGTTTTAGCCAGTACAAAACATCAGACATATCAACACCTTCATTTCGAAATAAAATAGTTATGGTCTTATAGGCTGGTTTGGTCAAAGGAATAGCCACAAAAGGGGTCCATAAGGCTGACTGTTTTAATTCTTGGTATTTAGCCCAGAAATGGTCCAGACCACGAGAGGTCTGAAAACTCACATCAAATGTGGATTCACCAGAAATATGAATTAGAGCGTAGATTTCATGGGAGAAAAATTTAAGAGAGTCTTTGAGAAGCTTGCGTGTGACATAGACCCGATCAGGGGGTTCAGGTAATCCTCCCACGTAGGACAGTCGAACGGCATTATGTCATTTTGCAGCCAATACAGGAAACTTCAACAGTGAAGAAAAAGTACGACCTTGACCATCTCCTGCAGGGCGTTGCAGCTGCGGTCCTGCTATAGTTGTCTCATGTAAAGGAGCAGAAGTAGAAGGCAGTGGTGTTTTAGGGAGCTAAAGAACAGGGTGCTGCATCAATTTCAAGTCCTGAGTTAATAAAAGGGGATCTGAAGTGGGCACAGCACTACAGACCGCAGGCTGCAGTCCAGGGAAATCCTCAGGTAGGGGAGAGCTGATCAGGGAAGAGCCTGAGATCCACCACCCACCCGCCGATTCCTGAACCCAGCCAGCTCCTGTCAAAGCAGTTTCAACAGACCAGGTAGGCAAATGAGAAGAAACAGCAGCTTGTGTGGAAATAGATTTAATCAAAGGCAAGTCAACAATAGGTGTACTCATGGTAGAGGAATGTGTAACAGGAACATTAACTCCAGGCAGCTCCTGAGACAGAGTCTCAGTAGCATGCAAGATCTCCTCCACTCCCTCATGCTGTACACAAACCTCCTTAGCAACAATACTAGACTAACGGGCGCGCAGCAGCCAAAGTTCTTGCTGCAGTGTCATTCTGGTAACTGCATATTTGCGTTCCTCCATGGCTATTCTTCTGCGTAGCTTGTTCTCTGCCTGTATAGTATGTTCAGGAGCAGATGAAGGAGAATCCTCCCCTTTACTCAGGTCAGAATCAATCAGTACAGAGTCAGCCTTCAACAACATCTCCTCAGGTTCTGACACAGCAGCTGCCTGCTGCAAAGTTAAGTCAGAAATTTCTTCATCCCGTAATGCATCATTACCAATTTCCACAGTAGTCTCCAACAAGACAGAGGTGGGAGCCGAGACCAAGTCACCCACCTTCATAGCTTCCTCTATAGCTACCTCAGCAGCGGCCACCATCTTGGACAGAGGTTCCCCCACAGGAAAGTAGGGGAATTTCCCCGGTGTCCTGGCCAAATTTCCCTCATTCACTAAAAATACCACCAACAGCTTAATCTGGTTCAAGGTCAGTTGGCATTCATCTGTATCCCCCTCCCCTGGGTTGTGCCTGAAAATAGGCAGAATTTGTCTAGTGCACTTACCCAGTCAACAAAAACTAAAATAAAATAAAAAATAAAATGAACTCACTTTCAGGAATCACTGCAACAAGGTATTTAGGACAGCAAATAACATTCTGGGGTGTATTAGAAAGGCCTTTGTGTCTAGAGACAACAAGCATTTGTCAATGCCGAATGTTTTTGCACTGGCATTGGCAGTGGCAGTGGCAGAGCTAGAGATGCATAGCACTGTGATTTTTTTAATGTGTCCCAAAAGGTGATTTTGCACAGCGAGCACGCCATTGTGACCCACAGCTGCGAAAGCGCGTTTTGGGCAGGCTGTGAAAAATGACAGTTGGACTGTTGATAAGGAGGTGTGTACAAATACCAGTGGTGAAAATGTGGCATGAAAATATTGCAGACTGATGAAGTTACAAGGGTGCATGGAACCTATGCAATGCACGCTTACAACACAGTCATTGTATGGACTTTCGGCACCAAATTTTCAACATAGGCATTTTAGGACCTCTGCTTATGAATAGTGTCACCGTCATTTCCTCAAACTGTCCCAAAAACTGATTTCGCACAGCGACCATGCCATTCTGCGCCGGACGTGCAAAAACACATTTCAGCTAGCTGTATTGTTCATAAGGAGGTATGGAAAAATGCCAATGATGAACAGCTGGAGTGAAACTATTATAAATTCACAAAGTCACGAGCGTGCATGCAAACTGCTCAACACACGCTCATAAAACACTAATTTTATTGACTTTCATTCCCAAATTTTCAACATAGGCATTTTAGGACATCTGCTAATGCACAGTGTCACTGCCATTTTCATAATGTGTCTTGAACACAGGCTTTCTATTGCAACCGCACTATTCTGCGCCAGAACTGTGAAAACAGATTTTGGTCAGGATGTGAAAAAATGACAGCTGTACTGTTCATTAGGAGGTGCAGAACAATGGCACTACTGAAAATCTGGAGTGAAAATATGATAAGTTTGCGAACTTATGAGAGTGCATGCAAACTACTTAACCTGCACTTATAACACAGTCATTTTATGGAATATTGTCTCCAAATTTTCAACACAAGCATTTTAGGACCTCTGCTCATGAACAGTGTCACTGTCATTTTTGTAATGTGTCCCAAACACTGATTTCGCACAGCAACTGTGCTCTTCCACACCAGAAGTGCGAAAACACATTTCGGCCAGGATGTAAAAAATCACAGCAGTACGGTTCACAAGAAGATGTGGTAAAATGCCAATGTTGAGAATCTGGAGGGAAAATATTGTGAATTTGCTAAATTACGAGCGTACATAGCAACTGCGCAATGCACGCTCGTAAAACAGTCATTTTTTTGATTTTTCCAACCAAATTTTCAACATAGGCTTTTTGAGAGCCCCCCTCATGAACAGTGACACTGTCATTTCATTACTTGGCCCAGAAAGGTGGTTCTGCGCAGTGACTGCAAAATCACCTTTCGGGACAGAATAATGCCATGACAGTGCAAGAATTCATGAGGAGAGGTCCCAAAAACCCCATGTTGAAAATTTGGGGCCAAATTCCCAAAAATGCCTGAGATATGCAGCAAAGTTGAAAAAACCCTATTTATTCCATTATACAGCTTACTGGCATTTCCTCAGTTCGCAGTCGGCTTTGAAGAGTGCAGACGTGTTCCCGGTCCGCCGAAGATTGTCACGCCAGACTCCAGAGGTAAGTATGGGGTAAGGGGGAATGTGGGAAGGCAGGGTGCGCAGAGGGCAGGTGTGGGTGGGGGCAGGGAGACTACGAGGGACCATTTTCATTTTGCAGGTAAAAAAAATAAATAGAACATTGAGGGACAGTTTTTTTTCTTGTAGGGAATTTACCACGCTGGGGTGGGCTCCCAGCATGCCACTTAACTGTTTGGGGGTCTGTAGCCGATGGGAGATTGGGTACCCTCTTCAGCACACAAAGAAAGTGGGGGCCAAGCTGAGGATTGGGCACCCTCCTTGGCATTTAACAATGGGGGTTCTTTATGCTGATGGGGAGTAGGATCCCCGTTGGCACCTAAAGGGGTAACAGCGAGAGTTAGCCACCCCTCGGCCTCCTCAACAAATGGAAGTGTTTTATGCCGATGGGGTGGGATCCCCATCAGCACATACAGAGGGCAGGGTAAACCGACAGAGGATTGGGCACCCCAAAAGTCGGCAGTTTGGCGGCCACTGTGCCGCCATGCTCAGCGAGCACGTCAAGGGAAGCTCCACTGCATCTGACGAGCTTTGCTCGGATTGCAGTGGACCTCTTCTTAGATGTGCTCACCACATTGTGTATGCATGGTGTGGCACCGGCATGCAGGTCTATTGGGGAATGAGGGACGCACCTACTGGTGCGTGCTCTGCATTTGCCCAACAGCGACCACTCCTCCAAAGCTGAACTGCCACAAGATGTTGGCTGCACAAGCACGGCAACATAAAAATTGTATGTTTTCACTATACAAAACCATACATAAGACCCCACCTGGATTATTGCCCCACTGTATGGAACCCATACTTAAGAAGGGATATAAGTGATATTGTGAGGGTGCAACACAGAGCTACCAAATTGATAAATACACTTTAAGATAAGACATAGGAACAGAGAATTGCAGAGCTAGGATTGTATTCACTTGAGAGGAAAGAGAGGGGACATGTTGCAGATGTACAGAATCGTAGGGAACAGCAAATTAATCAACAGCCTAGGGCTACGATTTAATATCGGGGACGTGAATTTGAGATGGCACAATAAACAAAATATGATAGAATTTTCAAAAAAGAATCATAGGAAGGGATACTTTACATATAGAGCCATGAAACTATGGAACAGTTTGTCAAGTGAAGTAGTGTCTGCTAAATCTCTATAGACATCTTTAAAACTAAAACTAACAAATTCCTTTTAGCAGATGATTAAAATAAAGTTGCCCCACAATAGCGGGAGACAGCTCGATGGGCTCAGGCCTTCTTGTGTCTCATAACCAAGTACAGAACCAGGTATAGGTGTCAAGCAGAGTCAAACTACTATTACACAGAACATTGCCAGTGCAAGAAGTTATGAGCTGGCCTCAGCTAGAGTCATTTTTTTTTCTTATCAGAAAGAAAAGAGCAGTGAAAAGTTACCTGATGAGTCCAGGGCCCAACCCAGGTCATTAAGGAATAACAAAAAATATGTCCCCCTCCACCAACAACCTGATGGATCCATTAAAAAAAAATCTGTCCATTTCCCCTGAACTACATCATGGGTCTGGTAACCAATCCAGTCTGTCAAGGAATAAAGAAATAAAAAAATTAAAAAACACAGTCCCCCTCTCCTGTTGCGCTGCTTCTGCTACCAGTGAGTTTGGGCCTCTCCATCACTTCTGGTCCGAAACAGCTGGGTGTGATAGACTGTGAGGAGCAGGGGACTGACAACATGCACTTTTGAGGCTGTGATCCTAAGTGTATGTGATCCTGGCTGCACCACTTGACTCTCACCGATTTTCTTTCTCTCAGTACTCAGTCTCAGCTCTGCACTTTAACGCACATGCAGGGTTTTTACTACGATGCATGCTCCAACTCAGCATGCTGAGGAGTGGAGCACTTACCCCTGTGGACCCCATTGACTAACAGCCCCTAACAGAAGCAAAGTGTTTTGGAAAAATGGTAGGTGTGGGCAAAATCTATTTAGCATCCTTACCTCCCAGACAATAAAAAAAAAAGCTGCCCCCCTCCCCTCAAACTACTTGATGGATCGGCATACATGTGATGTCTCCCATTTTGGCAGGGAGATTCCAGTTTTTAACAAACTCCCGCCCCCTTGCACGGGAAAGCAAATCTCCCAATTTAGACAGTCAGTCACAAAAAAAAAATCTGTATTTGCTGTCCGTTCAGTGCCTGACACCACTCACTCGTCCCTCTTGACTTCACCTCTCTCTCTCTCCTGGGCCTCTCAGGTGTTCTACTGCTCTGCTCCCTATCTTCCCATCTCTGCATTGTTCGGGGGTGGGCGGGCAGCAACGGGAGTGCTGCACTAAACAGCAACCTGTGCTTTACTTCAGTGGGCTGAAGGGTTCAGGGGCTTTGCTGCAGGTGGTGCAACCTGTCCTGTGCTATGTCCGTCTCTCTCTCTCTCTCTCTCTCTGTCACTCTGTGTCTGCGACCTACCCAGGTGCTGCACACCGCAACTGTTTGGGAAAGGAGGGAAGGGGCACCAGCACCCAATGGAAGACAGCAGCAAACATGCCTGTGTGGAGAACAATGGAGATCTGCGGGGTGGGTGGGTGGAGAGCCGTTAATGGTTGTGTGGGGAAATGTAGCAGATCCACGAGGTGGGTGGCTGGGTACTTTCTCCCTCCTAAAAAGTCAATCTCCCTCCTAACTTCACAAAACCTCCCTCCTGCACAGATTTATATCATCACATGTATGGATCGGTGCCCAAGTCAGTCTGTTAGGGGAAAAACAAATCTGCCCCCCCCCTCCCCCCAGCTATGACAGATCTGGTGCTTTACAAAGCACAGGAGTTAGAGTCTGGTAGTACAGAGACTGTAGAATATAATAGAAGCTGATTTTATATAATGACATTCATACACACTATATCCTGAAGTGTTTTACAAGGCACAAGAATTTGATACTGGTAGGGCAGGGAAAGTAGAATAGAATAGAATTTCTGGTGTCTAGCCTGGCCCAACAGGGAAATAAAGACATCATCTGTCTCCCTCTGCTAACTACCTGACAAGTCCAGTGCCCAATCCAATGTATCAAGGAATAACATAAATCTGTCCCCCTCCATCAACAACCTGACAGTTGCAGTGCCCAGTCTTACCCATCAGGGAATAAAAATAAATCTGGCCCTCTCATTCCCTCCCCCCAACAACCTAACTGGTCTGATACCCAATCCTGCCCATCTGGGGGGAAAACACATGTATGTTCCTATCTCCCAAACTACCTGATGGGTCCAATATGCAATTCAGCCTGCTAGAGAATAAAAAATATGTCCCCCTCCCCTCCAACAACCTGATGGGTCCAGTGCCCAATTTGGCCTATCAAGGAATAAAAATAAATCTGTTCCCCTCAACCAAACTGCCTGACAGGTACCATGCCTAACCCAACCCATTACGGAATTTAAAAAAAACCTTAACAACCTGAAATGTCCAGTGCCCAACCTGAATTGTTAGGGAATAAAGAAACTATCCCTCTCCCCCAACTACCTGACAGGTCCAGTGTTCAACCCAGACTGTCAGGGAACAACAAAATAAAAAATCCGACCTTCCCCAAGGTCCTGTGCCCAATCCTGACTGTTGGGGAATAAAAAAAAATCTGTACCTCTTGCGCCCCCTTTACTATTTTGCCAGTCAAGTGCCCAAGGTGGCTCATCAGGGAATACAAAACTGTCCTCCTCTCTCCAACTACCTGATGGGTCCCATGCCTAAATTAATTTGTGTATTAAGCCAAATTGAGACAAGAAGGAGCAGCAACAAAGCAGTGAGTGGAAGGCAGAATAGGTAGGGTACCAAAATACTACTCTTCCCAAGCCTATACACACAGTTCACAGTTAGGGGCTCAAACGCCGCATGGGAGTCTTGTGGCTGCTGCCACACTGCTGCTGCTGCTACCAGCCTGTTAAGACATCTTTGCCTCCTGTGGTCTGTAGTGCACTAGCATAGTAGAATGGGCCCAGGGGAACTAAAGGCACACACTTCCTGAGCTGTAACACCAAGTGCCAGTGATCCTGGCTTTACTGCCTAACTCTGCCTCTCCTACTCTTTCCTTCTTTCTGTGCTCATCTGAGCTCTGAACTCTTGCCAAAAGACACACAGGGATCACGTTGCCAGGCACCTCCAACCTAGCCAGCTGACAGCAGAATGGTTCAATGCCCAGCCTGGCCTGTCAGGGAATAAAAAAAAATCTGACCCATTCCCATAAACTGCCTGATGGGTCAAGTGCCCAACCTGGCTTTTCAGTGAATAAAGAAACTGGCCCCCCTTCTCCAACTTTCTGTGGAAAATCCATCCCAGCTAGCCTAGAAAAAAACAAATAATTAATTTGGGGAGTAGCCCAGCTTCATTCAAGGCAACTAATACCAAAACAGCAGATTAGAAAATACAGGCCCATTCACCCAATGCATATCAAAATATAATTTTTATTTTCATGAAGCAGAAAATAAAGAGAGTAAAGGTCAGCTTGTATTCTGACCTAATACCTACATTTTGGATTTCTCCTTCTTCAGGGATACATTGACAATTATTCTAAAATAAATACAAAATATCACATTTTAGGTTGTTTTTCTTAACTTGGATACATGGCTGTTAATATCAAATATCCACTCTCACATTTCCAGTCACATGAATGCCCCTTTTCTGCTCATATTCCTGATGACACCTATTACTTACTTAATTAATTCAGTTTATATTTAATGTATAATAATATAGTTGTCATAATATAAATCAGTATGATTCATTTGTAATGTGGACTCAGCTCACTTATTGCCCTTACTGTTTCTCAATGTGCACCCCATAAATTTGTCTACAGGAGTTGTTCAACATTCTGTAGACAAATTTATAGATACTGATAAGAAGTGAGTTGATCCACAGTAAAAGATCATACTGAGTTATAATATGACAACTATAGTAAATATAAACAATGTAATAATTTGAAGTGGGTGTCATCAGGATGTCGAAAGGGCATTCTGGAACTGAAATGTGAATGATGTGGCTGTAAGATAATATAATTAAAAATGTGATATTTTGTATTTATTTTAGAATAATTGCCAGTGTATCCCTGAGAAGGAGAAATCTGAAACTTTGGTATTAGGTCACAATACAAGCTGGTTACTTTCTGCTTTATGAAAGTAAAATTATATTTTGATAGTTATTGGGTGAGTGGGCCTGTATTTCCCCCTTTCTCCAACTACTTAATGGTTCCAGTGCCCGACACAATCTGTTGGAGAATAAAAAAATCCCTCTCTCCTCCTCCTCCACCCAACTATTTGATGAACCCATGGCCTAATCCACACCATCAGTGACTAAAAAAATATTTCTTCTTCCCATCAACAACCTGATAAATCTTAATCCTACTCTGGCCTTTCAGGGAATGGAAATAAATATCTGTCTCCCTCCCTTAAACTGCCTGATGGGTCTGATGCCAAACCTGGCCCATCAGGGAATAAAAAGAGCTGGTCCCTTCCCCTAACTACCTGAGAGGTCTAGTACCCAACCCAGCCCATCAGGGAATTTAAAAAAATCTGTCCCTTTCATATCCGATGGGTCCTGTGTCCAACCTAGACCATCAAAGAATAAAAAAAAAAAAACTGCGATATGGAGGGTCCTATAGATAAGTTTGGTCCTGGGGGAATGAAACAAATACACTGGTGTTAGGTGCAACTGAATCACAGTGCACAATGCAAGGAGCATTACTGAAAAGCAATGCAGTTCCATCAAAGCCCTCCATGAGGGCACTATATGCAAAAAACAGTAAAACTGATGTGAATGTATTCCTCATATAACTTTAAAAGAAAACTGACTCTGAAAAGCTGGTCATGAAATCATGTTCATTTTTAATCAATATTCAAGGTTCATCACTGGCCATCTTACACTCCAACATTTTGCCCTCAGGATGCAGGGCTTTATCAAGGACAGTGGTCCTAAGTTACAAAACTAGTATTATTTTAATGTAATATATGGAGATTAAGAATAATACCATTGAAAGTCATTCTAAAAATTTCTTATACCATCATTGGAATGCATCGATAGCATTACAAGATCTCATAATACTATCAATGCAGTTTCAATGACAGCATTACTGGAAAGAACACTGAACTTGCACCGCAGCCACTGTTCTCAGCTGAGCATGAACTAGCTTTTACTGTAACCATTGTGTACAGTAAAAGCTATTCTGCTCTTCAGCTGATGAGAACGTAAAGTGATAAATGTAAAACTCCGATCCATATATTACGAAAAATAATGGTTAGGAGACTGTGTATTCCCAGCTATACTACTGTCTTGAGGTTCTGGGGACATGTTGGAAGCTCTCAAGCTTCACTGTCAAGGTTCAAATGTCCTCAGAACCTCCCAGTGGTATTCTAGCTTTGTAATACACAGCCCCTATCTATTATTCTATTTAGAACAGTAAATATGTTGCATATGGCTCAAAAACAGTTGAACAATAATAAATCACTTCACAAATGGTAAATTTTGCACTAATTTATTTATTTACTTACTTACTTATTTGGATTTTATTAACTGGGAAGGCTTCCTGAAACTAGAAGTTCCTTTGTCAGGAGCGACATGGAATTAATTACATCTAACAATCATTTATAAATACAGGTAACAGTCCATGACAATAGGATATAGATAGCAATGGGGAATAACAGAGTACAGACAGCATTAGCAACCAATTTGCAATCATTACAAAGTCAAGGCATATTGATAGGCTTAAACCATACAGACTTTAACATGAGAAATTACGAAAGTATAGCAGTAAGGTACCAGCAACAACCAGTAGTCTGTGCATGACAAGGGATTAGGCCAATAATCTCACAGGGATAACTGGAAGGGGGGAACTCAACTAGGACAAGTACACTAGCTGCAAACAAGGAATATGACCCTTAGGGAGGAATTGAAGAACTTGTGGTTGCTGCAAGCCTGGGCATCAACTGGGAGGTTGTTCTACAGCCTTGGAGTCACAGAGGCAAAGGACGTTTAGCCAGCAGCTGTTGCAGTTCTTGGAATAGTAAGAAGCAATTGGGAGGAAGACCAAATGACTCTCCGGTTCAAGTTCCAGAATGGAGGCAAGGTTAGGGGGAGAGGACTGTACAATTTTATGCACCAGGCAATGCGTGTAATAGTGAATTCTACTTTCCAAGCCGGGTCAGTTTAGCAAGGATAGTGCAGTGCAGTGGTGTTCCCTTTTACCGGCACCCACAACAAAATGGAATGCACAGAGATATATGGTCTTAAGTCTAGTGAGCTTGGTATCTTTCAGAGAAGATAGGATGGGGCACTGTATAGGATGGCAGGCAGTAAAATACTATTACTGTAGCTATGGATACACAAGGCTTCATAAGTGAGGTAGGGGTTTAACCAATATAGAAGCTTTAGTTTTTGGTTTAGCAGTTTGGTCACCAAGTCAGCATGAGGCTTGAATGAGGATTTCCTGATCCAACATAACTTCCAGGAACTTGAGGGAGTTAACTGTTTCTATGGGGTCACCATTCTGTGGGCATATTTTTAGCAATTCACTCCTGTCAGGGCTGAGGCGGTGAGGGTCAAAGAGGACGGGCTTTGTTTTTTTGGCTTTTAACAGTAGCTTGTTTGTTTTAAACCACATTTGCAGTTGATGGAAGGTGGCTTTCTGGTCTGATTCAATTGATTAAGTGTCTGAGTGACTTCTGTATGGCGCCACTTCATCTGCATAGAGCAAACTTACTCAGTCTAACAGAACTCCATGGTCATTTGGTGACTTTATGAAGACTTGTTAAGCTGTAGTGAAGCAGTGATACTTATTCTTATATTAAAATAATACTATTTTTTGTAAACTAGGACCACTCTCCTTGATAAAGTCTTGGGTTTTAAGGGTGAAACATTGAAGTGTAAGGTGGCCAGTGATGAACTTTGAATTTTAATAAAAATAAAGATGATTTTATGACAATCTTTTCAGGGACTGTTTGCTTCTAAAGTTTTTTTGGCTTGAACCTTCCTGCAACAGATTCAGAGCAGGTACTGATACTTATGGCCATTTTGGACACTAGAAACAAATGCATTGGCTTAGCCTCATATAACTACAATTACAACAGTGAGTCTGACGAGACAGTAAGGCCAAGATTTCAACATAAAAAAGCAAGACAAGCCTGGCACCAGCCAAATCTTGTTTCTCATAGAGTTTTTGCTTTCTGCAAACTGTAGGCCATCTGTGTCTGGCAGCATGAAGATCTGGGTCCACTGGGTGTGGCCTTGGGTCAAAACTGTGGCAAATTTTTTAGGGATTTTTTTCATTTCCCTACAGCTGTATTTTGACAATATTCAGTGCAGGTTCCAGTCAAACCAACTGTCAATCAATGCCAAAACAAGTTTTCATGACATTTGGCACCCAACAGATACTTACCAGACTCCCCTGATTTCCATTATTTCACACCCTTGATGGTGCTGTGATTGATTTAAGTACCTCTAGGTCTGGCTGGACCAACATCTTGATTTCTCAGTACACACTGATGGCATACACCATATGCTCCAACCCAAGCTTGGTGCACTATACAGGAACAAAGAGAATTTTCCGCTTTCTGCCCACCATGAGATTGTTTTAAAGATGATTCTCCCTATTTCTGAGAATGGTGAAATAGTTTATTGACATTGAAGCTCCCAAATCCTCCCTTGCCGTACTGGACCACCTCTTTCCCTCCTTTTGTCATTTTGCCTTAGACTGTCCCCCTCATGCCCATCACTGCTTGCTCTAGTCTGCCCTTTCCCTATCCACTCCTGATGCCAGGTGCATTTCCCACTGTGTCTCCTTCATATCCAAATTCTGGCTTGATTTTCTTCCCTCCTACCTTACCTCCCTACTATTCTCTCACCTTCCTTTCTTCTACTCTCTCTGCCCCAGTGTCTCCTATTCCATTTCTATGCCATATAGGAAGTCTAATGTTGGTCAGGCTGCCTTCTCATATCACTTTCCTAAACTCTGGTCCAACCTTCCTCTGTCAATTCACTCTGCCTCCTCTTTCTTCTCCCTTAAGTCTCTTCTTTGTGTCTTTTCTACTCCCACCTGCAACTGTCCATGACACCTTACCTTTTATGTTCTGGTCCCCCTACTCATAATATCGTCACCATATCGCTCTCCCCCACCCCATCCACTGTGCCTATCGGGGTAGTTTCCCCTTGCCTAGTCAAACTTGATTCTTATAAACCACATGTACCTTGCTGTACTGTTATGTCTTGCAATGTTTATAATTATGCTCCTTTTGATGTACTATATTGCTTGTATAGAGTATTATTTTTATAATGTTATAATTACTATTTATTTTTTTCCTCTTGTACTATCTTCCATACATATAAGATATGCAGCTATAAGAAGAGCTGAAAAGAACTGCACAGCAGAGGTAATTTATTTTATTTTGTTTCATTTCAAACTTCCAGGATTTGTGTAAGTGAATAAGCAGAAGGGCTTTGGATTAGGGTATTTTATGTTCTGTTTTTATTTACTGTTCTGTAATTCTTTGTAAAAGAAAGGGGACTGCTGTAGTTAGCAGACCATTTTCCAGTATCTTGTTGCTGGACCAGGACAGTTACAACCTGTGAAGCAGGTGCGTGTTTGGAGGAGGGGCTGAAGCAGGCTTACAGGAGAAGAGCTCAAAAGGGGATTTTGGCTGTGGGTTCAGTTAATGAGAGCTGAAAAGAACTACACAGCAGAGGTGATTTATTTTTTTTTATTTCAAACTTGCAGGGTTTGTGTAAGTGAATATCTGATTGAAACTGTTTTTTGCAGGGTATATTTTCTGTTAAATTGTTGTGCAGGTTGTCTTACTGAAAGGAAGAAAAGCACTCACTGGGGTGGTGGGTCAAAGCTGTAGTTGATTGTTTCTGGAGGGCATTGGCTTGGACCCAGCCACCCTGCCCTCACCCCGCCCACCACAAGTGTGTCATTTCCTTCATACCAGGGGTTCTGACATCACTTCCCCAAAAGGGCAAAGGACATACACCTGTCATATCCTTAACAGCCCAGCATGCTGCGCAGGGGGTAAACACATGCACATGCTAGCACACACTAACAAACAAAACAAAAAATTTAAACAGGAAGGGAAAGAGAGATTTGGGGAGTGGTGTGATACACTGGTTGTGGGCCGGCAGTCTTCCGGGAGATGTTCTGAAGGCTGCAATACTGCCCAATTTGCAGACACCTCTCTGGTCTGAGGGAGGAGGTTGCCATCACAAGGCTGACCTGGCAAGGATTTGGTAAATCTCTTACCCACCCAGGGATCACCAGGGCTGCTGCCTCAGAGGTGGCCAAGAAACAGGAGTGGTTGGACTATGGTGGGCTCAGGGAAGGTGAGGGTGGTGGAACAGAGGTGCATCCTTCCAGCTGTACCTCTCCACAATTCATACACCATTCTGGTGGAGTGTGGTTCCTCTATGGAGGCACCCACAGTGGAGACAAAGGAGGATGTTGGGAACCTCCACAAAGGAGACCAACAGAAGGGTGGCACAGGACCCCACAGGGGAAGGAAACAACTCCTGGTGGGGGTCTTGATCATTAGGAGGATAGAACTGGGAGAGGGAGGTAAGGTGCTTGTCATGGCCTAGAGGGATAGGAAGTGAATCCTCAGGATTGCAGGAGCAGCTCCATGGGAGAGGGAGCTGGATGTCATTGTCCACCTAGGGACAAATGACCTGGCTGAGAACAGGATGAAAGCAGTGCAGGAGGAGATTGTGGAGTTGGGAAGGGGGCCTTAGACAAGTAGCACACACGGTAATCTTCCCAGAGGTGCTACCTGTCTATGGCATGGGTGAGGCTAGGGTACTCCACACCATGGGATCCAATAAATGGCTGAAAAACTGTTGCAGAGCTCAGGGTTTTGGCTTCATTCGGGACTGGGGCTTCACCTGGAAGGATACAGGCCTATACTGGTGTAATAGTCTGCATCTGTCCTGAGGGGAACCAGGATCCTAGGTGATAGGTATAATTGCTTCATTGGCAAGCATTTAAACTAGCCAAGGGAGAGGTACTGAAAAGGAGCAGGGAAATCCCAGCCCCCCTAGAAAACAGAGTAGTTAGCTAGGTAAACACCAAGGTAGAGAAGTCAATAGGGAGCAGGACAGGGGTAAATGGAGAAAAAGGCAAAGGCAGTAAGGAAAGAGATGGGGCTAAAAGGGGTAAGGCCATCAAAAAATGGAGGGCGATGAGTACCAATGCCCATAGTCTGAGTAATAAGCTCCCTGAACTAGTAGCCTTGATGGAAGAGAGACACCTGGATATCACGGCAGTCACAGAAACATGATAGACAGAGAACCATGACTGGGAGGTCAGCATACCAGGATACACAATCTACAGGAGGGACATGAAGAGTAAAAGAGGAGGAGTAGCTCTCTACGTAAGGAACGGGTTCAAAGCAATGGAACCAAAGGGTAAACAGGGAGGAGAGGAGGCACTGTGGGTCACCATGGAGACAGGGAATGCCACCACAATCCGCACTGGGGTTGTATACAGACCCCCATCTCAGGGGGAGCCAATGGACAGGAAATGATAGATGGCATCATTAGAATGGCAGAAAAAGGGGAGATACTGTTGATGAGGGACCTGAATATGCTAGATGTTAACTGTAGCACTTTTGCTGCAGCCACATCCAAGAGCAGGGTAATTCTAGATGCCCTACAAGGGGCATGCTTCAGACAGCTAGTGCTGGAACCCACTCACTCAGGAGGGGGCAATCTTAGATCTGGTACTCTCAAATGGGGATGGAGAGAGGATCTCAGATTTAGAAGTGGGCAGCCATCTGGGAGCAAATGACTACCAAACAGTGTGGTTCACGATAAACACAGCCGTATAGTCAAGCCATATAAAAACGAGGCTACTGGACTTTAGGAGGGCTGACTCTGGCAAAATGGGAGAGTGCCTCAGAAAAGAACTAGCAAACACGCAAGAAGTAGGGGTGGAGGAACAATGGGGAGAAATCAAAACTTGCCAACAGAATTGGAGAAATTAGACCCGCTCACCGGAGTGTGTTTTAAAAATAAAAAAAATATTTTTTATTATGTATCAACATTTCATAGTTGTCTTACTGCTTCATTAGGATCTTGTGCTAATAGGGTCTATATAATTTGCTTCTTATTCAGAACTTCATTTTAATCTTTTTGTTTAACTTTGCATCTTTTAGATTGTTCTTTTACAGCTCAAAAGCATAGATATTTCGTCATGAATTTCAAGGGTCCTTTTTTGATATAATTTCATCCGTAAATTCATTCAACAAGTCACAAGTGGGGTACCTCAGGGATCAGTCCTGGGGCCAGTCCTCTTCAATATCTTCATCAGTGACATTGCAGATGGACTGGAGGGTAAGGTTTGTCTATTTGCAGATGACACCAAGATCTGCAACAGAGTAGATGATCCAGCTGGTGTGGGCTGAATTAGAAGAGATCTAGATAAACTGGCAAAATGGTTGGAAGAGTGGCAACTGGGGTTTAATGCAAAGACGTACAAGATCATGCACATAGGGAAGAGAAACCCTAAAGCCACCTATAGGTTGGGAGGGGAGTTGCTGGCAATCACAGGGGAAGAAAGAGACTTGGGCATCATCATCATCATCATAGATGACCTGAAATCATCCAAGCAGTATATATAGCAGACCACTAACGCAGTAGGTAAGGTTAGAGGGATGTTTGGATGTATTAGTAGGGGTATCACAAGTCATAAGAGAGAGGTAATAATCCCTCTTTACAAGACACTGGTTAGGCCCCATCGAGAGCACTGCATGCAGTACTGGAGTCCGCATCTGCACAAGGACATTAACAAAATGGAGGCAGTCCAGAGAAGGGCAACCCAAAATGGTGCAGGGACTACATCAGAAAACATATGAGGACAGATTAACAGAGCTCAATATGTTTACCCTAGAGCGAAAGAGGGAGAGAGGTGATATGATTGAAACATTCAAACATCTTAAGGGCATTAACAAGGTGAAAGAGTCTAACATGTTTCAATATAAGAAAACTAGCAGGACAAGAGGACACAGCGCAAGATTAGAGGGAGGCAAATTAAGGGGTAGTGTGAGGAAGTTCGTTTTCACAGAAAGGGGCGGTGGATGCATGGAATGGCCTATCTCAGAATGTGGTAGATATGAATATAGTACAGGGCTTCAAACACACATGGGATAGGCATAAGGAAGCAATACAGATGAATATGAATAGATAGGCCATTGACAGAGTGAAGACCTATGGCACATTCATAAGGTAGAAAAATGGGCAGACTGGATGGGCCTTGCGGTCCTTATCTGCCATCAGCTTCTATGTTTCCAAGTCCCTATCTGCCATCAAAGTCTATGTTTCTATGTTACCCTTTCCTCCCAGGATGCATCTGGAAATGAGTTGTTATCAACTCAGTATATCTCTCTTGGTGAATCTTTTGAAATAAATAAATAATTTGGGGGAATGTTTCATGATATTTAGAGTTATTTTGAGAAATGGGTCAGTACCTATTTATATCAAATCTACCTCCCTGGCAAAAAAAGGGCAATTTGAGCTCTAAGTAGCCCATCAGGGTATTCTCAAAAGGATTTACTTACAGATAATGAGGGGCACATTTTTGGCCACTGTTGACTTACCAGGGTATCTGTTGTTGCTGCTGCAGCCCAGGACTTATGATGTCCTGTGCTACAATATAGTTCACAAGGTAACCTTCACTGAGGTGCTACCTGTGTGTGGCCAGGGGGAGGATAGGAAACATTGCACCAAGGACTTCAATGACTGGTTGAAGGTATGGTGCACAGAGGAAGAGTTTGGCTACATTAGGGACTGGGGTCTTACCTCAGTGGGTAAAGGAATGTACAAGAGAGATAACCTCCATCTATCCTGGAGGGGAATGGCAGTCCTGGGTGGAAGGTTTATGTGCTATTTTGATGGGAATTAAACTAGCCAAGGGGAGAGGCAGAAATAAAGAGGGAGGCAGTAAATGTACCCCCCAGAAGATGGAGTAGCAGAGCGTAAAAGCCCAGACAGAAATAAATTCCCATAGGATGGAGTAGCCTAAGAACAAGGGGTTGGTAGGGTCGGGAGATTGTTCTAAGGCTGAGAGAAGAATTAAGAAGGGTAGACAGAGAGAGACAAAGTAACAGTAATACACATGAAACAGATTTGATACAAGCAACAATAGTAGACACAATATACAGGTTTGATGCATAGGTCCATTTGAGAACAATGAATACAAGGTTTCAATATCAAACATGAGGAGACTTGGTACAAACAAACAAATCGTAGGCACAGTGTACAATGTGAGACTGCATCATCCAGTGAGCAAGTAATACACAGAATACTCAGTAAAAAATATATATATATACAATACGTACAGGCAAGGAAGTCAAATATTACTGTGAAAAATGCAATATAACAGTTGTAGGCAGGGGATTTGACTGGTGTGGAGTGGAGTGGGTAACCCTGGGCTGGGGAGTTGACTAGTGTGGTGGTGTTAGACCCCAGGAGCAGCGGCAGGATGAGTTTGCCAGGAACCAGACTTTAAGGCGGGACTTGAAACTGAAGTGTGTGTCAATGGAACAGAGTTTGGCCGGTTGTTTGTTCCACTGCAAAGGGGCAGCTGCAGACCATGCTCTGCTACCCATGTTGGTGGATACCCTAGGAACTGCTAGAGGGGGAGTAACATTAGAGCGGAGGTTGTGGAGGAGCATTCTGGTTTTCAGAAGGGCAGTTAGGGGGGATTCTGGAGACATGCGTATGACATTGTCTACCATGCAGCAGAGGGCTAGGTCAAAGCAAAAGCGACCTTGTAGTGGTAGTCATCCAAGGGTATTATAGAGAGTACAGTGGTGGGTGGAGAACGGGGCCAATATATCAAAGTGACAGGCACTGTTGTGGGCAGCGGAGAGTTTAGCCATGGCAGTAGCTGAGGTCCTAGCATAAATAGGGGACCAGTAGTCAAGAATAGGGAGAAGATTACCTTGGACAATGGCTAGTTTGGCTTCAGGGCTAAGGTTTTGCCTGAATCTATAGATGGCACCTAACTTTTGATGGAACCTTCTGACAAGGAAATTTGCATGCTCAGTGAAGGTGAGGAAGGGGTTGAGCAGAACTCCTAAGTATTTGTAGGTGTTGACATCCTCCAGGGCTGGGCCGTCTGGGGTGAGAATGTGTAAGGGGGCATGGGTTTTAGTTTTGGCCAGGAAGGGCTTAGATCCGAACAGCATGGTTTTAGTTTTTTTGGCATTTACTAAGAGGAGTTTTTTTTGAGAACCAGCTGTGGGCTGCAGCATAGTTGTGCAAGAGAACTGAGGAGATTGCGGCCATGGATTTGTCACTGTGGAAGAGGACAAGGTCATCGGCATACAAGAGAGAGTGACAGTTGAGGCAGTCGAAGGGAAGTGCATTAACGAATAAGGAGAAAAGGAGGGGGCCCAGGATTGAGCCTTGAAGGACCCCCACAGAGACAGGCAGGGTGGGCCATGATGTGCCTTGGGATCTTCGGGCCTTATGCTCACCCCATTCCATAAGGAAATATACTGACATGGGTGCAGTGTAGGAGAATGGGGTGAATGTTGGGTCCAAAGAGTCCAAGGCACACCTCGATGCTTGTCAGTGGCTGCAGGGTGGGGGGTGGAATGGTGTGATCATTACAGCCGACAATGTCAAGTCACACCCCTGATGCTTGTCAGTCTGCAGAGGGTAAGGCATTACAGTTGGAAACCCTAATGCCCAGAGCATTTGTTGATATTTTCACTCCAAATTTTCAACATGGGCCATTTGAGACCCCACCTCATGAAAAGTGGCACTATGAGTTTGTTTGCCGAAAGGTGATTTTGTACAGCGACTGTGCATTTTGGCGCCACAGGTGTGAAACTACATTTTAGGTAGAATGTGAAAAATGACAGCTGCACTGTTCATGAGGAAGTGTAAAAAGATGGCATTGTTGAAAATCTGGAGTGAAAATATGAAAAAATGGTGACATCACAAACGTGCGTAGAAACTGCACAACACACGCCCGTAATGCAATTATTTGGGGGATTTGTTTAACCATAATTTCAACATATGCATTTTGGGAACTCTGGTCATGAACAGTGTCACTATGATTTTGTTAATCTGGCCTGAACATTGATTTCCCACAGCAACCATGCCATTGTGTGACATGTGCAAAAATACATTTTGGGCAGGATGTGAAAAATGACAGCTGTACTGTTCATAAGGAGGTGTACAAAAATGACAATGGTGAAAATCTGGAATGAAAATATGAAAAATTGGTGACGTCACAAGCGTGTATAAAAACTGTGCAATGCACGCCCATAACGCAATTATTTAAGGTATTTTGTTTATCAAATTTTCAACATAGGCATTTTAGGATCTTCACTCATGAACAGTGTCACTGTGATTTTGTTAATGTGTCCTGAACATTGATTTTGCATAGCGACCGCGCCATTGTTCACCACATGCCATACTGTTCATAAGGAGATGTGAAAAAAGGGCAATGTTGAAAATCTGGAGTGAAAATATAAAAAATTGTCAAAGTTACAAGTGTGCATTGAAACTGCACAATGCACACTCATAACGTGGTCATTTTTTTGACTTTTCCCACCAGATTTGCAAGATAGAGTTTTTGGGACTCCACCTCATGAACAGTGGCATTGCCATTTCGTTAACCTGTCCCAAAAGATGATTTCTCGCAGTGACCTTGAAATGACTTTTCTGGGCAGAGTAACAAGATGACAATGCATGTGTTCATGAGGTGGGGTCCCAAGCACCCCATGTTGAAAATTTGGAGGCAAAATTCCAAAAAATGGCTGAGATATCCACCTAAGTTGAAAAATCCCCATTTATGCCATTATACAGCTTACTGACATTTCTTCAGTTTGCGGTCGGCTTTGAAGAGTCTAGGCGTGTTCCCGGTCCACTAAAGATCATCGCACCTGGCTCCAGAGGTAAGTATGGGGAGAGAGGGGGTGTGGGGAGGTGGGGTGCACAGAGGGTGGCAGTGGGTTGGAGAAGGGGACCCCACCGCGAGGGACCATTTTCTTTCTTTCAGGTAATTTAAAAAAAAAAAAGAAAAAACACTGTGGACAGTTTTCTTTTTTTACAGATGTATGAAAAACTGTTGTGCACACTGGGGTGGTCTCCCAGTGTGCCCCTTATTTGGGGGGGGTGATGTTGGCCACACTGGGGTGTGCTCCCTGTGTGGGACAAAATGGGGACAGGGCCAGAACATGCCGACGACGGTTGGCTTTGATTATGGGGAGGCACATTGGGGTGGGCTCCCAGTGTGCCACACAATCTTTGGGGGGGGTGTTATTTAGCATGCCGACAGGGGGATTGGGCACCCCTGAAGTTGGCTTTATAGACATTGGGGCAGCAGGCGATGGCGGCTCACTGCTGCCATGTTTATTGAAATACTTCACCAGGAAAGGCAGGTTGGGAGGTGTGTTATTGTGCCACTGCATGACAAGCTTGTCTCTCATTTCAGCAGCACTTTCTTTACAAGTTTTGACCACTTTACATATTTCTTGTGTGAGCGCCTGCATGCTGGCATATTGGGGAATAAGGGATGCACCTATTAAAGCGTACCCTGCATTTGTCCACACTGACACACCTCCAAAATCTGCTACTACCACAAGATGTTGCCTTGCGCACCCGAATTTATTGTAATGGGGTATTTTCCAAATTATTCACGTTATTCTCTGGTACCAGACAAGGGTGTCCTTTGTCACCCCTACTCTTTAATATTTATCTAGAGCCCTTCTGACTAGAATAAGAGAGCATAAGTATATACAAGGTATTTCAATAAATAACCAGGAATTCAAACTGTCAGCATATGCCGACGATATCCTCCTCCACTTGTTGCACCCAGTACAGACATTTCCCTTAGTTTTTTCCCTGTTATCAGAATATGGAACAGTGTCTGACTACAAGGTCAACCTAGATAAAACTATAGTTTTTCCACTCAATCATAAACTCAGTAAGGGATCATTGGATCCCCTGGGACTGCAATGGAGTTCCCAAAGTATTAAATACCTAGGACTATTTCTGACTATTTATTTATTTAGATTTTGTTTACCAGGTAAGCCCACTGAGACCAAGGTCCCTTTTCAGGGGCGACCGAGATTCTAAGTAGATCGGAGATAATGACTAAAAAACTTAATTTAGACTCCACCCTCCTTAATATCCAACTAGATCTGCAGAGGTGGCAAGCCCTTCCAATCTCACTTTGGGGGGAAAAAGTATTATTAAGATGAACGTCTTACCAAGATTATTTTATCCCCTGACTATGCTGAACTCATGGATACTGTTGAACTGGTTTAAGAAGGTACTTGCTATTATTTCTACATTTCTCTGGCTTGGGAAAAAACCCAGACATGCATTTAAAAAGTTGGCAGCCTCTAAATTTTGTGGTGGGTTAAAGCTCCCATACTTTAATTTGTATTTCTGGTCTAGTCAGGCCTCTAAATACCTAAGGTGGCTCACCCCCTAAGAGGAGATTCCCTCACATGTGTATGCCCAGGAGTGGTTGATACTAGAAAGACAGTTACTAAATGAAGCCAAACTCTCTCCAGAAGTCATCTTGCATGTATCCCCTAAAGCCCTCCCTAAGTCTCTGAATAGCTCCCCGATTGCTAGCTCCCTGTGGATACATGCACAGTTGTGTGCCTTCTTGGGATATAAACATACCATGGATCCTAAACAACCCGTGATTGGTAATCCTAACCTAAGACTAGATGGCCGACCTATTCCCATAGGGTGGTTACCCCATCTAGAAGAATTTGAGGTTTTGGATTTTTTTTCATATGGAAAATGTTTAGATTCGGCCAGCATACTGGACAACCTCCAGTTGGGCAGAACCTGGATCTTTAAAGTTATTCAATTGTGTCACCTGTTCGTTCATTCACTGTGGGATTTTGGTGCAGACCCTGAACTGAGGGACTGTCTTAGGTCAATGATACCTCTCAGTGACAAACCCCATGCCTCTTCTAATGTGTATGCCATCCTTAGACAAAGAGCCTTGAACCCTCATAGCAATATTCTCAATACCTGGGTTGATTACTACCTGAACATGGAGAGCAGATATAGGAGATATGGAAATCTATTTTTACTTACATCTCACAAGATAGACTGAGACTCACCCAATTCCAAATACTAAATGATATGTATTGGACCCCCATCAAACTCCAGAAAATGGGTAGAGCCCCTGATAACCTATGTAACAGATGCCGGCAGGCAGAAGGGTCACTTCAGCACATCTTTTGGGATTGTCCTGGGATTCAACAACTATGGACACAGATCCATAGTAAAGTAGATCCATTATTGGGTCTAGAAGATCTGTTCACTTCCGAGATATGTGTGCTGGGGGACTTCTCCAAAATACCAGCACGGATCAGAAGGTATCATATGGCACTGATATCCTTAACAGCAAAGAAAATGGTCTTACGCCACTGGCTAGATGGTCAGCCCATGTCGTACATTGAATGGTTAGCTGAACTTCTTTTTAATCTCAGGGTAGAACACATGCGAGCAAGGCTTTGAGGTTCCATATCTCAGTATAAAAGGGTCTGGGACAGCTTTCACACACTCTTCCTGTTTCAGACTAAAGGTCATTAGTAAGATATATTGGCTAGGAGGGAAAAGGCTGATGGACTAAGGTATGATTTCTTTTATCTTATCTTTCTAGCAGATTCCTATGTTTACTGGAGAGTTTGATTGCAATTCCGCAAGATATTGATTGATACACACTGTATATTATGATTATAAATGTCTTTATCTAAAGTCTACCTTATTATGTTGTGCCAAGCTGGGGGTGGGAGGGGGTTAGGGTGGAGGGCATGACAAGCAACATGTTCTGTTATCTTGTATCTGTTTATGTAATCTGTCTGTGTTATCGCCCTTATGGGGAAAACTCAATATACTTGAATTAAAAAAAAAAGATGTTGGCTTTCGCCTGTGGAGGACAACTCCAGGGACAAGGGAAGGGTGAATGATGAACTTGGGAAGGGAGGGCAAAGTATGGGAAGGAGAAACAAAAGAAACGGAAAGCCACGTGTGGCAAAGCAATGAGCCTAGAAAATAACATTCCTGACCTTGAGGCAACCATTACAGAGATGAACCTGGATCTGGTGGCCATAATGAAATCATGGTGCACTGACAACCACAGCTAGGATGTGGCCATTCCGGATTACATCATGTTTCTAAAGGATAGGGCAGGGAGGAAGAGTGGGTTGTTTTATATGTGAGGGAAGGTATGAAGGACATGTAGTTACAAGGACACAACAGGGATACAGAGGGGCTGGAGGATATTTGAGTTGGCTTGAAGACTGGGTCTGGGGCCTTTATATGTGTGGGGGTGGTGTACAGGCCACCAACACAGGGGAGGAGTTAGATAGAATTTTGGGTGAGGCTGTTGGTAAAACAGCAAGCAAAGGGGAGGTGCCAGTGGTGGTACTCAAAATATAAGTGGTACCCACGCTCGTCTGCACTTTTTGAAAATAAGTATCCCATTCCTTGTTTTTCCCCTATTTATTCCATATTGCTGCTAATTTTAAACATACCCTTTTCCTTGATTTGACAGATGAGGAGGAGTACCACATATTAGTGAAAGTGCCACCACCGGAGGGGAGATATTGATTATGGGGGACTTTTATTTGACGAATGTAGATTGGAGCAATCTGGCAGCAGCTGCAACTAAAATCAGGGCCACCCTAGACTCCCTGCAAATGGGCATTTCTTATGCAGCCAGTTACAGAATGGGGTAGTACTGAATCTGATGCTTTCAAACAGGGACAGCATTGCAAATGTCGCAATGGTTAACCCACTGGGTACAAGCAACCATTGTATGGTGTGGGTTGGCAAATTGTGCAGGAGAAGAAGCATACTAGAACGAGGGTCTTGGATTTCAGGAGAGCAGATTTAAAAAAAAAATGTGATGCTGCCTAAGGAAATATATTGAAGGAAAAGGAAAGGGAACATTGTTTAACCAGGACTAGCACAGTAAGCTGAAGCTTGTTTCCAGATGTGACCTGGGAGCACAAGGAAGTTAAGTGACTTGCTCAGGATCACACAGTATGCACCTAGGCGGGGGATTGCTGGTGGGGAGTGGAGACACGATGGAAAAGGATAAAGGAGTGAATAACAAAGGCAACTGCAAGCTGTTAGAAGGAGTCGAGCAATGGTAGGAGGAAAAGGCCACTATGGTTCTCCATGGAGGTGGTGGCTAAGTTAGTAATGAAGAAAAAAAACAGCTTTTAGGAAGTACAAGGAGACCTAAACAGAAGGTGCCAGGTAGGTATATCTAGATCAGCAAAGGGAGGCAGGGAGGAGGGCAAGAAAGGCTCAGACAGAAGAGATGCTCACCCAAGAAGTCAAAAAGGTGGTAAGACTTTCTTCAGGTATGTGAGCAAAAAGAAGGCAAAGGAGGGATAGTGAGTATCGGGGGACTGTGCAGAAGAAAATTAAGAAAAGGCAAACATTTTAAATGAGTACTCTGCTTGGGCTTCATGGTGGAGAGGGAAGGGGCAGACCAGCATGCATCTGCAGGTGCTGGGGAGGGGAGTGGACACAAGCCCATTTTCAGAAAATAGAGTCTGCCAGGGATTGGAAGCTCTGAATGAAAACAAGGTGATGGAGCCAGACAGGATCCACGCAAGGGTGCTAAAAGACCTGAGGACAGTGCTAGCCACCCCTCTGGTAACACTGTTCAGCACCTCTTTGGAGATGGGGGTAGTTCTGCACAATAGTGGCAGCAGAGAGGAGGCTAGCAATTACAGACCAGTCAGTCTCACACCAGTGATGGGGAAATTAATAGAAGCACTGCTGAAGGAGAGACCGATAGAGTAGCTGGAGGCCACTGGGCTGCAGGACCACTGGCAGCATGGTTTCACAGGAGGGAGGTTATGTCAAACAAATCTTGTGGATTTCTTTGATTGGGTTACAAGGGTTGTGGATCAGAACAGGCAGTGGATGTGGCCTGTTTGACTTCAGCAAGGCCTCTGACACTGTATCACACAGGAGAGTGATTAAGAACTTAGCAATCTAGGCGTGGGGGAGAAGTGGTAAGCTGGGTATTAAACTGGTTAAAAAGTAGGAGGCAGAGGGTGGTAGTAAATGGCAGTCACTCGGGGGACAAAACAGTGACTAGTGGAGTACCTCAGGGATTGGTACTGGGTCCTATCCTCTTCAATGTCTTCATAAGGGACATTGCTGAGGAACTGAAGGGGAAGGTATATCTGGTTGTGGACAACACAAAAATCTGTAAAGGGGCGGACACCCAGGAGGGGATGGACAGAATGCATAGGTATCTAGGGAAACTAGAGGAGTGGTCTAGGGTGTGGCAGCTGGGTTTCAATGCCAGAAAAGTGCAACATCATTCTCCTGTGGTGGGGAAACCCAGGGACTGGTTTAAGATGGGGAGGAGGTACTTACAGTCACCAAGCAAGAGATGGACATTGGGGTAATCATATCTGATGATCTCAAGGTGGCAGGGAAGTGTGACAAAGCAGTAAGCAAAGCTGGCCGGATGCTGGGTTGCATAGGGAGGGGGATTTCTATCAGAAGAAGAGAGGTGGAGTTGCCACTCTATTGCTCACTAGACAGACTCCACCTGGAGTAGTGTGTCCAGTTCTGGAGGCCACACCTCCACAAAGGCATTGACAAGGTGGAGGCGATCCAGGGGAGGGCTACCAAAATGGTGCAGGGGTTGCATAAGAAACCATGTGAGAATAGGCGGCAGGAGCGCAACATGTACTCTCTGGAAGACAGGTAAGTGAGAGGGGACATAACTGAAACCTCTAAGCACCTCATGGGGTGAACAAAGTGTAGAAGAGAAGTCTCTTTCTCAGAAGTAGCACCAGAACATGGGAGCATGCTATGAATCTTTGGGGGGGGGGGGCGGCATTTATGAGGGATGTGAGGAAAAATGTTTTCACAGGAAGGGAGGTGAATGCCTGGAACAGCCTGCCAGGAGAGGTGGTGTGGACAAAGATAGTGGGAGCTTCAACCATGTGTGGGATAGGCATATCAGCATAATAGGTAGAGGAAAGGGAGGACGGAGGGAACCCTGTGATAGTATAGGGTCCAAGTTTTAATAATACACAGGGAAAATAAGGCAGACTAAATGCACCTACTGGTCCTTTTCTGCAAACACATTCTATGTTCTATGATTCTATGTCTTGTTAGAGCCTTTGTTTGTTTTCCTATATTCTGGATAATACTTGGCTGTGTCTGCATGGTCATCCTAGGGTGAAAGGCAACCATAAAAGTAAAGTGATAATGGAATGTGGTTGCATTAGCTGGGGTGTTAAGGCACAGAGAAATTGTGCAGCAACTATTTTGCAACTGTCCTTATTTTGGTGCTGTGTGATAAGGGCGACTGCAGGGTGGCGACCCACTGAAGGGTGACAATCCCCCAGGGCGACTAAAAAACATAATGTAATTTAATGAGGAGAGCTTCACCACCCACCCCCATGAAACTCACCCCACCTCCCTTACTTAGGATTCCTACTCCGGGCGCAACTCAGGGAAGGAGGGAAATCCTGGGTCGCCCAAATTGTCGGCGCTATTGTGCTGTCGCCCTTCCGGCCAGTCACCCACATACAGTCGCCCACATCACAGGCTACCCCTTACCTTATTTTCAGACTTACTTTCTGGGCTGCTAT
The DNA here is from genome assembly GCA_016271365.2 of Neoceratodus forsteri. Taxonomy (NCBI): domain Eukaryota; kingdom Metazoa; phylum Chordata; order Ceratodontiformes; family Ceratodontidae; genus Neoceratodus; species Neoceratodus forsteri. Next base: position 958,897,400 of record CM057455.1, read on the forward strand.
GGCCTTGGAATGGAGGGACCCTGCTGTGGCCACAGTCTCTTACCGGATGACATTTTTATGAACATACATATGAACATATGAATGTGCCAACAGAAACAGACCTCCTGTTCTATCAACGATTGCTCGAGTGTGCAGCTAATGCCCCTAAATTGCAGCTACCCCACCCTATCCCCTTTTGTCATCCCTCAGCTGTTCTCAGCCTAATTTTTGTCATTTTCGTGTAGAATGCCTTGGATTTTCCACTTCAGGGCACAAGTCTACTGAAGGACTTTCGTAGGTGTTCTATTTGGTTAGCTACAGTAGGACTCAGCTTTCCTTAAACCAGAAGCTGGTATCCCCTTCTGAAGGGGTTCTCTGGATTAGAAAGCTTAATGGACTAGCCTTTGTAGGTAGGGTGGAGGTTTAACACATACATCTTTAGGGTCCTTGTTGGGCTTTACAGTTTGCAGTGGATACAATCCATGTAGAGTGTGTGTGTGTGTGTGTGTGGGGGGGGGGGTGTATCTTAGGTCAGCTGTATATTCCCTGATGGAACAGTTGGTAAATTAGCATTATTTTTGTATAACTGCCATGTTGGTAATTTTTGTCTGCAGGTTTGGTTTGGGGCATAATCTCTGCCACTCCTTTAACATGTACAGTTACAACTGCTGGGACACATGTATCCATTCAAGTCTAAGACCAGATATGTATTGTTTTGTGGGGGGCATTATGAACTGAACTGTATTCTTAACTGATGTACTGTACAGTACTGTTATGATTTTGTTTATTTAAAAAGATTCCCCTGCACTTCTCTGATAAGTGCCATGGGGTCTTTAACTTCCATTTGGACAGTAACCAGAGATGGTCAGAATGGACCTTATTTTAATGTCTCCTCCAAAGGATGACACCTCAACAGTACATAATAAATCCTCTCGTACTGCACTGCAACATCAATTATGGGTATTACCCCAAGTACCTGGGAGGCTAGAACCCAGGACCTTCCAATCTTCTGGCCCCAGAGGCAAGTGTAACCCATAGGTGGTGCTACTCCGAGAGTTACTACCCCTGCCTGCACAGTAGCCTGCAGGTTGAGGGGCCTGGGCTGTCAAAATGGGTGCCTCCACCAGGAGGACAGGGATGTTGGCAATGTGACTGCCCTGGGTACAGACCTCCGGGACACTGATACTCCCCTCATTACCCCTAGTGGCCTGGCTAAGCTTGCAGCTACCCCACACCAACACACTTTTGCAACACACAGTGAATCCCTCCTTGTAACCACTTACCACCAGGGCTAAGATCAGCTGGAATGCCCTGGATGACCCTCTGGAAAACAAGACCTGTAACAATTAAACAACGTTGATGCAGTACCTGTCATGTGGGGTTCCTCAGGGTTCGGTGTTGTCTCCTATGTTGTTCACAGTGTACATGCTCCCTCTCAGAGACATTGTAAGAAGGTATGGGCTGAGATTTCACTGCTGTGCTGATGATATACAGCTCTACCTTTCTTTAGCACCCAACCAGGATAGAGCTCTCTCAGTATTTAACAACTGCCTAGCTGAAATCCAGGACTGGATAAATTCGAGCTGGCTGAAGTTGAACTCAGAAAAGACTGAGGTGTTGGTTGTGGACCCGGGGAGCCGGATAGAGGGGTTGAAGGTAGGTTCACCTTTAGGACTTTATCTTGGGGGCATGCCACTCCTTACCTCTGAACGGGTGCAAAACTTGGGGGTGATCTTTGACGAAGGGCTGACACTATGACCACAGGTGTTGGCAATCATCAGATCCTCTTTTTACCATCTCAGGAACATGTCCAGAGTTAAGCATCTTGTTCCGTCTGGCGATCTCCCTACATGGGTCCATGCCTTTGTGTCCTCACACCTGGATTATTGCAACTCCCTTTACCTTGGGCTACCTGGGCTACTTGATATCCACCACTTGCAACTAGTGCAGAACGCTGCAGCCCGATTATTGATGGGGACTTCTCAGTCCTGTCATATTTCTCTGGTGCTGCACGAACTGCACTGGATGCCTGTGCAGTGGCGGATCACCTTTAAAGTTGAACCTCTGACTTATAAAGCCCTACACGGACGAGGCCCAGACTACCTGAAAGAGCTTCTCGTTCCTTACTGCCTGGGGCAATCGCTCCACTCGGCTGACGAGGGGTTGCTAGAGATTCCAAGGGTTTCATTAAAATCTTCGGGGCCCGTGCATTTACATATGTGGCCCCAGCCTTTTGGAATTTTCTACCCCGTCGGTTATGGGAGTGCGTGACCGTGGAAGGATTTAAGCAGACTCTTAAGACATATTTATAGAACCAAGTCTAATCTGTATGATTTCGTGTTGTTTTATCAGAATTTATAAGCATTTATGTGTGTTTGTGCTTACTGTGTTATGTGTTTTTAACTTACTGTTAGGCACCTTGGTTGTGGAAAGGTGCGTTATAAATAAAATTATTATTATTACTTTTTATACAGAGGTACACCACACCCAGTTTAACTGCAAAAAGACCCAAATCTGATTTACTGGGGGATGTGAACAATGAAGGGGTAGTAATCAGGTGATTGATTTTAGTTCTGATTGATTCAGGCTATAAGGCATGCACTCAAGGTCACTGGAACACAGTCACACACACACACTCTGAGTACCCAGTTGAAACTACAGGCTAGCCTGAAGCATTGCCTGGGGTAGGCTGGCATTGCAACTGGTTGGTGCCATGTGATGGAAAAAAACATGCATGCACTGTAACCCACAATTTGTAATCCAGAGCCGGATGGCTCAGTCCACAAAAGCTTAGCAACAATTAAATCGGATAACACACTGTGATTGTTAGCTGAGTTGCAGGGAGCTACCCTGGTTTTGCTCACACTACCCAAAGTTGGATGCAGAATGGACAAAATGGAGACCTCAAGATGAAGAGCTGGATGGCCAGTAGAAGCAGGGCCCACATGATGCAACATGGCGCTTGATCCTGTTCGGTGTTGTTGATCAGGGAGCCAAATCTCTGGACAGGTCTCTCATTGGATCTTTCTCTGCAGCGCGAGTGGGTGTCTGGGCTAGGATGGCAGGACCCAGATGGAGAACAGTTCGGATGCAGTCCGGTAAGGTTGCTGGATGCAGCTTCCAGCAAGCATGACACATTCAGCAAAGTGGGGAACCAGATCGCGACCCACTGTCCACATTCAGCACACTTATAGTAAAGGCAGACAAATACCGCAGTTCAGATGACAGTCCAATTGCAGTTCACAGTGTCCCTGTGTAAACCATATGCTCTACGGTCGTGGTGAAAATCCTGATAGGCCGATTGCACAAAAGCAAATCTTTGGTCCTCTTCAGGAGAAATTAGTCACAATTTGGAACGAAGGTCACAAATTCAGATAAAGTCCAGTGGTCAGATTAAGTCTCTTCATTTTAGGAAGATAGTAGCAAGCAGGCCAGACACAGCCTTCCCGCCGATTTTCCCTGTGCACTACACAGGAGCAGCTGCTCGAATTGCTCAAGCTCCTCACTCTCTCAACTCTTACTACACTTCTGACTTCTGCTGTAGGCAGCACCTGGGCTTCCTAGTGATCCAAAAGATTCGGTTTGTTGATCCATCTGCCTGTCACAGCTTGAGCTCCCCCTCCAGGTCCATTTAGGCATCAAAGGGTGAAAACTACAATTTCTACAGAAATTTACTCCCACAAGACCCCTGGGGGCAGGCTCCATTTTAGAGCCCCCAAAGGTACTGATTGGTGCAGATTGGCAGTCCACAACCAAGATGGTGGTACATAATAGAAATGTCCATGCTGCAAAGGAAGGCAGTTTAGACAAACTACATTATCATTATTATTAAAACAGATGATCAGCAAACAATCACAGAGTCTAGTACAGCTCCCTCTGTGCAATTAGTGATGGCAGAATGAAGTGGCTATACTGCAGCCCGGGCGGGACTCAAGCCTAGAAACACTCTGCCTCTACCCAGATTAATTATAAACTATGAGATAGGCAGCTCTTAAAGAGACAGGCACAGAGGCTAACTGGGTGCTCACATGCAAACACTTAAACCTGCTAGGACACAGGACACCAACCTGGCAGTGGGCATTTAGGCACACCCAAGGAAGACTTTTGGGAACCCCCATTGGTAGAGGGGTTACACAAGCCTGCTACTTATTTATTTTTATTTATTTATTGAATTTTGTTGACCGGGTAAGCCCACTCAGACTAGAAGTCCCTTTTTCAGGGGCAACCCGGGGGTGGGGATACAGATAGTAACCAAATGAAACTAAACCAGATTAAGCTGTTAGTGGTATTTCTAGTGAATGAAGGAAATTTGGCCAGGACACCGGGGAAATTTCCCCTATTCTTTTTCGAGAAGTGCCATGGGATCTTTAATGTCCACCTGAACAGCCACCAGAACAGGCAGATGGGACCTCGGTTTAATGTCTCATCCAAAAGACGGCACCTCAGGAGTGCAGCACCCCTCTCATGCTGCACAACAATGTCAGTATTGGGATATTAACCCAAGTGCCTGGTGTGGGGATAAAACCCACAGTCTTCTGATCTCCCGGCCTCAGAGGCGAGTGTGCTACCTGCTGAACCACTGACACTAGGCTGAGCCACTGACATGGACAAGTAGGCAAGTAATCATATAGTACAAATACCACACAAGTAAAGTTTTCATTCATTCATTCATTCATTCATTCATTCATTCATTCATTCATCACTTAAATCCTCTCTAGAATACCTGTCTCCTGAAACTGTAAACACAGAAATGTCATGACGAACAAAACAAAAACTAAAAAGAACATATGCTGCTGTAATCTCACTGTTCTATTCAGAATACAACTATAATTCAACTGAAAAAGTAATTCACAATGAACTGAACTGCAGGTTTAATAGAAATTTCAAAATATTATCAAAATGAATACATTTCAACCCTGCACTTCACAATTCCTTTGCATGTAACCTCTTTCCATGAGGTTATAAACAATAACGCAAATTATAAATAGAAATGTCATGCAGTACACTGAATAAATATGACCCTAAGATCTAGAACTTCATCATCTTAAGGATAAGTGAGCTTCAACAGTTTTTTTATTTTTATTTTAACACTGGGTCCCTGCTAGATGAGAAGAAAGGTGAACTACATTATTTTATTTCTCAACAATTTTGTGCTAGTGATGTGAGAAGCATTCTGCCATGCCTTTGAAGAGCAATGCAGAGCAATTAACGTCCCCGCCCTGAAGGTAAATATGTCAGCAATCAGCAGCAGCTCAGCTTTGCGAAGCGAATTTCAATTACCCTGCCTTGTATAAACAAGCCCCCCATCTCCTGGCAGGCACAGTATTTCTGTCATTTGCAACCTCCCCTCCCCCAGTCTTAACTCATTAGAAGTTCACACTGTCTTCAGCAGTCAGCAAACAGTACTGCACCAGGTCAGTAAACATTAATAGGACTCCAAAGTGCAGGCTCTTGGCCTTTCCATTATGTAACATTCTTTGGAAGGTATGTGTGTGTGTGTGTGGGGGGGGGGGTCTGTCCCCCAGCACTGAAATGTTGGTATGAAGCTGTCTGACTGACAGTTGTAGACGTGAAATGAGTTTTTCTCTTCTGTACTATAAGGTACTGTAAGAACCTGAAATCAAGTTAAAGAGACAGCGCCTCCTTGTACCCTGCTAAGTCACTGTCATCTCTGCCAACACCACCACTACCAAGGAAGCTTCAGATTACAATCCCTGTAAAACATTTATTTACTCAAAATATTACACACTGGACCACTTGATGGCCCAGCTTACATGCTTCTGTGCCGGTGACCGGGGTTTGGGATATTGACTTGGGAGTCGGGTCGGGCAGCCAGGCGGCTGGGATGGTGCTAACACTCAACAGCTCTCCCAGCCAGGTTAGGGAGGTGCACAGGCTCCACAACTGTAGGGTGGCAGTAAGTAGGCTGTTGGTTAACTAAAATCTGCAACTTATCCAGTAGGTAGGGAAATGAGCAGACTGGGTGGGCCAAGTGGTCCTCATCTGATGTCAAAGTCTATGTTTCTATGTTTCTATGTAGCGAATCCTGTGGTGAGTGAGGGAGCTTGTCTCCTGAGCTGAATGTCACTACATGTGTGCAAGGGCGCATGCATAGGGAAACATGTACTTTTCCTGATACCAAGGGGAGGGAGAGAACATCAGAAAAAAACATGTCTCCCTGCTGTGGAGTATGATGGAAACCAGTGCTCTGGGGCCCGCACTGTGTGGATCCCTACTGGGATGCATTGGAGGGAGCGGCAACTGGGATTGGGTGGTTGCCTTATCAGTGCCTGAAAAAAGGTCTAGTGGTGGCAGGGAAGCAAGAATCTGAAAACAAATGTCCACACCAGAAAAATCTCATTTAGATGTAGACTGGTACAGAGACTGGGCTGTAACAGGTGCAGGAACCAGTGCTGTCTCCAGGTGATCAGCCTAAACAAAGCAATCTGCTCTCCAACATATTACCTCCAAAAAACATATAAACACTACAAACAGGTATCTGCCTCTATCTCTGAAATCAAACAAAGAGGCAGAAGACACTGCAGAGCAGGACACTGTGGCACAGGAGCTAGCACAACAAAACTCACCCAAATCAGGAACCAAAACAAAAAAAGCAAAAAGGAAATCCAAAAAACTTCTGATCATAGGAGACTCCATGATTCGGGGAGTTGATACCCATCTCCAGCCAGGGGTAATGGTCAGATGTCTCCCAGGTACATCAGCATGGAGAGACACTGACTGCATTACTAAATTGTTCACAAAGCAGGAGAAAACATTTATGTTCTAGTACACATCGGACTAACGATCCGCCAGCCGGGTCAGTCAGGGAGATTGCACACCTGACCAGGCTGGGTGACAAACTATCATCCATTTCTTGCCCCATCTCTTCTCTGAGATCCTGCCAGTCTGGGAGAGGGAGGCAGATGGACGGAAGGTCAGAGAAGGGGAGATAAGGGAGCTAAACACATGGCTCAAGGGCTGGTGCCAGGAAAAAGGACACAGATTTGTGGGGAACTGGCAACAGTTCTGGGAGAGAAAGTTCTTTAAATTTGATGGACTGCATCTGACTAAGGAGGGAGTCAGTGCATTGGGGCAAAAGTTTGACGTCTTTGAAGAGTATTTAAACTAGCAAATGGGAGGGTGCAGCACCATACGTGAATGGGAAGAACACCCTCCCCTCAGCTAGTGGTCAAACAGGGATTCAGCATGTTTGCAGTTCATTTGCATCACCAGGTAAGAAAAAGGTCTCGCCTCCCCATACGACGACAGGGTAATGCCAAACCTCACCCAACAACTAACACACCGAAATCTGCCCAATGGAAAATCATGTACACAAATGCTCACAGCCTGGGAAATAAGATCCCAGACCTGCAGACAATAATGTCAGAGGCTAAACTGGACATAGCAGCAATTAGTGAGACGTGGTTTACCAGTAACCACACTTGGGAGACTTCAGTACCTGGCTATGTATTGTTCAGAAGAGACTGAGGTGCAAAAAGGGGGGCAGGAGTGGTCCTGTATGTCAATGAAAATATCAAAGCTACAGAAATTCAGAATACACATAAGGAGCCAGAAGAACTGTGGGTCACCCTGGAAACAGGAAATGGGACAGCCATAAGAACTGAGGTTGTCTACAGGCCCCAGACCAGGGGGAGGACACAGACACATTACTATTAGAGGATATACAAAATATGACAGCTAAAGGGGAGGTTCTGATAATGGGAGACTTCAACATGCCAGATACAGATTGGTCAATACCAGCAGGAACATCTGCCAGAACTAAACACATAGTGGATTCCCTGCAGGGAGGGCCTCAAACAACTGGTACAACAACCCACAAGAGACAGGGCTATCCTAGATCTAGTACTGACTAACAGGGAAGGGATCACAGATCTCCAGGTAGAAGGTCACCGAGCTAGCCACCATCACATGATATGGTTCAATTTGGCTACTACATCTAAATCATCCCATTCCAAGGCAAAAATATGGGACTTCAGAGGAGCTGACTTGATAAGATGGCCAACAGAGTTAAGCTAGCCCTGGCAAAAGAAACACAGGTGAGGGGTACAGGCAAAGTGGGCAAGCATTAAGGATGCAATACTTGAAGCAACATCCCATTGTGTTAGACAGAAAAGAAAGTGCAAAAGAAGAAGGAAACCACTTTGGTTCTCAAATACAGTAGCAGAAAAGGTCAGAGCCAAAAGGCTGGCCTTCAGAAAATATAAGGGATGAAGATAGGGAGGCATACCAAACTGCCCTAAGGGAAGCAGGGAAGGCAGTAAGGCAGGCAAAGTCCCAAACTGAGGAAACACTAGCACGAACAGTAAAGGAAGGTGACAAGACTTTCTATAGATACATTAGTGAAAGGAGAAAGTCCAGAGGGGGTATTGCTAAGCTTAATGGAGAAAAGGGAGCATGTGAGGAGGAGGACCACGTAAATGCATCTATCCTAAATAGATACTTTTGCTCAGTATTTACTGAAGAGAAGGTAGGGCAGGGCCCACAGCTCAGCACCATGGATACAGGGGGGAGGGAGGTGAGCACTACTCCCTTCACAAAAGAAAGGGTCCTACAAGAGCTTGCTAAGCTCAGGGTGGATAAGGCAATGGGACCTGATGGCATACATCCCAGGGTACTTAAGGAGCTAAAGGTGGAACTATCAGAGCCATTAACAGAACTGTTTAGTGAGTTTCTGAGCACAGGAGAGGTCCCAGAAGACTGGAAAAGGGCTCATGTGATCCCGCTCCACAAGAGTGGTAGCAGGGAGGAGGCAGGGAACTACAGACCAGTCAGTCTTACCTCAGTAGTGGGCAAGATTATGGAGGCACTCCTTAAGGAAAGGATAGTGCAACACCTGGAATCCATGGGGCACAGGATCCAAGACAGCGTGGGTTTACAAAAGGAAGGTCCTGTCAAACTAATCTCATAGATTTCTTTGACTGGGTAACCAGAGTGGTGGACCAAGGGGGAGCAGTTGATGTCGCCTACCTTGACTTCAGCAAAGCTTTTGACACTGTTCCACATAGAAGATTGATAAATAAGCTGGGTAGGCTCGGGGTGGGTCAGAAGTTGGTCAACTGGGTGGCAAACTGGTTGACAGGCAGAAAACACAGAGTGGTGGTAAATGGTATACAGTCAGAAAAGATGCAAATCACAAGTGGGGTACCTCAGGGATCAGTCCTGGGGCCAGTCCTCTTCAACATCTTCATTAGTGACCTTGCAGATGGACTAGAGGGTAAGGCTTGTCTGTTTGCAGATGACACAAGATCTGCAACAGAGTAGATGATCCAGATGGGGTGGGCAGAATGAGAAGAGATCTGGATAAACTAGCAAAATGGTCAGAAGAGTGGCAACTGGGATTTAATGCAAAAGTGCAAGATCATGCACATAGGAAGAGAAACCCTGAAGCCACCTATAGGCTGGGAGGAGTTGCTAGCAGTCACAAAGGAAGAAAGAGACTTGGGCATCATCATCACTGATGACCTGAAATCATCCAAGCAGACCTCTAAAGCAGTAGGTAAGGCTAGGGGGTGTTAGGGTGTATTAGTAGGGGTATTACAAGTTGTAAGAGGGAGGTAATAATCCCTCTTTACAAGACACTGGTTAGGCCCCATCTGGAGTACTGCGTGCAGTATTGGAGGCCACACCTTCACAAGGACATTAACCAAATTGAGGCAGTCAGAGAAGGGCAACCAAAATGGTGCAGGGACTGCATCAGAAGACATATGAGGACAGATTAACAGAGCTCAATATGATGCCCTTGAGCAAAGGAGGAGAGAAGTGATATGATCGAGGCATTCAAACACCTTAAGGGCATTAACAAGGTGAAAGAGTCTAACATGTTTAAATATAAGAAAAATAGCAGGACAAGAGGACACAGAATGAGATTAGAGGGGCCGATTAAGGGGAATCAGGAAATTCTTTTCACAGAAAGGGTGGTGGATGCATGGAATGGCCTACCTCAAGAAGTGGTGGCTATGAATACAGTGCAGGGCTTCAAACAGGCATGGGATAGGCATAAGGGAGCAATACAAATGAGTATGAATAGATAGGCCACTGACAGAGCAAAGGCCGATGGCACATCTATAAGGTAGAAAAAGAAATGGGCAGACTGGATGGGCCATGCGGTCCTTATCTGCCGTCAAATTCTATGTTTCTATGTTCTAATCAAAGGAAAGGAGACAGCACTCAAAAGTCAAAGTAAATCTCAGTGCACAACACAGGACCTTGCTAAATTCAATCAAAAGGCTGAAATGTACTCAACAAATGGTACACCATATCAAAGCATTCCTGAGAGCAATGCTCCTGAGCACAATAACACAAACAGGTACAAAAGAGCTCCACAGTCGCAACATGTTGCATGTACATGGGGCAGGGCCACGTATTGCCACATGCACTGCAGACCCAGTGTGCATGCATGAAACAATGTATGAGAGCCAGGCGCGTGGTGGCAGGTGCATTCACCTACGGCAGGGTGTGGTCTGTTGTAAATGTCCTCGCAGTGGAGTCGACTTGCAGGTACACCCATGTGCATGGTCGTACCCCACTGCCCTTGTGTGTGAAACACCACACACCCATTAGCCCGACACACCAGGATATGCACTGAAGCACATGTGCCATACCACACAGGGGAACCATGTGGCAAGGGCTGTGCATGACATGGGGCCTGTTCGGCCACACCTGGACCAGATGCCCATGTGCCCACAACACCAATCCTAGGGCATGCACACCAACCTACAGCATGGCTGGTACACAGACCATGCATGAGTTGCATAGCATGTGTGTGTTGCTTGCCAGTGGTGGATGGCAATGCAAGCTGATGCACACAAAGGATAGGTAAACACCAAGGGGCAATGACAAAGACACAGGTGGCAATGTATGTGGTGTGGTAACACCACAACCAACAACTAGGCACCTGAACCAGACCCTACAGAGGTACCCCAACATAGCTGACACTGGCAGAGGCACAGTCCCTAAATGGGTAAATGCGCTGCCGCAGGCATATGGAATGGCCAGCCAAGGCACAGTCTTGCGTGCCAGCAGCAGTGGCACACAGACGGTACACTGCACAATGGCTCATATGTATAGTATGTGGATGGTGCACAGTGAACCAGATGCATGCAGGCTGGCACCATCATGCCCCTTCCCCCATGCGCAGCAGCTGCCAATGGATGAACCTGCATGTGAGCAATGGGTGTGGCACACATGCACCAACACCCATGATGTCCACCCTCATTAGTGTACCCCAAGTCCCACCACCCAGGATGTGACACACTCCCCCTACCCTGCAACATCCATAACCCCACACTGGCCACCACTCGCCGACCTTGAAACAGTAACCACAGGGTTGTGAATTTCAAATACGTCTAATAAGGAAATAACAGCAGTACAAACACAGGTAACTGGTAGACATGGGCCATATTCAAACAAACTGACTCACGCAAGGTCCATACTGTTGCAAACTATAAGAATGGGGCACATGCCCAGCACATGGTTTCACTGTCCCAATGAAGGAGTAACAGTGCATGAGGAATCACCATCCCATGTCACCTCCTGGCCATCCTTGCATGCCTACTCCACCCTGTCCTGGCTGTCATCCGATCCACTTGTGTAGGTATCATATATTATCCCAAGTGGCAGCAGCAGCACCATACAGTGTATGGGTCCCCTGTAGCTGACACTGGCGGAGGCACAGTCCCTTTAATGCAAAAGTCATACAATACAATACCACTATACGTGTGTGAGGAACAGTGGCATGCCAGTCCAGGGGTACTGGGTGAAAGCATCGGATACCCTGAACTCACCATCAAGGGCACACCCACACGCCACAACAGGTTCCTGTCCACCAGGTACTGCACCTCATTCCCAACAAGGTGCAGGGAAAGGTACTCCAGGTTACTCAGGTGCCAACACCTCCACTTGTGGGGGGCATCAACACATTACACAGTGCCCCATCCTGCTGCTCCAGCCATGTAAACTCAATGTGGTGTGGCAGTCCTAGGTGATCCTGTGTGGGACATGAAATGAATTATCAGTTAGTGCCATGGAAAGAAGCCACACCTCACATTGCCCCACAACTCAATCTGCAGGAGTGGTACTTACTCTGGCATGCCCCTGCATCTGCCACAGGGTACCTCCTCCATGATGGTCAGTATAAGTGTTCTCCGCCACACACTAAAGCCTCCATGGATACTGTCCCAAAAGAGCACTTGAACCCTCCAACATCACTGCTGAACACTCCTCATCCCAGAACTTGAAGCTGGCACAGGGCAGGGTATGTGAGTGCTTGTGTCACCTGTGCAGGTAAGGGTGTCATGCACACCCCCTTATACACCCCCTTAAAGGTACACACAGATGAGCAGGACAGGTTAAAAGGGGATGTGGAGGTATGTGCATAACTAGACCAGAAACGGTAATGGAGGTGAAAGATGTGTCACAGACTACTGATGAATGTAGATCTGCTAGACACAGAGATGCAGAAGCAGAGGCAACCAAGTCATGGGTGTTCAGACAGCGGCTTGATACAGATTGGCAGAGAACACCAGGAGGAAGGAGTGCTCTGTAACTGGAGTTCTCTACTGGGACTAAAGAAGTAGAACTCTTCTACTGGGACCTTCAATTTAGCGTAAAAAAAAACAAAAAAAAGTTAGTGTGTTTGTCTGAGTTAGCAGAAGTGAATGGTTATCTGAGCAGTTATCTAGGTGTAAATCTCAGGTGGCTGAAGGGGATTGTTATCTGAGCAATTTAATTACATGTAGAAAGATCTGTTAAGTAGGGGGAGTGGCTTAGCTAGAAGGAAGCTAGATTTAAACACTGCCCTAGATAGATTCTGCCAGAGGCTCGGCAGAGAACACCAGGAGGAAGGAGTGTTTTGTGACTGGACTTCTCCACTGGGTGTATATTGCCCTTCTTCCCTCCCACCCAAAGCTAGTTCTACTTTTACTGGCACAGGATTTGACTGACAACAGGAACTTCCTGTTTGGGAGCAGGAAGTGAGTGATCACAGAGCCACCAAAGACTCACCATCCTAGAAGGGCAAGAGTAACTCTCCGGCCCCCCTTAGCTGCTGGAGGTCTGCCTCTGAGCAAGTAAGGTGACTACTGAGAAATATAGGATCTTCTTGTCTCAGAACAGGACAATCAAGAGCTTAAAGGGCACAGAGGCAGTAAGTAAGTAGGGGGAGAAGAAGAAAAAAAAACAGAGGAAAGAGTAAGGATTCCAAACAACAGTGAAGGGGCCAGAAATAAGACATGATGGGAGTGGTGCAGTGCAGTGGCTGTAGAGCAGCAGTCTTCCAGGAGACGTTCTGGAGGATGTGGTGTTGTCCCATCTGCAGGCACCTCTCTGGGCTGAGGGAGGAGGTTGCTCATTGCCTCAGAGGTTGCCAAGAAAGAGGACTGGTTGGACCACAGTGGGCTCAGGGAGGGTGAGGGTGGTGGAACTGAAGTACATCCCTCCAGTTGTACCTCTCCACAATTCCTATGCTATTCTGGCAAAGTGTGGTTCCTCTATGGAGGCATCTGCAGTGGAGACCAAGGAGGATGCTGGGAACCACCACAAGGAAGCCCCACAGGAGGGTGGCATGGGACCCCACAGGGGAAGGAAACAACTCCTGGTGGAGGACTCCATTGTTAGGAAGGTAGAACTGGGGGAGGAAGGGGAGAGGGAGGTAAGGTTCCTGCCTGGCACCATGGCTTGGAGGGACAGGGAGCGAATCCTCAGGATTGCCGGAGTAGCTGAACAGGGGAGGGAGCTGGATGTCATTGTCCACCTAGGGATAAATGACCTGGCTAAGAAAGGGATCAGAGCAGTGCAGGAAGAGTTTGTGGAATTGAGGAGGGGCCTTAGACAAGTAGCACGCATGGTAACCTTCTCGGAGGTGCTGCCTGTCTATGGTGTAGGTGAGGCTAGAGTGCTCCACACCATGGAATTCAATCAGTGGTTGAAAAACTGGTGCAGAGCTCAGGGATTTGGCTTCATTGGGGACTGGGGGTCCACCTGTAGTGATGCAGGCATATACTGGCATGATAGGCTGCATCTGTCCAGGAGGGGAACCAGGATCCTAGGTGATATGTTTAAATGCTTCATTGGCAAGCATTTAAACTAGCCAAGGGGGGAGGCTCTGGAAAGGAGCAGGGAAATCTTAGCCCCCCCAAAAAAGTCAGGGTACTAAGTGAGGTAAACACCAAGACAGAGATGTCGATAGGGAGAAGGGCAGGGGTAAATGGAGAAAGTGACAAAAGCAATAAGGACAGGGATGGGGCAAAAAGGAGTAAGGCCATCAGGAAATGGAGAGTAATGAGTACCAATGCCCATAGTCTGGGCAACAAGCTCCCTGAACTGGTGGCCTTGATGGAAGAGGGATGCCTGGATATTGTAGCAGTCACAGAAACATGGTACACAGAGAACCATGACTGGGATGTTAACATACCAGGGTACATACCCTACGGGAAAGACAGGGAGGGGAGAAGAGGGGGGAGGAGTAGCTCTCTATGTAAAGGAAGGAATAATAGCAACTGAACAAAAGAGTAAACAAGAAGGAGAGGAGGCACTGTAGGTCACCTTAGAGACTGGAAATGGCACCACAATCCGCACAGGGGTTGTATACAGACCCCCATGTCAGGGGGAGGGAATGGACAAGGATATGATAGAAGGCATTCTTAGGATGGCAAAGAAAGGGGACACAGTATTGATGGGAGACCTGAATATATCAGATGTTAACTGGAGCACATTTGCTGCAGCCACATCCAAGAGCAGGGCCATTCTCGATGCCCTACAGGTGGCAGGCCTCAGACAACTAGTTTCGGAACACACTCATGAGGGAGCAATCTTAGACCTCGTACTCTGAAATGGGGACAGTGAGAGGATCTCCGATCTAGAAGTGGGTTGCTATCTGGGAACAAGTGACCATCAAACAGTGTGGTTCATGACAAACTCAGCTACAGAGTCAAGCCATACAAAAGTGAGGGTATTGGACTTCAGGAGGGCTGACTTTGGCAAGATGGGAGAGTGCCTTAGAAAAGCACTAGCAAACAGGCTAGAAGAAGGGGTGGAGCAACAATGGTGAAACATCAAAACTGGCATCACAGAGGCAACAAGCCCTTGTGTGAAGCAAATAAACAAATCAAAATGAAAGAAAAAGCCACTATGGTTATCAAAAGAGGTGGTGGAGAAAGTCAGGGAGAAAAAGATAGCATTTAGGAAGTATAAGTAAGCACAAAGGAGATGGACAGAGAGCTGTACCAGTTAAAGCAGAAGGAAGCAAGGAGAGAAGTCAGAATAGCAAAGGCCCAAATTGAGGAAAAGATAGCCAACTCGGTTAAGAAGGGGGATAAAACCTTTTATAGGTACATCAGGGAACAGAGAAAGACAAAGGGAGGAATAGTGAGGCTAAATAGAATGCACGGTGGGTAGGAAGAGAGGGACAGTGAAAAGGCAGGGATACTGAACGAATATTTCTGCACAGTATTCACAAAAGAGGAGGAGGGGGAGGTACCTAATTCAATTAACAGAAGCACTCTTGATAGGGGGGTCGATCCCAGTCCTTTCACAGAACAAAGGGTTCTGAAAGAACTCCTAAAACTGAAGGTGGACAAAGCAATGGGGCCCTGATAGAATTCACCCCAGAATTCTAAAATAATTAAGGGGAGGACTAGTGAAACCACTGACTACCCTTTTTAACAAATCATGGGAGTATGGTGTGGTACCTGAGAACTGGAGGAAGGCGGATGTGATTCCCCTTCACAAAAGTGAGACCAAGACAGAGGCAGGAAACTACAGACCTGTCAGTTTGATCTTAGTGGTAGGGAAAGTGATGGAATCACTTCTGAAGGGAAGAATTGTTGAGTACCTAGAGGCCAGTGGGGCACATGACCCAAGGCAGCATGGGTTCACAGTGGGAAGGTCATGTCAGACAAATCTAACTGATTTCTTTGACTGGGTGACCAAAGTAGTAGACCAGGAAGGGGCTGTGGACATGGCCTACCTAGACTTTAGCAAGGCATTTGACAGAGTCCCACACAAAAGATCAATAGATTAACCAGCCTGGGAGTGGGTCCTAGGGTGGTAGCCTGGGCAAAACATTGGCTGGACAACAGGACACAGAAGGTAATTGTAAATGGAGTCCACTCTGAAGAAAGAGGGGTTACTAGTGGGGTACCGCAGGGTTCAATACTGGGTCCAGTCCTTTTTAATGTTTTTATAAGTGACATTGCAAAGGGACTGGAAGGAAAAGTATGCCTCTTTGCAGATGACACAAAGATCTGCAACAGGGTTGATGCACAAAGAGGCCTGGAAAGGATGAGAAGGGACTTGGTAAGGTTGGAGGAATGGTCAGAAGTATGGCAGCTTGGATTCAATGCAAAGAAGTGTAAAACAATGCACCTGGGAAACAAAAACCCAGGAGAAGATTACACAACTGGGGGGAGGTAGTAACAACAACAAAAATGGAAAGAGACCTGGGGTAATCATATCAGATGATCTTAAGGCCTCATTTGAGCCAGATGTGTGCCATGCCATGCACCACCATATTTAGCATGTATGCTTCATGTGAGCATTCATGTCTGGGACTGTTGTGGACGTCCATGCGTCATAGCCTGCATGTGCCGCATCTGCTGTGGGTGGCAGATGCATGATGATCTTACTGTACCACTCACTGAGTACACCCGTGTGGGGGGCTTCATGTGAGAATGTGTGTCCTGCACGGTGTTTCGTGCATCTCATGTGTTTGGCTGCACAGGTATGTTTGTGGTGGGGGGGTGCGCATATCATGTGCCACACAATCCATGGCGTATTGCAGGTGCTGCTCGGTGCTTTGGCATTGTATCACATATCGGCATACGCAGGCTGTGAGTGTCTGCCAGTGGTTAGAGTTCATGATGTGGGCCAGGGACAGTTCTGTGCAGTTATATACAGTGTGTGTGTGTGTGTGTGTGTGTGTGAGATGGGGGGGCGTTCATACATGTGATCGCACTTTGTGCATGCATAAACTGTGTGCAGTGTGGTGTGGGTGTGCTGAGTTACTGGCCATGTGGCTCATATGGCTTGGCCTGTAGATGTGCCGATGACCATGTTCTGAATCTCCTGATGGGGGCATGTGGACTGTTGGAGCCATAAGTTTGCCTGGCACCCTGTGAAGAGTCTGTGGACAGTCCATCCACTGCATACCTGCCTGGCAGTATCTGGCCGGTTACACTGCCTTGTATCTCCCCCTGTGCTGTCCATGTCTGTGTCTTGCATTTGGCAGCTGTGTGCCTCAGAGTTCGGACATTCAGTGATGCCTGAGTGTTGTGGCACATCCTTCTGTGTGCTTGTTGGGTAGCACTGCTGTGTGGCCACATCCTGCTCAGGGAGTAGCATGAAGGGGAACACCTGTGTTTGGGCATTTGCAACACATGGCAGTGTGTGTGGTTCATGATAATGTAGTGCATGGCAGCTGACCAGGTGCTCCATTCGCAACACGTGTGTGTCTGCCAGCCAGTCTATACTGCACTGCATTCCATAAACCTTGTCCATCAGGGAGATGAGCACCTCAGTGTTTCTGCATTGTGCCTCCAGCCTGTCCAGCTCCAGCTGCTGCTGCTGCTCCCGATACTGAGCCTCCATGTAGGCTTGGCTGCACGCAAGATGTGTGCGTTCAGGCTTATCAAGGGGCCTTCATCCCCACTGTTCTCTGGGCATGCCAGTGCCATTCCAGACATGACCCTTCTTCCATGGCTCATCCTGTCCAGTTTGTTGAAGGGCATTGCTTGCACACGTTACCCCAGTGGAGGTATGGCACTGTGGTCCTGGGGACGGACTCTTCAACAGGCTGGCGCTGCATATGTTTGGCACCTTGCTAGACTTCTGTGTCCCCTCCTCTTGTGGCATCACTATGTTTTTAGCATGGGTCTCTAAATAATGCTGTGTCTCCATCTCCATCTCAATCTCTGTACCTGTGGGGGATATGTGTGTTACTACACTGGTCAGGGTACATTATATGCACATTTACAGGGGTGCATGTGGCACGGTTAGTCACCTGTGCCTTCCTCCTCCTGCCTGTTGGCATCACCTGCCTCAGGCACTGCCAGCATGTCCTGGCTGTGTGGCGGTGGCTCTACTGGCGGGTGTACATCAGTGACTGTGTCTATGGATGCAACACACATCTGTTACTACATGTATGATGCACCATCCATGGATTACCCCATCCCTACTATTGCATGCATACCTTCCATGGCGTCTACCCCTTCCACCTCACCGTGGACACTGACACCAGTGAAGGTCTCCACACTCATCCTCTCGATCAGTGTCAGCTGGCTGTCAATGCTTGACGGATGCCTGCTATGCCCTGGCATGTCTATGTGCCTGTGGAGACCTTCTTCTTTATCGTGGCACACAGGTCTCACCATTTGTGCTTGATCATGGTCAGTGTACTGACCTCCAGACTGAAGACATTAACACTGGACTGGATGTCAAGTTACAGCTGTGTCTTGTTGTCGGGGGCAGTGGTCAGGGACTGGGCACTGTACAGATGGCTGTAGTTCTCACAGATGTCACTGACTGTGGAGGCAAACTGTCCCCAGTAATGTTCGGTGCACAGGACAATGCACTGCCCAGTGTCTGGACCCAGTCATGCCGTTGTCCGCTCGAATGGCCAGCCCATTTGTCCTGCATCTGTGGCAGGAGGTTTCACTCCATACCTCTTCCACTCTCCGCCATTCTGTGTGCTGTCATCCATTACTCGACATTCACTTTGGAGGCATTGCGCAGGGTGGTGGCCATGTCCATATATGGCAGGATCAAGGGGAGGATCCATGTATCTTGGCACCGCCTCTATGGTTGTGCATTCCACTATGTGTCCCTTGTTATACCACCCCTTGGGTGCGCACATCCCATGTTGGCATTCGTGAATGCCATGTATCCGGTGTGCCATGCATGCTGTATAGCTAAACGCCGTGAACATGTCTGTATTCCGCGGTCGTTCCTCACATTCGTAAATAGGCACTATTGTTTTCCAGAGGGTCCCGAGGGGCATGAACAGCAGCACTAAAGGTACAAATAATGCAAAGTTGCTATCACGAAGTCCGTCAGCTGAAAACTGGCTTAACTCACTTCAGCAATGCTCCGACCAGCCTGTTACCACTGGGCTATTCCCTTCTTGCCCCACTCTATGCCTTAACTTTCACAGAACAAGGCCTCTGGACATAGGGACCTTTATTTCTTCATGACACTCAAGAGCATTGTGCTGTAGTAGAAGAAAAGATATCTAGAAGAAGTAGCATGATGCACCAGACCAGTAGCCTGCTTTGCAAGTGGCCCTTCGGGACATTCACATAGCAATTGAAGGGTGCAAGCCCGTGGTTATATGGGGGAAGAGCTCCTCCCCCACATCCTACTTAAACCAGCATCAGACTTCTGCTCTGCTTAGAGTGACTCGCACTCACCGCTGTGTCGTTGCTGGTCCATGGCTGCTCTCGTTGTGTCCCCCCCCCCCCATTCGTTTGTCTTGCCTGGCCTCTTTGTTTCATGCGTTTCTCCCCACCTCCCTTCTTTCCATTCCTGCATTTCATTTTGTCCTTCTGCTTTTGGGTGGGGTGTTTTGTAGCTCATTTCTCCAGCGCTGTCCTTTCCCTGCCTACCACACGCTTTCTCTGAGCACTTACATTCTTGTGTCCACCTCGTTTCTTCTTTCAAGCAGCCCTGGTTCCATGCTAGTTCTCCACCGCTTTTCGGTCTCCCTACTGACTGCTGCCTGTTGGAGCTTCCAATTGACCTCACCACCTCTGCCTGTGGAGCTACATACCTCCACACTGCTGCCGCTCATCCCTCAACTGCCTTCTTTCTGGAGCTGCTGCGCCTACTGCGTAGCCCCATCTGCTTGCCACACATCACTGATTATCTGACTGCTCCTTTCTTGGATGCTTTGGGCATGACCTTGCCATGCCAAACTTTCTACTCAGCCTGTTACATTGCTGCTGGGGCCATTTACTTTGCTTCGCTGATGCTATACTGGACATCTTCATACGGAAGCCTGCGAGCACCCTTCCGGCTGCACATCTAGGTCATGCTTGCTGAATTGAGCTTTCGGCTTCTCCACACAAGACGCATTGCAGACTCTATGCTTGTCATGGTCTAGCCCTATTTCCCTCATGCTGGGCCTTACTGTTTTTTTTTTTTTCTTTACTCTGGGCTGTTGGCGCATCAGCTGGCTGGGGTGCTTTTTGGGACCACCTTTCTGTACTCATAGTTTTATGTGATTATTACGAACTGAGGGTGATTTGTTGCAACACTGCCTGTACTGTGGCTCTGTTGCACTTTTGGAACTGCTGCCACTTCTTCTGCCATCCTAGCCTTTGTGTTTTATTTTCAGTTATTTGGGCAAAGATAGTCGCGCTGCAATGCAATATCCCATTTTCAGCGAGGTGCACCTTTTCCCATTTCAAGGATAGCTGCTTTCTACTCATCCTGGTTCCCATGGTAGCACTGCCCATCCTGTGCTATGACAGATTGATCCTTCACTACCCTGCATGTGGGTTTGCAGTCCTGCTGGCCCTCGTGGGGCCTAGCTGCCACCTGTACTCGTTCATTCAGCTGTCCTTCATGTGGTCCAGCCGCTCATCCTACCCATATATATGCCTAGCTGCTCCATGCCTTTGGACTTCCGCTCTGCACTTCAGCCCTGCTCTGGATCTTCCCTGCAGACCTTTCTCCGAACTTCTTCAGCAGGATTGGATGTGCTCCAGGTTATCTGTCTTCAGTTATGCCACTCGAGTATCTGGATTTGTCTCAGGCTTCATTCCCTGTTCCTAAATGCTTGCCTTGTTGCTGCTCTACATTTGCATATCACTGCCCACTTGTCGGCTGACCTGCGGTGGTCCTGCCATACTGGCTATCCTTGGGGCTTAGCTGCCATTAGTACTTACCTTACCAGCTGATCTATATGTAGTCCAGCTGTGCATGCTAGCTTACGTGGGGCTAGCAACCACTCTTATTTGCATTGCCACTGACCTCGCATGGTCTAGTTGAATGCTAGCCTTTGGGTCTAGCTGCTAATTCTATTTACACTCCGGCTGACATACTCATTCAATCGTACCATCTACATTATTGGCTGACCATACAAGGCCCAAGCACACTTCCTTATCTCATTGGGCTAGCTCTCCTTAGCTCCCATGGATGCTCCTACAGAGCTGCGTTCATTCAGACCTACCTTCCAAATATGCTCCTAAGCTCCAGCCTTCCATCAGATTATTTTGAGGAATATCAAGATATTTGCTTCAATACTCTTAGATGCTCCTCACCATTCTACTACAACTTCTCCGGAGTCACTACTATCGTCTTCATCAGGACTCCCAGCTGACTTTATTCCTTATTGCCTTCCTTGGATGAACAACTGCCTTACTCATTGAATTACTAGTTTCAGGAGATTTATTAACTTATCCAGTCATTAAGTCTTCCGCCTCCCGGGGCCGGAAGTTAGTCATCGCATTTATCTGATCTGTGCCCCTACATGCCCTGAGGTCCTTTGCTCCTATATTACTGCGCCATTATCTCCTGCTTCTAAGACCTGCCTTCGCCCTTCGGGCTGGGAGGTTTACCTACCTCTACTCTATGCCTGCCTCACTAGTTCAGGGCCTGGAGATTCACGGCTTCCATGACCTGCCTACGCCCTTCGGGCTGGGAGGTTACCTATCAATCGCCTACTTCTCCGACCTGCCTTCACCCATCTGGCTGGGAGGTTTACCTACTGATCACTAGCTTCTATGACCTGCCTTCGCACATTGGGCTGGGAGGTTTCCCTTCTTCTGCTCTACTTCTGCTTCACCCAGCTCGGGGCCTGGAGATTCACACATTCTACTATACGCCTAACTTCTGCCGTGACGGCCAGCCTGAAGCTCCTTTTACTAGATTTACATCTGGACGTTTCTTCGTTCATCATCTCTTCTTGGATGCTTTGACCTGCTGCTTCAGCCGTGTGGAATTACTGCTGCTTCACTCTTTCCAGAACTCTTAGTTGAACTTCTCCTGAAGAACTTCACTATCCTGATTTATGCTTTACCACTTCTCAGCCCTGTGACAACGCTACTTCATTTGACTCAACCTCTTCAGTCATCGTCATATGGGACTCCTATGCTCGACTATTCAGGACTCATCAGGATATTATTTATTAGTCAATTCTAGCTGCAGTTTCATCCTGGCTTGAACCGTAGATGTCAACATTGGTACGCAACCTATTGGATCCATGAAGCTGTCTGGGCCTAGAGGTCATCCCGACTAACTTGCAATTACAACTTGCTATGCTCCTCACAAGTTGGAAACACATCTGA
Source organism: Neoceratodus forsteri (assembly GCA_016271365.2). Classification (NCBI taxonomy): domain Eukaryota; kingdom Metazoa; phylum Chordata; order Ceratodontiformes; family Ceratodontidae; genus Neoceratodus; species Neoceratodus forsteri. Next base: position 958,919,680 of record CM057455.1, read on the forward strand.
CCTACTTTTTCATGTTCACTGCATTCTCTACCTCCTCAATGCTCGCTTCCCCTCTGGATTGGAGGTTCCTACTGCTCCATCCTCCCTATTAAGTGGCTTGTGCCAGTTCTTGTGCTTCATTGCCACGGCCTTCATTTGCTAACCTTACCATGCTGAACTTGACTCGACAATTCTCTTTCTGATGTGGATGCTGGGCCTTGATTCCTAGATCTCCTCTGCGAAGGCATGCTCACCCGCTGGAGTGCTTCACCACCTACGACTCTTCACATCACATTCGTTCAACCATGGATGTTACTCCATTTCATTCCGGCCTGCACATGGACTCTCGAACTTGGGGTTTTCTGGATGGATGCTTGCTCTATTCGCCTAACATGTCACAATTCCATACGTCTTCAGTTCTCCATTTCTCTGGACAGAGTTCTACATTTTGGGGTTCAGATTAGCCAATTAGATTATTTAGGATTACTCTCCTTCAGTATGCCCAGAAGGATGGGCAGGTCAGTAGCCATGGGTCCTCAGAGGTTTCCCCCCAAGGGGGGTTTTCCTCTCCTGCGTGCTACTGGTCACACTCTCCGGAGTTGGAGGAGGTGATCATCTACTCATATTATTAGGGGTGTATTCCTGCTAGACACCTTCATAAGTCGGATACAGACTAATCGTTGATATCAATTTCTTTTGGGGGTCTCATAATACTAGACAAAGCTTCATCCCTACAGGTGGGATACAGAGAAAGGCCCAAACCATCAAATAATAACAACGATTCCCAGTTCAAGCATCCAAGCTCATTGTTCATACTATCTGATTCATACGTACTATAATCATTGACTTGATCGTGTTTATGTTGAAGTACCTAAGCACAAATCATTCCATACTACTAGTACCTAGCAACCATTGCCTACTTAACAGCTGGCCTCTGTATCCAACCTTCTACATCATCCAGCTACAGTATGTTACATAAGCACTGAGCTATGAACCACACATAACTGCATAGTGAAGTACACTGCACCAAACTGGTAGCTTTCTTTACCTCACAACAAGGTGATCCCATCCACAGGTGAAGCATCTGATCCCTTCTTCACTTTGCTGTGACACTCCAGCGCCACAATGACTCTGGAAATTGTTATTATGTTACATGTTAGGCATAGTGCTACTGCAAAGGCTGAGCACAGTAATTACTTCATTAATACTACTTTTTACTCAGTCATTCTTTTATGGACTTTTTTTGTATCATTTAAAGTATTGCAACAACTTACTGTACCCTATCTTTTGTACTTTTTTTACCGTGTTTGTGCCATCTTTGTGGCCCTGCTGATCCCCAACAATGGTCCCTGAGAGAATTGTACCCACCCGGTTGACAAATAAATAAAATAAAAATGAACAATGCAGCTGCAGAATGATGCTCAATGCACCAGATCTGTAAGCTTGCTTGCAGCTTTATTGTGATGAGCACTGCAGTAGACCTGGAAGTTGCTTTGTCAGTGGCCTTGTGGAGCACTGATAAAGCAGTCGCACAGTGACATTCAGTGTGCCAGACCTGTAGCTTGCTTCGCAAGTAGTGGTACTGTGAATTTAAACTTCACAGGCGAAGTTGCTGAGTAGCTTCCACTGACCTTAGGAAACTTCAACTTTGCTGAAATTTGCTAAGTTTTCACTGTAAAGTGCCCTTTTGTTTGGCAAAGTGGCCACTTCATGAGCGAATGTTGATCAATTCACTGAAAAACTGGCAACCTCGTCAGGCACAGCTTTGCTCGTTTGGCTGCTTCACACTTCAGAAATTCTGTGGACTTTTTTTAATTAATTTGCAAAATTAAGTTTGGCCACTTCAGCCACCTTTATTCACAAATGGTTCTGCAGGCCACTCGCAAAGCATCGGCACTACAGCTGGCCCAGTGGGGCTGAGGGTTGAGGTGCTGGACACCACACCTTGCACCACACTTGTGACCCAGGCTCGGGAGTCAGCTCGGGTAGCCAGGGATCGGCCGGGGAGGAGAGGATTGAGCATCTGGAGGACAGCTGTCCTCTCCTCTCCTCTCCTGGGGAGGGTGGGTTGATGACTCCCCAACAGCAGCAACTCCCAGTGGAGACTGTGGGTGCAACAGTTGTGGGGTCATGCATGCAGGGGTGGAGATGTTGGCAGACATCCACGAGAGGGGTTCGGGAGCACGCCCTTCTCTTGCTGGATGTTATTGCATGTCTGTGCCTCTGGAGGCCATGCACACAAACAAGGAAACACCCAGGCACCTGAGGAGATGACGGAGCACCTGTCCCACACCCACTGCCAGATCCCACCTTCACCCAATCCTGATATCTCTTGGCCTGCACCAGAGCTCACCCACTGGACTAAATTGAAGGAGTGCCCAAGGTAGGTGAGGGTGGCCCCGCTCTGAGGGGCACAAACCAGGGGGTCTACCGGTGGGGACTCAGGATGCTAGGTTGAGGTTCCGGGAAGGGGATCTGGGCTGAGGGAAGGTTTCAGACAGGGCGGGACAAGCAGATGTCTTCTGAGGGATGCCTCAGAGTCTGGCGACCAGAGGGAAAAAGAAGAGAAAAAAGGGAAAAAAAAAAAAAAGCAGCTGCACTCAAACCTGTAACTTGCTTTGGAAGCAGCTGCATAGTGACTTGTACTGCACCAGACCTGTAAAGAGCACAACTGCTGGTTATGGCCCCAGACCTGTAGCTTACTTTATACAGGACTCCACGAGCCCTAAATAAAGCAGAACACCTGTAAGGCAGTCACCAAACTTGCCAATTGAGAGTTCATGAGGCGGGTTAAGTATCCCACTCCTTAAATTTGGTGAAAAAATATTAAAAATTAAAAAAGATACAAGTGATAGAAAAAAACACCTGATTTAAAAGAAACTCAAAAAAAAGCTAAGCCCTTGTGCATGTGCAGTACACATTTCATAGAATTTAGTTTTCTTTTGGGGGAGGCATTTTCTCTAACAACTTTTGTTTTATTTTTTATCTTTTTTTTTACCAAATTTGAGGGTTGGGGTTTGTGAATGAAGTGCTTACCCACTGTCAAGCCTTTTGTACAGTGACATGTTGCTACCTTTTTTAGAACAGACCAAGGGGATGGTTTGCATGCTCTCCACTCTGGCCTGGTAACCATATGCCACCTTACTTTCACACCCTCCTGAATAAGGGTAACCTGCTTTAAGGTTGCCAGTGTAGTCCCATAGCGTTTCTCCTCTGGGTGCCACAAGGGGCCTTTGGTAGTCGTGTCTTCAGTAGGCAGTCACTGCCTTAAATAAGAATTTCAGGCCACACACAACAGACATTATATGAAAATAAAATCTCTTTATTTGCTATTCACAGAGGTTACTTTCAGTACCTGCTAGTTTGTAAGGTGGACACAACCTGCCTTGTGCTCTTCCAAAGAGCACAAGCAGACCCTCGCTCATGAAATGAGCAGGTGCTATTCCAAGTCTTGCTGGGCCCAAATGGGATACAAAAAAAAGCACTCTACTACATACAAATATACAAAAATAAATAACAGAGTCAAACTCAGCAAACAAGGAGTCTGCAGCACTTTACCCCAGAGCTTCTCCGAGACACTTCGTCAGCGGGCGGGACTATGGTACATGGTACTCAGAATTTATTGTATCATCTTTTGAAAGAACAGTTACATCATGAATGAATTTCAAACTTAATAAGACAAAGATCTGCCAGTACTAAAACTAACAGTCCAAAGCACCTGTTCTAAATTAATAATTAAGAACAATTCTCTGAGAACCCCACAGTTGATAAGGCAGTAAATATTGATAGAGTAAAAATGGGAAGTAAAGTAAAAAGGAGGGAAAAGGGAGGAAAGAGAAAAAATGAATGAGGGAAAAGTAAGGGAAAAGGTATCAGGGTTTGAAATTGATTTGAAGTATATCAGTGTATTTTGACCTTTTGCAATGTTTCTTGACCTCCCAATATTAAATAGGGTCAGTGTTCAAATTTTTATTTAGTTTCACCACAAAGGGGGACACTTATTTTTATATAGCACGTGATATTTATATAGATAATGTTTGACTTCTTGCTTTGGTGCATTCATATTGTAACTGTTCTTTTAAGAATTATACAATAAATTGTGAGTACCATGCACCATATCCATGCCCCTTGATGAAGTGTCTCAGAGATGACAAGAATTGCTGGGGTAAAGTGCTGCGGACTCCTTGTTTATTGAGTTTGACTCTATTATTTATTTTTCTATATTTGTATGTGGCAGAGTGTTTTCTTTTGTATTACCCTTGTGCTCTTCCAGATGGCTTTCTGAGTACAGGGTACAAACCGATTAAAGTAATATAGTGTATAGTGAGAGTTTGTTCTGCATGAATTCCCATGGCTGCTGAAACCTTGATGTACCACAGTTCAAAGGTCATGGAACACAGTTGTACCCTTCTGTGGTACAACAAGGTTCCAGCTTATTGGAAATCCTTGAAGCAGCTGCTGTTTTTCACAGTGTTGCCCTGTGCACAACAATCCATTCAAGTTCTGAACTGAAACCACCAGCATGTTGGCTGCTGCTGTGGGAGTGCAGTGGAAACACTTAATTCATTTATTTTTAATAAAAATTAAACAAAAAAACTATACACTATAAAAAATATCAGTTGGGCAACACTCGCTCTCAAGGTCTGAGGTAGTCAGAACCCCTCTGTGGCAGCACAGGCTGGCTGTGTATGGTTGCCCACCTAGTATTCTTTATGTTTCACACAGGATTCCCCAAATTCAGACTACTCTTCTCACTTTTGTAATTAACTTTTTATTCCCTCCTACTCCAGCTAAGGTGTGAAGAAGTCTCTTTGAAGTTTTACCTCCTTCCATATGCCTCTCTGGTCCACATACTCTGCTTCCTGCTTTCCCTCCATTAAGTATCAGCTGTGAGAATGTTCCAACAGCAGCATTCCGAGGCCTCACATCCTCCCTGTAGAACTAGAAAAAAAAATATGTCTACAGTGCCTACTAATTTAACTATTGGGCACTGTATGGGACGTCCAGTACACCATGTGTCACATATCTCACTTTCTCTAAAAAATAAAAGGCTTGAGTCTTCCAACCCATGTACTTTTTATTCCAATCTATGAATTGAGGCAGAGGCAAGATGGAAATGGCTTGAACTGCAGCAGGTGATACAGTGTGAACACCTCCAAGGTAGTGACTTCATTGGCTTGGTCTCCCGACATGATGACAGCAACGCTGCAACTAGAGGGCAGTATGACAGGGCCACTCTCTTCTAAACTGCTGCTACAGCCCACATCGACTCTTGGTGGATGTGCGGGAGCCATTCCCTGGTTCGGAGATCCGGGTCAGCAGACTTCACGTGTGCCTGATTCCTCTGCCATGGAGCACAAGCTCCCCAGCACCATCAAGCAATGCTTCTCTGCCGTCACACTCTGTACCACCGTGGCTGACCCAAACTAGATCACACACAGTGTACAATGGGATGGTGCCTAGTGAGCTGGATGAGGAAATCCTTGGGGTTGTGTACGTCATGCTCCTCAACAGGAACCTAATGGGCAGCCCAGATCCAGCTCACCTGCTTACTCACAATCACATTGTACTCCTGTTTGTCATGGCTATGTGTTGCTATGTCACCGTACTGATGGGTTTGATGGCTTTTCTCATTGATTTCCTAGGAACAAAGACATTTGTGGTATTGACTGCTAAAGTGCCTGCCTTACTGCATTCAGCTACAGCCATTTTAAGTACCGCAGCTGTAACACTGAGTTGCTGGCTTTTCATATTGATCTTCAACAAACTTAAGGATCTGGAGTTTCTGGGAATGCAAGCAGTGTTTGGATAAAGTTTCTACTTAACCATGGCTGCCATGTGTCTTTCCTCATTTGCTGCAGGGTTATGATTTTGTTTAAGCACACAACAAAAAGTTGAATATTATCCCATGCAGCACAGAAGACCAATAGAAGAAACTTCTTCTCTTATTGAAGATGAGGATGAGGACCTTGATAAAATCATGTACAGATGGACCAACTGTGCTTTTTTTCCTAGAGGACTTGTCATCAGTTTGTGGATACAGCATACTGACAGAAAACAAAGAACAAACTATCATATTTATGGGAAGGGGCCTTGAAGTCTCCTTACTTTGAAACAAAAAAAAGGGTGCAAAACAAGGAATGAAAAATCTATGAGAAACACTGAATTATTTTTCATATTGTAAACTTGCTGTCACTCACCTGAGCCATGTTTCTGACCACCTTAGATGTTACCAATATGCTGACTCTGTTTATCTTGATTCCATTTCAGCACCAAATCCAACATAAATAAATGTTTTATTGAAAAAAAAACTATCTATCTAATGGCTCTATTCTGGCCTCTAAGCTAGGTTTCTTGACTGTGCATCAACATACTCCGTACAGTGCAATGACTAGAGTAACAATCATGTCATAGGCTTGCATTGCTAAGCACTACCTTAATAGTTTACTATTCTTTCCACCCATTTGATTGAGCCACTGCAGTTGTTTGTGATCCGTGACAACCTGGAAGTGATGTCCTTAGAGGTAGGGTTCCATTTTGTTCAGAGCCCAAAGAATGCCAAGGCACACCTTCTGTACTGCAGCACACCCCATCTGCGGTACATTCAGCTTCTTGCTGAAATATGCAGTAGGATGCTCCTCCCCATCGCTTGTACATTGGCTGATGCTCCTAAGCTTCTGTCTGATTCATTTGTATAGTCTGGGCTAGTAAGGACAGGAGCTTGGCATAAAGGCATTTTTGAGCTGCTCAAATGCCATTTCACAGCACTCAGTCCAGATCACCTTGTCAGGTGCCCGTTTGGCTGTGAGGTCAGTTGGGGATGCAACCACAGCACTGATTGATGCAATCTTCCTATAGTGGTCTGCTAACACCAAGAAAGCTCTCACAATCGCTTTAGTGGTGGGGCAGACCCAGTTTTTCTTTCTTTTTTAATTTAGTATGTTTTATGCCTCTCTGCACCATCTGGCCATTCATCAACCCTACTATTCTGCCCAGCCCTGTCACATGCCACCCCTGGGACTTACCCAGCCCCATGTTCCCCACCTGGATGAATCCCACGGGAAGGGCCACTGGACTATCCCAACTCCTCTGGTGGAGTTGATATTTCAGTTCTGGAGTGGGAGACCACTTGGCAGTACAGGTTGGCAGTGGGTGGCAACCTGCATGGTCGGGGTGTTTCCTTTTTCTCCCAACCCTCTGATGTCACGTGGGTCCTGAACTAATGCACAAAAGCATGCATGCATGCTGCATGCATCAGGGTGCTGATGTCCCTCTCCCTCAATCTGCTGGCTTCACTTGTACTATTAACTGTGGTCACCCAGGTGGCGGAAATACAGTAGTGGAGAGGCACCCTCCTTCCCTTCCCCCAAGGAATGGAGTGTCCATTGGGACACTCCATCATCCTCCCATGGCTAGCTGTCCAGTGACCTATGCTTGATCCCGAACCCAGGTCATCAGCTTCATAAGTGGTAGCACTACTGCAGTACTGGTGGGCCAGCCCTGTTCCACAGTCTCCACCTTTGCTGGTTGAGGTTTGATGTGCCCACCCCCAACACAGTGTCCAATGTCACTTCTTACATGTCTATATGGCACTTTTTAGCTTTTACTGTCAGGTCTTCTTTTTGCATCATGGATAGTACCTCCCTAACATGCTCAACATGTCCCACCGAGGCCTAGCTGTAAACTGCAATATAATCCATGTAAGCAACTGCAAATTCCCCAGCCCCATTCAGGATTCTGTCTACCAGCCTTTGGAAGGTTGCTAGAGCATTTCCCATTCCAAAGGGCATGACCGTCAATTCAAATAGGCTAAGGGTGTGACAAAATAGACCACTCCTAAGCCACCTTTTTCAGTGGTGCCTGCCATAACCTTTTAGTCAAATCAATAGTAGTGAGATCCTTGGTACCCCACAGGGGTTCCAAGATTTCTTTGATTCTTGAAATAGGGTATTCATCAGTTACTGTGATGATTTGTGGAAAAAGGTCTGTCTCCCCATACGACGCACAGCGGAAATGCCAAACCTCACCCAACAACTAACACACTGAAATCTGGCCAATGGAAAATCATGTACACAAATGCTCACAGCCTCGGAAAAAAGATCCCAGACCTGCAGGTAATAATGTCAGAGGCTAAACTGGACATAGTAGCAATTAGTGAGACCAGTAACCACACTTGGGAGACTTCAGTAGCTGGCTATGTACTGTTCAGAAGAGACCGAGGTGCAAAAGGGGGGGGGGGTGGAGTGGCCCTGTATGTCAGTGAAAATATCAAAGCTACAGAAATTCAGAATACACATAAGGAGCCAGAAGAAATGTGAATCACCCTGGAAACAGGAAATGGGACAGCCATAAGAACTGAGGTTGTCTACAGGCCCCCAGACCAGGGGGAGGAGATAGACACATTATTGTTAGAAGATATACAAACCATGACAGCTAAAGGGGAGGTTCTGATAATGGGAGACTTCAACATGCCGGATACAGATTGGTCAATACCAGCAGGAACATCTGCCAGAACTAGACACATGGTGGATTCCTTGCAGGGGGAGGGCCTCAAACAACTGGTACAACAACCCACAAGAGACAGGGCTATCCTAGATCTAGTACTGACTAACAGGGAAGGGATCACAGATCTCCAGGTAGAAGGTCGCTAGGCCAGTGACCATCACATGGTATGGTTCAATTTGGCCACTACATCTAAATCATCCCATTCCAAGACAAAATATGGGACTTCAGAGGAGCTGAATTTGATAAGATGGCCAACAGAGTTAAGCTAGCCCTGGCAAAAAGAAACACAGGTGAGGGGGTACAGGCAAAGTGGACAAGCATTAAGGATGCAGTACTTGAAGCAACATCCCATTGTGTTAGACAGAAAAGGAAGTGCAAAAGAAGAAGGAAACCACTTTGTTTCTCAAATACAGTAGCAGAAAAGGTCAGAGCCAAAAGGCTGGCCTTCAGGAACTATAAGGGAACACAGCGGGATGAAGATAGGGAGGCATACCAAACTGCCCTAAGCAGGGAAGACAGCAAGGCAGGCAAAGTCCCAAACTGAGGAAACACTAGCACAAACAGTAAAAGAAACATAGAAACATAGAATTTGATGGCAGATAAGGACCGCTTGGCCCACCCAGTCTGCCCATTTCCCTGCCTACTGGATAAGCTGCAGATCCTAGTTAACCAGCAGCCTACTTCTTTCTACCCCCACCCCCTAGAATTGCCTTATGACTGTCCCATGCATGCTTGAATTCCACCACTGTTTTTGACTCCACGACCTCCTCCGGAAGGCTGTTCCATGCATCCACAACCCTCTCTGTGAAAAAATACTTCCTTAAATTACCTCAGAGGTGAAGGTGACAAGACTTTCTATAGATACATTAGTGAAAGGAGAAAGTCCAGAGGGAGTATTGCAAAGCTCAAAGGAGAAAAGGGGGCATGTGAGGAGGAGGACCCTGTAAAAGCATCTATCCTGAATAGATACTTTTGCTCAGTATTTACTGTCGAGAAGGTAGGGCAGGGCCCACAGCTCAGCACCATGGACACAGGGGGGAGGGAGGTAAGCACTAGTCCCTTCCCAAAAGAAAGGGTCCTACAAGAGCTCGCTAAGCTCAGGGTGGACAAGGCAATGGGACCTGATGGCATACATCCCAAGGTACTTAAGGAGCTAAGGGTGGAACTAGCAGAGCCATTAGTAAAACTGTTTAGTAAGTCTCTGAGCACAGGGGAGGTCCAAGAAGACTGGAGAAGGACTCATGTGATCCCGCTCCACAAGCGTGGTAGCAGGGAGGAGGCAGGGAACTACAGACCAGTCAGTCTTACCTCAGTAGTGGGCAAGATTATGGAGGCACTCCTTAAGGAAAGGATAGTGCAACACCTGAAATCCATAGGGGCACAGGATCCAAGACAGCATGGGTTACAAAAGGAAGGTTCGGTCAAATTAATCTCATAGATTCTTTGACTGGGTAACCAGAGTGGTGGACCAAGGGGGAGTAGGTGATGTCACCAACCTTGACTTCAGCAAAGCTTTCGACACTGTTCCACATAGAAGATTGATAAATAAGCTGGGTAGGCTTGGGTGGGTCAGAAGTTGGTCAACTGGGTGGCAAACTGGTTGACAGGCAGAAAACACAGAGTGGTGGTAAATGGTATACAGTCAGAAGAGATGCAAGTCACAAGTGGGGTACCTCAGGGGTCAGTCCTGGGGCCAGTCCTCTTCAATATCTTCATTAGTGACATTGCAGATGGACTAGAGGGTAAGGCTTGTCTGTTTGCAGATGGCACCAAGATCTGCAACAGAGTAGATGATCCAGATGGGGTGGGCAGAATGAGAAGTGATCTGGATAAACTAGCAAAATGGTCAGAAGAGTGGCAACTAGGATTTAATGCAAAGAAGTGCAAGATCATGCACATAGGGAAGAGAAACTCTGAAGCCATTTATAGTCTGGGAGAGGAGTTGCTGGCAGTCACAAAGGAAGAAAGAGACTTGGGCATCATCATCACTGATGACCTGAAATCATCCAAGCAGACCTCTAAAGCAGTAGGCAAGGCTAGGGGGATGTTAGGGTGTATTAGTAGGAGTATCACAAGTCGTAGGAGGGAGGTAATATTCCCTCTTTACAAGACACTGGTTAGGCCCCATCTGGAGTACTGCGTGCAGTACTGGAGGCCACACCTTCACAAGGACATTAACCAAATTAAGGCAGTCCAGAGAAGGGCAACCAAAATGGTGCAGGGACTGCATCAGAAGACATATGAGGACAGATTAATGGAGCTCAATATGTATACCCTTGAGCAAAGGAGGGAGAGAGGTGATATGATCGAAACATTCAAACACCTTAAGGGCATTAACAAGGTGAAAGAGTCTGACATGTTTTAATATAAGAAAAGTAGTAGGACAAGAGGACACAGCATGAGATTAGAGGGAGACTGATTAAGGGGGAATGTGAGAAAATTCTTTTTCACAGAAAGAGTGGCAGATGCATGGAACAGCCTACCTCAGGAAGTGGTGGTTATGAATACAGTACAGGGCTTCAAACAGGCATAGGATAGGCAGAAGGGAGCAATACAGATGAGCATGAATAGACAGGCCACTGACAGAGCAAAGGCCGATGGCACATTTATGTAACCCCCCTACAAATGGGGGTTTCTAACAGCCATCTAGGAGCTGTCTAAGCATCCCCCTGGCGTTCTGTGCTTAAAGCCATTTAAATGGCTCTGTGAGTGCTTGTAGAGCCTCCCCGTACTGTTTCTTTAAGAGCTGTCTGCTTGCAGACAAATTCACTGCTTATGAAGGGGGTTGTGTGTTCTGCTCGAGTCCCACTTGAGCCGCTGACTAATTGCTCCTGTTTCAGCCGACACCAAAGGGGCAGAGGGAGCACTTTCCAGAAAGTGTAACTGTTTCTCCCATACCTTTAGATGTGGTCGTGGGAATGTAAGGTGTTTAACCTGCTTTTTTTGCAGATGGACTTTGTGTGCTGTGCCCCTCCATTTTGGACCAGGACTGTCTGAAGGGTCCAATAGTGGCAGGGGGTATCTAAAATGGAGTAACTGGAGACCAACCAGGAATGGGACTCTCAATGGAGCCTGCTGACCAATGGAGACACAGCTAGAGGTTCTGGGAAGTGAAGTTCTGGACCATGGCGCCTTTTTTGCACCAATGAGGGGAGAACTTAGTGGCTGGTTTCAGCAGCCCACCAATGTGATCTGGTGGCACCCAAACAGAGAGTCTTGCCCCATACTGTCCAAGGGGCTGAGACGTTGTGGCTGTGAGCAAGTAAGGAGCTCGGGACTCCGGTGCCGTTTGAGCGGTCGCGCGGGAAACGCGTGTAAAGCCAGGGTCAGGCGTTTTAAACGCCAGTAATTTTCGGACTAAATCCACTGGGAAGCGGTCAGAGGAGGCCATGCAGGAGCGCGGCTACCTACCAGGCTCACCCGGTAGAAGACTGGAGAATCTGCATGAATCACGCTTGGTCTGTCAGGAATAGTGAAGTTGTGTCGGTTGGGCCCAGTGTATGGTGGGCAGGTGATCAAAAAAATCAGCAGCTGCCTATTATGGTACCCCTCTGCCTTGCATATAAATGTGTGGAGAAGTGCTTGAAGTACAGGCTCAGTCCTGAGAGAGGTGAAAGAGCGCTCTGTCTGCTGGAGTCGTGAGTACTAAATCAGGGTAGGTCCCTGGCCAATGGTCCTAGTGAGGGCAGGACAGTTTGGGTTCTGTACCGGTGACACTATCTGGGCCTGCTGGCTCCATTTAATCTTCATAGGAATTAAATGCTCATTGTGTCAGGGCCACAACCAGCTGCATCGAGGAACTATTCTTTAGGGCTTGGGTACCCATAGACAGTAACTTATAGGTTAGGCCTGTGCACAGAGCCCTAGGTAGATACTCATATATTGTAGTGGTAAGCTAATCAACCTGATTCCCCCCTGGTCCTTGTTATATCCCCTTAAATAAATCAGATTGCTTGCTTTGCAAAGGTACACTGGCTAGTTTGTGTGTTAATGGTGAATTACTGCACAGTGTACTGTGTAACTGCATCTTACTTTTCAGGGGTTCCCCGGAGCAAGCTGATTGGTTAGAGCCGGGGGGTAAGTGTATATGGTAAGGACACTGTCATTGAATTGTATGGGCCACTAGTGGGAAGAAAGCAGGTTTGCAGCAACCCAGAGGGCTGTGACCAAGTCATCCTCGACTGTTCTAACACCGACCTCTGGGTGGAGGCACCCACCAACGGATCTAGGCCCCTCACCCTGTTACAGTTAGGGCAGGCGGGGTAGTAGCCCTTAGGATAGCACCCCCTGGGGGTTACATTGTGGAGGCACCACTGGGATTAGCGTCCCCTAGTGGCCGAGTGGACGAAGTACCTAACTATAGATAAGTTGAAGGAAAAGCTGGAAGGGGATATCATGGCTAAAATCAAGTTGGACCCCATTAAGACAATGGTACATAAACTGATGGGTTGGGGTGAAGCTGAAGAGTTGGACTCTCAGAGAATTGTGTTACTGCTAGATGTACCTTTAGGGACAATGAACTATGACCTTATTTCTGTAGTGGAGCAGGTTAAGTGTTTGGGTAAGGTAGAGGTGAGAGGGCATATGGCTGACCTACTCGACCAGACTTTGCAGGAGCTACTGTTACGTAGTGTAGCCATTGACCCTGAGAGGGTACCCCCAGTGATTTACCCGGAAGGTGCCCAACAGGGGTGGAGGGTCATTCACATCCAGAGTAGGTCGGGTACCCCTGGGGGGTCTCCCCAGACTAATAGCTTCAAAGACAAACTGCTTAAATTGTTGGCCGTGGAGAGGAGGACTACCCAAGATTTACTGCAGGCTTTGGATCTTTCCTGTGATCCCACCCCCCAGGTTTGCCCCGGAACCTCTCCTGGGCCCCCCAAGAGTTCTATTTTGGCTCCACCACCCCTAGTGGTTCCTTCTATACAGCTTGATTTGTACCGTAGGATAAAACTATTTTCTGGCACAGTGCCCGTGCCTTTGGGGAAGGAAGATTTGGAGGCGTGGATGGACTATGCCACCCACTTAGTCCAGGAGTGGCAATGCTCTGAGGGGGAGAAATGAAAGAGAATGATGGAGAGCCTGCAGGGTCCGGCTTTAGAAGCCATTCAGTTTTTGCAGGCTACTAGCCCAGAGGCTACCACAGCAGAGTATCTTTCTGCTTTAGAGGGAGTGTTTGGAAGCACAGAAACTGGGGAAGACTTATTATGGAAATTTAAGTCTGCTAAGCAGTGGAGGAATGAAACGCTTTCCGCCTTTGATACTAGGGTGGAAAGGGCTTTACAGAAGGCCTATCAAAAAGGGGGGATCACCGCCCCAGCCTTGAACCAGGTCAGGTTGGAACATGTTTTAAAATCTGCTAGATTTTCCAGTGTGATACTGTTAAAACTTAAGTTGCATGATCGGCAAGCTGCCCCGCCTGAATACTGTCAATTGATGAGGGAGATTAGAGAAGTAGAGACTGATGAGGAGGGGTGGGAACCCTATGTGGGGACTGTGGATCTGTGCCAAACCCCTGAGTCAAGCAAACCTGATGAGACCCACCCTTCAGGGGGGCCTGATGTATCCCCAGAGTTACAAGGAGGATGGGGGGTGCATGCCATTTCCTCTGATCCCCAAGTAGAAAGTGAGTTGAGGGCTGAGATCAGGAATTTACGAGAACTGGTGAGGGACTTGAAGCAAACCACTACCCACCCTGTTAGGTTTGGGGAACCAGAGTTATCTAGAAACAAAGGACCTAGCCCAGGGGAGTCCCCTCACCTTCCGGATGGCCCCCAGCAGATAAAGTATTCCCCTCCCAATAGAGACCCCCGGGACCCCAAGTTCTGTTACCATTGTTGGGAGGATGGACACTTTCAGACAAAGTGCTAGTTGCCGGAGAATTTAAGGAAGGTCAACAGCAGGCTGATCACCTGGCATCGCAGGGCCTACGTCCGACTCCCTAGGAATGGCTTTGTGACCCAGGCCAATGCCCAAGCAACTGTCAGCACTGTGCCCCCCAAATGGTCTGATGCAGTAGGGCCCTCAATGGAGGTCCCAGTGCGAGTAAATGGGATTCCCACTCAAGCTGTATTGGATAGTGGCTCTCAGGTGACCATTTTGTTCCAGGACTGGTATCAGACACATCTGCCTGAGGTGCCACTACAACCCTTGGATGGTCTGCATGTATGGGGGCTGAGTGACAAGGCTTATCTGTATTTGGGGTATATTTGGATCTGGTTGTCATTTCCTACTTCTGTGGCTGGGGTGGACAAACAGGTGGAAACCTTGGCCTCAGTCTGCCCCCCCACTGGACTGTATGATGGGGTACCCTTGTTGATTGGGACCAGTGCCCACATGTTTGGTCGACTAGCACAATTGTGTTCTGAAAAGCAAGAGTCCATGACTGGGTGAGCTCTTAGGATACCTGCTTCGATCCAGAAGGCCTACAAGACTCAGAGAAAGTCTAGTCGGGAGGAGCCTGAAGGCCCGGTGGGTGTTGTCTGGAGGAAGGATCAGGAGCCATTGCTATTAGCCCCAAATGCCCAGTATGCTTTGCAAGGGAAGGTCCAGCTTAAAAAGAATGTCAAGAATAAACTATTGATGCTGGATGCACCTGGGGAAGGAAAGTTGCCTGGGGGACTGCTGGTTAAACCCAGTATCTTGCCTGCTAGAGCCCATGCTTATGTCATGAGAGTGATGGTTCAAGTTCATAATGTGCCTGACAAAGAGATTCGAGTAAATAGAGGCTGCACTCTGGCTAGTGTGCATTGTGCAGACACTGCAGTGCTCCCCAATAGCAAGGGTTTGGGGAAGGATGACAGAGTCATGCCCGACTTGTTTGATTTCAGTGAGTCCCCTTTGCCTGCTGAATGGAAAGTAAGGATCAGTGAAAAGCTTGCCCAAAGAGACCAGGTATTTTCCTTAAAAGAATGGGATGTGGGATGTGTGCAGGGGGCCGAACACCACATTTGACTGCATGATGAAAGGTCTTTTCACGAGCGGTCTCGGCGCCTGGCCCCTGCTGACATAGACGACGTGAGACGGCGTCTGCAAGAGATGCTTGCTACTGGTGTGATACAAGAATCCAAGAGCCCTTATGCTTCCCCCATTGTAGTAGTGAGGAAAAAGAATGGGGTAGTTCGGATGTGTGTGGACTACCGTACCCTGAACCGGCGAACCATTCCTGACCAGTATACCATGCCACGCATACAGGACGCCCTGGACTGTCTAAACAGCAGTAAGTGGTTCTCTGTGTTAAATCTCTGCAGTGGGTACTATCAGATCATAATGGCTCCAGAGAATCGAGAGAAGACTGCATTCATTTTCCCCCTAGGTTTCTATGAGTTTATCTGGATGCCTCAAGGGATTTCAGGTGCCCCAGCTGCCTTTCAGCACCTGATGGAATGTGCTGTGGGGGACATGAACTTGCTCGAGTGTTTGGTTTATTTAGATGATGTCATAGTGTTTGGCAGCTCATTGGAAGAATATGAAAGTCGATTGTTCAAGGTCCTGGACTGGCTGTAGGATTTTGGTCTTAAGTTATCTATAGATAAATGCCAATTCTTTCAAACCTCTGTGAAGTATGTGGGCCACATAGTATCCACTGAAGGCATAGAGACTGACCCCAGGAAAGTAGAGGCTTTAACCACTTGGCCCCAACCCAGAAATTTGAAGGAGCTACAGCGATTCCTGGGGTTCTGTGGGTACTACTGAAGATTTATTAGAGACTACTCTCGGGTGATCCGGCCCCTGCTTAATCTCACCCAAGGGTACACCCCGACCCATAAGAAATAGAAGAAGACTGCACAATCCGGGACTGAAAAGACTTATTTCTGCCCCAATGATGTGTTTGGTACTCGCTGGACTGCTGACTGTGAGGAAGCTTTCTATGACATTATATATCAACTTACTCATGTCCCAGTGCTGGCCTATGCTGATCCAGCTAAACCCTACGTTCTTCATACTGATGCCAGTCTGCAAGGATTGGGGGCTGTATTGTACCAAGAGCGCTCGAATGGTCTGAGACCAGTAGCTTTTGCCAGCCACAGTTTGACTCCTTCTGAAGAGAATTATCCAGTGCACAAACTAAAGTTCCTGGCTCTAAAGTGGGCTATTGTTGATCAATACCATGACTACTTGTATGGGGCTAAGATACTGGTGAAAACTGATAATAATCCTTTGACATATGTTCAAACCTCAGCCAAGCTAGATGCCACTGGTCACAGGTGGCTGTCTGCGCTATCCACCTACAACTAGGCTGTTGAATACAGAGCAGGCCTCAACCATATAGATGCTGATGCTCTCTCACGGAGGCCTGTGTCCCGAGCCGATTGGATCAGGTTGTCTGAACCCAACATTAGAGCCCTTTGCCAAAAATTCGACAAGGAGGAACAGGTGACTCCTGATACTGTGGACTGCATGGTGGATTGCTTGGGTCCATCTGTGAACTGTGTACCTGCTGCTTACTGCCACTTTGTTGCATTAGACACTAGTATGCTGCCTCTGTTCAATAATAATAGTCTCCAGTTGGCTCAGTCTCAAAATCCCATGATACAACCTGTTTTAGAGGTGTTGCAAGCGGGGGAGGGATGTGTCCCAACTGCGGTCTGCTGACTTGAGAACTGCTCTGTTATACAAAGAAAGCCCAAAGTTGAAACTGAACAATAAACTGTTATAGCGGGAGACCGTTGACAAAGAGGGGTGAATAGACAAACAACAACTGGTGCTGCCCACCGCTTTTAGAGAACTGGTGTTGAGGTCCCTGCATGACCACATGGGGCATCTTGGCATAGACCGAAACTCTTGACCTAGTGCGGACCTGATTCTACTGGTCCAAAATGAGTGCAGACGTAGAGCAGTATGTTAAGACCTGTGGTCGCTGTTTGCAAAGAAAATCCCTACCTCAGAGAGCTGCCCCCATGGTCAATATCACTACCAGCGCCCCTATGGAGTTGGTCTGCATTGATTTCCTGAGCTTAGAACCTGATCTGAAAAATATCAGCAACATATTGGTGGTCACTGATCATTTCACTCGATATGCCCAGGCCTTCCCCACCAAGGATCAGAAGGCAACCACAGTGGCTAAAGTCCTTTTTGAAAATTTCTTTGTTCATTATGGAGCCCCAAAGCGAATCCATTCCAATCAAGGGAGAGATTTTGAAAGCCATCTGATTAGAGAGAGATGCTATCCTTGTGGTGAGTGCGAAAGTCCAGAACCACCCCTTACCACCCCAAGGGGGACCCCCAGCTTGAACGTTTAAACCGCACCTTGCTAGATATGCAAGGCACCCTCCACCCAAGAGACAAGCCTAGATGGAGCCAACAAATTAGTACCCAGGTACATGCCTACAACTGCACCAAAAGTGATGCCACTGAGTTCTCCCCCTACCACCTGATGTTTGGAAGAGAAGCTTGATTGCCGGTAGATGTGTGTTTTGGAGTCTCTCCTGATGGGGTTCAAGCTGATGATTATTTCCAGTATGTGCAAAAGTTAAAGGCCCAGCTAAATAATGCGTACCAACTGGCTCAAACCATGATTGCCAAAAGGAACTTGGCCAACAAAGAGAGGTAAGATAAAAAGGTGAAAGCACAGGAACTCCAGGAGGGGGATCGGGTATTGCTAAGAAATCTCGGACTGCATGACAAACACAAGATTGCTGACTGATGGTACCATCTCCCTCATATTGTAGTGGGCAAACCAGATGATCTGCCTGTGTACAAAGTAAGGCCGGAAAACAATTCAAAAGATGTAAAAAGTTTACACAGAAATCACCTGCTGCCAATTGGACAGATTTTGAGAGACTGAGCCTCTTAATGCCCCTCCTTCTGGGCCTATAACTAAAGCTGCTGCCAAAAAGAGATTCCAAGGGGTGTACTCCTCAGAACTTAAACCACGGGGCCTTCTCCTCTCCCCTTTGCTGAAATTGATCTCCCGTCTGTGGCTGAAGACAGTGAACGTGATGTGGAGTATTACCCCTCTTATGAACTGAGTCAACTTTGTAAAGGCAACCCCCTAGCTCACTCTGGGGATGAAGTTGGGTTTTGTGGACTGTCTGAGCCCCCAGCTTTGTCTTTGGAGCCCATACTCCCCGAGGATGAAGTGAGTGGCCTCAAAGCTGAAGATGTATGGTCTATGAGTCTGGCTGTATTATCTGGGCTGGCTGAACTGTCTGACTTTTCAGAAGAGGAAAGTGATGTGGGGGAATCTATTCGGGATCCGCCTGAGCAAGAATACTTTGAGTGCTCTGATAGCATCCCAGTAGTTCCAGAAGTGCCCTTGACTGAACTAAGTAGTGTGAGGCCTGATATAGAGGGACATGTCCCCGAAAGCACTATGGGCATGGGGTCCCATTCTCATGTAGAAGTTCCCTCTACTAATCTAAATGATACAGAAATGGAGCCAGGGCCCGTAGCCGATTTTATTGAGACCCCTAGACGCACTGGCCGAGAAGTACAGCCTGTAATAAGGTTAAGTTATGAGTCTCTGGGTCAGCCTGTGGACCTGCCACTAAATGTAGTCCATAAAGGGGTCTATGTATCTCCGAGTTCATTGCCCAAGCTAGTTTTGGGGAACAATGCACAACTGTTAGTATTACCCTCTGAGTATAGTAGTACTACTGCCCCCGTTAGCCCTCAGGTAGCGGATAGGGCAGGGCCCTCTTTATCTAAGTGTCATAGCCAGGAAGTAATGACCTGATATATAAAAGAAAGAGGTTGTAATATGTGTACTGTTCTATAGGTAAAAAGTAAACTGTGTAATGTGTGTAATCCAAAGTCTAATGTGCTGTTAATTTAAACAGTTTTGCCTTAAAGTGATTTAAGGGTAACTACTTGACGCGGACACCAGGTTCTTTCCAGGCCAGAAAGGGTGTAACCCCCCTACAAATGGGGGTTTCTATCAGCCATCTAGGAGCTGTCTAAGCGTCCCCCTTGTGTTCGGTGCTTAAAGCCATTTAAATGGCTCTGTGAGTGCTTGTAGAGCCTCCCCGTACTGTTTCTTTAAGAGCTGTCTGCTTGCAGACATATTCACTGCTTATGAGGGGGGTTGTGTGTTCTCCTGCTCAAGTCCCACTCGAGCCGCTGACTAATTGCTCCGATTTCGTCCATCGCCGAAGGGGCAGAGTGAGCACTTTCCAGAAAGTGTAACTGTTTGTCCCATACCTTTAGATGTGGTCGTGGGAATGTAAGGTGTTTAACCTGCTTTTCTTGCAGCTGGACTTTGTGTGCTGTGCCCCTCCATTTTGGACCAGGACTGTCTGAAGGGTCCAATAGGGGCAGGGGGTATCTAAAATGGAGTAACTGGTGACCAACCAGGATCGGGACTCTCAAAGGAGCCTGCTGAACAATGGGGACACAGCTAGAGGTTCTGGGAAGTGAAGTTCTGGACCATGGCGACTTTTTTGCACCTATGAGGGGCGAACATAGTGGCTGGTTTCAGCAGCCCACCAATGGGATCGGGTGGCGCCCAAACAGAGAGTCTTGCCCCATACTGTCCAAGGCGCTAAGACGTTGTGGCTGTGAGCAAGTAAGGAGCTCAGGGCTCCGGTACCATTTGAGTGGTCGCGCAGGAAGCGCATGTAAGGCCAGCGTCAGGCATTTTAAACACCAGTAATTTTCGGACTAAATCCGCTGGGAAGCGGTAAGAGGAGGCCGTGCAGGAGTGCAGCTACCTACCAGGCTCACCCTGTAGAAGACTGGAGAATCTGCTAGAATCGCGCTTGGTCTGTCAGAAATAGTGAAACTGTGTCAGTTGGGCCAGTGTATGGTGGGCAGGTGATTGAAAAGGATAGCAGCTGCCTGGTATGGTACCCCTCTGCCTTGCATTTAAATGTGTGGAGAAGTGCTTAAAGTACAGGCTCGGTCCTGAGAGAGGTGAAAGAGTGCTCTGTCTGCTGGAGCCATGAGTACTAAATCAGGGTAGCTCCCTGGCCAATGGTCCTATTGAGGGCAGGATGGTTTGGGTTCTGTACTGGTGACACTATCTGGGCCTGCTGGCTCCATTTGATCTTCGTAGGAATTAAATGCTCATTGTGTCAGGGCCCCAACCAGCTGCATCGAGGAACTAGCCTTTAGGGCTTGGGTACCCATAGACAGTAACTTATAGGTTAGGCCTGTGCACAGAGCCCTAGGTAGATACTCATATATTGTAGTGGTAAGCTAATCAACCTGATTCCCCCGGTCCTTGTTAACTCGCCTTAAATAAATCAGATTGCTTGTTTTGCAAAGGTACACTGGCTAGTTTGTGTGTTAATGGTGAATTACTGCACAGTGAATATTGTGTAACTGCACCTTACTTTTCAGGGGGTCCCCGGAGCAAGCTGATTGGTTAGAGCCGGGGGGTAAGTGTATATGGTAAGGACACTGTAATTGAATTGTGTGGGCCACTATTGGGAAGAAAGGGGGTGCAGCAACCCAGAGGGCTGTGACCAAGTCATCCTCAACCATTCTTACCCCGACCTCTGGGTGGAGGCACCCGACAACGGATCTAGGCGCCTCACCCTGTTACAGTTAGGGCAGACAGGGGTAGTAACCCTTAGGATAGTGCCCCCTGGGGGTTACATTTATAAGGTAGAAAAAGAAATGGGCAGACTGGATGGGCCTTGCGGTCCTTATCTGCCGTCAACCTCTATGTTTCTATTTAATTCATGGAGGACTGGGCTGTACCTTCCTTTTTAGGTTCAAGACTACTGGGGAAGCCTAAGGCCTTTTAAATTCCTCTCTCACCTCAGTTATCTCATCTCTGCTAGCTAATTATGCATCTGATATATTACACTTGCAAAGACACTTAGGAAGGGGCATTACAAGTAGAAAAAGTGAAGTGATCATGCCACTATACAAGTCCCTGCTAAGGTCCCACCTTCAGTACTGCGTACAGTTCTGGAGGCCTTATCTCAGGAAGGATGTGGATAGACTAGAGACGGTACAGAGGAGGGCAACAAAAATGGTACAATGACTCCATGAATTGCCATATGAAAGCAGATTATGGCAACTCAACATGTACTCATTCTAGAAGTGCAGAGATAGGGGTGACATGATAGAGACATTCAAGTTTCTGAGGGGCATAAACAGATTCTCTACCCAGGAACTCTTTCTGATCAATAGCTCCACAAGGGGTCATGAAATGAAATTAAGGTGAGGCAGGTTCCTGGGTAACATGCATAAGTTCTTAACGGAAAGGGTGGTGGCTCCCTGGAATAGCCTACCTGCAGAAGTCATTGACTACAAAACAGTAGGGCAATTCAAATCTGCTTGGGATAGGCATGAGGGAATTGTCTCTAAGAAATTCTAAGGGGGGGGTAGCACTCAGGGCAGACTAGATGGATCTTTGGTCCCCATCTGCCATCACTTTCTATGTAAAGATCCTGTAAGTACTTTGTCTCAGAGATTTGCCTGAGACAGTCCAAACATCATGCTCTGCCAATCTAGTGTACCCCCACTTGGAAGTGAACAGAGCCTAAAAGGGTTGCAGCACCCCTGCAACGTCTGCCCCCAATCTGGGTTCAACTGTCTATAAAGCTGGGCTGCATCCTCTGAAGTCTCGCCCCTGCTCTCTTTGAGCATATTTGCATGATAGGTCCAACATTTGTGGGTTCGGCCTGGAAGTTTGCACACATAATTTATATCATTCAGTTTCTCATTTGCAACAAAAGTTCCCTACCAGGCATCTTTCAATTACTTGTGCTTTACTAGAATAAGTGTTGTAATTCTCTGCCCAGCTTGATATGCGCGAGCCCTCACACCCCTATCGTACCAAGTTTTCTGATTGTTCTGGGCTTGCAGGAGATTCTGTTGTGCAGATTCCATGTACTTTAGTAACATCTCCTGGAGGTTCAGTACATACTCCGCAATGCTCTCCTTGCTTGTGAGTGTGTGTGTGTGTGTGTGTGTGTGTGTGTGTGTGTGTGTGTGTGTGGAGGGACATTGTGTGTGTGTGTGTGTGTGTGTATCTGTGGGGGGACATTCTAGCCCATTCCTCCCTGACTAAATCCAGTGGGTCTGTCACTCTGCATGCATAGAGTAGCTCAAATGATATGAATCCTGTAGACTTCTGTGGCACCTCCCTGTAGGTAAACAGTAAATAGGGCAAATATTTGTCCCAGTCGCCGGGGTGTTTGTCTGCAAATGATCGAAGCATGCATTTTAGCATGGAGTTAAAACATTCACATAAGCCATTCCCCAGGGGATGGTATGGTGAAATTATTAGCTGTCTAACCTTGCATCTTTTCTGCAAGGTAGTTATAAGAGTGGACATGAAGTTTGTGCCACTGTTTGATCAAATTTCAACAGGGTACCCCACTCTGCATAAAATTCCCACAAGCTCACCTGCTACCTTTCTGCTTCCACAGAAGACATGACAATTGCTTTAGGATATCTAGTTGCAAAATCAGCAGCTACCAAAATAAATATTATTTGCCTATCCTACTAGAGTTACTCAAGGATCCCAGAATATCAATAGCCACCCTCCTAAATGCCTCATATATGAGAGGCAATGGCATAAGGGGAGCCTTTACCTCATCTCCTGCCTTTCCTGTCTTTTGGCAAGCTAAACAAGATCTGCATTACTGGGCTACATCTGAAAAGATAGTGGGCCAGTAGAAGTTCTGCAAAAGTTGATTTGGGGTCCTGTTTGTCCCTAGGTGCCCAGACTCTGGAATGCTATGAGCCAGCTATTGCAGTTGTCTTCTGCATTTCTGTGGCACCACTATGTGTTGGAATATTTCACCCTTTCTTGCTCCTGTTTTTGTACACCACTGCCTCACCAATAACCCTTCTTGCACTTTAAAGTACTCGGTTTGTGGTGTTCCCTCACTGCTGTTCAGCTAACTCCCTTATATTACCCAAACTTGGATCCTGTTTTTGTACCTGTGTAATTATATATGTGGTGACTCTATCTGGCTGTCCAGCTGTCTCTGTGCTTGGCTGCAGTTTATGCTCTGAGGCATCAGTCTGCAGAGTTGTGGGACTATTGGGCACTTCTGTCTGGCTGGCTGACTGTTATGCTATCTGCCTTTCCTGCTGGCTTCTGTGGGGCAGCTTCCTGAGCAACTGACCCTCCCTCTGATGCATTGGCTGGTCTGACAGTGCCTCTGTGAGGAATATATGGTTACCTCTGCTTGTTGTATTCCTAACACAGCCTCCCATTTTGTAGTTGTGGGGAACCTTCCAAATCTTGTCCCTGTACCCACCCAACTTTCATTTTTGTCACAGTAAGCAGCTGTCTGCTGCTGCAGCTGAGTAGTATCCTTACAACCCACCTCCCTCTCTCTCTCTCTGTGACTATGGATGATGCCCTTGTGGCTCTGACCACATCTCCTCTGCACAACGTGCAGGCTCCATCTGCATCTGTTGGGTAGTCTTATGCTGCCCTGACTGCACATCCGTCTAACAGCCTGAAGACTCTTTCTGCTGTTGTAGAGCAGTTTAGTGTAGTTTTGTCTGTTGTCCTTTCTTGAGTTCCTGTTCAGTACAAGGCAGAACAGAAATCTTATCGGAATCTGCAGTAGAGATGCGGTGAAGTAAAATTCCACCCATGAAGTAGTCGCGAAGTGGCCACTTCGCGATAGTATTCCGCTACATGGGGTACCCATTTTAAACCCTCACTTTGACAGTTCACATTGGAATTATGACTTTACGTTGTGCACTCTGCCTTATTCCACTTTAAGGCAGAATGAGAATTCACAGACAGCCCACACACATCACATGGCTTACACAGTGTAGGCCACATGCTTCAGGCAGGCAGGAGGTTATGGGCAAAACACTCTCCAACATGGGCTGACTTACACGTTTACAAATGGCCGGGGTGGGGTGTGGACATGTGATAAAGAGGGGTGCACAGGTGACAAGTCCACAAATGAAGTTATTTTCTGGGGTTAATGTATCACTTGCACTAGACATACTGCATGCACCACCACCACCACCACCACTGCTAGTCTGACCACCACTTGACAAGATTTCTAAATCATAATCCTGCCCCTCATCTTGCCTGTAGTAATCCTCGGGTGTTATTTCATTGCTACTGCAGACATTCCTACTTGGTCTTACACTCATGGAAGGGGAGAACATGCTCAGTAAGGTTGATGATGACGGGGAATGCCCCACTATGGCATTAGCTGCCATCTGGTGCCAGGTCCACAGTGCCATGTGCCTGTTCTTAAGATGTGTATGCTGGCCCCCCATGCCCAGATGACTACCCTTTTTTCCTCGACTCACACTCGCATGGCAAAGCTGGTAGACTGCAACTGACTCATCATTTGTATCTTGGGCAAAAAAATCCCAAACAAGGGATTGTGATCCCCTATTTTTAACATGTCCCTGATGCTGCTTATTGGACTCCATTTTTTTAACCCCTGAAATGGGGAGTATGCTACAGTACATGATTTTTCATGCTGGACACACTTGGACTCCAACTGACCACCATGACTACCTATGATTAGTACTGGGTCATCATCATTATCATCAACAGGAACCACTAAATCACAACTTTTTTGAAGGGGGGGGATTTAATGCCAACAGACCCAGACACAGCCACCTTGACTTTCTTTTTCTCCAGTTCCCGACAGGGGTCACTGACATCATTATCATATTTATCAACATCATCCGCATCCACATTTTCAGCTTGGATGCTGTCATGTGGAGAATATGTTCCAACCACAGCGTCATCATCATCACTCCATATTTTTGTGCCACACTTTGAATCATTGGATGGCAAAGGCATGACCTCAACAGCACTGGAAGAAATGTGACATTGTGAGCTATCGTTGCCAGGATCAGAATCATGTTCAACTACCATAGGGATGTTAATGGGGAGTATGACATCATCTACACTGTCAGTCACAGCTTTAGACTCAACTATAGTTTTTGAAATGGTTAATCGGTCAGAAGTGGAACCGGAGGCAGTAATATTCATACCAGCAGAAACTGCACTAACACCATCAGCTGGGACAACATCATCTCCTCCAACTATGAGAGAAGATACAGATTGCACTGTAAAAAACGTTGATGGAGAAATCCCTTTACTGATATCAGCTATGTACTTCTGTGTACTACCACTCCCATGGACAGTCTTGCCACTAGCAGCAGTGCCATGGCCAGAAACAACTTTGCTTGCACGTCTCTTTGAAGGTATTTTGGGGATCACCAAGAAAATTCTAAATAAATTAAGATTTCTGAACTTTCAGTCTGGGCTGGTGGATGTGAAGCCAAAAAAAAAACAACTGTGGCTTGCAGATGGAGATTGGGCACTAAACAGATGCAAAAGCAGAGACAGATTAAGATAGCACTGCGCAATACAGAAGAAATGCAGACACAAAGTCACAACAACACCTTAAGCAGTACTCACAAGCCACAATATAATCTGGAAAAGAATACCTTTTGCTGGTTTGGGGGTGCAGTGCACTGCAGTAACAGTCCAAAACCAAGATACCACAAAGCAGTACAAAATCACACAGGTGCAGTGGATAGCAGGTTCACACTGTTGCAATTACTCTGTGGCACAATAAAATGTGTCCGATGTGATGGCACGTGTCACACACAGACTCACGCACACACTTCAAGTAATGCATAGCAAATTGAAAACTTTAGTAATATAACTAAATCTTTTAAACACACTGAAATTATACACTGCTGCACCACACCAATCAGCAAAAAAAAAGTCAAGAAAACTGAAAATATTTCTGTGTTCATTAACACAATTATACAAGAAAAATATAACCAAAACAGAAAGACTGCCTTTTCTCACAGTTTTAACCTACCTCCACCACAGATACCCCCCCAAAGCACACTTCAAGTGTGTGTTAGTACACAAACTGAATGTTCTAAATAAACATTCAAAATCTACACACAAACAATAAACACTTGATGATATGCACGGAGGAGGGTTTCCTACAATCGATGTGCTAAATTTTAAGTGAAAAAATGGCTCAAAAAGACTTTATTAACAGCTTTTAGAGAATTTGAATCACAGAGCTCTGAGAGGTAACTGTCTCCATCTAACACTACACACACTACACAGAACTGAGCAGAACAATCTAGAGCCTATGTGACCTGCAATACCATGAATCACTGCAAAATTCACCTTGGAACTCAATAACAAGGTGAAGTGATGTGAAGTACATTGATTTATATGTGCTTCACATTAAAATTGGTACAGAAGTGATTTGGGGGAAGGCGGAGTAACGCAAAGTCATTATTATCAATTGACTTCACATTCCTCATTATGACGCAAAGTATTACACTTAGTGTTGCAGATTACTCTGCGGATTCTGCATTACTCTGCAAATTGCTTTGTGGAGTGAATTTTGGCCACTTTTCCCACCTTTGATCTGCAGTCTCCCCTGTGGTCATTCTCTGAATTTGTCTCCTTGTGGCAGCACATGCAATATTTCCAGAAGGATCAGGATCATTACCAAGAATAACATCAAAGGACAGGTCTGCAGCACCCCAGCTTCTGCAAATCTAGTATGCCCTTCCCATATTATAGAAACCTTAGCTATGGGTACCACCACTGTAGATCTTGCACCAGATTTAATTCTAGCAGTCTCCCCTGTCAGACTGTGACCCTTTAACACCAGTGATTGCTTAACACACTCTGGCCATAGCTGATAGGGCTGCATGGGGGGAATCTGGGGTAAAAATATTGAAAATTACCAAAGTTACGAGTCTGCCTTAGCAAACTGTGATGTAGGCTCATAAATTTGTTGTTTTGTAATATTTGTACACCAAATTTTCAATAAACCCTTGCTTTGACCCTACCTCATGAAGAAGGGCAGAGCAAATGTAAAACTCCTGCCCGAAAGGAGATTTTGTGCAGTGACTATGAAATCAATTTTCAGGATGCAAAAACACATTTTGTGCCAGAGCTAAAAAATGACAGCTGTCACTTTCATTAGGTACTGTAAGGAAATGGTTATGTTGAAAATTTGGGGTAAAAATATTGAAAATTACCAAAGTTACTGTATGAGCCTGCATTCGCAAAATTCAGCGAAGGCTCATAACTTTGTTGTTTTTTAATATTTTTACACCAAATTTTCAATATAGCCTTCTTATGATGCCACCTCATGAACAAGGGCAGAATTAATTTTTAACTCTTGCCTGAAAGGTAATTTCACACAGGGATCGTGAAATCATCTTTCAGGATGTAAAAAAACATTTTGGACAGGATTTGAAAAATGACAGCTGTCACATTCATGAGGTGCTATAAAGATATGGCTATGTTGTAAATTTGGGGTAAAAATATTGAAAATTGCCCAGGTTACGAGCCTGCATTTGCAAAATTTAATGTAGGCTTGTAATGTTGTGTTTTTAATATGTTTACACCAAATTTTCAACATATCATTCTTATGACCCTACCTCATGAACAAAGGCAGAGCAAATTTTCAACTCCTGCCTGAAAGGTGATTTCATGCAGGGACAGCAAAAGCACCTTTTGGGACAGATTTGCCTACTGACAGTGCAATTGTTCATGAGGTGGGGTCCCAAAAAAGGCATATTGAAACTGTGGGCTAAAAATATGAAAAAGTGGCCAAGTTATGCAACTAAGTTCAAAACACTACTGAAATACATTGAACCACATACCTGTTTCTTCAGTTTGTGGTCCAGCTTTGAAGAATGAGCACATGTCTGTGGTCCAGAGAAGATTATGGCATTGGACCCCCCCATGGATAAGTAAGGGTTTGGGGAGTGCAGGGTGGTGGATGCTGAGTGGGAGGTTGGGTGGGGGCAGTGTAATGGTGCAAAGACATTGATGGACTTTTTAAGGGTTAAAAAGAAACAAACAAGGATTCCTGCACTGGGTGATTGAGCACCCCTGGTGCCACTGCTACTTTTCTGGGGGAGTGGGGTGGTGGGTGCTGAGAGGGAGGGGTCGGTGGGGGAAGAAACTATAAATATAAAAATAAAAAATAAAAATGCACAGATATCCATGCATGCACGGTAGAGGACAGAGGAAACAGTCAGAGGATTTGTGATTGGGACACTGGGCTATTGGGTACCCCCAGTGTCACTATTATGTTTCTGGGGGGGCGGGGTGGTGGGTGCTGAGAGGGAGGGTCAGGTGGGGGGTTACGTATAATTTTAAAACAAAAGAAATCAGTGGTCATGGCGGAACACAGCACAGTCCACCACAACCAGGATGACCACTGCAATGTACAGTGCATACGCTAGTAGTCATCCATGCACAATATGGTTTGGCGGCTATCTTGGATTTGGTGGAGTGTGCCATGTTACACTCTAACCACCGAAACTAAAAATAGTGCAGTGCAACTGCCTATAGAGACAGTGAGTGGATTGATTTACAGACGCCAAGGTGACTATGTTGTAACTCCAACATATTGTTCAGTCAGAAGAAATGCAGGAGTCCTTTTCTCATAGCAAGAGGTCTGCAGGGTTAAGCCCACTGCTGCCCTAACAAGTGATAGGCTTGCTCCATTATTCTGCAGGCCTGTAGTTGAGGCACTTTTTTACCTATATCTTATTTATGTATGGCAAAGAATTGGGTGGAGGGCATCTGACTGAGCAATTTGCTATATGCTCACTTCCCTGGGTTAAAGTCTGTCTCCCAAATCTACCATGAGCATTTACATTTTCTGACACTGCCTTGCCAAATACCACATTTTGTTACAGAGGTAACACTGTTTCTCCTCTTTCTCTAGTCTCTTAGAGTCAGAAATAGTTAGAGTAGAATGGCTATGTTGTTGGGTGTCTCTGGGATTACCAGTTTGTGCCCTAGTATGTCTACTGGCTAGATTCACACACCCTTTCAGTCTTGTAGCCTGAGATCTTCCTGCCACATACAGATCAGCCCACTCCACAGCCTAATTCATAGTTTGCTGTGCCTTGTCATGCAACTAGTACCTGAGCTCCTCGGGCATAATCTTTAAAAACTGCTCCAGTAGCATAAGCTGATGAACCTTTTCAGAGAAATTTGCCCCAGAACCATCCACCCAATTATCAAAATACATGCACATTTCCATAGAAAATCCAGCATTGCTAACATCTGATTGCTTTTTTGAATTTTGCAGCTTCTGTCTGTAATTTTCCGGTGTCAGTTCATACCTCCATAAAATAGCATTCTTTTTCATTTATTATAAACTAGAGCCCTCATCACTTAACCTAAAACAAGTTTCTAGCACGTTTCCTGTATGTAAGGCACCACATGAGTAACCCAGATATCCTCTCCTAGTTTATACTGCTTACACTGTTACTCAAAAGGACATAGAAATGACAACATTATAATTTCCCTTAAGCGATGCCAATAAACCAGGTAACTATAGAACCTGAGGCTGACTCATTTGTGTTACTACTCACATGTTCAGCTTTGCAAGTTCCAGTTGATACTGATGCTCCTTCACTTTCTCTGCCAGTTCCAGTCACCTCATCTCCATCTCTGCCTTCATTTTCCTTTGTTCTTTTTCTTCTTGGCCCCATACAGACTAGATGGCTTAAAACAGTTCAAGTTGCTCAAAGCCATTTTAAGTCCATCTTACATGGCTTGCATCCATACTAGGAGTGCGTTTTAACACAGATTCAATAACCATGTTAAAGCCTTGATAGGACCTAGGCTTTAACATGGTTCTTAAAACAGATTACAAGAAAGAACCATATTGCCTGCAAGTATGGAAGTGCAGGTACAGTTCCATCTCTGCTTCAGCTCCCTGAAAATGTGTTTGACAAGCCCAACTGAGCACGATTGGAGCAGAGAGTGTGGACCCTGCAGCACCGGTGTTTTGTTCATGCTAAAACACTGGTGGATTCCAACTGGTCACAGCAACAAGGTAAGTGATAAAACATATAAAACATTATAGCTTACTGTATGTTGTAGTCTGGACAGGTATTTACTCTCTCTCTCTCTCTCTCTCTCTCTCTCTCTCTCTCTCTCTATCTCTCTCACCTGCTGTTTTCACTTTCTGTCTCCCTGTTCTCATGCTCTCTTGCTTACTCCTTATTTTTTCCAACTCAAAATGCTGTTGCAGTTTTAGCCTCTTCAGTTCCATTGTTTCTGAGGTCGCATGATGCAGATTCCCTTTTTCAGTCAGCACTTGCCTCTCCTTTGCTAACTGCTACAATTACTCCTAGACACCTGGTCCATTATGTGGTTCTGAAGATCCACCCACTGCCATACCTGCTTCTGCTTGGCCACCTTCCATCAGTGCCTGTACCAGGTCTGCTTTGAGTGACTGAAACATACGTAATACCCATGATATATGTTTTTTTTTAATCTTTCTAGTTATGTTGCTTATAAACTATTTCAAATGGGAGATATATGGGGAGAATAGTAAACTGCCTCAGACTGTAGTTCCATAACTGAGAACTCAGCTGTGAGTGACCTTTGGTGTGAAAAGTTCTTTGTACTCACAGTACAGACAAGTGGGGGTGTGTAGCAGAAGTCTTCTGATCTAAAAGGTTTGTGTTTTGGTTAAACTTTACAGGGATGAATCCCTCTCATAACAAAAATATATGTTTTGAGTGTAAGCTTGGCCAAGGCAGAGCTAGACAGAGCCCCACAGATTGAGCCAGCCGCAAAACCAAAAGTGCCCAGGTTTCTGTCCACAAAACCATAGAGTTATATGCAAGCCACAAAACAAATGGGGTCATGTTCCCTTTCTATTCATTGTGCTCCTTCCTTTTCTGCTCTGAAATCCCTGCTCCATGAATTCTCTATTCGCTCCTGCAGTTATTTCTGATATTGGGGTGGACTCTTATTTACCTGCAACACACACAACAGTGTTCCCTCCCCTAGTACCAGTCCTTTCTTCCTGTTCCTTATTTTCCTGTGTTGCTTATTGTTTAATGTTCTTTTGTCCATTCCACAATTTACTGTATGATAATTTACTGCTTGATAACTTCTTCTTTAAGCATTCTTGAAATTGTATATTCATTATATTTATATTATTTCATATATTGGACTTTGTATCTGTTCTCTTCTCCTCTCTTCCCTCTCCCCAGGATGCATCTGGAAAAGATCTGATACCAGCTCAATATGACTTTACTGGTAAAACATTTGAAATAAATAAGCATACAAACAAACCATTTTGGACCTGTTCTCAAAAAAGTTATCCTCCAGAGATCAACAAAATGGTCCAGTATGTGATGGTAGTTGGGCATGCATGATGATGATGCAGGCATAGTGGGCTAGAGTGCTGAAGCTATATCTGTGTGTATTTGTTCATGGGTTCAAGTCTGCCAAAAAATATTAAGTTCCCAGTTGGGGGTAAACTTCTTCTACTGAAACTCTACATAGCTTTGAGTTAGATGTTTCCTGCGTTATCTCTACTTTTTTCAAAAGTCTTTATTTTTATCTCTGTAGAAAAACTGCATTCACCATAGTCTTTAGTGTTTATTCTGTGACATATGTAAATAATATAGAGCATTAAACGTTATTTTTATATACTTCATGTTTTCTGTGACCAAGTCATTTCAGATATAGATAGCCAGGGGTAAATTGGCAAGTTTGTGATCCATCTCCAAAGAGATAGGCTGAAAAGTTACCATATATAAGGTAAAGTCTCTCTTCCGTAACACAAGTGGTGGGTTGTTTGCACTTTGGTAAGGATCACAGTGCTGTGTGAACAGTGGCAGTGGTAGGATTCAGACCTAGAAATACCCTAAGTGAGTTTGAGACTGAGTGGTGGAAGCATATTAAAGTAACCATTTCAGGCATATGAAGGGTTGTGAAAACTAGTAGCAGTTGCAGGTTAAGTTCTGGGAGAGAACCAGTCTATGACAAACTCAGCAGCTGTTGGGATATGAAGCAGACTATCAATAAAAGGTTATCTGTTCAGTCACAGAACAGGGTATGTAACAGGGGATACTGTATATACTACTATTTTTGTTTTGTTGTAAGAGTTGATAGCTAGAAGACAGTATGTCTAAGCCATATGAGAAACTGAAGCTGACACACCTTGAGGAGCTCTACAAAAGGAGAAGGCCTGTCTTTGAAGAAGGCCAACCATGGACAGAACTCATAGACCTCCTTGAAAAAAGTGACCAAAGAAGTGGTGCAAAAGTTATCAGTGCTAGCCAAAGTCATGATATGAAGGCTAGGGAGAGCGTAGATGAGCCAAAGTCTGTAACTGTGGCAGGTGTACAAACAGATTGGACACAAATGATGCAAATGGATCTCATCCTGGTTCAGGGTGACAGCAGATGTGGACCCACAGAGGACAAAACTGGAAGACTAAGAGGGAGAAAGGGAGTGCCAGCTTGAGATCCAGATGAAAGAGAAAAAGTGAGAGGAGCAGGAAAAGCTGAGACAGACATGAGAGGGAGGTGAAGATTCTGCAGCAGAAGTGAGCCTCACGAACTGTAAGTACTGGCATCAGAGGTTTGACCGAGGAACCAAAATTAATTCCAAAATGTTTCCCAAGTATCAGGAGGGGGGATGATCTTGATTTGTTTTTAAAATCTTTTAAGAGAATCTGTGGGCAGTTTGAATTGGACAGGGCTTCTTCATCAACTCTCCTTTTGCCGCTCCTTACAGGCAAGCCATTAGAAACCTATGCCAGAATGGGCAAGAAGGACTCAATGAACTACAACAAAGTGAAAAATACCTTGTTCAAACATTTTAAATTGACTCCCTAGTCCTATAGAAAAAAAATCTAGACATTTAAGAAGGCTCTGGGAGATAGTTATTCTGAAATGTGTGTACAACTAGGCAGTCAGAGTGATGGTTAGAACGTGCAAAGGATAGCTCTTTTGAACAGGTAAAAGCTCTCAGTCTTGTTGACCATAAACTCCTTGTCCATACACTCAACTCCTATGGTTTCTTGGAGGGAACTGCAAATTTGTTTCACCACTACCTTTCCAGAAGGTCACAAAGGGTCAGTGTCAGTGTCAGTGGGGCACTCTCGACCACCATAGCGGTGACAAATGGAGTTCCATAAGGATCCATACTTGGCCCTATCCTATATTCCCCATTAATCAATAACATTGTACACATCAACCCTGGGTGTTCTAATCCTGTATGGGAGTGACCACAATCTCCACTCAATATCCAATTCTCTCTCTTATGATTTCATAATCACACACAGGTGGTTCTCAGCTAATAGACTATTGTCAACACCAAAAAAAAAAAAACCTGAAACCATGCTATTCAGGTCTAGACAGAAGCTTTCCACACACCCCACACTAATGGGTAACTCCCTCTCTGTCACAACCCCCAATGTTACGTGCCTAGAGCAAGTTATGAGTTATAAATACCTTGGAATCACACTGGACCCTTCCCTCACTTTCAGTGAACTTTTAGAAACTATGGTCAAGTGAATTCACCAGCAGATGTGAATTCACCAGCAGATTGGGGCTTGCTTTTGCCTGAAACACTTTCTTACACCTGAGGCACGGCTGGCGATTGGACATGGTACAATGCTCCCCCTCCTTGAATGTTGCTCTCCTGTCATCTCCCACACCTTATCCAGGGAACTCACATGACTAAACATTGCCTACAACTGCATCTGTTGCTTTATTCTCTCTGCCTCTCTTACTATCCATCACTGCTTCCTGTACACCTCCCGTGGTTGGCTATCACCCCAGGCTGGATGTGACCTACACATGGGCCCCCTTGTTCATGAAACCCTGGCAGCGGGTGCTACCTGCCCCCAGACAGGTTCCTCTACACCAAGCAATGCTTAAAGATGGTGAGGTCCCTGCCTCAATAGCTGTTAAATGTCCCTCATTCCCATAACAACATGGGCCAGAGAGCATTCTCTGTTATGACGCCTAGGCTCTGGAATAGCCTTCCCACCTCCACTGTTAACATAGACTCTACTCATGCCTACAGATCAAACTTATCTAAAGTTCTCCTATCTTCAACAGTCTGTAATTGCTCTCCATAACTGCTTCAGCATATTATTATAACCTGTGGTCAACTAATTTAAAACTCTTCAATATGGCTGTATGTTAAACTGTTCTAATCCCTTGTTCATTTTTGTGTGCTGCTTCTTATCTGTGACATCCTTGTATTTTTTATCATGTTGTATCTTTTCCATATGTATATTTTTATTGTGCCATTTCCATGGCCCAGGTCATGCCTAAAAACAGTCCCTGGGACCAGTGTACCCACCCGGTTAACAAATAAATAAATAAATAAGTTTCTTATGGAACAGTTTTTAAAGACTGTAACAAAGGAACTGAAAATATAGTTGCTAGATTGGACTTCAAGTTCTATGAAGGAGGCAGACAAGAGGTCTGATCAGTTTGTATTCCACTGACCATACTTTTAGTGCAAAAACAATGGGGGAGGGACATCAGGTGGTTTTAAGAGAACCCTGAGGGGGAGACCTAAGGGATGCAGGCCTGTGCCTGAATAAAAAAGGAAGCCAAATGGTTTCAAAAGTGAGTCAGGGTGCTATATCTGCTAGAAACTGGGACACCTACCATATGACTTTCTGAAAAATATTGCAAAAGGCATGAGTGCAGGTGGAGGAAGTAGCTCTGGAAGCTCCCAGTAGCTAATGGTCTGTACCCAGGGTACAGTTCCCACAAACTTAAACTGCACAGCACACCTGCACCCTATGTTGGTAAATGGGATGGCAAGCCAAGGATTGGGGATCACTGAGCATCCATTTCAATGGTAAACAGGATCTGATTCATGAAGAACAGATCCTGTCAGACCAGTTTTCCAGAATGAGGGGAGTGATGGGTTCTACAGTCTCAGTGTTAATGGCCCAGATCTTTCTAAGCTAGGAAGGTGGTTAGGGCATAGGGTAGGTGGGCATTGTACCTGACCTGCTCGTGGATGTAATTATGCATAATGACTTTGACATTTAGGCCAACATTGTGTGTGTCATTACCTATAATAAAGCTAGAAGACTGGGTCCTGAGGAGCCAGAGGGGGCAGTGCACCGAAATCAACCTCTCCCTCAGCATCAGGAGATGTTTTAGCTGAAAATGTTGCCAGGAGCAACAGTTCTGAGCCACAGCAACAGACTGAGGAGAACAAAAACAGTAGACAGAGTCCCTTTAAAATCTACGTATTGAGACAGCTGCATTTTGTCCGAGCAAGGTCCAGGGATACTGAAAGCTAGAGCAACAATTGTGGGGCTACAGTTTCCATCACTATTTCAGCAACAGCAGCAGGTGACTAGAGCTTAAGAAACTATACTCACTGGCAGCTGAAATCCAAGCTGCAAGTTTGATTGGAGGGCTGTAAACATCACGGGCTGCTAAACTGGCAGCCAAGACTGGGTAGTTTTTATTTTCTTTTACAGCAGCAGCTACATCAGAGGCTGTAAGCAGGCATCCTACCAGGTGCTACACTGGGGGACAGTGACACAGTAACAATCTTCCCACCCACCCTCCTCACCACCATCCCTTCCCATTTCCAGTTGCTTATTTACAGGCAATACATTGATTGATACTAAGAGTGTCCTGTAAGGGCAGCAACCACAAATCCTACTCCACCCTTCGTGCATGTACTAGGAGTATAAAAAAGAAATCTTTTTAAATTACCTGTGCTTTTTTGTCCGCTTAGATACCAGTGCTTTTTCATCGGCACACAGTTTCTTTTTCATCCACAAACAGTGCCATCCTTGTTGACAATGGACATCATCACCTATAGGCACTGTGGGACACTATTCCTCAGGACTGTCATCCAAAATATAGGTCACTGCCCTACATGCTGGGCACTTGGGGACCTAAGGACACAGCTTCAAGTGGCATGGGAGAATTCATTCACCTCCACACCAAGCTGCAAAGAGGCAGTCATGGCAGCAATTTCCCACAGCACAACCACCTCCAACCTGTCACACCTCTACCAAAGAGGAAAACTCGGCCAAAGGGTTGGCAGTTGGTTGGCAGTGGTAGGACAAAGGTCCCAGCAAACAACCTGGGCAAGAGCAAAGACCAAAAGTATCTGATACAAACTACCAATAGGTTCTTTCCTCTGACATCTGAGCTGGACACTGTGGCAGAGGATGTAGCAAGTCAGCAACCACCACAGCATAAACCGGCACCAATAAACCAAGATGTAGCCAAAAGGAGAAACACGACTTCCGGTCTGGTCAACTTCCTGTATGGCAGATTAGCTTTTTAGCTCCGCTACAACCCGACCTAAATCTGCTGTAATCAAGTAAAAAGAAAACCCATCCTGTCATACAAATGCAGAATAACGGACTACCTGATGCCGGCCAAACATAAAATGAAGGAAAATTGTTCAGGTGGAGAGAACAAACAACAGAAAATGCTGACAGAGTTAGGCCCACGAGTGATGGCGCAGCTAACGATGGAAACGCAGCATGACGATGCAGAGGGGGCAAGCCAAGGAGAGGAGGATTACTGTATACGGCAACATCTAAACAATTATGCTCTACCCTAAAGCAAATGAATGAAACTTTACTGCGCCTGGATAAAAATGTCTCGAGCCAAAAACAAGATATACTGGACTTAGCACAGAGGACAACAAGTTTAGAGACAGTGATGTCAGATTATACCCACATGACAGATGCCCATAATCCTGTACTGCTCGACCTACACCAGAGGGCAAATAAATTAGAGCAAAAGCTGGAGGAACTCGAAAATAGAAACCGCTGCAATAATATTCGGATCCATGGTTTACCGGAAGGTACAGAGTCCAAAAACATGGTGGAATTCGTGAGTTCTTTTTTACATGAGATCCTGAACCTCCCACAAGATAAAGAATTAAATATAATTCAGGCCCACAGATCCTTAATCCCTCACCCTAGGGACTTGAAGGCAAGACCGCGCTCCATAGTGATAGCTTTTCTAGATTACAGGGTAAAAGAAGAGGTTTTAATGTTAGCCTGGGGGAAAAAGCATATTCACTTAGGAGATGTCCGTTTTTACTTCGATCAGGACTATACCCCATAACTGTTAAATAAACGAAGGCAGGTCTTAGCGGTTGTGAAATTGTTGCAACAGAAGAACCATAAGGCTTTTGTGGAATACCCTGCTAGGCTAAAGATAATGACAGAGAAAGGCCCAATTCTCTGTCATTGAGGGTGAGCTGGATGTCATTATCCACCTAGGTACTAATGACTTGGCAAATGGGGAACCAAAGGAAGTTCAGGAAGAGTTTAGGAAACTGGGGAGGGGTCTCAAGCAAGTAGCTACTTCTGTCACTTTCTCAGAAGTACTACCTGTGAGAGGCAAGGGAGAGCATAGAAGTGCATGCACCAGGAACTTTAACTCATGGTTGAAGAACTGGTGCTGTGAGAGAAGGGTTTGGATTCATTTGTGACTGGGGACCCACCTGGAGGATGGAGGTTTGTTCAAGCCTGGCCTGCATCCATCCTGGAGAGAATCCAAGCACTCAATGATAAGTTTAAATGCTATTGACAAGCATTTAAACTAGCAAAGGGTGTGGCAGGCCAGCAAGGACGGTACCTACTTGCTCACCCCCACAGCTATTAGTGGAACCAGTGAACCAGAGGAGTGGCTATCTCTGCAAAGCAGTGTGCAAAAGATGGAGATTAGTGTCCAAAAGGTGGATAAGCAGAAAGGGCAAAATTCAGCAGAAGGGCAAACAGCAAGGAGAACCAGGGATAAATGACAACCAAGGAAGGGCTGGAGTAGAACAGTGAAGCAGTCTAGGAGGTCAAATCATGGAAAGCCATGTGTGAAAATGCCAGGAGCCTTAGCAACAAGATGGAAGATCTGGAGGCTGTCATGGTACAGTCAGACCTGGACATTGTGGCCATCACTGAAACCTGGTGTAATGATAACCATGACTGGGAGATGGCCATACCTGGCTACAACATATTCAGAAGAGACAGAGCAGGCAGGAAGGAGGAGGAGTGGCACTGTATGTGAAAAAATGACATAAGGGCCACACAGATCCAGGAGGAACAAAATGGGGAGAGATACTGTGGGTTAAGCTGGAAAGGAAAATGGGGCCAACCATCTGCACAGGTGTGGTCTATAGACCACCAGCCCGGAGGAAGAAACAGATGAGGAGCTGATGCTAGCCATCCAAGGATGGCAGACAAGGTGAGGTAGTACTGGTTGGAGACTTCAATATACCAGGCGTGGACTGGAGCATCCCAGCAGCAGCATCAACTAGGAGCAGATTTATCCTGGACTCCCTTCAGGTGCCTTCCTCAAGCAACTGGTCATGGAACCAACTCGGCAGAAGGCAATACTGGACCTTGTGCTCACAAACAGGGACAGTGTGATAGGGGTAACAGTGGGGGAGCACCGGTAACAGTGACCACCAGTCATTGTGGTTTGAAATCACAGAAGAGACAGAACCAAACCACACAAAAACACGTATCCTGGATTTTAGGGGCAGACTTTGGGAAAATGGGGAGATACTTGAA
Source organism: Neoceratodus forsteri (assembly GCA_016271365.2). Taxonomy (NCBI): domain Eukaryota; kingdom Metazoa; phylum Chordata; order Ceratodontiformes; family Ceratodontidae; genus Neoceratodus; species Neoceratodus forsteri. Next base: position 958,958,412 of record CM057455.1, read on the forward strand.
AGAGGCATTAAGGTGAATGGGACAGGAATCAGGAGTTGAGGAACAGTGGGCAGTATTTAAAATGGGGATTATAAGAACAACAGAATTATGCATTAAGCAGGTTAGCAAGAGGAAAAGGAGGAGGAGACCATTATGGTTTCCAAAGAGGTAGCAAAGAAAGTGAAAGCCAAAAGACTGCATTCAGGCAATACAAAAGACACAGGCAGAAGGGGATAGGGAGAAGTACCAGGAGAAACAAAGGAGGAGGGAAGTCAGTAAGGAAGCCAAAGCTCAGACAGAAGAACACATTGCAAAATCAGTGGATAAAGGGACAAAACCTTTACAGGTACATAAGTGAAAAAGAAAGACAAAGGGAGGGATAGTGAGACTGAAGGGGGAGGATGGGACACTGGAGGATGACAACAATAAAGCTGACATATTGAACAGGTATTTCTGCTCAGTCTTTACTAAGGAAGAGGGGGTAATGGGTCTGAAGGGTACAAGGGGTGAGAATGGTGCAGAAATGGACACAAGTCCCTTTACGAGAAAGGGTCCTGAAGGAACTGGAAGTAATAAGAGCTAATAAAGCAATGGGGCCAGATGGGGTGCACCCCAGGGTCCTTAAGAACTAAGAGATGTGGTGGCTGAACCTCTGGCTATCCTGTTCAGCCAATCACTGGAAACAGGGGAGGTACCCAAAGACTGGAGGACAGCAGATGTAGTCCCCTTATACAAAAGTGGGAACAAAGAGGAAGCAGGAACTACAGACCAGTCAGCCTCACCTCGGTAGTGGAAAGATCATGGAAGCACTACCGGAAGGAGATTGGGAACATCTGGTTGTCAATGGACTACAGGACCTAAGGCAGCATGGTTTCACCAGGGGAGGTCATGTCAGACCAACCTCATTGAATTTTGACTGGGTGACTAGGAAGTGGATCAGGGAGGGCAGTGGACATGGCCTATCTGGACTTCAGCAAGGCGTTTGACACTGTGCCACATAGCAGACTATTACACAAACTGGGGAATATGGGTGTGGGCAGGACAGTAGTGTGGTGGGTAGGTAACTGGCTGGGTGGCAGGACACAGAGGGTGGTGGTAAATGGCTGTCACTCCACAGAGGGAAGAGTAACCAGTGGGGTACCACAGGGATCAGTGCTGGGACCAGTCCTATTCAACATCTTCATCAGTGACATTGCACAGGATCTAGAGAGGCAGAATTTCACTGTTCGCTGATGACACAAAGCTCTGTAACAGAGTAGACACACCAGAGGGTGTAGACAGAATGAGAAGGGACCTGCAGAAACTTGAAGAATGGTCAAGGGTTTGGCAGTTGAAATTCAATGCAAAGAGGTGCAAGATAATGCATATGGGGCACAAAACCCTGGCACAAATATATCAGTTGGGGGTGAGGATATAGCATGCACAAAGCAGGAAAGGGATCTTGGGGTTGTCATCTCTGATGACCTCAAGGTGGAAACAGTGTGACAAGGCATCAGGTAAAGCAAATAGGATGCTGGGATGTATAGGCAGGGGCATCACCAGCAGGAAAAGGGAGGTCATAATTCCGCTATACAAGACACTAGTGAGGCCCCACCTGGAGTACAGTGTACAGTTCTGGAGACCATACCTACGTAAGGACATAGACAGGGTAGAGAAGGTTCAGAGGAGGCAACAAAGATGGTGCATGGGTTGCATCACAAGTCCTATGAAGACAGGTTGAAGGAACTGAACATGTACTCCCTCGAGGAGAGGAGGGAGAGAGGGGATATGATAGAGACATACAAGTATCTTACAGGGAGGAACAGGGTGCAGGAAAACACTATTTTTAAGCGAAAAAGATGTTTCAGGACTAGAGGGCATGGGATGAAGTTGGAGGGAGGACGATTCAGAGGAAACATGAGAAAGAATTTCTTCACAGAACGGGTGGTGGACAAGTGGAACACCCTGCCAGAGGAAGTGGTGGGGACTGAAACAATCATAGGATTTAAGAATGCATGGGATAGACATAAAGGAATTCTAGAGGGCAGGGGTAAGGGGAAACAGACTTCTAGGAAAACAAACTGAACTTACAAGCTCAAATGGGCAGACTAGGTGGGCCATAGGCCCTTATCTGCCGACACTGTCTATGTATCTATGTATCTATGTAATTCGTTTTCAAGAGCTAGAAGCAGCAGAGGAGTTTCTACATACTTTAGAAATCAACATACCGTGTTTATCTGCAGAACAAAATCGGAGACAACTACAAAATAATAATTGGTCAGTTGTTGGCCCCAAAGGTCGAGGGATGAGGGAGAAGGGGGACACTTCCACTCTGTGGAACAAGATTGGCACAAAGAGACACATGGACAGGAGCTCGGAACAACAGGGGGTTCAAGAGGAGTGGGGCGTTCTGACTTTGCAGCTGCAAGATAGGATGGAAGAGGAAGGAGGCACCTGAAATGGCAGTTGTTTTCTGGGGCTTGAGCATTCGGGACTTGGTGGTGGACTTGGTCTTTTATGACTGAAACGGCAAGTTGCTGATGAAGCTAAAAGGAACTCTTTTTTGTTTTCCTTTTTCTCTGAAACTGTTGCAGGTCAAATGTACTATTTGGGTTGACTGTATTCAAAAACTGAGAATGGTCTAACAAACGGATATATATTGGGAAGGGATTGGGAGGGGGAGCGATCGGTGTCAGGGGGTGCTGCTGGGGCTCTCGCCCCTGGGAGGCTGGTGACTGAAGCATGTTGGTGCAAGCAACTAGGGGCCAAATAACTTTAGGAGACCAACGTTACAGCAGGGAGTGATGTGCTCAGAGGGGTGTGAGCCTTAATCTATGACCACAATTGTAGCTCGGAGGCTCAGGGGCTAAATAGACCGTGTAGAGGCCTAAATACAAAAATAAAAACTAAAAACTTTAAGAATGGGCTTGTTTGCACTGAGGGCCTAACAGCTCTCGGGACGACTGAAACCCACCGAACTAGAAACCAGGCTCAATTCTGCTACAGCCAGCCCATACAAAGAAGGCTCATTCGTATCATTAGTACACTCTCCCTTGCACGAACAAAGGAATGTAAAGGGTCTCTTTAGATGGTATGTGGATACTGGCCCAGGTGCTGCGGCCTATCGTGCAGATGATGCGTGGCTTGCCCGGGGGGGGGGGTCGCCCAGTGGTGTCAGTCATGCGCTGTCCTGCTTTCCTAGACCACACCCACATAAGGTGAAAGAGTATATGCAGCCTAAAACAGGTTGAAGATTGTCTGCCAATAGGATAAGAGACCAAGCAATAATGGTTGTGGATTGCGCTTTGTTTTTTTTTTTGAGCCCACCTACTGTGTTGACACTTCTTAAGTTGCTAAACTGTGGGGTTCTACCTTTCTAACACCTTCTCTTTTATTATCGTAGTTTATCGCAACACATTAAAGGTCAAGGGAGAGGCCTCTACCCCCCTCCCCTTGATAGTTTTGCGGAGCTGAGTAACCAAATAGGGCGGCTCCAGGTGAGGGCTTCTGGCACAGGGCAAACGGACCTCACCTTACTCTCCACTTTCATTTAAGACCTACAGGAAGGAGGTGTGAGGGTAACCAGAGATTATTTACCATGAATCTCCTACCTTGGAAGTCAGCTATCTTTTATTTAAAATGTTGGATAGAAGCCACGTTGGCTGATTATGTTAATGAAAATGTCAAGGATTTAATTTTACTGTACCAGGTAACTCTTATCATCCTAATTGTACCAATGGTGCTCATATTAATGGCTTTAGCCAGTTTGGGAGACAGCTTAATAAGGCACTCAGGTAATGGCTTTATGAAAGACAGTCTGTATCTCATTTTCAGGAGTGATGGCTGGGACGGGCTCACTGTTCTGTTCTTTTAATGTGAATGGCCTCACCTACCCTGCTAAGTGTAGCAAGGTTATGAGTTTTGTAAAGAAAACTACAGCTGACTTTATCTTTTTACAAGAAATACACTTGTCAAAGCAAGAACATACCAAACTGCTGAAATTTGGTTTCGGGGATATGGTGGCATCTTCATATAAAAAAGGTAGAAGAAGGGGGACAGTGATTCTGATTCCAGTCAAAACTCATTTTGAAAAGATGGATACTACGCTCTGATGAAAGGCAGATTGGGGGGAGTGATGGTCACCTTGGCCTCCGTGTATTTCCCACCGGGTTCTAGATATCAAGAATATAGGACCTTTCTGACGATCCTATTGAGTTGGGCCGAGGGCACCATAATATGTGGGGGGGATCTTAATTTGGCACTGAACCCTGCTCTAGATACCACTTCACAAATACCGAGAGCAATACATGGAAGAGAGAGGAAGGTGCAGAAATTGGTGAGGGAACTGGGTTTCCAAGATGTATGGAGGTATTTCAATGGGAAAGGGAGGAGCTGCACTTTTTTCTTGGCTGCACACCAGATGTATTCCAGGCTAGATTATTTTCTGGTGCCTGGGGAAGATATGTACAGAGTGAAGGAGAGTTGGGTGGGAGACTTAGATCTTTCTGACCACACTCCTCTTTTCATGAGGACTGATATAGGAGAGGTCAGGAGAAATACATTTTGGCGTCTCAACCTATCGTTGCTGAATGATCAGGAGGTTAAGGAGGGCATTAAGGAAACATTTGATAACTATATGGCTGAGAAGTCACCTCAAGATACTTCTCAGGCAATAAGGTGGGATGCTGCAAAAACAGTTTTGAGGGGGAAATTCATTTCTATGGCATCTAAAAAAAAAAAAGATAAGGGAGGCTAAGAAGCTAAGGTTATCCATACAAATTAAGAACTTGGAAGATCTCCAGAAAGGTAAAATAGACAAAACAAGGAATAAGCAGCTGAAGATACTTAAAAAAGAATTGAATGACATTTTAGACTATCAGGTCGAACAAAAGCTACGTTTTTTAAACAACAATATTATAAGGGAGGACCGCGGTCATTGAAATTACCGGCTAGCAGGCTTCGTGCCCAGAGGGCTAAAGCCACAATAACTTCAATATGGCACCCACAGAGAAAAGAAATGGTCCATGAGGTGAGGGAGATAACAGACGCTGTTAAATTATTTTATGGTAAGCTATATACACCAGATAAGACACCGTGTGTACAAAGAGTACAAGATTTTTTGGAGGGACTAACGATACCAGGGCTATCGAAGGAATTGGGGAGGTCATTGCTAACCCCTATTACGGAATCGGAGGTGACTGCAGAAATCTCAAGACTGAAAGCGGGTAAATGCCCGGTTTCAGATGGGTTACCATCAGAGTTTTATAAGACATTTAGTTGGAGGGTACTCCCAGGCCTTTTGGGCCTATACAAAGCTGTGCTTAATGAGGATGAGCAAATACCCCCTCATGGAATAGGGCTGTGATCTCAGTGCTCCCCAAACCGGGAAAGGACCTTACTAAATGCTCCTCGTATTGACCAATTTCCTTACTAAACACGGACTATAAAATTTCCACTTCCATCTTAGCTAAAAAGAATACAACAATACCTCCCTGGTCTCATTGATATGGACCAGGCGGGCTTTGTCCCAGAACGTCAAGCTCAGGATAACGTGAGAAGAACATCTCATGTTATAGAACGGATTAACTATACAAGGACCCCCCTCCCTCCTTATGAGTCTAGATGCCGAAAAGGCATTTGATAAAGTCTCTTGGGACTTTCTAGGCCAGGTCCTTTCCAGGTTTGGTTTCCCTCAGCAATTCGTGAGGGCTCTGTTTAAAATATATAAGTCCCCCCTCGGCTTTTATACATGCAAATGGTCATGTTTCAGAAGCAGTCCATTTAGGAAGAGGGACGAGACAGGGATGCCCTCTCTTGCCACTGCTATTCGCTCTTTATATAGAGCCCCTGGCCCAGAGTATAAGGCAGAATGGAAGGATTAAGGGAATTTCAATGAGGGGGGTGAAGAGCAGAAATTAGCTTTATATGCGGATGATGTCCTACTGTATTTGTCTGACCCAGATAGATCACTACCAGAGGTGTTTGGACAGATAGAAGCCTATGCCTCACTTTCAGGCTTTACATTGAACAGGAGTAAGACTGAGGTCCTTAGTTTTTTTTACACCCCATCTGTTGAAATTAAGAGATACCCAATGAAATGGGACATGGAAACTATCAAGTACTTGGGAATCATGATCAGTAAAATCATGGCCAACCTATTCAATTTGAATTATCCTCCACTAGTGCAACAATTAAAGGTAGATTTCAGAAGATGGACATTGCTCCCCCTAACTTTGCACGCAAGAAATCAAGCATTAAAAATGAATGCCTTGCCCAGGCTGCTTTATTTATTTCAATGTGCCCCTTGAGTTGTTTCCCAGAGGGATTTTGAATCCTGGCAAAAGATGTTTATAAGCTTTTTGTGGGGAGCAATGCGACCTAGGGTTAAAAAAAAACTTTAATTTCTCCCCAAAAACAAAGGGAGTCTTGCTTTTCCCCATTTGCAGGGATACTGGATAGCGTCCCAAATGAGGATCGCATTATTGTGGGGCAACCAGGCGTACACATCCCACTGGAAAGGGCTTGACCTGGCAGAGGTTAGAGAGGTCCCCCTACAGGCGGCCCTTTTTGCAGAGGGGAGGGTACAGGGAACTACAACTTATTCAGGGTCACAGCAGTTTTAGAGGGTTGGAGAAGGGGCATTAGTAGAGGTAAGACCAAAAGACAATTATGGAAATACACATGGAGAGCCTTTGACCCCAATTTTGCACCAGCAAAACTGGACAACTGGTTCCTAAGACAGGCAAGAAAAGGATTTCAGGCACCATATCAGCTTTTTTATGGCTCCTCCCTGATGTCCTTCGAGATGATACAGTTAAAATTTGGTTTAGCCCCCCAAGATAGATTAAGATATTACCAGTTAAGGGACTATATAAATGATCAGCTGGGCAAAGGAAATGAGGTGACGGATCAGGAGTGGGGGGATCTACTGTTCCAACAGATTTGGATTGCAACTAATGCAAAGCACATGATCACCATGTTATATAGGAATTTTTTAAATGACCTTAGTATCTCCTCACAGTATATTAAGGAAAGATGGGAGAGGGACGTGAACATATCTATTACTGACCGACAATGGTCCTAGGTGTGGAGGAGCACTTGGGGTGCCATGTCCTCCCCACTGTGGAAGGAATTTGGTTGGAAGGTGAGGACCTGGTTTTTCCTGGTTCCTGTACAGCTCGGTCACTCTATCCCTGGGATAGGCTCAGAGTGTTGCAGGCAATGTGGAGAGGGGAGTGTGTTCCAGGCACATATCTTTTGGGCCTGCCCGGAGATTGCCTCATTCTGGGACGGTATCAGGCGACACATTTCTAGAATATTTGAGGTCCAGACACCTTTGGGACCTGAACATATGGTGTTAGGTATTGTTCCACAAGAAATTAAAGGGAAAGAGCCAAGGTATTTGTGGTCAATACTTGTAATTGCTGATTTGAAATCGATTACCAAGAGGTGGTGAGAGAGAGGCAGCCCGGATCTGAGGGAATGGGCCAAATTAATAGAAAATATAATGGAAATGGAGAAAATCACCTTTTCTGTCAGGCAACTAAACCAGGAATACCAGAATAGATGGACAAGATGGTTTCTATATGAGGGAAAGGAAGAATGGCAGACCCATTAGAGAAATGAGACCGGAAATCTTGACCCCAAAAGAATCAACAGAAGTAATGAAATAAGTCTGGATGGAACAAGAGAGGAACAGTGGTTAGGGGTGGAGGGAAAACTTGACCATGTGAAGGGGAGTGGTTTCCCCACAAAAATCTGGTGCTTTTGCAAGACTGTAAAGATGATGGAGAGTTATGTTAAGTAATAACCTGGTAATTAGTTATTGTTAATGGTTACTAGTGAAAAAAGAAAGATGTACCTAGATCTTTTAATATTATAACACAGACAGGAATGATGAGATATCATTTGTTTATGGATTTCTAGCTTGTCATCCTACCCAAAGATGCATCAACTGTGTAAAACGTATGTACAGTGGGATGTGCTTGGAAACTGTGAACTACAATAAAACAAGTATAAAAAAAAACAAAAGGAGAAACACCAGGAAAAAACTAATAATCTTAGGGGACTCCATGATTTGAAGAGTCAAGTCTCACCTCAGACAGGATGGACAGCCCAAAGCAGTGATCAGATGTCTCCTAGGAGCATCCGCATGGAAGGACACTGACGGCATTGTCAATATCATGCATAGTGCAGGGGAAGTCATGAATGTCCTTATCCATCTAGAAACAAATGACCTCACCAGTAGGCCCGTAAAAAGAAACTAAAAAGCACCTTACCAGGCTGGAAGACCAACTAGAATCTCTTTCGTCTGGTATTTCCTTATCAGAAATTCTGCCTGTATGGGAAAAAGGAGGAATTAGGCAGAAAATCAGGGAAAGGGAAATTAAAGAACTAAACGCCTGGCTAAAGGGGTGGTGTCACGAAAGGGGCCACCATTTCATAGGAGACTGGAAGAACTTCTGGGAGATGGAGTTCAAGTTTGATGGCCTTCATCTAACAAAAGAGGGGGTCAGAGTGCTAGGCCAGAAGTTCGATACATATGCGGATCATTGAAACTAGTGGATGGGGAGAGGGCACTGTGACCCGTTGCATACCATAGGGAAACAGTCACCCCTTCCCCCATCAGATATCGATTCTCCAGCAGGACAAATAAAGGTAAGTGTCACAGAGGACACGGAAATCTCAACCCAAGGTAGAACTTTCTGGAAACACAGGAAAGGCAAGAAGGGAACACGGATGGAAAAAAAAGTAAACTCACCAGCGGCATTGGGAACAAGGGTTGGAGATCCATGTGCATCAATGCTCGCAGTCTGGTGAATAAGATCCCAGACATTACAGCCACAATGGCAGAAGCAGACCTGGACTGGGTAGTGGTAACAGAAATGTGGTTCAATGAGAACCCAGCTGGAATGTAGCCAGCCCAGGATACAACCTGTTCAGAAGAGTCAGAAAGGGGAAAAAAAGAGGGGAGGAGTGGCCATCTATGTCAAAGAAGGGATCAGGGCTACAGAGATTTAAGGGACTCAGTGTGAGGCTGAGGCCCTATGGATTACTGTCAGAACTGAAAGCAAGGCCCCCATCAGGGTCTGGGTGATCTACAGGCCCCCACCTCAAGAGATAGAAAAAGACAAAAAAATTCTGGAAACAATCCTAATGATAAGGGGGAGATATTGCTAGTCGGTGATTTCAGTTTACCAGATGTGGATTGAGACTCCTTCATGGCATCTTCAGTAAGGAGCAAGGAATTCCTGGCAGCACTGAGGGCAGCAGGACTAACTCAGTTAGCAAAAACACCCACTAGGAAAGGTGTGGTCCTAGACCTGGTATTCTCGAATAGTAACAGGGTTTCGGGTGTAGAAGTGGGAAGCCATCTGGGGTCTTGCAATCACAGGACTGTATGGTTCACTGTGAACAAATCTGAGGACATGAGTCACTCTAAACAGAAAGTCCTTGACCACCAGGAAAGGAGATTTCCCCAAAATGAAAAAAATGCATTAAAGATATTCTTGGTTGCAGAGGGGAAGGGGGAGTAGAACAAAACTGGAGGGAATTAAAGGAAGCAATAACCTTAGTCACATGTCACTGTACCAAGCAGGTTAGCAAAACCAAAAGGAGAAAAAGTCCGCTCTGGTTCACTAAGGAAGTAGCATCTAAAATAAGAGAAAAGAAAAAAGCCTTCAAAAGTGACGGAGACAGGGAATTATACAAGGAAAAACCTAAAGAGGCTGGGAAAGCAGTTAGGACTACAAAGGCACAGACTGAGAAAAGGAGAGCAAAGGGGGTAATAGGGGGTGACAAAACTTTCTATAAGTATATTAGGGAAAAGATGAACAACAAGGGGGGAATTGTCAGATTAATAAAAAAAGAAGATCAGCATGTGGAGGATGATGGGGAGAAAGCAGAGATCTTGAACAATTATTTCTCCTCAGTTTTAATGCAGGAAGAAAGTGGCAAGGGTCCTGCCTTGTGCAAGAAGGAGCACTATGTCGGAGGGATGGGGGGCAGACGCAAGTCCATTCTCAGAACAAAGAGTCCTAGAGGAACTCAATAAATTAAAGGTGGACAAAGAAATGGGGCTGGATGGAATTCACTCAAGAATTCTGAAGGAGCTTAGGGAGGAGCTGGCCACCCCACTGGCGAAATTGTTCAACAAATCTTTGGAGTGGAGAGATCCCTGAAGACTGGAAAAGAGCTACAGTGGTGCTCTTCCACAAGAGTGGGAGCAGAGAAGAAGTGGGAAACTACTGTCCAGTCACCCTAACATCAATGGCAAGGAAACTAATGGAGTCCCTGTTAAATAAGAGGATAGTGGCATTCTTAGAAGCCAGTGGGCAACTGGACCCAAAACAGCATGGCTTCACAGCAGGGAGGTCCTGCCAGACTAACATGATTGAATTTTTCAATTGGATTATCCAAATGGGAGACCAAGGTGGTGCAGTTGACGTGGTGTACCTGGATTTCTGCAAGGCTTTTGATTACGTCCCTCACAGGAGACTGACCAACAAACCAGAGAGCATGGGCATTGGGCTTAAAAGTCAGTGAACTGTATCTCAAGTTGGCTAGGCAGAAGGACCCAGAGGGTAATGGTAAATGACACTCTGTCAAAAGAGGGTAGGGTGACTAGCAGTGTACCACAGGGATTGGTTCTAGGATCGATTCTTTTTAACATATTCATCAGCGACATCGCTGACGGACTAGATGGGAGGGTGTGCCTGTTTGCAGACGACACCAAGCTCTGCAACAGGGTAGACACATCTGAAGGGGTACAAAGGATGGAGTCTGATCTAAAGAAATTAGAAACATGGTCAAGAAACTGGCAATTGAAATTCAATGCTAAGAAATGTAAAGTTATGCACCTGGGAGGATGCAACCCAGTAGGGAAGTACTACCTGGGAGGTGAGCAGCTGACCACGACAAAACAGGAGTGTGATCTGTGGGTAATCATCTCAGATGACTTGAAGGTTAGCAAGCAATGTGAAAAAGTGACACTAAAGGTTAGTGGCATCCTGGGATGCATAGGGAGGGGCATCACTAGTGGGAAGAGAGAGGTGATTATGCCCCTGTAGAGATCCCTGGTGAGGTCTCACCTAGAATACTGTGTCCAGTTCTGGAGACCACACCTGAGAAAAGATATAGACAGACTAGAGGCTGTACAGAGGAAGGCAACAAAAATGATGCAGGGTATGCTCCACAAGCCATACGAGGCATGACTATGGCAGCTAAACTTATACTCCCTGGAACAGATCCTGTAATCCATTGGTTACAAGATATTCCCCAATCTCTTCCGTCAGTCGCTATTTATTACTTTACCCACTACTGAAGTCAGGCTGAGAGGTCTATAATTTCTTGCCTCCTCCCTATTTCTGCTTTTGTGTAGTGGGACCACATCTGTCTTCCTCCAGTCCCCCAGAACCTCTCCTGTTTCTAGTGATAGGTTGAACAGAGTTATCAGAGGTACAGCCAGGTAGGTAACAAACTGTGTTTAAGCACCAGATAGGATTATAGCAGAAATCACAAAAGAAGAGAAATGTGGCAATAGAGAAAAATGTTCCTTTGAATTATTCTGACTGTATACTCTGCTGCTCAAATGGTTTGTGGTTGGCAGGGACCATCTGGGCTCAGTGGGTGAGTCAAGTGGTCCTTTTCAATCAATCAATCAATCAATCAATCAATCTTTATTTTACCAGGTGAAGCACCGTTGAGCAAGCTCATTTCCAAGGTGGGCCTGGGCATACAGAAATAACATCCAATACATAAGAGATACACATATGCATACACAGGTACAGCAGTACTACTCCTGATAAAAGTAGCACAGGTAAAACAGCAAAATAAAATACAGGCTATACATAGGGTGGGAATTCAAACAGGATATGAATAAGGCAGCATATAAGTATATAAATCTATGCATAAGCTAGATAGTCAGGCGAGATACAGAAGTTTCACACCAAAATGTTTGTTCTGAACTGTACATTTAAATATGCCTACTATTAGTATAAGGCAAAACATTATGTACCCCAAGAGAGTGGGGAGCAGCCAAGGGAAATTAGAACCTAGGAAGGAGCAGGAGGTGGAAGCCTGAGGTGGAATGCTTTAAAAGTGCATGTAGAAGGTCAGAGTTGGTCTCTAGGTGTTGTAACCTGACAGGGCACATCAGGAGTAGCACTTAGAGTGTTCAGAGAAAAGTCTCGCATACAGGAGTTTGAATTTGGAGATTTTAATGGGAATTGCTAATTTTAGGGTTATTTGAAGCTTGTTCCAAAGCTGGGGTAGTGCGAAGCTAAGGGAGGATCTGCCAAAGTGGGTTTTGACCTTCAATAACAATAGGGAGATAAAAGATTGGCTTCTCAGTGCATAGTTGCCAGAGACACATAGGGGCAGACAGTTAGAGATGTACTATGGCAACATCTTAGTAATTGCTCTGTAGGTCCAAAGGACAGCATTCCTTTGTCTTCTGAAAGCAAGCGATGGCCAACCCACTGCTGAGTACAAGTCACAGTGATGGGTAGAATAAGGTTTCCCAGAGATGAAACGAAGGGCTCTGTGATAGAGAACATCAAGTTTGGCTAGGGTTGCCCCATGAGCTTGACTGTAAATGAAATTGGCGTAGTCCAATAATTATAGGAGGGTAGTTAGGACCAGCCTCCTCTTTGACTCATAGGTGAGAAGGTGCTTGATTCTGTAGAATACACTGAACCTCTGCTTCAGTTTTTTTGCGATCTCATCTACATGAACCAGGAAGGACAGACGGCAATCAATCCACATTCCAAGGTATTTAAATTTGTCAACATAGTCAAGGGGTTCATTGAGTAAGGTGGTGATCGGTTTTACGAAACCTGCTGTAGATGCCAGTGGAGCAATGCTATTCGGGGTCAGAATAATTGCTTGAGTTTTTTTAGCATCTAGCAGCAATTTTTGCTTGAGCAAATTATGCTGCAGGATGTTGAAATCTTTCTGCAATTCTGTGCATGCCTGCTCGGGGGTAGGTCTAGACAAGTAGAGGACAGTATCGTCTGCGAAGAGATGAATGTCTGAGGATGAAACCCCCATGTTGATATTGTTGATATAAAGTGAGAAGAGCAATGGACCCAGGATGAAACCCTGGGGTACCCCTCTATTGATAGGTTTCGGAGGGGAGAGATTATCCACAGCTTTTACCTGCTGATAGCGTCCGGAGAGGTAGGAGGAGAACCAGCTCAGGGACGTCTGGTCTAAGCCAAAGGTGAGAAGGGTATTCAGAAGCAGTTCATGATCTACAGTGTCAAAGGCCTTGCTTAGGTCTAGGAAGACTTCGCACACTGATAATTTATCATCGAGGGCTTTCTGCCAGTCATTTGTTACCCTTGCGAGAGCAGTGATTGTGCTATGGCAGGGCCTAAAGCCTGACTGGGCCTGGTTGAGTAGGTTAGAGGAGTCTAGATAATATCTAAGTTTCGAATTTACTACTTTTTCAAGTAGTTTGGCGAGAATAGGTAATAGCGAGATGGACCTATAATTATTGGGGTCTGTCGGGTCACCAGATTTGAACAGAGGGATCACTTGGGCTGTCTTCCACATCTTGGGAAATGCACCCAGTGAAAGATATAAGCTAAAGAGGTGTGTGATTGGAACAACCAATACACGATAACTGATTTTTAAGAAGTATGGCTCAACATGGTCAGCAGCAGCGCTTTTCCTGACGTCCAGGTGCAGTAACAGGTCCTCCACCTCCTTGAGGGAGACAGAACGGAAAGAGAAGGAAGAGGCAGATTGGGTGTGGTCAGGATTTGATGCTACCTGTGCTAAGGATTGGGTGCAAAGGTGACTGGCCGGTGAGGAGTCAAAGGCCAGTCCTGCAGTGGAAAAGTGGTCATTCAAAAGATCGAGGATCCTTACTTTGTCAGTGATGATTGTGTCACCTTTTGAGATTTTTGATGGAAGAGACCCAGTGGGAACATGACCTTCGATGTCTTTGAGTGTTTTCCAAAATTTTGTGGGACAATTGGCAGAGGAAGCCAGTGAAGTTTGGTAGAAAGAAGCTTTTTTAGTTCTGGTTAGCTTCATGCAGAAGTTCCTGGCAGCCCTTAAAGCAGCCCAATCTTCAGGGAGCTTTGTTTTCTCAGCCTTTTTCCATAATTTGTCCCTACTATGTATGGCTGTTCTCAGCTCTAGTGTAAACCACGGAAAGGATTTTTTCTCTATCCTGGTTTTGACTAATGGGGCATGCGTGTCAAACGCGTTTAGTACAATGGCTTCAAATCGCTTATAGGCATCCTCGACTGTTTTGGCCAGGTAAAATTCCTGCCAGCAGACTCCTGGATATCCTCAATGAGGGCATAAGTGTCAAGGTTACACACATCTTTTTGAAGGTGTACCTAGAGGAAGAGGGGGGTTTAGATGCAGTCCTTACGCAAGCAATGAGACAATGGTTGCTGATATCCGAGAAGAATACACCTGAGTGGGAGAATAGGTGTGGCTTATTCATGAGTACAATGTCCACCAAGGAGCTTTTACTCAGGTTAGCTCTGTTCGGTCATGTAGCATCAGAAATAAGCTGAACCAACCCAAAGGTGTCACAAAGTACTTTAAGTGGTAAGGAGATATAAGAGAACCAATCCAGGTTGAAGTCTCCCAGGACAATTACTTCAGCCTGTGTATTGCTTAAGAAGTTAGTCAAGTGGTTCAACAGATGTAGGCCTGCTGAGGGGGGCCTATAGCAGCCCATGATATACAAAGAGGAGGACGCAAGTTGGACCTTAATGGTTAAGCTTTCAAATTCCTTAGCAGCAGTAGTGGAGTCGGTAACAGAAACAGTATATTTATCCAGCACATAGATGACAACACCACCCCCTCTTGTAGGTCTGTCAGTGCGAAAGATGTTATAGGAGGGAATATTCACCTCGGGTTGATGGTTTAAGCCAAGATTCTGTAATTACCAGAATATCCGGATTAGTATGCGAGATCCAGGTTTGGATGGCATCCAGTTTTCTCAAAAGACTACATACATTCAGATGAAGTATACGCAGACCTTTAAGGTAAGCTAGGTCACAGGGGGCTTGAATTGGTAGTTGGGGGCCTGGATTCAGCTCGATTGATCCTGAGTAAAGCAGCAGCAACACAAGTATCTTAATAAGCACATTTAGCAACAATCTAAAGGACCTAGAGCGTTCCCGTTTACGGGTGGATACCTTTTGTGTTTCAGCATGTCTATAGTGTGCCCCTATAGAGCGCAGGGTTGAATAAATCATGACCCTGGTGCAGTAGAGTTGAGGAGAACAGAGGAGGTGTGAGAATAAGTAGTTGGCATTCAGCCTGCAAGGTAGGGAGGCTGCCGTCCCTGTGTGCCAGTGGGATAAAAAATATAAGGACGGTGGTGCCATGGTATGCAAATCAGCAGGTGGCTTGCATGTAGTTGTAACGGTTCCCAGCTCCTGTGTTCCATGGCAGGGAGTGGGTATAGAGGGCATGAAGCCAACGTAAAGATGTAGCAACAGTGCAGCCCACATTTCATATGAGGTGAGGATATGTGGGTGTTATGGAATACATTTAGCTGAGGCAAACCTTCCTTTATCTAGGACCTAGTACTAGAGATTTCAGCAAAATAGGAAGGGCCATAGGGGAGAGAGACCAAAAAGGGGGGCCAAGAGGTTTAGACAGAAATAGCCTGCCTGAGTCTGGGTCCGTAGTCTAGATGTATAAGCAGAGAAGGAAGAGCCAATGAAGGAGGAATTCTTCCAGAGTAGGAGGGACAGAAGAGTATTTAAAGGTGGCCTGGGTGGGGAAGGGGGTGGGAATAAAATAAGTATCACATAAGCACAGCTCCATTTCAGAAGAGCAGCAACACAAGCCAGATATTCTGACTGGGTTCCTCGTGGCTGGTCCAATCAGATGCCTTGACAAAAAATCTGCGACCAATGGGAGAGCTGCCGGAGCAGCCTGGCTCCAAAATCAAACAGTGGCCGTACCTGAGTGGTGAATCTGGGGATCGGGACCAGGAGGCAGGTCCGAAGGCAAAGCTAGGTCCGATGGAAGCGGCAGCCAGAGAGAGACGGTCATAGGCGCAGCCTCGCTGCTGTGAGTAACTTCTATGCATCTGTTTCTATGAACTGATCAAAGCAACACTGACATTACTCTAAATATGGCACTGTCTTTTGAGGCTTGAAAAATTACCCACACACCAACAAGTCCATTTATATTGCATGTCTAACCCCTACTACCAACTCATTTCAGTAAAATGAGAAGCCTTGTTTCCCCATCGCAACTATGTCACTTCTGTGAATGATGGATAATTGATGGCCCAATTAACACTCTGCTAATTCCAAAAGTTATATAATTTCTGTGAATAATAAATGATTAACGGTCAAATAAAAACTCTTTGTATTTTCTAAGTTGATGTCACACAGTCTGTTACCTGCTTGCAAAACTACAGTAAGTGACCTACCTGCAAAACAACTAAAATAGCAATGACACCCTACCTGATGTGACTCATTTTGTAATCCACCTGCAAAACCAAAGTAAAAGCAATCAGCCTACAACACACCCACAGTAACACTGACTCCAGACCAGGATCCAAACAGACCATTGACAGGTGGTTCACATCCTGTATTTCTCTGTGTTATCAGTTGGCTGGGAAGGGTACCCCCGAAGGATTGAAGGCTTACTCTACCAGACATACTGCTGTCTCTGTTGCTGCTTCGAGGTACATCAGGTACATACTAGGACTGCTTGGATACCCTAATCCAGTTCATGTTAAGATAGTTGGATATTAGGAAAACCCTGTCTGACAGCCAATCAGAGGGTCGGATGTCACTGGATTATGATGCGAATATCCTGATATCCAACTATCCTAAAATCTGATATGATTCTCCCCACTCTGCCACACTGTTCGAAGCTTCCTCCCAGCCATCCTGTTACTCACAACCTCCCTCCTCCCCAAGCCTACCAATACTGTAATATATTTTATTTAATTGGCAGCAGCTGCTCTTTATAATAAACATACACCATCCAGTAAATCACTGGCCCACTGTTAGTCAATTGGGTGTTGCAACCACTGGAGGAATTCTTTTCATTCATGCTGGAATGAAGATGAGTACAAGGCAGCCACTCCCTTGTGGGACCTAGTGAGCACTGCAGCTGTCACCCAACCCAACTCATTTTCTAAAAGTATTTTGGGAGCTACGGAGGAAGGAGAGAGGTGGAGGCTAATGAGTGTGTTGGGTGGGGGGTGCTTACTTGAATATAGTTGAGATGGGCATTGTGGCTTGTGCTAAGGAGGAGGGAGCTTATGATTTAGCAGGGAGTCTATATTTATTATAAGGAGGAGCTGCTGCCAATAAAATAAAAGATTATGGTATTGATGAACTTGGGGGAGAGGAGGCGTTTTGGGTTACAGGGTGGCAGAGAAGGGGGTTTGACACTTGAGGGGCTCTGAACATAGTGGCAGGATGGCATGAGTTTTTCACACAGGATTTCAGAATTTTTGGTAGCATATTCAAAAATCCAAAATCTTATTTTTTTTCCTATTATCTGAGTTATCCATTTGCTTAAACAGATATCTGAGCAACTCCAATACATACATCCCTATTGCAGATCTAACCCCTCCACATCTAGGGTGTCTGTGTCTCAAGGGGGATTACAGTGAAAGTTACATTTTTTTGAGGGATTACAGTAACCAGAGGCTTACCAGCAGCTCAGCACCACAGACACTCACACAAAAGAAATGCAGGAAACATGGAGTAGTGCACACATTGATCTTTGCTATTCCCTGAACAAGACAATACATAACAGAGATCAGAGCCCATGTTGGTCAGTCACAGACACTGTAACAGCTCCATGTCCCACAGGCAACATTAATGCATTTCAAGCCCCCAGACAGATGCCACTTCTGTCAATGTACTGCACTTTGCTGCCATAGCACAAGCTAATGCAATTCAGTTCCAAAACCCAGCTATGAGGCTTCAAGGCCCAAACCTCCTCAGTCTGTCTCATTTGGGATTCCTGTCCCAATCAGCATCCCCAAAGACCAACTAGAAACTTCCCCATGCCTTGGCCACCTTATTTAATGGTTACTGGTGAAGATGGCGGATGAGCTGAGCCAGCCTGAGCACTAGCTCCGTTTTGCTTGTTTAGTTTTTATTGTGCTTTTCTACGTTTATTTTACTTTTTTGTTCATTTGTGTGTTTTCCAGGCTAGTTTAGGGTTGAAGAAGTGAGCTAGATTAGGGTACATGACGTTTGCTGTCGCTGTGTATTGAGTACTGAGTCGTGGTTTGCCGAGTTCGGCAATCTGAGTTCTTCCGCTTCTTGGTAGCATATATGCCCTGTCTCCAACTCGCAGTGTGATAGGCTGTGGTGTTGGGGAGCTGTGGGAGGATTTTTGTTTGCTCCAGTGTTGGAGTGCCTCTGAGTTACGCGAGAGGACTCCATTTTTGGTCGGTGCTGCTTCCTCCCTCCAGGAAGTCTTGGCGTCTGCCTGACTGCTTACCTGGCTGCAGTGTGGCAGACTGTGGAGTCGGAGAGTAGCAGGGAGGATTTTGCGCCATCCTTTCTGGCTGGATCTGTTGATTTTGTCTCTTCTTGAGGGGAAGTCTGGTCTGGGAACTCGACCTGGAGTGTTCAACTGTATTTGGGGATTTTTGAATATCCCAGAAGATCAAGTTGCAGTTAAGGACTCTGCTGAACCATTATTCGAACTACTGTGGTACAGGGGTTCCCTTAATTTGTGCTGGGGAGTGGGGTCGAATTTTGCTGTAGCTTGGGGGATCTGAGCTGTGGACTGGCCGGGGAGTTGGCCGGTGGGCTCAGGGTCCTCCTTGTTCCCCAGGGGGTCTACTGATTTGTGGATCCTGGTTGGTGGTTCCTGCTGTTACAGTGAATATTTTGACTCGGCCCCCAGCACATAGGGTTCTCTTGATGCCTGTCCGTAGTGGATTTTTGGGACTTTATGTGTGAACTTTGGCATGGTAGGAGTGGCTCAGTGGATGGTTGCTTGTTACTTATAAACTGCAACAACAGGAGATTTGCTTTTGAACTTGTGGGGAGTGCTGTCCACTTATTGGTCTCCGACCGAGCTGGAGTCGCCCTGGGTGCTTCCTAGGGAGCTGGGGGGACTAGGGCCTCTTCTAAGCTGTCTTAGGGTCGGCTGTTTGGGCTGACTTGTGAGACTGCTGTAGCAGCAGGTCGTCGACTGAGTGGGGTATTCTCCCTGAAGAAATATATTCTGCCTCCTGAAGTATTCTGTTGCCTCTGGATAAGTAATTGTCTGAACTGTTGGTTTTGAAGAGCAGCTGCTGGAAGATCTGTTGGACACTTCTGGGCTTCCTTGTTTGTTTTGAACATTTTTGATTTTTTCTGCTGAGAATTTTTGATCTTATTTGGATTTTATTCACTTTTGGACTGCCTGAGAACAGTTCTCTCTGGTTCTTACCAACTCCTGGACTAAGGGTGGTGAAAGTGATGTATATTTATTTATTTTAAAATTGTTTTATTACAAATCTGATTTACTTAATTGATTCCCTGCCATGTGAGAGGTGGTAGTGGGAGATTGTATAACATTTCTTGCAGTGTTGCACGTGAGAGGTGCTGCATTGTTTAAACACAAATCTGTTAATAACTAGTAGTATATTTTATTGTATTTTAAGATCATTGGATTTTTGGATTTTATATTATTTTTATTACTTTGATTATTTCTGAGTCTGGGATTTATTTTGGTTTATGTTAGCTTATTTTGTGTTTATCTGCCCTCCCTCAGCGAGAAAGAGTAAGGAGATTATATTATTATAGAGTGTGTTATTTATAATCTTGATATTTGTAGGTTTATTTTTGTTGTTTTGTTTAATCAATGACGGTTGGGTATTATTCCCCCACTAGGCTCAGAGAACTACGTCCTTTGAGTGCCCACCATTGTCATCCGACACCTATTTTTAGGTGTCGAGCATTGTTCTAAGGAGAAGAGAGACGAAGGTGAAACTGGGCCTTGTGGGGGACAGGAAAAGGGGAGGATTGGGGTTTTAGGGTTCAGAAGACGTCCTGGGGTGAAATGGGGTCAGGATAGAGGTTTCTCTTATCTTGTCCCCATACCCAAGAGTCCCGAAGAAATCAGACAGGTGCCGAGGTCTTCCTCGACAGCTCATCCTGCCTTGGCGGTGTTGTGCAATGCCAGATCTATAAAAAACAAGACAGCTATTATAGCTGATCTTGCTGGGTCATCTGATCTGGCTTGCATCACTGAGACCTGGCTGGATGAAAATCCTGGCCCTATTTTGGCCTCGGCAACTCCAGCCGGGTTCTCGGTGATACACCGTCCAAGGCTGGATCGTAGGGGCGGAGGTGTGGCCATTATGTTTAGATCTGAACTGGGCCTTGTGGATGTGCCATTGGGAAACACCAGATCTTTTGAATATATCCTGGGTGAGGTGCAGGCTGTGGGATTCTAGTCTACCGTCCACCAGGTGACGGACATAATTCCTACAGGAGATTGCAGACTTCATTGTCGACCTGGTGTAGGTTTCCCAGATTAATACTTCTGGGCTACTTCATGCCTGGGTCGACGATGAACTATCTCATTTTGGTCAAAATCTCCTCCAGTTGATGAAAACACTGGGCCTGACACAGGTTGTTACCTCCTCTACCCATATAAGGGGTCATTCATTAGACCTGGTCTTTCTCTTGGGTATGGAGATCACTGACTTGGGGGTGGAACCAGTCGGTTGGTCGGACCATTACACCATAAGGTTCAGTTTCAGGGCCCCCTCTAATAGGTCTGCCCCTACGGAGATGGTCCAGTACCGCCCTTCAAGGGATCTTGGCCCCAATGACCTAATGGTGATGCTGGATCTATCGAGTCTCTCGGGTGAATGCATGAGTCCAGATGGTCTTGTATTAGCCTATAATAAGGCTGTGGGAGATGCTCTGGACAAAATTGCTCCTGTTCGTGTTCGGCCTCTCACCATCCGTCCAAGGAGTCCATGGTTTGATGGCTCCTTGAAGGAATTAAGGCGAGTAGGTCGAAGGCTGGAGAGAGCCATGGAAATCGGGCCTCGATGCTGACAGGTTTAGATTGTTGGCCCATTATGATGGCTACCAATCAGAAATCACTCGTAAGAAGGCAGAATTCCTGTCCAGAGAGATTTCTGCTGCAAAGAATCGACCGGCTCAGCTTTTCGGACTGTGGACAGACTGTGCAATCCAGTCTGTCTTCAGCCTAGAGAAGCCTTTCTCAGCTTAGATGCGAGGAGTTCGCTCGCTTCTTTGCAGATAAGGTTGCCAGCATCAGGTCCGGTATCGGTCCGACCTCTCCTACGGGGGACTGTGGTGGTTGACTGGTGGTGTCTTATCCTAGGCCTGTCTGGTTAGATTTTCACCGCCCGGAATTCGTGGACATTGTGAAGATCATCCAAACAATGCGACCAACTAGCTGTAGTTTGGATCCGGGTCCTACACCGCTGTTAGTAGGCTGTGTAGAAGTTATCTACTCAATCCTTGCTGACATTATCTGGAAATCCTTGGAGAGGGGGGTCTTTCCTGACCCCCTTAAAGAGGCAGTAGTTCGACCACTCTTAAAAAAATCCTCCTTGGACCCAGACTGTCTAGCTAACTACCGGCCTATCTCTAACCTGCCATTTGTTGGTAAGGTTATTGAAAAGGCTGTTGCATTGCAATTGGATGATCATCTTACTTCTCATAATGTCTATGATACTCTCCAGTCTGGATTCAGGAAAAGGCATAGTACTGAGACTGCCCTTGTTCGGGTATTGAGTGACCTCCTAATGGCCAGAGATCGAAAGGCTTGTACCATTCTGGTCCTTCTTGATCTGTCTGCTGCATTTGACACTGTAGACCATGGGGTGCTATTGGGGCGACTCGAGTCTTTGTGGGCTGTCTGGTACAGTCCACAAGTGGTTTTCTTACCTCACTGGCAGGTCTCAGAGAGTTGTCAGCGGAATTTATTCCTCTGATGCCTTCTCCCTGCCATGTGGGTACCACAGGCTCCATTTTAGCTCCCATGTTGTTTGCAGTGTATATGCTGCCATGGGAGAAATCATCAGGCGATACAGTCTGAGTTTTCACTGCTATGCAGATGATACTCAACTGTCCCTTTCTCCCGAACAGAGTGATGCACTCTCTGTACTTAACAACTGCCTGGATGAGATCAGAATTTGGATGAGTTCGAGCTGGTTGAGACTTAATCCAGATAAGACTGAGGTATTGGTTGTGGATCCGGGTCATCCTGGGGTGGGTTTGGGTGTTGGACGGCCATCAGGTTTATTACTTGGTGGCGTACCACTCTCTACCTCTCGACAGGTGCGAAATTTGGGCATTATTTTTGATGATGGTCTGACCCTGAAATCTCAGGTGTCAGCTGTTGTTAAATCCTCTTTCTACCATCTGAGGAATATCGCCCAGGTGAAACATCTGACTCCCCGGGAGGACCTTCCAACTTTGGTCCACGCCTTTGTCACTACCCGTCTGGACTACTGCAATTCCCTCTACCTAGGGCTACCAGGGGTTGATATCCGCCGCCTTCAGCTGGTGCAGAACGCTGCAGCCAGGCTTCTGACTGGGACTCTTAGAACCAGCCACATTACGCCTGTGCCTCGCGAACTGCACTGGCTGCCTGTTCGGTGGTGGATCACCTTTAAGGTTGGTTTACTAACCTTTAAAGCCCTACACGACCAGGGACCTGGTTACCTGAAAGATCTTCTGGTTCCCTATTGCCCCCTCCGCCCCCTCCGTTCCGCCAGCGAGGGATTGCTAGAGATTCCCAGGGTTCGTTTGAAGCTATCGGGATCTCGTGCCTTTGCCTTTTCGGCTCCAACCCTGTGGAATTCTCTACCTCACTGGTTAAGAGAATGCCCAACCGTTGATAGTTTTAAAACTGATTTAAAGACATATCTTTTTACTCTGGCCTAACCTGTCTAGTTATGGTTGTTTTAATGTTTGTATTTTGCTGTTCTATTTATTCCTGTACAGCGCCTTGATTTCGAAAGGCACTTTATAAATAAACATGACTTGACTTGACTTGACTTACTCAGACATATGCCATCCTATAATCTTCTGTATGGCAATACAAATTTAATTGACATTGAACTAGTGCATTTCACCAATCTCTTCTTTGGGTTCTGTCTCTTCCAGGAATTCTGCAACCCCCTGGGGCTATATTTTTGTCTGTAAGGCCTACAAGGCACCACTCTTAAGGGAAAACCCCACCATCACAGTCCTCTTACCCTTAGCTGTTATAGCTTGCAGAAATGCCTAGAACACTCTCTACACAGCCCTATTATAACTTAAAAAGGAACATTCAGCACCAAGAGGCCCATGCTCAAGTGTGGGGCTGGTCCCAATTTGCAATTTGTGTGCAAAAACATTTTGTTTACTTACTGTCTACTGCAGTATAGTAGATTGCATCAGACTGATTCTGCTGACTCACAAGCTGGCATTTGCTGTAACCATACATCCCAGAATCCCCTGGAGTTGATTTCAGAGCATGGGTGCAGCACTCAACAGCCTGTGGTGCATGTTACAGTTTTTAGGTGGTCCGGTCATTTGTTTGCTAGCCTGTTGCCTTCTGGAGCTAAGTACAGTCACAGAAGACTGTACTTGGCCACAGAAGAACAGCTGGATAGGCAAACATCTGATCTAAGCTCATGAAAGTTCTAAGTTCTGACATGCACTGCAGGCTATTAAACCTGTCTGTGCTTCAGCCCTGTTCTGACATCAGATGCACGGAATTCTGGGATCTCTGGTTACAGCAAATGTCAGCTTGTTAGTCAGCAGACTCAGCCTGATATCATCTACTATACTGCAGTAATCAGTATATTTTTTGCATGCAAAGCTCAAATTGGGGCCAGCAATACAGCTGGATGTGGACTTCTTAGTGCCTATCCCTTTAAATTCCTAACGCATCCAACAAAAAGATACAGTCCGTCCTTAACCTTTGATATACCAGGCCCTGGATAGACAGGGAGCAGAGATGGCACATTAACACAAGAATTTACTCCAATTGAGGGGAGAGGGTATTATACAAAGATGTGTAGGGCTGCTATCTGGACAAATGCTCACACATTCATATCCCATTACAGCCTTAACGTACTCAGTCATCTGCATGCTACTTTTGGATCCTCAGTCTTCCAGTCTCTATGTGCTGAAACATTTGGGATACCATCTTGCCCCCCCCCCACATGAGGACTGCAAGAAGTCTGCCTAGGTGTGGAGAGTGAATTGTAGTTAGAAGAACAGGTTACTTACTTGTAATCATCATTCTGCTACTAGTATTCAGATAACATCCACACAACCCACCAAACCTCACCTGGTAAGGTTAGTTTTCAGTACCTGTTTCCAGGAATACTGATCTGAGAGTAGTGGGGGAGGAATCGGAGGACTACATGCTTAGGTGGTGGGAGGAGCCAAGCTTGAAGACTGTCCCAGTGACTGAGCAAACCATTTATTTTTACTGATTTCCTTTCCCTTTTAAGAGATCTAAACTCAGACTGTGTCAGTTCTGTAGGCTGGTATCACCAGCATTAGGCAATTAAATAGTTAATTGCAAAGTAGGAAAAAAGACATTGCATTAGCACTAATATATATATATATATATATATATATATATATATATATATCACTCCCACAGTGTTGTAAGAGTTAAACGTTCTGGTTTATTTGTGGTGTAATTATTACATTTTAAAATGTGAAGGGGGCAGCAACTGCCTTATATTAAAAACAGAAATATTCTTTTACTTATTTCAAATTCTTAAGAAACAGTAATGGGTAATTTTATTTCTTAATAGATTCTAATCATGTTGGAAAAATGTAATTTTCGTATTTTTCTTAATTTTATGAGTGTTTTGAAGTAAGGGTTAGAAGGTGATTGATTAAGCGCTACAGTATGAATATATGTTCCTTTTACAACAAATATTTTGCATGAAATCATTCCATTTGGACCTACACTAGAATGATTACCTTGCCACAAGTGAAGAAGCAAAGTCATTCTCTACATATCAGGGACTATATAGTATGTCTATTTTTCTTACCAAATCCTACAATGTTCATTCTTTCTCTGCAAAAAATGTTCTGGGGGCACATACATTAGAGCCTAGTTCTGCATCGCTCTATGTCTAGATCCCTGAACTCCACACCTAATTCACATAACAATCACAACTCCATTTGAGATTTAAATATTTCATAACAGATTTGCATTTGTGCAAGACAACTTTTAAAACAAAATATAATGAAGTTTAACATGTTAGGGCAAGGGTCATCCAATAATTCATAGCATGATAATGGAAACTGAAAATGTCTCCTTCAATTCAAGATCTGAAGTAACCAGCAAGTGCCTTAATGGACTTCACTGACAAAGTAGGACTGGCTGAACGGAAGACAAAAATTCATAATTTAATCTTCTACCTCATTCAAAGATTTAGGGCATGATTTGTAATACTTTTAAATATATTAAACACATAATTAATATTCTTCATTTATTTAGATTTTGATTACTCTTCCTGACCCATGGGACCATGTCCCATATACATGAGCTATAAGGGATGAAGAAGACAACAGTGCACAAACTGTAACACCCTATACATTTGACAGCTATTGTAGTCATGTAATCCCCTAGAAGGGGCAACTGGTATTAGTGATGCATGGGTACTAAAATACTGGACCCCCAAGACTACCCATGGGTACCTCAAATGTACCCTAAAATTACCTGGATGAAAACCAAGTAGTTGGGTCAGATCGGGTAGTTACTACCTGACCCATTCTACTACCCTATTACCTGACACTGACCATAGCAAAAATCATGTAAAAGATTGTTTTATTTTGTTACTATTACACTGTTTGTTAGGTGCTCCAAGCTGTTATACCCAGGGGGGACATTGCTGAGGCAGGTACAAGAGGTGAAGCTGCTCTTAGTGAGGCTACTGCTGTTTCCAAAAAGTATACACAAGGCAGGCATTGCTGAGTCAGTTACAAGAGGTGAAGCTCCTCTTATCAAGCCTGCTGCTTCCAAAAATTATACCCATGGTGGGGATTGCTGAGGCAGGTGCAAGAGATGCAGCTGCTGTGAGTAAGCCTGCTGCTGTTTCCAAAAATTATGCCCATGGTGAACATTGCTGAGGTAGGTATGAGAGGTGAAGCTGCTCTGATTGAGCCTGCTGCTGTTTTCAAAAATTATACCCATGGTGGGAATTGATGAGGTAGGTATTAGAGGCACATGAATGAGATGCTCTGAATGAGGTTACAATCTAGTCTTCATATTTGGTATGTCTGTTTATAGGCTATTGTTCATGTTCAGGGTCAGACTCACATATTTCAGTGTTTGGAACAATTGGGAAGTTGCCAGCCTTCATTTTTAGAAATGTAAGCCATTCCACATTTGCAGGACTTAGCAATGTTCTGTGGTCAGTGACTATTCCGCCAGCAGCATTAAATATGTGTTCTGAATGTATGCTTGAAAGTGAACAACTGAGGTACATTATTGCAAGATTTTCTAGGTCTGGCCATACTGTTCTCTTTTGTTTCCATTACAGTAATGTATCTTCCTCAGGACCAATCATAGTATGGTCTGCAAAATACTTCAGGATCATTGTGCTGTGTGAGATGGTTACCAGTCTGGCAGATGAACCAGCTGCACTTTTCTTATAGAATACTAGTCCATGTTGTTGCAGGTGACTCAGAAGTGATTTGCCTTTCTGACCCTGAGAAGTAGCTGTAGATATCCTTTCCCTTTCTGATGACACTGCTGACAATGAAGAATTGATAGATGTGTTCTTGTCTGCACCAGAGGCACACCCTGATGGTTTGGCTGGGTTTGACTGCTGTACATCAGTTAATGGTGTTGGTAGGGTAATGTCACATTTGATTAGCTGAAGATCTCTTCAATACTCAATGTCTTCCCCTGTGGGAAGGATGGCTTCAATGTTCCACTTAAAGTGGGAATCTAGCAATGTAGCTAACACATAGGTGTCATTCTTAAACATGGCACATAGTCTCTGGTCAGTCAACAGTCTGAGAATCCAGTCATCTGCAAGCATAACAGTGGTGGTGTCTTCTTTTAACTGAAAGTTTTTCTTTATGTCATCAAGGGAAATGTGAAGAAATTTGAATTGAGGAAGAATTTGACTCAGAGTTGCACTGTCCACATTGACATCACATGTGGCAGCCTTAAATGGTTCCAATAAGGTGACCAAAGATTCAAGTCCAGCTGCTGGAACTGAGCATGATGTCTACTTTACCTATTTTATTCTGCATGGTGTAGTCATGCATAGTTTCTTCTGTTCAAGAAGCCTTTCCAACATGTACAATGTTGAATTCTAGTGGGTTGGCACTTCCTGCTTTAATGTATGCAATGGTAAATTGCCTGACTTCTGCATCCCCTTCAGGATTGTTTGTGCTTTCACAGACTGGCTGAAATGCCCACAGATTTTCCTAGCAAGACCTACCAGATATTCAACATTTTTGTTTCCATTTAAAAACCCATGGATGATAATATTTGAACAATGTGCAAAACAAGGTATGTGTTGGTAGTTGTCATCTCTGGCAGCTTTGACTATGTTGAAATCATTAACTGACACTATGAAGCCTGGAGATAAGGAATATGGAGTAAACCATTTCAGGAATTCATTTTGCAGTTCCTGCAAAATATTCACAGCAGTGTGGTTTTTCCTCAAAAGTTGTGACACATATTACAGCCTGTTTCCTAATAATTACAGTAGAGTGGGAATTATTACTTTCTGACTAAAAACTTGCTCAATGAGCTATGACAGTCAAGTAGTCAGTTGGTTGCTGGTCCATATATCTGGTTAAGTTTCAACTGCTTAGTGGACTACACTACACACCAAGCCATACAACTTTGGAACAGCCTTTTTTTGAGACATATGCTCAACAGGTAATGGTGCATCATGGCTCAATTGGGTTCATGAACCTGAGGAAATCTTTTTAGGCATCAAAAGCAAAAGGGAATTGACAATCGGCCAACAGCTCTGCAATGGCTCTGTTTAACGGCTGGCATGTTGGATGCTTGTGGGTGAATTGTGATGTCCTTGACTCTTCACAACACTTTCTTTTAATGTTAGTTGATGAGAATGACAACATATTCTTAATTTTGGGGGACTGTATTTCTCACACATTTTTCACATGGAGTACTTCTTTGGGATTTTGCAGTACTTGATGGTATCAGAAGAAAACAATCTGTGTTCAGGAAGACTGCAAGGACACATCAAGTGGTTCAATATAATTTCCTATTTCCAGTTCATTGTCACTATGGTCACAACATCCGCCATCTTCACTACCACTCATACCAACTACACTGTCCCTGGCCTTTCCCCACTCAGTTGGGTATTTTGCCTTTGCATGTCATAGCATTACTGCTGTTCCAAACTTTCCCACTTTGCCACCACAACTGATGCTCTTTTAGCACAGACTGCATACAGCTCAAGAGTTGTCTGCAGAGTTAATATAAAATAAGATCACGCCAAAGATTTAACTTTTGTGCTTTGTACTATGGGGCCTGGCACTATTTCTTGTACAGTCAAGGGACCTGGAGGAAACCCTACATTGCCATTTTCTTGCTGACGTGAATTGTTCTCATTCATGCTCATCTTCTTATTCTTACATTTAGCATATGATTTTTTTCTGTACTTACCTCTCCTGACTTGCAGCAGCATCCTCTCCTACCTCCTCAACAAAACTACAGACCTCATGAGCACAAGATTCAGAAGAACTGGAAGCGCTGTCAACATTATGTAAGACATAGCTTGGGCTATCCCATTCCCAGTCCCCACTATCACCACCATCTTTATCAGCATTCACTGGCTCAGCATCTGAGCTTATATTTGAGGAGGATGCCTCTTTGTCCTTTCATGCTGCTTCAGCAGCTGGAAGTATCCTGGCACATGTGACAAAATGTTCAGTACATCTACAAGTAACTCCTGTCAGTTCTTTCCGAAACTCTACTGGCATTTCATTGTTAACATGCTTTATTGGTTCAGGAGGACTTTTAGTGCCAGTCTTGATGATGTTATTAATATTGTCACTATGTTCTTCATTAGTGCTAGGATTCATATTGTCCACATCCTTTTCAGTTGCACGTGTAGCAGCACTGTGCTTCCTTTTAGTAGACTTAGACTGGGAAATATGTGACATAGTAGGCACAGCCATGGCTTTTGCTATGCCACAGAGAGATGTCACACACAGTGCAGCTATGACAGGGCTTGGGGCACCTAACAGGCTACCAGACAGTGTAATACAGCCTAAATGGCTTTTGTTGTACTGCAGAGACACACAGAGTATCTATGTCAGAGACAGGGCTCGGGGCACCTAACAGACACTGTGTAATACAGGCTAAATAGCTTTCACTATGTAGCAGAGAGAGACACACACACGGTGTAGCTAATGTCACTCAGACAGGGCTCAGAGAACCTAACAGACAGTGTAATACAGCCTAAATGACCTTTGCTATGCTGCAGAGAGAAGTCACACACAGTGTAGCTTTGACAGGGCTCGAGGCACCTAACAGGCTAACAGACATTGTAATACAGCCAAAATGGCTTTTGCTATACTGTAGCGAGACACAGAGTGGCTATGTCACAGACAGGGCTCAGGGCACCTAATATACTGATTCTCAAAGGTTGACGCAGGGCTTGCACAAGCCCTAGGTCAAACCAGCCCTGCATCAAACCCTGCGCTAGACATATTGGTGCATCTTGCACCTGATTCTAAAAGATCATGCACATTTGTGACACTTTATCCTTTTTCTGGTGGCTTGTAGCTATGACAGGGCTAGGGGCAACTAACAGGCTAACAAACAATGTAATACAGCCTAAATGGCTTTCACTATACTGTAGAGAGACACAGAGTGTCTGTGTCACAGACAGGGCTGGGGGGCACCTAACAGATATTATGTAATACAGCCTAAATGCCTTTCACTATGCTGAACAGAGACACAGAGTAGCTACAGTATGTCACAGACAGGGCTCAGGGCATCTAACAACAGAATGTGGGTAACAGCCTAAATGACTTTCACTATACTGCAGAGAAACACAGAGTAGCTATGCCACAGGCAGGGCTCAGGGCACCTAATAACAGAGAGTGTGTATCTGTAATACAGCTCAAATAGCTTTTACTATACCACAGATAGACACAGAGTAGCTATGTCGCAGACAGGGCTTGGGGCATTCAACAGACATTGGGCCCAATTCTCAAAGCCCTTAGATCAACACAAGGTACCTGCATCAAACATGAATGACGCAAGTCGCTCCTTGCATCAAAAATTGCACCCTGAGCTATTCACAAAAAGCAGCTTGCATCAAATGCAGGCTGCATGCACCACAGGGGGCTTGTGCCAGCCTTGTGCCACAAAATGAGCTGTGGCATGGTGCTACAGGGTTTGCGGCAGACACAGGCAGTCATATCCCCTAAGGTGCTATTCCCAAAACCCTCCCAGAGAGCAATGGTCTAAAGGTACTTAGAAATCTTAAGGGAGGGTTGTGTACCTGCATCAAAATGTGGTGCATAATAGTTAGCGCTATGTATAGTAAATTGTTTATATTGCCTGGTAGTCTAGCAGCATCCCCCCCCAAAGCCCTGATCTCCCGTTGTAATAGTTGATGCTATTTATATTATACTATTTCTTAGCATTTGAATAAATGTTCTACTCACACAAGGATATTAAGCACCTTGTTCTTTTTTTCTGCTTTCTCTGTTGTAAACAAATATCAATTTTGGCTCACCATACTGCTTACTTCTGTATGTATCACATGGCTTATTATTTGTTAAAAAGGTTTAAATGTAAATTCATTCACTTACTTTAAACAGCCACTGTCTTATTATGCTCCTCAAAATTTCATAGTTTGCTTTCTCTCAGTTCACTAATCAAAACGAAAGCATATTGTTAGCCGCCATAATTCCAAACATCATGAATTTTCATCATACTGCAAAGTTATGTGTTTATCATACAGTATGTCTGGTTAATTGTTTAAACAGGATTTAAATATATCCTGAATCATTCACTTATCAAAAATTACAGTCTTATTTTGAGCCCCTCGTTTCATAGCGTACTCTCAGTTCTAAATTCAGCGTGCAAAAGTGACTTTTCAGCTCACATTATGCCGGTTATCAGCACGTTTTCATCAGTTCTGATACAGCATGTAAAGGTACTCGTCAGCTCACATTAAACAACATCTCATTGCACTTCATTAGGTACTTATATCAGTTTTATACTTATATCTACATTCTTCGTATGCTTTTTCTTTGTTTAAACAATCTAAAAATCTAAATAAAGAGGGAGTAAAAAGAGTGGAGGTGGCCCTGTACGTAAGAGAAGGCATTAAAGCAACAGAGGTGCAGAGTAGCCTGGTGGAGGTCGAGGCACTGTGGGTCACACTTGAGCCAGGCAGTGGCACAGGGGTGATCTGCAGACCTCCTGCACAAGGGGAGGAAGGGGATAGGGATCTAGTTGATTAAATACACGAGATGGCAGTAAAGGGTGACATATTACTGATAAGTGATTTTTATATCCTGGACGTGGATTCGACCATCCCAGCAGCTGCTTCATCCAGGAGTCATGACATCCTGGATTCTCAAGAGGGGACAGGCCTCAGACAGTTGGTGTTGTATCCCACCAGAGACAGGGCAATTCTGGACCTTGTACTGACCAGTGGGGATGGAATCACAGATGTCCAGGTGGAAAGTCAGCTGGGATCCAGTGACCATCACATAGTGTGGTTCAGTCTGTGGACAGAGACACAAGCTAGTCACTCTAAGTCAAAGGTCTTAGATTTTAGAAGGGCAGATTTTGCTAAAATGGGGGGTGTATCAGAGACCCTGGTGAGGAGGGAGATAGGAGGGGGAGTTGAGGAGCAGTGGGAACACCTGAACAGATCCATGGAGGATGTGACGAGCCAGTGCATAAAGATGGTAAAAAAGGCATGAATAGGAGAAAACCACTATGGCTCTCACGGGAGGTGGCAGACAAGGTAAGGGCCAAAAGGGTGGGTTTTAGGAAGTATAAGAAGACACAAAGGGAGGAAGACAGGCAGGTGTACTTAAAGAGTCTGAGGGAAGTAGGGAAGGCTGTAAGGAGCGCAAAGGTACAGACCGAAGAGAGATTGGCACAGACAGAGGAAAGGGAACAAGACATTCTATAGGTACATCAGCAAAAGAAGGAAAACCATGGGAGGGATTGTTAGGATCAGAGGGATACTGGGGAATGTAAGGAGGGAGACCTGGAGATGGCAGAAATCCAGAGCAAATACTTTTGTTCGGTATTCACTAAAGAGGGGGAGGGCCAGGGATCACAGCTGGGTAACAGATATGAGGGGGGGAGAGGTAGACACAGGTCCATTCACAGCGAACAGAGTCCTGAAGTAGCTCACAAAGCTGGCAGCGGACAAAGCAATGGGGCTGGATAGCATACACCTGAGGATATTAAGGGAGCTGAGAAGAAAGCTTGCAGCACCTCTAGCAGCTTTGTTCACAGAGTCACTCAACACTGGAGTGGTTTCAGAGGACTGGAAGAGGGCACATGTAGTCCCTCTACACAAAAACGGTAGTAGGAATGAGGCAGGGAATTATATAGTAGGCCGATTAGCCTAACATCAGTACTGAGTAAGATGATGAAGGCACTGCAAAGAATAGTGGCACACTTGAAATCCAGCGGTGCCCAGGATCCAAGACAACATGAATTCACAGCAGGAAGGTTGTGTCAGGTGAATCTGCTAGAGTTTATTGACTGGCTAATGAAGGAAGTAAATCAGGGGTGTGTGGACATCGCATACCTCGATTTCAGTAAGGCCTTTGATATCATCCCACACAAAAGGCTTGTTAACCAGATGGATAGCCTGGGCATGGGGCATAAGTTGGCAAACTGGGTTAGGAACTGGCTAATGGGTAGGAGGAAGAGGGTGGTGGTAAATGGGATCCAATCTGGGGAGAGGGACGTGTCCAGCAGGGTACCTCGATGATCAGTACTTGGGCCGGTCCTGTTCAATGTCTTCATTACTGACATTGCAGAAGAGCTGGAGGGAAACGTCAGCCTGTGTGCAGATGACACCAAGATCTGCAACAGGGTGGATACTCTGGATGGGGTAGAGAAAATTAGGATGAACCTGTAGAATCTTGAAAAATGATCAGAGCTGTAACAACTGAGGTTCAATTCAAAGAAATGCAAAATTATGCACCTGGGATGAGGGAGCCCTGGGAAGAGCTACAGGATGGGAGGGGAATTGTTGATGATCACCAGGGAAGAAACAGACCTGAGGGTTGTTATATCAGATGACCTAAAGGTGCCCAAGCAGAGTGCAAAGACTGCAATGAGCACTAGTGGCAGGCTGGGGTGCATAGGCAGGGGTATCACTAGCAGAAGGTGGGAAGTAGTAATGCCATTGTATAAAACATTAGTGAGGCCTCACCTAGAGTACTGTGTGCCATTCTGGAGGCCTCATCTTCAAAAGAACATTGACAGGATGGAGGCAACTAAGATGGTACAGGGCTTGCACCAAAAAACATATAAGGAGAGATCAAAGGACCTCAGTATGTACTCGCTGAAGGAAAGGAGGGAGCGGGGGGACATGATGGAAACATTAAAGTACCTTAAGGGCATAAACAAGGTGTAGGATAGAGACATCTTCCAAAATAGAAAGTGTACAAGAATGAGGAGGCATGACATGAAATTGGAGGAAGGCAGGTTAAAGGAAATGTGAGGAAAGTTTTCTTCATGGAGAGGGTGGTGGACACATGGAACAATCTGCCACAGGAGGTGGTAGGAGCGAGCACAGCAGAGGGATTTAAACATGCCTGGTACAGGCATAAGGGTACTGTAGGGATGGAAAGAAGAGGTGATATGCCACTGATCAGATAGAGTCAGAGGCCACAAACAAGTGTAGGGGTTGCGGACAGATTAGTTGAGCCTAGAGGTCCTTATCTGCCGACAGTTACTCTGTTACTATGTTATGAGGAAACAAACTCATGTCAGCCTCTCTCTGTTACTCATGTGTACAGTTTCAGCCTTGGTTTTCACAAGTTCAAAAAGTTAACTTACTTGAGTTTTCTTTAGAGTGCACCATGACCTCCCACTTTCTCTGTTATGGAAGTAATGTGCTGGTGCTCCACTGGCTCTTAAATATGTTTTCCAGTTCAGGGAATCAGGCGCACAAAGAGCGTGTAGACACATGACCTATGACAAGTCATCCGTCAGATGCTTTCACCCCTGTGCACGTGACCTGCATAGCAGCACCTAGCAACCAACAAACCATATTACTAGGAATCCCCTAGTTCATTTCATGTTTGTTCTTTAAGTTTTCATAGTTTCCCTGTTTTACTCATTTCTGTTTTTTAAGTTTGTACTCCTTAGTCTTCAAGCTGCAGCTAATTGCACTCAAGAACCCTCAACTGTGCATCACACTAAACAGAGGTCAGGAACATATCTCAGGGGTGGGGGGGGGGCTCAAGGCATCTTATTATTAACTCCTGACATGCTGGAAAATGGAGAGGTCATGTATATGCTATGGATTACTAAGGGATTGGGGGGAACTAAAGTCTAGTGCTGGATCAAATCAAAGAATAACAATGCTGGATTTTAAATTAAGTTCCTATAGTATGGACTGCCAATCGATGCAGTCATTTAGTTCAAATCTAGAATTAGTTACTTCAAATCTATCAATGTAGTACACCTCTCTAAGCAGTAATTTGGTTCTATAGTCTCCACCTCTGGCATTCAGCTCAACTTTTTCAATACCAAAAAATCTTAAGTAAGGCAACTGATGCCTCTGCTCTATAAAATGTCTTGCTACGGGAGATGTCATATCTGACCTGCTGACATCATTCCTCTGCTCTCCAATACGTGTTTTTGACATTCTGTCAGTCTTGTCCCAGATCTTGTCACAGGAACATTTTAATAAATTTTAATAAATATATCACCCCACTGCTATGACAAAGAATTAACTGCTCTATTGTCACATCCTCATTCTGTGCAGTATTTATCTTTTTGATCTTGTAGGTGTTATTACAATGGGCACAATGTCCACATTTAAAATTGCCCCTTGGGTCCAAAGTTGTAAGAAAATGTTGTGGTTTCTTTTCCTGTATTTTATGTTCTGTGTGCACTAATCTGTTCCTATAGTTCTGTTCTTTTTTGCTACCATGATTGGTAGGTCATCAAAAATCTGTGTCCCATGAATGTTGCTCTCAATGTGTCCCAATGTTTGTTCACTATTTTTTTAATATTAAAGAGGGAGCCCGGCCAACATTTTTAGCATCAGTAAATTCAGAATTTGGATCAGCATATCCCCAGTCAGCTGCATGCCAAAAATGAGATCTCTAAGTTACTTTGTTTAAAAATTACATGTCATTTTGTAACCTGAAATTTACTGCCTGTTCAGAAAAGCCAGTTTCAGTAAAGAGCTACTGATGATGTCACAACCAGAACTCACAGCCTAGTCCTTCTTGCAAACTACCTTACAAGACTTATTTCTCACACATTACATAAAACTGCAGTGATATTAAATGACTGGAAAAGGAAAGCTGACACTGGGTGGGTCAGGGCATGCATTTCCATAATTTGCAGATGCAAGGTACAGTACTTTAGAATGTGATGGGGGGTGTTGGAATACAACAGCAAACATAGCTTTAGAATGACAAAAACATGTGCAATTTTTATAATAGTGCAGGGATGAGATTTCAAAATGTCACCAGACTACAATGGTGGAATGCAGCAATGACACAATCTCAGAAAGTAGGTGAGACACACAATTTTGGAAAGTGGAAGGGATGCTAAAATTCTTAATGTGGCGGTGTCATATAGTTTTAGAATGTGGTAGAGATATACAATTTTGAAATGCGGGAGACACATAGTTGTGGAAGGTGGTAGGGATATGTAATTTCGTAATGTGTCTTGGATGGATTAATTTGGCATGTGGTGTAGTGATGCACAATTTCAAAATATGGTTGGTATGCTTGATTTCAGATTGTGGTGACAACATTCAATTTCAGAATGCAGCATGGACACAAAATCTCAGAAAGTGGCAGTGACACAATTTCAGAATCTGGTAGCCACACTGAATTTCAGAATGAGACAGGGATGCATAATTTTAAAATGTAACTTGAGCATGCAATTTTTGAATGTGGCAGTAACACTCATCTTCAGAATGTGGTGGGGATGTGCAGTTTTGGAATATGGTGGGAATGCACATTTTTCGAATGTGACAATGACAGGCAATACTGGCCCATGGAAATTTACACACAACTTCAGAATGTGGCAGGCAGGTACAATTTCAGAATGTGGCACTGATGCTCAATGTCAGAATGTGGCGCTGATGAACACTCACTTGATTTCGGAATATGGCGCTGATGAACACTCGCTCAACTTCGGAATGTGGCACTGACGAACACTTGTGCGACTTCAGAATGTGGCAGTGACAAACACTCGCGCGACTGGAATGTGGTGGTGATGCACAAATTTGGAATGTGGCTGTGATGCACAACTTTGGAATGTGGCAGTGATGCACAATTTTGGAATGTAGCAGTGGTGTACAATTTTAGAATGCAGTGATAATGCACAGTTTTGGAATGCAGCGGTGATGCTCAGTTTCAGAATCTGGCAATGACACACAGTTTCAGAATGTGGCGGTGACATACAGTTTTGGAGTGTAGCGGGGATGCATAATTTTGGAATGTGGTGGTGATGCACAGTTTCAGAATGTGGCAATGACAATTTTGGAATGTGATGGTGGCACTTTCAGAATGTGGCACTGAAATACAACTTCAGAATGTGGTGTGGATGTGCAATTTTGGAATGGGGTGAGGATGCGCTATTTTGGAACATGGCTGGGACGCACAATGTCGAATTGTGGTGGGAATATGATGAACAATTGTAAAATGTGGTAGAAACATACAATTAGAGAAAATGGCAAGGACAGACAGTTTCAAAATAAAATGGTGTGTCCTGCCATACTCCAACAGTGTACATCTTTACTTATATTCCAGAATTGCCAGTCCCCACTAAATTCTTCAATGTGTGTCCCTGTCGCATTCTGAGATTTGAGTGTCCCACCACACTGCGAGTTGAACATCCCTGGCTCATGTGGAGATTACATGTCTTCCCCCTCAACATTCTAAAATTGTTCACCACTTTGACAGTCTATACCTTGGTTCAGTGCTGCATTTCAAAACCACCTCCTGAAGCATTCTAAAGTATAGTACCATGCGTCTGAACATTCTGAAAACACAAGCACTGCAGGCAACCCTGTGTCAGTTTTTGTTTTTTAAATAAATGCTACAGCTACAGTTTCGATAACTTTGAAGAAATAGGTCCTATAAGGGTGCTGATCGAGAGGACTAGTCTGTGCGTTCTGGTTGTGACATCATCAGTGGCTTTTCACTGAAACTGGCTGTTTTGAACAGGGAGTGAAATCAGTGTTACAAAATAGCTCATAACTTTAAAATGAAGTAACGCAGAAACCTAATGTTTGGTATGAGACTTACTGGGGGTAGGTTGATTCTAATTCTGCAATGTAGTACTTTTGACCAGACTCCCACTTTAAAATATACATCATTGTGTGTTGTTGCTACTAGTGTTTTGTAATGGATAAGGGAACCTCTGACACCAACCGCTCTCAAAATGGCCTGGTCGGGTCAGGGCACAGATCCACCCCAGCTACCACTTGGAGGGAAATCATGTATTCTGACTGTGCCAACCACCCGTAGGTGGATTTTTGGTGACACCCGGCCAGCGGGTGTCGGGGGGGATATTGGGAAAGGGGGCCTGGGCCTAATAGCCACTAGCTGAGAACACAAGGAGAAGCATGAAGCTGGCTTGAATGCAAATCAAGGCAAAAGTTTATTGAATGCAACTAAATAATAACATTACACTAAATATCTACACTCTAAACTCTGAAAGAACTATAACATTGCTAAGATATTACACTACATCCCTACATTCTATACTGTAAATCAATCATGAACACAAGCTTTTGCAGTACTGTACTCTCAACCAGCCACCCTTGCGTGTCTAGGGGAAAAAAAGGAACAGGATGGGGAACCAGCTGTCAGGGGCAGAAAGAAACACAAAACAGGATACAGAAGACTCTTCTGAGGCAGAGTGAATCTTCAGCTTCAGGTCACCATGAATCACTGGGACAGATCACCCCTCTAGGAATGGATCCGACATCACCCAGCCACAGCCCCACCATGGATTGCCGGGACACCAGGATGAACAGGAACACAGAAACCTAGAAGAAATAAACATGGACAAGATAGCTGGTCAGGGAGAAACAGGGTCAGGGCACCTGGGATGACACACACATGCAGGGGGGGGTGGCGGCACAATAAAACTAAATAATAACATTACACTAAATATCTAAACTCTAAAAGAACTATAACATTACTAAGATATTACACTACATTCCTACATTCTATACTGTAAATCAATTATGAACACAAGCTTTGCAGTACTGTACTCTCAACCAGCCACCCTTGCGTGTCTAGGGGAAAAAAAGGAACAGAATGGGGAACCAGCTGTCAGGGGCAGAAAGAAACACAAACCAGGATACAGAAGACTTTTCTGAGGCAGTGTGGATGTTCAGCTTCAGGTCACCAGAACAGACCACCCTTCCAGGAATGAGTCCAACGTCACCCAGCCAGAGCCCCTCCGCAGACTGCCAGGACACCAGGATGAACAAGAACACAGGAACCTGGAAGAAACAGATGAGGACAAGACAGCTGGTTGGGGAGAAACAGGGTTGGAGCACCTGGGATGACACACAGACAGGGGGGTGGCAGCACAAGAAAACATTTCTTTTAAACCTGTCTTGGTGGTGGTTATTCCGGGCAAAGTTTTTCTTTGCACCCAGTTCACACCATTGTGACAATTGCAGGCCATATAGCACAGCTCAGTGTGGCACTCACATGCTGAGCAACAGGCAATACAGTGGAAAGGGCCCCAAACATCAAACAGTCAACCATTTCCAGTGTTTAACAGGCAGTTCAGCAATTTATTCATTGCCCCTTTACATCAACTTCCAGTGCAATCATACTTGTTCAGTCTATCATTTCATTGAGTTCCTGCCCCTTTCTCTGTCTGTCTATGGGGCTCTCCTTCTTGCTCCGCCCCGTGGGTGGCTTTAAGGCAGGGCCTTGCCCACCCCCACAGTTCCTTGACTCTATGGAGCCTTTCTTGAACTCTTCCCCATGGGCATTCCTGGTCTTGGGCCTTGCCTACCTCCACATTTCGTTGGCTCAATGGAGCCTCATTAAAACTCTGCCCCATGGGTGGTAATTTTGCTCGGGCCTTGAGTGGCCCAAAATGGCTGCCCACACACTGGCCAGTGCCTGGAAGCTCCCTACGCTATTTATTTATTAAAAAAAATAACATTCTTTTGGTTTTTCTGGCTGCCAGCACCAAATTGTGGTGCTGCCGCCACTCACCCTGCTGCCCACATGGATCTAGGGGCTGGGACTGTTGCACAGGCACAGTGAGAAGGCCTGGACCCACCTCCTTCCACCTTCCTCCACGGATCTGGTGCTGGATTGCTGGTGGAAGGGATGGCCTTACTCTTCTGCCGCCGCCCCTCTCAACAGAACTTCTTCTGCTGCTGGGGGGCCAGCCTGGACCCACCGTCACTCCTAATGGGACATCATCACCGCTGCAGCACTGAGACATCTGCTGTGGAGCAAGGAGGAGGAGCTGCTGACCTGCAGGACCAGCCGGGACTCGGGAGGAACACAGGAACTTAAGATAAGTCCCTCCCTACAGACTCTGCCCCAGCTGGCTGATCACCCCCCCCCACACACACACACACTCGATGCTGCTGCTCCATTCTTTCTCCAAATGATTGGACTACCGAGAATGGCTATTGCCATTCAAAAACAGGACTAAGGATTCTGAATGGAATCCTCCCCTGCCTGCTTGCCCTCGCTACCAGGATCCACGAGAACAGGTTCTCGGCTCGAGGTAGCGGGAGGAGGGGTCTGCAAATGCAGGGAAATGAAGCATAAAAATAAAACTTTTTTTAAAAACATAAGCCCAGCTGGGGCTTGGGTTTGGGGGGGCTATCTTAACCTAGGGCACCTTTCCCTACCCTGAGCACACCTGCGCTGGGGCACCTATCTGCTGGGGGCACATGGCTGGGGCATCTCTCCCATCTCTGGAGCACACCTATCTTGCCTAGCCAACCCTGCAGCACCTGGATGCCCATTTTTGGAGGGCACTAGGAACTCTGGTGCACTACAATTTTTCTTCCCTTTCAGTCTCCAGCATTTTCTTAAGTATCCCCAATAGTGTTTGCCTCTCTCTAATATTGATTGTTTCTGTAACATTTGCTAAGACTCGTCCACTGTAACACCTAGTCTCAAATCTCTCAACCATGTCACTGGAAGGCTGTTCAAATTCTGTACTATTTGTACAACTTCTTTTTGCCCTCACAAGTTGTCCATAGGAAATGGATTCTATCAATTTCTTTGGATGGAAACTGTCCACCCTCAGTACAGCATTTTTATCTGTTGGTTTCCAGTATAATTTAGTAACCAGGTTATTTCCATCTTTATAAATTATTAAATCTAAAATGGAATTTCTTGTGCTCATATTCATAGTAAAAATTAAATGATCAATTTATTCATTTAAGTAGGTATGAAATCTCATAAGTTGTTCCTGGGTTCCTGTCCATATGACAATAACATCATCTATAAATATATGTGATTTAAAAATTGGTTCTGTTCATGAAATATGTATTTGGTTTCAAAATTATCCATATGAATATTCGTGTAAGATGGCACCATACTCGAGCCCATGGCTGTTCCCCTTATTTGTTAGTAAAATTGTTTTTCAGGCTTAAAAAATGTTGTGTTAATACAGTCTCAGTCATTTTAATTAGTAAGTTATTAGGTGATTTCTCATCCTGTCTTTGCTGATCTAGTATTTCTTTTAGAGTTTCACATCCTTGTCTGTGTGGAATAGAGGTATATAAGTCTTTTACAGTAGGTCCCATTTTACCAATGTACATTGCTCTACATCCAAATCAGTCTCATTTTGTGCTTCTAGACTCTTTATTATATCAGTTGATTCTTTAATATAAGTTCTGGTGTTTTCCACGATAGGTCTGATGTGATGATCTACAAATATGGGGCACTATGCACAAATGAGTGGGTTATACTTGCCTCTGGCATATAACCCACCCGCGTAGCTCCGCACCTGCAGACAGGTGCGTACCGGTCAGAATTCACTACCGGCCACCACCGGTCTGCAGCCCTGCACCCCCCTGCACTCAGGTCTGTGCAGGGTGGCCGGGGGAAGTTATGTGGACCCAGCCGGATATCCAATCAGATGCCCACCCTGAGTCCACAGTGGATCACTTGCACAGCTTGGCACAGGTCAGGGTACCTGAATTGTGCCCATAGACACCCGGACCTGTGTGGCACTTTCCCTTCAGGTGCTATGCCATTGTCAATGTCCCCAGTGCACAGAGGCCAGCTGAGCAACATTTCCCAGCCCAGGTCACCCCGGCCCCATGGAGCAAAGCACCCCCCCAAAGCAGACACCTCACACTGGTGCACCTGCTGCCCCATGCAGGTGACCCCCAAACCCTGCACCCTTGACCCAACACATGTGTCATGGTGCCCCCTCACAACACCATACCCATACTCACAGGTGGGATATCGGGTGCCCAACAGCTGGCAGCACAGCCCTCCACACATCTCCACAGCTGCCAACTGTCTGATCTCCATGGGAGCGCATTGGCTGAGCACCCCTGCGTAAGTCAGATGGCCAGCGGCTGTGGAGGTGTGCAGAAGGCTGTGATGCCTGCTGTCAGGTACCCAGTATGCCACATTAAGGTTCAGGGAAGGTGATGTTGATGCCAGTGCGGGGGAAGTGGCCGTGCCCCACTGATGGCTATGCTAGCACTACAGGGTGCTGGGCTGCATGACCATGGGAGTGTAGTAGGGGGCAGCAGCAAGGATCACCCCGTAGAGTGTGGGGGTGTTTGCCAGAGGGTTTGAGGTTGGGGCAGCCACAGCTGTGGGGTGGGAGCTTCAATCCTGATCATGGGCCCCTTCTCCAGTCTGGTGTGCATGGGGGCTGGGCGTGGAAGGGCACTAATGGCAGGGCTGTCCATGGCATACCTGCCTGCCCCCTACATGCCATAGTGCACAGCCCTGCTCACCATGATGAATGGTGCTTACCGCTGGCAAGCCCCATTGACCATCCCCAGCGCATTGCTCTATGCGCGGCAGGGGGGAATCAGGTGTGTATGTGCTGCATGCCCCCCTTAGTGCATCCCACACAGGGGGCTGATAGTGTGTGGAGTGGTTGCATGTCCCAGATACGCGCACGTAGCCACTCCACCTCCATTAGTGCATAGGGCCCAATGAAAGGGGCTCCAGCACAGAATTGATACCAGAGACTATAGGTCTACTAGGTGGATTATTCAAGTCCTTGTGAATTTTCGGTAAAATATGTTCCCAATTCTGTTATCCATTTTTTCTCATGTAGAGTTTCACAGGCCATGACTTCGAGTTCGATCCTCACCACTGATAGGCAATATTTCAGCACAGAGGAGGTATCTTTCAGCTCACAACTTCCTTTTATACCCACGTATACTAGGTTCATTACTACATTTTTTTTACTATTTTTCTCTTTTTGCTGTTGTGTGTTATTGTTTGTCCTGTTTTCATGATTGTTGTTCCTTGTTACTGCATAGTTATGTGTGTGTCAGTGTTGAGAAGTACCTAATAACTTTTATATTTGCAGCAGCATCAACTGCAGCCTTCCAGGGATTCTCCTGATCACATTTTATGCCCAGAAAAATTAAATGCAGAACCCACTCACCTGGGCCACAGTTGTTCTACCCTTACTCTACCCACACTAGGAGGGGGCTGAACTTTCCATTTTTATTTCCCTGTGCCCATTATGGCCCATAACCAATACAAATTCACTTCCAGAAACATTAGGGAGAAAGGCATCAAATCCTTCATCACCTTAAATCCTTGGGTACCAACATAGCTTTTCTCCAAAAAATGCACACCTTAACTGACCAAAAGTATCTTTGGAGATAAGAATGGATGGGCCTGGTCTTTACAGTAGGTGAGAGTAATAAAAGATCAGGTTCCCTCATACTTGTTCACAGAGATACCCTTTCAAGGGACAGAGCAAATCATTGGCCCAGAAAGCCGCTTTATTATTGTCAAAGGCACCTTAGGGAGAAACAAAGTCCTCTTAGCCTCC
The DNA here is from genome assembly GCA_016271365.2 of Neoceratodus forsteri. NCBI lineage: Eukaryota > Metazoa > Chordata > Ceratodontiformes > Ceratodontidae > Neoceratodus > Neoceratodus forsteri. The sequence continues at coordinate 959,001,555 of CM057455.1, forward strand.
TTGTATGCACCTAAGTACTCCAATGTAACTTGCAGGAGATTTGAACATTGTCCAGGGTATCTGCTTAGATAGGTCAGTCAAAACTAGGCAACCTCTGACACCCACAGAAATCTACAGGATACCCTAGGCCTCACAGAACATAGAAGAATCCTGCATCCTGATGTTAGAGACAGACTACACCTTCACTTCCCCAGTCCATGGCACCTCTTCCCACACTAGACTATTTTTTCATTAACCTAGAATGTCTCCCACAGGTTCTTGACTGCGAAGTCTTGTCTAGGGTAGTGTCAAACCACTCCCCTGTTCAGCTTACTATCCAACCCCCGACCTTCTTGACAGGGATACATCTTTTTTTTTCTTATTCTGTTTCTGTGCCTGGCTCTACAGGCAGAGATGTACCCCTATTCGGCCCAGGACCATTCTCTTGGCATCCCCTGCAGGCCACCCAGCTGGCACTTAGCTTGCCCCTCTGGCAGAGCTCCCCCCAGAGGGCTAGGGGGAGAGACTTGAGAGCCACCAGAGGCTACCACTGAGGCTTACGCCTGGGGCATCATTTGGGAGGCGGTCCAGGTGAGTTATGGAGCTTCCATGACCAGGGGGTTTCCTTGGTTACCACACACATTGATATCCATGGAAGGCTGGCATGCTGCCACACCTGTCCCACAAACATCCGCTGACACTCTGTGCTGCCAGGTGGTCCCCAGTTGCTGGACAACCAGCCTCCACTGGGTGTCAGTAGTATGCCGGGAAACCACAACTCCCCCCCCCCCCAGAGGTGGAGAGCTGTTCCTGGAATGCTCATCCAATCTCCCCCCAGCCAACCCTCTGATGCATTGTACTCTCTACTGAACATGGGTCGCCAGCACCGCAAGTGGTACCACTGCGCTAGTGGGCCAGCTGACAGGGATACATCTTGGAAAATTAATAATCACTTACTGAAAGATCCCACCACTCTAGGTAAAATCAAAGAGTGTGTGAAGTGCTTCTTTCAGGAAAATCAGACATCAGCTCTGAATCAAATCACACTCTGGGGGGCCTTTAAATACACAATTGGGGGGAACTGATAAGGCTAGCATTTACCAGAAAGAGAAAGAGGGAACATGAAAGTTCACACTTACTAAGCCTTATTAGAGAGAGGGAGCAGCACATATCAGCCACCTCCTCTGAGGAAAACTGGCTCCTATTGAATTTTTAAGAGCCAAGTGCAATGAATTGTTAAGAGAAAAAGAGAAATATGCGATCTTTAGAGCCAAGGCAAATTACATAGATCAAGGAGAAAAAGATGGACGGCTCTTAGCCATGAGGCTTAGACATCAAGAAACTTCCAGGATAGTTAAAGGCATTTGTGCAACAGCATCACTAACCACAGACAGATCACCCAAACCTTTGGGAATTACTACAAAGCCTTATATGCAGCTGACCCACTTGCAGTACTAACCAATATATAGCACTTTCTGGCCCAGGCTCCTCCTCCAAAACTACCCCAGACCAACAATCCACCCTTGAAGCAGATATTGAGGAATGGGAGGGCCACAAAGCCATTCAAGAGCTGATGCCAGACAATGTCCCTGGACCTGACACAGTCTCCCCCAACTTCTACAGAGCTTTAGGCATCGATCTGACACCCCACCTAGCTAAATCGTTTAAAGAAGCCCACATCCAGCAGTCATTAGACCCTCAACTTCAAACAGCCCACATCACCCTGATTCCCAAGCCTGATAAGGACCCAGAGTGTTTAGCTACAGGCCCTTATCTTTTTTTAACTTAATTGTTAAGATCCTGGACAAGGTCCTTGCTACCAGAATTAGTAGAGTTTGGTCCCCACTTATAGGAGCAGAACAGGTAGGTTTCTTGCAAGTCAGACCCTCTCAAGACCACTTAAGAAAAGTCACCAACATAATGTTCATGTCCAGGGACCAGAGGGTTCCAGTGGTGCTCTTGTTTCTAGATGCAGAAAAAAACTTCTGACAGTGTCATGGCCCTTTCTCTTCCACACACTTCAGCTTCCCAGACACTTTTCTCGTGTGAATATGCCTCCTATACTCATACCCTACTGCCAAAACATAGAAACATAGAATTTGACGGCAGATAAGGACCGCTTGGCCCACCCAGTCTGCCCATTTCCCTACCTACTGGATAAGCTGCAGATCCTAGTTAACCAGCAGCCTACTTCTTTCAACCCCCACCCCCCAGAATTGCCTTATGACTATCCCATGCATGCTTGAATTCCACCACTGATTTTGACTCCACAACCTCCTCCGGAAGGCCATTCCATGCATCCACAACCCTCTCTGTGAAAAAATACTTCCTTAAATTACCTCTGGCAGCCCCCTCTATCTTCCAAATTGTGCCCTCTTGTTCTTGCACACCTCTTTGTTAATACCCTCTTGGACTTTGTTGATTCCCTTGAGGTACTTGAAATTTTCTATCATGTCACCCCTCTCCCTCCTTTCCTCGAGGCTATACATATTAAGCTCCTTAAGTCTCTCTTCATATGTCCTCCGGTGCAGACCCTGCACCATTTTAGTTGCCCTCCTCTGGACAGCTTCCATCCTGTCTATGTCTTTTGGAGATTGGGTCTCCAGAACTGCACACAGTACTCCAGATGGGGTCTCACCAGCTGTCTGTACAGAGGGATAATAACTTCCTGTTTTCTACTGGTGATGCCTCTCCTATGCATCCCAGTATCCCCAACCCTCCTTGCTGCCTTCTCATTGCTTGCCCACCTTTAGGTCATCTGATATGACTACCCCAGGTCCCTTTCCATTTTTGTTGTTGTTAGTATCTCACCCCCCATTGTGTACTCTTCCCCTGGGTTTTTGTTTCCCAGGTGCATTACCTTGCACTTCTTAGCATTGAATCTAAGCTGCCATACATTTGACCATTCCTCTAACCTTGCCAAGTCCCTTCTCATCCTTTCCACCCCACCCTGTGCATCAACTCTGTTGCAGATCTTAGTGTCATCTGCAAAGAGACATACTTTTCCTTCCAGTCCTTCTGCAATGTCGCTTATAAAGACATTGAAGAGGACTGGTCCTAATACTGAACCCTGCGGTACCCCGCTAGTAACCCTCCTTTCTTCTGAGTGGACTCCATTTACTATTACTCTCTGTGTCCTATTCTCCAGCCAATTCTTTACCCAGGCTGTCGTCTTGGGACCCACTCCCAGGCTGGCTAACTTATATATTAATCTTTTGTGTGGGACTGTGTCAAATGCCTTGCTAAAGTCTAGGTAGGCCATGTCCACAGCCCCTCCCTGATCTACTACTTTGGTCACCCAGTCAAAGAAATCTATCAGATTCGTCTGGCATGACCTTCCGACTGTGAATCCATGCTGCCTAGGGTCTTGTGCCCTCTGGCCTCTAGATACTCGACAGTTCTTTCCTTTAGAAGTGATTCCATCATTTTCCTATCACTGAGGTTAAACTAACAGGTCTATAGTTTCCTGCTTCTGCCTTGCTCCCACTTTTGTGAGAGGGAATCACATCTGCCCTCCTCCAGTCCTCGGGTACCACCCCATCCTCCCATGATTTGTTAAAGAGGGTAGTCAGTGGTGTCACTAGTTCTACCATTAGTTCTTTTAGAATTCTGGGATGAATCCCATCAGGCCCCATTGCTTTGTCCACCTTCAGTTTTAGAGTTCTTTCAGACCCTTTCTTCTGTAAATGGGCTGGTATCAACTTCTGTATCCAGAGTGTTACTACTGTTTGTTTTAGGTACCTCCCCTCTTCCTTTGTAAATACTGAGCAAAAATATTTGTTTAGTATCTCTGCCTTTCACATTCTCCCTCTGCCCACCCTCCCTCCCTTTATTAAGCCTCACTATCCCTCCTTGGTCTTCCTTTGCTCCTGATGTACCTATAAAGGTTTTATTCCCTTCTTAACTGAGTTGGCTATCTTTTCCTCAGTTTGGGCCTTTGCTGTTCTGACTGCCTTCCCAGCCTCCTTTTGCTTTAACTGATACAGTTCTCTGTCCTGCTCCTGCTGCGATTCCTTGTACTTCCTGAATGCTTTCTTTTTCTCTTGAACCTTCACTGCCACTTCCTTTGAGAACCATAGTGGTTTCTTACATCGTCTTGTTTTGTTTATTTGCTTCACACAAAGGCTCGTTACCTCTGTGATGGCAGTATGTAATAGTATGTAATGGAGTGCATCACCCCCCACCAAATGGAGTGAATCAACCCCCACCCAATTTCCCCCCTTGAAAAGGGAATGAGACAAGGCTGATGTCTTTCTCTATACCTCTTTAACCTTTTACCTTGAACCCCTTACTGGAACAATTTTACTTAGCGATCAAATCTAAGGGATCTTGTGGGCTCAAACTCAAACAAAATATCTACCTATGAAGATGATATTCTTCTGCATATACAGAATTCTGAATAATCTATTCCCTTCATTCTAGAAACTCTTCAACACTTTGGTAGGCTAGCAGGGTAGCATCTTAATTTGGCCCAAAGCACAAACTATGCCCCTTAACAAATACACTTACAGTAGAGCAGATGTAATGATATGGGGGACTTAGTCTCTGAACAGGATAAAATATCTGAGGATACTTGTTACCACATCCTCCAGGGAGATGTTTACTAAAAACCTTGATGTACTGTACCAACGAATTAAACAGGACTTGGACAATTGGACACCTCTCACCCTGACACTCTGGGCATGGGTTAATGTCATCAAAATGTACGTACTCCCCAATGTTCTCTATCACCTTAGCATGATCACCCAATCAGTTCCACTCCACTGGTTTTCTTCCCTAAAAACCATACTCACTAAATTCATATGGAATAGTAAAACCCTGAGATGAGTGTACCCTATGCTCACCCCTTGCAAAATGCAGAGGGGACTCCAGCTCCCTGACTTCAAGTTCTATTATCTCACAGCCAGAGCACAATAATGTTTATGGTGGTGGATCACAGACATTGACCAGTTTAATGTTACCTATCTCCCTCAGTTGCAAATCATAGAAAGAGATTTGTGCCTAAGGGCCAAATTAAACATCCACGCCCTGACCAGCACAACCTATCGTAAACTCCTTACCATTCTCTAGAACACCCCTAAAGGAAGTTCTGTGCAGGTGTGTAAATTACTCCATTGGGTATTAAACATGAAGTCTCTTGAAATTGCACAACCAATAAGGAATAAGGGGTAACCCCAAATTTAAAATGCAAAGCAAGACCAAACCAGACTCCTTTCTGGTCCATTCCTCTCTGCACTTTCTACACTAAGTAGTGCATGATAATACTTTCATCAAATTCAAAGCCCTCAAAAACACATATGGCCTCATGAACACAGACATGTTTTCAATGTTCCAACTCTAACACATGGCAGCTATCTCTTTAGAACCCCAGCCATGGTCTTTCATCAAGTTGGAAGTATTGGATGAACTGGCTTCATTGGCTGAATGACACTCCACCTTCCTACTGTGTAAAAATCTGCACCAAATCACTTCCCTCCCCAATACTGACCTTTGTACCTACTGGCAAACAGAATTTCCTGAACTAGCTGCTCATGAAATCAGAACTAAATTATGGAAAGATCTCCACAAATATCTGAAGGTGGATGGCTTAAGACCAATTTAGGGAGGCAGTATAGCGCAGTGGTCTAAGGCTCTGAGTTGTAAATCTGGAGACCTGAGTTTGAATCCCACAGCCCCCATGTGCATACTGTATGACCCTGAGCAAGTCACTTAACTTCCCTGTGCTCCCAGGTTGCACCTGTAAACAAGCTATCAGCTTAGTGTGCCATTCCTAGTAAAACAATTGCTAAATAAATAAAATAAATTGCTGACCACCAGGGGGCACTGGTCCCCTACTAACCACCCTGTGGTAGTGCAAACCTATCTGATCCCAGATAGACTCTCCCTACCTTATCTCATCCTACCCACCAACTATAATTACTCTCACTACTCCCCTAGCCTGTAGAGAGAGAGGGAGGAAAAAAATAAATAAATAAAAAATAAATAAATAAAAAAATGCCCATCACTCTGCATCCTGCACTACTCCCCCTCCTTCTTATAATCATTGCCGTACCCTTGGGTACTATAGCCCCGCACTCATGCTGCCCCTATGCCCCTAATGATCTGCCTACAATCCACCCCTCTTCACCCCTTGTGTCACCTCCCCTTGTTACTTGCACTCACCCTGCAGCTGCACCGACCCATCTCCCTACATATTGTCACCCTCTCTCTTACCCCCACTGCCCCCCATACATCTCATCGTGCTTACCTCCCCTGCCTGTTCCAATCTGCCTATCCCCTGCGCTATCTCAGCCCCTCATTACCCCCCCTCCAGTCGTCGAAAACTATCCCGGTATCACGCACTCCCAAGAGCAGCCCTCCTCCTCCTGCTCCTGTCAGGCAATGTCCACCCCAATCCTGGGCCTGGCAGCATTGATACTCCCCTGAAATCTTCCGGGCTGTGTATTGCATCTATGAACATCTGTAGCCTCCTGAAAAAACTGGACTCACTACACTGCTGGGTGATGCTTCATAAACCTGATGTTGTTGCCCTGGTTGAAACCTGGCTGTCTCACTCCACTCCCAACTCTTGTGTCTCTCTCCCCGGCTACACTCTCCACCGTTTGGACCGTGTCGGAAGGAGAGTTGGGGGTTGTGCCTTCTATGTGAAGGATTCTCTCATGGGTCTGACACTCCCCCCGCCTGACCGCGACACAAGGCCCAGGCCCTCACACTAAAGCTGTCCCCTGACCCTTCTAGAGGCCCTTTATTCCTGACTGCAGCCTACATACCCCTAGGAACCAATCCCTGGCTCTAGGCCCACTACTTGACTACCTTACCTCCATACCCAACCCCTCGGACCAAATCTTGGTAGGTGATCTGAATATAAACTGGCTTTGCCCGTCATCCTCCTCCCACCGTGAGGCTTTTGATTCTATTGACCTAACTCAACTGGTCACGCAGCATACTAGATTCAACCCCAGCAGGGGTACAAGCTCCCTCCTGGATGTGGTCCTCACCAACAGGCCAAGCCGCGTCCATAACATACAAATCCTCCCTGACTGCCTCAGTGACCACTCCCCTGTTCTCTTCAACTGGGAAACCCCTCGGCCTTCTTCTGCGGTCAAAACCACCTCTCAGAGGCGACTTAGACCCGGGGGACTCAAAGGCCTTAAGCACCTTCTTGCTCATACTGATTGGTCCCCTCTGGCAAAGCGCTCAACATTGACTGGGCCCTGGCCTTTGTGAACACCTTCAACTCTGCCTGCGACATCTTTTGCCCCCCATAACTGCTAGGAGGACCAAAGTGAGACATACCCTTGGATCACCCTGCCCTGCTATGGCAACTTAAGTTAACGAGACAACCTTTGGCACCTTGCTGTTGCTACTGGTCATTCAGCTGACAGACAGTCTTATGCTGTCGCCTGCAACCAGTGCACCTGGGCCATCCGCAGCCGGCGCGAATACTACCAAGCCTCTTACCTCCTCTTGGGGAACCCCAGGTGCTTCTGGGACAACATCAAGCTACTGCATGGCAACTCCCAGTCCCCTCCCTCGCTTCTCAACATTAATGGTGCTGACTCCTCTGATCCTGCCCTCATTGCCACTCACCTCAATAACTCCTTTACTGACCTTAGCTCAGTACTCCTAGTAACTTTTCAGTCCGCTACCTCCTTCTGCTCCACTACCCATCACTCGCCCCTTTCCACCTGCATAGTGTCACCATACAAGAAACCAAGCCATACCTGCTAAGAGCCTCAAAAGGTAACACCCTCGGTAATGACTCACTTGGATCCCTGCCTGTTACGTCAGGTCCTGGATCAGGTCCTCTCACCTATCACATGCATCTTCAACAAATCACTATGTCTCGGACAATTCCTGCTGCCTGGAAGGTTGCCACAGTTACCCTGTCCACAAAGGTGGTGACAGGACTCTTCGAGCAACTACCGGCCCATCTCGATCCTCCCCCCTCTCTAAGGCTTTGGAAAATTGTGGCTTCCCAAGTCTCTGACTACCTTCGTAAGTACAATGTTCTCTGCCCTGAACAACACGGTTCAGAGCAGGTCATAGTACCAATACAGCTCTCCTGGAATTTTCCAACTTCCTCCATGCCTCCTTGGACTCTGGTGCCTGGCTGGTGCCATATTCATTGACTTGTCTAAAGCCTTTGATACCGTTTAGCATCCTCTCCTGCTCTACACCCTCGACCAAATAGGCTTTGCCTCTGGACCTGTTTCCTGGTGCACCAGCTATCTCTCAGCCCGCTCCCAACGTGTGAAAGTCAACGGTACTCTCTCGGAAACCTGCCCTATTCACTCTGGAGTGCCACAGGGCTCAATTCTTGGACCCCTACTATTCTTCCTCTTTCTCAACTCCCTACCCAGCAGTTGTGGGTAGATTCTTCTCTATCTGGATGATGCTGTCCTCTTTGCCTCTCACAATGACCCCATGCTGCTACAGAACTCCCTCCAACTAGCTTTTGACTCTGCAGCGACCTGGTTCACTGAGCACCGACTTGTTATCAACCTAAAGAAAACAAAAACGATGGTCTTCTCCCACCCCCAAAATAAGCATAGTAAGTTCCCCCTATCCATCCACTCCACACCCAACAACTTCATTGACCCTGTTCAGTCCTATAAATATCTTGGAATAACCTTTGACCCTGCACTTTCTTTCCATGGACATATATCTACCCTAAATTCTGCCGCCAACTCGCGGCTAGGCATTCTCTACCGGCACAAGAAATGCCTCCCTCCTGATGCCCTCCGTCTGGCTGTCACCTCCTCTGTCATATCCCTCATTGACTATGGCCTTCCAGTCTATGGTTCAGCAGACCAGACTGCCCTCAACAAGGTTTGCCTTACACTCAACAAGGCCTGTAGACTTATCACCGGTGCCTCCAGACTCACTCACACATGTGAGCTGTATACCCTAGCTACCCTACTCAACCTGGACGGCGTCTCATGTATCAGACCTGCCAGCTCACTTTTAAAAGCCCTGCAGAAGCCCTATCCCCATAGGCCTATTCAACACAATTGCAGATCTGTACCGACCTAAACACCCGCAGCTCCTCAAAGAGCAACCCTAGTCATTCACGAGCCAGGACCTCTCAAGGGCAGAGGCGTTCCCCTACCATGCACCCTACTGGTATAACTCCCTTCCTGCCAGTGTCTCAAACTCACCAACCTTAGCTTGCTTTAAGCCCAGGCTCAGAAATTTCCTACTTGCCTCCATGAATGCAACTGCCGCTAAGCTAAAAAAAAAAAAAAAAATTATAGCACTACTGACAATGCTCACTGGGCGGCTCCCACCACCCCCTTCCCTCCTTATTAATCCTCCTCCTGTCACTCTCCCTGCTTCCTCTACCTGCACCCCCCACCCCGTTGCACCCTAGGCTATTCTGCTCATGGGTTATGAGTTCTACTGTAACAAAAGTGTAACTGAATTGTATCTTTTTTGTGTAATTGCTGTTGTCCCTTGTACTATTGTTCTTATGTCCTCTGTGTGACGAGGTACCTTTGTAAATGAGCCTCTGGCTCAAAGGTTTCTAAACTGATGTTTAAATAAATAAATAAATAAATAAATAAATAATGCAGTACAAAATCAATAATAATATGTATTACACCCCCCCTACAAAACTACATACTGCATGAACCATCTAAACGCAGACCAGTGCACTAAATGTCATACCCACTCAGGCACCCTCAAGAACATACTATGGGATTGCCCAAAAGTAGCTCCTTTGTGGGCAGCTATACAGGCTAAGCTGGATCCCCTCTTTGACCTAGATATTGTCTTTTCTCCCCAAATAGACCTGTTAGGCCTAGGCCTATGAAATATAGTAAAACCTAGGCGATACCATATGTTGATAGCAGCTTCCAGAAAGAGGGTAATTTAAGACACTGGCTACATTAACGCCACACCTACCTATAAGGAATGACATACAGCTATGCTAGAAACATTAAGAACTGAAAAAATGGTTGCCAATCTACATAATTGTTTGCCGGTGTGACGCTTAACCAGCTGGTTATGGTTGTTGTATGATATTTGTAATATAAAAATATGTGCTTCCATGGGTGCCCCCCCCCAAGGTTTCAGTGAAGCTACAGGATATGTAACTAACCAGAGGATGTCAGAATTGGACTACATCAAGGTGTCAGCAGTGACAAGTGACCTGAAACCAGGAGGTAATTAAAAGACCAGAAACCTGATTAAAGGTCTCCTGTTTTTTTGTCTTAATTAGAACTGACCCAACTGCCAGGATATAGGGCTCATAAAGTTTTATGATTCCTATAGGAAGAATATTTGATATCAACATGGTGTTAAAAGTTGTAAAACCCTTCGATATGCCTTGGGAATAAGAACCACACAAGATCAAAGAGAAAGTCATATTTAGGAAGTGGAATTTTTGCTGATGTCACATTATTTAATATACCTCCTGATACAACATCATGGTTGTATTGTTTTAATTCTAAAAAGGAGGAGCTAGAGGACTCACCAAGGGGGTGGGGAGATGGAGTTGAAATGTATCCTTGTAACTGGGGAATATGTCATATTATTTTGGGACTCCAGAGAGAGACACAGTTCTCTAACTTTCAAAGGCACTTACAGAGGTAATACATTAGATCGAAAAAGTCTAAATGTATTGTGGTAGGAGCTTTTGTTTTGTAATTTGCCCTTGTTCTTTTAAGTGATTGTATGCTCTTTGATATATTGCTCTGTGGTTACATTTTTCATATTTTTATCATCTTTTAGTAAAATCTTTTTTTTTTTCAAGATACTGACTAAGTGTGTCTTCCAAGTTCTTTTTGCATATGATGAATATGTGGTTAAGTTTGACAGCTGTTCTGAAAGGCTTGATGGTGTTACTAAACTGGGAATAGGTAAGAATATACCTAAGGTCTCTTATACAGTTTTAAGGGTTCATTTTGGAAGCCTGGCTTGGTGCCCCTGACGAAAGATTGTACTGCAATCCTCGAAGATGGTACGTATCTGAGCCTGTACATTGGGTATGCTAGCATAAGATTCACAGTTTGAATCCCCTCAGAACTTGAGGCTAAAAGGTGATTCGGACCCAAAAGCAGACAGGAGGGTTACCCTGTCTGTTACCTGTTCACATTATTGTGCTCAGAGGTTGGCACTGTGGGAGCAGAGGGCCTGACCTGCTCAGTGTGTTTGTGACAGCTGGTGTTTAATAAAAGATGAGAATCACTATATATATGCTACTCCTTCTAACTGATTAAGGTTGCCTATCATGTAGCATTTTTGCCTGCCTATTATATGTACTATGTTCTTTCTTGTTTTTATCTGCACCCTGATTGCTGCTGTATTTAAATGTTTTACTTGAACATGCCTCCAGTGATCATTGTACATCTTGTCCTGTTGGTCCCCTGAATGCTGACGGGGTCTACAGGATTACTTATGGATAACTCATTGTCAACACTGTTGTCTCTCATGCGATTGTTGTTGCATATTATAAATTTTCAATAAAGTTTATTAATTCCAAAAAAAAGCAACTTGAAAAAAAATCACTCAACTACATTGTGCCAAGATGAGAGTACTATGTAGCATACAGACTCCAGGAATTAGAAAAAAAACTTAAAGGGGAACTGTCAGCTCCCTATAACAAAAACAGAGGGACCTACAATATAGGTCCCGATTTACAAATCCACATGAAATTACAGGACCATTACATTGCATACTCTTAGACACAGCGGAACTCAAGACATCAGCAGTGCAAAATTCACAGGACGTTCTGGCTTTGGGCTCTCATGTTACTCAAACCCCAAATAGATTGCAAGTGGTGGAGACTGCTGAGCATACCCTTCTGGCTGAACTGCAGGACCAGGCCGCACTGATCAGCTACTTGATGGGTAAAGCTGATTACATGTAATACATCCACGTTCCATCCTTGCCTGGCACTGCATTACCCAACCTGCAAACAGAAAAGTAGCACGCTCAGTGACAAACAGGTGCTACCAATCAAGGGCTGTACACAATGAAAAGGAAGAATGTTCAGAGCCCACAAAACTGTAAACATTAATCCACTAATTTTATTAAATCACTTCCACAGGCTGCAAAGACTGTCTTAACCCCAGCGCTTTGAGTCACTCAACCTCTGTGTCAGGGGTTAAGGTAGTCACTCCAGCCTGTAAGTGATTTAATAAAATAATTTGATTAATTTTGCAGTTCTGTGTGCACTGAACAATTTTTCTTATCATTTTCTGCATTACCAGATAAAGAGGACATACTCCACTTGGCAAGGGATAGATGTCGACTCCACTTGCAAGAACACTACTTTAGTCTCTACCAAGACTTCTCACTGGAGCTCTTCCAGCAGAGACAGGCCTTTATTGATGCCAAGGAACACCTTGCCAGACTGAGGTACAAATTTGCTATGTAGTACCCTACCATGCTAAGAGTGACTGAATGGGGTTCACCATGATCTTGCCATTCTGTAGTGCAGATGATACCTTTGCCCAACGACTCTCTCCTTTGTCTGGCCTAGTGCCTCCTTCTGGTCCTCATATGAGCTCCAAGCCCAGCCCTGAGATCAGCATGGACATTAACCCCCCTTCCCCCTGGCCTGGGAGCACTATGAGATCCATTTTCCTCAGAGGGGCCTCCCTCTCTCTCCATTTCTGAGAGATGCATAGACTCTAGCTAAGCGTAGCAATGGATGATGGAGGAATTGAAACAGAAACCCGACAGCAGCCAAGCCTCCTGCACAGAGATGTCATTCTAGCTACTGTTCATGCCTGGTGACTATGGCATTCCCACGATTTCCAAAAAGTTGGCTGCTTTGTGACCTCCTGCAACAGTGGCACAGGAATCAGCTACACCTCACAGCCTTCTTGCTCCACCTCCATCAGGTACAGTCCTGCAGCTGCACTCCTAGGCTTCAGTAACCTTTAGTATGGGCTCCACTTCCTCTTCCTCCCACACCATCCTCAGGAGACCTGCATCTGACCATCTCACTGAACATTGCACCACTACCTCTTCCTGTGGTAATTTTTTTCAGCAGGCAGTAATGAGGATTATTACTTTTTGTTCAGGTTGGATGGGTTTGCAGGCCCCTCTGCTGACTCATGCCCCCGCTTCATATCTTAGTAGTATAGGCTCTATGGCAGCACTGCTGTGATCTGTGCTGTTTGTGAATTCCCTTTCCCGGTGCAGCTTTGTACTTTGTTCCTGCTTTAAGAACGTCAACCTCATCCCCCCGCCCCCAAAGCTGTGACCTGATTTCGAACCTCTGGACAGGCTGATTTCTGAAACACCACTTACAGGGGAGTTGGACTGTGGTATTGTGCTGTCTCTGGTCCTGAATGTACAGGGTATCTCCTTTGGACTGCCTGCACAAATTTCTAGCATAGTCCCCTCCCACCCCTCGCTGTGTCCTGGCTTTAGGTAAAGCATGGGTTTATATGGGAATATGGGTCTGCTTGCCCTTTTTGGTAATTGTACCCATTTTTCAATTAACAATTTCTGCTAGTATGATTTCTATTGTTATGTGTGTTTTTTTTTTTTACTGCTACCATATCTCTGATTCTTGGATCTGCAGGATATTGGGATTATTCCTACACAGTGAGGGGATTTGAACCTCTATATGTGCTCTTGTTTTGAGAACCGTGGTGTGTTAGCCTGATGGGTGGTCCCCCCGTCACCTTTATTTCCCTAATCCCCCCTCACCTCGCTGTTACTCTCCTCACCACCTCCCTGCACTCCTTCGGCCTCTGGTAAGTGACTCCTTTATGTGGTCCAAATGGACCCAACTGGCAGTTTCCAGTACAAAACTGCATTTTACCTGTTCCAGTTCATCTTTCTTTCCCCACTCCCTTCCTGTTTTATCTCCTGGTAGGTGGAGCTGTTAGTCACCTACTGTATGGTTGGTGGGGCCCTGGACTGCAGGCTGTAATCCTTCTGTAGCCCTTACTCCTACATCTCTATAGGGCAAGTCTAACAATTCCACCAGCAACATGCTGCCAAGGGACTCCTTGATGGTCTCTTTTTTACAGATGGCAGAGTGGGTCTTGTTATTGTATGCCTGTATACTATGGGTTGGCTCCCCCCCCCCCATTATTTATTTTGGTGAAACTTTCCTTCCATCCTGTCAGACCCATAGCCCTCCCATATTATCCAAAGAGTGCTGCCCTCAATGTAGGGCTCCCCTTCTTTGCTTTTCCCAACCAGGCTTAAAAATGCACTCACTGTGACCTCAGGTTTTGTTCCTGGAGTTTTGCAGACCTATCTTATTTTTAGAGGTTCTTTCTGGGTTGACTGATTCTCACTTCCTATACCTCAATATACAGTATATGTGGCATTTGTTACTGGTTACCTGTTTTTAAACTTTCCATACATTATTTTTCTATATGAGGGGCCTTTTCTGCTGCCTAGCTCTAACATCCCTCAGTTCACGAATTGGGGAGGGGTCTCCCTGAGACACGTCTCCCTGGTACTCTGTCCACTTTTACCCTTGGACTGATACCCTCACAGCCCATTTTGTGGAATGCCACCAGTCTAGTTTGAAAGCTTGCAATCTACACCTTTTGATGCCTGGTACTGGTCTGCTGTCCTGGTAAATATTATTCTCTCATTTGTGGGCCCCCTTCGATCAGACGTAGGACCCGGCTTTATTTGTACATCACTGTCTCTGTTGTTTACATTTACTGTTTCTGTCACTGGTATTGATGGGATCTGACATGGATTATTGTATATTTGGTTATTTTGTGCTATACCCCCTACACTTTCTTGTGGACACAGGTATGGTGGCTGACGCCTCCCCCCAGATTTCATTCCATTTTCTGTGTGTTTCTCTGAGTTTCCTAAGCCCCTGCTACAGTACCTTTTGAATAGCCCATATCTGACACTACTTGTACTTTTTGGAATGTCAAGGCCTGAATTCCTCTATTTTTTTATTAGCTCTATTTTTCTCCTGGACAGTGCTGGGAATGTACCCCACATCTGACTGTGCTTGGGTCCGGTTCAGTTTCAACCCCCCTCCCCACTGCCTTCACTAGAACCTTACCTTGCTTTCCCCTGGGAGAACATAGCTTGCCACCTGTGGATAGAATGGGTGGGAGGAACAAAATGCCAATCTAAAGGAGATGAGGCAGCTCACGAGGCAGCAGAGGTGGCACTAGCAGGGGTTCTGGACTTCATCCTGCTAGTCTGAAAGGTTTTTTCTCCGTGTGTGTTGCTTCCCTGGTGGAAACAGATGTGCAGTGATGTCAGTGCACAGTCAGGCATTCTCCCACCCCGACATGCAGACATCTGCCACCTCCACCAATCCCAGCTGCTGCTCCAGTCAGTGGCTCAGCAACCCTAGCCATAGCTAGGAATTGGTATGTTGCGGGGCACAAGATCCCTTCCTCCCCAGAGAAGATGAGCAGTCCATTGGATGCTCAGCCTTCTTCTCCATGGCTGACCCTCTGACTCCCTGAGTTCGCTCCCAAACTTGGGTCATCAGCACCGCAAGCAGTAGCACTGCCGCTGCACTGGTGGGTCAACCTAGATTCCCCAATTAAATGTAAGAAGCTTCCGCTGTAACTCAGGCACCTGCATGCTCATTTTGCCTTTTTTCATGAGACTAAGTTGTTCACCTCAGAGGCCCAGATGCTGTGCAGGGAATTAGTGGGACTTGAGACTCATGGTTGTTCCCAAACAACTAAGGGGGGTATCCATTTTATTTCACAAATCTCTCCACCAGGTTATAGAGTAGAGGGTGTCAGACACTGAAAGTCAGTGGTTACTCCTTTGTTTCTCTACTTCAGGAGGGTCATTAGTCTTGGGTAACCCATACACCCCTAACTCAGACTCTACTGATGTTTTCTTGGACCTATGCTAAATTTTTGAAACAATAACCGAGGGTTCCACTCAGTTACTATTGGTGGGTGATTTTAACCTCACCCTACAGGTCCACCTGAATAGATTGGTTGGAGAGTCGAAGCCCCATGTTTAGGTGGTGCACATAGTGCAGTCTCTAATGACAGGATTTTCTCTTTTGGATATCTGCATTTTTCACTCCAGTCCATGGCTCCTTTAGCCAACTGGATTACTAGCTGGTAGCCCTCAAAATAACCTACACAGTGTTTGAGAATGAAATTTTTCCTCTTGCCCTATCTGATCATGCCCCAGCTCCCCCATTCTATATTCTGGTGCCCAGAAATAACAAAAGCCTTTACTTGGGCTTCACAGTGGAGGTGGGGGTGGACCAACATGCATCAGTATGCACTGGAGGGAGTGGACACAAGTCCATTTCTGGAAGACAGAGTCCACCAGTGATTGGAAACCCTAAAGGAGACAAGGCGATGGGGCCAAACAGGATCCACTCGAGGATACTAAAAGAACTGATCATGGTGCTATTCGTCCCTCTGGCAACATTATTCGGCATCTCATTGGAAATGGAGTAGTTCCAGAGGACTGAAGGAGGGCTGATGTGATCCCTTTGCACAAAATCAGAAACAGAGAGGAGGCTAGAAATTACAAACCTGTCAGTCTCGCATCAGTGGTGGGGAAATTAATGGAGACCCTGCTGAAGGAGAGACTAATGGAGTATCTTGTGGCAAATGAGCTGTGCAGGACCACCAGTTGCATAGCTTCACAGGGGGGTAGGTCATGTAAAAAAAAATCTCATATATTTCTTTGACTGGGTAACTAAGGAGGTGGATCAGTGGAGGTCAGTGGATGGAGCCTATCTGGACTTCAATAAGACCTTTGACACTGCACCCACACAAGAGGCAGATTAAGAAACTTGGCAACCTGTTGGAAGGGAGAAGGTGAAGTGCTGGGTATCTAACTGGTTGAAAGATAGGAGGCAGAGGGTGGTGGTAAACAGCAATCACCTAGTGGATGGGAGAGTGGCCAACGGAGTATCACAGGTAACAGTACTGGGTCCTGTCATCTTCATTGTCTTCATAAGTGACATCACTGAGGAACTGTAGGGGAAGGTGTGTCTCTTTGTGGATAACACAAAAATCTGTAACAGGACTGACACCCAGGAGGGGGAGGAGAGAATGCAAATGGATCCGGGGAAACTAGAGAAGTTGCTTAGGGTGTGGCAGCTGGGTTTCAATGCCAAAAAAGTGCAAAGTCATGCACCTTAGGTGGGGAAAACCTTGGTATGTGTATAAGATTGGGGGGAGGTACTACAGTCACCAAGCAAGAGAGGGACCTTGCGGTAAGCATACTTGATCTCAAGGTGGCAGGGCACCGTAATAAGGTAGTAGGCAAGACAAGTGGGATGCTGGGGTACATAGCAAGGGATCCCTGGCAGGAAAAAGGAAGTAGTGTTGCCACTGTATTGCTAACTAGTGAGACCCCACCTGGCGTACTTTGTCCAGTTCTGGGGTCCGCATCTCTGAAATGACATTGACGGGGTGGAAGTGGTCCAGAGGAGGGGTACCAAAATGGTGTGGGGGTTGCAAGAGAAATCATATGAGGAAAGGCTGCAGGAGCTCAACCTGTATTCCCTGGAGGAGAGGAAAGTGGGAGGGGCATGATTGAGACCTCTAAGTATCTCACATGAGTGAACAAGTTGCAGGGAGGCGTCTCTTTCACAGGAGGAGGAGCACCAGAACACAGGAGCATGCTATTAAGTTTGGGAGAGGTTAATAGGGATGTGATGAAATACTTATTCAAAGAAAGGGTAGTGGCCAGGAACAGCCTGCCAGATGAAGTGGTGGGGTGAAGACAGTGGGGAGCTTCTAGCAAGCGTGGAATAGGCACGTGGACATAATAAGTAGAGATAAGAGAGGAGGGAGGGACATATGTGACTAAATGGGGTCCAGGGTGTAGTAACAGAAAACAGGGCAGACTAGACAAGCCTACCAGTCCTTTTCTACTGACACTTTCTATGTTTCTATTGTTGCAGGTCAAATTCTTCCTAGACTGCCTCCAACAACAGACCGTGGAGTTTTCCCAACTTAATGGTACCAGACACACTTCAGATAGCGTCCTTTGGGATGCCTTTAAGGCCACTATTTGGAGTGCTATCACTTTCATGCCTCAGGGGGCACAGGAGGCTGAGCTAGCCACCCTTGAGGCTCATCTCAAAGACAAAGAGACGTTGTTAAGTCAGGCACCTCCCCCTCATCACACTGTCAAAGCTTCCCTTAAGGCAGAGATAGCAGATATCTGCCTCCAGTTGGAGTCACTTCTTTCTCAAGCAGCTGAGCTTACCCTTCTCAATATGAGACATAGATACTGAGAAGGGGGGAATTGGAGCAAGCTGTTGGCAAACTGGCTGTGGATGCAGCAGGCAGAACACCACATTTCTGAACTAAAAGACAGCTCTGGTGAGATCTGTCTCATACAGGACTAGATTAATGCTGCAGTGAGTGCCTTTTATAAAACACTCTATACCTCCCAAGGTCCATTCTCGGTCCAATGCTCAACATTGATGGAACACCAACACTAGACCTAGGTACCATCTCCAATACGTTCAACAATGCATTCTCTAACCTTGGCAGTGTCCTTCCACCTGATTTTTTCAATGTCTCCACCACCAGTCCCCCCCTTTGACACTGCGTCCCAAGTACACACAGCTCTGCAGTTCTTTTTGAAAGAGGTCCCAATGCACTTAGCCAGAACCTATATATGCAAGGCCATCCGCAAAACTGGCTACAGTGGTGACTCATTCGACCTGAAGTTGCTTGTACTAGTCCTAGATGAAATCCTTGAACCCCTGACAAAGATCTTCAACCTTTCCCTAAGATTGTTCCAATTCTCATCACTCTGGAAACAGGTGACTATCACACCTGTACACAAAAGTGGAGACAAGTCACTGCACACCAACTACAGGCCCATCTCCATCCACCCCCATCTAAAGCTCTGGAACAAATAGTCTCGGACCAGCATGTCGAGTTCCTGGAAAAATATGAAATACAGTGTCCAGAACAGCATGACTTCCAAAAAAGGGCATAGTACCACCACGGCACTGTTGGAATTTACCGAATTCATCCATGACACCCTCGACCAAAGAATCTGTGGGGGGGGGGCAGTGTTCATTGACCTGACAAAGGCCTTTGATACTGTTAACCACCCACTCCTACTGAGACAACTGACCACTCTTGGGCTCTCCTAGGATGCACTGCCCTGGTTTGCTAGCTACCGCAGGGGAAGGGTCCAATGTGTTAGGATTGCTGGCATCACCTCTGATTAAAAAAACAGTCCTCTCAGGTGTTCTGCAGGGGTCTATACTGGGCCATTACTCTTTTCTATCTTCCTGAACAGTCTTCCTAGCATCTGCCAACAGAGAATATTACTATATGCGGATGAAGCAGTGCTGTTTACTAGCAACCAAGACTCAAAATAACTTGAGAGT
Source organism: Neoceratodus forsteri (assembly GCA_016271365.2). Lineage (NCBI taxonomy): Eukaryota > Metazoa > Chordata > Ceratodontiformes > Ceratodontidae > Neoceratodus > Neoceratodus forsteri. Next base: position 959,020,834 of record CM057455.1, read on the forward strand.
CAGTTGCAGTGTGATTTCAGACATGTTGAAGAGTGGTTTAGCTCACATAAACTCATCCTGAACTACAGCAAAACTATGATCATGACATTCTGCAACGCATGGAGCAAGTATAAACCTCTGTCCCTCATCATCAAGAACCACATGGGGACTTCTCTTGAACATGTTCCTGAGTTTAAATATCTCGACATCACCTTGGACAGTTCTGTTTCTTACACGCGGCACATTGGCAATGTAGCTAAGGCCGCCAACATATGGATTGGCCTGCTCCACAAGCACAAACACTGCATGACCACCGATGCCCTTAGACTGGCCATCTGCAGCTCTGTCACCTCCATCATCAACTATGGTCTAGTCATCTGTGGCTCTGCTCCCCCTACTGCCCTCCAGAGGATATCGGTGACACTCAACAAGGCCTATAGGCTTCTAACAGGTGCCACCTGCCTAACACACACCTGTGACCTGTATGCTCACGCCAGATGGCTACCATTCCTTAGTAGACTACAATTCCAGACATGCTTGTTAACCAAAAAAGTTCTCCTTGGACTCATGCCATCAGGAGTGGCAAAGCTCCTTGCTGCCAACAGCAGTACCCAGCTTAAACACAGTGCCCTATATCAAATCTTCCAAGTCCCCAGATGCCGGACCACAATGGGTCAGAGGTCATTCATGCACAGGACTCCTCAGTGGTACAATACCCTTAGCAAAGAAACACTTACAACTGCGATGCTTGGTCCCTTTAAAAGGCAACTCCGACTATTCCTCGCCTCTACCACTCAATGTCACTGCCTCTCTTAAGTAACTGCCTCCTCATTTTACCCTAGTCAAAGGTGACCTGTAACCTCCCTTAGAGCTCCACTTTTTTGTCACCAGTTTCCCCCACTCTCACCCCCCCAACACCACACTGCCTCACCCACCCTCCCTCTAATGGCACTTTCAGATATGGGGCCCCAGACCATCCACCTCGTGCTTTTGCCTCCCACCTCTACCCACCGACAATGGCCCTTTATCCTGCCTACTTCTTTCTGACTCCCTCCTACCCTTTACTAACTATATACTGTTCACCCTGAAACTTGTCTGAAGCTGGCTTATGTTGTCTCTCTCCATTTTTGGCTGTATAACAAATACTTAGACATCTTTGTGTTTTTAAGACTGTAACCATTGTTGACCTTTGTATGTATGTTACCCTACATCCTTTGATGGGGAACCTTGGTAAATGAGCAGTTCTTGCTCAAAGGTATTTGTAATCCTAGAGTTTAATAAAGTAAAATAAAATAAAATAATTAAGGTCAAGTTCTGAATTAACAGTTGGATGACTTCCTCTCAGCTCTCCCTCTTCCTGACTGTCCGCAACAGTCTGGGCCTTGCTCGAAGAGCCCCTAACACAATTAGAGATCCAGGAGACCATAAGATCTCTAACTCTGGGCAAGGCTCGAGGGCAAGGGGGGTGATGGCATCTCGACTTTTTTTATCATCATTTGAAAGTGGACCTTTCTCCAGTCCTGACTAGAGCCTTTTATGAGTTTCTCTCCATGGTGCAGCTCCCACAGTTGCTTTGTGAGGCAGTCATCACCATGTTGCTCAAGGTGGGTTAAGACCCCTTTTACCATCAAGCTAGTGTCATATCTCATTCATAAAAAAACAACTCCAAAATGCTGACAAAGACATTGACTCTTAGACTGGATTCGGTTCTCACCACCCTGATCCATCCTTGGAAGGTGAGATTTTTACAGGGTCATTTAGTTTCCGGCAATCTGAGATCCTTCATCATTGTTTTGTCAGCAACATGCCCTTCCCCCACTCCATCCGCAGCAGTAGCTCTTGACTTTGAGAAAGCCTTTGATTTGGTGGAATGGGGATACCTTCTTCAGGTGCTCCACCATATGGGCTTTGGCCCACCTTTCATGCTGTAAATTCTTACTATGTACTCAGCTCCCAGTGCGAAGGTCCTTGCCAGCAGTCTCCTGTCATCCCATTCCCATTATCAAAGGGGACCTGGCAAGGCTGTCCTTTGTCCCCACTTCTTTGTCTTTGTGATTGAACCCTTGATGACTGCCATCAGAGAGCACCAAGATCTTCAAGGGGTCAAAGTGGGTTCTTCCACATACACCATGATGCTTTACAACAATTACTTTTTTGTCCTCCTTCCTGGCCTTGCTACAGGACTTTCAGCTTCTATTTGGATCGAAGATCAATCTGTCTAAAATACAGGTCCTGCCATCACTCCCCTTTGCCTACAGGCACTCTTTTCAGTGCTGGGTCTACGCTGGTTTCAGAAGTTTATATAACACCTGAGGAACCAGATTACACAGGACATGACTAATCTATTGTATGTGATGCTAACCTACCAACACCCCCTTCCCTCTTACCAAGATCAAAGAGTCCTAGGATAAATCCAAAAGACTTTCCCTTTCTTTGGCAGGAAAATATCAGCTGTCAAGCTGATCCTTGCTCCAGTGATCATGAACTGCCTCTCTCAGTTATCAGTCTGGATTGACAAATCCAGGTTCACCAAAATTGGCTCACCGATAGGGAGTTTCTTGTGGGACTCTAAGCCACCTCAATATAGCAGTGCCAAGCTGAGTGCACACTGAGAAGGAAGGTGAAACTTCCCTTAGTTCTATGACTACCACCTGGCTTTTCTAGAGGCCCGAACATGTTGGTTGCTTTACCCCTTCACCCAGTCCTTACCCCTATGTCTGACCACGGAATATGAGATCTTCCAAGGGGTGACACCTACAGTATTTTTGTATTCTCCTCTTCTCCACCACCTTAACACCTTCCCCACTCTAGTAGCTTCCTGAAATCTGTGGGGTGCTCTCTCCAGGCTGATTAAACTCCCCCGATTCCCCCCTTTTGGGTCCACTATAGGAAAATGTGTCAATTCATATTGAGAAGAGGCCCATCCACTGGCAGGGATGGCATGCTAGGGGTATACTTTTGGTATGGGACCTCTTTGCCTTGGGTAGCCATAATTAGGATTCTTCTCTCTAGGATTACAGACCTGATGTAACTTGCTGTAATCTGACTTTATGAAGTACCTTCAACTACGTAACTCAGTCACTTCATTGCTGCACTGGTCTCTGAGCCAACCTCACTCGTGTCCACTTTCCCCAGTATTGAGATGGCTTTCATGTCCTAAGGGCCAGGCTGGGAAAATATATGCACTTGTTAAGGAAACTATACTAGACCAAACAGTGTCTTCATGTGGGCACTGGGAACTGGCTTTGAACATCATCATCATACTCCCCCCCCCCAAATGGGGGTGATACTAGCAAGTAGCCAAAGTAGACTGTGCAGACATTAGGAGCCTCCTTATACAGAATAAAGTATTACATTTTTGATACAGAACCTCTGCACAATCGCACTCCTCGTATCCATGGACCACTGCTGGTGTTTACTCCAACTGGAGGGAACTTGGTGCATATATTATGGTTCTGCCCCTCTATAGCCCGCTATAGGACCAATATTCCCAAAGACTGTCAGGCTGCCCTAGGTATGGATTTTTCTTTCTCACTTTCTCTGTTTCTGCTAGGTCTCCCCCTGCCTACCTGGCCTCATCTACAGACTGACCTTGGTGGCTGCTGATGTTGGGGTACCAGTGAAGTAGTTACTTCTCCATAGGTGGAGGCCCACAGATATTCCATACTTCTCAGAATATCACAAAGTAACTAATATGCTTACTGTTCTATCCAGAATGTCAGCAGTTGCCTGCAATACCCTGCCTACCTTCTACACTATTTGGTCCAAGTATGTTAGCTCCTCCTTCTATTCAGTTGACCCTCTCTTTTCTATCCATGTTGGCAAGGACCTGCTGCCCCCACCTTGACTGCCCACCTGTTTTCCCCATCAGAGGGCCCTTCCATCCCTTTATCCATTTGGGTCTTTCTAAATAACATTATTGTGATCAGGTATAGTAGTGTTATTACCAATATGTACACAATTAATTCTTTTCTGACTAATATCAAGATTTCCACTTGTGTTTTGTTTTGGTGTTTGTTCTTGTTGATCGGTGTGTTTCAGTGACCGTACACTGTTGCTGTGTTTTATGTCTGTACTGTTTATATACTTTAAAAGATTAACTGCAAAAAAAAAAAAAACAACCTGAGCACTGCAATCACAAAACACTCTGTTCCCAGACAGCTTTAGTCTAGATTTGAGGACCTCCAAGAGACCTATGAACATATGAAAAATGCCAGCAGATACAGTAGGTAAGGTCTATCAAGTCTGCTCAAGTGTGCAGCTAGCAGACCATTATATTGCGGCTGCCCCTCCCTCCCCTACCCTCTCCTTAACAGTCCTGCCTTTGCTTGCTGACCTCACTTCCACCGTCGCTCTCTCTGTGAACCTCCCCTTGACTTTGTCCTACCCCCTCTTAAAACGCCCATCGATGTTAAGGATACCACCTCCCCTGGCAGAACATTCCACCCTGTCACCACTCTTTCCGTAAAGTAATGCCCCTCTTATTTCCCTTCTGAATCTACTTCCCTCCAGCTTCAGATTGTGCCCCCAGTGTCCCTTCCCTCCTTCCATTTAAGAATGCCCTCTGTGCCAATCTTATTTATGCCATTTATACATTTGAAGGTTTCTATCATGTATCTCATCCTTCCGATCATCCAGGGGTTACATGTTGAGCACACTTAGTATCTCCTCATAGGGTTTATCCTCCAGCCCGAGGATCATCCTGGTTGCCCTGCACTAAACCCCTGCTAGCAATTTGACATCTTTCTTCAAGTAGGTGTGCCAGTACTGCATGCAGAACTCCAGGTGTGGCCTCACCATCAATCTGTACAGTGGTAGGATGATCTCTCCTAGCCTGGAGGTGATACCTCTCACAATACACCCCAGCATCTTTATTTGCTTTGATTGCTGCTTTCCGACACTGTGCTGAGTGGTTCATTTTCCCTGTTACGAGCACCCCCAGATCTTTTTCCTCCTCTGTAGTGGCTACTGTATCCCTCCAAACCAATAACCATTCCTTGGGTTTCTTGCTCCCAGGTGCATGACCTTGCACTTCTTTGCATTAAACCCCAACTGCCATGTTTCCGATGAGTACTCAAGTCTAGCTAGGTCACCCTGCAGTCCTGGCTACCCCTCTGCATCATCCACCACTGCCCTGATCTTCATGTCATCTGCAAAAAGGCTGATCTTGTTTTTAATGCCATTTGAGATGTCAGATATAAATATGCTAAACAACACTTGTCCAAGTACTGAGCCCTGTGGTACTCTATTGGTTATAGCTCTTGGAGTTGAGAGTTCCCTTCCCACCACCACTCTCTGCTTCCTGTCTTGGAGCCAGTTATTTATCAAGTCCACCAATTTCTTCCCTGCTCCCAGGTATCTCAATTTGCTGAGCAGCCTCCCATGTGGTATAGAATCAAAGGCCTTCCTAAAGACCAGGTACAGGACATCCACCGCTTGGCCCCTGTCTAGTGCCCTGGTCACCCAGTCATAAAAGTCAAGCAGATCTGTCTGGCAGGATCTATCTGAGACAAATCCATGCTGCCTGTCACCCTGAAGTCCATTCACCTCCAGAAAGGTTACTAACCCTTCCTTCAGTATAGTCTCCATTAATTTTCCCACAATGGATGTTAGACTGACTGACCTTCTGTTGCCTCGTTCATCCTTGGGTATGCTTTTGTGAAGGAGCACCACATGTGCCAATCTCCAGTCCTAGGGCACACATCCAGTATCCAGTGAAATTGAACAGGTCCGCAAGTGGTTCTGCCAGGACTTCCACAAACTTCCTTAGAACCCTGGGGTGTATGCCATCTGGGTTGGGTGCCTTACCTAGCCACAGGGCTCTTAAGCCATCCAATACCCTGCTCACTGGGATCTCCCCATCCATTAAATCTGCTCCTCCTGTGCCCACCCCTCTAACCCCCAATGGCATTGACCCTTGCTTCTCCTAGTAAACACAGAGCAGAAGTATTCATTGAGTGCTTCCCCTGCTCATCCCCCTTTCTGCCCACCCTTCAGCTTTCTTAATTTTTGTGATTTGGTATTTGCAGCTCCTTCCTTCTTTCCCCTATATATTTGAAGAACTCCTTATCCCCCTCCCTTAGACCCTGTGCCAACCTTAGCTGACTTGAAGCCTTGGCTGCCCTGACTGCTCTGCTTACCTCCTTAGATTGCCTCTGATACTCCTCCTTATCCTTCCCCCATTTGGATCTCATGAACTTCCTGAAGGCTGCTCTTTTTTTCCCTCACCTTTGCCAACACCTCCCTGTTGATCCAGCTCAGCTTCCTGGCCCTGGCCTTTTTTCTCTGGATTCTTGTGCACAACTGAGTGGCCTCTGCTAGCCCGAGTTAGATTACCTCCCATTTCTGGTTAGCATCCATGTGCAGGCCAATGCTGGCTAGGCACTCCGCCAGTATGACTCTCATCCTGCCAAAATCAGCCCGCCTGAAGTCTATCACTTTTGTCCAAGTTTTGGCTGCCTCCTTCCCCATACTGAGGGAGAACCACACTGTGTGGTGGTCACTCCCCACCAATGGGTACTCCACCCCCAGTTCCCCGACAAGCTCCCTATTGGTTAGTACCAGGTCTAGAATGTTACCTTCCCTGGTTGGCTCCCTAACTAACTGGACCAGGAAGCTGTCATGGACAGCTTCCAGGATGACCTGTTTCCTGGTTCTAGAGATGCATGGGGTGCTCCATTCTACCCCCGGTAGATTGAAGTCCCCCACAATCATGGTGTCCCCCTTTCCACAGACCTTCCTTATCTGCTATGCTAGTTCTCTGTCAATGTCCTGTATTTGAGAGGGTGGCCTATACACCATCCCCAATCTAACCCTCCTCCCCTTTGAGTCCTGGATCATAGGAGGCAGTATAGCGCAGTAGTCTAAGGCTCTGAGCTGCAAATTTGGTGACATCCAGCAGACCAGACCTGGGTTTGAATCCCACAGCTTCCACTTGCATACTGTGTGACCCTGAGCAAGTCACTTAACCTCCTTGTGCTCCCAGGTTGCTCCTGTAAAAAAGCTTTCAGCTTAGTGTGCTATACCTGGTTAAACAACTAAATAAAAAAAAAAAAAATAAATAACCCATAATGCTTCTGCCCTACTGTCCTCCCCCTCCTCCCTGCTACACAATATCCTCTCCCTAACATAGATGGCTACCCCCCTTCCCTTCCCTTTTTCTCTGTTCTTCCTGTACAGCCTGTATCCTGGGATCACCCAGTCCTGGTATTGGGTGGCCCATGTTTGGGTGTTGGCAGCTATGTCCATCTCTTTCTCTCTCTCTCTCTCTCTCTGCCATCAGAGTTTGCAACTCAGCTGCTTTGTTCCCCAAGCTCCTTGCCTTCAAGGAGACCACCCTCCATGAAGAGCCCTGCCCCTGCCCTTCACTCCCTGTTAGTTCACCCTTAGAGCCAGTCCTATTTGGATACTCCCTTTAACCTTCCTTGCTGTGTTCCCTACTTGCTCTCCCCACAATCCCTGTTTGACTGCACTTGGTACTCTCCCTGAATGGACATTCCTCTGAACCTTTCTTGCTACACTAGGGGGCAGGCCTAATGGTCTCCCTGGCTTCTTCTTGCCCCCCCCCACTCAGTTTAAAGTCACTCTGGTCGCTATATACTCTCCCAGTCTCTGTTTTAAAACTCCTGACCCTACCCTACTCAAGTGTAGTCTGTCTGGGGCATACAGGGTCCTGTTATCCCATGTTCTGCCCACCACCAACCAAATAGCCTCCTGGTCTGACATCATGCTCCCAGCATTTAAACCCTCAATCCTCAGCTTCCTGACAGTAGTGGCTCTGGGTATGGAGTACCTCCAAGAAAAACAAACAAATGACCCCACCTGCTAGCACAGCCTGCCCAACTCCTTAAATCTCTCCTGAACTACCTCAGCTGTATTCCCTCCCCAAGTTGTTTGTGCCCAGGTGCACTATGATGTGGGGCTTCTCTCTCTTTCCCTTCCTGTCCACCTCTGAATAAATGGACCCACCCTCCCTGCTGTCATGCCTGGCATACATTCCAGCCATATTCAACTGTGCTTCCCTACTCATCTCATCCCTTTCAGTATGCAGTCACTCAGAACAAAGACCTTGCCTCCATTGTCCTGCTCTATTCCTGGTTGTCCCCCAGTTCTCTGACAACTGTGTTGAACAGTCCCTTCATCTTGCATATGACCAATGCCCTCTGCCCAACCATCTTCCTGCAAAGCTCCCACCCCTTTCCTGACCCCCACCCCCATGTCTATTTCCTGGCCTCCCCTCCTTTCTGGTGTCCCCCTACTCCCCCACCCCTTCTTTAGTTTCTGACACCTTGTCAGGCATTCCATCATTTTCTTCTCCCCTGCCATCAATGGTTGTCCTGTCCCCCTTACTCGCTCTAACAGTACCCCCTGTGTTGCTACCACTTCCCCCTCCTCCTGCTCCCCCTACAATGCCTCCTCCCGCCTGATCATCCAGGTTGGCCAGCACTAAGAATCTATTATTTGAGACCTCTTCCACACCCTGAAGGTCCCCCAGGTTTCCATACTGAGACTCCTTTTTTTTTCTCCCTGTGTGTGTTGTAGTACCACCTCTACTCCTAATCTTTATCCAGTCCTCTACCTTGGTACCCCAGGTTCCTGTGGAGGTGGTGATTTAGTTCCATGGTCTGCACTCAGACGGCTGTCTATGGTCCCTGTGGTAGATTTCCTTCGGACCCCAGGTCCCAGAGTGCCTTTCTTGTGTACCCCACCCCTCTCCCCACAGTTCCCTCTTTAGCCAACTAATCTCCTCCTTAGCTGTCCAGTTGCATGCACACCAAGTGCCCCCAGCCTTACATGAGATCCCCAAGAAGATAGCCACTCCACTGACATTGCAGCCTACTACCCTACTCCCATTGTTCTCTGAATATGTAGCATGCATCCAACCCCTCTCTGCCCCCTACCCTGACGTCCATCTGCCCCATTCCTGGGGACTTCCACTCCTTACCGGCAACTGCATTGTTCCTCTGCCTTCAAACTCCTCTGTCTTCCTTCTCAGCGCTAACCCCAATAATGACAAGGTAAGGCACAATGTGTAATCTAGTTCAATGTCAGTTGGCATCCATCTGTATCCCCCTACCCTGGGACGAGGCTGAAAATAGGCAGAATTGTCTAGTCCTCCTTTCTCGGTCAACAAAAACTAAATAAATAAAAATACTTTCTAAAGCCGTTTCCCACGATACCTTCCTATAGTTAGCGCCCCCTAAGTACCCCACCAATCACATCACAGCACCCTTCCTATGAATCAGGAGGAGCCTGGGGTGGGGAAGGCATGGTGGGAAAATACCATGGCATCACCTGTGGAGACAATCAGCCCCACCTCCCACACAGCAGCCCAGTGTCCCATTCCTTCACACTGCAAATGCTCACACGACCCTTTAAAAAAAAAAATCACACAATGCAATTATTTCCCTGATCAGCCTCCGGTCCCCTCATCCTCTGGTTCTACCCTGGAAGGGTGGAGAAGGTGGCTAGGAGAATGTGGATGGAGGAGCTCTTTAAAATATTCAGATCCCAGGTCATATAAGGCTTTATATGTTAACCACCTTATCTTACAGGAGACATGCCCCTTACCAGCAGCCAGTGTAACATCTGCAGTACTGGAGAGATATGCGTGAACCAGGGAACTCTGGTAATCAGCCTGGCTGCCATGTTCTGCACCAGCTGCAAGCGACATGTCAGTCCCACAGATAGCCTAAATACAGAGTGTAATAGTAATCCAACCTCGATATAACAAAGTCGAGTACCAGTGTTTTTAAGTCTTCAGAGCCCAGACAGGATTTAATGCAGACAGTGTTCCTAAGGTGGAAAAATCCACCACAGATCACAGCTGACACCTGGTGTTCCATTGTCAGACTGCGGTCAATGATGATTTTCAGATTCTTTATCCCATTGCTGGCTAATAGCATCGGTTGCATACCCTGAATACAGCCTGGAATTCGGGAATACGTCAAATACTGTATAACTGGTATTTGAGGCATTCAACAGCTGATTCCAGTTTGACGCATACCCTTATTACTCATTAGTAAACTACTTTAATTAGCTAATTGTGAGCTTCATAGTGAAAGGGAAGGAAGCTACAGTAGTTTGCATGGCAGCTAACTGAAAATCTGACAGGTGCTTTTTGGCCACAGTAAACAATTAGCTAATTTGTTCATCTATGAGAAACAGCAGGCAAATAGCTGCATTCCAGTGGTGTCATTGGCCCAAAAATGGGGGCAAGTCCCCCCAGTTTATGGCAGTGCCACCCCACACTTTTTTCAAGAAACAATGATGTCAAAGTGGAAAATCAGGCAGGCAGCCCAGGCTTCAACAAGGATAGCCCTGGTTCCACCTGTGCTCCAACTTACATATAACCAGCCCTCCTGGCTCCCTCCAGTCCTGCCTCCACTCCACCTCCTCATACTTCTGAGCAGTGCAGCAGCTCCATTTGTAACCCCCCTGCAAATGGGGGTTCCCAAAAGACTTCCAGGAGCTTGCTTGAATGCTCCAAGCCTAAATGGTGTTTGGCGTTAAGCCATTTATCAGTGAGTGTTTTTAGAACCTCTGGTACTGTCTCTTTAAGAGCTGTCTGCTTGCAGACATAATTAGTTTGTATGGGGGACTGTGTATTTCTTTGATTGAGTACCACTCGAGCTGCTGCCAATTCACTCCATTTTGCAGTCACTAGAGTGCAAAGGAATCTATCTGAAAGATGTAACTGTTTGCCAGAAACCATTTAGAGTAATAATGAAATTACAGTTTGTCTAACCTGCTTTCTTTGCAGTCAGAACTGTGTCTGCCTAGTTCCCCATTCTGGTTTTGAACTGCTGAACTGGACCAATCAGTGTGGGGTAAGCTAGCTCTAAAATGGTGCCTTGGACGAATCAGAACTTGGACTCATAATCTGAGCCAGCCACAAGAGGATTGTATGGGCAGTGACTCTGGGAGATGTAGTTTGAGACTTGCGCCTTTTGGACCAACAGGAGCAGTCTATTGTGAGTGACAGCCAATCCAGTCAAGAACTGGGAGGAACTCAAAGGAAGTGCCAGTTTTGTCTGTTGGAGTTTCAGTTGGCTCTGGCAGTGAAGAAGGAAGGAGCCCTGTGCTTTTTCAGTGTGCAGTTTTAGTCGGAAAGCGTGTGTAAGGCCCAGAGTTCCGGTCTGCAGCTTGTGTAACTGCTTGTTAGGACTGAATCCGTCCTGTGAAGAGAATCAAAGGATATCTGAAGAGTAGAAACCAGGCTCACCCCGTAGAAGACTGGAGAAATTGCTGAATTGCACTCGGTCTGTCAGGAACTGAATCTGCTGTGTGTTCTCCCGGGTATTGTGCAGTAATTGCGATCGGGATAGAGAAGCAGCCTGCCTGGTATAGTACTTTCTGTTTTACCATATAAATGTGTGAAGAGGCTTGTGTACCTCAAGTGAATCCTGCTGCCATTAAAGGACTTTTGCCTGTTACTGTTCACCATATAAATGTGTGAGGAGTCTCGTGGAGCTCAAGAGTAGCCCTGCTGACATTGAAGGACCCTATCTTGTTTGGAGGTCGTGAGTACTAATTCAGGGTCGCTCCCTGTTGAATTGCCACATTGAATCCAAATGGAATCACTGTACTGCTGACTGTTTAAACTAATTTTCTTTTCTCTGTGGAAAGGGCCCTACCAGCTGCCACGGTTTGGACTAGCCACTAGGGCTTGGGTACCCAGGGACAGTAACTGGTAGGATAGCCTATGCACAGAGCCATAGATAGATGAGTAAAGTGATAAGCTAATTAACCTGATTTCCTCCTGTCCTTGTTATATTCCCGCTAAATAAATCCGAGCTGCTTGTTTCAGCAAAGTTATACTGCCTGAGGTATTTGTCTATGTTAAAGTATTGTACTGTGATTGTTGCACTGTATCTTATTTTACAGGAGGTCCCAGTGCCTGAACCAGCCCTGGGGGTAAGTGTATACTGTGAAGGTAATTCTGATATATTATGTGGGCCACTAGTGGGAAGAAAGGGGGGTTGCAGTGTCCCAGAGGGCTGTGACCAAGTAAGTTTAACTATTGCAAACCCTGACCTCTGGGTGGAGGCACCCGCCATTGGATCCAGGCCCCTCAACCTGTTAGTGGCAAATCAGGCAGGGGTAGTAGCCCCTGGGATAGCGCCATCTAGGGGTTACACATTCATGACTCATCTGTGTCTCTGAGCTGTCAGCCAAATCCCTCCGAGTGGTAGCAGCTGGAGCATGTACACACACACACACACTGTGCAATCTGGCATGACTACGATGGTGCAGTGCTATGCCCTGCTGGGCAGCTTTCGCTTGCTGTTTGCTCTGCGATCTGCCTCCCGGCTCCTCCTCCTCCACTCCCATCACATGGGGCCAACTCTGTGCAGCAGACATCACATGAGGAGGGGATACATCATCTCATAGGTTTTGCTGGGGCTGGGGTGGGGAATACACTGCAAGAAAACAGGCAGATAAGACCACTGAAGGGGGGAATAACTAAGATCGATGCTTTCTGGCTCTAATCATGTGTGGCCATCTTGGTGGGGGTCAGCATGACTGGAGCGAGGTCTGGAATGGGGCTGGAGTTTACTACACACACACTACTCTGAGGTGAGTGTGGTTATCATTTTGGTCTATATAGCACATTAAGCAAAAAGTTCTGAGGAGAAGAAAGACTAGAGTCCATGACAGCAGAATCCATACTTGCATTGTAGCAGTTTATTTACACTGTCTGCAACTGCAGCTGTAGTGTCTTCAGGTTTCCATAGCCACAGGCAAATATCTGAAAATATTCTAAATTAAAAATTATTAAAACTATTTAAACAAGTAAAGAAAAATGAGAGGGAGCTCAGGGAAGGGGACAGACAACTGCACTACAGCAGGAGATGCTGAGCTTCTTCTTCTTCTTCTTCTTCTTCTCTTTAAAAAAATAACAACAAAGCAGATACCTGGCTGAGTGGGGCAGCAGCAGTAGTGGAAGTGTTCTACAGTGGAAATTACCTGCTCCAGAAACTCCAGTGGGTGCATTCGGTCACAAGGAGCCAACCTCTATGTCAGACAGTTCAAAAAAGACCCGCGCCCCAATAACCAGTCCCACAGAAAAAAATTCCAGCAACTTAGCTGAAGATAAATGGGTTTATTCCACAATTCCACAGTTCAGTGCAACAAACAGCACACTGGGGTGCTGGTCTTTTTTGAACAGTAGTGGAAGTGACTGGAGAGCTGCTGCTGCAGTGTATTTTTCTTTACTTGATTGCCTAACGTCTTGGAAAATAATAAAAAGGCACTGTTTTTTTTTTTTTTTTTCCTAACGTCTTGGAAAATAATAAAAAGGCACTGTTTGTTTGCTCAGTTCCACTATGCCATGGTGACAGGGATGTCAGCAACCTCCTCTACAGTGACACATGGTCGCCGACATCCCAACACCGCTGATCCAAACCCCCAACCAGAGACTGCACCAACACCTGTTTGCTGTGCATGCAGGGGAACTGTGCCCCCCCCCCAGACTTATGGATTCCAACTTCGGAGGGGGCAGATCTCGGGGGAGAGTGGCCAAACTCCGGAGCTGATGAGTCAGTTATCACTCCAGCAACACGGTCGATACTGTGAGTGTCAACAGGTTGGTGACGCTGTAACAGCGTCACTGTGAAAGCATCGCTGTTATAATGGCATACCTGTTTGCCCACTGTCACTAACATTACATAACTGCGATCAGCTATTGTAGTGTTATTACCAATATGTACACAATTAATTCATTTCTGACTAATATCAAGATTTCCACTTGTGTTTTATTTTGGTGTTTATTCTTGTTGATAAGTTGTGTTTCAGTGGCTGTAAACTGTTGCTGTGTTTGATGTCTGTTCTGTTTATATACTTTAAAAGATTAACTGCAAAAAAGAAAAAAGCTTGAGTGCTGCAATCACAAAACACTCTGTCCCCAGACAGCTTTGGTCTAGATCTAGGGACCTCCAGGAGACCTACCTCGGAAGAGTGGAGAAGGTGGCTAGGGAGCATCTGGATGCAGGAGCTCTTTAATGCAGCCAGAGCCCAGATCATAGAGGGCTTTATATGTCTGCCTACAGTCTTGTGGTATAGCTGCTTGCTTAGCCCCATAAAATAATAAAAAAGGCAGGGTTTGTTTGCCCATTGTCACTAATTTCTTTATTTTTATTGCCTATATTTCTTCTGGCCTTAATTAAATAAAAAGGCAGGGACTGCCATTTCTAATTTGGCAATATGGCAAAACGGCAGTATAGCCTTGAGGTTAGAGGAACGAGGTGTGAACAAGCTTGATACATCCAGCATACCAGACCTGAGTTTGATTCTCACAACCTCCACTTGCATACTGTGTGACTCTGAGCAAGTCACTTAACCACCCAGTGCTCCCAGGTCACCCCTGAAAACAGGCACTTGTGCCTAGTGGGCCTTACCCGGTTACCAAAGACTAAAATAAAAAATTTAAAAAAAAATACAAATTATTTTCTGCCTCCAGACTTGGGGTATTTCTTCTGGCCCCAGAAAATCATAAGGGCAGGATTTGCCATAACTGTTTTATGTTCTTGGGGTACATCTCCAGAAAATATTATAAAGTCAGACTTTGTTGTTGCTAACCTCTTTATTGTATACAGTCTCAGAAAATTTTTTTCTTTAAAAAAATATTAAGGCAGGGTTTATCATCATCAATAATTGCTTCATTGACTACATTTTGCGTACATCATTTCTTCTTGCTCCAGGAAAAGGCAAGGTTTACTGTCATCAATAATTGCTTTATTGCCTACAGTCCCTGGTAATCTAGTCTATCTATTTAAATACCATAACATAATAAATCAATATTTTTATTATTTTGGCATGCAACAGACAAACTACAAGTAAAGAACAACAAAAGAAGCAATGAGTCATGACATAAGGTCTTTCTTTAATTTGGGAACAGCTGGCAAAGGCCTAAATTCAGTTTTTCGTCAGCATCAGCATCATCTATTGTGAATAAGACCATGTGCACTGACATAACAATAGCTGATACAGATGCAGCTCGTAATGATCAAACAAGTGACACGGTATGTCAGGGTGCAGGCCTCAGTACTAGCAGCATTACAGCAACTGAATTCATGATTGAACAACCTTCTACTTCTACCTCTATTGAATTAGACTTGTCCCCATCCTTTACAGCATCTATACAGTAGTTGGTGATAAACCCCCTACTGATCTTGGCAATAAAGAGAAGGATCCTGCTTAGCCTATGACTAATTTTGGTACTAAAATTTACGGAGGTAAAAATTAAGGCTTTAGCCATCACTGGTACAAAGATTTCTGTTGGTTGGAGTACAGCTGTGAAAACAGAGTGCATTCTGCTTCATATATAGATGTTCATGCATGGAGAGGGTTGTGTTAATGAAGCATTTACAATTCATGGGTTTCAAAACTGGAAAAAGGCATTGGAGAAATTCAGGAATGCACACATCAACTCACACTCATAGAAGTGCGGTGGCTGCCTGGTCTGCATCTAAGTGTACAAATGAAACAGGTAACATCATCATACAGGTAGACAAGGGTAAGGTTAAGGAAGTTCTGCAAAGAGAGTACAGTACATGAAGAGATGGTGATTGAAGTCACTCTATATTTGGGTTGGCTAGGGTTACCTTTCATTGGTCACAATGAAGATGAGCAGATTGTTAATAAAGTAAATTTCAGGGAGACTTTAGATTTGATTAAAAAGTTTGACAGAGTGCTTCAAGTAAATGATTCCATCACATCTAATGCAAAATATATATATATATATATATATATATATATATATATCTCTCAGTAGAGTCACAGAATGGTCTGATTCAGTCTGCCGCATCCTGAATTACAGATGCAATTGTGCAAGAAGCAAAAAATGCTAAATTGGTATTAGTTTTATCTGATGACAGTAGAGAGAGACATTTCATGTCAGGAACAAATGAGCATCAGTGTGTGATATGTTCATAACCATAAGCTTGTTGAACATTTTCTGTGCTTTGTTAAAGTCTCAGAACTGGATGAAAGGGGGTTGTGTAGTACCATTAATAAGACTTTGAAACAGTTTGATAATTTTGAGCCAGATATTACTTCTGTTGCCTAAGCATATGATGGTGCGAGTGTCATGAGCGGCCATCTTAATGGCATTTAGGAGCTTTTCAAAAAGCATCATCCTCATGCTGTGTATGTTACACACATACTTTAAATCTCACTCTTGTTGATTCACGCCAGTGCATTCCAGAAGTAAAAGACTTTTGATTTTGTGCAATGCATGCATACATTCTTTTCAACATCTGTAGTACACAGTGACAGATTGAAATAGACACAGCAAGACATGAGGCTCAACAGAACATACAAAGTCACAGCTTTGAGCAACACTCGGTGGGGATGTCAGAAAAGCACTGAGAGCACCGAAGCGTATTTATAAGTCCATAATTTCTTATCTCTTCCACTGTGACCATGGAAATGCACTCAGAGTTTGAGGCCTGTGCAACTTCATCATGTTATTCAACACTGCATTTTGTCTTTTGCTCTTTGATCATATTCTCAGATTCACAGAAGGACTCCACAGTCTACTACAGAATGAATATCTGAATCTAATCAGTGCTGGCATTGCAGTAGAAGCATATATTGATACTCTGGATCCATTCAGAAATGAAGAGAAATTCAAAGAATTTTTCCATGAAGCAACAGCATTCACACTACCACTAAACATAGGTCCCGATGGTGTAACACAAGAAAGGACCGTCCCACAATGTATCCATCACTTTGCAACTCATTTTGATGCATAGGTAGTTGACACGAGACTTAGGGAACAGCAACCAGTTACCTCAGAAACAGATTGCTGAACTAAAATATATTACCGTTTTAGACAACATGATTGCAGAATTGAGACAACAATTTTCAAAAGAGGGGGCAGGCCTACTGAAAGCAGTGCAGGCTTTGAAACCAACAAGTCCTTTGTTTTTTAGATAATACAACACTGAATGTTATGTGCAGTCACTGTGGAATACAACTTCCTGAAGATAAAATGATTGTAGCACAAAGGTTTCATGAATGTCTGCCTTCTAGAAACTGTCCATGTGACATCTCTTCATTGCTTGAATCATTGCCTCTGGCTATGATTCCTGACATCCACCAACTAGGTACCATTGCACTTGTTATACTAGTCAGTACATGTTCATGTGAACCATTCTCTAGCGCCCTAAAATGAATAAAAACACACTTGAGAAACACAATAGTTCAGGACAAACTAAGTGGTCTTGCCACATTACCAATTGAGGGTGAGGAAATGAAACAAACAAATACAGATAAAGTGATTGACAGATTTGCCAAACTGTCAAACAGATGTATTGATCTTTTTCTTCCTGCTGACGTCACCAAAGAAAATTCCTGAATTGTATGGCAGGATCAAAGAAGTGTAGTTCTGTCTGCTGAGACTGACCCTTTTTGAACTTCAAGATTACATCACATCCGAAACCTGTGTGGTCTCTGATGTTTCTCTTGTGCATTTTCCATTTTCAGTGGTAGGTCTCGTCTTTTCTTTGTGTGCAGTTTGCATATGATTACCTGATAATAAGACTGAGGCAGTAAAACAATTTGAATAAATATATTCACTGGTTCAAGTCATGTACTGTACTGCAAAGTTTTCAGCTACTAACTCCCTATGCTTGTCTTGCTGCAGATTGCCTAGAACGTGCTTCTAAAGTTCACCATTTGCCATCAAATTCCTCAAAAATTTCTTCCAATGGGCAAATCCCACCAGGCCCATCTCGCAAACCCTATTTTTGTTTGTGAAAAAGAAAAGTTAATCATTAGTGTGTTTTCTTTCCATCTTGGTGTGCAGTTTGGGTATGAGACTAAGGCAATAAAACAATTAAAGTGGGTGCCCTAGTTCAAGCCATCTGCTCTGTTTCCGGGTTTTGGCTACTAAATCCCTATGCTTATCTTGCTGTAGATTTCATAGAAAATACTTCTAAAATGCACAATTTGACACAAAATTTTTAACAGTTTCTTCCAGGGAGCAAATCCCCCCAAACCCCTCTTTTGGCAAAAGTCACTGATGGGGGCATGTACCCCACTTTTAGAATCCTGCTGATGCCCCTGCCACAGTCAGGTTGCTTTTGGGCAGCTAGACCTAGTTAATTTGTTATTACAGTGCATGCCACTTGTAACGGACTAATTTGTCCACTATGAGTTTGTCCGCTACAACCGGCGTCTGCTACAACCATTTAACATTATTTGAAAATAAGAATCACGCTGAAGCTTGGCGCAGGTAGCATTGTGTGAAGTATTGATTTTTTTATAGTTCTTTTATGCTTTTAGTTAGCTTTTGAGATTATCCTGGCAAGCCACACCAGTGTACTTTATTGTAAAACAAATTTCTAAAAACAAAAGCAAAAAGCAAAGCAAACCCGAAAAAAAAAAAGTGCTGTGAACTGTGCATGCTCTTCAATGCTTTACTATTCGAGCTGGGAACCCAGAGAGGGGCTAAAGAAATCATTAATGCTCATTTGCTTACTGTCAGTCTTTGTGTACCTCCTCTACATCGATTCTGTCAGGGAAAGCTGGTCCCATTTTGGAACAATGTCATCGCTTTGTTCGACTGCATGTCTTAGGGTTAGTAAGGTGCTCCTCACATCGGCTGGCATTACTTTTACTTCCTCCTCCTCCTCTTCTCCCACAGTCTTCTCATCCTCCTCAGCCTCTGAGTCATCAGTCAGATTCATCTCCTCGACTGCCTCGCTGATGTCATCAACATTAGACGTCGGCGCTTTGTTGCCTAGGTGACAGATCGCTAATTGTTAAAGTGTTTAAGTGCATGATAACAAGATTGACAAGAATGACAAAGTAGGTGAAAATGGCCAAAATGGCCAAAAAAGTACCTCTTTGGCACCACCAAGTGGCCGTTACAAAACGGAATCGCAGGTCCGTTTTAACCATAGGTTTTAACATTAAAGTAAAAGAAAATGACATTTGGCTAAATTAATTTGTCCGTTACATCCGAATGTCCACTTAAACTGAGTCTGTTACAACTGGAGTATACTGTACCAGTAAAACAAATCCACTTTTCTTTTTGAGACATTTCTAATGCAGGGCTGTGCACATGACTGATTTTTGATATCTGTTTCTATATTTGCAACTATATTTGTCTGCATTACAGTGCTTGTGAAATATTTCATTACTAACTTACAAACATAGGAATAGTGCCAACAAAAAAAGGCCTTAAGGTATATCTTGTCTGCTTGAGTTTGCAGACCCCTCCCGTCACTACTGAGGGATTTCCCCCCTCCCCACTATCCAATCATCCCTTCCTTTTGATACTACCCCATCCACAACTCCCCCCCATGAAACTTTACCTTTTATTCTGTCACAACATCACTTGAAACTGTCTACAGTCCTCTGGGAGATAACTTCCTCCAGCAACTCATTCTATTTTGCCACCACCCTCTCAGTAAAAATAGTGTCTCCTTATTTCCCTCTTGAATTTATCTCTCCATCAGCTTGTGGCAGTGCCCCTTAGTGGTCCTGTTCCCACTAAGGTTGAAGAGACCCTCAGAGTTCACTTTGTTAAAACCCTTAAGGTATCTAAAGGTTTTGATCATGTCACCCCTCTGCCTTTTATCCTCCAGGAGTACATGTTGAGGTCTATTAGTCTGTCCTCATGTGGCCTGCCATGTTGTCCCTGGATCATCATAGTCACTTTTCTCTGGACAGTCTCCAATAGGTTGATGTCTTTCTTTAAGTAAGGGCTCCAATACTTCACACTGCACTCACGATATGACCAAACCAGAGATCTGTACAGTGACAGAATGACCTCCACTTTCCTACTGGTTATAGCCCTGACTTTACATCCTAGCATCCAATTTGTTTTGGTCGCTACTCTCTTGCAGTGTGATGTAAGCAATAATATGCAACAAGGTGGGTGTTATTGTACTATACTGGACCATCCAGGGACATAATGAGGCCCGACGCTACAGGCAGAGGGCCTTATAGCCAGGGCCCCTACTTTTCTGTGGCACAGTGGGACCAAGTTCTGTGGCAAGACTACCTTTTGCCGCAGAACTTCTGTGGCGGTGGTTTGTAATTTCTGCGGAAGTTCTGCGGCACTAACAAACTACCACATCACAGTGTCAGCTTGTCATCCTGGCTTCACTTTCATGGCAGTGGTTATAGTAATCAGGATGGTGGAAAGTAGGGTTGTCAGAACTAGTTCATCAAAGATTTGAACCCTCCTCGAACCCTGGTGTTCGAGTTCTAACTTAGAACTCGAACACTAAAAGGTTCACAAAAGGGTTTGAATCTGAGTCCCAGCGTGTGTGTGTAGAGGAGGGTGAAGGGGGCACGTCCCAGCAGGCAGCCCTGAAGGGGGGGGTGTAGGGGTGTGTGTGGGGACTGGAGGAGGCATGTCCTGACTCCCAGGCAGCAGCAGGCAAGTGGCAGCCCGATGTGGTGGGGGGGGTGCAGCAGCAGCAGCAGTGTTGTTGGGGGGGTTGAACTTATTTGCCATCCACCGCAAGTTGTCTGTTTGCACTTGCGTAACGTACTTATGAACGTATGCTCAAGTGAAGTCATCCTCCTCACCACCTGACCAATACAATGTGGTCAGGTGGGGGTCGAGTAAGCTGCGCGAGCCGCGGGATCTGTGGGGGTATTTATAGGCAGATGCAAGCCGAGACAGAGAGCTATTTCCTGAGGATTCGGAGGCAGCAGCAGCCTACTTAACTGTAGCATTAGTGGTTAGCGTACTGCTACTCTACTACCGCAGCCAGGCATTCTCTTGCCCGATACTATACTTATAGGCCATGGCCCAGGTCGGTGTGGCCGCAATCAGACTGCAGCGAAAGCACAGTAACACTAGTTCAAAAAATAACAGACTTATAAAAAATAATTTTATGCCTAAAAAAGCAAAACAAATGTCTCTTTCCCTAAGGTCCTAGCCTGTTGCATAAAAGACATATGCAGAGAGGATCTTATATGATAAATAAGGTACTTCTATATGCATGCTGTCTATCCCACTAATGAGGTCTCCACTGTCTATCACTTATATATTTGTGTGTGCTTTCTACACCACTCATGAGGTTCCCACTGTGTATCACTTATATATTTATATGCAATCTGTAACATA
Organism: Neoceratodus forsteri; assembly: GCA_016271365.2. NCBI lineage: Eukaryota > Metazoa > Chordata > Ceratodontiformes > Ceratodontidae > Neoceratodus > Neoceratodus forsteri. Next base: position 959,041,907 of record CM057455.1, read on the forward strand.
CATACAAATATATGTGTGTTTGTGTGTGTGGTGAGAGCGACAGAGATACTGTATATGTGTGTGTGTGTGTGTGTGTATTTTATTATTATTTTTTTTTATTTCCATGAACTTGCATCCTCATTCATACATGTCCCATTGGAAATGGAATAGAGGAGTTATTGCAAAACTCATTTTTCATGTCAACCTGCTTTCCCTGACGCACTGCGTAACACCATCAGGCCATGATATGCATGTGAACCAATTGTGAGATAGAGCTCTACAACCCATCACAATGTGTCCACCATGTGACAGAACACTGCATCATACCTTCCCAGGCTCCGAGCAGTGATGTGTTCCACCAATCCTTGTGCTGCCCAGCCAGCTCCCAGAGCTACAGTAATCTTTGAACCTGAGTTGCTGGCACAGAAACACAGCATGCTACCCTCTGGCCCAACAGCTGTCCCTGCACACATTTCTCCATAACTTTTAGGTGATTGTATCAACCAATAATCAATAACCCTGGCAAAAATGCATACAGGGCAATTATTTATTTAATAGGTCTATTCTTTCAACAGGTCTACACATTATTATATTCCACTTTTCGGGGCATAATTACTTTATTTTTCTTAAAAATGACAGTTAAATTCATTTTACCAGTTATTCATTTCAGATGGTGTCTCTATGTCTTAAAGGCACAAATAGGTTTGTACAAAGTGAGGTATGGACTTAACAGGTCTGTGCTATTGACAAGGTTTTGTTTAAATTGGCCCTAGTGCAATAATTTAAGACTGAAAATTGTATTAGGCTGTAGTGCAGGTTGAGCAAATATCACCATGCATTATGTGCAGTGCCATGTGGTAGATAAGTGACTGTTCATTTCTGTTGCAGAATGCAGTCATTTCATTAGCTAATGTATGATGTTATAGCAATGATAACATCACATTCTGAGCATATAGGGGGTTTGAATATAAAAAGAGAGGATGGGAACCAGATTCTACGGATAAACAGAAATATTAATAAAAAATCACCAAGAAGAGTGAATTCTGCGGCACAGCAGAAGTTCTGCGGTAGATTGCAAGTTCTGCACAAAATTCTGCGGCCACAGAATTCTAGGGGCCTTTCTTATAGCCCTTGGAAAGTCCAGTATAGAATAATACCACCCACTCTGAAGGGTATTATTGCACTTAGAAATGGGCTATAGGTAAAAGTTATATAAAATATTTACAAAAATAAATTATAAAGAAGTAAAAAGCAATGAAAAGTCACCCTTGCTGTAAAGTAGTTCCTGCAGTAGTTCCAGCAGAGGGCACTGCTGCTATTTACATTTACTTTTTTATTTTCCCCCACTGGTCTTTTCCTGTTTCTGAGTAGTACCCCAACCCCACACACACAAACACACAGCAGTAACAAGTGAGAGCCCCCCCCCCCACACACACACACTAATAACAAGCATTTGTCAATGCCGAATGTTGTCTCGCTGGCATTGGTATTGGTAGTGCAGGAGTTAAGGATGCATAATAGGAATGACAGTGAAGTATTGAACTGATGTCATCACCACCCCCACCTTGCAGAGACTGACAGGCATTGGGGTGTGCCTTTGGAGTGTCAGCTATAATGCTCATGCTATTTTACTTCACCCTACCCTGTAGACACTGACAAGTGTCATGGTGTGGTTTGGGGTCTTTGGGCCTTATACTTACCTCATTCCATAAGGAAATACACTGAGGCAGGTGCAGTATAGGAGAATGGGGTGAACTTTAGGGCCAAACACTCCAAGACACACCTTGATGCCTGTCACTGGCTGCAGGGTGGGGGTGGGGTGGGGTGGAATGGCGTGAGCATTACAGCCAATGATCCCAAGTCATACCCCTGATGTCTGGCAGTCTCTGCAGGGTGGGGTGTTACAGTTGGAAACCCTAACATCATAGGCATTTGTTGGTATTGTCACTCCAAATTTTCAACATGGGCTTTTTGTGACCCCAGCTCATGAAGAACAGCACAATCAGTTTGTTAGCCAAAAGGTGGTGTTGCACAGCAGCTATGCCATTTGGCAACACAGGGATGAAAACACATTTTGGGCAGCGTGTGGAAAATGACAACTGTATTGTTCACGAGGAGGTATAAAAAAATGGCAATGTTGAAAATCTGGAGTGAAAATATGAAAAATTGGTGAAGTCATGAGCATGCATAGAAACTGCGCAACACACGTCCATAACCCAATTATTTTTGGAATTATTTTAGCCACATTTTCAACATAGGCATTTTGGGACCTCCCCTCATGAACAGTGGTGCTGTGATTTTGTTAATCTGTCCCAAAAGTTGATTTCCCACAGCGACTACTCCATTGTGCGTCACACCTGTGAAAACACATTTTGGGCAGGCTGTGAAAAATGACAGCTGTACTGTTCATAAGGAGGTATGAAAAATTGCCAGTGTTGAAAATCTGTCATGAAAATATTGCAAATTTGTGAAGTTACAAGGGTGCGTGGAAACTGCACAACACATGCTTGTAACACAGTCATTTTATGGACGTTCGTCACCAAATTTTCAACATAGGCATTTTAGGACCTCTGTTCATGAACAGTGTTGCCATCATATTCTCAAACTGTCCCAAAAACTGATTTTGCACGGCAACCATGCAGGACACATCTGGAATCGAGCAGTAACCTGCTCAGTATGCCTTCCTGGTAAAAAAACTTAAATAAATAAATTCTTCGCCAGAAGTGTGAAAACGCATTTTGGCCAGGATATGTAAAATAACAGCTGTACTGTTCATAAGGAGGTGTGGAAAAATGGCAATTTTGAAAATCTGGAGTGAAAATATCACAAATTCACGAAGTTACGAATGTGCGTGGAAAGTGCACAACGCACGCTCATGAAATAGCCATATTTTGGATTTTTTTTCACCAAATTTGCAACATAGACTTTTTGAGAGCCCCCCTCATGAACAGTGGCACTGTCATTTCGTTAATTGGTCCCAAAAGGTGATTTCATGCAGTGACCGTGAAATCACCTTTTGGGACAGAATAACGCGATGATAGTGACAGAATTAATGAGGAGGAGAGGTCCCAATAACCCCATGTTGAAAATGTAAATGCCAGAGATATGCATCAAAGTTGAAAAAAGCCTATTTATGCCATTGTACAGCTTACTGGCATTTCTTCAGTTCGCGGTCGGCTTTGAAGAATGCAGACATGTTCCCAGTCCACCGAAGATTGTCGTGCTATGCTCCAGAGATAAGTATGGGGTGAGGGGGGGTAAGGGGAGGCAGGGTGCGCAGAGGGTGGGTGCATGTTGAAGAGTGCCACTGGAGTCATCGAGGGACCGTTTTCTGTTTTGCAGATTTAAAAAAAAAAAAACATTGCGGGACGGTTTTTCTATTACAGGGTCATTTGGCACATTGGGGTGGGCGCCCAGCGTGCCACTTGAGTGTTGTTTTTGGAGGGTTCTGTAGCCAACGGGGGATTGGGCTCCCCTGTCAGCAAACAACAAATGGGAGGGGCGACATTATTTTGACAGGGAGTGGGCACCCTCATCGGCAAATGAAACCGGGAAAGAGAGACATGATACTGAGGGGGATTGGGCACCCCCTCGTCATACACTTTAATGGAGGGGTTGCATTATGCCAATAGGGAGTGGGCACCCAAGTTGGCAAATGACATGGGTTAGGGCATACCAGAAGGGGGGATTGGACACCCCTGAAGTCGGCTCTATGTGCGGCGGCAGCCAGCACCACCATGTTAATGGAAGGACTTCACGAGGAAAGGCACGCAGGGAGGGCATGTTTTAGTGCTGCTGCATGATGAGCTTGGCTGTCATTGCAGCAGACCTTTCCTTAGATGTGCTCACCACATTATGATTCCTGGTGTGGTGTCTGCATGCTGGCTTATTGGGGAATGAGGGACACACCTACTAATGCATGCTCTGCATTCGCCCAACAGTGACCGTGCCTCCAAATCTGCTACTAGTGCAATATGTTGGCCGCGCAAGCGTGAGCCAATATAAAAAATGAGAAAACCTGAACACTGTATTTTAGGGCTTGTGGTTCTGTCTCACAGAATACATCCCAAGTGGCTGCCACTGTTGTTTTTATGTTGGCGCACTTGCGTAACCAACATTTTGCGGAAGTAGAGATTTGGAGGCGTGGTCGCTGTTGGGTGAATGTAGGGAACGCACCAATCAGGCAGCATGCTGGTGCCATACCATGCATACATAATGTAGCAAGCACATCTAAGGAAAGGTCTGCTGCAATGCAAGCAAAGCTCGTTACATGCAGCGGACCTTTCTACGTGCTTCGCCAGCTACAACATGGTGGCACAGTGGCCACTAAACTGCTGATTTCGGGGGTGCCCAATCCCCCAGTCAGCTTACCCTGCCCCTCATCTAAGTGCCGACAGGGAGCCCACTCCCTGTCAGCGTAAGGACAAAGATCATTTGCCTATCGGGCATCCAACTGGCTCAACTCTCTTGGCAGCGACATAGTGACCGCTCCAACACTCGGCCTTTTTAAGTCCAAGCAGCGCCTCTCATTGCTTGTATCCTGCGATTGTCCATCTTAACATTTCCACCATTCCAGCTGCACATGCTCCAGCACCCAGCACTTACAATCAGTCTTTGCACCCCAACACCTTACCTGGCATATTCCCTAGACAAGGTCCCCTGGCTGCACTGTCTCCCACCCTTGACCACCTCCCCCCCCGTATCTCCACTCCTGCCCCTGCCCCCACCCACCTCCCATACTCCCCTTACCCCCTGCACCTCCTACCCCTCGATCTCCTACCTCACTTCTCCCCATCGACCCCCCCCTTGTCTTGCTCATAGCTCAAGTCTTTGTACTGGTTATTACATGTCTGTAAGTCAGTGACGTTATGTTTGTAACTAAAAATGATGACTGTTCCACACACTGACATGGGACCTTTGTAAAAGAGCCTCGGCTCAAAGGTATTGTAAGCCTAGATTGAAATAAATAAAAAAAAAAAATAATGTGTTCCCCTCTCCTGTTTTGCTTGCCAAGGGGGTGCCCAATCCCCCTCGGCTCATGCACCCCCCCACTTTTGTTGTTTGCTGTCGGGGGTGCCCAATCATCATCAGCATCCGTTCCTCCCCTTCACACTTTAATGTGCTGACAGGGGAGCCCACTCCCCGTTGGCATGATGTCCCCCCCTTCTTCTGTGCCGAGTCCCCCTCAGCTAGTGTCTCCCACTCCGTATTTGCCGACAGGGGCGCCCAATCCCCCGTCGGCTACTGTATCCCCCTCCCAAAAAAAAAACCTGTAAAAAAAGAAAACCGTCCTCAATGTTTTGTTTTTTTTTACACCTGTAAACAGAAAACGGTCCCTTGTAGTCTCCATACCCACCATCCACACTCATCCACTGCACACCCTGCCTCCCCACTCCCCCTTCACCCCATACTTACCTCCAGAGCTTGGCACGACGATCTTCAGTGGACCGGGAACACGTCTGCACTCTTCAAAGCAGACTGCGAACTGAGGAAATGCCGGTAAGCTGTATAATGGAATAAATAGGGTTTTTTCAACTTTGAAGCATATCTTGGGCATTTTTTGGACTTTTTGCACCAAATTTTTAACATGGGGTTTTTGGGACCCCTCCTCATGAATTCTGTCACTGTTATGACATTATTCAGTCTCGAAAGGTGATTTCACAGTCATGGCATGGAATCACCTTTTGGGACCAATTAATGCAAGGACAGTGGCAGTGTTCATGAGGTAGGCTCTCAAAAAGTCTATGTTGCAAATTTGGTGGAAAAAATCCAAAAAATGGCTGTTTTTCGAGTGTGCGTTGCACAGTTGCTACGCACACTTGTAAATTCACAAATTCATAATATTTTCAAATCAGATTTTCAACATTGTCATTTTTCTTCACCTTCTTGTGAACAATACAGCTGTCATTTTTCACATCCTGGACAAAATGTGTTTCCGCACTTCCGGCGCACAGTAGTGCGGTCGCTGTGGAAATCAGTGTTCGAGGCAGATTACGAAAATGACAGTGACACTGTTCATGAGCAGAGGTCCTGAAATGCCTATGTTGAAAATTTGGTGACGATACTCCTTAAAATGACTGTTGCAAGCGTGCGTTGTGCAGCTTGCATGCACGCTCGTAACATTGTGCATTTGTAATATTTTCACTCTGGATTTTCATCATTGGCATTTTTCCACACCTCTTGATGAACAGTGCTGTCATTTGACATATCCTGTCGGAAATGTGTTTTCGCACGTCCAGCGCAGAATAGCTTGGTCGCTGTGCGAAATCACTTTTTGGGACAGTTTGAGGAAATTACAGTGACACTGTATATGAGCAGAGGTGCTAAAATAACTATGTTGAAAATTTGGTGCCGAAAGTCAATAAAATGACTGTGTTACAAGCGTGCATTGCGCATTTCCCATGCACCTTGGTAACTTCACAAATTTGCAATATTTACATGCCACATTTTCAACACTGCCATTCTTTTCACCTTCTTATGAACAGTACAGCTGTCATTTTTCACATCCTGCCCAAAATGTGTTTCCACACTGCACTACCAAAGCCAATGCCAGTGCGACAGCATTCAGCATTGACAAATGCTTGTTTCTTTTTCCCATTATGTGGACAGTGATTGCAGTCACAAAAGGAATGCATGGAAGTTTGTAAACAGCTGCCACCCATTTTGATGTGTAGTCAGCGCTGACAACACAGTATTACAAAAAAACTTTGCTGACAGTTCTCTTCTCCTTCCCTACCCAGGAGTTGCTGTTAGCTGCTCCAGGAATTGTGAGTGCGATCTCAAAAGGACCAGAAATTTGAAAGAGCTGCTACCTGCTTTTAAATATAGTGCAAGTCTCTGGTCTCCAGTGCTAAGGTATAAAAATGACTGTTTTTGTTTTAATAAAACGGCAGTTTGTGGTTCCACTTCCGTCACTGTAGTCTGCAGTTAGGTACCCTGGAACATAACTCATGGTGCTGTATTTACAGTTCTTGTGACAGCTCAGCTGACTGTGTTCAAATATCAGTAGGGATGCAGATCAGGACATAAGCGATGGCAATGGTCAGCTACGAAAGACGTTTTGTTGGTACAAAGTTATCTTTTAACATGGGCAAAGTGTTTATTTGCATTGAGAAAAGGGTCTTTTGAGGCAGTTGCCTTAAGCTTGTCAGCAGATGCTTTTGTGTTTGTTTTTTTAACATGAGGTAGACAGAATGGGGGGGGGTCTTCGCCAGCTGCCAACTCTACGCTAAGTGACAGCAAAAAATGGCAGCAGATCAATTTTCAGTTTTAACTGGCACCTTGCTTTCTGTAATCCAGTCGCCTGAGACTGGGACTTTTAAAACCTGAGCTCTGCTGTCTGATAGAAGCCCACTTTGCCAGGGCTATCAGCCAATCAGAGCCCAGGATTTTCTTAGGCCATTTTCTAAAAGTGCTTCCGATTACTTGGAATGATCACGCTCAAGTCTTTCTCCTGTTCTGACTTGGTAACCTGCACACCTCTCAGACAGCATTTGATCTCTAGGTTCCTCACCCTCAAGTGAATTACGTTGCACTTTTTGGCAATGAATACCAGTTGCCAAATACTTGACCACCTCTCCAGTTTGGCCTGGTCCTCTCTAATGCTCTGTCTCCCCTCTTCTGTGTCCACTCTCCCACAGAGTTTTGTGTCATTCACAAACAGGTATATCTTGCCCTTTATCCCATCTGTAATGTCTCTGATGAAGATGTTGAAAAACTCTGGCCCCAGCACCGAGCCCTGTGGGACCCCACTAGTGACTGGTCTAGCATCTGAGAATTCCTCCTTGATCACTACCCTCTGATTCCTATCTTACAGCCAGTGATTTATCTACCTAGCTAGTTTCACTCCTATCTCTAGTCCTCCAGCTCCACAAGTAATCTCCTGTGGGGAACAGAGTCAAAGGTCTTGCTTTACTCTAGATACAGTACATCTGCTGCTTGGTCCTTGTCCACTGTTCTGGTCACCCAACCAAAGAAATCAGTTAGGTTAATCTGGCAGGACTGCACTGGCACAAACCCATGCTGCCTGTTGTCATGGAACCCATTTTCGGCCAGAAAGCTTACCAGTGTTTCTTTGAGTATGGTTTCTGTGAGCTGCCTGACTATGGAGGTCAGACTGACTGTCAGATAATTACCAGGGTCGTCCCTTGGCCCACTTGTGTAGCGGCAATACACGTGCTGTCCTCCAGTCCGGGGTACTTCCCCCATCTCTAGAGAGGTGTGAAACAGGTCTGCTATGGGACCCACCACCACTTCTTCCACTAACTCTGTCAGTAACTTCAGGTGCATGCCATCCAGTCCCTGGGACTTATCCACCTTCAGGGCCTTTAATCCTTTCTTCACCCTGTCAGTTTCAATCTCCCCATCTGTGACTCATCCCACAATTATCTCCCCAATTCTTCCCTTGGGGTACATGGCAGGTGGACTTAGGGGCTATAAAGACTGGCCACTCCAAAAACGAATGGAATATTATGCTCATTAATGCAAGGAGCTTAACGGATAAATCTGATGAGTTACAGTTAATTTTAAAAACTCATAAAATACACATTTGTGCATTTGTGGAAACATGGTAGCAACCTGAGAATACTTGGGATTGGCAAATTCAGAGGTATAAACTCTACAATAAAGATCTATCCATATCTAGAGGTGGAGGGGTGGCTCTATATGTTGCTGAGGGTATCCCTACAGAGAGTATTGAAACAACCAGGTGGCTAGATGTTGAAGTCATCTGGGTAAGGATTAGCCCCCTTAGAGCAGCTAAAATCAATCTGGCAGTAATATATAGGCTGCCATCCACTAGGATAATGGAGGATGAAACTATATTAGATCTTGTAAATCAGTTATCATCAGCAGGTAATGTAATATTAGTCGGCGATTTCAACCTCCCAGGTATTGAGTGGGATACCTTAAAAGCAAGTACATCGGTTGAATCTAAACATTTGGAGATATTTAGTCTTGGAGGGCTAGATCAATATGTTACAGCCCAATACAAGGGGAAATCATATACTGGATCTAATATTAAGCAACCTTGGTGACAATATTACAAACTGTAAAATATCCCCCCCCTTGGGTTCAAGCGATCATGCTATAATAGGGTTTCAGTACTCTGGTATTCTAGGGGATAATAGGGGTACCACAGTGATACGTAGATATAATGCTACTAATTTTGCACAGATGAGACAGGACCTGACTACATGGGACTAGAAATCTGAGTTTGAGAACCAGACAGTAGATCAACTGTGGGTAAAATTAACAAATGCTATAAGTGGCTTAATTACAAGACATGTACCAATCAGGAGCAAATATAAGGAGTCTACAAGTCCATCTGCGCCTTGGATAACCCAATCTCTAAAGGGATTAATTAAAAATAAAAATAAAGCATACCATCTAGCAAGATATAATAATATGGAAGAAGGCTGGGAATTTTATAGGAATAATCTTAAAATAGCAAAAAAGGCTATAGCCCAGGCCAAAAGAGAATACGAGTATACAATAGCAGCAAAGGTCCATGATAATTACAAAACATTTTATGCATATATAAATAATAAAAAAGGGAAAAATAAAACCATAGGACCCCTAAAAATGCAGGATGGGAATATTACAACAGAAAATAAGGCACTTGCAGAGGAATATAATGTATTCTTTTCATCGGTCTTCGGCAAAAGTATCCAAACTTTTTGGGATAATGGGATAACTAGACATAGAGGACAGAGCCCAAAGATAGACCCAGCTGAAGTACTTATTAGATTACAGAAGGTTAATCAAAATAAAGCACAGGGCCCAGATGGGATTCATCCAAGGGTGATTAAAAAAATGACAATATTACTAGTGGGGCCAGTAACTTACCTTTTCCAGGAAAGCATTGACACTGGCGAGGTTCCTGAGGCTTGGATGCAAGCTGTGATTACACCCATATATAAAAAAGGATGTAGGCAGGAGGTCTCAGATTATAGACCTATTAGTCTAACCTCCGTGCTCGGTAAGATTCTGGAGGGTATAATCAAGGACTTTATCATGGAATATATCGAGAGAACAGGTATGATAGACATGACCCAGCATGGATTCACCAAGGGAAGATCGTGCCAAACCAACTTATTGGAATTTTATAATAAGGTTGGCAAGGCCATGGATATGGGTAATCCAGTGGATGTGATCTTCCTGGACTTTGCAAAGGCCTTTGATAAAGTCCCCCATGGGGAGCTTGTTAAATCACTTTATGATTTGGACATACCAATTTGGATACAAACATGGGTGAAGACTTGGCTTACTGACAGAGTCCAGAAAGTCTGTGTAAAAGGCGAATACTCTGGTCATGTTGGAGTGACTAGTGGTGTCCCCCAGGGCTCAGTCTTGGGACCATGTTTGTTTAATATGTATATTTCATCTATGCAGGTGCATCCAGCTGTCTGGTTGTCTAAATTTGCAGACGACACTAGGGTTGGGTGCCCAGTAAATAACTGGGAAGAGCATCTAGTCCTACAAACAGCACTGGATAGTTTAGGCACATGGGCCTCCCAGAAACAATCTATTTTTAACATTGATAAGTGCAACGTTATGCACCTTGGCAAGAAAAATAACAAATTCCAGTATAACTTAGGTGGATCTGTACTAAAAGTAGTGGGCGAAGAGAAGGACTTGGGGGTTATGGTCAAAAATGATCTTGGTTTTAGCTTACACTGTAATACAGCTATTAAAAAGGCTGGTAGCATAAGACACTGTATATTGAGACATATTAAAAGTAGAGATAGGCAGGTTGTGATGCCCCTGTATAATGCATTGGTGCATCCCCACGTGGGGAGTACTGTGTTCAGTTTTGGGCCCCATATAAGAGGAGGGATGTTGCACTGATGGAGAGGGTGCAGAGGAGAGTTACAAAGAGAATCAAGGGATTGGACGGATTGAACTATGAGCAGAGACTGCAAGATTTAGAGCTGTATTCCCTGGAATATCATAGAATGAGAGGTGACATGTGTTTGATTAATAGGGCGTTGACCAATACTAACTTGTGGGACCTGTTGGGCCTGGTTAAAAGGGTTCAAACATATGACACTAGAGCTCATTGTTACCAATTGGTAAAAGATAGATATAATACAAATAGATGGAAATAATGGTTAAGTAATAGGGTGACAGAAATTTGGAATATGTTACCAGGGGAGGTCGTGGAAAGCAATACAATGCAGGAATTTAAAACACAGCTAGATAAATTTTTAGTAAAAAAAAAATATAAATGGGTATAATTTGGTGTTACTTGCAAGCTCACGGACAAATGTCTTTATGCTCAGTATTGTCTATGTAATCTCTATGTAATCTATGTACAGGGCCATACTTCTTACTGAAGATTGAATAGATGTACTTGTTAAGTACTTCTGCTTTCTCCACACTACCTTCCTCCTATCCCTCCTCCTTTCTCAGCCTGATTATCCCATCCTTGTATCCTGCTTCTCCCTAATATACTGTAAGAAGGCCTTCTCTCCCATTTCCAATCCCTCTGCCAGCTGCAGCTTTCTTGACCTTGGCCAGTCGTAGTTCTTTGCTCGCCTTCCTTGCCTTATTACTGTACTCCTCCCTATCCTTGTCCATCTGGGTAAGCTTATGCTTTCTGAATACTGTCATCTTGCTCTTTACCACCTGCCTGTCAAACCAGCTGAGCTTCTTAGCTCTGGATCGTTTGCTCTTAATCTTGGTACACTTGTTAGTGGCTGCCAATAGCCCTTCCTTGATAATGGCCCATTTCTGCACGACCCCTATTTTCTTCCTGATCCCAGCAAGGTGCCCTTCCAGAATTTCCCCCATCCTAAACCTCCTGGACATTCACACTATTAATCAGAACCAGGTCCAGTATATCCCTCTCCCTTGTGGGTTCCAGGGCATATTATGTCAGGAACCCACTCTGGAATTTCTCCAGTATCACCTGAGTTTTGATACAGGTGTTAGCAGGGCTCTTCCAATTCACCACAGGTAGACTGAAGTCTCTTATGATCACTACCTCCCTCCTACCAGCCACCTCCACAGTTTTGAACCCCAGCTCCTTAGGCAATTCCTCATCTTGGTTCAATAACCTGTACACCACTCCTACCCCAAGATTTTTACCTTTCGTTGATTATACCTGTACCCACAGCACCTCTGTCCTTCCACCTGTCTCCTCCTCCTCCTCTTCCTTAGTACAGGTTGTTCCTTCCCTCATGTACAGAGCCACCCCCACCTATCCCCTATCCCTCCTATATAGCTTGTACCTGGGGAGGGAGAGTTCCCAGTCATGGTTTAGCATGGCCCATGTCTCCATGATGGCAGCCATGTCCACTTCTCCCTCTGCCATCAGCGAATGCAGCTTAGCGATTTTGTTCCCCAAGCTGCTTGCATTCAGAAACACAGCCCTCCACAGTGACTCGAGACCCCTCCACCCCTGGACTACCTGCCCCTCCCCTCATACCTGGTCCCACCAGCCTGCCCTTAACATTTTGCCTCTTGTCTGTCCCCTCCTTCTCTTGCCCTGATTGGGTGGGAGGCCTAATGGCCTCCTCCACCAGGTAACTAAAGGTACTATGACCCCTGCTTCCCCCATGCAGTTTAAATTCAATTCCCTGCCGAAATACTCACTGAATCTGACCTTCAGCACTCTTGTGCTGTCCTTGTTAAGGTGTAGCCTTGCTGATGCGTAAAGGTATTTGTTCTCTGATGTGTTCCCCAAGCCACCAATTAGCCTGTATCCCTCCTCTCTGCACCACCCCTGAGCCATACATTAAACTCTTCAATCCAAGCCTTCCTTGCAGTGCTGTTCCTCATTTCTGGTAGCACCTCTGAGAAGATGAAACACAGAAACATAGAATTTGATGGCAGATAAGGACCACTTGGCCCACCCAGTCTGCCCATTTCACTACCTAATGGATAAGCTGCAGATCCTAGTTAACCAGCAGCCTACTTTTTCCTACCCCCACCCTCTAGAATTGCCTTATGACTGTCCCTTGCATGCTTGAATTCTACCACTGTTTTTGACTCCACAACCTCCTCTGGAAGGCCATTCCATGCATCCACAATCCTCTCTGTGAAAAAAATACTTCCTTACATTTCCTCTGAGCCACCCCCCCATCTTCAAATAGTGCCCCTTTGTTCTTGCGCACCTCTTTTTCTGAAAGATGCTACCCTATTGGACTTTGTTTATTCCCTTGAGGTACTTGAAAGTTTCTATCATGTCCCCCCCTCCCTCCTTTCCTCGAGGCTATACATATTAAGCTCCTTAAATCTCTCTTCATATGTCTTCTGGTGCAGACCCTGCACCATTTTAGTTGCCCTCCTCTGGACAGCTTCCATCCTGTCTATATCGTTGCAGAGATTGGGTCTCCAGAACTGCACACAGTACTCCAGATGGGGTCTCACCAGCTGTCTGTACAGAGGGATAGCAACTTCCTGTTTTCTACTGGTGATGCCTCTCCCTATGCATCCCAGTATCTCCCCAGCCCTCCGTACTGCCCTCTCACATTGCTTGCCCACCTTTAGGTCATCCGATATGACTACCCCCAGGTCCCTTTCCATTTTTGTTGTTGCTAGTATCTCACCGTCCATTGTGTACTCTTCCCCTGGGTTTTGTTTCCCAGGTGCATTACCTTGCACTTCTTAGCATTGAATCTAAGCTGCCATACATTTGACCATTCCTCTAATCTTGCCAAGTCCCTTCTCATCCTTTCCATCCCACCTTGTGCATCAACTATGTTGCAGATCTTTGTGTCATCCGCAAAGATACATAATTTTCCTTCCAGTCCCTCTGCAATGTCACTTATAAAGACATTGAAGAGGACTGGTCCTAATACTGAACCCTGCGGTACCCCACTAGTAACCCCCCTTTCTTCAGAGTGGACTCCATTTACTATTACCTTCTGTGTCCTATTCTCCAGCCAATTCTTTACCCAGGCTATCATCTTGGGACCCACTCCCAGGCTGGCTAACTTGTATATTAATCTTTTGTGTGGGACTGTGTCAAATGCCTTGCTAAAGTCTAGGTAGGCCATGTCCACAGCCCCTCCCTGATCTACTACTTTGGTCACCCAGTCAAAGAAATCTATTAGATTCATCTGGCATGACCTTCCCTCTGTGAATCCATGCTGCCTTGGATCCTGTGCCCCTCTGACCTCTAGGTACTTAGCAATTCTTTCCTTCAGAAGTGATTCCATCATTTTCCCTATCACTGAGGTTAAACTAACAGGTCTGTAGTTTCTCGCTTCTGCCCTGCTCCCACTTTTGTGAAGTGGAATCACATCTGCCCTCCTCCAGTCCTCAGGTACCACACCATCCTCCCATGATTTGTTAAAGAGGGTAATCAGTGGTGTCACTAGTTCTACCCTGAGTTCTTTTAGAATTCTGGGATGAATCCCATCAGGCCCCATCGCTTTGTCCACCTTCAGTTTTAAGAGTTCTTTCAGAACCCTTTCTTCTGTAAATAGGCTGGTATCAACTTCTGTATCCAGAGAGTTTCTATTGTTTGGATTAGATACCTCCCCCCTCTTCATTTGTAAATACTGAGCAAAAATATTTGTTCAGTATCTCTGTCTTTTCACCGTCACCCTCCTCCCACCCCCTTCCCCTTTATTAAGCTTCACTATCCCTCCCTTGGTCTTCCTACACTCCCTGATGTACCTATAAAAAGGTGTTATCCCACTTCTTAACTGGGTTGGCTATCTTTTCCTCGGTTTGGGCCTTTGCTGTTCTGACTGCCTTCCCAGCTTCCTTTTGCTTTAACTGATACAATTCTCTGCCCTGCTCCTTCTGTGATTCCTTGTACTTCCTGAATGCTTTCTTTTTCTCTTGTACCTTCACTGGCACCTCCTTTGAGAACCATAGTGGTTTCTTACATCGTTTTGTTTTGTTTATTTGCTTCACACAAAGGCTTTTTACCTCTGTGATGGCAGTTTTTATTATTCCCCATTGTTCTTCCACCCCTCCTTCCTGCCCATTTGCTAGTGCATTCCTTAGGCACTCACCCATTTTGGCAAAGTCAGCCCTCCTAAAGTCCAGTACTTTTGCCTTTGTATGGCTTGACTTTACAACTGTGTTTATTATGAACCATACTGTTCGATGGTCGCTAGTTCCCAGATGGCTACCCACATCTACATCTGTGATCCTCTCTCCAACTCCATTTGAGAGAACCAGGTCTAAGATTGCTCCCTCTCGAGTGGGTTCCAATACTAGTTGTCTAAGGCATGCCACCTGTAAGGCATCTAGAATAACCCCACTCTTAGAAGTGGCTGCTGCAACTGCACTCCAGTTAACATCTGGCATATTCAGATCACCCATCAGCGATATCTCTCTTTTTCTGTCATTCTAAGTATACTTTCTATCATTTCCTTTTCCATTTCCTCTCCCTGAGAGGGGGGTCTGTATACAACCCCTTTGTGGATTATGGTGCCATTGCCTGTCTCCAAGTTGACCTACAGTGCTTCTTCTCCACCCTGTTTACCCTTTTGTACTGTTGCTTTGATTCCTTCCCTTATGTGGAGAGCTACTCCTCCTCCTCCTCTTTTACCCTCCCTGTCCCTCCTGTTGATAGTTTATCCTGGTATGTTTATGTCCCAGTCATGGTTCTGTGTGTACCATGTTTCTGTGACTGCCACTATATCCAAATGTTCCTTCTCCATCAAGGCCACTAATTCAGGAAGCTTGTTACCCAAACTACAGCATTAGTACTCATTACTCTCCATTTTTTGATGGCTTTACCTTTTGTAGCAGCATCCCCTACTGTCCTTTCTACCTTGGTCTTTTTCTCATTTAGTACCCTCTTTTGTAAGGGGAGGCTGGGAATTTCCTGCTGCTTATCAGTGCCTCCCCCCTTGACTAGTTTAAAAGCTTGCCAATGAAGCATCTAAACCAATTGCCCAAAATACTTGTTCCCTTCCTTGACAGATGCAGACCATCCTGCCAATATAGGCTGGTGTCCTTCCAGGTGGAACCCCAGTCCCCAATGAAGCCAAATCCCTGTGCTCCACACCATTTCTTCAATCATTCTTTAAATTGCATGGTGCAAAGTACCCTCGCCTCACCCATGCCATAGACAGGCAGCACCTCTGAGAAGGATACTGTGTGTGCTACTTGTCTTAGGCCCCTCCCCAACTCTACAAAGTCCTCCTGCACTGGTCTAATCTCATGATGAGCCAAGTCATTTGTCCATAGGTGGACAATGACATCCAGCTCTGACTCCTGTGCAGCTGTTCTTGTGATCCTCAGGATGCGCTTCCTACCCCGCCAAGCCATGGCACCAGGCAGGCACCTTACTTCAGTTTTCCCTGCTCCCCCAGTTCTATCCCCCTAATTATTGAGTCCACCACCAGGAGCTGCTTCCTTTCCCTGAGGTGTCCTCTGCCTCCTTCCTGTGGGCCTCCCTTGTGACAGTTGTCCGCAACCTCCTTAGTCTCCTCTGTGGGTGCATCCATAGAGGAACTATGGTCCCCCAGAATGGTGTATGGATTATGGAGAGGAACAACTGTCTGGGTGTGCCTCTGTTCCACCACCGTCACCCTCCCTGAGCCCACTGTGGTTCAACTTCTGTGCTTTCTTTGCAACCTGAGGTAGTGGTGGTAGCTCTGGTGATCCCTGGATGGGGGAGGTTCCCTTTCTACTGTCCAGTGTGGCATGGGAGGAGGTTCCCTTACTACTGTCCAGTGTGGCCTGAAGATGGGTAACTTCCTCCCTCAGGGCGCAGAGTTGTCTGCAAATAGGGCAGCATCTCAGCCTCCAGAAAGACTCCCCGAAGACTGCTGCCCCACAGCCATTACATTGCACTACTCCCCACATGTCTGTCTACCTTCTTGTTTATCCTGTTTATAATTTTTTTCATGTGTGTATGTGTGATTGGTTTGTTATATAGAAATATATATAGTATACAATGTGCATGTTTATATTGTCAGTGCAGTGTGCTAGAAATGATATGACAGTGATATGTACCTTGCTCCCTTGAGGAAATGTTGTCAGAACCCCAGGTATAAAGGAACTATTTCCAGGGGTGGATGGGTTGAGCAGTGGGTAGGGTTTGGGCCTAAACTGTGCCCTCATGAAACAATCAGCTAAAAGTTCTGATCCACCGCTGCAATGAGTGCCTTCCTGTCAGCAAGATGCCCTACACGGCAATTTAACAGAGAAAATAAATTGCTAAACAAACAGAGAAAAATCCAAACAGCTAAGTCAGACACAGGTAAACCTCCCCAGCCCCAAAACAGACCGGTGATTTGTGCTCTGAAAGCAGTCAGTCCCAAAACTGCCTTTTAAGGCACACAGAGATAAACTCAAAAAACAGTTTCCACCCCCTGGGGCACTGTCTGGGTCAAATACACAGCCTGTAACCTGCACTCACTTCAGGACTTATGACAACTTCTTAGCCCAGTGAATAACTCACAGTATTACAAATATTGCAATGCAAACAGTCAATCAATAGTTCCAATTAAGTCAGCTGTGCACAAGGACAGACACAATAAAAGTACTGAGTCCCTCTGGGTTTAAACTCTTCCTGCACTGAAAATATTAACAATTGTAACAAAAGTAAAGCAAGGTCCACCTCCCTTTGTTGATTGAAAGACTGTCTTTCCTGATAATTCTAAGTTTTTTATTTCACCTTTCAGTTAGAAGTGGCCTCCACCTGAAGAATATTAGCTTTTCTGATGAACTGCTACAAACCAAAAACAACTGTAAATTGTAAGGTTCACCTCCCTCTGTTGTGAGCACAACTCACTTTCTTGCAGATCCTAAGCTCAGTATTGCAGCTGCCAGCCAGCGGTAGCTTCACCTGAAGAATATTAGCTTGTCTGATGACTACCAGCCTCCCCACCTTCCTGCAAAGCCTCCCACTTCCCTGAACTTCCCCTGGACTACCACTACCTCACTGTCAGCCAAGTCATTCATACCCAGATGAACAATGATTTGTGGCTGCCCCCACCATCCTATGTTCTTGTCTGTTCTTGGCTGCACCCTCCTTATGGTCATGATTGGCATACATTGCACCTTTCTGTGATTTTCCCTAACTCCTGTGACTCCCCATCACACTCCCTTAACTCAGGAGTCCCTAAAATCACAACCTTCCCTTCCTCACCTGCCACTTGAGTCCCCCCTTTTACTGCTTTTCCTTCCTCAGTGAAACTTCCTGCCATCCTCCTCCTGCTCCCTGTTCTGTCAATCTGCACATCCCCTACATTAGCCCCCCATTCTCCCTAACTGTCCTCCACTGCTTGGCCCTCTCTCTCTGCTTGCCCCATCCCTTCCATACCCCTTCGCCACTGTTCTTATCCCTACTTACCCCCTTACCTATCCTTCTGTGAACACCTCCCCTATTGCTCACATCCCCTTCCTGTTGCTGATGCCTCTTCTCTCCCTCACCACTCCTACCCATATTCTCTCTAGTCAGTGAAAGGAATCTATTCCTCACTGGCACCTCTCTGGGTGCTCCCACCAGCCTCCTTTCCTTCCATGCCCTCCTTTTTCCTATTACTAGTGTCTATCCCTCTTCCCTAGGCCTCCTCTTCCATTGGACCCAGGGAATCTATGTTAGCTTCTCCTCCATTCCCCCCTCCACCCCGTCAGATCCTCTACCCAGTCTGGAATCCACCACTAGCACCCACACTAACCACCCTGCACAGCTCCACCCACACTCATTCAGATCTGCCCTCCCTACTAACACTCCTAATTCCCATCTGAACAGCCATACCTCTGCCCTTAGCTGATCGAGGCTCCTACAGACCAGACACCACCCACTTCCCAGAGAGTACTTTGTACTTTTACATTTCAAATTTGCTTCTGATGTTTATGATGACACAAGACCACGTTTGACAGGTTTCAATAAAATGTGCAGCGTTATCAATAAAATGTGCATTCATTTTATATGCACTAGTAGTCATATGTGTGTCAAAGTCTAGTGTTCTTTTATATGGTCTCACACAATTTTTTAAAAGTGACATTTGTACTTGTTATTTGTAAAAGTGCAATAATTGCATGTATTTGTCCCAAACAGTATTTGTTTTACACAGCTGTATTCTAATGTTTTTGGGCATGAAAATACTAACAGCATGTTGTGTTTAATATAGTAAACATTTTATTCTTGTTGGCAACTGATGGTGCTGCTTTAAAACTGCTATGTAAAAGTTCCTGCTTAATGCACTGTTGTGTATTAAATGTTTCAAAACACAGTTTCACTGGTACAGTATGTTGCTGGGTATTAAATACTTGCCATGGGGTACGATAGGATAAATGAGGTACAGTAGCTGGATTTCAGCAAGGTGCTCTCTGTACATTTTTTTACAATGAAATTTAAAGGGACACATTTATGCTTTTTGGCCATTAAAGTTTGAAGGCCCTTTAGAATCTCTTTTGGGGGTGTGGTTTAGCCACTGACGATAATGACTACCTGATCTCATTGCTCCATCTCACCCTTTGCACAGCCATAAGTTATCTCATGGTCAACATCCATCTTGTGGGCTAACTTTGATACTGGGCAGCAGTGATGGAGGTAAACACTTGAGCAGAGTCGGTTAAGTGCCATAGCAGTGGTTACTAAATGTACCATATTACTGACGAAAGATCGCGGGTCAGCCTGTCTGCTTCTTTTTCCTGCCTTTATCCCTACCAACAGACCACCTACAGAGATAGCTGGAATATACAAAGCAGGCCACCCTTTCTCCAATACAACATCCCTGGGATACATTATTCACCTGCTAGAATCCCTGGTAGCTGACATGGCTGACCTTAAAGCCTCCTCCTCAGCCACATTGGAGGAGATGAGACTCCTCACTGACAAAGATAACATGTGGAGCAGCTAACAGGGGACCTTGAAGATGAACAACACAGAATCTAGAGCACCTGCAAGGGCAGGAAGTGTGGCTGGATTGGCTCTGGGAAAGAGCTGAAGACCAAGAAAATAGGGGACACAAAAATAAAATTCAGACCCTAGGTGTCCCAGAACATGCTGAAGGGCCCAACATGGAACAATTTCTGAGGTAGATGCTGCCACAGCTGGTGGGGCTGAGATGGCAAGGAGACATTGAGGTGGAACAAGTGCATGGAATGAGAGGCCCCCCAGCGCCTACAGGGTCCAGTCCCCTGCCAATTATTGCATACTTGCTTAGGTACTTGGTCAAGGAGCAACTACTAAGGGCTGCTCATGAGAAAGAGGACCTATACTGGAGTGGGACCAAGATATCTTTGTATCAGGATTACTCCAATGAGGTAGTACAAAGGAGGAAAGCATATATTCCCCTGAAACAATCCTTTAGGGAAGCCAGAATTCAATATAGGTTTCAGGGACTTATCAATTTATGTGTGTATAGAAATGGTCAAGAATTTGAAGACAGAGCCTCCCGGGAAGTAACTACCTGAATACAGCACCACTGGCCTGACATAAGAGTGGGGACTTCAACTCCCAGAAGGCTTTGGGAAGATCAGAATCATCCCCCTAGAGAAAACTGGAATAGAAATTCCAGCTGCAGCAGGGAGGGGGACCCTGTTAAGCCACCCACCTCAGAGCACAAGATGGTAGTGTCCACCAAATCAGCCTCAACCCTCAGTGCCACCAGGCCGGCCCCTAGGATGATCTTAACATAAATCCTCAGAATAGCTATGGGGACCAGTTGGCACCCAGCCAAAATCACAATTGGCAGCAGTCCAGAAGCAGATCCCAAAGAGCAGCTAGAAACGCCACCAAACCTTTTTCCCCTTCCTGCTAAAATGGCCAAAAACTCATCAAGAGATGTCCATGCATCCAAGGCTGCTCCCTTTAGCAACCAACTCATATCACCCATGGAGATACTTAATGCATAATCCTCCTGGGCCAGTGTGGTTGGTGACAATTATGACATGGACACTTCTGAGATGCTTGTCCCAGCGATCCACTTTGATATCCACTCCTTCACTAAAGCTGTTGCCACCACCCCGACATGATTCCAGGCCTGACTACAGCTGTATACATTGGCGGTACACCAAACAGGAGGGATACTTGGACCACTGGCACCTACTGATGGACTATAGGGTAACTCGCATACCTCTCAACTGCTATGAAATTTCACATAGCGCTATGATTTTCTCACTCAAATCTACACTTGCTCTGCATTGGTTTACTGATGTTCTTAATAATGTTAGAGCTATTTCTGGATACACAAACTATTAAATCATTGAACTTAGTTGATAGAAACATTCCTTATCGCTAACTATATGGGACCCACTATTTGGAGACATATTGTTTAAAATAAGAAAGTGCTACTCATTCTGGCCCTTTGCTATAATTTTTGAAGTCATGTGCTATGATTTTTAATGCTGAGAGGTTGAGAGATATGGTAGCTTGTATGAATGGCTTTGGGACTGGGGCTAAGGAGTATGAGGGGGTTCTCGCATGCTTTTATATGTGGCTTTTGTGCTTACTCAGCTATGTTTAGAGGAAGAGAAGCTGGACAGGAAAAGGGTTGTGTATCATAGATCTTGGCAGAGCAATGTTACGTGGTTACAGCTGACACAGCCAGCTGGGTTCTGGGATCTGGTGGAGTAACCAGCATTGCTGACTTTAGGACTGGGACTAGAGGGGTGGGGGGGGCACTTCCTTGTTGTCATATGTGACTCATGTGCTGTTTTACTGTGGTTTGGGGGAAGAGCAGCTGGGCAGAAAAGGGCTCTTCATTACAGACCTTGACAGGGCAATGGTATGTGGCTACTGTTGATGCAGCATGCTATGATATCTGAGCCAGTAGCTCCCCTCTGCCCTCCATCTCCCCAGTTCTCTATGCAGTAGACTCAACCCTCCTAGCATACCATTCTTACAGGATAGGTAGGTCAGTGGAGTGGCTGAACCTAGAACCCTACATAGTCAAGTCCATTACTAAGGTGTGGCCCCTCCTCACCCAAAGTAAACTCCTTCTTTTACCCCCCCAGGTCATACCCCCAACACCATAAACATGCACTGGGTGGACTCCATCCATGCTAGGAATGGTATGAGGACCCCACGCCCAGCACTGATTACTCAATCCCTGGAAGCCCAGACATACCATAAGGTCAGAAGGGTTGTGAACATGAAGGGAAAGTTTTCTCTGTGTATCCTCTCCCCTGACCTCCCCTGAAGATGATGAACACCATGGTTGAAGGGAAGCAGGTTTATTTTTCTTTGTAGCCACTGAATGCCCTTCTGATGCACTTATAGCCCCAGGGCAGACTCACTAACATTGCTACTATACCAGTGAGGGGTTGAGATGGGTTACCGGATTGGCTATCTGCTTCACTTTCCCACCAGGTACCCTCGTGGCGAGGCTTGGAGGGTATTGTTCACCTCTTTCTTGCATACATTTTAGGTACTTTACTGATTTACATCACTACAGTTGGTTTAATCCTGTGTTAATTGCTAAGACCAGCTTACTACTGTTTATTGTTTAAATATCTGTGCTTTTTTTTATTAAAGTTAAGGCCTGGATTTAAGGCATTTGGACTACAAGCCCATGTTTGATGGGATACTTCACTGTCAGAGCATTCCAGTAAAGCAGGTACTGCCCACTCCATACCCTATCCTCACCCTTCACTGCCACTTGAGAACAGTCACAGTCCTTCAGTCTAAGTAAGGGGATGGTGATAGTATACTCACCCCCCCTCTCCATTTTGTATCTCCATCAATAAAGCTATTTGACATTGAACTGTGAGGGTACCTATTTTGGGCAAGGGTACCAAAAGAAATATTTCACCACAGGGATACTTCAGTTGAACACACAGGATGAGTGCAAGTAGAAAGGGGGAGATTAGGTGCACTTCCTGGAACGTCAAGTGGCTCAACCACCTGGTCAAACATACAAAAGTTTTACAGCATTGTAAATCACTCAGGATGGAAGTTGCCTTGATCCAGGAAATGCACCTCACAAAGGAAAATACGCATTGGCTTAACAAAGCTTGGGTGGGCCAAGTGCACCACAGCTCAGCCTCTTCGAAGTCAAGGGAAGGAGCCATACTCCTCCACCGAGTCCTACCATGGCAGCTGGAGGTAACAACGACTGAGTCCCAAGAGAAAGTGGCTAATAGCCCTTTTCTCATTCCTGAGAGGGATCATTCTCTCTCTAACATCTACACCTCTAACAGTGATGATGTGGGGTTCTTTCCTCAGGTCAATCAGGTTGTTGCGGACATTAGGGGTGAAGACCCCTCTACCCTGCTGTTAATGGGTGGGGATTTCAATCTGGTCATAGACCCTTTTATTGGAAGATTTAAGGTCACTACAGACACTCACCCTAGGGCAAGGGCAGATCTAGAAGCTCAATTGACAGAATGAAGTCTGACAGATGAGTGCAGGCAGTATAACCTGAGTGGAAGGGACTACTCCTTCTACTCCCACGTATATGGCATGCATAGCCATATAGATCTATGGATGACAGAATGTGGAGCTTCATCAGGTGTACACGACCCCATGATCAAATCAGTATTTATCTCTGATCATGCAACAATAGGGCTGTCTTATACACCACCCGGTGAAAAGAGCAAACCACCCTGTTGGAGATATAACCCCCTCCTCTTAGGGGATCCCAGGTTTTGTGCCCGGATTACCTCAGAAGCAGACTCCTATTTAAGACCAATCGGACAGGGGAGGTAGCACCAGGGATTGTATGGGAGTCCTTCAAATCCTTTCTCAGAGACTGGATTATTTCTTGCACTACTGCTCAGAATAAAAAGAGAGCCAAAGAGCTCAATCAGCTGCAGCAGGACCTTAAAATTAAGGAAGCACAGTTTAAGCAGACTAGTCAACCATCTCCAGAACTCCTCTCCTCTATTGTGGAACTTAAATATAAGATTACTGTAATCTTACATTGTAAAGCTGAATGGCAAACGCTGCACACTAAACACAGATTCTGGTAATCTGGAGATAAAAGTGGCAGACTCCTTGCCTGTATATTGTGGAAGCAAAAAGTGAACTCGCAAATCCAGGTCCTACGGAACAGCAAAGGGGAGACTATTACAGCCCCAGGGGACATCAGTGATGTCACGAGGCAATACTATAAGCAGCTATACTTCCCATAGGCAGATGTATCATCAGACTCAACCCCAATGCAAGCTCTTCTAGGGACCACCCTAGTACCTCAGGTAACCTCTGAACTCTGTCAAGAACTAGACATACCCCTCACAATCGATGAGCTTCAGATGGCCCTGAAACAGCTCTCCAAAGGGAAAGCCTCAGGAGCTGATGGCATGGTTGTTGAGCTCTACCAACTTATGCTGCATACCATAATGCACCCCCCACAGGCCCAGCAGGAGGCCAGATCTCGTGGTACCCTCCCACCTAAAATGAAGGAAGCCGTAATCACATTATTACCAAAGAAGTTGTCTGATCCCTTAGACTGTATCAACTTCAGGCTGAAAAAGTTATTATCAATAAAGTACCTGTTTTTTTCCATATATAGCAGCTCTGTAGTTACTCGTTCATCTGGTCATCAACGTTTTTGAGTTCCTAGAAAGAAAACATCAGCGAGCCAAAGGACTATATTTTACAATCTACTTACATTTTAAATCTAAGCTTCGGTAGCACCTTCTAGCAAATAATTCCTCTGATTGCACTTAACCTTGCTGGGTTCCCCCTGGCCTGCCCCTCAATGACTCTGATGACTATGTCTGCTTAGACTGTTACCTGTTTGGGTGTGTTTTGATGGATTGTCTTTACTGCCTTGCATTTGTCTCTACTGCTCTGTATTCTTCTACCACTGTGCTACACTTTAGATTCAACACTGTTATCAAGCATTCACTCTGCATTGGATCTGTCTCTCACTGTTACTGTTGGTGTAACTGCAAATATCGTACCAAACATCCATTCTGTATTGTGTTTGATTCTCAGAACTTAATGTTGGTGTTACTGCAATTATTGTACCAAGCACTTTTCTTGTAGCTTGTATTTTTTGACGTGGAGCCTTTGTAAACGAGTTCCTGACTCAACGGTATTGTAATTCTGTGATTTAAATAAATATATAAATAAAATAAATACATTTTTCAACACTATTTCAACTGGTTTCGATTGTATTAATACCTCTGTCTATAGCTTTAGGAATGTTTTGAGTAAATACTTATTCTCTTAGAGCCATTGTAAATGTTTTAATAATTAGTTGATATGATTGATGGCCGCAATGAATGTTATATTTATTGTTTGTATTGTGGATCTATATTTGTATGTTACTCTGGACACCCATAAAAATGGGACTTTGGCCCATGGAATTACCAGATTGTAGAAAAAAACAAAATACACAAAACAAAACAATTATCTCCCAAATCTTCACAGACACTAAAATTGTGGCCAAGACCTTAGCCAATAGGTGAAAAAGACACTGCCATCAATGATTCATTCCTCTAAGGTGGGGTTTCAAAAAGATAAAACAGGAGCCAACAGCATTCGCATGGTGCTTCATCTCAAATGATATGTGGACCAGTCTGCCACCCCCTATGGTAGCAATGGCAATGGCGGTGGATTTCCACAAAGCTTTTGATTCTGTAGAGTAGCACTATATGCATTCCATCCTGGAAGCATATGGCTTTGTCCCTTACTTCCATAGCTGGATTACCACCCTATATAAAAAGTACACGGCCATGATTGTCACCAACTGTATAATTTCAAAAACATTTAGCTTGCACAGAGGTACAAGACAAGGGTGCCCCCTGTCCCCCGTGCTATTTGTGATAGTTTTGGATTCCCTTACTTGAAAGCTCCTGGACTCAAAAGATGTTCAGGGCATCTCGGTAACTGGTATCTAGTTAACACTCATGCTGACGACTTACTTCTCGCTATCACCAACCCTGCGCAACCACTGGGCCCCATTATGGCTCTTTTGGACAGATTTGCATCTGCTTCTTGTTTAGTCATCAACTGGAAAAAGACTACCATCTCCCCTTTGAACTCGGCACACACACCAACCTGCACCAGTGGTACACACATAGTATGGGCCCCTGGAGGGTTTTACATATATGGGGGTACTATTCATAACCAAATGGTCTAGTTCAGTGGATTCCAACTTTAGTCTGCTCCTTACTGTGCTGGAACACAACATACAGAAATTACTTAAATTCCAACTGACCCTTAAGGGGAAGGCAAAGGCTATCCAGATATTCCTGCTCCCCAGATTTGCTTGTATCTTTAATAACCTCTCCCTGGCGTTACCCAACAAAATCTTTAACAGGATAAACAAATGCTTAACTTTTCTACAATGGGAAGGGAAGGCACCCAGATATAGCAAAGTTACGCTCAGAACACGTTAGAAGTGAGGGGGGCTAGGCCACTCTGGTTTCAGGGTTACAGGAGATACAGAAGATTACCTTCAGCAATGGCATATCCCTTTTTCAATACATCAGTTTGCAGCAACAGACACTGCATGTCCTTCCTCTGCACTTAGTCAGCACCTACTGACCCACTGAGCTAACCAAACAAATCTAAAGGTGTAGCAGGAACAATCTATTGTATAGTCAGGGATGCCCACTCAGGGGTCACAGATAAGTGTAGGACAGGACGCGAATAAGAGTAACAGATAGATCTCTTACCAGAAAGAAGGGAGAGCTGCCTCAGGGATGCTCAGTTGGTGTACTGAGATGCAAGGGGACAGCTAATAGAGACAAAACTCCTTCATAGGTGGTATTGCACCCCAGACTTTTTATTTTATACAGGCTTGCTACCCCACTCCAAGTGCTGGAGATTTCATGCCCCTGCTGCCAACCTTCTGCATGCATCCTGGCAGTGCCTGAGACTGAAACATTATTGAAAAGGAGCCCTGGAGGACTGATGCAAAATCCTGGACTTTCAGATCCTGCATCAGCTTGCTCTGATCCTCTTAGGTGACACCTCACTGCTACTGGGAGGCTCAAGCCAATAAGCAAACAATTGACTGCTTGCTGCATTTATGTATGCAAAGCACGTGATCCTAATGAAATGGAGGCAACTGGCTCCACTGTCACTTATGACCTGACATGCAGCAGTGGCAAGGCTGGCTGCCTTTGAAAGGTTATCCTATGCCACATACAACAGACTCCCAGTCTACTATAAGAACTGGAGCAAGTACCTAACCTCACACCTGCGCTCAGTACCTCTTCCCCCTCCTGAGAACCCACCAGTGCAGATATGAATTAGTCAAGAACCTTCCACTCAGACCTTGCATGGCAATCCTGAACAGCTTAATTTTGTTGTATAACTCTAATCACTGCCTGTGCATAAACGTATTGGCTCTTAACGGTTGTGATGAATATAGTAGTAGGAGTAGTAGTTTTGTTTATTGCTGGCACCCTGCCCCAGAGACCAAGGCCACCATAACAAAAATAGTATGTTTTAACACTCACCTACTACATACATAGAATGCAAATTCACATCACAAAACAGTCAGCTAACTAACATAAGTTAAAATATATGATAAAACCAAATATGGACAACAAGCATAAAATTCACAGATATTTGTAGGATGAATAATAATAATAATAATTAAAATCAGGAGTCCATAATAGGGCCAAATGCCTGGAAAAAAGGTAAGTTTCAAGGTTCTTTTTGAATAGTTCAACCGATGAGGCCTCTCTCAGAGCCCTCTGTAATGAGTTCAAGGGGGTTGGACCCACTACCCCCAAGGCTCTGTCCTCTGTTTTTAACTGGGCTTTTGGGATTATCAGGAGGCCCTCTTCAGAAGAACAGATGAGGCGAGCGGGGCAGTATGGGTGCAAGAGCTCGGGCAGGTAGCCAGGACTCAGGCCGTGCAGGGCCTTATAGGTTAATAACTTGATCTGATACAAGATGCACCACTTTACTGGTGGCCAGTGTAGCTTCCGCAGTGCAGGGGTGATATGACTATGAACATGCAAACATATGAAATGCCAGCAGAAACAGGCCTCATGGTCTATCGAGTCTGTTCGATTGTGCAGCTAGCCCCTCAACTTGCAGCTACCCCCCCTGAACAAACACCCCTCACTCTGTCCCACTTCCTCTTAAATTCCCCCACCATTCTACAAGATACCACTTTCTCAGGCAGAGTATTCCACTTGTATACCACCCTTTCCATGAAAATGTGTCTCTGAATTTCCCTCCTGAATCTCCCCCCACTAATCTCAGTCAATGCCCTCTCGTGTCCCTCCCCCTTCTGAGCTGAAGAATCCCTTCCATATTAGTCTTGTTATTCCCTGTAAGTATTTAAAGGTTTCAGTTATATCCCCCCATCCCTCCTCTCCTCCAAAGAATATATGTTCAGCTCTCCCAGCCTCTCCTCATAGGATTTTCCCTCCAGTCCCTGGATCGTCTTCATTGTCCTACACTGCACGTCCTTCAGCAATATGATGTCCTTCTTCAGGAATGGATGGCAGTACTGCATGCAGTATTCCAGGTGCAGCCTGACCAGTGACCTGTACAGGAGAAGGATCACCTCTCTGTGTCTGGAGGAGATTCCCCTCGCTATGCACAGCAGCATCTTGTTTGCCTTTGCAACCGCCTTCCTGCACTGAGCTGAGTGGTTCATACTCCCTGTTATTAGTACCCTAAGATCCTTTTCCTCCATGGTGCTTTCCAACTGTACCCCTCCCAATTGATATTTCCTCCCCTGGTTCCTTGCTCTGAAGTGCAGAACCTTGCACTTCTTGGTGTTGAACCCCAACTGCCATATCTCGTCACTCCTGTAGTTTTGTCAGGTCCTCCTACAACCCCCTCCACCCCTCTATGTCATCTACCACAGCTCCGATCTTAGTATGGTCTGTGAACAGACTGATCCTACTCTGGATCCCATCTGAGATATCGGCTATGAATATCCCAAACAGCACCAGTCCCAGTACTGATCCCTAGGGCACCCCACTTGCACGTCCCTTGGTGATGAGAGTCCCCCCCACCACCACCACCACCCACCAGACTAGATCTAGACAGAGCTGCTAACAATCTTGCAGCTGCATTCTGGACCGGATGCAGGTGTCATAGTGCACCTTTGCTGACCCTGAGGTAGAGGGCATTACAGTAGCTGAGGCATGACATCACCAAGGCATGTACTAGAGAGGGCAGGTCCTCAGAAGGAACAAGGGAACAGATCTGGCTGATACTTCTGAGATGACAGAAACCACTCCAGATGACAGACAACACCTGAACCTACAGTGTCAGCCCTTCATCCAGAATGAAGCCTGGTTTATTTATTTATCAAATCTAGGATTACAAATACCTTTGAGCCATGGCTCTTTTACAAAGGTTCCACGTCAGAGAAATACAAATTATGGGGAACATCAAGACAGGCATTACAACAATGTGGACATTGCAAACAGAATACAGATTAATACAGTTCATGGGTAGCATTGTAACAAAGCAGCCAGCTGCATTTGTCAGAGAAAATAGACAACAGATAAGAAGTGCCAGAGTCATAGGGAGAGGGAAGAGGGTAGGGGGAGAGAAAGAATGTAGGAAAGGTGACGAGAGGGTGAAAAGTGCAGCATTGAGTATACCAAGATGTGAGGGTAGAATCCAGTGATGGGGAGGGGGGCAACTAGAGTAGAAAGAGAAGTGGAGAAACAAGGTACTTTCCTAGATAATAAATAAATTAAATGAATACATCTATTCACCTGATTGACAGCATCATGATGACAGGCACCAAGACACAGGTTTGGTAACCCCTCAGATGTTGTTCAACCCCCTTTCCAACCTGGCTCCAATACCAGTACTTTAGTTTTTTGGGGACTGAACCTCAGCCACCTCAAGGACATCCGTGATTTCAGCCAAATATTTGTCCAGCACATCCACCAACCCCCGGTCCGAGGTGCAAAAGACAGGTAGACCTGAGTATTGTCTGCGTTAACAATGAAACCCAACAGAAATTACCCATCACCATCTTTTGAGACCTGCCCTGAAGGAAGGACTCAAACCAGGACAGGACATGTGCAGGTGAGTCTTACATATTCCCTGAGATAGTACAGAAGAAGCCCATGGTCAACGGTGTTGAATGCAGAGGAGAGATCTAGAAGTGTGAGACTTGAACTCTCTCCGCTATTTCTCACCATGAGCAGATTATTTTGCAACTGGACTAGAGCAGTTTCAGTGCTGAACCTCGGCTGAAATCCTGACTGGAGAGGCTTATAAACATTGAAAGTCACCAGGTGAGCCTCGAACTGCAATGCAACCACCTTCTCGATAAGCTTACTTAAAAATGGTAGATTAGAAACAGGTCTGTATTTTACTAGGACCTCTGGGTCCAAAATTGCTTTTTTCAAAAGGCGTCTCACCACCATGCTTTCTAATTCAGCTGGGGAAACCCGTTCTGATAAGGAATATTCAATGATCTCAGCAAATACTGGACCAAGTTGTTCCATGCAGCCCATTAAGAGCCATGTTGGACCTAGGTCCAGTTCATAGCAGGTAGGTCACAGCTCCGAGATCACCTTGATGACCTCCTCCATCATAACTGGTTGAAACTCACTCCACAGCCACTGACAGCCAACGTGACATCCCATCTCCCCACTACCAGATAACTGTCTGGAGATGGAGATCCCAGCTCTAATGGAGGACACCTTATCTGAGAAAAAATTAGCAAACTCCTCACATTGTGAAAAAGATGCACTTTTTATGGGCTCCAGGTAGGCTGGATTTAAAAGCCCGTCTATGGCCCAAACAAAATGAGCTGGTCGATTTTTCCCAGCCACAATCTCTCTGGGCAGGAATTTTGCCTTCTTACAAGAGAGTGCCCTTTGATACTCACCTCTTCCAATGCCTTTCTAAACTCTGTCCCATAGCCTTCATCAATCATACCTCACCATCAAACCATGGTGAGCTAAGACACAAACGTAAGGGATGGACACAAACTGGAGCTAACCCAAGACTGTGTTGACAGCCCTATCATAAGCCACCACTGCTTCCCCTGTACCCAGAGCACAAGCTGCCAATATACCTGAGGTGTCAAGTACCAGCAAAAGACCCTCAGGGTTCAGCCTTCTCAAAGGGCAGTATCTGACAACCTCCACAAGGGGAAGGCCACAGAGGGGTGCCCTGAACTCGAAACTGACAGCACAATAATCCGACAACTGATCGGCTTGACCTCAAGCCCTGTGTGGAACACCAGATCCATTGCATGTCTGTGTTGTAGGGTACCAGCAGCAACTACTTGTGCCAGGCCCAGAGCAAGCATACTGTGGAGGAACTCCTGTCCAAAATATGACAGTTCATTGTGCACTGAAATCAGTGAGGATAATCCACCTCGGTGACTCAAATAGTCGGTCGGAGATGAACTCCATAATCTCCCACAAAAAGTCCCCCTCCCACCCAGGTGGGTGGTAGACAAGGAGGATTTTGCACACAGCACCTGAGCCACCATGGATGGACACACTCCAAAGTCAAGGTATCCTCCACAGGTTGCACCACCAGTCCCAGCTGAGATCTAAAAAAGATAGCAACCCCACACGATCCTTCCTCAGGCGGTGCTGTACAGATAAACTGGCTGGCACCGCTGCCTCCAAAACTGGGCCAGAGTCATTGCCAAGTCAGGACTTCATAAAGCACACAAGGTTAACCAAGGAACAAGAAATAAAATCCATAATAATTGCAATCTTATTCCTCATCGACATGGCATTGCAAAGCACCGCCTAAAGAGGATGAGTACTGGCAGCTGGTCCCTTTGCTACTTGTTCACTCAGTCCAGTGAGCACCTGGGAGACAGGGACCAAATATCTACCACCCCTTTCTGGTCACCATCTCACCCCAAGCTGTCTTCTGGTCCTTACCACCCCAATCGCCCCCCTCCCCAACCCACTTTTTCTCCGCCCCACTTAATCCTCCTGTGATGTCTCCTAGAGATCCCCAACCCACTGCTTTGGTTGTATACTTCCACAGGAAGGGGGATGTCCCAGAAGGGTGCACAGCATACAGCTAGGAGGAAGAGTAAGTTATTCTGCCTAAAAACTGAAGAAAGCACATTCAATAAATAACACAATGTAGCCCTCCCCCACCAATTTGGGACTTACTTTAAGTGTCTCCCAGGGCTCCATCAATGCCAACTGCCAGGCAGACGTCCTGCAGAGATAGTAAGCCCATGGTTATTTGTTGCTATCCTGTTGATTTGCGTGAGAATGTCATGATGTGTCTTCATGCCTGTCCCTTTAAGGCCATAGCAATGTGTATACAGTAAATGGTCTGGGCTGGGTCCAAGTGCTTCAAAGCTTGCGACCAGCCAAGCACCATCCTGATGTGCTCCACTCTGAGGTTGATAGCAAAGCAGAAGGAGCTCTAGCTATTACTGTAAATATTTACTTCTAACTTGCTGTTGTATTTGAATTGGAGTGTTTGTTTTAACCTGCCTTTATTGCAGCTTATGCATCCAAACGGAAGCCACCATGTTTGGTCTGGGACTTCCAGGAATTTGGACCAATTGAGACACAGAGAACATCATGGGGTCTTTAGTTCAGGTGCCTCATTGGAAAAAGCTGTAGTTCTTGTAGTTTTACAGGTTGGCATCTAAACTGACAAATGGGAGCAACAGAACTATGATTGACAGCTCTCCTAGCCAACTGGAATCCAGAAAAATGTGACTAATTCAAGAACTGTTAGAAAAAAGAGGGCAGTTGCTTAGAGAGCGGAGAGAGTGAGCAGCTCAAGCCATCGAGAAGCAACTCCAGGGAAGGAGCTGGGGAGAATTAGTAGGGAGAGGCCTGACTTGCCTCCCTGTTACTCTTTCTAACATTGGACTGCTTGACAGCAGTAATCAAACTAATCTGAAGCTGTCGTTAAACTGTGACAAGTAGCCCCAAGACCCTAAGAAGTTCAGCTTGAGGTATTGGAACAAGAGGAGCCCCTCTGAAGCATTCAGCCCAAGATTTGTGTGAGAGACTACCTTTGCAGATTGAGAGATTCGCGCGGTGTATCTGCTGTAATAGCAACCGGCCTGAAACTGAATTGAGATGTAGAGGAGTAAATGGTGTTTCCATTAAATGTGCTAAATGTTTATTGTGGGTCAAGGCCTACTGTTCAGGGACTCCTGATTGCCAAAAAGGAGCCCATCTTTACTGGTGAGCAAACTGTCTGCCAACTGGAGGTTTTCACCAGCAAACAAACTGAACTTTGCCAGAAGTGTTCATCCAGCCTTGGGATTATACCAAACGTGGCCCAAACTGTCTATTCCTGCACCAGTGACTATTTTCTCAGCAAGAGTCCAGCTTTGGGATACTGTGTTACTGAGTTACATTGGATTGGGTCAACCGGCTAAGGATACAAATAGCCAAGGGTTTTTGTTATTGCATGTTTAACTGACTTTCTTTCCACCAAGGACCCCATCAACAGCTGCAGCCCCGGGCAGTGTTCAGGCTAACCATCAACAGTCTGGGTACCCAGCAGCTGCAAACTGTACAGTGAGACTAAATGCATGCATGCCAATGTGCCCTGGTTTAAATGCAGTGTAGCAATAATTCATCTAAATCTGCCCCTTTCCTTGTTCAAATCCCCCTTAATAAATTGATTAGTTTGTTTTACTGTTACATTTTCTCACAAATATATCATTGTCTGGGTGGAGGTTAACGTGTGTAGGGGAGATGTATTTAACAGTGCATGCCTGCTTTGAATACTGTTTTACAGGGGGTTCCAGGAGATTTGCTGAAGACCAGACCCTGTTGGTAAGTGCAAGAGGTGTATGCCTATTGTAATGTTTAATGCCAACTTTGTGTTAATTGCTGTAAAGAGTTGTTGCACATTACAAGGTTTGTGGTCATTAGGCAGGCATGTGGGTGGTTATAGCTTCCCAGAGGGTTATACCAGGTTAGGTAGATACCCCCCATATTTTAGTTTGGGTGGAGGCACCAAAATAAAGAACCCAGGCACCTTAACCTGTGGTCAGAAGTACAGGCAGGGGTAGTATCCCTAGAGATAGCACCACCTAGGGGTTACAACAATAATCAACAAAAACACCCACTTCCCCTCAATCATCCTAAACCTATGCACATTCGTGAACAACTCATTCAAATAAAATTATAATGCAAACTTAAAACCCTAAAACCTAACAAATAACCTCACCTAATCTTGAGTTGTGGCTGCATGACTAGCTGTGTAGCTGTTTGACAGCTACTCACATAGGTTTTTATTATATTGTGCTCAAAAGGCTTACCAACTTCTGCATTACACATTAGCTTAGGTACTCTGTATACTGTAGTTGCCCAGATAAACTAGGGCTGCTGGGTTGTGTAGTTCCCCAGAGTGTCGGAGGAACTACTCATTCAGAATATCTCTTCCCCATTGATTTAATTTTAGTGTGGAGAGCCATATTTTTTTTTATTCTATGCCTGCAGGAAGGTTGTCAATTTATTTAATGTGTTTTAATTGTTTGGGCACTTTGTAGCAGTGGTCTGGAGGTGAGCCACTTACAGGTCCCTGGAGATAAATTTCTGACCCCCTTGCAAGCAGGAGTGGGTGTGAGTGGGGCATGCATGCATTACCAATGCACATGGTGATGACGTGCGCAGAGACTAGAGTATGTGTCAGCCAGGGCAAACAGGACAGTGGGCCTGTAGTCTGGTTCTGAATTTGAATGTAATCTGTTTTCAGGTTAGTATAACTATCTGAATCAGATTTGATTAATTTTTGAAATAAAGATATAATAGGGTTCCATACATTGTTTGTTGGCTGGTGTATTTTACTTTGGTCTCCTCTCCTGTTGTTTTTATTTTGTTTTGTTTTGAATGGCATCTATTCCTTGGTTGCCACTATCCAATGACTTTGGCAGTTCTTTGATAATACTCAACATGGGCATTTGAACTGGAATGGTAACTCTAACAATTGATGAAACTGGGATTGCTTGTGTTATTTCTAATAAGTTCAGCTTAATACCAAATTCAGACTTCAAATCTTTTAGATGTGCTCAATGCATGGAAATTCAACAGTTGAAATTAAAGATTGTAGAATTAGAAATGTAGCTTTGGAAGACTTTGAGTAGTGTCCTATTAAACAATCCACCTCCCCAGTTATTAGCAATAATTCTAATAGCAGCATTGATACTAAGGTTAAAATGTACTACACCCCAAAGTTACCAGCAGAAAAAGATCAAGAGAAGATGAGGAGGCTGATGGGGGGGATGATAATGAGTGGGCTGTCTTTGTAAATAAACCTAGATCAAAAATAGGTCAGAGAGCAATGAATTTTGATTTAGCTTTATCCAATCGGTTCGACCCATTGACGTCACTGGACCAAGATACTGTATCTGAAAACCTGTTCCCCCACAAACTATTAATTCTGAGCCTGCAAAGCCTTCTCTGTGATAGAGTTACATACTAGGGAACTCCATAATTAAGTTTGTGGATAAATACTGTATGTGTGCAATCCTGATAAGCGTAGCCATTCCTGTTGTAGTTTTCAAGGAGCTAAGATCTCTGACATTGCTGAAACAACACCAACACTGCTGATATATCAAAAGGGACTATATAGAACTTAGCTCAATCCTTGAAGAAAGAGGTTGTGAGATTTGTTTCCAGAATTGGTACAGGTCCTAGGACTGGTCTGAGAAAACAGAAGAAAATTAAAATGGTAAATGAATATTTATGCAAATGGTCATTAAAAGATATCACTTGCCTAACTCACTGGGAATCATTTGTGAACAAATTTAGTCTTTTTAGTTGGGATGGCTTACATCTAATCAAAAGGGGCAGTGCACTGCTGGGAAAACAGCTCAAATGATATATCTCACAGTCATTAAAATGATATTTAAGGGGACCCGGGATGCTATTACCTCCCCTTCAAGTTATGGTGTTATGAATACTAATGTAAGTAATGGTTGCAAAAGCTTATTAACTAATGCCAGGAGTTTAAATTTACTAAAGAAGTCTGAACTGGAAGCTAACCTTTGTAGGGATAATGCTGACATTGCAGCTATTACAGAAACTTGGTGGTAAGACTCCAGCTATTGGCTGTGTGAGATTCCAAGCTACCAACTCTTTTATAAAAATAGGGACAGTAAGAGAGGGGAAGAAGTTTGCAGTAATGTAAAGAATAACATTGGC
Organism: Neoceratodus forsteri; assembly: GCA_016271365.2. NCBI lineage: Eukaryota > Metazoa > Chordata > Ceratodontiformes > Ceratodontidae > Neoceratodus > Neoceratodus forsteri. Next base: position 959,077,811 of record CM057455.1, read on the forward strand.
TATCATTATAATATTGTTAAAGATGCCTCGATTACAGCTGAAAGTGTATGGATACAATTTTCACTTAGAGAATGGGTCTATAGTAACTCTGGGAAACTGCTACAGGCCTCCTACAAGCAGTAAAGAGTATAATAATAGTCTTATTAAGGAAATTATAATGGCTTCAAACCTAGGTGGTACTATTATTCTTGAAGATTTTAAATCTACCAGATATTGATTGGAACTTATTAGCAAAATTTCATAAATACTTTACTGGGACATGGTTTGGAGCAAAAGGTTAGATGACTTACTAGAAGGACAAATATCTTAGACTTTATTATTAACATAGACCCTGATCATTCTAATATATTGGTTCTAGGGAACCTTGGAAATAGTAATCACAATTTGATCTACTTCTGTTTGACAGCATGCAAACCAAAATATGTTAGCAACATTTTCTTTAAAAACTATGCCAGGGCCAATTTGACATTATCAGGGATAATCTTGCAAATATTGACTGGGATAAAGAATTGATTCTCCTCTCAGTGAAGAATTGCTGGCTATTTATAAAGAACAAAATTAGTGATTTGGAAATCAAGTATGTCCCTCTAAGATGCAAGTACAACAGCAAGGGAACAATGGCAATATGGTTTACTTCTAGGATCAAGAAGCAACTTAAGAAAAAGAAAAATCCTATGCCAAATTTAAAAAAGATCAATCTGATTTAACTAAACAAAGATATAAATCTGAACTTATAACTGTCAAATCCCTGACAAGAACAGAAAGGAAAAAAGTCGAGTTCAAAATTGCCCATATGAGGGATAATCAGAATAGGAAAGATACTAGAAAGTTTGGGCCCATTTTGGACAATGGAAATATCATTCAGGATTCCACTGAAATAGCTAACCTATTTAATAGGTACTTATGTTCCATTTATAGTGAAAAATGTAAATGTAAGGTATTAAATGAGACCGCCAGTTGTGTCACTCAATAATTCTTGGTTGAAGAAGTCCTGTCAGCCTTAAGTATGATCTAAATCAATACCGCTCTTGGCCAAGCTATTTATCCAAAGTTGATCAGTGAACTTGCATCAGCTCTATGCTACCCTTTGACACTTTTTTTCAATAAATATCTGAACTCTGGTGAGTTTCCCTGGAACTGGAGGAGGGTGATTATTATCCCACCTCATAAAAATGGAAGGAGGTCTACAGTGGGCAACTACCAGCCCATTAGTTTAACTTCTCTCATTAGTAGAACCATGGAAAGACTTCTGAAAAATTGCTTTGAAAGGGAGATGATCGCTGATGAGTTGCACGATATATCGCAGCATGGTTTTACCAGTCAGCAGTCTTATACAGGCAATTTATTATCCTTTTTCTGATTAAGGATTCTATGAAATTCGAAAGCTCAAGCAACTATTTTCTTTTGTAACATCTATGTTGGTTCAATAAAAGGTATCAAATTATCTCTTTTTTTCTGGATCTTTTGTCACAAGGACCAATAAGGTAAAACAACTAATGTTCTGTGTTATCAGCAGGTCTGATGGCACTAAGGGCTGAGGCACTGGATGCCTTTTCTCATGCTATGCTTGTGACCTGTGTTCAGAATTGAGTATGGGCCACCAGGGGTTGGCAGTGTTGGAGAAGGATTGAGCATCTGAGGGACTGCTCTCCTTCTCCGGGGGGGGGACACCAGTGGTTGGTGGTTGGCTGGCCCCTAGCGGAGGCTGGGGGACAGTGTGTTGACACTGCAGATGAGGGACAGATGCCTGGAGGAGTGCATGCACGGAGATGCACTCCCTCCACTGGCATCATGGCATGCTCTGCTCTGCATAGGGGAGAAAAACAGAAAATGGGACTCCTCACCATGGATGACAATTGTCCCCTCGCAGCACCACCAGGAGGGTACCTCCCCTGAACTGTATCCGGTTTGGTGGGTTGAGTGTCTCCCTATCCCCTGCCATGAGGGGTAAGTCATGGGGACTGAGGGGGAGGGGTCTCATACCCAGTTGGCATGGGGGGGATATCAGATGGCAGGTGGGGACTCCAGGAAAAAACAATACCAACAAAAAAAAAACTATTTTCTGTGTTATCCTTTTTTTTATAAGGTCAGCAGGAGTATTGATGATAGCGTTCCTGTGGATGTTATTTTTGGACTTTGGTAAGGTTCATTCCACAATGTGAACTTGTGGAGAAATTAAGGAATATGGGTTTTAGCTTGTTTCTAGTTAAATGAGTTGAAAATTGGTTAAATAATAGAACCCAGCAGGTTAAGATCAATGGATATTTTTCTGAGGATGCACAGGTGACTAATAGTGTCCCACAGGGCTCAGTTCTAGGTCCTACTCTCTTTGATTTATTTATTGTGGACATGCACTTTAAATTAAAAAATAATATCCAAATTCACTGACGATATGAAATGGGGTGTCGAGTTTGATACACTAATTAAATTATAGTCATTAGCAGAGGACCTGAAACAGATTGAAGCATGGGCTAACAAAACTAAGATGAAGTTTAATTTAGATAAATGTACTGTGCTCCATCATGCAAAGCGTAACCCAGCGTATCCATATTTTCTAAATAATATTTAATTAAAGACTGTAAATAATAATTGTGATCTTGGAATCATTGCCAATGACAATTTATCTTTTGCTGATCATTGCAGGGAAGTCATACTTAAAGCAAACAGGCTGTTAAGAACCATTAAAAAAGCCTTTACACCGAGGAGTGAACAGTGTAGTAGTAGTAGTAGTTTATTGTTCGACAATATAGCCATTGCAAAGTAGAAAACAAAAAGGCAATAAAATGTAATACATTAAATACAATAAAAAAAAGAAAAAACCTTATGCAAAAATACATAGAACTTATTGCACAATAAAAAGTGCTCACAAAATTGTTGTACTATAAATGTAATATGTAAGCATTAATCACCAAGGCAGGAGGTCATTTCCCAGAATTAATGCATGGTTGGAGTGCACAAGGCTGCAGGCCAAGGGCTTCCCACCACCCAACCATGCATTAATTCCTGGAAAAATGACCTCCTGTTGAAGGGATTAATGCACTTGTAACATGGCAACTGCAATGTGGGAATTCCTGCTATTCTGTTTTGTACTAAAGTAAATAGAGATCATGTACAACAAACATTCTGCTTTACAAACATTGCTGAGATCTCTACTTTTACTGTGCTGTTTATATGTGGAAAGATGTGTGTGCACGTTGAAGTTTTGATGTACGTTAATGTTGTGGCTACCAAGTGTGTTACAATCTTCATCATGTCAATGTGTTACCATGAGTAACAAAATACAGATAAGACTAAGAAAATACCTACTTCTTCTGCAGACTCTGTTTTTAGCTTTGTTTCTGTGTCACTTTGATCATTTTCTACTTTGTTGCTTACCATGCTGCATTATGGTCATCATGCTGTATTTTGCATAGGGCTAAACTAGTATTTGGGAAGTGCCACCTATAGGTCAGAGAGATGCAACATTCTTTGGGTTGCATTCATTTTTTAGAAGCCTTGGAACATGCACAACCTGGGGAGCACCACCTATAGGTGAGACACACAGAACACTGAAAAGAAGCAAAAATGCTATGCTTAACATTATTTCTGTCTGTACTGAGGTGTGTTTCCTATGGCAAGTGGCCATTTGTTTCCACTTCAGTGTGATATGATTCATTTGTTTTGTTACTGCACAACATTGTCATGCTTATATAGGAAATTAATGCAGACCTACTGTTGCATCTATTTGTACTACAGTGGCACGATTCCATGACACACTATCCGAATCGCAGTGCCACCTATAGGTCAGATTGTGACTTTCACTGGGGCACGTTTCCGAATTTCTTACTTTAAAACACAGCCGGGCATATCTAGGGAATTAATGCATGATTGGATGTGTGTTAGCTGATGTGTTTTGACAAATCAGATTGCTTGTTTTGAGTGTTGTCATTAATGCCATGTTACAAATTACTTTAAGTTATAAATACATTTGATATTAGGATCACAAGACAATTAAACCCTTTCATACTTTCAGTATGACCATATAATAAATATTTTAACATAGTTTGATCCTAATGAGCAGTGCCCTATGATAAAATTACAGTACTTGTCAAGCATTTGAACCATGCAAACATTGTTATTTTGTCATAAAGAAACAACCTACATATCAAGATTCATAATCAAATCTAAATTTATAGCTGGCTCTATGCCTAAATAAACAAAACAGTTCCTGCATCAGTCAAAAACTGTCCAGTTACATGCAGCCTTCTTTGCTCAATTATATTCAAAAGGGAGACCACAGATCTCAATATATTTGAGTCAACAGTCATAAATAAGTATATCAATAACTGTGAGGGCTGATAATTTTGGTGACTTAATATATTCCCTAACAGAAGAGTCCTGTGTTTTTCACAAAGTGGACACAAAAGAACTAAATGCAATAAATTGACTTCCCCCAAGCCACATTTTCAAGTATAAACCTTATTCTTTTCCCCTAGAAATAATCCTCTTTTCCTGTTACTCTCAAAAACCTCAAAACGAAATCTGGTTAAGAGAATCCTCTGCCCCGGATTGGGGAGGATAGAAAAATATTTTTCAAAACGATAAGTCTTTTATCTTTACCTAGCCAGCTACAAGCTTTAGATAATCTGCAGGGCTCTACATCTTTTTGAATGAAATTATCCTTAATTTTTTGTTTAGTATAGATTTAATATGATCAATGGGAAGACTTGAACAATCGGTAACTACATGTAAGAGTCCATATGGTTTAGTAAATCTCTCCAGGACCATCATACTAGGAAAAATAATATTAGAGTGGGAACAGAGAATGGCTTCCTCCAAGCATGAGCATGGAAGTCTATCTGATTTCATCTTATAGACCCCAACCCAGTAATTAATTTGCCTCTGCATGCATGCACACTCTATTGGTAGCTCTCTGACCTCAGCCCTAACCACAGCTGAAGGGGCACTATTTGGAAGTCCCAGTATCTTTTTATAGCATTTGTTTAAACCATGTTCTAAATATCCCTTAAATCCCACCCTGCCCCCATCATTCAGCTCCATAAAGGAGCTGGCTTTTAATTTTCACTCTTCTGACTCTTATATTTCCTTCTACTGATCTCCCTCCGAATTTATGCGAGAATGCCTGGATAACTGGGAAGAAGGCATCCAGCTTATATTTAGTGCTTTTCAAATGAGCTGTCCAAGATCCTGTTTAATTCAACATTAATCCTAAATAGCAAAATTCTTTGAGCACCTCAAGTTGGGAGGTGTTCATAAAATAATTATGGCCCTTCTTATTGCTTCCAAGGACAAGTACCTTGGTTTTATCATAGTTAACCATTAGGTCAGCATTTTTACATTCAGAATAGAATGTTTCAATACTTCTGCTCATTCCCAGAATACTAATGGAGAATAATACCACATCATCTGCGTAAGCTAGGAACAAAACCGCTTTAGACCCTATTCTTGGCAAATGGAATTCAGGGTTGTACATATTTCCCAAAACTGTGCTGAAGTAAAGGTTAAATAATAATGGGGCCAAAGTGCAGCCCTGTTTGACCCCAACATTATTTTTAAACCAGGAACTTAGTTCACCAGAATCAGCATACCTGACACTAGTGTCCTTGGTACGTAAGTCTGATCATTTCCAGTAAAGAGGGGTCTACTCCTGATTCACCAAGTCTATTCCATAATAATGACCTGTTAACCCAATTGAAAGCAGCTTTCAGTTCAATAAAAGTGCAAAATATTTTTTGCTTTTTAACTTTTCTGTATTTATGACTCAAGGGAGACAGAACAAAAATGTGATCAGTAGTCGAATGTTTTTTATGGAATCCTGCCTGGGCTTCATCAATTATACCATTTGACTCTGCCCATATCATCAGCCTATTGTACAAAATTCTGGTAAAAACTTTTCGCAAGGTATTCAAAAGGTTGCTACAATCTTTTTTGTCCCCTTTCTTAAAAATTGAGTCAATGATATTTAGCCTCCAACTTTTGGGAATATTCCCCGACTTCCATATATAGTTAAAAAAATTGAGTAAAAAAGGAATCCAAAATAATTTGGTACTAATTATTATGTTTAATGGGATCCCATCAGGCCCTGGTGCTTTTCTTTTGCTGAATGAATTTAAAACTTCCTGTAACTCACATATTGTGATCTCAACATCAGAGCTATATTTTCTTCCAAGATATCTATATCTTGTCAATCCGGAGAGATAATCTGGATCTTCCCTTTGAAATAAGTGTTTATACTGATTTACTCATATATCTGGTTCAATATGGGTATTGAATCTGATATGAAGACCCATTCCAGTGCTGACAATCTCTCAAAATAATTTATTATCTTTTGTAAGAACCGCATTATGCAGTTTCAACCATATTTGCTTAACATATTTGCACTTATTCCTAACTAAAATCTCCCTGTACTCTTTTCTGGCTTTATTTATTAATTTATTTTTACTTTTACTTGGACATTGATTTCAATTTCTGAACTTTTTGTTTAATATTTTCCTTGTGGCATGACACTCCTTATTGTACCATCATTGACCCTTTAGTTCTTTGATGTCAACTTTTTTTGTGATTTCATAAGCAATCATGTTTATGATAGAATTAAATTCGGGAATAATATGTGGACCCATGGGTTGACTAGCCAAAGAGTCTAATTTGGATAATATCCATCTGCTCTCGAATAAATTCTCCAGATTTTCACTGCCAATTGTACTCCACTCAATACCCTTTTTCTTTGATATCATCTTTGAGGCCTTGATACTTTTGTCGAGGATGAAATCACCATGTCTTATTACTAACTCCAGGGCCTTATGCTGACTTTCAGCTCTAAATACTAATTTGAATGAAAGATCCTGTTAAATAGGTTCAAATTTATCCAAATATAGTCGATTGTAGATGTACCATTGCCACCTATAAAGGAGTATTTACCTTCAGAGTCAGATAATGACTGACCATTCAGAAGGAGCATGCTATTCCTACACATTATTCCATGTAAATCAATTCCCCTTTTATTAATAAAGTGGTCTTTAGAGTTCCTTTTTGTGATCAAGGATATATACGGAAGAACCAACAGAGCTTCTATTATGTCTTCTGAACATCCTTGCAAGGAGCCTAATCTTGCATTGAAATCTCCTAGTATCATTATATTAGTAGTAGGGTAATCAGTTAGGGAGCTGCAAATTAGTTCTTCTAGTGAACCTAAATAATTTGGATCCCCATAATGGCTTCCTGATGGATGAGCGTAAATATTTATCAGGAACCATATTTGTTTAGTTAGTTTCCTCGTTAGCTTCACTGCTAAAATACTACAACTGAACAAGGGAATTTCTTCACCTATAATGTTATTGTTCAGCTTAATAAATGTGGCCAATCCTCCAATACCTCTCCCCAAATTTTTGTTTTTTATTACTTTCTTACAAAATGCTGCCTAACCACTTAAATGGAAGTCACCCAATGCCCAAGTTTCCTGGATACAGATTACATGAAAGTAATTCAGATAATTATAGATTTCTGGGTCACCAATTTTAATACCCAACCTTGAGGAATTCCAGGACAAAATTTTAAATACAGCATTGTCCAGCAGTATTGTATCAATGGAGCCACCTTTGATATAATCTTCCCTTTCTGCCCTCCTAGTCCCATCATAAGTCTGTGGTCTCCCCTGAAAACTATCCCACTTAATTTGTCATTGGTCTAGATTTGTTAAAATCTCAAACTTATTTGAAGTCTCAACCAAGAGTTCCAATTTTTTTTGATTTTATATAAGCTCTACCATGGTCAGACTGAGCAAAAACTTCCTCATCTTCTACATATAGATGAATTCCGAATTGATCCAGAATGCTGTTTCATCATTAAATCCTTAATTATGGAAACTTGATTTATAAAGAACCTAATTTGGCCATCCTGCTCCAACCTTATGATTTTCCCTATATTGCAATTACTTATGTGTATATCTAAACAGATATTCAAGAAGTCAATCAGTTTATTTCTTAAGTTAATTTTGGATTCTTTTGGGAATTATTTCAACCCAAAAACAGAAATTACAACCCCCCCCTTTTTACTGATATCGAGACAATTTTGGTTCATGAAAAATTCCAGAAAAAGATCTGTTAATGTGGTGACCTCACCCACCATAATGCCCATAACATCCAGTTTTTTTTGCCCTAAGAGATATCACTTTTCGGATGTAGAATTGTTCTGTTACCACCAGGACCAACTCGGTTTCCATCAAAGGTCTAATAATACTGATTGAGTCTTTCATAATAGTGCAGCCATTCAGTATAGAAGACAATAATGCAGATAAAGTGTTCATTAAGCTTTCTTGTGTTTCATTTGGCATACAAGTTACCCCAAAAAGAGGCAATGCAAAGTCAGAGCCTAATGTTTTTGCTAAAAAAAGATCAAAATTAACATTATGATTAAAAGATTTCTCTCTGTTCTTTGAACACTCACTATTTACTGGAGCTGTGCCTGCCATACATTCAGTACTAATGGGATGTGTTCTTCAACCCTCTGAGTCCTTATCATTACTCTTATTCTGATTTTCAGTATTTGGCCATTTCATAGTTGCCTCAGATTTTTGTTTTCCTGGTTTATTTGTGACTTTAAGTTTGTCTTTCTTTGGCATACTGCTCTTCTCCACCTTTTTCCCCAATGTCTTCCCATTTTTGGCTGTAAAGTTTTTTAATTTTTTTTTATTTTAGATTGAGTAATGGTAATCTCCTCACTCTTGTCCACTGATACTTCATTAATCAATCTTACCTCCCTATTCTTGTATCTGTCCTTTTTTTTATAAGGGGGATAGGGATATCCGAGGCTACATCCTTTTTACTGCATCTTGTTTTTTTAGAAGTATTGATCTTCTTTATACGTCCGCCATTACTGGTATATGCTTCCTGTAGCATTCCCTTTTGCCACAAAGGTGCATGATTTTGTGCTAGTTCCCTACAAATGCTGGTGTCTCTTAGTTCTACTGCAGGAAGCATGATACATTCAGACTCTCAACTTAAAATACTGTGATCAGTCATTAAGGTGTCAACAGAGGATGCAGTCTTGTGATCCCTGAATTGCAATAAGGAGTCAGACTTACCCTCCTCCACGTTAGTAAGTGAGTTGCTTAGCTCATTAACAGCTTGACCTAATTGCTAAGGGAGATATGATTGCATTCTGGTTCCTTATTCAGAGGGTCAGTTTTATCCATCTGGTCTACCTTTTCACTGTCAATAACATCCAATTTTAGTCTATTTTCTAGGCACACCCCTTTAATAAATGATATATCTTGCTTAAGCTCCATTAGCTGTTTAAATAGCAAAATATTAGCTTTGACTGGATCCTTAATGCTGCTAATAATTCCCTTTAAATTCCATCCAAATCCTTAAAAATAGGATTGTCCTGTCCCTCAGGACTCATCGTCCAGGAATTCAGGCTATAATTCCTGGGTGAAAGACCTATATAGTCATTCTGAGATCTCACTCTATCATTACCCCTACTGTAAGAGCTATTATTAGCCCCAGGTGTATAATTATAATTATGGTTTTGAAATAAATTTGACTGAGTGGTTTTATCATGATTGGAGGTTTCCATATGATGCTCAGATCTTTCTTGAGTGTTCTGGATTAATTTTATATCCAATCCAGTGTTCCCTCTACTAACCTCCTCTATATGTAGGGATTCTGTCATAGTCTGGACTTCCATATCCAACACTGAAAAGTTATGAAATATTTTATAGAAATCTATTTTGGAGTTCCTGCTAGCCCCTTCATCAAGTCCATTAGGTTCACAGTAGCCCGTCATATCTACTTTAAGCCATTGACTGCCCATCTAGTCTAAGCTGGATGGGTCATTCCTTTTAACTTCTGTATTTTCTTTTGGCTTATTATTCTTCTTTTTAAGAGTACTAGGTGCTGACTGGGAGGCAAAAGGACAAAAAAACTTTCGAATATCACCCCCATTCTCAAAAACCAAATTAGGAGTAAAAATCAACTGTGTAGTTTTGTTACCATTAACAGTTTCATCCGTTAAATAATTACTGTTCTTTTTCATGTCTAGTCCCTTTTTATTCAATTTTTTTGATTTTTTACCAAATTGTTTCATTGTCAAAGATTCTAAGGAAAGAGGCCTCTTAGGCTTAGCATCCCCCCCCCCCATTGAACTCAGGGTAGCTACATTCCTTGCTGGTAGGAAAATTAAAAGGGTCTCAAATCTTACTTCTAGTTGTGGCTGGCATGATTACAGAAATATTTTTACTCAATTCAGATATACCAGATAGATAATTAATCTGTTCAGATGGTGCAAGTGATACAAATGGTACAAATAATACAGTGCATTAGTTCACTAAAAAAAAGGGGAATTCATTTGTTTGGCAAAGTCTGTAAAAAGTCAGTTAAATGGTCGAGTTTGTGTCAGATACTGTGTGTTGATGGCTCTCTTCCCCTGTAGCGACCAAAGCCAGAAAAGAGAGACTAACAGCCACCAAATGCAATCGAGCAGTATGTTTCCTCTTTTTCCCTTTTTTCTTCTCTTTCCAAGCACTTTTAGTTTGCAGGGATGAATTCTCAATTGTTCCACAAGGATAGCATTTATTACATCACCAAGGAGAGAATCAGTTGTGGCACTAGAATGCCACTAAAAGCAAAAAAAGAGAAAACAACAAAAGCTCACTAAAATGAAAATGTTTTTTACATCTAGAGTCCTCAGAGTCAGCAGACTAATGCAGATTGATGCAGCTAGCCTCCAAATACCAGCCTAGAACCCGTAAAGTCCAAACACGCTACTTAGCAGATGGCCTAATACGGCCTGACACAATAACTGTTTAAGCAAACTACTGAGCAAAAACGGCCAACTTACTCAGCTTATTCATTAATTGCTACAAAGTTACCACATAAGAATCTTCTGCCAGACTAATAACAGCTTGCGATAATAAGGCAACTTTAGATATTTGATAGGACTATCACAATTTTGGCCAAACGAGAAATAAGTGCAAAAATACAAAAGTGCTTACTTGTGTCACCAGTAGATAGAATAAAGTCAGGGCTAAATTTGGGGTTCAGGAATTTTCTGAATAGGCCAGAGCCCCCCCAATTAGCTTTCCGTTATCAGTGGGTGTCCTAATGCCAGAATATCTCCCTCAAAGCTGCTCAAGAGCAAATAAAGGTGCAGATGCAGGTGCTGAGTATAGAACTAGGCTGAGGTGAACCAGGACCAAATGGCTAATTCAGTTTGGCAATACAGGAAGGTGTAAAAGAGGTAAACACCACTAAAATAAAAGAAAATTACGAACAACTATAAACAACTATAAATCTTGAACTAGTATTAAAAAACAGGGCTAGCCAAACAGAGCTATGTTCTGAAAATATTCCCTAGGTCTCAGCTTTAGGTTCTGATGCCAACCTTACTCCACAGCTTCGTTTCCTCCTCTCAAGAGTGCAAGAGGATTATAACCTGTCAGAGCACGTGATGCCACTTATTACCAAACCACGTGAAAAGGTCAGACAGAATGTTTTGATTTTGCTGTCACAAATAACATTTTACTAAAATTAATATTAAAAAATGAATCACTCACACCGGGGCACCACCCAACTCACCTTCAGCCACCTTCACCCCTACCTCCTACCTCCACCTCCAGCAGTAAAGGTGACAAGTAAATATAAATATAATGCTTAAAAATAAATTCTTAAAATAAGCAAGCAACAGGCAGATGCACAGTAATTGGTATATGACTTAGAGTTTAAATGCAAAAGGTCCCAAAAAAGCTTGAAATGCTCCAAGTAAGATGGGTCAATCAGATGATCAGCATTCTGAAAGATTCATGTAGTGAGGCATTATGTATTGTTTCTTAATTATCTAAAACTTATACATGAGAGATATAGTATGGAGTCACAGAAACTCTGAAGTAATCCAATGAAAATTTCAGCCAATCAAAAATCAGAAGTATCTGCTTACAATAACAAATGCCAGTCTGAAATAAAAATCCTGAGAGCGTCCAAGAGTACCCGAGTAACCCCAACATTTCCTCAAGGTGTTTCCTCAGCTTTCTCAACCTGCCACAGGATGGCTTGTCCTCCGTAGCTGCCTGGGCTCCTGGCCCACCACTGGGACTCTTCTCTGACTCCACTCTGGGGAAAACAAGCAAAAGAGAGGGGAAACACAGGAACCAGATGGCACAAGAAAGACTGGAAAGTGCAGAGAGTATAAAAACCTAGTATGGCAACAGTTGCATACCTTTATTAAAAACTCTTTAAGCTTCTCTCTGCTCCTGCTTACGTGATTCCTCCTCAATCGCTTAGCGTGCAGCCATCCCCCTTTACAGAACCTATGTAAGACCTCACCTAGATTATGGACCCCCCTTTTGATCTCCTTATTTGAAGGGGACATACATCTGATTGAAATTGTCCAGAGGAGAGCAATTAAACTAATACCAAGGCTCAGAAATATGTCATACATGAAGAGATTAACAGAGCTTGGTTTGTTTAGTCTTGAGGAGAGAAGGTTAAGGGTCAACATCCTGTTACTATTCAAAATTCTGAATAACCCAGATGTGATGGCTCAGTGTGGGACTGGATTTAGGGATATATCAGTTAACTTAAGGTTGCACAATCAATCAATCAATCATTCAATCAATCAATCTTTATTTAACCAGGGCAAAGCACCTTTGAGCAAGCTCATTTACAAGGAGGCCCTGGAGGCACACAAATGGGTAAGGCAGAACATACATTATATTCAACAGCACACAAGAAATTACAGACAATTGGCATGATAGATAAAAAGGAGTGCAGTGAGCACAATATGTCAGAGGAGGTAACAACAAGAATATATATATATATATATATATATATATATATATATATATATCACAAAATGACATGGACTTTCAGACTATAGGCATAAGGAAAAAAAATAGCACAGCAGCACAAAGAAATTACAGCAAAGTCACCAAAACAAAATGCAGGTACATAGGTCATGACTATAAAAAGCAATTTAGCTTACTGGGGTGATGGCATTTGGAGGAGTGGGAACAGGTGAGCAGGTGAGGAGAGGGGAGGAAGAGAAGGTGAACATAAGGATACAGTATAGGAGGAGATGTAGTTAGAATAGGAGAAGTGCTGGTATGGCCATAGGTAAGAGCTTTAGTTGAGCAGGGGGGCATGGGTTAGGAAGACCCAGGTGATTAGGGATAGCAGCTGCAAGACTCCTGAAGGGCCTGATTCAGGTGACTCTTGAAGGAGTATAAGCTGGCAAGATAAGAGTTTTAAGGTTTTTTGAGTAGCATTCCAGAGGGTGGGAAGATAATGGCTAATGGAGGATGAGCCAAAATAGGTTCTGAATCTAGGATTATCGAACTGGATGACCTTGTATTTTCTAAAGGAATAGAACCCATTTGGGGATAGCCCCCCACAAAAAATCAGGGTAGTTAGTGAGGTAAACACCAAGATAGAGCAGTCAATAGGGAGAAGGGCAGGGGTAAATGGAGGAAAAAGATAAAGGCAGTAAGGACTGGGATGGGGCAAAAAGAAATAAAGCCATAAAAAATGGAGGGTAATGAGTACCAATGCCCGTAGTCTAGGTAAAAAGCTCCCCAAAATGGTGACCTTGATGGAAGAGGGATGCCTGGATATCATGGCAATCACAGAAACATGGTACACAGAGAACCATGACTGGGACGTCAACATACCAGGGTACACAATCTACAGTAGGGACAGTGAAAGAAGAAGAAGAGGAGGATTAGCTCTCTATGTAAGGGAAGGGATCAAAGCAACAGAACTAAAGGGTAAACAGGGAGGAGAGGAGGCACTGTGGGTCACCCTGGAGACTGGAAATGACACCACAATCCACACAGGAGTTGTATACAGACCCCCATCTCAGGGGGAGGAAATGGACAAGGAAATAATAGAAAGTATCCTTGGGATGAAAGAGAAAGGAGAGATAGTACTAATAGGGGACCTAAATATGCCAGATGTTAACTGGAGCACCTTTGCTGCAGCCATATCCAAGAGCAGGGCCATTCTCAATGCCCTATAGGGGGCATGTCTCAGACAGCTAGTTTTGGAACCCACTCAGGAGGGAGCAATCTTAGACCTGGTACTCTCAAATGGGGACAGAGAGAGGATCTCCGATCTTGAAGTGGGTAGCCATCTGGGAACAAGCGATCACCAAACAGCATGGTTCAAGATAAACTTAGCTATAGAGTCAAGCCATACAAAAGTGAAGGTACTGGACTTCAGGAGGGCTGATTTTGTCAAAATGGGAGAGTGCCTCAGAAAAGCACTAGCAAACAGGCAAGAAGGTAGGGTGGAGCAACAATGGGGAAACATCAAAACCGCCATCACAGAGGCGACAGACCTTTCTGTGAAGCAAATAAACCAATCAAAACAAAAGAAAAAAACACTATGGTTCTCGAAAGAAGTGGTGGGGAAGGTAAGGGAGAAAAATATAGCATTCAGGAAATATAAGGAAACACAGAAGAAGCACGACAGAGAACTGTACCACTTAAAGCTGAAGGAAGCGGGGAAGGCATTCAGAGTAGCAAAGGCCCAAACTGAGGAAAAGATAGCCAACTTGGTTAAGAAGGGGGATAAAATATTTTATAGGTACATTTGGGAGCAAAGAAAGACTAAGGCAGTGATACTGAGGCTGAATAAAGAGAAAGGTGTTGGGCAGATAGTGACAGTGAAAAAGCAGGAATACTGAATGAATACTTCTGCTCAGTATTCACAATGGCAAAAGCAGGGGGAGATACCTAATCCATTCAATAAAAGCACTCTGGATAGGGGGTTAATATTAGTCCTTTCACAGAAGAAAGGGTTCTGAAAGAACTCTTAAAACTGAAGGTGGATGAAGCAATGGGGCCTGATGGGATTCACACCAGAATTCTAAAAGAACTAAGGGAAGAACTAGTAACGCCACTGACTACCATTTTTAATAAATCATGGGAGGATAGTGTGGTACCTGAGGACTGGAGGAGGGCAGATGTGATTCCCCTTCACAAAAGTGGGAGCAAGACAGAGTCAGAAACTACAGATCTGTCAGTTTGATCTAAGTGGTAGCGAAAATGATGGAATCACTTCTGAAGGAAAGAATTGTCGAGTACCTAGAGGTCAGTGGGACACAGGACCCACGGCAGCATGGAAGGTCATGTCAGACAAATCTAATTGATTTCTTTGACTGGGTGACCAAAGTAGTAGACCAGGAAGGGGCTGTGGACATGGCCTACCTAGACAAATTAGCCAGCCTGGGAGTGGGTCCCAGGGTGGTAGCCTGAGTAAAACACTGGCTGGACAACAGGACACAGCAGGTAATAGTAAATGGAGTCCACAGTGAAGAAAGGGAGTTACTAGTGGGATACCACAGGGTTCAGTACTGGGGATGGTCCTTTTTAATGTCTTTATAAGTGACATTGCAGAGGGACTGGAAGGGAAAGTATGTCTCTTTGCAGATGACACAAAGATCTGCAACAGGGTTGATACGCAAGGTGGGGTGGAAAGGATGAAAAGGGACTTGGCAAGGTTGGAGGAATGGTCAAATGTATGGCAGCTTAGATTAAATGCAAAGAAGTGCGAAGTAATAAACCAGGGAAACAAAAACCCTGGAGAAGAGTACACAATTGGGGGAGAGATACTGACAACAACAAAAATGGAAAGGAACCTGGAGGTAGTCATTTCAGATGACCTAAAGGTGGGCAAGCAATGTGAGAAGGCAGTAAGGATGACTGGGAGGATATTGGGATGCATAGGGAGAGGCATCACCAGTAGAAAACAGGAAGTTGTTGGCCCTCTGTACAGACAGTTGGTAAGATCTCATCTGGAGTATTGTGTACAGTTCTGGAGACCCCATCTCTGCAAAGAAGTAGACAGGGTGGAGGCTGTCCAGAGAAGGGCAACCAAAATGGTACAGGATCTGCATCAGAAGACATATGAAGAAAGACTAAATGAACTTAAGCTGTATAGCCTCGAGGAAAGGAGGGAGAGTGGGGACATGATAGAAACTTTCAAATACCTCAAAGGAATCAACAAAGTCCAAGATTGTAGCATCTTTCATAAAAACAGATGTGCAAGAACAAGGGGGCACAATTTGAAGAAAGAGGGGGGATGGCTCAGAGGTAATGTGAGGAAGTATTTCTTCACAGAGAGGTTGTAGATGCATAGAACAGCCTTCCTGAGGAGGTCATAGAGTCAAAAACAGTGGGGTAATTCAAGAATGCATGGGACAGACATAAGGCAGTTCTAGTAGGGGGTAGAAGGAAGTAGGCTGTTGGTTATCTAGAATCTGCAGCTTATCCATTTGGTAAGGAAATAGGCAGACTAGGTGGGTCAAGCGGTCCTTATCTGCCATCAAATTCTATGTTTCTATGATAGCAAAAAGGTCAGAGATGCATTTCGGTAGCCTGTTCGTCAGGGCCCTGACTGTCCAAAATACTATGCTTTTTGCTCTCCTTGCTTTTAGGGACTGCCAACCAGTTTGCAAGTACAGAGCACAGTGGTGTGTATTGTACAGTGTGCAAATAATAAATCTGATAGCCCTGTGGTACAGCATGTCTAGCTTAGAGAGAGAGAGGCTTGGATGCAATGGCTGTAGATTAAGTCTGCATAGTCCAGCAGGAGAAGAAAGTGGTTTTCACCAATCTTAATTTGGCTTCTAGTGTGAGCAGGTGCTTGACACGACAGAAAAGTCCTAACCTTTGCTTCAACTTTTTAGTCTGTTTATTTAACTGCAAAGGAGAGCTTGTTGAACAACCAGAATCCCAGATGCTTAAATGTCTCTACTGCTTCTAGCAATTCCTCTAACAGGGTCAGAATCTGAGGTTTATAGCTTGCCAAGTGAGAAGCAACCGGTGTGGCATGGATGGAGATGAGCATTGTTTTAGTTTTTTTCATGTTTAGTAATACTTTCAGATGCAGGAGGTTGCACTGGAGTATGCCAAAGTCCACTTGCAAGGCAGTACAAGCAAGCTGCAGTGTGGATCTAGCAATGTACAGCACAGTGTCATCTACAAAGAGATGAACACTTGCAGTGCTGATATTGGCATTTGTATTATTAATATAAATTGCAAACAGTAGGGGCCCAAGGATGGATCCTTGAGGAACACCTCTTTGTAAGATTTTTATTTGGGGGGAAGTATCTCCCTGAGTTTTCACTAGCTGTTTCCTGCCTACCAGGTAACTGTCAAACCATTTTAGGACAGATTCATGAAGTCCAATGCTGGATAACATGGTTAAGAGCAGGTCATGATCGACAGTGTCGAATGCCTTACTTAAATCCAGGAATAGTGCACTGATGTGATTTTTGGCGTCCAGTGTGATTTGCCAGTCATTAGTTACCTTGGCCAATGCAGACACAGTACTATGTCTGGGCCTAAAGCCAGACTGGAGATGGTTAAGCAGATTACTGTGTTCTAGGTAGTCGCTCAGTTGGAAATTAACTAATTTCTCAAGCAGTATGGAAAGTGTTGGCAGTAGTAAGATGGGGTGATAATTGTTAAAGTGGCTGGGGTCACCAGACTTGAATAAATGGATGACATGGGCTACTTTCCATTGGCAGGGTAGGAATTCTTGGGTTAGGGATAGGTTAAACAGGTGGATGATTGGTGCTATCAGATAGTGGTAACCCTGTTCGAGGGTTCGAGGAGATCGGCCCCTGCACTTTTTTGGGGGTCCAGAGCCAGGAGGAGGTCTTCACCTGTTTTTGGGTGATAGTGCTAAAAGAAAAGGTTGATGCAGGGCTAGCCAGGCTGAGGGGTGGGGATTTGGCCGATTACCTGATTACGCAGACTATTTGCAGGAGAGGTGTCGAAAGCTAAACCAGCTGTCGCAAAGTGATTGTTTAGTTGGGTTAACATTTCCTGTTTGTCTGTAAAGGTGCTATTGCCATTGGTAATCTTTGCAGGGAAAGAAGAAATCTGGCTATGCCCCTCGATGGCTTTCAGAGTTTGCCAGAATTTGGATGCATTGTGTTTAGTGGAAGCCAATGCATTTTGGAAGTACTCAGCCTTTGTGGCCCTGATGAGCTTTGTACAGTGGTTCCTAGCTGTTCTAAAAGAAACCCAGTCAGCAGGCAATTTGGTCTTGCATGCCTGCTTCCATAAGGCTTCTCTCCTACGTAGCTCAGTCTTGAGTATGGGGGTGAACCAGGGGCAGGAGTGCTTTATAGCTCTATGCTTTACAAGGGGAGCATGCCTATTGATGACCTCCATAACCAGTTTTAAGAACAGATTGTAGGCCTCAGTGATGGAAGAGGGGCTAGATAAAAGCCTTGCCACCTGATCGATTTTAGATCAGTCAGGTATGCTGAGGGATTTAGCTGGCATAGGTTTCATTTGAGGCAGAAAAAGGAAGGGGTCGGGGGTTTAATGGTAGTCCTCACACAGGCGATGGCCTTATGGTCACTCAAGTCATTGTGGAAGACTCCAGAATTTGTGTGACTTGTTGACTAATATTAAGTCTAGGAGGGAACTGTTCTCAGTTGTTTTTTTTTTTATTCGGACGGATGGCTTCCTGGATAAGCTGTGAGAGGCCATGGAAATCTCAAAAATCTTTGAGAGGCTTGGAACAAGGGGAATGCCAGTCCAGGTTTAGGTCACCCAGAATAATTGCTTCAGAGTTGGAAGCTTCCAGCAACCTTCTTAGGTGAGAAAGCAGCTCAAGACCACCTGATGGGGGTCTGTAACAGCCAGTAATTTGGATAGATTCTTCAGAAGACAGTGTGAACTTTAACGTCAAGCTTTCAAATTCTTTGGTTATAGCTGTAGAGTCAACTAGGGTGGTCATATATTTGTTCGATACATAGATAGAAACTCCCCCTCCTCTAGTTTGCCTATCCCTTCTGTATATGTTGTAGGATGGAATGATGATGGAATGATCAGGCGTGGTCCCTTTTAGCCATGATTTGGAAATCACTAAAATGTCAGGCTTGGTGCGACTGGCCCAAGCCTGAATGTAGTCATATTTGTTTAGCAAACTGCAGGCATTAATATGCAGGAAGCTTAGCCCCTTTAGATTTGATAGGTCTGATGAGGCGTCGATCTGAGTGGGGGGACCAGGATTGAGTTCTACATTCCCTGAACAGAAGAGTAGTATTAAGTTTAGCTTTTTAAGACCATTGATTAAGCCTCTTATTGAGAGCTGCTGCCCTCTTTTGCGGGAGGGGGGGAGCTGAAGGTGCAGAACAAGGTGAGTAGCCAGTGGGCGACGGAAGCATAATAGGCCACCTGGACAGGGATACTCAAAGGTGGGGAGGGACAGAAGTTTTGGTAGTGTTTTTTAGTGTGCATAACAAGGGTAAGGGTGCTGGTGCCTGTGGTATAGCATGAGGGAAAAGGGAGAGGTGCACAGGGCTGGGGAGTGGTGTAGAAACAGCTGGGTATAGGGCACTCAGTAGGAAGGAAAGCAAGGGCCAAGAACACCAATACTGGGATGGTGCAGTCAGAGAAGGATGCAGTATGCATTTTTGAGTGCTAGGGCAGTATCTAGCAACAGAGCTAGAGGAGTATGGCACTCGCGTCGCCACAACAATATATATATAAAATTAGAATGGAGACAGGACTTCCTTTGAGCTTGCATCGAAGCCACACCCAGTCAACAACAGAGGGCAGGGATTGGGAGGAGTTACTGAGTATTTAATAATGGTCAGGGTGGGGGTGGGGGGGGATGATGTGAAATTTCCCTGAGAGCAGCAGCCGTGCTAACCGGTCTCAAGACTGCAGGGCACAGTGCACAGTGCACAGAGACGTGGTTCCTGCCTGTGAATCAAGGCTCCCCTCTATTGTCTGTTGCAGTTGATGCAGGTACAAAGGCACCAGTTTTCAAAACAACAAGAGGATGGCAAGTCCAGTCTGAATGGTACCTGGCTTGTCTTGGGGGAAGGCGGGTGGCAAAGCCTTCTTGGAGGAGGTGAGGTGCTGTGCCTGGAGGCAATGTGAACCACTAGGCGAGGAAAGAAAACAGAGGGAATTAAGTACAGGCAGGGGGTCGGGCTGAAAAGGAAAAAAAGAAACAAGGACAAAAGGCGCACAAAAGAGCTGAGGGGGTAGATGACGGGACAGGGGTGGGATGAAATTAAATTGGGGGATGGACAGATTAGAGGAACGCCTAACAGATTGGCAGGGTCCTAGCTCACACTGGGTTGCTGTGGGGTTGGCTTGGGAGATTCACAGTATAGCAGAGGCACAGTATTTCCAGAAATAATGTGGTTGCCCAACAGAACTACAAACTTTCTAAAACAAACAAGATTACTAGCACAAAATAAATATGAGTAGTTTTCTGGCAAAAGTGCAGTTACCCAAGAGTGTTTCTACAGTTAACACAGACTGAAAATAATTAATGCAGTTAAAAGAGAGCAGTATTAACAGTAGTTAATGCAGTTGCCCAGAAAGGAGCACTAAATCTCTATTAACTCACTCTGACTTTCACACGATTCCAACAAGGAAAGTCAAAAATCACACATAATCCTAAAGCTGGTAATTTCCCTGAAAGCAATTTTCAAAAAAATAAGAGGATGGCAAGCCCAGTCTAAATTGTACCTGCCTTGTCTCAGGGAAAGGCGGGAGGCAAAGCCTTCTTGGAGGAGGTAAGGAGCTCTGCCCAGAGGCAACATGGATCCCTGGCTTGTGTCGGGGGTAGGCAGGCTACAAAGCCTTCTTGGAGGAGGTGAGGACCTCCTCCAATAATAAACAGCTTATATTCCTAAGGGCTCTAATAAACAGGATATTTTTTTCTCCATTTGTGCTCCTACAGTATGGAACATGATATCTCAGGAACTGGTTGATATTACATCTTTCAATTAATTTGAAAAGCAGTTTGATGAGTATCTGCTGACAACTTCCACAGTGAAAGGATTCCCCCATTTGGAGTGGGAGATAGTCCTGATGGGCCATATTGCCTACTTCTGTCTAAGCAAAACCGAGTAAACCTATCCACACACAAATATCTCAAGACCCCATCCCCCACTACCCACCCACATAAGCCCAGCCCACCCTACTAAAAGCTTGAGCAGCACAAGGGGAGAACCTAAGCCAAGGAGACCCAGTTGGATGGAATGCTTTGATTGCTTCTGCATGTTTTCTGACATTAATACTTGTTTTTGGTATTGTTAAGGTTGAAAAAATCAAACAAAATATTTCATGTTAAAAAGAAGATAATGTCTTTCAAATAAGGTATTGGGCTTATCTGTAGCGGGATGCACTCCAGAGATATAGGCGACTGAGTCTGTTCAACTTTAATGCTACACTGCAGCCATTTTTAAAATATTATGTCACCAAGGAACAAGCTGTACCTAACTACACTGAATCGAGCACAGCTTGTTCCTCATGATATTACAATGTTCAATAAATGACTGCAATGTATTATTAATATAAAGCAAACTCGGCCATCTATATCTCTGAAGTGTTGCCAGCTACAAATTAGGCCAGTACCTCATTTGAAAGAACTTTCATGGGCTTTCAAACTATGTCAGCCCCTGAACATGAATGTTTCCCTTTAAGCTTAGTGGTAATTTTTTCTAAGATGCATACGGTATGGATAAATACATTAACTTAAACAGCTATTCAATTCTCTAACTATTATATTCTGTTTTCTTTTGTATCTTTCTGATCTAGGTGCGACATCATAGTAACAACTTCTACCAGCATATAAACTATGATGCTTACAGGGCAATTTTTTAAATATAAAAATAGACAAGATGTTAAAAGTCCAAAATGTGACCTCCCATTTAATACATTAACCATCCCAGAGATTAACTCCATTATCATAAGTAAATGCTTGGTGAATTGCAAAGAGCATAATAAGGCTTATAATTTGAAAGAATGGAATTTTGTGTCTCATCAAATTAATCTCAAGATGCTAAATGTCAGAGAATAGAGTGCCCTGCATGTAGGCTAATGGAGGATTTGAAAGCTGCCTGGTAATTGGGGTTTTATTTAAAGACCAGAGTAGTTATCAGCACAATACAGCGGTTTAAATATTGTGCCTTTAGAGTGACCATTTCAATAGCTAATACAGACACAGACAGTAATAACCAACAAGCATTTGTCAATGCCAGATGTTTGCTTGCTGGTATTAGCATTGGAAATACAGGAGTTAGACATATGCAGAATAGGAATGGCAGTGAAATATTGAACTTCACACCAACCCCACCTCCACCCTGCAGAGATGGACAGGCATTGGGGTATGCATTTGGGTTGTCGCCCATAATGTTCATGCTATTTCACCTCACCCTATCCTGTAGACACCGACAAATGTTGAAGTGTGCCTTGGGGTGTCTGGCTTTACAGTCACCCCATTCCATAAGGACATACGCTGAAATGGGTGCAGTATAGGAGAATGGGGTGAACTCTGGAGCTGAAGAGTCCAAGGCACACCTCGATGCCTGTCACTGGCTGCAGGGTGGGAGTGGAATGGCATGAGTATTAAAGTCGGCAATCTAAAGGCACACCACTGATGCCTGTCAGTCTGTACAGAGTGGGATGTTATGGTTAGAACCCTAATGCCCCGGGCATTTGTTGGTATTTGCACTACAAATTTTCAACATGGCCTTTTTGTGACCCCCACCTCATGAAAGCATTTGGGACCTCATCTCATGAACAGTGGCACTGTGATTTTGTTAATGTATCCTGAACTTTGAGTTCCCACAGCGGCCATGCCATTCTGCACCAGATGTATGAAAACACAGATCTGACAGGATGCAAAGAATGACAGCAGTACCATTCATAGGGAGGTGTGAAGAGATGGCAATGTTGAAAATATGTAGTGAAAATATTAAAAATGCTCAAACTTCCGAGCGTACGTGGAAACTACGCAACACATATGCATAACACAGTCATTTAGTAGAATTATTTCACCAGATTTTCAACATAGGCATTTTGTGACCTCTGCTCATGAACACCATCACTATGATTTTCTTAATCTGTTCCGAACATTGATTTCTCACAGCGACCGCGCTATTCTGCGCCACATGTGTAAATGCATATTTTGGTCAGGATATGAAAAATGACAGCTCTACTGTTCATAAGTAGGTGTGAAAAAGTGGCAATGTTGAAAATCTGGAGTGAAAATATTACAAATGTGCAAAATTACGAGGGTGGGTGGAAACTGCGCAACGTACATTCATAGCACAGTCATTTTATGGACTTTTGTCACTAAATCTTCAACACAGACATTTTAGCACCTCTGCTCATGAGCAGACTCACTGTGATTTTCTTAATCTGTCCCAAACACTGACTTCCCACAGCGACCACGCTATTCTGCACCGGAAGTGCAAAAACACATTTCGGCCAGGATATGAAAAATGACAGCTGTACTGTTCGTAAGGAGGTGTAAAAGAAAGCCAATGTTGAAAATCTGGAGTAAAAATATTACAAATTTATGAAGTTACGAGGGTGCGTGGAAGCTGCTCAAAGCACGCTCGTAACACAGTCATTTTATGGACTTTCAGCGCCAAATTTTCAATATAGGCATTTTAGGATCTCTGCTCATGAACAGTGTCACTGTGATTTTCTGAATCTGTCCCGAACACTGATTTCCCCCAGCGACCGCACTATTCGGCATCGGAAGTGCGAAAACACATTTTGGCCAGGATGTTAAAACTGACAGCGGTGCTGTTCATAAGGAGATGTGGAAAAATGCCAATGTTGAAACTCTGGAGTGAAAATATGACAAATTCGAGAAGTTATGAGTGTGTGTGGAAACTGTGCAATGCAAGCTCGTAAAACAGTCATTTTTGGGAATTTTTTTCACCAAATTTGCAACACAGGCTTTTTGGGAGGCCACCTCATTAACAGTGGCACTGTCGTTTTGTTAATCAGTACCGAAAAGTGATTCAGCACAGTGACCACGAAATCACCTTTTGGGACTGAATAACGCCATGACAGTGACTGAATTCATGAGGAGAGGTCCCAATAACCCCATGTTGAAGATTTGGTGCCAAAAGTCAAAAAAATGGCTGAGATATCCACATAAGTTGAAAAAACCCTATTTATGCTATTATACAGCTTACCAGCATTTCTTCAGTTTGTGGTCGGCTTTGAAGAGTGCAGACATGTTCCCGGTCCACTGAAGATCATCACGCCAGGCTCTGCACGTAAGTATGGGGTGTGAGGGGGGGTGTGGAGGTGGAGTGCACAGAGGGTGGCTGCGGGTTGGGGGAGGGGCATAAGACACCACGAGGGACCGTTTTCTTGGTTTGAGGGACAACAAAATAAATGAAAAACATTGTGGGAAGGTTTTTTTCTTTGCAGGCTTGCTTTGGTCAAACTGAGATGGGCTCTCAGTGTGCCACCTGCATTTTTGAAGGAGGGGGACTTAAGCTGACAGGATTGGGCCCCCATCGGCAAAGAAAGACTGTTTGGGGGGCATGATGCTGAGGGGGATTGGGCACCCCGTCGACAAATGAACTGGGTCGGGGCATGCCGACAGGGGGATTGGGCACCCCAATTGGCTTTTATGGGGCTCTGAGGTGGATGGCAATACCCGCCGCCATGTTCTTGGAAATGTTACACCAGGCAAGGTACCGCCCTGCAATGACGGGTCGCTCCCTCATTGCAGCTGAATGGCTGATGCTGCAATGATGAGGCGGCCTTTGATTGCAGCAGCCAAATCATTTCAAGTTGGTGGCACCTATGGAGAACCAGTGTCATCAGGACAGTGGGCCTGCATTGGCTGAACACTGCCAAGCCCACAAATGCAGTGCTGGCATTGGCAACTACAGTGCCACATCTCCACTACCCGCTTCTCTCCTAAGCTGCCACATAATGTTTCTTGCCCATGCGTGCAAGCAAACATGAAAAGAAAAGGATCAATGAAAATAAAATGTCTGGCTAAATAGAGAGCTTTGATGCTGTAACTTATACCAGAGGACTTATAGTTTCCTATAGTGGCCAGAAAGAAGGTGTGGTGTGGCGTGATGTGGCATGACAGCTTACCAGATTTGCAGATAATGCAGAGATAGCAAGCCTACTCAACACTAAAAAGAAGATGCTAGAGGACCTGGGGTGACTAGGTGATTAAGCAGATAACAGGAAGATGCAGATTATTATAAATGAATACAAAGTTAGGAAATTGAGCATCAGAAAAAGAGCCAGCACATGCATATCTGATAAAGCAGATCTGTGTGAGAATGTTTTCTGAAATTGTATTTATAATGAATGTATGATATATGTTGTTTCTTGTTCATTGTGTATATATACATATTCATTGCAAAAAAAATACATTAATGCAGACATTAGGTTTGTGGAATGCAAAGTGCACAAAAAAGGGAAATTAAAAACATTAGGGATTTGGGTCTCTGGAGTACTGGCAAATCAGTGGTGGGGTCTTACTTGGAGTTGTCAACTCTAATGCCCACCCCCTTCCCCCAGCTCATAGCCTCTGATCTGAAGCACAAGATACAGCTCCAACCTCGTGCCTCATAGTGATACAGTATGGCCAACATCATCTGTTGGAGCTTTTTTTATGAAGGGCCCTATGGGCCCAGTATGAACACATCACATTTGACCTCATCTAATCATGGGAGAGGGTGGGCATTAGGATTGACAACCCCAAGTAAGACCCCACCACTGATTCGCCAATACTCCAAAGACCCAAATCTATAATGTTTTTCATTTCCTTTCTTAGTGCGCTTTGGATTCCACAACCCTAATGTCTGCATTAATGTAGTTTTTTGCAATGAATTTCTCTTCTTTTTCTGATAGTGGAATTATATCCTCATTTGTGCAGGTCCCTTTGGGACCTGCCCAAAATTAGATAAATACAATATTGGAGACAGTCCTGACCCAGTGCATGGGCCCAGCAGGCCCCGGCACACATGTTGATACCTTGTGGGTGAAGTTCCCTGATCCACCACAGGGTGCAGTGTTTGTGCCAAAACACTGCTCTAACCCAACCCAGGCCATGGCTGGTGCTGCATACTGCAGCACCTTCCTCATCAGCCTTGTCCCATTAAATCTGCTCACTGAGTTCACACCTTAACTTAAGTTCACTGGCACAATAAGGTAACATGTTCCTCAGTGGAGCAACGGACATCCCTACAAACAATGTTACTTAATAAATCCTTTGTTTTTTAATATTTTGACGCAAACTTTCAACAGTTTTCTTATGACCCCACCTCATAAACCCGGTAAGTGAAAATGTTCAAATCCCTGCCGAAATGCTATTTCGTGACACAGATACAAAAAAACATGTTTTGGTCAGGATGTGAAAAATGTCAGCTGTAATGTTCATGATGTGATGTGAAAAAAATTGCTATGTTAAAAATTTGGGGTTAAAATATTAAATATTATCAGAGTTATGCACTTGCATAGAAAAATGTCTATGTACACTTGTAACTTGGGCATTTTTAGGAACTTTTTCACCAAAATTTCAACATAACCTTTTTGGGACCTCCCGTCATGAACACTGTCAGTGACATGTCATTATTTAGGCCCAAAAGGTGATTTTGCACAGTGACTGTGAAATCACCTTCCAAGCTTGATTAACAAAATGACACTGCCAGTGTTCATGAGATGGGGTCCCAAATAGACCACGTTGAAAATTTGGTAAACAAATTCCTAAAAATGGCAAAGTTATGAACATAAGTTCAGAATGCCATTGAAATACATTATACGGCATTTACCTTTATTCCTCAGTTCATGATTTGGATTTGAAGAGTGCAAAGGTGTCTTGGTTCACAGAGGATGACAACATATGAGCTCTGCAGGTAAGTATAGGGTAAGGGGTGTGTGAAGTAGTGGGTGCTTGCGGGAGGGTAAGGATGGGGGATGGGGATGGCGGAGATGATGAGGGACCATTTTTTTTTATTTCAGGTTTAAGAAAATAGACATCGGGGAATGTTTTTTATTTTCAGGATCCTAGGAAATTAAATTATCCTGGGACACGAGGGTGGGCTCTCCAATGTCCCACACTGCTGGGGAAGGGGCTTGTAAATGTGACACAGGGATCAGGTCCCACAATGTTGGCAAGTATTCATAAAACAAAGGGCTGTGGGGGGTGGGGGTATTTGACACCAAGGGTGGACATCCCGGTGTTGGATTATACAAATTAATGAATTAATACACCGCCACTGGGGATTAGGACCCCCAGTGTGCAGATACAGTTTAAGGCACAGCACAGTCAAGATGGCAGAGCTATAATGACAGTAGTCCCATCCCTGACATATGAGTCATGACACAGCAGGGATTGTTATATGACACAGCTCTTGTTTGTTATTGAATAATAGCTGTGTTGTATAGTACAACTAGCTGTTGCCACAAAAATTCAGCTATCCATAGAACATTGATTCTTTAAACTGTGCATGCTCACAAACTGATAGTTTTTCTTAAAATATTTTAAAAACTACTGAATTGTGAGAGGCAAAAATCACAAAAGCACATATCTTGGTACAAACTCTATCAAACGTGAAAGTTTCAGGTTTCAAATTCTCATATATTTTTAGTTATCTGGTGGCAAAAAAAGTCTTAACATTTTCAGAAACTGTGATTTTTATGTTTATTTGCACATCTGTAACTTTGTCCCCACTAAACAGATCTACATGACATTTTCAGTACCAAGAGATCCTGGCTTAAAGGTTGTACTTTCCAAATTTCATGTCACTCAGTTGAATTTGGGCAGTTATTTTTTGCAGTTAAACTTTTTTATTAATTTTTCATAAGATATACAGACAAACCTCTTACAGTACAGTACAATGTGAGGATTTTTTTTTTTAAGAAATTGAGGCAGCATATAATAAGAACATTGCTACAATAATACAAGGAGCTTTTGGTTTAAAATATAGTAAACAATACAGGTCATGTAATTAGCATATACTTGACATTTGTAGTGAACTTAAAGCCGATAGTATGATTAGATACGGTTTATATTAAAATGTTACATAATTATATATGATGCTGCAAAAGGAAAAAGTACATTCGTAAAAGGATTGTGGAGTAATAAAGAATGATTGAGAACAGAGTATAGGAAAGAAAAGATACATAAGAAAGTTAAGAAGAGAGAGAGGAAACTATAAAAAGGGGAAAAAGAGACTACAATGATGTAACAGTAAAAGGGAAAATCCATATATTAAGTCCATACATTGGTGTTGGAAGATTTAGTTGATTCCAAAATTAAAAGCCCTGCCAACAATTGTTATATAACATGAGTCGGTCAGACAAGATATATGTCATACGGTCCAGAGAGCATATTGCAATAGTTGGTTAATGATACCGGAAGGGTAGGGATTATGTTGGATCTCCAATGCATGAGGATTGTGCGTTAACTTGAAGGAAGAGTATATTTAACCATCTGCTCTGCTAATATGAAATTTTATAAGAACGGTGATTAAAAATACCAAGAATGCAATGTTTAGGGTCTAGTGTAAAAGGTTGACCTACCACTTTCATTGCAAATCTGTGAGTACAGTGCCAAATCTTTTGTATGAGGGACAGTGCCATAAGATATGCAATAAATCCCCATTGGGAAACTGCAGCAGCGCCAGCAATTGTTATTGTTCAATAAACCCATTTTTGTAATACAACAGGAGTTCTGTACCACAAATGAAGGATCTTGGTTTGAATGAGGGAACTGCGTTTATCATTAAAAGATTTGTGACAGGAGAGCCAACATCTGGACCATTGTGCATTGGTGATATTATATTGTAGCAAAGTACTCCATCTGTTTTAGCATTGACAGAGTAGTCAGGAAGGATATCACAAATATCTTTGTAAACAGTGCTATTTAAACTGGATGTTGTTTTATCCATTTAGAGATGTGCTTATCATACAGAGAATTGATAGAGAAGGGTGAGGTAAGAGTTGCATGCGGTACTGATGTAGATATTTCCAAAATCTCTGATGGGGAAGATTCCATATGCCTCGTAGGTCGGTGTAAGATTTTAACTTTAATGACTTGGGTTCAAGTATATCCTGCAAAAAGAGAATACCCTTATTTTTCCAGGTACGACAAAAAATGGGGTGATTATCAAGAGCTATATAGTGGTTACCCCAGATGGGGGTGTAAGCTAAGGGTTTGGGGTTAGATTTAATATGCTTGTGAATGATTTTCCAATAGAATATAGAAGCAGCTATGGTAGGGTGAGACTTTAAAGAAGAGGTAAGGGTGTTATAAAGGAAAGAAGTCGCCACATTACCAGGACATAAGGATGTTTCCATATTGACCCAAAAGGAGACTGGATGTTGGGTTTGTTAAACCATTTAATTGTTTGAGATGTACGGAAAGCCCATAAGTAGGCTTGGAACCAAGGAAGGCCAAAGCCACCTTTTGACCAATGGGATCTAAGTTTATTACGACTAAATCTAGGTATTTTGCCTTCCCAAATGAAGCTGCCGACAATTTTGTCTATTTTGGTAAGAAAACTAGAGGGAAGTATCAAAGGGATATTGGAAAATAGGTATAATATTTTAGGAGTTATTGACATTTTAATGGTGGAAATTTTACCATTAAAAGAAAGTTTAAGTAAGCTTCCATCTATCAAGTGTTGTTTGGATACTGGTTAACAGAGGGAAAGATTAGCATCCCATAATTTATTCAATGTCGGGGTGATCCGAATGCCAAGATAAGATATACCTTGGGGGGCCCAACGAAAGCCTAATGAGTTGTTCATGAGGGGACTACAAAGGTTATTCAGTGGTAGCGTTTCGGATTTGTTAAGGTTTAGAGCTAGTCCGGAGTGGGAGGTGAAGTCATTCAGTAGTTTAACTAAAGGTTGCCCAGAACTTTCGAGGTTTTTGAGTAAAATAAGGAGATCATCTGCATATGAGAGTGAAGTATAGTGAGAGTTACCAATAGTAATGCCTTTAATTGTACCGGATTGACGTAGGGACGCAGAAAGAGGTTCCATGGCAAGTATAAACAATGAAGGCGATAAGGGGCATCCTTGTCTGGTGCCTCTTGCTAAGTAAAAGGAGGGGGACAAAATAGAGTTTGTGAGAACTCGAGCTGAAGGGGAGGTATACAATAATTGAATCCAAGCACAAAATTATTTGTAAAGCCAAAATGAGATAGCACCGGATATAGATATTCCCAATTGAAAGAGTCAAATGCTTCTCAAAGTCAATGGCTATTGCAGCTGCAGGGTTTTAAGAGTTTTTGCTTTGTGAATTAAATTGAGTAATGAGCGAAGATGATCGGAACTGTTTCTATTTTTGATAAATCCTGATTGAGAAGTATGGATGAGTTTAGTCATTAAAGATTCTAAGCGGAGAGTTAATAATTTGGCAAAGATTTTTCCATCAGTATTAAGAAGTGAGATCGGTCCATAGTTTGAAGGAAGTAAAGGGTCTTTGTCTTTTTTTGATAAGACTGTTATCAAACTGAGGGTGCGGGGGAAGGGGAAACCATCAGGGCCAGGATAAATGGTTCAGATAAGAGAGGGTTAAAGGGGACACCTATTCAGAGGGGGTTTGAGTTAAGTGGGCAAAATAGCAAGGGAGGCAGAAAGGGGAGGGTGACAAGGGGGTCTCTAATAAGGCAGGAAGACTCCCATGAAATTGTGATCATGAATAAAGTGGGGAGGGGGGGCTGAGAGGGCATAGTGGAGGTAACCATAAGGATGATGGCGGTGTTAAGGTTCTGTTACTGGGAGACTCAATGATTAAGGGTATCCATTGGGAGGACAGGGGTGGATGCCAAGCCAGGTGAAGGTAGTGAGTATCTCTGGGCTGACAGTGCACAGAGCAAAGTTCATGGTGTATGAAATGGTTAGGGATGTGGAGGAAACCAGGTTTTCCTGGTGCATTTGGGAACTAATGATCTAGAGGGAAATAGCATTATGGAAATCCAAGCAAGGTTCCAAGAACTTGCCAGAGTCTGTCAGGATAATGGATGCAACATTTTTCGGAGATATTGCCAGTACCAAAGGCCTCAGTGGAGAAAAATGAAGCTCACAGAGGTTAATGAATGGCTCAGGAAGTGGGGTGAAGAGAATGGGTTGAGGTGTTAGGAACTGGAATGGAGTTTGGGAGGATAAGGGACTATATGCCAAGGACAGGTTTCATCTTGCCCCATTAGGGAAGGAAGTCTCTAAACAGGGATGGCTGACTACATACAAGAAAGGTGGGGTTTAAACTTGTAAGGGGGAAGGATAAGGAGGGCTGACTAGAAGCCCTCCTCCAGATGAGGGAGTAGCCTTCAAGCCCCAGGGGAAGGGGGAACAGACTGGAGGTGGAGGTTTCAGGAGGAGCAGGGGGAGGATGGAAGTATAAGGAATCTGGGTGGGGTTCGACAAAAAGGATCAGGGATAAGGGGTGGGGGTTAGTGTTAGTAAATGCCAGGAGTTTGGGAAACAAGTTGCCAGAGTTCCAGGCCATGCTGTTCGCGGGGGGGGTGGATGTGGCGGCAGTCACGGAAACGTGGGCCAACAAAAACCATGACTGGGACCTTAATGTACGGGGGTACACTATGCTTAGGAAGGATAGAAAGGAGGGCAGAGGGGTGGGTGGCTATGTTCATTAGAGATGACATAGAAATTGCTATGGTAGAAGAGGCAGGGGAAACGTGGAGGCCTTATGGGTCACCACGATCCCCAGCAGGAGATAAAGTCAAGCTGGTGTAGCACAGGCCCCGGGATGAGTGATGTTCTAGAGGATGGTTTGCTGGACAACATCATTGCCCAGTGTGGTCCAAAAGGGAAGGAGTGGTGTTGATGGGGACCTTAATATGCCAGGTACTAACTGGGAACCATGTCCTCTAAGGTGGCCAAGGAGCAGAGGCTGCTGGATGGCTTCCAGGATGTGTTCTTAACACAGCATGTGATGGAGCCCACAAGGGAGGGGCATGTCCTGGATGTGGTTCTGGCAGATGGGGATCTGGTAAGGGACATGGTTGTACAGGACCCCTGACTGGGAGTGACCACAATACTGTCTGGTTTCAAATAAGCATTGGGGAAGTGGGGTGAGATCTAGGACACTGGCAGTGGACTTCAGGGGGGCAGACTTTATGGGCATGGGAAATATTCTCAAGGATCACTTGAAGGGGATTACCTCAACAACAAGTGTGGAAAGGAGATGGGAGGTCATAAAATGGGGACTTCAAGAGGCAGTCAGGATCTGCGCTAAGTTGAAACGTAAGGGAGCAAGGTCACATAAACCATGCTGGTGGTCCAGTGAGGTCCAGGTAGCAGTCAGAGAAAAGAAGGCTGCTTACAAAAAATATAAAACAACAAGAGGGGATAGGGATAAGGAAATGTACCAGCTTGCATCTAGAAAAGTCACCCATATGGTGAGGGGAGCAAAGTCCAGTAAAGAGCATCGGCTGGCACAGGGGATACATGGAGGGGAAAAGGGGTTCTTCCGGTACATTGGGGAGCGGAGAAAAACTAAGGGCCATCTCAGCAGATTGAGATCAGAAGGAGGGTGGGTGGAAGAGGCGAGGGACCAGGCAGAGGTATTTAACGAGTACTTTGCCTCTGTGTTCACTAGGGAGGGGGATGGGATATCTACAAAGCAAGGCACAAAGGGGATAGAAGCGCAGGGAGTGGGATCAGGGAGCAGCAGAAATGGAGCAAAAGGGAGGAAAGGTACCCCAGGGTGTCACATCTGGTTAAGGATAAAAGACCAGTAAGGTGGAGGGACGGATGATGCCATCCCACCAAAGGGTGTGGTTTGCCCTCAAGGCCCTAAAGAAAGACAAATCTCCGGACGGATGGCATTCATCCGAGAGTACTATGGGAATTGGCGGACATACTGGCTGCACTTCATGGAGCTTTTCAACAGGTCACTTGAGACAGGGAGGTACCTAGGGAT
This sequence comes from Neoceratodus forsteri, assembly GCA_016271365.2. Taxonomy (NCBI): domain Eukaryota; kingdom Metazoa; phylum Chordata; order Ceratodontiformes; family Ceratodontidae; genus Neoceratodus; species Neoceratodus forsteri. The sequence continues at coordinate 959,110,515 of CM057455.1, forward strand.
TGGCGAGAGGCACATGTGGTACCAATCCATAAAGGGGGGTCGAAGGAAGTACCAGGAAACTATAGACCCATCAGTTTAACCTCGGTGGTGGGAAAATTAATGGAGAGTATACTAAAGGAACGATTGGGGTTTACTTGGAGGAGGTGGGAGGTCTGGATAGTCGGCAGCATGGGTTTGTGCCAGGTAGATCATGTCAAACCAACCTTGTGGAGTTCTATGAATGGGTAACATCAGAACTGGATAGGGTAAGCCTGTGGATGTATTATTCTTGGACTTCAGCAAGGCGTTGACTCTGTCCCCACAATGGTCTGGTGGAGAAACTGATGGGGTTAGGAGTAGGCCCTTTGATGGTCAGATGGATTGAAAACTGGATAGCTGGACGCACTCAGAGAGTAGTGGTCTGTGGGGAGCTCTCGAACCCTACAGAGGTTGGTAGTGGGGTACCACAGGGCTCGGTCCTGGGTCCAATCCTGTTTAATGCATACATATCAGACATCAGGGATGGTATAGGTGTGAAATGAGTCTCTTCATGGATGACTCCAAGATGGGAGCAGTAGTTGAGGGAGAAGAGGGGAGGTTGGCCCTGCAAGGGGACCTGGACACCCTGGAAAGCTGGGCTCACACATGGAAATTAAATTTCAATATCACCAAGTGCAAGGTGTTGCATCTTGGTCGGGGAAACCCTAAACACAGGTACACCCTGGGAGGGAGGTGCTGAAGCCTCAACAGGGAAAAAGACCTAGGGTCATGGTGGATACATGTATGAATAACACTGAGCAGTGCAGGAGAGCAGCTAGCAAGGCAAACAGGATGTTGGGATGCACGCAAGGGGATCACCTCTAGGAGCAAGGAAGTGATTCTGCCACTGTACAATGGACTGGTTAGACCACACCTTGAGTACTGTGTACAGTACTGAGACCACACTTGAAGAGGGACATACAGCTCCTGGAGAGGGTACAGAGGAGGGCAACAAAGATGATACGAGGGCTAGGGATTTGACTTACGAGGACAGACTTGAGGAGCTCTGCCTGTTTTCATTGGAGGAGAGGAGAGATGGGGACATGATTGAGGTCTTCTAGCACCTCAAGGAATAAATAGGGTAAACATGGAGGGATCTTTAGACTAAAGCAGGGAGGCATCACCAGAGGGCATGGTTTGAAGTTGGAAGGTGGAAGGGTGAGGGGGAAAAGAGGAGGAGGTTTTCACTGAGAGGGTGGTGGACCCTTGGAATGCTCTGCCTGGTGAGCTGGTTCAGAGATCCACAGTGGAGAGCTTTAAGAGAGGTGGGACAGACACAGAAAGTGGATGTATCAGATGATGGCCTATCCCGGGGGGGTGGGGATGGATGATAGGGGTTTATGGAGCACAAGGGATGGGAGGGTCTCGGCACCCAACTAAGGATCTAGGTTCGAGCAGACTTGATAGACCATAAGGCCTAATCTGCTGGCAAATAGTATGTTAGTATGTTATGATGGCTTCGGTCATTGTGCATGGGAGTTTCTTTATTAGGGTTGCTTCTTGGAATACATTGACTAATACAGGACAAAGAGTGTCAGATAGGGTTTTATAAAAATCAATAGGGAACCCATCACTGCCAGGTGCTTTACCGTTTTTTAATGATGATAAAGCAGTTTGGATTTCCTGTGAAGTGATTGGTTTATCAAGCACAGCTTTGTCCTGAGGGGATAGGTGGGGTAGATTCAATTTTTCCAGAAAATGTTGTGTTAGGTTGGGACTTGTAGTATTAGGTTGCGAGTATAGTTGATGGTAAAAGGATTGCATAATACGATTGATTGAAAGGTTGTCTGTGTGTGTCTGACCTGATGGATCTTTTAGACCTGCTATATGTCTCTGCATCTGTTGAGTTTTTAGCTGGTAAGAGAGCAACTTTCGCATTTATCCCTTGTTCCCAATAACCGTGTTTAATCCTAAAAGGCAAGTTCAGCTTTCCTGGATATCAACTCATTAATTTTAATTTAATTGTAGAATTTCCAGATGAAGCTGTGAATTATGATTGGGTTTATTTAATTTATAGTATTGGGTTTCTTTTCTTTAAGGATTTTTCTAAATTAGCTAATTGTTGTTCTCTTAATTTCTTTCTATGCGCTGCATAACTAATAATTTTACCTCTAATAGTGGCTTTTAATGCTTCCCAGATAGTACCTTGAGACACATCTGGAGTATCATTAATAGAAAGAAAATCTTGAATCTGGGTTTTAATCCAAGGAGTGAATTCAGGGTCTCTGAGTAAAAGTGGGTCTAAATGCCAAGATGGGGATTTAGAAGTAGGTGGACCCCAGAGTAAATGCAAACTGATAGGGGAATGATCAGATATAACAATAGGGAGAATCGATGTATCAATAATTTTTTCAGTAATGAGGGGAGAAGAGAACCAATAATCAATCCTACTATATGATTTATGTAAAGAGGAATAAAAGGTGTAATCTCGTTGTCTGGGATGATGTAGTCTCCAAATGTCAGAGAGACCTAAATCCTTCATAAGCATTGATAGAGCATTAATACTACGGGGTGGGCATCATGTGATGAGTTACTTCTGTCTAAATATGCTTGTAGTGTAAGGTTAAAGTCACCAGCAATAAGAATAGGTGAATTCTTTTTATTATTAATCATAATTTGTTGGGATAGATTATGGAAGAAAATGGGTGAATCAAAGTTGGGTGCATATACATTCACAAACATAAGCGGACCTGCTGTGGTGTTTAATAGGGTTATAATCCACCTACCATCCGGTCTCTAATGATTTTATGGGGGCATTAAGAGATTTATGTATTAAGATAGCAACCCCATGTTTTTGGATGGAGAAGATGACGATATACTTGACCGATCCCAGTCGCTTTTAAGTCTGTCGACATCCTCTGATAAAAGTTTAGTTTCTTGTAAGAAAGCAATATGTGTTTTATGCTTTTTAAGATAGGTAAGTACTTGCTTACGTTTACAAGGCGAGTTGAGTCCCTTGACATTGCATGAATGTAAGATTAGATCACTCATGGTACTAGGATATAAGGTAATTAGTTACAAATAGGAATGAGGGACTCAATACCATTAATTTGGAGGATGTCACAGATTCAAAAGGTAAATATATATAATAAACAAATGTATGCAGGGCCCTTAACTTGTATGGGTTCAAGATGATTGAGTATTTGTATTCATTTTGTCTCGCAGAGGGAGAGTATAGAGATAAGAATATCAAGTAATTAAACATTAGAACCAACAAACGTTAGTATAAACTCAGTAACAAGAATATTAATTTGAAACTTTTATGAAATGCAGAGCAATAAGAGTCGGTAAATATACCAGGACTCTCACTCTACACTACTAGGCGTGTAGAGTAATTAGTGAATCTCAAGATACGGTTTACCCTATAATCTTAAAATACTAAACTTTATATAACAGTATATTAATGAAGTGTAATTGAGATTTGTGCTGAGGTAATTAAAGCATTACCCTGGAAAAAACAAAACATCATTCTACCAAATAAAAGGATAATTATGTAATAGTGTTAAATTCCAAACATAATGAATTAGCTTGGACCTAGCAATAAGTCCAATATTAAATAAAGTATACCAACATGATGGCAGATAATGCTGAAACAGTGTGAGCCAGATAAAGGATGCCTCATGTGTATTAATCCACATAAGCTAGGTTAGGAATGCAGTATACTATAGGTTCATAGTGCATCAGTATTGTGGAATCATTTTTATAAGTTCCAATGATTTGGAAGAAAATGGGATGAAGAATAATGTGAAAAGGCAGAAAACTCAATGTATAGAAATACAATTGGAAGCATACTTTGGTGCAAAATCTGTGAGATATAATGGGAATGCACCTGATGCACTACATACCAGAAGTGATGCAAAATAAATATTAAATAAGTAAATGATTTTAGAGTATTTGTTCAATCATCCTCCACATTCCAAATGATAGGATTTATGTGGAAAAATGCTATAATAGTAGGGGTTAAGGGCACCTGATATGAAATACAGAACTCTATATATGTATGTAGTGCCTGACCACATGGTGGCGCCAAAGCTTATGAAAAATTAGAGTGTGAATAGCAATTATATATACTAATGTCTGGCACCACACAAGGATTAATTAGAAGAGATCTTACAAACATTTTAATATTTATTCTTTCTCTCATTTATTTTTTTCCATTGAATACATTGAGAGTAACTCCACATGGATTAAATACCTCCAGTGTCAACTGGCTCACCTCCCACAGACAGATACAGGCTTCTGCAGCGTATAGTGATTTACTGCATTTAAGTGCTCCAAACCTGTTGGGTGCGATAGAGACTGCACTTATGGTAAATGTACTGAAGGAATCGAGTGAGGTGGTGTGAAGAGGAGGATTCTGGTGAGAAACTGCTATATCACATCTAATTATGGGCCATAGTATTCATTACAAATTTTTTTTTTAGTGGGAAAAGCCTCAGGTAGCCTTGCTCTTCGATTTTCTTCTCCTTTTCTTTTTGGTGGTTCAGATGATTTAAAGGGAGAGTTGATACAAGATCAGCCCAGGAAGAATCGGGAGAGTCATTACCCATTGAGAGCTTCTTCTGGTCTTGAGTAAAGGGCTGGATACAGTCTGTCTCAGATCCTCCGTAGATGAGTGCAGATCTTCTTGGAGCAGATCTTCTTGGAGTGGGGAGAATTTGTTAGACAAGGTAAGAGGAGTAGAAAAACTGATGTGACGTTCCACATGGGAAGCTGGAGAGGTGGAAATATTATTTAAACAGCAAGTATTATTATTTAGAGAGGAACCAGATGCTTTTTTTTCTTGTATGCGTGCAGAGCTTCTGGCAGGAGCTACAGTGGCAGATATGATGGCTGCAGATTTCTCAGGGACCTGAAGGACAGTTTCAGCAGGAAGGGCAAGACATTGTAATTGCGAAGTGCTTGTGCTGGAGCAGGAACGAGCTGCATTAGCATCGCAAGGCAATGTAAGTGCAGGCTGTGTCCAATTCAGAAATTCAGAGAGAGATTCTGGGGTACTGAAATCTCTGGTAGAATCATTCAAAAAAGGCGATTTTGCAGGGTAACGAGTGCAAACTTAATTCCACGCTGATGAAGGATTGTTTTAATGGGGTTGTAAGCTTTCGCTTGTTAGATAATTCTTAGAATAGTCTCTGAAAATTAGGATTCTGTTTTCTGCCACAAGTAAGTGCACCTAATTGCCTCGCTTTTGAAGAATCAGTTCAGTATGTGCGTGGTTTAGAAATCTGGGCAATGATGGGCCTGGGTTTCTGGTCGGGTCCAGGCCTCGGATTTAAGGTGCGGTGAGATCTCTCGATGATTAGGTCTTGGCCAGCTTGTAATTTAAGCAAAGAAGGAAGTACATGAGTTAGAAGAGCACTGGTGTCTCCTAGTTCAACACCTTCAGGAAATCCGAGAAATCTAAGGTTGTTACGTCTGTTTCTATTTTCAATATCAACTATTTTGTCCTGAAGGTTCCTAATAACTCTGTCCTGCTCCCTGATGGTAGGCTGTAATGTGTTAATGGAATCTTCATTTTGAGATGCTTTAACATTAGTAGCGCTGATTTTTTGATCAAGTGCCTGCATATTATTGATATTTTATTGAGATGCAATTTTTAATACATTGATTTCACTTATTAGTTGCTGAAACATTGCCTCCACCTCTATTAAGAGAACTGTTATGTGGAGATTGGTCTGCCATTATTGTAGGCCTTAATAGAGAAATTGAAAAGCTGTGGATAACTCGTTCAGTAATTATGAGGCAATAAAAATACTGTACCAGAGCTGTTCTGCGATGTACATATAGTAAGATCTCAGATGTTGGTGAAGGTAGGAAGTCTGGAATCTGTAGGATGGATGATGATATTTGGTGAATCCAGGGAGATGAAGAATCAAGCAGCCATCTTCAGCACAGCGCCCTCTGGCTGTCTTTTGGGCAGTTATTAAGGTGCAACAATTGAGTTTAACATGAAGGTGCTTACTCAGCCCTAATATACAGGTGCAATTGTGCCTGTATAATATCTATCTATATCTATATATCAATTGCAAAAAACATCATTAGTGCACTAGTTAGGGTCAAAGTGACAAAAGTTGAGAAATGTGGCATTAGGGTTTGAAACCCTAACACCCTCCTCCCCCAGGCAGCACAGCAGCTGTGGGGTGTGCCTTGGGCTTCACAAGCCTAACGCTCTCCCTGTTCCATCTGTAAATAGGGTCAGATTTGCACATTATATAAGAATGGGGTGAGCGTTAGCCTGCAAAGCCCAAGGCACACCCCACAGTTGCTGTACTGCCTGGGGGGGGGGTGTTAGGGTAGGGGGTGGATTTATGATTTACCTTAGTAACACATACAATGGTCAAGTCAAGCTTGCAAAATGAATCCCTGAACAACTGGATCTGTTAGTACTACAAGTACAGGGGCAATCTGGATTTTATTTTAACATTATAGTTTGCCATAGGCCACCTTCCACTAAAACTATCACATCGCAGACTTTGTGTGAACTTATTGCTCCTTTTTTTTTAAAATGAAACTGTGTAGTTAGGTGATTTTAATTTGAATATGCTGGTACCTCAGCTTGAGATTTTAAATCAATTTGCAGCACTTAATTTACAATAATTAGTTAAATTACCTACAAGACCACACAAGTCAAATAGTGAAAAGAATACATTGTTAGATCTAATTTTCATGAATAGGCTTAACAGATATATTTCTGCAGTTCATTAGAATGATGTGAGTGACCATTGCTGCACATCATGCATAAGAGACACCCTTCTGGAGAAACCCCAACCACAAATTGTCTATGCCAGAGTATTTACATCATTTAATGTCCAAGATAATTTAGGAGATGTTGTAGATATTTGTTGGAGTTTATTGTACACTTGTCCAGATGTACATTCTGCATGATCCTTTTTTTTAAATCTTCCCTTTTAAGTATAATTGAAAAGCACACACCATTAAAATGAAAAAGTGTAAGAAAGAAAAAAGTACCTTGGATAACTAAGGAGTTAGAAAGCTTAATAAGGGAAAAAGCAAGATGATGGCACATAGCTAGAAAGTCAAAATCTACAGAACATAAAATAGCTTTTAGGGTTATTCGCAATAAATGTACTAAAGAGGTTAGGAAAGTAAAGAAAATTTACTATTATAGATATTTCCTGACATCTAAAGGTAATCTTACAGCAATGTGGAAGGGAACTGATTCATTGAAAGGGAAACAAATTCCACCTTCTCTACCTGCATGTTTAACAGTTGAAGGGAAAGTACTGACATTAGATAATGGCAAAGTTGAAATGCTTAATTCTTTTTTCACTTCTGTTGGGGGCACATTTGATAAATTGCATCTCAGACTCTCTTCACCAGTCCTGGATACTGATTTTGCATACAAACTAGACAGACCTGTGTTCTCTTTTCACCCTATAGTAATAAAAGATTTAAGAAAGCAGTTACAGAGATTGAATACCAAAAAGGGCTTAGGATGCAATGAAATTTCTCTTATCTTTTTGAACTTGGCTTTTGAAATATTGGTACCTCACTTAACGTACATCTTTAACCTTTCTTTGGATAGTTTTGAGTTGTCAACAGACTTAAAAACAGCATTTGTTATTACAATATTTAAAGGGGGGGATTCATCGAATCCAGGTTCCTATAGACCAATCTCAATTCTTCCAGTATGTGCAAAAATGTTTGAAAGACTTGTACATCAACAATTGATAAAACACCTTACCAAATATAATGTAATAACTCATTTACAATCAGGGTTTATCAAAGGGCATAATGCAACATATGCAATAGTTAAAGTGGTTAATGACATGCTGAGTGCCTTCGACAGGAACCAGGAATTGCCATCCATATTCCTGGACCTGTCGAAGGTATCTGATACTGTTCATCATGTTATATTATTGAACCATTTAAAGATGATTGGTTGAGGTATCTTAAATTGGATCCACTCATATTTAATTGGGAGGTTGCAATGTGTCAGAGTGGGAGCTGTTTATTCAGCCCCTATCATATTGAACACCGGGGTGCCGCAGGGGTCAGTACTAGGTCCCCTTTTATTTTTGCTGTATACAAATGATTTACCAAATCACTGCTCACCTGACACTTGCATACAACTCTATGCTGATGACACAATATTATATACAAAAAAATGATGATACAAACATAGCAATGACAATTCTACAGCAGGATTTTTCAAATATACAGAAGGAGCTTATAGAATTAAGACTCCTTTTTTTGCATTATTTATTTATACCTCCTCCAACATGTCTCTGTAGTCCTCTCCTTCGGGTGGCCAAGTCCTGCCATTGCCTCCTCTGACCAATCCACCATCCAGCTGCTCCGATGCCCCAGTCATATCCCTTCACCGGGGGGGTCTCTCCCATATCCCACCGGGCCATCAGGAGGAGAGACCAGAGCGCACATAGAGCTCCCTCGCAGCTTTACCAGGGCATGGAAATGCAGCCTTGAGGTATCTCGGCTGGGAGTCACAGGGAGGCGGGCCACCATCATCTGGATGACATGCATGCATTTTCATGCTTTTTTGGTCCTCCCTTGTGCGCCACTTCTTGTAATGCCCTGGTCTCACTGGGGACACTGCAGAGCGGGCTTCCCACCCAACCCACCCCAGAAGAGGAAAGTAGTCCTCTGGATGATCAATTCACTCCTTCCTGTTAGCCCCGGTGCCCTGAGTCCGTTCCTGAACCCAGGTCACCAGCGTGGTGTGAGGTAAGGTACCAGGGCCTCAGCCTTCTGTGCCACCGGGCTGGACTTAAGACTCCTTTTAAATGTACAAAAAACACAGTGGATGCTATTTAAGAGGAAAAATACAAAAGGGATAACTAGTAAAAAAATTTGATCTTTATCAGGAGTTGTTCTAGACTATGTGGAATCTTATAAATACTTAGGGGTAGTACTTGATAAAAAATTGACCTTTGATTTGCACATAACATTTATGTCTAATAAACTGAAGAGATTGTTGGGTTTCTTTTACAGGAATAAACCCTTATTTAATTTAAAGGTTAGGAAGTTACTGGTTACCTCCATGTTTTTGCCAATATTGGACTATGGAGACATAGTTTATAAGAACGCTAGAAAATTATTACTGAGTTCACTGGACATCTTATTTAATAGTGCTTTAAGATTCATAACAAACCTGTCCTACAGAACCCATTGCTGTGTTTTTTATCAAGAATCAGGTTTCTCTTCATTATCTGACAGGAGGGATACTCATTGGAACATATTTGTCTATAAATTTATAACACAGTCTTTAACAGAGTTTCTACTGAAGTTAATACAAATTAGGCCACTACAACAGTATTGCCTAAGGTCTTCATCTCGGACATGCTTATATGTACCAAGATGTAAGACTAGCTTTGGGGACAGAACCTTATCAAGCTCAGTCCCCAGAACATGGGAACGGTGATCCAAACAACTAAATGTGACTGTAATGTTGCCTTTCAAGTGTTTTAGGTAACCTTTGGCTGCTTTGTATAACACACATTGCAATTGCCATGGATGAATTGTGATTTTATATTGTATTGATATTGTGACTGACGTTTGTATTTTTTATACTGTAACTAGAGATGCAGCGAATTTTAAATCTGCCAGCGAAGTGGACGTGAAGTGGCCACTGTAAAGTGCTCACTTTGCCTTCTCATTATGACTTCGTGTTGTCATTCCACTTTGACGCAGTAAAAGTAAGCAACAATACAGAGCAGTCCCCACACATCACATAGCTTACAGTACTGTAAGTCACATGCTTTAGCCAGGCAGAAAGGAAGTGAGTCAGAAAAGCAGTTACCTTCACTTTCTCCTTTGCAGTTGTAGAAGGAGGAAGCTTTTTTGGTGAGAGAGGAAAGTTTTTTTCCTAGTTGCATTGTTGTGATTTTGAACACAAAAAAACAGCTTTTTTAAAAGTTACATCTTCATTATTATTTTGTACTGTGTTTGTCATGTTTTTTTGCTACTGAATTTTTTTATGTTTTGTTTTGTGTGTGTGTGTGTGACTGTATGTGTGCATGTCTGAGAGTGTGAGACTGTGAGTGCGGGTGAAGGTCGTAGTATTGAGGTGTCGGTGATAGTCAGGGACTTGTGCTCGATGGACCTGGGATGATGAGAGTCGGTGGCCTGTGGGAGCAGCAGCAGCAGCACCAGTACCACCGGTTGCTGCTCATCCACCTAGTCCGTCACTACCACCGCCACCAGTAGCAGCTGCACAGGGGCTCCAGCAGCACCCCCCTCCACCACCTCCACAGCCACAGGTGGAGCCCCAGGTAAATGTAGGTGGTTCCAGCAGTATATCTGGTCCCTCCCACAGCTCCCCAGTGTGGCAGTTTTTTAAATGTGTGGGGGGAGACAGCACCATTGTGGTTTGCCATCTATGTGGTGTGCTGGTGTGCTGTGGCCCCCAGGGGACACATTTGGGGACAGGTGGCCAGCGCATACACATGGCAAACCACCACATGGTGGAGTGGCAGGTTGCCACTGAAGGGGCCAGGCATCCACCTGCTGGCCCTTCTGTGGCAGTGGCAGTGGGTTCTGAGGGTGAAGTTGTGCTCACTGCCACAGCAGGAGGAGGGCAAGTGCAGCAGCTGCTCCACCACCACCACTGCCACCACAGTCACCAGCACTACCCTCTCCACCACCACCACCACTACCTGGCTTTCCAGCTGCAGTGGACCCCATTACAGTGCCTACAACACAGGCTGAAATTGTACTAGTCTGGGTGGCCCTTGAGGAAAGCAATGAGAGGGTGGGTGCTGTGCAGCAGCAGGTGGATCAAATCCAACAACAGCAGCTGCAAATACTGACAATGCTCCACCTGCTGCTCGAACACCATGGAATCCCCCATTAAGGGATTTTTTTCTGCCCCCCCACTACTGTGCTGTACTGTTTTTGTGTGTTTTTTTGTTGTTTAATAATAGACATTTGCCCTTCTGTTGTTGCAGTGCCTCAGTAATGTTGACTTTCTGCTGTGGAGTGCTTGTGGACAAGCTGTTGTGAGCAGTGCAAGTATGATGTGCTAAATTGCATGTGTGCAGTCAGTGTTGTTTCGTGTGTGTGTGTGTGTGTGACATCAGACATTGTGCAGCGTGTTGCAAACATGTATTGCTGTTGCTGACTTGTTGCAGTGTTTATGCTATAAAGAACAGCGAGCAGAATAACGTATATTTTATTGTCACCATCATCATCAGTGGACTAAGTGATACGACACAAAGTAAACATTACTGAGGCTCTATAATTATTTTGTTTGTGAAATAGACATGAAAGAGATTCACCAACTTACAGCATTGCACCTGATATATGGGTGCCTTACTTCAAGGGGAATCTTTCTTGCTATACATGTCCTTACATAGTGCAATACATTTCTGTGAAAACTGCCCGTAATTTCATTACAGTGTGTCATGTCATGGAGGAATTCCTGTTCAGAAAAGCTGCCCAAATTCTGCCCCCCCTTTCTCAGCAATGTTAGGACGTGATGCCAGGGAGAGCACGGGTGCATGCTCCATTATAGTGAATGTCCAATTGTCCGGCAGCTTTCCGAATGTTTCTTTATGTTATAATGGTCAGTTTGTGGTGAAACGTGTGGGAACGTTTCCAGTAACAAGAGCCTTGTTAGCGGAAACGTGCCCACATTTCACCACAAACTGAACATTATAACATAAAGAAACTTTCAGATAGCTGCCAGACATCCACTATAGTGGAGCACGCACCCGCGCTCCCCCTGGCATCACATCCTACCATTGCGGAGAAAGGGGGGCAGAATTTGGGCAGCTTTTCTGAAAGGGAATTCCTCTATGACGTGACACACTTTAATGAAATTACGGGCAGTTTTCACAGAAATGTATTGCACTATGTAAGGACATGTGGAGCAAGAAAGATTCCCTTGGAAGTAAGGTGCCCACATATTAGGTGCAACACCATAAGTATGTAATGTGGTGAATCTCTGTGAAGCACCAGTGCAGCAATCTGTTGAGAAAGCTGACCTATATTTTTTAATGCTATGTTACAACTTAACTTTCTTACATCCTGACTTGTATGATACTATAATTTCCAATATTTGAGTCTGCTGTACTACCTTTTTTTCATGTGTGAAATAATGAAAGGTGCATTCCTTTTAATATGGTGCTGACCGGGTCTTTGTCAGTATTTTCCGCTGCTTTTCTCCATCACATCAGTTAGTTGTTATATATCACTTCCATTGGAAATTAACAGTTATGCAGCAGGCAGTGTCTTATGTCCCCACAGAACAATATTTATTGAAAAGCAGCTGCAAATAAATACAAACCTGGTCATAACAATATTGAAAGGTGTGCTCATTTTTTTTCATACATGTCAAAAAGTAGTCAACTAAGTAAAGCAGACAGAAATTGTGAAAAGAAGTGTATCATTTAAGTCATAACTCGGGGTAACTAATGGCTGGCAATGTAAAATAGCAGAAAAAAGTACAGTTCAAAATTGTCACCACATTCTTGAAATGCTGCTTTAATTGATAATGTCAGTATGACATCATGAGCTCACAATCACACAACACACAAAATGCATCTGCCTTGTGTCCAGAAAATTGACAAGTGGTAACAAAGTGAAATGGGAGCATTTCAGCACACACAAAGTCCCCCAGAATTAATGGCGCACTCAGTCATGCGCGCAGTGGTGGCACAGAGTTCCCAGATTTTTTATGCATGCCCAAAATGCATCTGCCTTGTGTACAGAAAATTGTCAAGTATTTAAACTAGCGAAGGGGGGTGGCAGGCCAGCAAGGAGGGTACCTACTTGCTCACCCCCCGCAGCTTGCAGTGGAACCAGTGAACCGGAGGAGTGGCTGTCTCTACAAAGCAGTGTGCAAAAGATGGAGATTAGCACCCAAGAGGTGGATAGGCAGAAAAGGGGCAAAATTCAGCAGAAGAGCAGACAGCAAGGAGAACCAGGGATAAAGGACAACCAAGGAAGGGGCTGGAGTAGAACAGCGAAACAGTCTATGGAGATCAAATCATGGAAAGCCATGTGTGCCAATGCCAGGAGCCTTGGCAACAAGATGGAAGATCTGGAGGCTGTCATGGTGCAGTCAGACCTGGACATTGTGGCCATCACTGAAACCTGGTGCAATGATAACCATGACTGGAAGATGGCCATACCTGGCTACAACATATTCAGAAGAGACAGGGCAGGTAGGAAGGGAGGAGGAGTGGCACTGTATGTGAAAAATGATGTAAGGGCCACAGAGATCCAGGAGGAACAACATGGGGGAGAGATACTGTGGGTTAAGCTGGAAAGGAAAATGGGGCCAGCCATCCGCACAGATGTGGTCTATAGACCACCAGCCCAGGAGGAAGAAACAGATAGGGAGCTGATGCTAGCCATCCAAAGGATGGCAGACAAGAGTGAGGTAGTACTGGTTGGAGACTTCAGTATTCCAGACATGGACTGGAGCATCCCAGCAGCAGCATCAACTAGGATCAGATTTATCCTGCACTCCCTTCAGGGTGCCTTCCTCAAGCAACTGGTCATGGAATCAACTAGGCAGAAGGCAATACTGGACCTTGTGCTTACAAACAGGGACAGTGTGATGGGGTGACAGTGGGGGAGCACCTGGGGAACAGTGACCACCAGTCATTGTGGTTTGAAATCACAGAAAGAGCAGAACCAAACCACACAAAAACACGTATCCTGGATTTTAGGGGGGCAGACTTTGGGAAAATGGGGAGATACTTGAAAGAGGCATTAAGGGGAATGGAGCAGGAATCAGGGGTTGAGGAACAGTGGGCAGTATTTAAAATGGGGATTACAAGAGCAACAGAATTATGCATTGAGCAGGTTAGCAAGAGGAAAAGGAAGAGGAGACCATTATGGTTTTCCAAAGAAGTAGCAAAGAAAGTGAAGCCAAAAAGATTGCATTCAGGCAATACAAAAAGACACAGACAGAAGGGGATAGGGAGAAGTACCAGGAGAAGCAAAGGGAGGAGGGAGGTCAGTAAGGGAAGCCAAAGATCAGACAGAAGAACACATTGCAAAATCAGTGGGTAGAGGGGAAAAAACCTTTTACAGGTACATAAGTGAAAAAAGAAAGGCAAAGGGAGGGATAGTGGGATTGAAGGGGGAGGATGGGGGCCGCATGGAGGATGACAACTGTAAAGCTGACATATTGAACAGGTATTTCTGCTCAGTCTTTACTGAGGAAGAGGAGGGTAATGGGTCTGAAGAGAGTACAAGGGGTGAGAATGGTGCAGAAATGGACACAAGTCCCCACGAGAAAGGGTCCTGAAGGAACTGGAAGTAATAAGAGTTGATAAAGCAATGGGGCCAGATGGGGTGCACCCCAGGGTCCTTAAAGAACTAAGAGAGGTGGTGGCTGAACCTCTGGCTATCCTGTTTAGCCAATCACTGGAAACAGGGGAGGTACCCAAAGACTGGAGGACAGCAGATGTAGTCCCCTTATACAAAAGTGGGAACAAAGAGGAAGTGGGGAACTACAGACTAGTCAGCCTCACTTTGGTAGTGGGGAAGATCATGGAAGCACTACTGAAGGAGAGACTGGTAGAACATCTGGTTGTCAATGGACTACAGGACCCAAGGCAGCATGGTTTCACCAGGGGGAGGTCATGTCAGACCAACCTCGTTGAATTTTTTGACTGGGTGACTAGGGAGGTGGATCAGGGGAGGGCAGTGGACATGGCCTATCTGGACTTCAGCAAGGCCTTTGACACTGTGCCACATAGAAGACTATTACACAAACTGGGGAATATGGGTGTGGGCAGGACAGTAGTGTGGTGGGTAGGTAACTGGCTGGGCAGCAGGGCACAGAGGGTGGTGGTAAATGGCTGTCACTCCACAGAGGGAAGAGTGACCAGTGGGGTACCACAGGGATCAGTGCTGGGACTAGTTCTATTCAACATCTTCATCAGTGACATTGTGCAGGACCTAGAAGGCAGAATTTCACTGTTCGCTGATGACACAAAGCTCTGTAACAGAGTAGACACACCAGAGGGTGTAGACAGAATGAGAAGGGACCTGCAGAAACTTGAAGAATGGTCAGGGGTTTGGCAGTTGAAATTCAATGCAAAGAAGTGCAAGATAATGCATATGGGGCACAAAAACCCTGGCACAATATATCAGTTGGGGGGTGAGGATATAGCACGCACCAAGCACAAAAGGGATCTTGGGGTTATCATCTCTGATGACCCCAAGGTAAGGAAACAGTGTGACAAGGCAGCAGGTAAAGCAAATAGGATGCTGGGCTGCATAGGCAGAGGCATCACCAGCAGGAAAAGGGAGGTCATGATTCCACTATACAAGACACTAGTGAGGCCCCACCTGGAGTACAGTGAACAGTTCTGGAGACCTTATCTACGTAAGGACATAGACAGGGTAGCGAAGGTTCAGAGGAGGGCAACAAAGATGGTACATGGATTGCATCACAAGTCCTATGAGGACAGGTTGAAGGAACTGAATATGTCTTCCTTGGAGGAGAGGAGAGAGAGAGGGGATATGATAGAGACATACAAGTATCTTACAGGGAGGAACAGGGTGCAAGAATACACTATTTTTAAGTGAAAAAGATGTTCCAGGACTAGAGGGCATGGGATGAAGTTGGAGGGAGGACGATTCAGAGGAAACATGAGGAAGAATTTCTTCACAGAACGGGTGGTGGACAAGTGGAACACCCTGCCAGAGGAAGTGGTGGGGGCTGAAACAATCATGGGATTTAAGAATGCATGGGATAGACATAAAGGAATTCTGGAGGTCAGGGGTAAGGGGCAACAGACTTCTAGGAAAACATAAACTGAACTTACAAGCTCAAATGGGCAGACTGGGTGGGCCATAGGCCCTTATCTGCCCACACTGTCTATGTATCTATGTCTATGTAACAAAGTGAAATGAGATTGTTTTAGCACATAAAAAGTCCCCCAGAATTCATGGTGCACTCAGTCATGCACATAGTGGTGGCACAGAGTCCCCAGATTTTTTCTGAATGCTCAAAATGCATCTGCCTTGTGTCCAGAAAATTGACAAGTGGTAACAAAGTGAAATGGGAGCATTTCAGCACATACAAAGTCCCCCAGAATAAAATGATGACCATGAGCGAACTGTTGCTGGTCCAATGTGTGCTGCAATTCCAGCAAATGCAATGTGATCATCTCAACTGGACGAAATGGTGCCCTTTGTCTGTACATTAACAGTAGCTTTGGTGAGTTAATATACAGTATATAGATATATATTTGTGTATTTTGTAGGTGAGGGGGGTTGACATGGACATGTACTCACGGTATTGTTCTGTATCACACAGGTCACAGATACTGTTGGTGTGCATATTCCAGTGCTCAATGAGAACTTTTTGCGTAGTAATTTGAAATGGATAACTCTCAAGCACATGAAGGTAAGTATTTTTTGGGGTGGGGTGGAAGCATATTTGCAGGTTTATTTGTAATGGTTTTTTATTTGCTACTTCACAGATTTCATCTGCATCCTTCTCGAGTCTGGTTGTTAATGATGGTCATGGTCATCGAATGAAATGACTTCTGAGTGTTGCATGTGTGCCCCAGCCCGGGAGGAGGGGCCTGATGTTGAAGAACTTCTTTAGATAAGGTCACTTTGACACAACAACAAAGCATCTGGAAGTTTCCTAAAAAAAGAAATGAATGACTTCTTACAACTTGATTGTAATTTGTCCCTGGTTCTCAATCGCAAGTCAAGTTACATTTCAAAACCACATCTTGTCAAGTAACACAACCTGTTTGCAACTTTTTCAACACTGTCATGGTCAGGGTCACACAGCTACAAGTTCAGAATACAGTGCGTGAATGATATCTTACAGAAATAGTTTTGGTGATGTACACGTCACCAAGTTTATGACTCGTACTCAATCGCATTTGTTGCAGTCTTTCCAAAAAAATGAAACAGATGAAATAAAATCTTCATACTTACCAGAATGGATTTCAAATGGATATTCCATAGGTTCCTCTGTATGGTACAGCTGCAGTACCATTCCTACCGAGTTTCAGAGAAGGAGAATTTTTTTGTTAACCTGTGAAAAAACAAAATAAGTGTACACATACTCACTTTATAGTTTAAATATTAAGAAGCTTTGTGCCTGTGGCTGATGGATGTGGTCTCCTGTTCGATTCCCTCTGCCTTGGCATGGTAAAGGTAAATGTAATGGGGAAATATTGTCTGAATGACACTGGTGGTGGGTGCTGGTGGTGATAGCTGCAGCACATGATGACATTCTCTGTTATATCTTCCTGCATCTGGTGGTGGTAGCAGTGGCTAACATCAGTCCCGGCGGTGGTGGTGGTCCGGGGGTCGGACAGACTCATGCTCAGTAGTGGCAGTGGCTAACATCAGTCCCAGTGGTGGTGGTGGTCCAGGAGGTGGACATACTCATGCTCAGTGATGGCAGTGGTTAACATCGGTCCCAGTGGGGTGGTCCGGGGGGTGGACAGACTTATGCTCAGTGGTGGCAGTGGCTAACATCGGTCCCAGTGGGGGTGGTCCAGGAGGCAGACAGACTCAGGTTCAGTGGTGGCAGTGGCTAACATCGGTCCCGGTGATAGTGGTCCAGGGGGCAGACAGACTCATGCTCAGTGGTGGCAGTGGCTAACATCAGTCCCGGTGTGGTGGTCCGGGAGGCAGACAGACTCATGCTCAGTGGTGGCAGTGGCTAACATCGGTCCCAGTGGTGGTGGTCCAGGGGGCAGACAGGCTCATGCTGAGTGGCGGCAGTGGCTAACATTGGTCCCAGTGGTGGTGGTCCGGGGGGGTGGATAGACACATGCTCAGTGGTGGCAGTGGCTAACATCGGTCCCAGTGGTGGTGGTGGTCTGGGGGGGCATACTGCCTTTTAACAAATTCAGTTAAAACCTGCCAACATTAACCACATCATCATCCTCATAAAGAAAGCTGCCCTCACAGTCATCTATGTCTGAAGTCTGACTACTGGAAAATTCTTTCTCCATTGTGTCATCATCTACGTCAGTGGTGGGCCATTTCATGCTGCCAGTGCCAGTGCCACCAGGATTGTCCATTTCCACATCACCAAAACCACCATGACTAGGCTGGGGTATGAATATCAAGGTTGCAGTCTGTGCTGGTATGTGCCTCTCATTCATTTTAATGAATGTTAGTAAACTAACATTTGCAGAAGACAGGTTTGTCCGCCGATCCCTGACTATTGAACCTGCTGAGCTGAATACCCTCTCAACACTTACACTGGAGGGTGGGCGTGTGAGGTACTTCAGTGCCACTGCAGTCAGCTCTGGCCATTCACTGACCTTTCCACTCCAGTACAAAAGAGGATCATCAGTTATTGTCAGATGCCTGTTTTCAGACAAATATGACTCAACCATTCTCTGTGCCGCACTAAGTCCAGTGGTTGATGTATCATCCTATTCTCCAGAATCATTTATTTCACAAATCCCCACTTGGGACAAAGCCTCCCAAAGCGGGTTGACGCCAGCCACTTTGGATGACAGACCACCTGGAACTGCAGTCCCCTTCCCCTTGCAGGATATGCTTGATGGTCCTCCAGGTACACCTTCAGCCGGATTATGCTGCTGAGGTTTGCTGACCTTGGCACGTGACTTCTGTGCCCCATGAACCAAGCGCACCAGTTGACCACTGATATTTTTTACCTGTTCAGGCCCTCCCTCCAGTACTGATGCAATTCCACGTTTGTATCGTGGGTCCAGCATTGTTGCTATGGCAAAGTTGTCACTATGCTGAATGCTCACAATGTGATGATTCTAGTCGAATACTGCCAGCATGTGTTGCAGCAACATACTGCTAGCACTGTCTCCGGCAACATTAAGGCCATGCTGTACATTCACCAATGTCTGCCTCAACATCTGCAGCAGTGGAATTGATTGGCTAATGAAGGCAGACTCATCACTCACTGCATGTGTGGCATGTTCAAAAGGCCACAAAATTGTTATTACAGAGTCCATGAGGTGCCACTGTTCAGTCATCATAGACATGGAGGCCCCGGAACTGTCACGGCTAGTGTGCATCACAAGATATTCTGAGATAGCTTTGTATTGTTCATACAACCTCTCTGCCATGTATAAAGTGGAGTTCCATCAGGTGACAACTTACAGCTTCAAGCGGTGCTGAGGCAGGCTGTTTTGCACCTGCAACTGCCGCAGTTGGTCACGGGCCTTTCCAGATCATGAAAAGTGAGAGCAGATATGGCGTGCAACGGTCAGCATTTCCTTTACATCAGGGTGCTGCAGAAACTCCTGCACCACAAGATTTAAACAATGGGTCATGCATGGAACATGAAAAAAACACCATTCATGATGCATTTCACTACATTTGACCCATTGTCACTTGCTATGAACCCAGCTCTCAAGGACAGGGGGTTCAGCAACTTGTCAGTTTCAGTCAGTACCACATTCAACGTGTTTTCACCAGTGTGTGAACAGTTCACATTGTGCATAGCAATCACTGCATGCTGTCGAATTCCTGGAAGATTGCTACCATGACCATCCACCTTACTGCACTGATTATTCACACTACCAACATCACAAGCAACCCCTGGCACCTGCACCCAGTGTGCAGTTATACACAAATATGAACTCCCCACTGTTTTGCCATTTGTCCACATATCCATACTTAAATGGATGAATGGAGAGGAGGAATGTTGAAGGGCATGCCTTACTGAGTCAGACACAGTACGGAACAACTCAGGGACAGCACGGGTAGAAAAGTATGTCCTGGATGGGACTTTTCATTTTGGACAGGCGCATGCAGCAAACCACCAGAACCCAGAATTCTCCACAAAGAAGAAGGGCAAAAGATCAATTGCCAGCATTTCAGCTACAGTAGCATTAAGTTCACGTGACACTGTATGATTGGAGGGGGTACTTCAGCTTATGCGCAAAACACTCTGTAGCGTGGGCTGACTTAAACATTTTACACAGGGTGTGATGACACTGACAAATGGTTCTGCTCTGTGATGATTCTGAATGGCATTGGCAGGGGGTGGAGTGTAGACGTTTGATGAAGACAGTTGCACAGGTAATGATGACAAACCCAGAAATGCAGTTATTTTGCCAGATTTTCCAACCGGGGTTGATGTACCACTTACACTAGACATACTGCATTCACCACCACCACCACCAAAACTGCTATTCTCATCAGCACTGGACAACATTTCAAAGTCATTATGCTCCTCCACCTCATCACGCCTGTAGTAATCCTCTGCTCTTATTACCTCACTACTGCACGTGTTAAATTTCCTACTGGACTTAACAGTCATGGAGGGGGTTAACATGCTCATTATGGTTGCTGATGAGGGTGAATGCCCCACTGTGGTATTAGCTGCCATCTTGTGCTGGGTCCACAGTGCCATGTGTCTATTCTTAAGATGCATATGCTGTCCTCCTGTGCCCAGATGGCTTCCCTTTTTGCCTCGACTCACACGCACATGGCAAACCTGGTAGATTGCAACTGACTCATCATTTACATCTTGAACAAAAAATCCCAAACAAGGGATTGTGATGCTCTACTTTTAACTTGTTCATGATGCTGCTTTTTTAACTCCGTTCTTTTAAGCACTGAAGTGGGGGGGCGACATGATGTTTCAGGCACTGCACACCTGGACTGCAACTGACCACCGCAACTACCTATCATTATTACTGGGTCACCATCATAAAATTAAACTGGTAAATCACAAGTTTTTGAGGGGGGGGGAATTACTGCAAACAGACTCAGACACAGCCACCTTGAATTTCTTTTTCTCCGGTTCCCAACTGGGGTCAATTACATCATCATCATATTCATCAACATCACACACATCCACATCTTCTGCTTGGATGCTGGCACGTGGACTGCATGTTGCAGCCACAGAAACATCATCATCACATTCATCATCATCTACACCACCATCACCTGATATTTTTTCACCACACTGTGAATCACTGCGTGGAAAATGTGTGACATGAACCACCACGGTGGATGAAATATCACACTGTTTGCTACCGTTGACATGATTATCAGAATCCTCAGGTTCAGTTACTGGGATGGCACTGGGAAATATGACATCATCTACACTACAACTCACTTGCACTGCTTCACACTTCACTATATTTTTGGATACAGTACACTGGTCAGAATTTGAACTTGAGGCAGCAATACTCATACTACCACCACCACTAACACCACCGGCTGGGAAAACATCATCTCCTCCAACTATGAGTGAAGCTCCTGATAGGGCTGTAAAAAACGTTGCAGGAGAAATACCTTTCCTCACATCAGCAATGCACTTCTGCGTCTGCGTACTACCACTCCCACAGACTATCTTACTGGCAGCAGTGCCATGGCGAGAACCAGTTTTGCCTGCACGTCTCTTTGTAGGCATTTTGGGGGATCAACAACAATATTATAAACAAATTTAGATTTTGGTAAGTTTACTTTCTGATTGGGGGGATACTGGACGTGAAGCCAAAAAAACAACTGTGGCTTCAGCAGCAGATAGAGACGGTCATGCAATGAAAACACCTTCAGTAACCAGTGGTGCTGAGGTCACAAATAATCTAATCTGGTAAAAATTCCTTTTGCCAGTGGGGTTGGGGGGAGCACTGACTGCAGATTTTTATGGCAGTACAAGCAGCAAAACAAAGAACAGATACTACGATCGCAGTACAAAATCAGGCAGCTGCAGTGGATAGCAGGTTCACACTGCTACGCCTGCAATTACAGTAGTCTGTGGCACAATATAAGGTGATTTATTTGATGTCACGCAACACTGCACCCACTCACACACACACACACACACACACACACACACACAGAACAGTTTGTCTACAATGGTGAACACGTAATGCATAGCAAATTGAAACATTCAGTAATATGCCACGTATTGTAATGTAAACAACCTGAAATTATGAACTGCTGTACCAGATCCACACAACACACAATCAGCAAGAAAAGTTCAACAATTACTGACAATATTACTGTGTGTACATTAACACAGTCAGTTATATAACAAAAATATAATCAAAAAACAAAGAAATCACTATTTCTCCAACTTAAATCTACTTACACCACAGATATGCCCCTCCCCAAAGCACACTTTTACTGTCTTTTACTACACACACTCAATGTTGTACATTAACATTCAAAATCCACACACAAACAAAAACACCCGATGATATGAGCACAGGAGGGTTCCCTACAATCGATGAACTAAAGTTTGAGCCCCCCAAAAAATGCAAAAATGCTTTTTTAACAGCTTTTAGAAGGTTTCAATCACAGACAGCTCTCAGAACACACTGTCTTCTACAGCTTCCTATACGCACTACCCCAAACTGAGGCTGTGCAGATCAATATAGAGCCCATGTGACCTGAAATCTCATGAATCACTTCAAAATTCACCTTCGGAGCATAAAAACAAGGCAAAGTGCATTGCTTTCAATGCACTTCTCTTTAAGATTTGGTGGAGTAGTGGTCTGGGAAGGCGGAGTAACGTGAAGTAATTGTTCTCAATGGACTTCGCGTTACTCATTATAACATGAAGTACTCCGCTTCACATTACAGAGCACTCCGCGAATTTGCCTTTGCTCCGTGAATCAATTCACGGAGTGGATTGAGCCCACTTCGCCCACCACTAACTGTAACTGTAATGTTTATAGATGTATGTAAGTTTTGTATTTTGTCTTTGTCATGTTAAGTGTTGGATACAATTGGAAAAGAGATAAATTTATCTAAGTTTGATACCCAATAAAAAGCTGATGTTGAAGGGTTGGAAACTCTAATGCCACATTTCCCAACTTTTGTCTCTTTGACCCTAACTAGTGCATTAATGAAGTTTTATTCAATTTATTTCCTTACTTTCTGAGATAGTATAGTCGTATCCTTCTTTTCCTATGGGAGCGCAGGGTCCTCCAGACTCTACACTCCCATCCATACTGGCACCGCATGCCTCCAGCCCTCTGAACTACCATGGAGGACTGGGGTAATCACTTGGGTTATTTATTTATTATTGAAACTTAAATTTCCCTTTCCCTGGTGTCCAGTGGTACCCCTCACCAACCCTCCAATTGTGCCCCTGGTCTACATGCATTTGTACTTAATAGCCCTTGTGTCTAGTGGTACCCCGCACCCTCCCATTTTCATACACAGTTTTTTAATATTTTCATTGATGTCCATTGGCACTTCCACCCTTCAAATCTTCCCCAGTCCCCATTAATTTCTGTATAATAGCCCTGGTGTCTAGTTGCACCCCAACCCTCCCATCCCATTTATATACACTGTTTTTAATATATTGTCATTGGTGTCCAGTGGTACCCCCACCCTCCATGCCCGATCCTGGTCATTGTTTTTCTCCTGGTGTCTAGTGGTGCCCCCCATCATCATGTGTCCCAATTATCCTGAAAATGAGAAAATGGTCCCTCCATGGCTTGTTTTTTAATTTAAATCTGTATTAAAAAAGCCCACCACCAATGCTCACCACCCCCACCCATCCTCCCGTTCACCTCGCCCACATCCCACTATGCACACACACCCTCACTCACCTGAATAGGTCCCAATGTGAGATTCACCTCTGATCAAGGACATCTTGCTGTGGAACCAGTGACTGCTGATGAGAAATAATATTTCATACAGCAGTCACTGGTTCCAGCAGCAAGACGTGTCTTTGATCAGAGAGTGGATCTTCCCATTGGGACCTGTTCAGGTGAATGAGTGTGGGGGGTCTAGGGGGGTGTAGGGTGGTGGGTGCACAGTGGGAGATTAGGTTAAGGGGTGGGTGAGTATCAGCGGTGGACTTTTTTTTTTACAGATTAAAAAAAAAAGACATTGAGGAAGTGTTTTCTTATTTTCGGGATAACTGGGACAAGTGAGGATGGGGGGATACCACTAGGCACCAGGGAGAAAAAACAATGAGCAGGGTTGGGCATGGCAGCATGGAGGGTTATCGCTGGACACCAATGACAATATAAAAAACAAACTGTTTATATAAATTGGAGTGTGGGGGGGTGCCACTAGACACCAGGGCTATTACATGGAAATAACAGGGACTGGGGCAAAATTGGAGGGTGGGGGGTACCACTGGACACCAGGGAAGCAAAAGGAATATAATTGAGAAATAGCCCTGGCTGGTGTATAGTGGCACTCCCACCCTTCGATTTATATAAACTGTTTGTTTTTTATATTGTCATTGGTGTCCACTGGTACCCCCACCCTCCCATGCCTGACCCTGTTAATTGCTTTTTCTCCCTGGTGTCTAGTGGTAACCACCCCCATCCTCAGTTATCCCACTGTAACCCCCCTGCAAATGGGGGTTCCCAAAAGTCTTCCAGGAGCTTGCCTGAATGCTCTAAGCCTGGGTGGTGTTCGTCGTCTGAGCTACTTAACTGTGGTTGCAAGTGAGTGCTATTTGAGCCTCCACTTACTGTCTCTTGAAGAACTGTCTGCTTGCAGACTTAATTAGTTTGTATGGGGGGACTGTGTATTTAATGCTCGAATCCCGCCTGAGCTGCGGAGTAATCACTCCATTTTGCGGTTGCTGAAGGTACAAAGGGAGTCCATCTGAAAGCTGTAACTGTTTGCCTGTAATCATTTAAAGCATTAGCAAAATTGTAGTTTGTCTAACCTGCCTTTATTGCAGCTGGGACTCTGTGTGTGTTACCTCTCCATTTTGGACCTAAATTGCTGTGCTGGGCCAGCTAGGTTAAGGGAGCCCTAAAATGAAGCCTGTGGATCAATCAGAACTTGGAATCTTAATTTGAACCAGCCACAAGGGGATTGTATGGGCAGTGACTCTGGGAAATGTAGTTTTCACCTTGGCACCTTTTTCTACCAACAGAGGGAGTCTTATTGTGAGTGACAGCTGAATCAGCCAACACAATAGTGTGGAGCTAAAGGAAATGCCCTGCTCTGTGACTGGAAAGATCAGATCAGTTGTGGCAGTGAAGAGAGAAGGAGCTGTGTACTTCTGCGGTGTATAGTTTCACGCGGGAAGTGCGTGTGAGGCCTTGAGTTTCGGTCTTCAGCCTCTGTGATTGCCAGTTTGGACTGAATCCAAGTTGTGAGGAGAAAGAAGTACTAGAAGTGTAGAAACCAGGCTCACCCTGTAGAAGACTGGAGAAATTGCTGAATTGCTCGGTCTGTCAGGAATTGAAGCTGCTGTGTGTGCTCCCGGGTATTTTGCAGTAATTGCGATTGGGATCAAGGAGCAGCCTGCCTGGTATAGTACTTTCCTTTTACATATAAATGTGCATAGTGCTTATGGGGAATCGCTATTTCAAATCCCCTGTACAGTGAACTGTGTGCTGAAGCTGGAAGTAAACCCCAGCTTAATTCAGATTACATCTGTTTGCTATCAACTGCAGTGGGGTCTGGTCACAAGGACCTTGTCCTCATGCCCTTCTCTTCTGGCAATTCAGAGGGACATTCTCCATCCGATCCTCGGCTTGGGTGTTGTGAGTACAAATCAGGGTATTCCCCTGCAGCTTGTTTTTCAATCACAAGTGTGTCATCTAATTCTTGTTGTTTCACTGTTTCATGGACTGAGCCCTCCGGCTCTGGATTACAATTGGGTGTTGTGCATATATTTTCTTCTACAGGGCCCTATCCATCTGCACCTGCTGGCCAACCCCAGGCAACGGACCTGGCTAGCTGCCCCCCAATCTGGGTTCTCCACAGTGTGACTTTTCAGACCCTGTATGTGTGCACAGTACTGCGATTTAGTGCCACCAATTAACCTGACTCCCCCCATGTTACTGCCCCCTAAATAAATCAGATTTGTTGTTGTTATACTATATACTGTCTGTAGTGTTGGTACTTATGGAAACAGTATTGTGTTTTGCTGTGTATGTTGTTTAACCTTATTTTACAGGGGGTCCTTAGAGACAGAGACGTGCTGCAGAATCAGTCTCGAGGGTAAGTGGTATCTATATGAGTGAACAGTGTGTATACGTGGGGTATTAGGGCTGTAACTCCGGTGTACTGTGTAAGCCACTAGAGGGAATAAAAGGGGGTCTCAGTGTCCCAGAGGGCTGTGACCAAGCTAGTCTAACCACTACAAAACCCTGACCTCTGGGTGGAGGCACCCGCCATAGGACTAGGCCTCTCAACCTGTCCGTAGTCAAACAGGCAGGGGTAGTAGCCCTTGGGATAGTGCCACTTAAGGGTTACACCAATTATCCTGAAAATAAGAAAAGAGTCCCTCAATGTATTTTTTTTACTCTATAAAAAAGGTCCACCATTGATGCTCACCTGTCACCCCACTCATTCTCCAACTGCGCACTCTCTACACTGCACCCCCCCGACCCCCCACAAAGCCTCACATCCTCACTCGTCTGAACAGGTCCCAATGTGAGGATCTATTCTCTGATCCAAGACATGTCTTGCTGCTGGAACCAGTGACTGCTGTATGAGAAATACCTTATTCCTCATACAGCAGTTGCCAGTTCCAACATCAAGATGTGTCTGGGATTGGAGAGCGGATCTTCACATCAGGACCTGTTCAGGTAAGTGATGGTGTGTGAGGAGTCTAGGGGGATGCAGGGTGGTGGGTGAACAGTGGGAGGCCGGGTGGGGGGTCAGGTGAGCATCCACAGTGGATCCTTTTTCATGAGCCTTTTTCATTCAAATGAAAAAGGATCACTTAGCACGAAAAATATTTCAGACTTCATTTTTTCTGAAATCCTTTTTCATGAGACGTGATCCTTTTTCATTTAAATGAAAAAGGACTCACAAAAAAGTATGTTAGCAAGTCACAAAAAACGATTTTAAATAATAAAAAAATAGACATTCAGGGGTCAATTTTGAAATAAACAAGTGCAGAATCCACCTCATGGAGTCTGGATGAGCCAGATACATGTTCTGGTATCTGTGCAAGATGTCATTTATGAGACTTTTGAAACTTTTATTTTGAAAAAATGAAAAACAAGATGGTGGCTCTAGAAAAAGGAATTTTTCCTCACAAAAAAGGATTGGCCTCTCATGAAAAATAATTCTTTTCATGAGACCAAATTGTTGTTTCATTCCAGGAAGTTATCCATAAAAGTGAAATTCCCATTGAAAATAATAGGAACTTTAAAATTGAATAACTTTGCAACAAATTAATATTTATTCCTCAAACTAGCAAAAAACACTTCTGTAGCACATAACCTTTTTATCCTGGTCATTTCAGACCAAAGTTCCAAACCATCTAGGTGCAGCATGCTTAGGAAAAAACTGCAAATGTTTACATTTTTTCACTATGCACAGCTCAGAATCCGCACATCCAACCGGAAAGAAACATGGCACGTCAAGAGATCTACCCCCACAAGACTGTCTATGCAACATTTCATACAAATCTGTTGAATGGTTGTGAAGTTATTAAAGTGCAAAATTTAAGCCTTAACATAGAAAGCCCTGCTCAACCCTAACTATAGTGGCACTGCTGCACCACTATGATAGATAGATAGATAGATAGATAGATAGATAGATAGATAGATAGATAGATAGATAGATAGATAGATAGATAGACAGACAGACAGACAGACATACAGATATCTTAATGCATTACTAATTTTAGAACCTGGAATTTATCATTCATATTATGGATAAACATTACCTATCAATCATCCCTCTTCAAAAAACCCAGCCTATTGTATAAACAGGACATGCAGTGGGGACCGATGTCATATATTATTTGTCTACACTTGAGTAGTTTGACATCAAGTACATCTCTCATATGGCTACATGAGATCATACTGCTTTTGTGTAGATAAATAATGTATCACACAGGTCCCCATTGCATATCCCTGAGATAGATAGATAGATAGATAGATAGATAGATAGATAGATAGATAGATAGATAGATTCATTTCAAAAATCTGTGTCAGTGCATAGTTAGGGTTCAACTTAATGCCACAAAAATTAGAGGATTCAACACTAAGCTTGAGTAGTGTGGCACTTTAGTAAAGCGCTCCGATCTTGAAAGCTTAGTTGTGTATTACAGTTAGAGCACAACAGGAAGTAAAATAAGGAAAACTAACTGCACTGAAAAGAGAAGGAAACAGGGACAGAATGCAAGAAATAGTGGTCACCTGGGGCAACAAGACTAGGGAGGAGAATGGGGATAGGACGGAGAGGGTTAGTACCCTGGAGGAACAACAGGTTCTAGGAATGGTTCCAGGGATTATAGGAATATTTATTTATTTACTTGTTTGTTTATTTATTTGGTTTAAAAGTTTAACCAGGAAAGGCATACTGACCTGAACAGCTTGTTTCCAGATGTGTCCTGGGGTAGGGGTTAGAGGAGGACAAAGAAAACAAACAGAATAACAATTACATAACAGGAAGAATAAAACTAAACAACTTATACTAAGCTACAATCAAGAGGCAGTGTGTAAACAATTTAAACAAATGAAACACAATTAACAGGAAGTTTATAAAAAATTAAGCAAATGTGAAGGAGGCAAAGACTGCAGTCCAGGGGGTAGCAAGAGGTATTCTAATGTTGAGTAAATTTAAGCAAGGAATGAGTAGAGAGACTCTAGTGTGCTAAAGTGCAAATGAATTTAAGTAAGGAATGAGTCAGATAAGCTAGAGGTGAAGCTGAAGTGAAGGGGAAGAGGATAATGGAAGAGGGACAGGTATCAGGTGCAACTGCAAGGGTGAGAGGTGAAGATGCAGAGAAGAGTGGAGAGTGAGCATTGGGTAGAGACAGAGTGGATGTTAAGGGAAGGGAATTCCATAGTTTGGGGAAGTAGTAGGATAGAAGTAAGAGCCTTAGCTGGGAGTCAAACCCAGGCCACCCAGAATACCACTCCAGTTGCACTACCAGCTGCACCAACAAGGCAACTAAATACGGGCAGACTGGATGGACCTCTGGCCTCTTTCTGCCATCATGATCTATGTTGCTTTGTAAAAGTAGGGAAATGTGGTGTTAGGGTTTTTTCAACCCAATCCCCCCCTCCCCCAAAGCAAAAAGTACAAGACCACACAAGCAACCACAGACAGACATCATCAGATAAGACAAACAACATACAACTGTTTCCTGCTGACACAAATGCAGAAACACTGATGTGATACCATGCAGACTGCAAGACATACCCACTCACTTCTGGCTGCAGATTGAAATCCACAATACTCAAATCACAACACTACTTCTGTCTACTGAAGCACAAGCCACTGTATGCACAGATTGAAATCCACAATACCCAAATTACCGGAGTTCTTTTGTCCGCAGAAGCCCAAGCCCCTACCTGGCCCCTTCCTCATGGTCCAAGAAAGGGGGATTAATCTTAGAGATGCTGATTGCTACTGCTGAGTTGCCTCATGCAATTCAGAACTGCAAACATTAGACCCACAAAAACTAAATGGAGTGTCACTATTGGCAACATGAATTTCAATTAGATTGGGCAGGCAAACATGGCAACAGATCTGGAAAGATGTATATAAATACAGCAAGCATGACTGGTATTGATTGTTACACTTTAATGTCCTCCAAAATCTATTCCTTGCCCCCTAGCAAACTATAGTAAATGGATAAATTGGGATCTGCAAAATGTACACGGTGTGGAAAAGAAGGCAGCACCCTGGACTTTTAAATGAGTTGGCAAATGAATTGGCTGGACCCATAACCAAAATATGTAGAAGTTCAATATATGAGGGCAAGGTGGTGTCTTCATGGAGGGAGGCTAATGTTACTCCCATTTTCAAACAAAATCTGGTCAGAGCTGATAGGGCTGCTCAAAGCACTTGTAGAGAGGTGAGAAAAAGTAAAATAGTAGTCTGAGCTCTCGCTGCACCGGAGTCTGCCATACGCAAGATGGCGGTGCTGACAGAACTGTGCATGCGTGTTACTCATGCATGCACAGATTGCATTTGGCCACCATCTTGCACATGGCAGCTGTTATGTCTGCAATTGCAGAATAAACAGAAAATGGTGCACTGGGGGGGTGGGGTCCATCCGTGGAGAAGACAGGGCCAGTGACAGCAGCGGTGTGGACAGCAGACCACATCTCTGTAGGAGAAGACAGGGACCATTTCCGCTCACAGTCCATTCTCTCTCCTACAGTGATGTGATCTCAAAATGCCAGCATGGCTCCACCCATGCAGCCATAAAAATGAGCTAGGGAGGATTATAAAAACTATAGACTGGTTTGTTTAGCATCCATAACTGGTAAAATAATGAAGAGATTTATTAAGGAAGAAATAGGCATATAGAAAAAGGAGGATTAAGTGATACAACACAACATGGGTTCAGAGCCAAAATATCATGCTGGACAAATGGGTTCCAATTTTTTTGAACCTATAAGTAGAGCATTAGATTTTGGACTACCAGTGAATGCCATATATCTGGACTATTCAAAAGCCTTTGACACAGTCACACATGAAGAATTACTAAATAAACTGGTTGAAATTAAATTAAATTAAATTAAACCTAAACATAATTTATTTATTTAATTAGTTATTTATTTGTTTGTTCTTCAAGTGAGTGCACTGATCCTGGGGACCGTTTTCAGGCACGAACCAGGCCATGAAGATGGCACAAAGATAAATGCAAAACAGAACACTGGTACAACAATAAGAATTTCTATATGGCGTAGTTCAGAAAGAGATGCACAAACATACATTAGGTGAATGTTAAGAAAGAAAATGCACAATAATACATAAGGTAACTGCTGACACAGTATCAACTACAAGTATAACTAAAGAGTTATGGGCAAAGATATGATGCAGAAGATACAAAAACAGGGCACTGGGGACTTCTGGCTGGATCCAGTGAAGATGGCAGCTTGATACTTTTGCTCTGCCCCAGCCGGAAAGAAAATCCTTTACTTACTGCTGAAATGCTGGACTAAAAGCTTATTTTTCTTACTCAACTTCTCCCCTTCCTACCCCCTGTCGCCACCGTTGGAGTATTTTTGGGGATCGTTACAATCTACAGCACCTGGCAATCCACACAGATATTGGCCGCGGTTTTCTCAGTCACAGAGTCTCCTTGTCCCTTCTCCATGGAGCGTTGGCACCCCCACCCCACATCCTCCCGACAGTGACTGTGGGCAAAAGAGGACAGATACAGTATCTTCTAGGGGGACTGTCGCTGATACAAGCACAGAACTACTGACCTCCCGATTATTCTCCTAATACAACGCAAGGATCCTCCTGCTGGGATGGACCAGACTGCTAGCTGCTGTGAAGGAGCTGTGGCCCCGGGCACCTCGGATCAAACTCAGGTGGGGGAAGCCCTGGGAAACATCACAAAAATGCTTGAAGCACTACTCTCAAGGGTGGATAACATTGGCACCTCACTGGCAGGCAATGTTGCAGATGTCTGCAAGCTTGAGGACCAACATAATGTCCTCGAGCAGTGGGTGGGGGAGCTGGAAGGCCAGCATTTAAATGTCTTGCACAAACTCAGGGACCACGAAGCCAATCTGGCTCATTTATGGCAAAGGACTGAGGTCCAAGAAAATCGTACCAGGAGGAATAATATTCGCATACTTGGTGTGCCAGAGGGAGTGGAGGGCCCTAGTTTGGAGAAATTCTTAAACGAATGGCTTCCACAGCTGATAGGAGATCAGTGGAAAGAACCGGTAAATGTTGAACACGTTTATCGGGTTCCCAGTAACTTGAGTCATACTGGAAGCCCTTGGGCCATAGTTGCATATATGCTGCACCTCTCAGTGAAGGTGCGACTGCTTAAAGCCATAAGAGACACTGGGGAGCTAACCTGGAGGGGGCACGTTATCTCTGTTTACAGAGATTTTACACAGGAGGTTGCAGCCCAGCATAGTGCCTATAAATCTCTGAAAAAAGTTCTGAATGCCAACTCAGTACAATATCAATTCAAAGGACTTACATCATTGTATCTATCTAAAGATGGCCAGTCTTTTCTCACAAACTTTCCAAGGGACATTGAGGCCTGGATTTGGGGACACTGGCCAAATATGCTAGTGGGCACTACATCTCCCAGATGCCTCTGGGAACTGAGGGGTAGAATAGCACAAGGAACTAGAAGAAAGGGCAGCGCTGCCTCAGAGGAACAATATCGCAGGTGGATGGGTCCGTCCAATATAGCTCCCTCATCGCACAGACAACTATGGAATCCTTCTCCTGACAGAGCCAAGTCACCTCTGCTTCATTCTACACCTCAGCCAACTCCTGATGCATCCAATGCTGGCCAAACGTCTAAACTGCCCAAAACAGCTGATCACCCTCTGCCAGCGAGACAACGCCCGCATGCTGTGAGCCCTCATCTGCCAACACAGAGCAACCTTACCGCGTCCCCACCAGCCAAACTCCTGAAGGCAGATTTGACAATGCCGGAGAAGGGCAAGCCCTCTGACACTATGGAGGAACCAATGGAGATCCTTGAGGATGATCTGGTCCCGCTGGACTGGGCATTGATGATGGAGGAGGAGAACGACGAGGAAGATGTAACCATTACTGCTCTGAAACCTGGACTAAAAACATACGTAGAAGCTCTGGCGATACTGGGAACCTGAAAGCAAAGGGAACCTGTTAATAAAATATGAGAGTCTGAGGGACTAACTTGCCAGACCTAGGGCAAAGGGTTATGCCCCCTCTCCTCCTTTTTGACTTAACGCACCTAGAGTTGAATGGGGCGCTGCCTATAAATCACAGGCAGGGGAACCCCCCCTTGTACCATCTTCCTCCACCTGGTATTTTTAGGTCCCTCATGACCTATATAGTAATCCCTCCTCCCTCACTGCTACTATAAGCATATCTCTATAAGTGCCCTATCTTTCCCTTTTGGCAGATGGACTGTGTAGCCCAATACCCTTACTCACGGAACTGGGCATATACTTCCAAAATAATTCATAGGCCTGGCAATTTCCATGCCGCATAAATATGGTCATCCCCTACTACACCCTTATAGTCTTGGTAGTTACTCATACTACTGGTAAGTGGTTACTCCTCCCATGGGTTGTTATTTCTCCCATGGATTAGAACCCTATAAGCAATATGTGGCTGACAGATCCCCCCCAATCCCTTTCCCATTCCCCAATCAGGTGATCCAATTGACTATGCCTCTCCCTTTAGCTTGGGGCGGCTCCAGACTCTGGATTTACTCTGGCGACTCATAGCAGTTCACATGGCTGAGCCCTCAGACTCGGACTGGAACAGATCATCTAACTTAGTGTGACTCCTTCCCATTTCTGCATTTGGTGCCCGAAGCAGTGTGGCTCAGGGGCATAACTGCCCCTTCTCATGACTACAACTCGGCACCAATAACTGAGTTACTGCTGATTGTTTTAGAAGAGTTATATTGCATTATAATTAATCTGTTAATTAATCTGTTGCTTGACAGTTGTCTATTGACAGACTTCTGTTTTGTATTTTGAATTTCCAAGATACATAACTGTTGTTTTCCCTTTATTTCACACAGGCCTCTCTTCAAGTGCAGATAGATTGCTTATCACTGTCTCCTCTCAACCTTCTCAACATCTGTCTATTTGAGGCTCACCGATGGTACAAGATTTACCACAGGCCTCTAGCCGGGTATCTTTTTCTTTTATTCTTTTCTGCCTCTCCTCTCGCTGCTGGCTGGGTGAGTACACTCTTTTTCCTTGCTATGTAACAACTGGGAATTACTATGGTTCTGACTACAGTTGCACCGCATGGCTGGAGATGTGTCTCCTGGAATGTGCGTGGACTGAATCATCCAACCAAGCGAACCAAAGTATTGCAGTATCTAAACTCGATGAGTGTGGATATTGCCTTACTCCAGGAGATGCATCTTACCAGCCGTACGGTGCAATGGTTAAAGAAGCTTTGGATGGGAACAGTGCTGGCTAGCTGTGCCTACACGATGTCCAGGGGAGTGGCCATCCTATTACGGAGGATGAGACCATGTACTGTAGAGGGTCAGCGCCAGGACTCACTAGGTAGATGGATAGTGGCTAAGCTGTCATATCCTGGTGGCAGGGTCATAATAGCCAATGTTTATGGCTTCAATATGGATACAGGGGATGTCTATTCAGAACTGAGTCAGACCTTCACTGAGCTCTCTGGCGATGACCTTGATATCCCAATCCTACTAGGTGGGCACCATAATTTGGTGCGTGATATTTTTTTAGACAAATCCATACCCACACCTCAGTCCCATCTGAAGGTTTTAGAAACACTAAACACTCTGATGTCAGAATGGGGACTAGGGGATCCATGGAGAATTAGTCATCCAAGTGGGCATGACTACACATATTTCTCTACAGTGCATGGGACTCATAGTAGACTTGACTTCTGGTTGGCCAACTACGCTGCAATGCCTGGGATAGAAACTCCCACCATTGGCAGCATAATTATATCGGACCACGCCCCTGTAGCAATCACTTTCAATCCCTCGGGGCAAGGCTCACACTCCACAAGTTGGAGATGTAATCCATTATTGTTACAGGATGCAGCCTATCATGATTACATAAAAAAGGAAACCCTCTCCTATTTTTCCGGTCAACCCCACAGGGGAAACTAGTGCGACTACAGTCTGGGAGGCCTTTAAGGCAGTCATAAGAGGGAGAATTATTTTCTTCTCTGCGGCTAAAAACAAGGAAAGGGCAAGGCAGATATCAGAGCTCCAGAAGGATCTGGCACTTCTGAAGAAACAGTTCAAAATGTCTACCACTAGCCCACTCAACTCCCCTCTCCTAGCCGACATTACTGGTTTAAAATACAAACTCAATGTGCTGTTGAACAGGAAAGCGGAGTGGCAACTTACTCGAGCTAAGCACAGGTTCTGGGAGGGAGGGGATAAGGGAGGGAAATTGTTAGCTTATTACCTACAGAAGCAGCAAACCTCTTCCAGAATTTTAGCCCTAAAGAACAACGAGGGGAAGATTGCAACAACATCCAAAGCTATCAATGAGACTATGAAAATCTTTTATCAGGACCTTTATCAGTATCAGATTGTCTTTTCAGATACTGAATTATCCCAGTATCTGCAACGCTTTTGTCGAGGAGCACAACTCCCCAAGCTCTCTAAAGTGCAGACTTTTGCCCTGGATGCTCCCATAACTTGGGACGAACTCCTGTCAGCACTATCTCAGATGGCTAAAGGGAAGGCCCTGGGGCCAGATGGGATGTCAGCAGAGCTGTATCAAGTGCTACAGGATGAGATCACCACCCCACTTCTGCATGCTCTCCAGGAATCCCAATCTAACACAATACTTGCTCCCACTATGCGTGAGGGTCTCATCTCACTAATTCCCAAAAAGCCTCGGATAGCTTACTGTGTGAAAATTATAGACCCATTTCACTTCTCCCAGTGGATACTAAGATATTAGCTAAAATCTTGGCAACCAGACTATCCCCAGTGTTATTAAATCTGATTCATCCCTCTCAAATGGGGTTCTTAAAAGGGAAATCTAGTGTAGATAATCTACTCCTCATTTTAAATCTTAAATGGCTTGCACTTCAGTCTGATGTTCCCATGGCCGCCTTAGAGGTTGATTTTGCTAAGGCCTTCAACTCCCTGGAATGGGCTTATTTGTACCAGATTCTCCGATTGTATGGCTTCGGATCCCAGTTTTGTTCATGGGTTTGCACACTGTACAACCTGTCCTCGGCCAGAATCCTCACTAACAAGGATACCTCCTCTCCCTTTCTCCTCCATAGAGGCACCAGACAGGGGTGTCCTCTCTCCCCGCTCCTTTTTCTGGTAGCTCTGGACCCCTTGATTAGAACACTTGTTAACACCTCAACTATAGCCGGTATCCCTGTGCAGAAAACCTCCTACTTAGTTAATGCATATGCAGACGATATGCTACTCACTCTTTCTGACCCGTAGTCTTCCCTCCCACCAGTTCTGTCAATCTTGCAGGAGTTTGCTAGAATATCTGGGCTTACAGTGAATCAGAAAAAAACTACATTTTCCCCTCTAAACAAGAAATATAGTAGAACTGTCTAGCTGGTACAGATATTTCTTGGGCACCAACATCACGGCAGCCTGGAAGGACCTAGAAACGGCCAATTTCTTCCCTCTCCTAGCCTCTTTGACAGCCGAGGTCCATCAATGGATGAAGTTACGCCTAAAGTTGAAAGGAAAGGTAGAAGCTGTTAGAATGTTTATTTTTTCTAGGGTTTCTTACCTACTGAACAACCTCCCAA
The DNA here is from genome assembly GCA_016271365.2 of Neoceratodus forsteri. Lineage (NCBI taxonomy): Eukaryota > Metazoa > Chordata > Ceratodontiformes > Ceratodontidae > Neoceratodus > Neoceratodus forsteri. The sequence goes on from CM057455.1 coordinate 959,146,575, forward strand.
TCACTCTCTCTCAAAAACCATTTCAAGCCTTAGATAGATTGGTGGCACTTTTCCTCTGGGAAGGTGGATCCCCTAGATGGGGATGAATGAATTTATGTGTTCATTGGACCAAGGGAGGGCTCGGCATCCCCTGGTTCATGAGATATCATCCGGCCTTTAGCATGGCTCAGGCCGTGACGTGGTTTGTCCCTTGTTCCACCTCCCCCCCCCGTGGGCAATATTGGAAGCCATGCTGTCAGCAAAGACTCCCCTCTATTCGCTGTTATCTTGCAGGAAACCTGCTAATCCTCAATTCACGCCACTTATGATGAATACATGTACATTGTGGCACCGGGCAATGGCCATAACTGGTGTTCCAAGTGCCGACTACCCTCCTCCTTTATGTTATGCTCTGATTTGGAATAATCCTCTCATTAAGGTAGATCACAAACCACTTCAATGGACCTCATGGGCCTCTAAGAGTATTCAGAAGGTAGCCGATCTACTCATTCTGAACACCTGTACGCTGATGTCCTTTGAGCAGCTCAGAGCTAAATACAAATTGCCATCCCAAGATTTTTGGAAATTTCTCCAAATACGAAGCACGCTGATCCCTCTCATTAAGACTTGGCTGTCCCAGTCCCTTTGGAAATGCCTGACTAACCTCTCCCAACCCAACAGAGGTGGGGGCCTTGTAGGTGCTATATATTGAACTCTTAGAGATTCCCAACCGGATGTCACTTTAACTAGCAAAGTCACATGGGAGCAGGATCTTTCTCACTCTCTATCCCCACAGCAGTGGTCGGAATGTCTTAGATCGGCCCATATGACCTATGTAGACTCAAAGAGCCAGTTGATCCAATTAAAATTCTCCTCAGATGGTATCAAACCCCCTCAGTCCTCTACCGGTGAAAGATAATCCCACAGGATAGCTGCTGGAGATGGCATTCTTCTCCGGCCCACCTATACCACATACTATGGATGTGCCCAACAATTTGCACTTTCTGGATATCAGTCTTGAATGACTGTTCTGCTATAGTGGGTAACCTGCTATCTCTTCAACATTACCCCCTACTGCTGGGGGACACTTCCACAGTAAATGCACTCTCTCCCCCTAGTAAAGCTTGGATCCTGGTTGCTGTCATGGAAGCAAAGAGAGCCATCCTGGTGAGATGGAGACAATCTTTACCCCGTACACATTCTCAATGGCCAGCAGCCATGGCTAGGCTGGCCATCTTTGAGAGACTCACAGCAGCAGCCAGAGGTAAACTCACTGACTACCACTCAAAATGGGATGCTTACCTGCATTCCCACATTTGTAGAGTACCTCCTCCCCACTACAAAATCATCCTATAACTTTATAGCAAGCCGACCCTAGAGTGGTAGGCCAAATATGAGGTATCCCCCTCTCCTTCATGTAACTCCTGCTATGCTCCTGATCCCTCCTTTTATCTCTAGCTCTTTTCCTCTTTTCCTCCTTCTTTTCCTTCTTCAATCCTGACCTTTTTGACAGCTTAAATACTCTATTGTGGGACTATTGGGTATAAACTAATCATGAGAACATAGTTGGTACATATTCATCATGTAAATGAGAGGCCTGTGCTGCAAGGTAATGTTCTCCTTGAATCCTTAGCCCTACAAATTTTTGTGTCTAATTAAAGCTTATTGCAACCAGTCTGTCCTACACATAACATATGCCTTCCTGAAGGCCAGTTGAGACTTGGACTCTGATAAATATTGATGTAGTTTAGTGCTACCTTGTATCCTGGTTGTATCCTTTAAGATGGCAATATTGTTAGCTATCTCTCTTTTGTTTGTCAGGGATTGAAGCTCATGGTATATTTGCTTCTGTGTATTATGCAAGCAATATGTTAAAAGTTGGAAAATTTCAATAAAATATTACATGATAAAAAACAAAAACAGGGCACTGGAATACATACTATTAAACTAATACAGTACTGTATAAGGGTAGGCAACTAAACTAAATGGTGTGTAGCCAGTCCAGCTAGTGGTTAAGCAGTGTTAGTATCTATCTCAGAAAGACTAGAAACAAGATGATTTTTGGTAGACTAGTGGTAATGGCATGGGCAGATGGACAGAGTGGTGATTATTAGGTGTGATGGTCACCCACGGGAGCAGGTACAGGTTAGCTAGATTACATCATGTTTAGAAGACAGGAAACAGAGTCTGTATAAAGGGACAATATTCTGAATGGAGCATTGTGTCTAGCAGGGCACCACAGGGATCAGTGCTTGCTCCTACATTGTTTAATATATACATATCATCTATGCAGTGTTCATCACATGACTGCCTGTGTAAATTCACAGATGATACTAAATTAGAAGCAACTGTGGAAAATTAAAATGCAATAGAACAATTTCAGAATTAAATCGCTAGACTAGAAAAATGGGCAAAGCTCAACAAACTTTCCTTTGAAGAGTCCCTGACATCATAAAAATAACTTGAAGAAAACTGTGAGCTTTACACACAATTCAGTTAATATTTCATATATTTTTTATAATTCTTTCCCTTGTTTCATTATTACTGAGTACAGTTTTATGAAAAAGGATTACTGTCCCATAGAATTTATCTGCTCGTTCTGCTTGCCTACACCTGACATCATAGTATTTGTTTATAGCATCAACATTATCTCCACAGCAACAGATTGTGATGTCATAAGCAGAACTGTGATGTCAGATGTTGGCAAGCAGCCAGAACAGATAGGGCAGCAATCCCGTTTACATGCAAATATCCTTAGTGTAATTCTCTGCCATCTGCTTATGGTTAATGTATAATATTTGTAATATTAATCAATGATCTGTGTATGAAATTGTCTCACACAAGTTAGCAGTTTGGCTTTTAACCTTTATTTATTTATTGAAACATCAGTTTAAAACCTTTGAGCCAGAGGCTCATTTACAAAGGTACCTCGTCACAGTGAGGACAAACAGTACAGACCTGCTTATACAATATGGTCTTTTACAAAATAGGAGAGACATGAGAACATATAGTGGTTACAATTTGCGGATACAAGGTCGAACAAGAACCAAGTAGGTTCAGAATAAATTTATACATCAGGCAAGCAGTAGTGGACTATACATTAGTACACATTATAGGTACATGCAGAGAAGTGGAAGACCATAGATAGCATTAGGAAAAGGTAGGGAGTAGCCACTCAGGGAGTTTTGTCAGAGCAATTGAGCAGGAACAGACTTAGATACAGCCACAGCAGCAGGAGGTGAGTAGGTGGTTATGGAGAGAGGTTTCAAAGCTGGAGATTGTGGGAGCGTTGGCGATACTGGTAGGGAGGGAGTTATACCAGGATGGGGTTCTGTAACTGAAGGCCTTTTGTCCCGGTGAGGTTCTTGCCCTCGGTACTGACAGTGTGGCTTTACTGGAGGATCGAGTAAGTAATAGTGGGTTTGCTAGGTGGATAGAGGCAGTCAACCCAGGTGGGGACATCCCAAGGACAGTTTTTTTTAGTAAGGAGGCCAGTTTGGTACCTGAGACATTCATCTAGGTTGAGTAGATTAACTTGGGCATATAAAAGGCAAGTATGGGTTAGTCTGAGAGCCCCAGTGATTAACCTACAAGCTTTATTTAAGGTGAGGTGGATTTTGTTTAGGGAAGTGTGGTCAGCAGCCCCATAAACTGGCAAAGCATAGTCTACTAAAGATAGTATGGAGGATGTGATCTGAGTCTAAGAGCGTCAGGGGAGACAGTTTTTGTGGTGATAGGCATACCCAGCCATGATTTGGAGGCTGAGGCTAGGAGGCATAATATGGGCTTGGAATGTGAAGTGAGAGGTTGAAGGATATCCAAGGTACTTGTACGAGTAGACTTGCTCAAGTGGTACCTGGAACTGGGGCGAGGACCTGAAGAGGAATTTACTAGCTTTGTTTTGGGGTGGGCAAAGAGCATGGTTTTGGTTTTTAAGATTTATTACCAGTCGGGTGCTCTTTAAACCAGACTTCAGCGGTATTATAAGAAGATTGCAAGGAGTCCTGGAGGGTGATAGGGTTACAGTCGGAGGCAAATATAATGGCATCGTCTGCATAAAGTAAGAGTTTACCCTTACATGCAGCAGGCAGGGAATTGAGATATAGGGAAAAGAGCAGGGGCCCAAGAATGGAGCCCTCGGTACACCAGAGCGGATAGGGCAGGAGCTGGAGAGTGTCCCATTGAGTTTAACAAACTGGGAGTGGGCAGACAGGTAGCTGGAGCACCAGGAGACAGGCCCAGTGGCAAAGCCAACGTGGCTGAGGGCGGCCAGCAGGAGAGGATGGAAAACAGTATCAAAGGTTTTGGATAAGTCAATCAAAACTGCACCAGCCAGAGAGCCAGAGTCCAGAGAGAAGTGAAGAAAGTTAGAAAACTCAAGGGGGGTGGTATTGGTACTGTGACCAGCATGGAACCCATGCTGTTCCAGGCAGAGGATGCTATATTTAGTTAGATACTCAGAGATTTGGGTAGACACTATTTTTTCTAAGGCTTTTGAGAGAGGGTAGAGGATGGAGATCAGTCGATAATCACCAGGTAGGGACCTATCACTACCCTTGAGAATGGGGGTGACAGTGGCAATTTTCCAGACAGAGGGAAACTGCCCCAAGCAGAGAGATTTATTGAAGAGGCTGGTGATAGGGGCAATTACCTGATCCAGAACCTGACGAAGGAGACAGGGGTCCAGGGAGTCAATCCCAGTGGTATTTCTCTTTAAGGCCTTGATAAGGAACTGCCTGACTTCATGGGCACTAACCCAGTAAAAGTGGAGCCAAGGGTGCGTGAGGATAGGGTCAGGTGGGGGAGCATCGAAAAAGTTGCTCGGCAGGACAGGGCTAAGGTCAGTGAAGGATTTATTGAGGTAGTTGCAATATGGGCTAGGTCAGTAGAGATGGTGCTATCAATGTTGAGTTGGGAGGGCGGGGGAGGATGTGAGCCCCCATTCAGTTGTTTTATGTTGTCCCAGAAGGTTCTCGCATCCCCCCAGGGCGAGGTGAGTGAGGCCTTATAGTGATCAGCCTTGGCCTTGAATAGCCCAAGTACACATTTATTTCGGGTAGCTGCATACGCCTACCTGTCAGCGGGGTGGCCGGTTTCTGTGGCAAGGTGCCAAAGATTATCCCTGTGCTTAAGAAGTTGAACCAGGGGATGTGTAACCCAGGGGGCATGCCAAGCTTTGGAACGGCGAACAGTGAGAGGTGCAAAAATGTCACAGGCTTTATTAAACATTTGGGTGAAGAAGGTTAGAGCTGTGTCAATATCGGAGGTGTACTGAATGGGGACCAGTCAACTTGGGCCAGGAGTTGCTTAAGGCCTTTCAGTCCACCTGGTCTTAGCCGCCATCGTAGGGTGGACTGAGCAGTGGGTTTAGGTAAGGAGGTAGACCAGCGGAAAAGTATAGGGGAGTGATCACTGAGTCTGTCAGGGAGGACTTGGATATTACCAATTAGGTTAGGAAGATTGGTAAGGACCACATCAAGAAGAGTGCATGAGCCCATTCTAGGATTCCCTCTTGTCGGTTGGGCAATGAGTTGAGTTAAGTCAATAGATGCAAAGGAGTCATGGGTATCTGAGGATGAGGGACTTAGCCAGTTAATATTTAGATCACCCACAAGGATTTGATCAGAGGAATGGGGTAGAGAGGTAAGGTACTCAATTAGCGGGACCAGGACCAACACCTGATTTTTTTGGAGGTATGTAGGCGGCAGTTAGATAGAGGGGACCCCTAGGCAGATCAGGGGTCAGTTTTAGGGTTAGGGCCTGAGCACTGATACCAAGGACAGGGGTTGGGAGGGCTAGCCCTATAAAATAATCTTTGATATAGATAGCACAGCCCCCACCCCATCTGCCAATACGGTCCTCTCTATAAAGGGAGTAACCAGGGAGTGAGACAAAGGAGTCAGGGGTAGAAACTGACAGCCAGATCTCCACTACAGCAATAATGTAG